>CM045493.1:24080796-26517506 GCA_024704745.1 Rosa lucieae | reverse complement strand
TCGGTTTGCTTTATCACTTAATTTAAATGAAGAATTTTCTAAGTGTTTTTCTTGTGCTTGTTAAGTTATTGCGTTTCGGATTTGATTTTTTTTATTCGGAATGTGGGGCGTGACACAGCCTCCACGACTTCCGCCACAGTAGCTTGTATTCCAGGTAAAGTTTCCAACCCTAAACTCGTACAGCCCACTGTGTCTCAGCCCGGCGCCTCCAAAGACATTACCTCCGCCTCCAACTACTTGTCACAGAGCCCACCGTCATGCTCGAAGAATCCACACGCCTCACAAAGGCCATGGAACTTTTCATAATGCAGTTCCACCATCACCGATATGGTCGGTGAAAACTCAAACTGCCGCCACACCAAAATTTTCCGACAAACATCCTAAATCACCCGAATCCGCTGGACTGGATCCTTTCACTGCATTGAGCCCTGATCAACCCGAACAACATCTCCCAACGCTTGTCTGCTTAGTGTTAAGGCTTTCTCGTTATGCATAGCAACACGTAAACCCCCACTGCCACCCAAACCTCAAGGAGGTGCAGCGGCGCCTCATCAAGATCAGAGATGTCGTCATAATAAGCTAGCAGTAACATGGAGTTGTTGTAGAACCATGGACCCTCAGCAAGGACCAAATTCTTCACCTCTCGTTCCTTGAATTGGAAGACGAAGATGTCATCCTCCTCTTGCCGGATCAAGACTCGCTCCTCTACACCCAAACATTGGAGATTGCCGCTGAGAACGACGGGATCACCACCGCCTTCTTAGACAAAAGTCGGCCACATAGGTAGAAGAACGAATCATGGATAGCATTCTCTCCTCTAACATGGCTCACAATGGCCTCCTCTGATAGTGTAGGAGGAGCCATCACTTATCACTTCTGAACTCACAATCGGTTGGTTGGCTAGGGCAAACAAAACCCTAGTAGAGCAAAAGTCATCTTAATATTTCCTAAAAAGAGTAGGTTTATTAATGTACTACTTTTTCCTAAGGATTAAATACTTGTTACTCCCTATACTTTCCCCTGTAGAACAGTCAGTCCCTTGCTTTTTAAATTAAACAATTTAGTCCTTATTCTCTATAATTCTCATACAATAGGTCTAAAGTGACTATTTTACCATTCACTTTCTCTTTTCTTTACTTTTTATTTTTCTCTTTTTTCTCTCCAAAATTAAATAGATCTCTCTCTCTCTCTCTCTCTCTCTCTCTCTCTCTCTCTCTCTAACCTCGAGTTTATCCACACCACAGACGGTGACCTATTTTCTGGTCAACGTAGATCGTTGATCAGATCTAGCCACAACATCAGCTTCCACTGCCTCAACATGGTCATCTTCGTCTTCGGCTCCTCCTCCTTATGCTACTTTACCCCACCGACGAAAGGCACTAGCCCAGGCTCCGCTTTGGGAAAGCCTGTTGGGGAAAAGAAAAAAGGTTTTTTGATTGTTTCAAATACCATCCATGGCGGAGAAAGCGTTGGCATCAATGAGCAAAACCCTAACCCAGCCAAATGCAACGGCGACAAAGTCCAAAGAGGCCACCATTGAAAAGTAGGCTGAGATTGAAATTCTAACTGAGCTTTGTGGTGATTTGGAAAAAAAAGCTTGAATCGATCAAAGACCCTTTTTTCTTCTCCCTATCAGGCTTCTCATACATATGGATCTTTTGGAGATTAGCGAGACCAAAGAACAAGAATTGATCTCAGAGAGAGAGAAATAAAAGAGAGAAAAATTTAAAAAAAATAAAGAAAAAAAAAAAAAAAAAAAAAAGATCGAGGGGTAAAATAAGTCATTTTAGACCTATTGTGTGAGAATTTAGACCTATTGTGTTAGAATTTAGGGTAAATTTCGCAAACAGTACACCAAGTAAAGACCACTAATAATTCTTATACACAAAGCTTCAAACCAAACATTTCGATACATGAAATTTGAAACTCGACCCACTATCAATACACGATGTCAATTTTTAACACCAAAATATCCATTATGCCCTCGGTTTTTTTTTAATAATTTTTTTCTGTTATTTTTTTGTCTTTTATTTTATCTCTTTCTTCTTCCTTCTTCCGGGCTCACTCCCTCGCTTCCAACGCCACCTTCCTCACCTCGCATAACAGAAAAAAAAAGTGACTCGAGTCATTTATAAACGAAGGAAAAAAAATAACAGAAAAAATATTATTAAAAAAAAAGAACTGAGGGCATAATGGACATTTTGGTGTAAAAAAATGACGTCATGTACTGATAGTGGGTCGAGTTTCAGATTTTGTGTACCGAAATGTTTGGTTTGAAACTTTGTGTATAAGAATTATTAGTGGCCTTTACTTGGTGTACTGTTTGCGAAATTTTCCCTAGAATTTAAGGACTAAAATGTTTAATTTTAAAATTTTAGACTGAACTATTTTATGGGGCAAAGTACAAAGAGTAACAATCATTTTCTTTATCTTTTATGGATATCTTCATATATGGTGTATGAACTTTAAGTATCTCTACACTATGGTGTACTAACTTTCATAACTATCAGAATGATGTATCAAGTTTGCTCCAATATTTCATTTTGGTGTAAGCCGTTAAATTTTTCATTATCTTTACAAAAAAAAAAAATGACAAAGCTAAAGTTCATACACCGTTTGTGATGTTTTCTCTTTCTTTTATTACAATAACCTATTAATTGGGATGTAGGATGATCCTTTGTTCATTGCAGCTGATTCGTCCGTTTTGGACCTTTGGTGGTGGTCGTGGTATGGAGTGAAATCTATAGCGAAGTAGAATACGTTTCCAACATATTAGTTAAGGTAGACAGCTAATATAGTGAGTCGTTTAAATTGATATAGTCTGTTACAAAAGGATTGTCGGGGTGGTTTTGGGAACACCCTTCCACTTATTCATGGTGGCTGAGGGATTGAAAATCAATATGGAGTTTTGGGATTTTAGGCTTTTCAGTTTCCGGGTTGCAATTTGGGAAGGAAATAGCTACATGGTGAGTTGTTAGGCTATTAGAGAGTTTATTACAACCGTTAAGTTGGCTCAGTCTAGATTTAGCTTGGAGTGGTCAGATTCCCTATGTTGCTAACCATTGTATGAACTGATTCTATTTATAAAAGTTTGACGTCTTTCCCCTAAAAAAAAAAAAAAAAATCTGTAACTATTCTTTGAATAAACACTTAAAGCAATTTACCTACTTTACAATGATTATAATTTTTATTAAAAGAGTTAATGAAAATAACCTTTGATTCTCCATCTTCTACAGTTTGCTTCTCCATATGATATATACTTCGACTCATTCCTTCATTTAGTACCATGGTTGTCATATTGGACTTGTTAAGTTGTTATTGACTCAGTCCCCGACGACTAATAGTTTCGACTCCCAAAAAAAAAAAAAACATTACTTTAACACCATCTTAGTATAGCATGCGTCACTGTTTTTCTAGACTCACATCGACTTCGTTTTCAAGAGTATACTTTTGATTAGGATACTAACAAAAAGACTCAATCAGCTTTTAACCTGTGATCTAAAGTTACTACAAAAGACTCAGTTTTTATTGATTACCATAAAAACAAAAACACTCGAATACACCCTTTCATATAAACGGAGCTAGAAGAATTGATAAATAAGTAACTAGAGAGTTAGAAAGAGACTTTTAATCTGAAATGAACTCTAATTAATCTAACCACAAAGCAGAGGAGATGGAGTCCTAATTCCTGGTGGGCTTCAACAACGAATCTACATTGCTTGTTAAAGACTTTATATAGGTATATTTTTTTCCCCAAAATTCTCCGGAGGGCCTGAGCTCACCACATGCGGATCCGCCCCTGCTATAATGCACAAACCTTAATTAGTTTCAAGTTTCAACACCATCTTAGTCTTGCTTTTTAAAGCCCTATGCGCAAATAAATAGTACAGCGCTTATTAATTTGTTGTTTTGCCTCGGACTATCTCGTTGTTGTTTTGGCATTGTACAGCATAGTTTCTTCGGATTGGTTCTCTTTCTAGAGAGAGAGAGAGGTTTTCACCATCGACTAGCTAGCACCGCTTCAGTTTGCCCGACATGCACATAAAGAAGAAGAGAGGAATTCACATCACGAGACAGATGAGAGAGAGAAAGAGAAGAGGAGAAGTTTCTATTATATGTATGATATAAATACGTTAAGAGCTTAATTATTTAAGTAGAATTCTCTAAGTAATCCTACTCCACTAAGTTAATAAGTTATGGCTTCGAGAAATGAATGAATAGTATGTACCTTCATCAAAGTATGATAAGGTTACAAATCTTTGGAGTCTACTAGCTAGCAAAAATTGTGTTTGATAAAGTAATTTGGTGTTCAATTGGCAACGGATGGAGTGACCAAAACTCTTATAAACCTATAGATAAGGTCTTATTTTTTCCATGTGGGGTATATAATCTCAACACGTCATCGCACGTGTGGAAAACTTTTAAGTCATACACATAGACAACATTGGGTGACGTGGAACCCGTGTGACCGTGAGGCATGCACATGTGGAATAACCCACTCTAATACTATGATAAAATAATCTGAGGTTCACATCCAAAATCAATTGATAATGGATTGAGTGGCACAAATCCTTATAAACTCATAGGCAATGTCCCATTTTTCACATGTAGGATGTATAATCTCAACAGTGTTGTTACTTACGTGACAATTTCTACATATACCATGACTCGATCTGTATTATCTATAGTGCGGTCACCACGGCTTATTTGTTAGATATATGCTGCTCGACATTGCTATGTAGGTTTTTTTATTTATTTTTTTTTTTGGAAACTGGAACGATAAACTTTATTAATGAAGCTAAGAAGTTACATTAGGTGATGAGAAGTGCCTCCAATATTGGGGGGACAGACCCACTCCAGGAAATAAGCAAACTAGTGCCCATAGCACATTTAGCCAAAGAATGAGCTAACTTACTAACTTCCTATAGGCATGGGTGAAAAAACAATTATGCAAGGTAGAAAGAGAATAGGAGATATCATCTACCACTCTACAAAACTCTGACAAATCTTCATCCTCAGCTTGCACCTCTTGGACTAGTTGCAGACAATCCGATTCGAAAATGATCGGAGTGAGCTGCAACTGTTCCACCAATTGACATGCTAGACGACCGGCATAAGCTTTCACCAAGACTGGAGTTAACCCCACATCCACCCGTACATGCCCATGCTCCTGCAACAACCTGCCCAGTTGTATCCCTGACAACCACTCCCAGCCCCCTTCTGTGTGAAACAACATCGAAAGCACCATCGATATTAGCTTTGAGCCAACCTACAGGTGGTGGACACCAAGGTCGAGCTTTCCGGCTTCCTTTCGGTAGGGGAGTAGCACACACTTGTTTGAAGAACTGGAACAAATTGATAGCCTGAAAGTAAACTTAATTGAGAGCTTGGGATTTATCATTCCACACCCTCTGGTTCCTCGCTCTCTTTCCAAACCGCCCAAAGCAACAGCAAAAGAAGTGAAAAATCCTCCAGGGAAGCAGAGGAATGGCAGAACATCAACCACTCCATTACAGACCCAAAAGAAGTGAGAACCAACAAAGCATGCAGCGCCGGAACCATGCCAATCAGCTCACATACAAACGGACACTCCATCGAGACATGAGCTATGGTCTCTCCCTCCTCAATGCAGAAATAACAACCCCCAACACAGCCTACGACCACGAAGCTTAGAACTGGTCGGTAAAATGGAATTACAAACCTTCCAATGGTAGACTTTAACCTTCCATGAGTTAAACATACATATCCATATCCAGAATAAGTTTTGGAAACGTTATACGTTTTGGATCCGTAAAGTAGTAATGAGGAAGATATGTCTTGGCAAAAGATCAAAATAAAAGAATATCTATTCAAGCATAAACAATTAAACATACAAAAGAAGGAGTGCTTCTTTACACACCTAGACTTCCACACATAGCTAGTTTGTTTTGTATTGATGATGTGTGGTTGGAGGAGACTCCTGCTATTATTCAGGATGTTCTCTACGAGGATTATTGTAATAGTACTTATGTAGCTCGGGGTTCAGGCTTTATGTCCCCCCCTGATGCATGTTTTAAATTCAATAACTGGAACCGGGCGTGGGGCTGAGCCTCCCAGTAGGCTGGGTTCCAAACCCCTTTCCAAAAAAAACAATTAAACATACATGCATGGTTTCAATGCATTTAAAGTGCAGCATGCATATGGTGTTATCAAAGGGCTTGACTATCTAGCAATATATATCCGAAATCTTCAATAGGAAGGAATGAGAAAAGTGAAGCTATTTTTGATGTTGTCAAAAGGCTTGACTATCACCTATCGGCCTCATTACATTTTTTGTATTTGGATGTGTACGTGAAATTAGAGTTTATACGATAGATTTTCTATCTAATATATATTTGGCAACAGTAGAATTTTTTTTTCTTTCTTTTTTAGAAGAGGATCAAAGGGTTTTACTCCTGCCCCGTGACTTCATACATAGGTAGTGGTTGCTCTAACCACTGAACTAACACCACTTCATCACAAGTGAATAGTATTTCAGATATTTCATCAGTTATGTAGAGAAACAAAGAGAAAAAGTGATGGGTCCTTTTGTGTATTATAATTAACTTTTCCTCATTTTTCTTCCTTTCTATAAGAGCAAGTTCACCCATTGGGTCAATAGGTCAGGGTCACAGGGTCAAAACACTGTTCATTTCCATTGGACATGTGTTTCCACCTGTTATATTTCTTAACCAGTCAGTTGTTGTTCATTGAATTTTTTTTATTAATTTATTTATTGTAAAATTGAAATATATTTGATGTAAATAGATCATTTGCACAAGCCCTTTATTTAAAAAAAAAAAAGAAAAAGATCATTTGCATACTGTTTGTGAGTCCAGGAAAATTCATCGAGCTTAATTGATATCGTTCGATAAATTTATTTACAATCTTTGTAATTATAAAGCATGCTGAAAAATATTTTTAGAAATTTTCACAGTGAAATCCGCGATTTAAGAGTTGAATAATAAAGTACATGATACAACGAGTTCGTGAAAATTTTAGGAAAATTTTTCAGATACCCGAGCTATTTATAATGATTTTTCAAAATTATGGGATTTCAGAAATTATCAAAGGAAAAAGGAGATTAGACCAAAAAAAAAAAAAGGAAAAAGGAGAAATTTGTGTTGTACGACCTAGTCCATTGAAATACCCACCGACTTCATCGTAGTCGTCCAAATTCAATTATTGGAGAGGCTATATATTGGATCAGATCGAGTCAAACATTGGTAAACCACGATAGAAGCTTTTTGACTTCTGACCCTTGAACACAACCCAGAAACCCGGAAAGAGAATCTGACTGTTGCTCCACCCACTACTACAAAAATTGAATCATACGACACCTCTCAGACGACGCATCATAGTTTTCTGTCGTCTGATTGATTTTTATTTTTTTCTACGTCGCTTTTATAAAACTGTTGTCTGATATGGTATAATGAACTATTTCAGAAGACGTTTAAGGATAAAACTGTTGTATGACCTTAAAGTAATTGAGCGGCAATTTTCCCACCATGTCTGTGGTGCGAAACTCTTCTTCAAACCCAAATTTTTCCCTCAATATGTAGTAATCATACGACGAGAAATAATATAAATGTGGTCTGATTAATATGTGTGGCAGAAAGTAAGGAGATTTCTCACCATTATTTTTCTCCAACTCCCCAACAAGGGAAGCCAAATAGATAGGAGACAAATTTCAAATTTATAACTCATATACTCAGACCACGTTGTTATAAAATTCTGTTGTGTGAGTATGTGCGGGGGCTTATCCAAATTCATAGAACAGGGCTTGAAACCCTACATTTAGGCAAAAAAAACATGAACTCCTCACCTAAAAACCAAACCATCACTCCTCACTCTCGACAGTTGCCCACTCTCTCTCGACACTCCCCCCCCCCCCCCCCCCCCCCCCCCCGCGACCCCGACCTCAACCTCTCTCTCTGACAAACCCTATCTCTTCTTCCACAAACCCCAAACAAAGCGCTCTTTCTCTCTCTCTCCGACAAGCCCCAACGAAAGCTCTCTCTCTCCGACAAACCCCGACCAAAACCTAATTGGATCTGGGAAATAGCGATCGGAACTCTGAAGCAGATTGGATCGAAAGCTCTCTCTCTTCGGCTCTGCGCGCGGCTGAACCAGATCGGAACTCTGAAGCAGATAGGATCGAAAGCTTCTTCGTCGCTCTGGGTCTTTCTCTCTGAGGCTTTGCGCCCGGCTGAACTCTGGAACGAGGTCGGAACCAGATCGAAACTCTGAAGCAGATCAGATTGGAAGCTTCTTCGTCGCTCTAGGTCTTTCTCTCATTCGTTCTTCTCTTCACTTCTTCCTCTTCTTCTTCTTCTTTTCCGAGTCTCTCAGCCGTAAACGGAAGTCACACTCCTCCGCGCCTCCACCACCGTCATAAACCCTCCAATTCAGGCCAACACACTCGGTTATGGCTCCTCACGGCGACAAATCGGACGCTGCGGAGGACGCCATGGTTTCCGGAGCTGAGAAGCGCCCCATTTCCTCCGTCCTCATCGTCATCGGTAAGTTTTGAATACGAATTTGACTTCTTCAGCTGTTGTTTTTTTACATGAGGTAGTAATTTTTTGAAGTAAAAACACAGCTATGCAGACTGAGGCGCTTCCGGTGGTGAATAAGTTTAACCTCACTGAGGTCCCTGACTCCGGGTGAGTTTTTCTTTCTGATCGTAACTAGGTCGTTTTTACTTGAATCAGTTCGTTTCACTTTGTAGTTGTTGTTTGTGATTTTTGAAATATGAAATGTTTTCATTTTTTTTTTAGAATTATGAGTGTTTTGGATGCGTTTAAACTTTACAGTGTTTTTAACTGCTTGGATGGTTTAGTTTGTGATATGTTATTGCACGGATGATGTAGGTTTCCGAAAGGAGTTCCTTGGGTTCGGTATCATGGTTTTTACAAAGATATATCTTGAGATTAATCTAGTGTGGCCTGGAAAAGATGAATCTTTGGGTAAGTTTTTGGAGCTTTTGGAATTAGGATTCTTTTTGTGCACATAGGGAAATATATGTGAGTATTCGTGTCACCTACTTGCTGAAAGCACACACGAAATTGCCGATCATTTGTTATTGATTGTTGATTTGGTTGGTTCATGGCCTTACTTTTCATTACTTATGAGCTTAAATGAAATTGTTTATAAATTTGCTCTATCTCTGCAGTAACTTGGAGAAGAACAAGCTCAAATGGTTCACTTCCGAGTATGCTTATTGGTAAAATCGACAAAGGTACTTATCTTCCATTCTTTTGGTAATATGCATAGACATTTTCAGAAATTCTGGTTTGAACAGATATGTATGTAAATGTTTACACTGCATTTTGTATGCACTCAACTACTTGTACATGAAAGATCATCTGGAGAAACAGTATTTGATAGAATAACTGGACAAGAATCCAGAAATAGTAAGAAAGTAATAGCTTGTGATTGGAAATTGACAGCAAAGAAGCCACAAAGGAATCAATTTTGTACAGCTACAAGCATGGATTTTCAGGGTTTGCTGCAGTTCTAACTCCATCTCAAGCCAAGCATATTGTAGGTGTTACAATGTTGGTGACCTGTAAACTGTACTTTTTGTGCTTTTGAGTTAGGGGGACTGGTTCTTTTCTATAAGTACATGTAGTAATATACACCTTCCTCTTATTTTATGCAGATGTACCCGGTGTTGTTTGTGTCATTCCTCACAGGTTTCTTAATTTGCATACAACTAGAAGTTGAAACTTTCTGCAAGTAGACTCTCATTTTAGAAATGGAATTCTTTCAAGGAGTCAATCAGGCATTGGGTCTATTATTGGAGTCATGGACATTGGTCAACTTTTAGAAATTCTTGACATGCTTGTAAAGTGTTTGAGATTAAGTATAATTTTTGCTCAAGTCTTTATTTTATTTCTCAGGAATTTGGCCCGAGTCTGAAAGCTTTAGAGATGAGGGTATGGGAAACATTCCATCTCGTTGGAGAGGCATATGTCAAGGAGGAGAAAAGTTCAATCACTCCCATTGCAATAGGTTGGTCATTTTTAATTTTTGGTTTATTTATTCTTCTGTGGTTTATCATTTTCTCATTTGATAAGTTTAGTCGAGATTTGTTGTGTGCCCACTGTTTTAGTGCTCCCTACCAATTTCAGAAAGGAGTAGCTTATGTAACTAATTCCACTGGATCACTTGATAGTAATTATAAACAATTTATAAGCATACTATGCAGCGGAAATGGTCACAATCAACAGCAGAAACTCCTTTAGCAGTAGTCTAGTTTTTAAAATTCTAAATTGTCTCTAGCTTTTTCTATGTGGCATAAGCATATCTTGATAAGAATATTTTTATTAAAATTTGACAGATTTTGCTGTCTTTTTCAGACTTTGTTAAGAATCTCTTTTCATTATCGAGAAATCCAAGAATCTTTCAGTAGCCAAGCAGCAAATGTGGGTTGATAGTTGATACTAGCTTTTGATAAAAGTCTCTTCCTCTCTTTTTCTTATTTTTTTAATATAATTTTTTTATGTTACTCCCCGAGATGCTTCAGGACATGGTACTCATACATCATCCACTGCAGCCGGTGGTTTTATAGAAAATGCAAGTTTTATGGGAGTTGCTTCAGGATTGGCAAGAGGAGGTGCTCCATCATCTTGGTTAGCTATTTACAAAGTTTGTTGGGCTACTGGTGGCTGCATCATCTTGGTTATGTGTTGAAGAACATCCTCAAGCTGTAATGTATGCAATTGCTCATGCCCTAGAAGCTGTGAAGTGAAATAGGCTAGAAATGTATTTTTGTGCTCCAAAGTGACAATTTCAAGTGCATTTCTTCACTTATTTTGCTAGTGGAGTTGTATAGATGTGCTCCATATTTTGGTGTTGGCATGGAGTAGTACAGTGCTTCTTTTTGGCAATATTGTGTAATACATTTCAATATAATTATGTGGATTATAACAATATTAGATATATATTGGTATTTACTATTCATATGGTAATTTTGATTTCATTTTCTGCTGTGTGTACAATGTTCACAACAGGCATACAATAAAAACTGTTGTGTGAGACTAATATTGATCACAGATGCAATCAATGTTTTAGTTGTGTGAATAACAGTCACACAACAGTTATAACGAAAAAAATGACTTCTGAATCACAGTCACACAACAGTTATAACGAAAAAAATGACTTCTGAATCATAATCACACAACAGTTATAACAAAAAAAATGACTTCTGAATCACAATCACAAAACGGGTTCTTAAGTTGCCCGTCGTCTGAGTGATGTTCACACGACAGTTAATGATGTCGACAAGCTATCGACAGCCTGTCAACATGCTATCGACATAGATGCCGAGTTCTTCAGACGACAGTTCTCTAAATCGTGTTTCATCAGACGTCAGCGAGATATACGACAGTTACCTCCGCATCAGACGACAGTTTTTAGCCGTCGTCTGATTCAATTTTTGTACTAGTGATCGTCCGGCCATCTCCCGGAGGAGGACCACCTGCTTTCGATCCCTCTCCTCAGCACCGACGTCCTCCTAGCGGTGGATTATCCAATCCGTGACAGACGGCAACGATACGAGGCTTGAGAAGCTTGAAGTTTTTCTGGCGGTTTCAAGGCAATTTTTGGCTGCTCTGGCAGCCAATTAACAACATGAGGTAGGAAACTTAATCCTCTCAACACGCTCTACATATTAATATTCTCAGCTATTGAAATTGATCAAGTTTTGATGATTTAGTTTCTGGGTTGTCATCGGCTCCGTCACAGCTCTTCGGCACTGGCAACATCTCCGACACTCTTGCTTAGTTACAGTCGCGGCTAACTTAATACACATTTATGCAAGCATACGTATCATTGTCAAGATAGGGAAATATTAAGCCCAAAATTATCGTACCACGAGGATTAGTGGCTAACCCACAATCCTTGATTAGTCGGAACTAAGTCACTAAGCAAATAAAAGAAAATAAATAAATAAAAATGCTAATCTAAGGCACCAAGTGTTAGCAATGCTCGGCTTTGATTATCACCGAAGTCTAATCAAAACTAAGAGCTTAGTGATGATTATCTACAATGAGTCGGAGTTAAATATTTTGAAAGATGATTTTAGATTAACAAAATGTTATGAAATGTAAAGCAATTAATACAAATCCAAAGAAATTAATAAAAGGGTAAACCAAATAGGTGCGACTGTCGAGTGCTAGGGAGGCTCCTTCATCTAAATCTTATGTGTCGGAAGCTAATCTAATGTAGATGCAAATTTCCTACTTTGGTAGTAGTCGTATTCAAGGTAGTTCAAGGCTCAAGGACCGAAATTACATTTCATAGTATTCCTACTCTGGTTCAAGGGTCGTAGGAACTCACTTGGATGAATTAGAGCTGGTTCAAGGGTCACTAATTCACATCAAGAGGCTTTAGCAATCCGCCCGCGCAATCACGCAACGGATGTAAATTACCATGCTTATAACCCCTCGAATACAAAATTGAGGGTTTCTAGCTTAGGAATTAGAGGGGGGGTTAAAGCCCCTAACTCTGTCCAAGACATGCTCAAAATACACACCCTAGAGTGACTAGGCTCCTAAGCATGCATTTCAACCCAACAATTATCTGATATAAGCATCCATCATATGAAAATTACATCCACTATGCCAAAAAGGCCTTCAGACGACACGCATCAGACGACATAAGTTTTGTTTTATGTCGTCTGAGTTTTTCAGACGACATAATTTTTTTTTCTGTCGTCTGAATATACATTAAAACCATACTGGTTTATTTTGGAAAAATGGTGAGCATTCAGACAACACATTTGTGTAGTTGTAGAAGGTGGTGATTTTCTATCTCAAATTTGGATAAATGGTGAGCATTCAGACAACACATTTGTGTAGTTGTAGAAGGTAGTGATTTCCTATCTCAAATTTGGATAAATGGTGAGCATTCAGACAACACATTTGTGTAGTTGTAGAAGGTGGTGATTTTGGAGGGATATCCAAAAGTTGATTGAGTCTTTTCCCTCTCAAATAGCCACGCCCTAGTTGACTAGAATTTGTGACATTCAGACAACATTTAAATGTTGTCTGAGTGTGGGTTTTAAAATTTTCCAAGTTATTTTGACTTGTGCTTTTAGACATAAATCCCTCGCAATTAAGTCATTTTCTGTCATTCTCACTCGATCAGCTCCCTCAGCTTGACCTAGAACTCGCAAAACTGAAAACCTCAAAAACCAGCCTCTCTCCTTCTCACTCATCTCCTTCAGAACTCGATTCTCACTCTCTCCTTCGTCTTCTTGCTCACTTGATTCTTCTTCTTAGTCTCTCCCTCTTCTTCTTAGTTTCGATTTTAGGTTTGATTTCGATTAGGTTTTTCTTCTATTTGGGGTGATTGGATTTTACTTTTCCTCTTATCCTCGTCAAAATGAGGTGTTCCAATTACTGAAAACCCAGACCTCTCTCTCTCTCTCTGACTCTCAGCCTCCTTCACTGTCGATGGCGGCGAAACGGCGGCATTCAGTGACTGTTGTCTTGGTCTCTCCATGAATTCGAAGGCAATCACTTAGTGACTCGTCGTCTCTCTCTCTCTCTCTCAATCTCTCCTGGACGGTCGCCGGCACTAGCCCTCTCCCTCTATCCTCGAAGGTCGACGGCACCGACCCTTTCTCCTCGAATTAGACTAGAGTAGTGGAAGGCGATACTGTTGGAATCGAGAGAGCGGGAGAAGAAGTCAGTTCGCCTTTCATTTGGATCAATCTTGAAAGCTTGGCTATCGAAGGTATTGTTTCCCAGATTCCTTTTTTTTTTTTTTTTTTGATTGGGGTTTTTGTTGCGGTTGGGTTTGGATTGATATGGGTTTCAATCTTTTTGCTGTGGTTGGTTTTGAATTCAATTGGGTTTCGATTTTGTAGGGGTATTGTTCGGTTTTGCTGTGAGGAGGAAGAGGACCTGCGTTTTGGATAACTGCATTTTGAGCCAAGGAGAAGATGAGGAACTTGGGTATAGGGTTGTGATCGATACTTAGTTTTTAGGGTAAGTTCATGTAATTTCGATTTTGATTGAAATATTGAAATTCTGGTTTTGATTTCAGTATGGATTCTGTTTGATTGCTGGGTCAGTGAACAATTTTGAGAGTTGTTATATATACAATTTCTGCTTAAACCTTACTTTGGTGTTGAATGAATATGGTTAATGGTTCTAAATGTTTAATGAATGTCTTTGACGTTTTCCCCTATTGCGGCTTTTGTCATCTGCAGACGTGTTAGTGCAATAATGTTTGCTAGAAGAGGTCCAAGAGGCTGTGCTTATGCAGATCCAGAACGACACCTTATTAGTCCAAAGGTATTACAATTAGTTTGCTCTCTGCTTTGTCAGTGTCATGCTGATTAACCTGCCAATTACAATACAATTTGAATTCACAAAGTTAGTTCAGTTGTGATGTGTCCTTGAATGGCAAGCTTATTATGCCTTTTACTTGCAGGAATATCAAAGTTTTTGAATTGGAAGCAATGGAAATCTACAAGGAGTTGGCCTTTTCATAGGTACTGAACCAAGAACAGGTCATCTGGTTAGTGAGATCATACAAAAAGAACCTTTCTTTGTTTTTATTATTTTCCTTTTGTTATCTATGCTCACGGAGAAACAAGTTCTAGTATTAAGCACTGTCACTTGTAGTGAGCAGTATTTCGAGTAGGAGAAAGAAATGTATACATGAGCCATGCTCATGAATATAAATTTAATCGGAAATTGCAGGTTGTTATGTCTTGTGTAGACGGTAGCCCAGCTGCTCTTGCTGGTATTCATGAGGGAGATGAGTTGGTTGAAATTAACGGTAAGCCACAGATCTAGTATTGGCTTCTTCCTTTTCTTTTCTTTTTTCTGTTTTTATTTATTGTTTTTATAAGGCTGGAAAGGGCTGGTATTCCTATAACTTTTGGTACTTGAATCCTAACATTATTACATTGTTTAGTTGGTCAAAATTCAAATTCCATAAAAAAAAATAAAACCTTGTGGCATGAGCTCTCTCAAGACAAAGTAGCATTGATTCATAAAACTAATGCTCCCAGATTCTTGAACTTAAATAAGTTCCATTTCTCAAAAGTTCTTTCTACCGGACTCCCTGCTACATTGTTCTGCTTCTTCAAACCCACTAAAATTTTCTTTTGATTAAATCAAACTTTAACTACTTTCTGCATTGTAGGATATTCCTTAATTATGACAATGTGTTGCAAAATTCTGTTTCTCCATGGCCTAACTAACTTGTCGAATATTAGTTTCAAATAATGTGTGTATCCCTCCGACTCACCATCGCTCTCACCCTCAAATTAGTTGGTTTGATGACGTTCACTCCTCCAAATTAGTTGGTTCGGTGATTGATCAAATCTTGATAGAGTTTGGTTCTTCTTGATACCGTTAGCTCTTCGATATTATTAGGTATGGTTATTGATGAAAGCTTGACAGAGTTTGGGTCTCTTTTGATGGAGTTTGGATTTCTATTTCCCATTAGACCTGACAAAATCGTTTTCCTTTTGGGATTTTGTTGTTCATTGAGCACATAGATAAAGAGAGGGTTTGTTCCAGGGTTCGGTTCCTAAGGTGGACTGAGGTTTACTCGTTGGCAGCTTTGGAATTTATTTCCCAAAAAAGGTTTCTTCTTCTTTGTAGGGTTCGATCTTCTTTTTTGGTGTTTGTTCTTCTTTAAATTGAGATTTTGAGTGGATATGTGCATATTTTGGTCCGTCTCGACCATCGTCGCTGCGAAATTTGTGGGTGTTGGATTGGTTTTCGGGTGCAGCTTCTGGGATTTCTTTACTCCTTCGGTTCTTCAGCTCAGGATTTCTTTCCCCAAAAAGGTATACATTGAAGGTATACTGAGTATGTGTGTTCTTCTGTTTGAGAATTATCTTCTTTCTAGGTTGCATTTGAGTATGTCTATTGAAGGTACAAGTATCAGTTCAACCCATTCAATTCTGGAAGGTACAAGTAAATCCAGTTCTAGTACAAGTTCAAAAGGGAATCTGGAAGCCTAAATCTTATATTGTTTACTGGGTGCAGATTTTGATCATGTTTGTTTGTTTGGTTTGATAACAAATGTTCTAGGGTCATGAAAAAGTGTGGGGTTCAGGTTATCTAATAATACTGGGAAATTGGCAGGTTTTTCAGCTTCATAGGACTGTTGATTGGGTCTATACTCAAGTAGATATCGATTTGATATATGAATATTTGAAAGCCTTGTGTGTTAGTTTTGTGATTGAATGAAGTTTAAGTGACCTTAGTTAATGTAGCTATTGGCCTTTACTTGAATCAATCCGCTTTTTGTTTTGTTTGTTTGTTTAGAATTAATTTATTTTTGGTTGGAAATTACTGGAGCTGATCATGTGTGTGATTGAACCAAATCAATAAAGTGATAAACAGATAGCAATTAGCAAATCATAACTGTTGAAGAGTTATAAATTTGAAGACTCGAGCAAAGGCCTAAATTTGAAGAGTTATATGTTGCAGTTATGATTTTGCTAATTGCTATCTGTTTATCACTTTATTGATTTGGTTCATGGTTTTTGACTTTTTGTTTAAGCAGAAGGTGCAGGGGCTTCTTTGAGTCTTGCCGGGACAATGCTTGTATTCTACCCTGTGAGGGTTTTGCCTTCTAAGACAGCTATTCCACCTGTTAACCCATCATTCTTGCCTCCAGTAAGTGAACCTCTTTTTTTGAGACAGTAGCAGATTTCTCAGCTTAAAGTCTTTCAGCACCCCAAAATCAATAGTTTCTTTATTAATACTGTAATTATATACTTTGGTTTAGATGAAGATGAATGTGAGATGTGTGCAAGAACTATATACTGTATAAATATTGACAAGAAGAACTATATACTTTAGTTTCTTTATCAATATGCTGGTTTGGGAAGGCAGAGCCGAATAGAGAATGGGTAACTAATTCAATTTCTTGGTAATTGATTGTGGTTCAAAATTAAATCTTAAATTTCCTAATTGGTTCAATTTTGATTTTTTGTTTTCTGTTTTTTTGTCTTATTCTATTTCTCCAGATATCTGATTCTGATCTTGATATGCTAAAAACTGATTCGGAAAGACAAGAGTTACATTAAAAAATTGTTCATTCACCAGATAAACTACAGGTACCTTTTCTCTTCAAGTTGTATATGGTGTGTAATATTTTGATTCTTGAATAATACTACATTCCCTGTTGATTTGTGTCCGGAAATTCATGTCTTTGGAAACCCATAATAATATCTTTTACGTGGTAGTGTGGTACTGACTGAACATGTTAGGATGGACATGAATTTTTTTATCATGGTTACTTTTTCCCCCCTGGACAGTGGAGTAGAGATATTTCCATTATACAATTGTAGGTTGATGATGCAGATTTTGAATTAGGGGCTCATCTTTTTTTCGTTTCTACTTTTGCTTTTCCATGAACTACAAATATAATTGTACAGAGAAGAGAGAAGCTTGAAGGAGCAAATGTGAAGCCACTACCTATCTGTAAAACTTAAAAAAGGATTATATATATTAGAAATGTGACATTATGATTTTTTTTATTGTTGGCTGTGATGCCCTTTTAATGACATTTCTGCTCTTTATGCTAGATTGGTGGATGTACAAGTTGTTCTCTATTAATGTTGTACTCTGTAGGGTTGGTTTGTTGGACAAGGCGCAGTCACTCCAAAAGGATCTTAATCAAATTACTGTAACAGCGATACATCTACGTCTACCTTATCTCAGTTACCCTCTTCTTATTGGTTTTGATTTATTTTCACCTATGTGTGATATAAGTTTCTGTTATTGGTTTAGATTGTAGACATGGGTCAGTTTATGTGCACTGACTTGGTTGAAATGTTATGAAAAGTATTCGAGTGCTGAATATCAATTTCATATGACTTCACTGCCTGTTATTGTAATTAATCATATAAGGGTTTAATAAAAGATCTGTACATGGAGAATATTGTATGTAGCTGTATTGTAAACTTTTTTCTTATCTTTAGCGGTTATTTGACTTTGAAAGAATGAAATGATTTAATGGGAGATTCATTCGGTTTCTAGCTTTGGAACATAATCAAATATACGTTTTGCATTGATGTTGTTATTATTGGTTTTCTGTATAACAAGTACCACAGAGTGAATTCAAACTAATCAGTAACTTTTTTTTTACTTCTGGTACACACGGTTCAGGAAAGGGGAATCTGCCATCAAGGATATATTACATGTATACAACTTCAGACTGATGAGACCTGGTACTAGAATGTTTGGTGTTATGGTAAGCCTATCAGCAAATCTCCTCCGGAGTTTATGTTTTCACCTGTAACATGTTTGAATAGCTCTTAGTACGTTGAACTACATTCTGACTTAATATGTCAACTTGTCAAGCCTTGCTTTACAAGTAGTATTTCTAAATTGACTTATGGGTTTTTTGTACCATGACTTTATTGTCTGTAGGAACTATAAGGCATTTCCAGAGTGTGTGTTCAATAGAGAGATGAACAAATACTAAAGGAGCTATGAGAGCTGGAGTGAAAATAGTCAGGGTCAATATCATCAATATCTCCTGTAAAGGTTAAGTCCATAAAGCTCAGTGATTGTGTACTTAGCTAAAGTCACTCTGTACTCAATCCAGGCAAAAAGTTCTGGAATGTCTTTCATCTGCAGCCTATGCGTGATCAAAAGGTAATATATCTCCTCACATATTCTTTATTACATTACAAAATCAATGTTACTGTTGAATGCAAGCTTATTTTAAAAGGGTATAATAAAATTTCAAATTAGACAATTACCAGAATAGAAAAGAATATGGAACTGATTTGCCATTCTACTTGTTTATGTAAACACGGAGAAGTACAGTATTGTATTGGAGTACAACTTGATGGCAGTCAGAACATTGAGCCTCTGCATAACTCTATTCCTGAAGTTACAGTAAAAGAGAGTGAAAAACTGGTATGGAAGATACATTGTGCACTTTTCAGATGATTGCGATCATAAATATTGAATGTTCTTTTCCTTAAATTGTTTGGTTAGTTCGTTACGCAGGTCAAAGAGACTGCAGTTAATGTTGATGAGGCAGCAAGAGAGAAATGGAAAGCGAACTTGCTGAAGAAAATGCAGTAGTGTGTGATGCATAAATGAAAAGTGAATTTGCTGCAGAACTATCACAAGGAGATGCTTTCACTGACTATGGTTATATAGACAAGATATATAGACAATATTATTATTACTTACTAGATTGAGGTTACTTTTGGTTAGAATTGCTGGATTTGATCATATCTGGATATGGATATGTACTTTTGGAAATGTTTTGGATTGGCAATGTAAGAACAGATGGCATTGATATATGACAATATTATATTTTGGATTTGTTCAGGATATGAATGTTCATATTTGCCACAAAGTTACTAAAACAAAAGCACACCAAAATGTGTGGTTGCAGTTGAACAAAAACAACACAAAAACCAATTAGAAGTCTATTGTCTTTTTGGCATTGGGACGACAGAAAATTGTAGTCTAAAGGGCAAAACAACAACATAAGTTAGACGAAAGTATTGGCTAAAGTGTATAATAACAACAAATAAGTGTGGTTGGAATCAATCACAGACAATATAAAAGACCTAATAAAAGACCTTTCACACAACACTTAAGTGTCGTATGTATGGACCCTAGAACGACACTTAATTGTCCTCTTATGCTCTTTACGACCACATATAATTGTCGTTTAAAGTAAATTAGCACAACCTTTAATTGTTGTTGTATGAGAGAAGACACTACATATGAGTGTTCATATTTCTTATTTAAGGGCATTCAGACCACACAAATAAGTCTTGGAAATATGCTTCACACAATAGCATTTAAAAAATACTGTGGTTGTTTTGTTTATCAGACAATACAAAATTGTTGTTTGAATGCTTTTAAAGATACAGATCACAATGTTCCCAAAATGCAAAACTCATCAGACAACACAAGACTTTCTTTTTTTTATGTCGTCTGAAAAATCAGACGACAGAAGTTCTGTCGTCTGATGCCCCCAAGAGACGACACCGTACTAGACGACACATTTTTGTTCGTTCAGACGACAGAACAGTTCTGTCGTCTGAAGGCCTTTTTGGCATAGTGATCATTACATTAAATTAAACATGCTTTACACAAAATTTAGGCTAGGGCACACAACTCTAGCCCCCAACAAGAAAATTACTCACAACCCATAATTATGAACATCAAATATACAAACTTCAAAGAGAAAATAGTATAGAAGTGTAGGAGAAAACAAGAATTGTCACAAATAGCTAAAACGCTAGTATGACTAGTCTTGAATTACAACCCCCTACAATTACCCAAGTCTTGAATTTCATATAGGTAAAAAGTCTTTGATGAATCTTTGAAGTTTTGAGTGAGTAATATTTCAAATTCTTTAAAAATAAAAAATAAAAAACTTACTAAAATTATGTAAGTAAATGGAGGTGGATGAGAGGGGAGAGTGTCACGCCCCGAATCCGGCTCAATTTTTTTTTTAAAATATTTCCCGAAATCTGAGGTGTGAGTAAAGATAAAAATAAACGAATAGAAAATAAAATAGACACTTTGTTAATGGAATTTGCTTCTCATTTCGATATAAGGATAAATCCAACTCAAGATCACTAGGAGTACTCGCTTCTGGAATAATGATCTTACATATACCAAACTCCAACTAAATCTAATTTCTTTTGATCACTAATCTTCATAGTTCTTGTGTTTAATAACCTGCAAGACTGTTAAGGGGTGAGCTCAACCTGTGGCTCAGTAGGGAGCTATTTCTCTACACACAAAAGATAACCAAACAATTATCATATGGTATGCATGAATGCATGTTCTATTCCCATTGATTCACATAGCAGAATAAACTGAGCCTACATGTCTCATACCATGTATTTTACCACGAAGGTAACTCAGAGTACCCAACTGTATGAACTAACCCCGACCCAAAATCAATCCCCCTAACCCTCTTTTGCTAGTCATATTGTCCATGCCCCTTTCGTCAGTCTCGAATTACCCTTTCAATCCTATACTAATTGCGCATTAACAATGCGCATACTTGGGATCTGGTACCTGTTGAGGTTATGGACTCAACTACGCAAAAGATAAATTTCAAACTTTCTTATACTGATAACATTACACATATCACCATCGCCACCCTTATACTTTATATGCACTCAATGGATGATCCATCAATTGATAATATATACTTCGCAATGTAATTGCATCAAATAGTCATTCATTCCATAACAAACATGTCAGACAACATATATGCATACAATATAGTTGGGTAGAGGTTCCCCAGATCCCCCTACCTGGATTCCAAGCTATTATTGTATAGAGACATATTCTTGCATAAAAAGTAAATATCCAAGTACAATTCACATTTCCTATGCATAAGCACATAATTTATTTTAAACACAAAGCTATGATTCTCCCTTAAGAACATACTTCAATATCAAGCTTATGTCTTAAGAAAATGGTTCCTAAAATCTCAGGCCATTTTGGATTTCACTTGAAGTGCTAAATAACTAACCAAAACGTCTTGCAGATTTATTGTGAACAAACACTGATTTCACAATGACATAAGTATCTTATATGAATTCAGTAAATGGTGTCACATGTTTTGGTTAAAAATAAAGAATCTCTATGTTCAATTTTTGGCCGACCTAAACAAGTTTGAATAAAGGAACCTATTAAAACGAAATGGAACAAACAGAAACATAATGAAAATTGTAATTTCCTGTGGAAGACCCTCAACTTTGAAAAATCATAACTTACTCTAGAAAAATCTTTTTCATGAGATTTCAATTCTGAAATGATCTTTGAGAGGTCTACTGAAACTTTCATGAAGTTACCAACTTCAAATACCCAGCCAAAATGTACAGTTTTTAGTAAAAAGGAAACTGGGTCAAAAACAACAGATTGGAGACCTCTGTTTTTAGCCTCAAAATTAACCACTGAATCTTACATGAAAATGTATGAAACTGTACAATATTAAGCCTGAAGTATAAGTTTTCAACACATGCCAATAGTTTCTAAAATGAAGATCTAGATCAAAGGATATGGTTGCTCAAAGTTAACTAATGATTATAATGCAGAAACTTGTCCTAGCTTTCTCCAATGCCTACAAACTAATGTTTGAGGTTACTGCTCAGTCTAAGGTTGTTAAACTGATGCATATAGGTTCTTTGATCAATCTAACCTCTTGTTGTTAAGATAAAATAACAATTCTAACCCAAACAGCAACCTAAGAATTACTCAGGACACCCATTCTTATGGAACCAGTTCTCTAATCATCTTGATTTGTTTCTATGCTTACATTCTGTTTGAAAATCATTTAGGTGACTAATTGTGCAGAAGCTTAAACCAATTTAGACAAGAACTAGGCTAAACATAAGAACAAGAACAATTGAAATAACTTATAGGACTGAATTCACCTTACTTTGAATCCCATCCAGAATATCAATCAAACTACTCTTGTTAATTCCTCCTTCCTTCACTTCAGGTATATCTCTCACGTCTCATATTTCTCTCTTCTATCTTCTTTTCCGATCCTTCTATCTTAATCTCTCTCTTTTGTTTTCTTCTTTTCTTTCATGCTCCTATTCCTCAGATACATACTCTTCTTTCTTTTTCCTTTCCTTTATTTTCTTCTAATCTCCTCTATTATATCTTGATCTCTCCTTTTTGTTTCCTTTCTGTTTATTTCTTTCTTTCTATTTTACTGCAGCCCTTCTCTCTATCTCCCTCACTCCCACGTTCTTTTTGTTCTATTGCTCATTGCATTGTGGGTATGAATCAAGTAGATAGCTGCTATTTATGCTAGTCTGGTTCTTGGCCATCAAGCAAAACAATCATAATTAAATATGCTTAAAGATGTGTTTGTCCATACCTATCACTTAATGATTTGATCACCAAGCATTCAATAGATATACTTGTGTAGTCCTATCTCTTAATAGAAACCTTCATCAGTAAGTATTGCAGAGATAGGTATGAAAGCTCTCATCCCTTCATAACTTAATGACCAAGGTTAAATATAAAAATATATGTGAAGAAGATAAGCTTTAGGATTAATTTCAGTTTACCCCCCTGAGGTTTGGAGGTGTCATCATTTCACCCCCTCTACTTTTAATTTTGAATTTTTACCCCCTGAACTTTCCAATTTCAATCAACCGTGTCCAATTTCTCCTATTCCGTCTAAAGTCAACGTTAACTTTGACTTTTGAGGGGTAAAATGGTCTTTTCAAGATAAAAAATATATAAAAAAATAAAAAAATAATTTTTTTTCTGTTTTTTTTTTCTTATGTTTCTTCGTTTTTTTTTTTTTCTATTTCTTCATTTTTTTTTGTCTTCAACCTATACACCAAAAGTTATAATAGGTTTATAAAAACAAAAAAAATACTCTAGGTGGTTGAAAGCCGCTTGCTGGTCTACAATATTTGTGATATATCTCTGATAAAGTGAAGAATTTTAGGATATGTCCCCAATAAAGTGAAGAAATATCTGTAAAAAATAATTTTACACTTTATCTAGAAATAAATATCTGTAAAAAATGATTTTACACACTCGCTGGTCTATGATATTTGTAATATATCTCTGATAAAGTGAAGAAATATCTGTAAAAAATAATTTTACACTATTTGTAAATAAATATCTGTAAAAAAATGATTTTACACAGATATTTCTTCACTTTATTGGGGATATACAGATATTTACACATAAATTGTAAAATCATTTTTACAGATATTGGTTCACTTTATTGGGGATATATCCTAAATTTTTTCACTTTATTGGAGATATATCACAAATATCGTAGACCAAAAATGATTTTACACAGATATTTCTTCACTTTATTGGGAATATACTGATATTTATTTACAAATAAAGTGTAAAATAATTTTTTATAGATATTTCTTCACTTTATTAGGGAATCCTAAAATTCTTCACTTTATCAGAGATATATCACAAATATCGTAGACCAGCGAGTGTGTAAAATTATTTTTTTACAGATATTTATTTCTAGATAAAGTGTAAAATTATTTTTTACAGATATTTCTTCACTTTATTGGGGATATATCCTAAAATTCTTCATTTTATCGGAGATATATCACAAATATCGTAGACCAGCAAGCGACTTTCAACCACCTAGAATATTTTTTTGTTTTTATAAACCTATTATAACTTTTGGTGTATAGGTTGAAGACAAAAAAAAAAAAATAGAAAAAAAAAAAAAAAAAAGAAACAGAAAAAAAAAAATGAATTTTTTTTATATATATTTTTTATCTTGAAAAGACCATTTTACCCCTCAAAAGTCAAAGTTAACGTTAACTTTGGACGGAATAAGAGAAATTGGACACGGTTGATTGAAATTGGAAAGTTTATGAGGTAAAAATTCAAAATTGAAAGTAGAGGGGGTGAAATGATGACACCCCCAAACCTCAGGGGGGTAAACTGAAATTAATCCTAAGCTTTATTTATATAATCTGGGGATATCCAAGTTAGCAGTAGACTAGAAGTTCTATGATGGATAAATAGAGCTTGAGCTATAAATTGAGTGATGCCACCTCCAGCTACTAGTTAGCTTAGTTTACAGATTCATCAACACTTATAATTCCCAACTTTGCATAATCAATCACTCAAATAGAATATACTTACTCATACTTGGATATGAACAATGACTAATAAGAGATTCATCATCCCAATCTTCAATCTTTCATTGTGCTACCAACACTAGGATCATATCACTCTTTTAGATTAGGGAGATTAGTGATATGATCATATCACACTAGGATCATATCACTCTTTTAGATTAGTCTAATTAATTTAGACTATGAACTTAACAATAGGTCATATAATATCAAGGTAGATACATGGCTCCCAAAGATTAATTTATTGCTCAATTAAGCTGTAGCTGCACTCTAGTTCTTCATATATATATATATATATATATAAAGGTCGTTAAACTAGTGTGGGGGGAAATGTATAAATTCCTAATGAATATGTCTAGCATATGTATACAAGGATACCATAATCTTAACTATAGTACCTAAGCACAACATCTAAATTTATCAATGCAATATAAGTTCACAAGCACAACAATCCAACTATATTGTCATCGAATTAGTATTTGTAATTAGAATTTACATACTTGAATATGAGGACTAAATTGTGAACTAGTACTCATCTTTCTTCATAAACAAGTATATATAAGGAACAACACATATATATATATATATGTATACAAATTTGTAAATAAAAATATTTATTAAAATTTTGGGTTGTCACAGAGTGAGACCTTGTTTTCGGTGGTGCGGCGCCGTGTGGTTTCTTTCTTCTCCCCAAAATGTGTGTGAGGGTTCCAAACTTCCAATACATATAGCTGCTATGAGACTGATTAATTGGAAACGTGGTCGTT
The DNA here is from genome assembly GCA_024704745.1 of Rosa lucieae. NCBI lineage: Eukaryota > Viridiplantae > Streptophyta > Magnoliopsida > Rosales > Rosaceae > Rosa > Rosa lucieae. Next base: position 26,492,090 of record CM045493.1, on the reverse strand, counting down.
TTGAAGGGATATGAGATAAGTGGATGGAGTTGACGCATGAGAGGAGAGGATTTTGTCTTTGGCATGTAGTGAAGCAAAAACACACCGCAATGCTTCCTAACTTAATTAAACCACCATGCTTAATTGTATTGTTGCCATATGTCAGCAATGGTTTTAGACCCTTCCAATTAAGCTAACGTGTAGCACAAGATTGGCCTTAATTAACCATTGGTTAATTAAAACTAACGGTTAATTAAGATTGTAATTTTCCTTTTCTTCAATTTATTTATTTTCCCCAATTTACTTCCGCATTTCTTACCGTGCCAACTAGTGCTTGACCGATGCTCTACTATTTTGTCATTTCATCAGAATACTCCAATTTGCTCCAATTTAGCACTTTTTTTTTTTTATCTCATTTCCGCAAATCCTCTAATTTCCTACACAAGAAATAAAAATGGATTAATTACATAATAATTGACTTGAGAATTAACTTATTTGTAGAGTTTTAGATATAATTACATGCATAGAAATGCGTGCAATTAGCAGCCTTGCTGACGTTAGCCACGATATGGAGTTTTGCTGAACTGGAAACCAGCCTGATTGGGTCAGATTTTGGGTCAAGGCGTTGGCCTTCTTCTTGACCTGGTTAAGCAAATGTCATATTTATGCCGGTCAAGAAACAACCGGTGAAAATCACTTGTCTAGAAATTGAGGTCACCACCTCAGCCAGCTTAGGTGGAGGCCAGTCAAGAGACCGCCGGTGAACTTGCTCTAAGAAACTTCTTACTTTACGTAGAAAATGACTAAATTTTTTTCACACTTAAAAAGTTGGAAAGTAATGTTCAAAAACAAAAAGAACAATGAATTCTCTGTAGGCATGTGACAAACGACAATAGATGAAGGATAAAGAGCAAGACTATGCACAAATATGAGCAAGCAAGCCAGGGACTATTACATATTTGACAAATCCTGGTTTGGTTTTAACCCACTGAGTAATCTATAGCACCTCTTTTAATGTTCACATGCCCACTGCTTGGAAAGTTGTAATCAAACTAGAAATGGTAGTCGCCAATCTTAGAACATCGTCACTTTTTTGGGCAAACTTGGCTCTTCGATCTCATGAAGAAACATATATTGGCCTACAGCTGATGGCCACGTGTCGGCAATTTGCAACTCATCGTCTCGGTATAAATAGCTGCACTTAGAGCATCTTCCACCATAGGCCAAAGGCCAAATAAATCTAGCCTACCAAAAAGAGAATATTCCCTCCAATATGCTCATTTGGCCTATCATCAAAAAGCAGTCACTATGCCAAAAATGTCATCAGACAACAGAAAGCTGATTTTCTATTGTCTGAGTTTTTCAGGCGACAGATAAATTAAATCTGTTGTCTGAATACACTAAAAAAAAATACTTGTTTCATTTTCAATATATGATCATATTCAGACAACATATATATGTTGCTGTAAAAGATTGAAATTTTTCATATCAAACCCAAAGTAATTCCCTCCAAGAAGTTGAAGTACTTTCCCTCTCAAAGTTTCAAACCCAAGCTGACTAGTCACTAGGGGTGATATTCAGACAACACAATTAAGAAATTGTGTTGTCTGAGTAAGCTGTGTTTGACTTTTTTATGTTAACTCTCCCTTTCTCTTTCTCTCCCAACGATTGTAGTCCCATTCTTTCTTTCTCTCTCTGTCTCCATCTCTTTCCTTTGCTTTCCCAAACCTTCAAAAACCAACAACTTCCCTAACAGACCACTGCAATCAGCCTCATCTCTACGGTGCCTTCGCCTTTTTCTCTTCTCGCTCAACCCTCCATTCAGATCCAGTCCTCGGAAGGAGACGGTGGTTTTTCAATTTGGGCGTTTGGGTTCTTCTAGTTTTGGGGTTTGACTGGTTTTGGAATTCTTTTGGTTTTGGAGGGGAGAGTCCACCTTATCCACTTTCTCTCTCCCCATCATCCACTCATTCTCTCACGCCTTCTCTGCTCAAAAACCCAGATCTGTCTTCAAACCAAAACCTTGTCGGACCGCCTCCCTTACTCATCGAACTCTTCTTACTCATACCTATATGAAGTCATTACTCAGTTATCGGTAGCCATTGCTACTTTTTCACAAATATCTGTGTGAATATTTGATTTGACATATCACTGCTAGCAAAAACTTCACTCGGCTTTTTCCTATATGTTTATTAATATACCGAGTTCTGACCATCATATTAGTCTTTGGTAAAGAGAAGCAGAAAAACTCCAAGTCTCAAACTTTATCCTCACCTCCACGAAGTGGAGAAGTCTTCTGCATAAAACTTTGAATATTGTGTTTATCTTCAATTTCAACTATGCTTTCATTATTTTCTATTTTTATAATCATCAGTTGGTATCCTCCGGATTCGTCTACTAGTTTCTAACCTATTCTCAGATCTGTTCTTGTTTCAAGTATGGATTTTGAGTGACGACTTAGATCTTGTTGATCGGTTGCAGGTAGTTTACCCAAGAAATAGTAAATCGGTTCAAGGTGTATTCTCTCCTCCTCTCTATGCCTTTACCCATACTGTATGATCAATTTGTTATTGGGGATCTTAAATCTTTTCGGTGCTCTTAGTTCCCGTTTCAAGCAGCGGATTGTATTATGATTTGGTGTTCTTAGTTATGAAGTAGGTACTCTATGATTTGGGTTTTGCATTTAGCATTCAAAGTATGCAATGAAAGGCGGAGGAGAGAGAAAGAGCTAATACAATTTGGAAGCACAGGTAAATGATCTCAATCCATAGATTTAGATAAATTTAGACAAAAACTTCAATGTTACTGCCCTAGAAATTGGATTTCTTTCCTTTGTTGCAATTGATATATATGATGCCATGATCATGGGTTGTTTCTTAAGCACACGTAGCTTCTCTGGGCACCAGGCTTCTTTCTTTGAGCACTATCCCTGGCTCTGCATTTTTTTTCCCTATATTTTTAAGTATTGCAGCTGCACTTATTTGCATTTGGTTTATCCTTGTTGAGTCTAAAAATTTCACAAACCCAAAATGAGAAAATTGGTTCGACGCAAAAGTGAGAGAGTCCAGTAACTTTCAAATTGGTTTAGCTTAATTATCTCTGAAGCATGATCACGTGGACTGATACTCAAGGCATCAAAATTCAAATTCAGAACTTTGGATAATCTTCCTATCTTGCAAATTAAGACCAAGTCAAAATGGGTGAGATTTCAAATTATCTATCCAGCATGGACAACAAAAGCTACGATCATTTGAACTTGTGGACTTCTCTTTCAAGTAGCAATCAGATAGCTCATTTTGTATCAAGCTTTCAAATTCAAATTCCATACTGGAAGTTGTGGATAGTTCCCACGGTTACAAGTTTGAATATGGGAATGGTTATCATCATCTGAAGATCATTTCAAATTCAAAAAAAAGAGTTACGGTTAACCCGCATGATCTTTATGCTTCTACGTTGCCTATATAAAGGCTCTTTACAACAAGTGAAGGGGGGCAGCAGAGAGCCAACGAAGGGAGGAGCAGAAAAGGCTGGAGAGAAGCAACAACACAGGAAATACATCAAGAAAGAGACGAAGCCCTGCTGCAGAGAAGAGAAGTGTTCAGCAGTTTTAAGGAGGAGCCGACAAGACAACGACGAAAAGGTTGGGGCCTCTCTGATCTACCATGCTACTTCATTTTTTCTGTGCAGCATCTCTTGTCACTAGAGCTATGGAGATCCCCGAACGGTCGCAATCTCGTATATGATACATGTGTATCCACGAGTGTATGACCAATCGGTGGAATGTCATGTCATCTGTTCTGCAAACCAACAACGGTCACCACCAAAAGCCTTCTATCTCCTGCCTTCCTTTCCACCACAACACAACAAATGGCCTTGCACCACCTGCAAACAAGCCACACAAAGAATTGACCAAGCAGGACAAACCGCAAAAAACTTCAGAGTTGGTGCTGGAGAGGAAAACTTACCCTTGATGTTCTCTTGGAAGTCCTTCAAGCAACCTGTAAGCGAGGAGGAAACAAATCAGAAAACTGAAACCATGCTGTGAGGTAGAAGCTTTCCCACTTCTTGTTGAGAACATGGGACTCACCTTCTCCACCAAATCCCGGCGATGAAATGGTTGTTGCCGTCAAAGTTCCTGCCTCTACTTGCTGCCAAAATCCTTGCCTGCGCTTGCACTTGCGGCTTTCACAAAAGGCTCTCAAAAGGAGGATTCTAAAGGATGGCAAGGAAAAGGAAAAAAGAAATTGGTCTGGAAGGAAAAGAAGGAGAAGACGACGATCTGAAACCATGGCTCCCAAAGGATGCTCTGCTCCAGCTTTGTCCTATTTAAAGTTAAAAAAAAGAACAAGGAACAAGGCACTTCCAGATTCGTAGTCCAACACCAATGTCTACTACGTAGACTCTTCTCAACCAAAAGAAAACAAAACTATTAATCTACCTTGATGATTAATGTGTGGCTTGAGTTGTCACCTGCACAATAAGTCATATAATAGTTAATCATGGTAGACAAGCTTTTTTTGAAGCAACAAATAAAAGAAGGAGACAAGCGGTGGTATAGAAAGGAAAAAGCAATAAGACTTTGGACTTTGATGCATAAAGAGACAAGGCCAAAGTGATGATGATGATATCCTCTGTAAAGAAATTCTTGGCGGTGGGAAACTCAACAATACACATAAAAAACAAAAGAATCTCAAAGCATGATTTTAAAGCATGAGCATCCAATTATATTGTGCTGCAAGTTTCTAAACTTTGTAAAAGGTGTGAAGCATGCTGTAGTTGAATGGCAAGATGACAAAAACACAAAGTATGCAGCTGAAACGATAACTCCAAGTTTGAATCGGTGGTCTACGTGGACAACAAACAAATGCCCAAAAAAGAAGAAGAAGAAGAAGAATGGTTAAATTAATTATGTGTTCACAGAAGGAGGTCGTACCAGAAAAGCTGCATAGCCGCAACAGGGATCTGTACTACACCTGCAAAGAAATTAAATCCGCTCAGCGTTTCAATTAATCAAAACCCAGGGAGAAAAGAGAAGAAAGCTGGAGGCTTTACCGATTCAAGTTTCCGATTAAGAGTGCAGCATCGCCTGCATGGATCCTGCTATTTATGAAGGGCCAGGCATGGAGTCTCCTTCTCCTAATTAAGCTAAACCAGTTGATCTCCATTTCCAAGCCAATCTTTATCCTAAGTTGATGATCACACCAGATATGTTCTCTACAGGATTTGAAGCTTATTGAGAAAAGATGCCTACTAGATAGAGTTTTGGGAGTTTAGTTTGTTGAGCAGATAAACTGGGTAAAGAAAAAAAAGTCAAGTCGTGGATGTTGTAACTTGCAAGCTTTTGGGCTCAAAGTAATCTCCCATCAACCAATTTCAGAGCAATACGAAAACAATTTTAAAAGCCCGTTATACAACTTCGCAAAAGTTCGGGCCCCATCAAATTGTTTTTCGCCGATAAGTGAACAAGGCGACACAAAGCCCATTGTAAAATCCAAGGCCCAACATGTTCGGGTGCCCAAATCACTTTTCTACATGGTGTTGATGAAACTAAAGCCTGAGGATAAATATGGGTGTCCAGATCACTTTAAAGCTCGAGCCCGATTAATTTGCAGCTTAAAGCCCATTCCAAATCACAAGGCCCACTGCAAATCTCAGTACATCGGGTCTGAGTCAAATCAACAGACACTCTACCAAATTGGGTGTCCCAAACAAATACATTTGACGGGTTCAAAAAAATATGCACACATCCGTCGGATAAAAGTTGGTACAAAACCAAAAATCCCAAATAAGATGAACTACAGTGGTTTGATCCCTTCACAGGGTATGTAGGCAGTCTAGCGACCCACTAGATGCAACCACAACTCCAAACAGAATCCCTGACTCCACCAGTCAAATTCAGCCAGTCCCAAATGAATCACTGACTCCAGTTAAATTCTCCCAGCACCAGAAAGTTAAATCATTCCCAAATCACACAAAGTTCAAAGACTCCAAACCTTTCAAATCTCTCAAACATAAATCCAAAATAAATGGGTCATCTACTCATTTAAATCTCAAATGCCGGAACTACATGTGGTTTGATCCCGCAAAGGGTATGTAGGCAATCTAGAACCAAATTTATCTAGATGCAACCGCGTCCTAAACACAATCGAATCCCTGGTTCTTTTACACCAAATTCATCCCAAACACTACTCTCATTCCAAAATCAAAAAATGAGTCATTCACCCATTCTCTTGAATACGAGTGGCTTGATCTCACGTAGGCAACCCAAAATAATAAAAACTCTATTCACTAAATGAATACGAGTGAAATTATGTTGGGTGACATTTATGCTCACTGTGTGCAGATTTTCTCACAACAATCCTAATATTGGTTTTTCATTCCAATGACTGTTATTTGGAAAAACTTGGAGCAATGTGAATTGTAATTTGTAATTGTATATTGTATGAAAAATTATATTTTGGGTTTGATTGAATTTAATGTTTTAGATTGATGGGTTTGATTTAGGTTTGTTCGGGTAATTTGCTGTAAATTTGTATGATTACAGTAATATTATTTTTTTACTGTAACATAAGGCTTTACACATATTTTAATTATCTATGTGATTAGTGTAATGTTCACACTTTTTTTTTTTTTAAGCGAGAGAGGGACTAACTCCTCGTCCCCCCTCGAAATTTTATTGATAGGAATGCAAAAATACAAACAAGCTGGAGGACTACACCAAGGCCAGCCATGAAACATAATACCATATTACAAAGCAGCAGGAACATTCTAGAATGTTCCAATCCATGATACAATGAATGGGAAACCTTAAATTAAGTCTAAGCAAGGACGCAAATCTAATTATCAGTAAGAAAAGAGGAACCACACAATTAATCAACATCTGTAGATCGGCCATGAAACAAGATCTCGGCCAAAAGCAGCTGATAAAAATTGAGGCAAAGAATCCCAACTGTGAGTACCTTCATGGGATGCTCCATAGTTAGCCAACACATCTGCCGTAGCATTTCCTTCTCGAAAGATATGAGTGACGCGCAATTGTAAATGTTTCGCTACTCTCAGACCATTTAACCACTCAATGCGCAACCGCCAAGGAATAAGAGCCGGGGATATGAAATATCCGTCTCAATCCACAAGTGTCGCCAATCCTGTAACCTGGCAACCTGTATTGCTTCAAGAAAAGCGAGGACCTCAGCATCAAGGGCGCTGGGAACCCTCACTCTCGAAGCGAACGCATGAACAAAAGCACCCTCAGGACCGCGTGCAATACCACCATAGCCCGCATTATCCGCGTCCCGAAAGGAGCCGTCGGTATTAATCTTGATCCAAGGAGAGAGTGGAGGCGTCCAGGTCACTTTTATGAAGCTTGGAGCACTTGCTCTCAATGAAGAAATCTTTAATAGCTTAAAAATAGGGTAAGGTGAAGATGAAGAAGATGGGACAAAGGCCATACCTGCTGATTCTTTCAATTGCAATAAGAAGAAGCGCATGAAACTAAGCAAGCTAAATGAACCACCGTCATGTCTTAACCGATTCCTTTCTGACCAAAAACACCATAAAAGATTACACAAAGTGATGCGCCAAAGTAATTTCACCGAAGGAGAGAGTGAGGAAATGAAGGCCAAGGAGAGGAGATCATGTAGAGAATGCAGCTGCTGGGTAGGGAAGTTGAACATGGCAAAACACCACATCCAAACCTCCTTCGAGACTGTGCACCTCCAAAAAAGATGCTCCCATGTTTCCCCATCTAATCCACATAAGCTGCACCTAGAGGGTAGCGCCACACCTCTCCTTTGAAGCCTCTCATCGGTAAGTATCCTTTTATGAAGAATTTTCCAAGTACAAACACTTTTTCGCGGTTGTATTGCTTTATGCCAGATTAGTGAACCCCAGTGCAGCTTAGGTAGTGATGGAGATAAAATGCTATAGACATCCTTAGTCGTTGGAACACCCGAAGAAGTATCTGACCAAACTACTTGGTCCGTCATCGGCTCAGAAGGCAATGTATTAGAAGTAAGAGCTTCCGCAACACAGGGAAAAACCTGGATGAATATATCTGGCAAGTTCCATCTCCCATGCAAAATGAACTCACTGATTTTATTGTCGAGATGCTCCAAAGTTTGTGAGTCAAAATGAAGGCCTCACCCAAAATTTCCCCCATCCAATTGTCTTTCCACAACCGTATCGAGCTCCCATATCCAATTATCCAACGTAGCTTGGAGAGAAGTGTTCTCCAAACTCTTTTCAAACCCAACCACACAGATGACTTTTTGTAGTACCTACAAGGTTGCAGCCCATCCAAAAGAAACCGTGCATGAAGAAACTTTGCTGATGGTGAGACATTTGAAACCACATCCCATCCACGTTTAAGAAGCAAGGCCTGGTTTAATACAAATAGGTTTTTAAGATTCAAACCACCTCTGTCCTTAGTTTGACAAATTTGACTTCATGAAATCAAAGCTCCCCCATCTTTCAACAGATCCCCATTCGAAAAGAAATTACGAATCCATCGTTGTACCACTTTCAAGAGAGATTGTGGCCAGGCATAGATATGAAAGCTATATATCAACAAGCTCTGAATTACCGAGTCAATAAGCTGTAGTCTAGCTGCTTGGGATAGCAACTTTCCCTTCCAAGAGCTAAGTTTACAACGTACCTTATCTGCTATCGGCCGTAACAAGGCATTATTAGGGCAGCCTTGAAAGATTGGTACTCCGAGATAGTTGAAAGGAAGCGTTCCCAATTGTATGCCCAACATTTGACGAATAGCACTTTGTCGTGGACGAGCTGAAGCCCCTAAAAACAATAAAGACTTGCTTTTGTTCACAACTTGTCCAGAATTGGCTGCATATTCCTCCATAAAATTGGTAATGGCGTTAAGACCAGTCGGACTAGCTGCATGAAAACCATCACATCATCTGCAAATAAAACATGCGAAGGAGGATTACAAACACCAGGAGCTGCAATACAATCAACTTCCCTTGGGAGACAAGCATCGAAATGCCCCTGCTTAAGACTTCTTCTGCAAGGCAGAATAGAATTGGCGATAGTGGGTCACCCTGGCGCACTCCCCTTGAACAAGTAAAAAACCCAGAAGATTGACCATTAACCAAGATGGAAAGATGTGCATGTTAAAACTACATGATGCAAAAAACAACACATCAACCACAAGATCATATCATACAACACACATCAAGAACAATAAACCAGTTGCATAACAATCACATAATCTGCAGAATAGCTTTTCTAGCTGCACTAGGACTCCACCTGGATCAATGACGCTCTGGATCCCTGCAGAAACAACTTGTCCAAGGTTAGACATCTTGAGCAACTAGAAACAAGAATGAACAGCAGCAGAACTAGAGCAGAAAGCGTTCTGTATGTCAACACCAAAAGCTTCAGAATGGGGCTGAACAATATGCTTAACAACGGTGATGAATACAGGGACTTTGCTCCCTATTTATATTGATCAATAAACCTGAGCTGGACTCATCCCATAAGGAGTCCAATACTTGCTTCATGTTTATCTTGATAGGAGACTTAGAATTTATCACAAACACTTAATGTAATTCAGGTTGATTACAAATGAGTTCCCTACTTCTACTAGGAGATATACACCCACGTAGATAACTGGAATTAGAGTTATATTCATGTACTCCTTGTTATTTACATAGGATTAAATCAACTGGTTTTATCTCAATGTGATTAAGATAATGTTAAGTCCACATATTCTAACAGTGCAGACTGAAGAATACAATGAACCCATCTGACAAAGACCGTGTCAAAGCCAAAGGTATTGAGAACTCTCAGAAGAAATTGCCAATCAATTGTGTCGAACGCCTTTGCAATATCAAATTTTATGGCAATATTCCCATGCTTACACCGATGATCAAGGAGATTTATACATTCAGAAGTAATGATTATGGGGTCAACAATTGATCTTCCCTTGATAAAAGCACTCTGATTTCTGGAGACAATCCTTGAAGCAACTGGATTCAGACGATCAGCCATTATTTTAGTAATAATTTTGAAAGAGAAGTTTGCTAGAGCAATCAGACGATAATCTACAATGACTTCTACATCAAGAACTTTCGGTATAAGAATAAGTAGGTTGGAATTAAAATGGGGAAGGATAAACCCTGTTTCAAAGAAACTACGAACAGCATTAATCACATCCTTAGCAATCACATCCCAACAGAACTTAAAGAAAACACCACCAAACCCGTCTGGGCCGGGGGCGCTGCTACCATCCATAGACTGAACCGTTAACACAATCTCCTCATCAGTAGGAATCACAGTAAGAACCTCATTGTCAGCAGCCGTGACTAGATGGGGAATGGTTCTTTCCACAAGACCCGTATTAATGATGTTCTGGTCTCTAGCAAACATGTTCTTATAGTGTTGTACAATAAAATTAGCAATGGAGCCATGATCTTGCAAAGTAGTATTCCCATCATAAAGAGAAGTTATGGATTTATTTGCACGCCGGACCCTTACCAAATTATGAAGAAACGCCGTATTACGATCGCCATCCTTGAGCCACTTCACACGAGACTTATCTCAAAGCAAGGCATGCTGCAAAGAGAGCTCAGCCTGAAAAAGCGCCTGCGCTGCATCCTCACGGCTGAACCTTTCCTCTGAAGGCCCAAGAGTAGAGATTTCACCCTGTATGACATCAAGAGCCTTTCTGGCAACCTCCACCCTTGCATGTATATTACCAAAGTGCGACTTATTCCAGTTTTTAAGAATTTAATTTCTCAATTCATCTCATGTGAGATGAGCGTGGGACAATTTTGCTAGTAGTGACAGCTCTATTTGCAAGTATTATTTTTTACTTCGACAATAGAATCTTATTTGGGTTTTGATTGTTATTATGATATATTGGTTTCATGCATGTGAGAAGCTTCCTACTTGTTGGAAAGAGAAGGCAGTAGAGATTTAATTCATGAACATAGGTTTTGTTGGTAATGAATTGCTTGATCCATGTCTTTGAGTTTCTGTGTATAGCATTTGGAATTTGGACTTGATTTAGTATTGTTTTTTTAACAGAAATGTTTCTGGAAACTTTCATATATGTAGTATGGCTTTGAATTAAGTTTTTCTTTAGAGACCATGTCTTTACTTCGGTACATATTTTTAAACCTTGTTTCAGGTTTAGTAGGCATGGATCTGTATGGTCCTTCTTTACTTATTAAGTGGGTATAAATTAGGTGAACTTTCTTATCTCTATATTATAAATCATCTTCTTATTTTGTGTAATGTAATTCATGTTGCATTGTTATATCTGTGTTTTTTTTTTTCCCTAATGGTAGGGAACTAGGGATGTAATAGGTGAAGGGGAATCAAATGGAGGAAATCCTGATATTAAGAGTATGTAAGTTCTTTGCTTCTGTTTATGGTTCTATATAAATCTTGTGCTCTGAAAAACATTAGGGAACTTGAAACATTTTTACGTTGGGACAGGTGTCTTTTTTTGTTTGTGTTTGCTTTACTTTGCTGTAGTGATTATTACTTTGTTATATGATGGCTATTGTTAAGTATTTAGAAAATAGTTTAAGATTTATTTAAAAGAGCATAGACTTTATCACCTAGCATTGTTACATTCAGTGACATAATTGCAGGGAGCTTGGCCAGTGGTGGAATCAGCCTCGAAAAGCATGGCATTTCATGCACCCTCAATCTGGGTATGTTCGTATAACAATTGTTTATGAAAGATTTTACACGCAATTCTTTGTGCAAAAGATTTTACGCTCAGCATTTGTGTAGAAGGTTTTGGGAAAAAATTTTGTAACTTGTTATTCAAAGTTTTTATTTGATAACTAAAGTCCTATTGAATATTTATTAGAGGTTTAAAGTAATGATGTTTGCAAGAGTATGTGAGCAGTGGTATATACGTATTGGTTTTGGGAAAGCTGGAATAAAAGTATTACCTTGTGAAGTTCATTTCCCTTTTTATTTCTGCTTTTTGCAGGTTACAATTTTGGCTGGTGTTCTCCTTCACTACTCTATTTCACCCAAAGGTATTGTTGGTTGCTCTTATTTTGTTTCTGAATTTGTGGTGGAGTAAGTTTGGAGGTTGAGTTTTCTCAAAATGGGATGTAGTATCAGATTAAGGAGTTGGCAGTTCCAGCTTTTAATTTTCTCCAGTACACTTGCACTTTTATTGAGAGGATTGAATATTGATTATATATTATTTCCAGCAGAGAAGTGGTCTGATTGAGAATTGTTGTGAAATATTTTTGTATAGACAACTATTAGAAATTAGTTCCAGCTTGCAAGCTTGTTGCATTGCTTTTGGTAGCTGAATTGTGGTTTTGCGCTTCATGGTATTTTTGTTTCTTTTCTTAAGTATGATATATTTAGCAAATTATCTTTTCTAGGTTTACTTTTTGTGCACACAGTTAGCTTTGTTAATTGAATGTCTATAGTTATAATGTAAACAAATATCAATTCTTGTTCTAAGCATGAGGCAGTTGTAATGTGATCTTTGGTTCTGTACTTAGTTTCGCTCTTGAAATATGTCATCTTTGCTAAATTTATTGTTTGTGCTGTCTGCAGATTGCAAGAATTATTTGGAATGGCTATCTTCTATTCAAAACTTCGATGCCTCAATTAGCTGATATCTCTGGAGGATTATCCATTGGAAGAATCAGAGCTATTACATAATTGGCTAACTTAATTGCTCTAGATTAGTATAGACATTGCTCTAGATAGTAGTTTTTTGCCTTATGAGTTTATTGAGCTGGTGCTCATTTAGGTTTATGTATGAAAAAATTATGGATGTATTTGTTGGCTGTAATGACAGATTCAATACTGTCATTTGTGTAGTTTCCAGATTACATCCTAATAGAAATACAAATGTGACATCTGAAATACGATGCAACTACTAAATCAAAGCCACAAAATATGTTGTTGGTGCTACTTAAGAACAACAGAATTAAGGAAAAATCTATTGTTATTTTCTCACTTAAACAACAGAAAAATGTGGTCTGACAATAAAAACAAAGTCAAAAATATATAAACTTTTGTTGACTCAAAACAAAAATAGCAACATATAATTGTATCTTAAATGAATGTACAACAACAAACAATTATCTTGTGTTGGTAGTTTAAATAACAGTTAAGTGTTATTAGAATACAAAACAAACAGCTGAAAACTGTTATTGTAAGTTATTACAAACAACAGATAATTGTCGTCTGAATTCATCAAACACATGTCTTGGGATTAATCAGACAACAGACAACTTGAAAACATTCTGTTGTCTGATACCCCCAAGAGACGGCACCGTACTGGACAACAGATTTTTTTTTCATCAGACGACAGATCTCCTCTGTCGTCTGATTGCTTTTTTGGCATAGTGAGTGCTGCCACCATAAGCCAAATTCTATTAGCTAAAAATAAAATATCATCATCTCCAACGGCTAGTTTGACTCACAGTGCTCTGTCGTCTGATTGATTTTTTAGCATAGTGAGTGCTGCCACCATAAGCGAAATTCTATTAGCTAAAAATAAAATATCATCATCTCCAATGGCTAGTTTGACTCACAATTGTATGATGATTGTTGTAAATAACGGCTATATTTGATGCAAAAAAAAATTCTATAAAAACTTGCATATTATCATTGTTTCCATCACCTCATTTTTCACTCAATTATATTCCATCTCTTTTTCAAATTTAGTTCACTACAGTGGATCCATCCCAAATATCATCATCCTCTCTATCTTCAAATGGAACCATTGAGTATTGTAATTCTATCTTGGCCGCATTTGATCGAGAGCAAGATTTGTTACTTCGTACGTATGCTAACAACCATCTCCTCTTGGTGAAACATCTCAACGACAAAGAGGACGATGCTCAATCAAAAAGGAGAGGTGCAATTCCTAGTCACATAGTTATTTATCGTGATCGGGAAGCTGCTGCACACAATTTGTTTACAGACTATTTTGCGGAGGTCCCCCGACTTGGTGAGGTAAAATTTTGCAGACGCTTTCAAATGAGTAAAAGTTTATTTCATTGTATTGCTGACACGGTCAAAAATCATGACAACTTCTTTGTACAACAACGCGATGGAATTGGTAAGTTCGGATTGTCATCTCTTGTAAAAATCACAGATGTTTTTCGAATGCTTGCATATGGTGTACCAGCCGATTCTTTCGATGAATACTTAAAAATTGGTGAGTCTACAGCAATTAGATGCATGCAAAAGTTTTTTCGAGCTATTGTAGAAATATTTGGGTAGCAATATCTCATAAAGCCAACAACCATTGATGTTGCAAGACTTCTTCATATTGGTGAAGAACGTGGATTTCCAGGAATGTTAGGAAACTTAGACTTCATGCACTGGAGGTGGAAAAATTATCCAACAGCTTGGGCATGTGCTTATGTAGGGCATAGTGGATTGCTGACAATTATTCTTGAAGCAGTTGATGATTATGATCTTTGGATATGGCATGCATATTTTGGCTTACCAGGCTCTAACAATGACATCAATGTTTGGAAGCATCCTACTAATTGGTGGAGATTGTTACAGGTAATTCACCTCCATGTACGTATTTTATTAAGGATAAGCAATCTGATGCAGGTTATTACTTAGCTGATGGCATCTACCCCAAGTGGTCCACACTTATTCAAACTAGTCATGATCCTCAAGGTCGAAAAAAGCAATTTTTTTGCCATGAAGCAAGAATCATCTAGGAAAGAAGTTGAACATGCTTTTGGCGTTCTTCAATCACGTTAGGCAATTGTTAAGGGTCCAGCACATTTTTGGAACAAACGTATTTTACACACTACAAGAAATTTGGGTATATGCAATGGATTTATATGCAAGGAGTCAAAATTCCTTGCAATTGGTTGACTTATACAAAGAATTTTGTGAATCGTTGCATCTGGCTCTTTGAGTTTGCAAGGAATGCAATGATTCCTTGTACTTGGTTTTCTGAAATCTAAAAAATGGTAAATTCCTTGTATATAGATTTGGAATCCTTGCAATTACTGCCAGGCGGGATTTTTTAGCGCTCCAAAATCACAATTGCTACGATCTGACGATTCCTTGTTTTTATTTGTGGACTCCTCTCGAACCCTTTATCACTAGACTGACTCTAGTTAGAAAAAGAAGAAACAAAAGTTCTCTGACTTCTCTTTGGTCCTTCCAGATCGATGAAGAACACACCCAAAATACCAAAACCCCAAATCCAACTGTGAATGACGAATCTGGAACTCATGAAGACTCGCACTCAAACTCAACCCCAAAAGTCAACAACACAAGGTTCTCCATCTCTCATGCGTCATCGCCACCTATCTCTGCTTTCTTCCTCGCACTCACTCAATTAGTTTGGCTCTTCATTATCGCTCGCACTCACTCGCAAGGTTCTCCCTTGATATCTGGGTATAATTTGGTTTATTTTCAATTCGGTTTGCCTAGGGTTTATATGATTGCATTTGGGTTTCAAGACTGGGCTTTTTGTTTAGGCATTGCCCTCTCTCTCGACCTCTTAAGTTTGTTAAAGCTTCAATTTTTTTGGGTTGTATGTTTAACTGCTCTATTGTTTGTTTTGAATTTTTCCTTTCTTGCGTTTTTGCTTGGTTGTAGGTTGAATTGTTCTAGTGATGCCAATTGAAATTACTCGAGAATGTGTGTTTGAGGTATTGTAATATTTCTAGATCTCCCCATTTAAGATGTTCAGAATGTGGATATCGATGGTTGGATTTCTTTGGATGAATACTTTCACATCGCTCTTGGAGTCTTGGTACAATTTGAAACAATTTTCACTATATTTTTTCCCTCATAATGTTATATTAGCTATTTTTTTTACTGCATTCCTATCACACTTCATTATCTCCCAAATTTTGGATTTACTCTCGGAACTTTATTACACTAAGTTCGAAGATTAACTTATTTGAAAAGTGGGACTCTGATTGTTGATGCTAGTGTGTGAGCATTTGTGTGATTATTTCAGCTATGAAAGTTATAGGTGATTTGAGTTGCTAGCTTAAATTTATTGTGCAGATAGCCAAATAGTAGTAATAAGAACAAAAAATAGAAGAAAGAACACAGAAACAGAAACAAAATTGATCACCTCTATAGTTCTAGCGGACCTTCAAAGTGAAAGCCAGTCACTTTAGTGCATGAGAAAGTACCTTAAAAGAATAAACTAATAACATTCTCGAAAAGTATCAAGTATGTAGTGAGTTGAAGCTCCATTGTTACTGAAACATGATACTTCCAGGCCCATTATCTTTCATTCATATCCTAATCCCATAAACACGTCTTGCACTCAATATATGGTGTAGCATGTTAACAGATATTTTACTAATAGTACTAATGCATTTTCAGAACGAAAATGTTGTCTAACTGTATTCACTATCTCTGCAGCAAACGCTCTAGCTACCTAAATAATGTTATAGATAGATTCCTTCAACTTCTTTGAAGAAATTTACTCAGCTTTCACTTGATTGTTGTCTCTTTGCTATAGAAATGTTCTGAGAGATCACTTGATAATCATGCCTACTACTCTACTAGTGCATTCTTTGCAGTTGGATCATTATTTTTCCATGTGGTTCCTGTAAAATCAATCCTCTCAAGTTTGAGCTTGCTATATATTCTAGTATGCAGTTTTATTAATTAACCTCAATATGCAATTGTTATGTGGAGTAGACGTTGTATTGGATTTTTGACTTTTTTGGAGTGTGCCTCTGTATCCATACTCTGAAATCAAGTCACTTCTAGTGTAGGATAGTTCAAGCTAACTTCTTGAAACTAGTTCAAAATGGTTGATAGCAACTCATCATTGCAAAGGTACATAGCTGACTCAACTGTTCTGCCATCTTAGAAGATCGTGCTGAATCCAAAAGTAGTACCATAAAGCATTTTATGCACCTGTTCTGTTTGAGGATTAAAGAATAAAAGAGTGACTCTCTAACACAAATATGGTTAGTTCTGTAATTGGTTTAATTATAATTGGATATTGGATAAAATTTCAGTGATGTCCTAGTCCTATTTACATATTCATTGAGTAATGCTTATTTACTGTCCACTATGTGCAATTTCTTTTGCAAGTGAACTGGGAGTTTTGTTCCTATCTTTTACTTTATGGCATATGGGGGGTTTGAGATCATATAGGCTAAATTTAATGGCATGTAAATATATCTGATCACAGCTAATTGTCAAGTGATGCTATACGTATATTATTATGTAAATCTATGCAATTGGAGGCTATGCAATTGGAGTAGGGATAAAACGGTAGAAGGATACTTCTTTTAAATTTAATGGTCCAGTCACTAGTCTTATTATTATTACAATAGTAAAGCTTTGGATGTCAATGAGCAATTTTCCTGTTAAGTGATATCGGGAAGCCTGTTACTCGTTTTCTTCATCTCTATCTCTCATATCATATTAGGTTGTCATTGGAAATCTGTTAGCTTAAACTGCTCTATTGTTTGATTTTAGATTAATTGTTTTCCTTATATCTAGGCCATGACTCTTGGATTTTGTCCCAAATTTGTTTCAGAGCCATGCATTTAGAAGTTTTTATTGTTTTATGTTTGATCATATGGAAGTGAGGAAATCCCCAAATTGGCGGGCTGCATATTTGGTTAAAATAGGGTCTGCCTTTTTTGTTTTCATGGGATTGATAGTGTCTAGACACACCATTAAGAAGGTAATAGGAAAAAGAAAAAGCCTGTTCTCAAACTTGGATCCAATAAGCATAGCTCAATTTTCGGTTTCTTTGAAAGTAAAGAGTACCTTTTTTTTGTATTATTTTGATTCATATTACGGCACAACCTGTGGAAACTACTACATAAAGATTTGCAACCAGTTCCTTATCCGTTATCAATCTGCTCCAAGTTTTGATTTAGTCATTAGTTGCATGCAACATGGTCTTGTCTGTGCATAAGTTTGACAGAATCTTTCAATTGGACATAATAGATTGATAAAATGATACCCCTCTCTGTGTCCCTCCCTCACTATTGATATTCAGGTGTGAAAAGGAAACTGTTCTATTCCCTATACTCACTACTGGTAATTCCTTTCATTTCCTATAAGGATGGTTGTCCATATATGGTAGTTGCATACATATGTGAGTGGAAGGAATAACCTGATCTGTTTATGTTTCTTATGCAGTTCCCTTCCTTGGAGAATGTCCTAAGACATACTGGGGACCTATAGTAAATAAAAGGTTGAGAATGATGTGGTAACTTTTTAGCATTGTTCTTAAATTAATGTGGCAACTTTTGCTTCTGTTATGCTCATTATCTATTTCCTTTAAGCTTCATAGTTAGCACCATCATGAGTGTCATTCACTTCATATAGTTCCTGGCACATCATGTAAAGCTTTCTCTTTGCTTCTTGTTTTTCTTTTTGTTTTCTTCTCGCAAGTTACGTATCTTATGTATTTCAATTATAGCATTTCAGGAACTCTCTGAACCTTATGTCCATACGAGGTACAAAAGCTTGAATATGTGACTCAAAGATCATCAACAGAGAAAATTTTCAGGTTGCAGAGGTTGGTTTTGGTTTGGAGTTCATTTGGTAATTAAATTTATTGACAATACATTAATATTATTCGTGGCAACTTAGTTGATCGACTTCTGTTCTGGAGTCTAATTATTAAACTTCGAATGTGAAATTTGTAATTCTCAAAGAGGCTTCTAATTTGAAGATGCTTTCTCTTCTCTACTTTTTTGCTGGTTGCCCGTGCTTTCATTTTGTGTTGGGACAAAGAGGTATATTTGTCTCTTCTTTTACTTAAGAGTTGCTTCTATGAGTAATCTGCTATTGACTGGGAAACTAATTGGAGTAACGATTCCTCTGCTTATTGTGGTGATATTTCAGATAAGCATCATGAAGAAATTTCGCTCCGGAACTTGAAGATATTTCATTTCATAGAACTTCATATTGCAACAAATAACTTCAACAGCAAGTACCTACTAAGAAAGGGAGGCTTTGGACATGTTTACAAAGAACTATCTGCGATGGCACTGTCGTAGCAGTCAAGAGACTTAAAGATGGCAGTGTTGTTGGTGGAGAGATTCAATTCCAGACTGAAGTTGAAATGATCAGCCTAGCAGTTCATCCCAACTTATCCGGCTTTATGGGTTTTGCATCACTCCAACATAGAAAGACTTCTAGTTTACCTATACATGTCCAATGGCAGTGTGGCTTCTCGTGTCAAAGGTATTAAATCAAAGGAGAGAACTAACTCAATTAATCATTTAGAATGTTTGTTATGTTTGGCTAAATTTAAATCTTATGAATGCCTTTAATAGGGAAACTAGTGTTGGATTGGGGAACTAGGAAACGAATTGCCTCGGGAGCTGCAAGAGGATTGTTATACCTTCATGAGCAGTGTGACCCGAAAATTATCCACAAGGATGTGAAGGTAGCAAATGTACTTCTTGATGACTACTGTGAAGCTGTGGCGGAGATTTTGATTTGGCAAAGCTTTTGGATCACCAAGTGTTCTGTGGTTAAGTGAAATATTGCTAAATCGCAATTTTTGATGTACAAACGAACTAAATGTTTTTAATTCAAGGAATAAAAGAAAAGTCTGGAATGAAAATTGGTGCATTTTCTTTTATTCAGTTTTAATTTTTAATTTTTTTTTAATTTTTTTAAAACTAAATGCAAGGAATTCTCCTTGTATATTAGTTAACCATAGTTAACCTCAGGTGTTCAATTCCTTGCATTTGAGATGAACAATTCCTTGCATTTGTGAACTCAAATGCAAGGAATTTTCAAGTCGTTGTATTTGCTCTTTTGCAAGGGCCCTCTTTGCAAGGACCCAAATTCCTTGCATTTGAGTTAATGCATGGAATTTCCAGCCTTTTACAAGGAAAAAATTCCTTGCAAAAGGTCATTTTTCTTGTAGTGACATAATATAATGACTACATGTATCATTATGCACAATATGATCATCGAGGATGAACGTGATTTGACAGCTCCAATTAGAGAATTTAATCATGCACCTGCCCCTACTGTTGAGATAGTTGTTGATGAAGATGCATGATTTAATCAGTTTCTTGCTCAAAATAGGAAAATCAAAGACAAGAAGGCTCATTTTGAGCTTCGGGATGCATTGATTCATCATCTATGGGATCGTCAAGGTAAAGGTGAAGATTGAAATAGTGGATTAGATGTTTAATTTTGTGTTATTTTTTCTTTGATGTTGTCTGTTTCACTTGATGTTCTCCTGTATTCATTTATGTCTCCTTGATTGTATTTTCTAATTATAATGAAATAAATTATTTAGCATTATTCCAAACAAATTTCACATATCTCATTTTGCACACATTTCAAAAATATATATCTCAATTATTCTACTATCTGAACACTTAATTATGAACTGGACAATAGTATTTCACATTGTCCAATGTGATTAGATAAGATAGAATTGCCCCAACTATTAGATTAGATTACGTAAATGCATTAACACTGTTATATTTAAATATTGGACTAAATTCAGTTTAGTCCCTTGAACTTTAGGACTAAAATCACTTTGGTCCCTCACTTTTTTTTTAAATCACGATGGTCCTTGATCTTCCAAATTGCATCAGTTGCGTCCAAAATTTGAAATTGGCTCAAAAAATGACGTCACTTGCTGCATTTGAGCCGACATAGGGCCCAATTTTTTAGCCTTTGACCTGCTGAGAAGGGTAAAATGGACATTGCCCCTTACCTCCCTAATTCCAAATCCAGCTTTCTTCTTCCAATCAGAGTCCTATCCTTCCACCTCGACAACCTCCAATTCCAACTGACCACCCCAATGTAGAGCACCACCGCCACAGCCCCCCCTCCAAACCCCCCCCCCCCTCCCTCCCTCCCTCCCTCCCTCCCTCCTTCCTAGCATCTTCTCCGGTGCAAATCCGAATCTAATCCTTTAAATTTACCAAAATTAACATTGCCATAATATTTTCAAAAAATGACAACGTACATTGCTTCAAATTACAAAATTTGGCTATTTTTACAAACTTAACCACAAAAACTTCAAATACCATATAGGTATAGCACATTTTCAATCCAAAATAGTACAACAAGAACGATAGTAGACCCAAATTCATACTATTTCTCTACAAAATAATGTTGATTGTATCAACTTACTCTATTATAAGTTTCAATGTAGAAACAAAAACGTTGCAAAAATAACCCAAAAATGCATAGGGCCCAAATTTGGGCTAATTTCTTCATCAAATTTCCCAACAAAAACTTGAAATGCGAGATGGTTATTGCAGATTTTCACTCTAAAATGAAGGACCAACCTTCTTAGTCTGTAAAGAACCTCTACTTCCCTTAAATCTGAGCTCACCTTCTTTGGCCGGAGGGGGAAGTGCGGCGACCCATCAGACCTAAAAGAGCAGAGCTTAAACTAGTGAGTGTTGAGAGCTTTTCGGACGAGCTGCTTAGATTCTTGATGAGCATCAGCCTCTATATTGCTTTCCTCTTTGAATGAAATCAGAGGCCACTGAATAGGGAATCGATTTATGAATAAAAATCTTCAGCTTCTTACCCTCTCTGATCTGCGCAGAGCCAACCCTAGGACCCACCATACGAATTGGCCTCTTTGGTCGAATTGGGAGCTAGGGTTTGGGAATTGGGATTGGATTGAGAAGGAGGAGCTGAGGCTAGGATCTAGTCTTCGGCGGCATCGGTTTTGAGGTTGAGATCGATCAGATGGTTTTGAAGACCTCATCTTTAGCAGCGACCTAGTTCCTCCTCTAACTCCTCCTCTCACGCCACCGTCAGATGCCAAGATCGTCAGTGAAAAGATGGCCTTTGAATTTTTGAGAAAAAGTGTAGTAGTAGGGCTTTGGGAATTGAAGAGAGAGAGGATTGAGAATTTTAGAGAACGAAAGAGAGGGTTGGGAATTTGAGAGAGAGAGAGAGAGAGAGAGAGAGAGAGAGAAGCGTACTGGACTGATAGGGAAACAAATTGTGACGAGGGTAGTTTGGACATTTTGTCCAAACTATGGGTGAAAGGCTGAAAAATGGGGCCCTATGTCAGCTCCAACTCAGCAAGTGACATCATCTTTCGAGCCAATTTTAAATTTTGGATGCAACTGATGTAATTTGGAAGATCAAGGACTATCGTGATTAAAAAAAAAAGTCAGGGACCAAAGTGATTTTAGCCCTAAAGTTCAAGGGACTAAACTGAATTTAGTCCTTAAATATTTAAAATGAGTATTTATCTATATGATAACAATAAATACTCATCTTCTCCCACAATACACAACACACCAATTCACCTACTACTTCAATGTTTTCTTCTAAGCGTGGGTTGAATTTTACAGTTGAGGAAGATTTACAATTGTGCCATATATATCTTGATCTCTCTCAATGTCCAATTAATGGTATTAACCAAAAAAAGGATGCACTATGAGAGAGGATTGTTGTTGTGTACAATGAAGACAAGCTTGAGGAAAGAATCAGATCTGGTGGGTCTCTTCAAAGTCAATTTTCTGATCTATTCTTACTAGTCAGTTCGTGATCATGTTCAACAAATTGAGTACCAAAATCCAAGTGGTGTGTCAAAATCATATATCTTAAGTATCGCATAACCATAAGTTGTAGTATGATTAAGTCTTAGACTATATAAATGCTAATGGTTGTTTTTTTGTTGTTGTTCTTGTTTTTTTTTTTTTTTTTTTTTTTTTTTTGACTTTCTAGTTGAAGAAAGCTAAGGAATCTCTCTTGGATGATCCAACTTATAAGAAAAAATTTCAATTTGATCATGTGTGGCCCCTTCTAAAAAATGCTGAAAAATGGCTTGATAATGCTGCCATGCACATTGCTAAACCGCGCAGGAGAAAGGAGTCATCTAAAGGATCTGTTAACGTTTGGATCCATTGGAGATCCAATTAACGTAAAGAATGAGAGAGAGAGAGAGAGAGAGAGAGAGAGAGAGAGCGACACAAGCGAAGTATAGTGGTTCACCTCCCGCCTTAGCGGGAGACTACGTCCACTTGAATGTGTACTAGTGTGTCGAGCCTTACGGCCTAACAAGATTACAAGAGATGTAATGGGATCGGATTGAATGGTGTTTAAGTGGGAGGAGGCATTCCTTTTATAGGTGAAGGAATGCTTCTCCTTTACATTGTTTTCGATGTGGGACAAGCAACCACCATTTCTAGTCTAGAAAGCCTATTTGTGAGGGCATGTTGGCAAGGCCGGAAATGTGGCTTCCCGGCGACGGATTTGCGACTTCCGGATACCGTAGCGTAGCTTGAACATAGGGCTAAAAGATGCAAGTAGCGGTTGGATCCCATGAGGGTGTTGTTTATGCTTGGTGAGGTAGCAAACTAGCCTTGCTAGTAGAGGTATCTACAGGATCTTAATCAGGTTCTCGCATATCAAAGTCATTTGAAACTCCATCGTTTTGTGTTTATTTGAATGCAGATGAAGACGAGCAAGAGTAGATCAATGATGAAGTTGTTTCACATGATCATCCCATGGGAACGAAGATGGAAAAGATGAAAAGAAAATCCACTGAGTAGAAGAAAAAGAATTATGATAAGATCATGGCTAACGATCAAACGATAAAAGAGTTACTTGAAAAAAATATGCTGGAGAAAACAAACTTCGCTTCCAAAATTGAGCATTACACGTCAAAAAAATTGAATATCCAACGCCAGCCCGATGAGGACAAAATCATGCTAATCAGTTTGGATTCCATAACAGATCCAACGGATCGTGACTTCTTGAAGATGAGAAAAGCGGAAATTATGCAGAGAAGAGCACCTGAGTCCCAAT
This sequence comes from Rosa lucieae, assembly GCA_024704745.1. Taxonomy (NCBI): domain Eukaryota; kingdom Viridiplantae; phylum Streptophyta; class Magnoliopsida; order Rosales; family Rosaceae; genus Rosa; species Rosa lucieae. The sequence continues at coordinate 26,468,369 of CM045493.1, read as the reverse complement.
CACAAGGACCACCCGCTACATATTTGGCTATGATAACTTTAGTAACCTAGACCCATTCCAAAGTGGTTCTGAAGCTACCTTTCATTATGGAAATTTCGGTAGTCCCTTACAATTTCCAAGTGGATTCATAGGAGCGGTGGGTATGGAGAAGTGCCCCATGTTGGAGGAAGTAGTCAATTTGGAACAAGTAATGCTGAAGATGTGCCTGAAGACAATCAAAGTGGTGGATTTAGAACAAGTGATGGTTATGGAGGGAGTGATGCTAATTTGCCGGAATATTAGCTAATTTTAGTTTTTTTTTTATGTGTATTTTTAGTTTCATTGTTTTACTTTAGGCAAAATAGCCAAATTACCTCCTAACTTTTCCCATAGCTGCCAGTTTACCCCCTAACATTTCAATTTTGATTTTGCACACCCTACAGTTAACTTTCAGATTTTCCATTCAATTTTTCAGTTAACTTGTTGGGCGTTTTCGTCTTTCCAATTGTCACCCAAAAAAAAAAAACTAAACAAACCAATTGTTCAAGAATATCAATACAAATGAGGGTAATTTGGCAGCTATGGGAAAAGTTAGGGGGTACCAAGGTATCATTTGTACGTATTGATATTCTTGAACAATTGATTTGTTTAGTTTTTTTTTTTTTTGGGTGACAATTGGAAAGACTAAAACACCCAGCAAGTTAACGGAAAAATTGGATGGAAAATCTAAAAGTTAACAGTAGGGTGTGAAAAATCAAAATTGGGGGTAAACTGGCAGCTATGTGAAAAGTTATGGGGTAATTTGGCTATTTTGCATTTTCTTTATGTTGTTTATATTTTAACACTTCGCACTCTAGTACTCTTTTTCCCAGCTCGAAATATATTTCCGAGTATGGTTTTGACGAGGCTATTAATAAAATTAGTCTATTTTACTCAAATAAAAACATATGTGTGTGTGTATATATCATAAAACTTGAAAATTACACCCAAAAAATAAAAATAAATATGAACATATCAAATATTAGGCTCATATTGAAGATCTCAACAAGATCTTAACAATGGTGTAATTTTTATATTCAGAAACATTATAAATAACACATTCATATAAGAAAACTATTATTTCATAAATGTATAAAAGATAACATATGAAGAAATAAAACATAAAAAACAGATGGGACCCACAATTTGGCCTATGAAATGGGAAGCCACATTTGGCCTTCAAAATGTTAGCTGACCAATTTTTTTTTTTTTTTTGAAGCTCATGTACTGGCCTACGGTGAAAGAGAGAGAGATAGGCCAAAAATAAAGATATAGCTTACGGGGTAGGGGTGGGTTCGGTTTGATTTGGTTCGATTTTAGGCCAAAACCGAGAACCGAACCGAATTAGACCTCGGTTCGGTTCGGTGCGGTTTCAAGTTTTTCTGACTTCAACACCGAAAACCAAACCGAACCGGTCGGTTCGGTTCTGTTCGGTTATGTTCGATTTTTTTTCTTATATAAAAATTATTTAAAACATAATTTTTTTCTTATATAAAAATTATTTAAAACAATTTTTTTTTTTTTGGAAGGCCTGTTTGATGGTTCTTTCTCTATTTTAACTAGCCTTTTAAGCTCCTTGCTCACCAATTTACTTACAAAAATTACACTGGAAACTAGGAAATAAGAAATCAAGGCCATTGGAGCCTTCTCAATATGGCCATTGGAGCCTTCTCAATATGGAAAAAATCAAGGCCATTGGTGCCATTTTGATATGGAAAGAAAAGAGAAAAAGCTAAAAACATTATCTAGAAATACATCCTCTAAAACAGCTGGAAAATTTTGATAATTGGTTCTTGTTGCCTGCAAAATGAGACGAAAATGCTTCAGCCCAAATACATTAAACAAAAAAGAAGTTGATACTGACATACTTTAAGGAGTAAGAGCTTCATACAAAATCGCCTTTTCACATAAATATAGGATGCAAAGACACAGTAATAACGTGAAAGAAAACTTACAAATCATCGTTGTTTGATCTGTATTCTAGATACTTCTTCAGTATGTCATCAACATTTAGAGTTCGGGGAAGTTTAACAAGCTGCAAGAATGGATATGGGCCTGAATATATGGGATATCAAGTGAATATGGGATATAATTTGGGCATTTTTTTTTGGGGGAGATTTACAATGCAATGGGAGGATGCATCAGAATTAAGAACATCAAAAGCTATGCACATAATAACATCTGAAATATGCCAGACCCACCATTCAACAAGTATATGCCCCAAAAGCATTTACTCTCTACACTTGGACAAACTGGCAGGAGCTAACAATTTTAGTTTTAATGGACACTTCCTGCTCAAGACTTCTGGCCAATCACATATTCTTTACGCCTACAGAATAGGAAAAGAATACAGGTTTTTAATTTTAGTTGTGACAAAAATAGAAAACTTGGAGAGTATAACTGACTAAGAGAAAAGAAGAACCAAATAAAATTATACAAAGCCACTTCCAGAAAGATAACTTAAGGCATTGTTTAAAATGTTGTATGGAAAGGAACATATCCACCTTGCCCAGATGAGTAACTGATTCACAATCATCAACTAGTTGTTTCCTTAAAGCATGTGGCATTCAAATCACAAGTTCTTCCAAGCGTATCGTACCCTTTAATATAAAAATTAAATAAATAACAAATAATAACAAAACAATGAAAGAAAAAGAAAAGCTCAAAATCTGTAACTTGAAATTTTATGACTAAACCAAGAGATAATTTGTGTTGGTTTTCAATAACATAATACACATCAGCACATGCTAAGGATGCTTTAGGTAACATAATCAGAGGATACCTTAACGACAAAGTCATTCTTTCTCTCCTTGCCTCTTGTCCTGCAAATAATTTCACTCCATTTACATTAGCACCTACAACTATCAATACAATTACTTATACAGCAACAAAATCTTCAGAACCATAACTACAAAGGAATAAGGGAGACGTGGGTATTGGCAGACTCACATTGAAGGTTCAAGCCTGCATCATGAGAGGAGCATTCAACCGTGCCTTTCATTTGGCACACCATCTCAGACCCATCATTAACAATCCCAGCATCTCCATCTTTGCCATTATCAACAACCCACAAAATAATATCATTAGTTGCTAATAATCACCACATATTTATGTAAACCATAGATAAAAAAGAAAGACTCAAAATTCAAAACCCACATGACAAAGCATGAATTAACAAATCAATAGCACTAATAGATTATAAAGCCACAGACTTTGGGCCTATGTTTACCCAAACAATAAGCAAATGATTCCTAGAAAGAAATAAGGTACCGGCACCAAGAATGTTCTTGATGTCTTCGGCAGTTGGCTCACCTTCAAGTGAGCAGCATCTTTGTCCTCGTCTTTTAACATTGCAGTGGACAATATCAGCACCATACGACTCCATGGGATCTCCTCTAGGTTTCTGTAACCAAAAAAATCATCATATAATTGATTTAGCACTTAGATCTACAATCCCATACTTCACAGCAACTACAAAATCAACTCAAACTATTCAATAACTCAGAGATCCAACATTACCTGAGCCCAAAGACGGCGACTGGCTTCGCACCAACGAGGAGGGTCTTCTCATCCTTGACCATGAGCTCATGGTGATTCTAGAAGAGGCAGATTCAAGATAGGGAGTTTGGCACTTCACCCTAGAAGAATCGGATCGAAATTGAAAGTGGATTTATGATTGAGGAAGAGAGGAACTGAAGTCTGATTGTTGATTAGCGAATACGGGAACGTTTGAAGTCTCAAAAGGTTGAGGGCCTTAAGGGGCTGAAGAGAAGAATCAAACATCGAAAAAGAAAAGGGAACTGACGAAGAGAAGACTGGAAGGCGTGAGGCTGTGGAATGACCGTGTGAGGTGTGAGAAAGCTATTTATAGTGCGGCACCTAGGGTTTCTGACTTGAACAAAACGACGCCGTTTTACATATATATATGAACAGTAATTCGGTTTTCGGTTCGGTTCAGTTTTTACTGGACCAAAACCGAAAACCGAACCGAACAGAGTACGGTTCGGTGCGGTTTTGTTCGGCTTCGGTTCGGGTTTCGGTACGGTTTTTTTCTGTTTTCGGTTTCACGAACCCACCCCTATTAGGGGGAAGATGCTCTTAGGGAGGGAAAAGACCAGACTTGCGAGCCTTGATAATCAATCTGGCACATATCTCTCCCTCCTTTCATTTCTTTGCACTAGCCTCAGTCATTGCACTAGCCTCAGTCATGGAGGCAGATACAATGATAGTGCTTATATATTGTTATGTGTTGCTATATATCTTCATTCAACAGTCATCTCTTTATATAATCAAATATATGGTGGGCTGAATGCTAGAATGTCTTTTGCCTATCACGAGCCTGGCGGTCTTGCAATTGTTTCCCATGACCAGAGAGGTGGAGGCGACTGCTACAACGATGGCTTTCACATTTCCCTCCCTTGAGCTCAGGCTTAACTCATACGGCGACAATGTAGGCGTTAAATAGTAGGATTTCAATCTCTTTGCTTTTTGTGCTCTAACAATAATACATTAACTATAACATTGAAACAAGGAGCAAAAGAGGAATCTTGATGACATGAACAATGATGTCGAAGACCACTCTTTGAGCTAAGGAGTATAGTAGTTGCGACAAAAAACTTCTCTGATGGTAATAAATTGGGAGAGGGAGAATTCGGTCCCGTATATAGGGCAAAAACTCTTTACTGCTAAAATTTAAATGCCAGAACATAATTATGTTCTCATTGTTTACTTCCAGTAGTATGAGTATGTTTAATCAAAGATTTTATGTGTGGTTATCAAAATGTCAGTACATAATACAATTTTTTTTTTTAAAAGTAGTACTCAATTCATATAATAACTCAGGCCGGCCAGAATGACACAAATACAGATCCCCTAGTGGGGTGATTCACGTACCATTACATTTGAAAATTTTCGCTCCTTTATTCAAAAGCCTTGCATAACCAATCTATTCGAAACGAAAGGTAATAGTGTATGAAAGTTTCTATTGCCAATGCGCTCAATTGCAGTGTGCTAGAAACTATCAATACCTAGATGTAAGGAACAAACTATCATTCTATAGGTAAGACACCAGAAACTCAAACTTTCTCCTATGATCCCCATAAGTGCATGTAGTTTGATCAGTCCTTCGGGATCCCAAATACGAAACCCTATAGGACCAGAGCCTATTAGGATGATCCAAAAATGGACCCAACTCCAAAGAATACACTCAAATGTTTGGGGTGCCCAAATCCTATCAGATTTCATCACCTAGTCCAATATGGGCCACCCAATTGAATCAGGCCTCCAAAATGATTTGGGAACCCCTATTGTGCCACCGTTCCACGACCTCACCTGTGCTAGTTTAGCAATTCGCACCACCACCTTGCCGGTTTCTTCAACCCCATAACTTGACCACCTTGACCACTGCAATCTCTGCTGCCACCAGGACCACTGCTGTTTGCCAACTGCCATTGTCACCTCTTCAAGGATAGCGCAGCCTTTCACCAGCGTCCATTCCATGTCACCAGATGTCGCACAAATTTGACGAGCCATAGCAGCCCTCGCCTCAACAGCCACATAACGGGGCACTAAACTCTTTTCCTTGGATCCTGCATATCGGAGCACCCGGGTGACACCTTACTGGCCTTATGTCGTGCTTTGCCTGGTTAGACTCGACTTGAATTCTGATCGGAATCATCCTTAGTGAAGAGACTCCAACTCACTACTGGACATTCATTGTTTTCTCCCAAAACACACAAGTGATATGCAATGGAAGGGAAAACCAGAGGAGAACTCTTCGAAAGGAAGAGACATTGGACCGCCACAAGAAGAGAGCGAGAGGCAAAGAAGGAGACTTTGCTTGGTGTCAGCGTCGTCCGCCGTTGTTGAGGCCCCCGGCCTTTACGGCTAGGGTTTGATAAGAATTGGAAGAGGATTTGTCACATTCCCTTTTCCAAACTCATGTTGTATTACATAATACACTTTTTATATTACTATATTTTACTTTATTGAATGAATTCATGCATTACCTTAGTAACTCAGTTTGATTTATGCATGACACATTGTTCTTTACTCTTCCAAACATTGGTCGTACTGATGAAATGCATTTGGTACTTTCTTTGTCTTTAGCACTTAAAGCTTTTCTTCAACCAAAGTCTCTCTTCATGTACTCATGAAGTCAGGAAAGACTACAACAGTGTTAATAGAGTGAGCAGAGGTCATGTTCCAAGATTGTACTCTGGAGGTTATATATATGTATGTGTGTGTGTATTTCTTTTTAATTTGGTTTTGGTGTCAAATGTACCAAAATGTTGAAAACTTTTTCTTCCTCTTCTTGCTCTACTTGTTGGCATCCATCTTTGATGCATCAATAGATAAAGTATTCTCTTCTATGCGTCTTTGCACCATAGGGTTTATACAAAATTATATGGATGGTCAAGAAGCAGAGAGAGAAAACATATCTGAGAAAACCTATCTCCCTCCCCCTTCTCTCTTGCTCGGATCTTGATCCCTCCGGATCTAGATTGAAGGCTTAAGGGCAACTCCAACCATAGGCACCATTTGGGGGTGCTATTCTCATTTTAGCACCCCCTTGTTGCACTATTCATATAGGACTCAATTCTCATCTCCAACCATAGGCACCATTTGGGGGTGCTATTTTCACTATTCTTGACTAAAATATAATATGAGTATAATTTTGATGAATATTATATTAAAAATATGTTAATTTAATTAAATAAGGTTAAAAAAATAATTTAACATTTCATCATAATATTTAAAAATTATTCTTATTATTTAATGAATTTAAAAAAATATTTTAATTTTTTTTTTGTCGGCATATACGACAAAAGTGTCGGCACATACGAATAAAAATCTAACTATTTAGATCATAATAGTTAAAAATTATTCTTATTATTTAAAAATTTTAAATTTTTTTTTTGTCGGTGTCGGCATATACGACAAAAGTGTCGGCACATACGAATAAAAATCTAACTATTTAGATCATAATAGTTAAAAAATATTCTTATTATTTAAAAATTTTAATTTTTTATTTTTTGTCGGCATATACAACAAAAGTGTCGGCACATACGACAAAGAATCTAACTATTTAGAAGATATTTTGATGTTTTGTGTCGGCATATATGCCAAACAGCCGAATTTCGATGTGATTTCAGCGCCACGTGTCAATCTGTAATTGGTTGTCCAAATTACGGTTGATTCTTTGTCCGCCACGTGTCATATCTTATCTAATTATATGAACTCAAACCGTCCATAAATATGGGGTCATTGTCATCCTCATCTCTCACAAATTCACAAACACTTCTCATACCCAAATCACACAAATCTTTCTTTCTTTTCCGTTTTGATTTTGTCAAACCATTTCTGCAATGAATCGTTTGACGAAATGGTTGCAGAAAGATCAAGAAGAGGTCGTCACGAGAAGTCGTCAACGAGCCTTGATGATGTCTGCCACTGCCTTGCAAATCCAAACTTTGGAAGATGAGGATTCACAATGGGGTGGTTCTTCAGAAGGTCGTACCTATAAGGCGAGGGATCGAGACTTGATGGATCTTCGACTCAAAGCTCAATACTTCACGGATCCGTGCAGGTATGAACCAAACATATTTCGTAGGCGATATAGAATGCAACCTTGGGTCTTTGACAGGATGATGCGCGACGTGGCCAACTACGACCCATATTTTGTTCAAACAAGAGATGCTTGTGGGAGACTAAGCTTATCCACTGAACAAAAGCTGACATGCGCCATGAGAATGCTCGCGTATGGCATCACAGCTGATTTCTGCGATGATTACCTAGATATTGCAAAGACCACTGCCATTGAGATTTTTGAGCACTTCACAAAAGCAATCTTGAATGTGTACCATGAGACTTACCTCCGCCGACCAACACCGGCAGATTTACGAAGGCTGCTTGACAAAGCTGAAGAAAGGGGATTCCCGGGGATGGTCGGTAGTCTTGATTGTATGCACTGGCAGTGGAAAAATTGTCCCACGGGATGGGCAGGGCAGTATACTGGCTACAAAGGGAAACCGACAATCATCTTAGAGGCGGTGGCCTCCTACGATACTTGGATTTGGCATGCCTTCTTCGGACTTCCAGGTTCCCTGAATGATATTAACGTCCTTGGATGTTCACCGTTGTTCAATGCCCAATGCGTTGGTGAAACCCCTGAAGTGAGGTACCAGGTACGTAATAGGCATTATCATCAATGTTATTACCTAGTTGATGGCATATACCCTAAGTGGGGGTCATTTGTACAAGCAATCCGAAACCCGAGGTCGCCGTAGACACAACATTTCACAAGGATGCAGGAAGCATACAGAAAAGACGTGGAGAGAGCATTTGGTATTCTCCAAGCTCGTTGGGCAATCATAAGAGGACCAGCTCGTGGGTGGAGTAAGGAGAACCTTCAATACATGATGATGACGTGCATTATCTTGCACAATATGATTGTTGAAGATGAGCGTGATGAAGATGCAGCACAGCCATTTGATCCAGATGATATCCCAACCAGACCAAGGAAAGGAGAGATATATAAGAGACCAGAAATGGACACCGATGTTCATCGCAATCCGCAACAACTAAATCAATTCTTGCGTCGTTATAGGGAGGTTAGATGTCCAGTGATGAATAAAAACCTCCAAGACGATCTAGTCGATCACCTATGGTCCATGAAGTTACAAGCTGATCAGAACCAGCAGTGAGGAGTTTTTTTTTTTTTTTTTTGTGCTTTCAATAAGTAGTCATGTTGTCATGATAAGTGGTCATGGCTTACTTTAGTTGTGTGCTTTTAATTTGTGTTGTGTGCTTTTACTTTGTATTGTATGCTTTTAATTTGTGTGGTGTGCTTTATTATGAAAATAAAAGTTCAATGCTTTTTTTCAAAGATGAGATCTACTCAACAAAATAATTTTTATTATCATAATTTAAAACACAAACCATTCAAAGCAACTAACAATATTCATTACATCCAAGATGTCTGGCCAAGTGGATCATAAGTGGTCAAGTTTGTGTTGTCTCCTTCAGGGGGTGTAGGATCTTGAGATTGTTCCGGGATGCTTGAAGTTTGTGTCTCCTTATCAATTATTTGTTGTTGCTTCCTCTCCCAATAACTCCTCTTTCTTGGGGTGAAAATTGATGGATCCACCTGCATCGTGTGAGCATCCTCAGCGCGTTGCTCAATTAGTTGACCTTCCTCATACTGTCTTTGCCTTTGTTGGTTCTCGCGTTCTGTTTGTTCATAACATTTCTGCATTTGAACTCGAAGGCCATCCACATCCTGCTTATTGCTTTTTTTCTTAGCTAGCTTCTGTGCTTTCTGTCCTTGAGGACGTGCCTTTCTTGATGACGGAAGCTCATCCTCAGTAGTGGGTGTTCCATCGTCATCCAAGTTGACATGATTAGGAACACTAAAGTAGGTGTTATCCATTAATGGCGTTTTCCCAAACTTTTCCGTATTTTTCAAGAATTGCCAACAATGGTCAAACAAAAAATCACAACCTTCCGAGTCGTAGTACGTTGATTTAACATTCATGAGCTACATATAATATTAAGTAAATAAAATATTAAAAAAAATGACCTTGGCTTAGTATAAATCGATCAATAAAAATATAATCATTATTAAACATATTAAACATTATTAAACAACTACATATAATCATTATTAAACATATTTCAATATACACTATGCCAAAAAGGCCTTCAGACGACAGAACTGTTCTGTCGTCTGAACGAACAAAAATATGTCGTCTAGTACGGTGTCGTCTCTTGGGGGCATCAGACGACATAAAAAAATAAAAGTCTTGTGTTGTCTGATGAGTTTTGCATTTTGGGAACATTGTGATCTGTATCTTTAAAAACATTCAAAAAACAGTTTTGTATTGTCTGATAAACAAAACAACCACAGTCTTTTTTAAATACTATTGTGTGAAGCATATTTGCAAGACTTATTTGTGTGGTCTGAATGCCCTTAAATAAAAAATATAAAGACTCATATGTAGTGTCTTCTCTCATACAACAACAATTAAAGGTTGTGCTAATTTACTTTAAACGACAATTATATGTGATAGTAAAGAGCATCAGAGGACAATTAAGTGTCGTTCTAGGGTAGGTTTGTATGACATTTAAGTGTTGTGTGAAAGGCTTTAAAATTATACGTATGTGATGTTGGGAAATGGTTTAGACAATAGATATCATATTTTTTCTGTTATGTCAGTCTCATTACGACGACAATTTACTGTCGTTTGAGATTATTTAGACGACAAATATTTGTAGTCTGAATATAAAAAAGACCACTAATAGTACGTGTTTTATATTGTCTGTGATCACATCCAATCACACTTATTTGTTGTTGTTATACACTCTAGCCAATACTTTCATCTAACTTATGTTGTTGTTTTGCCTTTCAGACTACAATTTTCTGTTGTCCCATTGTCAAAAAGACAATAGACTTCTAATTGGTTTTTGTGTTGTGTCTATGCAGCTGCAACCACACGTTTTGGTGTGCTTTTGTTGTAGTTTGCAATTTGAGATAACACATTAATTAGTAGTCCCCTGTTACAATTGGTATGCATGCATTCTGAAAATTAAAATTGCTCATTCATGAAACCATAAAATCCACATCCAAAATCATTCATTGCAATTTCAATTAATCCACCATTGTCTTATGTACACAAACCTAATCATGAGCATCAATTCAAAATGGATCATATCTACTAATCTGGATCAGCACACAAGTGCAAATACTTAATACAGGAAGAATTTCTACTAGACACAAGTCAATAGAGGAACTAGCTGGCTGTACTGCTGTACCAGTTTCACAATCTGGTCATGAATGGAATCACCCAAATCATAGAAGTGGTCATAGAAAACGGAAGGTATTCCGGAGTGCGTGAGTATATATGCTTATCCCTGCAGATAATATGCACGTAGAATGAAGTTACATTTGCTAGTGCTTTTTGTACATTTATGTCTAGACAACTATCACATTGCTTGAAGTTGCAAGGCTAATTTAACTCAATTTCATGAAGAACTAGACCAGTGAATTATAACAGCAGCAAGGATAAGAGCACAATAATATCACTACAACAAGCCAACAACTAGAACAACATTTTCTTATCTCCATAATATGATTTGAAGGGAATGGCTAGTGAGCCTGTAGATAGGCACCAAGTATCACAAATGTGACACATTCATGCAAAGCAAATGCACACATTCAGGCTGTGTTGGGCCCCAACAGCAGGCCAAACCTGACTAGCTCAGCCCCAAAAAAGGTAGGCTAAACTCTATTTTCAATTTTGCATGAATTAATAGAATTTTTAGAAAGAAACTGAAATTTTCTTTTTCAAATATTGCTAGGATATGAAACTCCCATGCAAGTACGTCATGAAAAGGGTAATACCAGAAATATACAATCCCAAATTCTCTACTCGCATGCAATATGTGCATCTGAAGCAGAAATAACTTCAGTAGTTCTTAGAAGGCATTATGCAAGATACAAAAGTATATATTACCTATGTTGAGCCTGTGTCAGCCATTGGTCTAACTTTACATTGCTTCATTTTTTGAAGTAAAACTTTTAATTGGTGCTCAGGTCCATATTTAGAATTGAGGGAATATATGTTCTGAGGGAGGTAACCTACAATATGAGGAAAGCAAAGTGGACACAATGATCCGGTCATCTATATGCAGAAAGAATAAAAACCAACTTGATGAATTTCATGCACCAACGTTCCGGGGCAAAGGAATGAGTTGATGGCAGCAACCATGCTAATGTAAATCCAGATTTTGCAATATCTGGAACTCTACTTTCTAAATTTTTCCACCAGTCATGATTATGAAATTCCCAGTTAAAGGCTTGTTGAAGAATTCTGTCAAAAAATGTGCTTAAATGTTCTTCACTAGCTAAAGATGGTCAATGATCCAAGATATGCTAAAGTTTCATATAGCCAAACTGCAACTATATTACTTATCTTATCCAACCACTTCAACGACAATTGATTCACTTTGCTCATTTTGCATGGATGATATATAGTTTTTAACTTTTTATGCATCAAGCTAGGTTCAATTTTTAGGTTCTATGGAGATTATCAAAGTTACCTGTAAAAGGATTTCTCTTCCATTACGTATTGAAGCACCTGCATATGTATCCAAAAGCATATTTTAGCATCAATAGTAGGAGGAAACCAAATTATCCTCCACATCAATTGCCCCAAAATTAGAGCATGACCTATCCCTTGAACATGTTTCTCACTCTGATATCATTGGTATAGTTGAAACTAGGAGATATGGAACAATAACAGCTCGTATCTCCAGTTTTCTTTTATGATCTGGATATCGATTCTCATTTCTTTAACATGGATAAAAATATTTTTCTTAACTTATTACGCATCAACTTTTGCCTAATTGTACCCACAAATAGTTCTTCTGTCCTGTAAGTTAGGAAAGCATGGAAATTATATGAAAGGAGATGAACAACTGCAGAGCCTAATCTATGCCTACTCAAGCAGGTAAAGTTAAGGTCCAGATTGGAAATTCACAATCGTTTAGACAAACAAATATCTGCTTCAATACAAAACTTGCCCATTTATATCCTTGATTGGTCTCTAAGATTAATGTACCATCAGGTAAAAGAAACATACCAATATCAGTCTGCTGATTGTATTCTTGATAATCCTGCATTTCAACAAACTAGGAGATTAGTGAAAAACATGCAACATACAGTTTCACCGTTACAATTCTAAGGAGATCACTGAAACCTAAGGTTCAAATCAATTAATGCCTCAATCCCAACTAACAATAGTCGGCTGATTCTATCTACTTTGCTTCAAATAATCATACTCTAGTACGATATTGTATTACACTATCTTTTTCTTTCTCTTAATTTTCTCAAAACGAGCTATAGTGTTAGACAATAGACAAACTGAAATACTCCTCAAACCAAACTTTGTTCTATCTTCTCTGGATAAGTTCCATTGAGAATCTAATTCCAAGAGAGAATGAATATTAATACAGACAATACCTTTCATTAATGCAGTAATCTTTCAAATGCCACCATAGTATCCCAAAACTGCAATTTTGCAGCGAATGAGTAACAATTAGAAGAGCATCACGGAGTAGAATCCCTTCAGAAATGATATTTAAGATTGTGGAATGGCCACAGAAGTCTACTGATCATACTATGCTGCTATTTACTGGATTAACCATGGCAAAGAAGAAAGTAAATGACATAGCAAGAAAACACATTTTGAAGGAAGATCATAATCAATAATGTGGAAGAAAAGCAGCCATAGGGAACAATATATTAACCACATATCAAGTACATTAATCTCAATATAATATGGACCACATTTCAGAAAATAATTCATCAAATGCTCTCCAAATTGCCAATAACATTGAAAAAGCTAGGATACAATTAATGTAGCTTGGGAGCTCCACTATAAAGCTCATGGCAAGCACTACTTCTCTATTTTATAAGAACAATTCCGAAAGATGAGAACTTTAAATCAATGAAAGGGTACTAGCCATGAAAGATGGAAACTTTAAATTAATGCAAGACAAATAAGCTAAATAATCACTCAAAGATAATCAACTTTTATGTTAATTTCACATTCTCTATAGAAAGAATTAAGATTAATAAAGAAGAAAAAAGTTTAATCTGACATATGATGCATAGAATAATCTGACCTACTAGCATTCACATGCATACATTCATATATGTATGTGTGTGTCTATATATATATATCACTTTTTTATTTAATTTTTTTGAGAATATATCATATGATTATACATAAGAATAGAATTGACAAATGCAGCTGCAAAAGGCAAAAGCATACCATGGATAACCTGAGTATAAGTCTGGGACAATGCTCTACAAAAGAACCTGTATTTGAAGGACTTAACAATTCATCTGAAACACCATGATTGCAAATAAAGATACAACTCAACACAAGAAATAAGACAAAGATCAAATAGACTCAGTTTTCATATACAATGATTCTGTACATGCATCAAGAACAATATGACCAGCAAAACTGAACAGAATGGGGAAAACAGAGACAAAAATCCAACCTGAGAGAATGGCCTTATTAAGCTAATTGACCAAATAATGTTCATAAAGCTAAAAATCATTTTCACCTAGTGTCTAATCAAGTCCAATTAATTTGAAATTTCAGTAAACTTTATGCTAACATTTTGCCCAACAAACAACACCACATGCCCAAGGCTAATTGAATCTTAAGCTAAAACAAGCCAAATTGAATCTTTCAAACACAATCAACAGTAAAGCATTCAGAAAGCATAATTATCATCACAATGACATCAAGTACATAATATAATCCCCATTGTGCATGAAGGTTCTCTTGCAGATAAGCAGAACCAAGGGAGCAAAAATATAAGCACGGAATATAGAAATTCCCTTTAGCAATAGATTATCTTCCTAAAGTTTCAGGATGCTCTCTCATTAGTGATTGTAACACATTCCCGTTTCAAAAAGACCAACAAACCAACACAGGCTCATTACTCATTTTCTCAAGCAGACAAGTTGACAACACTAATAAGAAATTGGAAACTACACATGTAAAAGACAGTAGATGGCTTAACCCAAAATGGGGCCAAACAGAAGCTAAACACTAGGACACAGAAAGTACAAAGATAAAAGAGATTGTCTACCTTTGGAGGCCTCAACCATGTAGCATCTTCCTGCTTGGGTCTTCATTTCAAGCATGGGAAACACCATGATCTCAGGGATCTATGATTGGCCACGGGAAGCAGAGACGCACTAAAACTTTTTTAACCTCCACTCCCAGCATCAGTTTCTCGAAATAGCAATAATAGTCTGTGAAATCAAAATGAAAAAAAATCAAAAACTACTGACCTATCAAATCAAAATACAATTGTAATATACATAACTAAGTTCTAATGGCCCAAACAAGACCTTCAAACTCAAACCCAGATCCGTATAATCCCAAATAAGAGATGAGCTGCTGAAAAGGAGACTTACAAAACCAATAGTCATCGAAGCATAGGTTAGCAGAGTCCATGAAGGATATACAAGAGGCTATTTGTCCTCCCAGATTGACCATGATCAAGAGGAATTGTATAATAACACCCATATTCTCTCCTGGAATCCCACTAGCACTGCAATTCCAAGCATCAAGCTACCAAAGTGAATAAACAATTGTATGAAATTTGCCTAGAAACTTAAGATAACTTAGCAGCTTATTAATGCCACTGACCACTAAGCTCTCAACCTACATACTCAGCTAACACATAGACTTGCCAATCCGATATCATCAAAGTAAAATTAAAAATTTCACCCAAAGCCCATTATAGAAGCATAACTGTGTCCAGCAATTTGTTCTAAAAGCAACCAAATGATGCAATATGAGTAGAAAACAGCTTGTGCAATAAAAGAAAGAAAATCATCCTACTGTAAACATACCTTTTGAAAATGGCCCTGTTGATTTGTATTATCGACAAGATGAGCAGCCTTGCCAAAAAAGGTATGAACACTAGTGGCAATCACCACAGCTTCAATCTCTCCTTGTTTTCATGTAGAGCCCAAATACACAATGTCACCAGGGCCTTTGGTCACACGAAGTGACTCACCGGCAAGTGTACACTGCAAAGACCAAATGCAAAAAATGAGACTAACACTACACCAATAACCTCAACACACAACACTTTTTGCACAACGAATTTTTTTTTTTGTTGTGTGATGAGGGAAATTGAATCATACAACACATTTAAAAAACTTTCGTTGTATAAGGCTGTTAAAATTTTGAAGTTTTTAGCTAGAAGGTAATTGCACAACACTTATAAGAATAGTTTGTTGTGTGAATGAAAAAAAAAAGAGTGGCACATTTTCTTCCTAGCTCGACTCAAATATGGCTCTAAATTGGAACTATATAGCACAACAGAATAGTTATATCTGTTGTATGAGTGTAACTTGCAAAATATCATACAACAGTTTTTTACTTTCTGTTGTATGATAAAGGAAGATATATTGGGAATATTCGGACGTGTCTAGATTTGCCCCAAAATGGCACCGATTCCCTCCTAAAACCTCCAAATTTTGATCGAGATATATTAGTGATTGCATGCTCCCACAACCAAAATTATTTATTTGTGTTGTGTGAATGAGTAATGCCTCAGCACCAAACTACATACTTTGATTGCATATAGCGGGAACTTTCCCTCTTTTTCCAAACTCAAGTTTAGCTTCAACACCTAGACAAAAGAGTCTTTTTCCTTTTTTTTCGAGCCGTGTCCTCAAGGGATCAGACCCATCTCCTCAATCAACTTTTCCCCAATTGAATCAATTTGAAATCTCAAATCACCAAACACCCAGACGTCTTCGTCTTTAGTTTCCTTGGTTTCCTTTTCGTTTCGATTCACAGAAATCCAATCAAAGATTACCTCCATTCCCAAATTTCCTCCAAACCCTAATTTCTCTGAATCCCAATTTCCTTTCAATTTCGAACCACTCCCTCGTCGTTACCAGGCCGCCGTCCGGCTCCGAACTCTCGCCCAACTGAGTCAGGGTTGCAACTGCCTCTCCGATCTATCGCTGTCTCCACCACCTTCTCCTTCGTCAACATCAGTATGACGAGCCCAGACCAAAAGAGGGAGAGAGAGTTCCTCTCGTCTCTCTAATCACCTAAATCCCTAATCTTTTCTTCCCCCAATTTTTCTTTCTTGGAGAATCTAGGGTTTCGCTGATGCTACAGAAGATCAGAAATTGCAAAATTGAAGAGGAAGAGGAGGAGTGAGTGTTCGTTAAGAGTTGAATTGAAGTTTGGAAGTGTTTTGAGTTTCGTTTGATGGAAGGGGGGAGGAGGATATTTGCAAATCCTCGGCAGTGTAGTGGTCGGAGGGTAGCAGCGGTGAGAAAACGACCCGTATTGGCGGTGTGAATGAAGTTCATTAACAGCGTTAAGAAGCTTCAACGACGTGAAATCAGTTCCAAGCGTGACCGAGCTATCACTATGAGCGATGCCCGGGAGAGGTTTTACAATATTCATCTCCAGGTACAAATATATAGTTGCTTTTGATTTTAATGGAGGTGAAAATTTGGGGCTTTCGATGGTTTGGTGGTTGGAGTTTTATGAAGAGCTCTGGGGTTTGTGCTAATACAATAGAAAAAATAAGTGACGGGATTTTGTTGTTAATATGCTTATGTTACTTGTTAATTGTTAATTTTTATTCCTGTGCTGAATTCTTAGTGGTATTAACTTGTTACAGGCTCTACTTAGGATTTGCATTTGGAGCTTTTTTTGTGTGATATTGATACCAATACTTGGAAAGCATGTGGTATAATAAGGCTTAGGTGCTAGGTTGCAGTAGGAAGTTGTAAGTTTGAAGATTGAAGTTTGGAACTTGTATTCGGTTCTTTTAAAATCTTTGCTGAAAATCTTAATGCACTAAAGCTTCATTAGTCATAAAAATCGTTGTAAACTCTGATAGATATAGACTACCTGTACCATGGTTCTGCCTTTTCTGCAAAAGAGGTCAAAAATTATTGATATTGTAGCAGCACGTGACATTGTGTTTGCTCTTGCGCAATCTAGTGTTTGGGCAGCTTTTAGGCGAGGTAGTAGCTGTTCTATTTGGACTTTCAATGTTATATGGATCTACTGAAATAAGTTTTTACTTCTGGGAAGTTCATGGAGGATATGCTTTTTGAATGTTAATCCCTGCGAAGTTATAAGAAGCTTGTTTTATAATAAAAACAATGACTCTCCAATCATAATTTCAGTTCTTTGAAATGTAGAAACACTAGGATTGAGTACGTGAATACCTCCACCCCTCTGCCACTAACAAACAAACACAGTCACACACATAACCTCTTATATTTCTAGTACAATTTTCTTGGTCATCTTCGTGTTCTTGATTTATCTAATTTTTGTTTTCCATTATGATCAGTATATACAATACATGGTGTCTGCTCTAAAAACTATACAATGTTGTACTCCATATCAGATAAACATGTCCAAGAAATTAAGATTAGGTAAGCTTTCTTCACATTCTCAATCACAGACCCATACAACGATGGTTGTTTTTGCCTTTAGCCTTTGTTCTTTTGTTATTTCATAACATGCACTTATCTCTTTTTTTGTTTGTTTTTTGGTTTGTTTTCTTGCTGCAGTCCGGGGATCATGTTATTATTGGTTAATATCATTTATGGTTATTTGTCTTTCCTTGTATGTCAGGGGAACTATATACTTGATCATTTAATAACGTTCTGATGCAGTAGGTACTGCCAATTATAGAGCTTTGTTCAAACTGCAGCATTTTTATTGATATGAATTGTCAGCAACTGAAGAAAGTTTTTAATTGAAAAAAAAAAACACAAACATTGTATTTTGAGATGTGGTGTGTGTTCTAATGGTTTAGTGGATATAGCCTTATGACACATAATTATCGGAATAATAGGAATGGCCTTCTTGCAAATACATTACTTTTTGTCCTCCCAATTACAAGTTTGTTCTGTTTGAAATTGATTGCATACTTCATACTCACTCAGATTAGTTAGTCATTAATTGCATAGTTTCACTGAGAACCATGCGAAAATTTGAACCCCTTGGAATAACAGATATAAGCTGTTGGCTCTGTACTACATATTATAGGGTATATATTGAAATTGCTTAGGGTCATATGTTATTAGTAAGGAAGAATATGTTTATCAAATCATGGGCAGAGCCATAAATGGTGAAAATGTGCTATTGGAGAAGTACTATTTAGTCAGTTATTCATCAAAATTACTAATAAATAATACATTTTTCTTTGACATCAGAGTAATTTCTAAAGCAGTGGAATATTTTAGGTTTTTAACACAGGTCAGCAAGGCACTTCTTGCAGAGTTTATGATAGCTCAAAAGAGAAGCAAACCATTTAAAGCTTTGGGATCAGAACATATGAATAAACCTTCCCCTGTCATTCCATCTAACCTTACAAGTTCTACTCTCCAAAATCTCGAATTTCAGGTGATATAGTTTTTCAAAACTTGTGGTTTGTGTTCACAATATATTGGATGCATCGCTATAGATTAGTCATGTTAAAATTCTCATTGTTGTCTAAATTAGATGGATGCATTTTGCTTAAAAGAGCGGGATCTACTGAATCCCTTTATTATGGAAGTGTCATAACTACAAAAACAGGGAGAAAGCAAAGAGTACTTGGTTCTTCTAGTGAGTATTGTAGTGAGAATAAATCCAATAACTGATCGTTGTTTGTTTCTGCTACATAATGTCTTAGCTACGTTGAGGACCTTGTATTCATTGATTTGCTTGGAAGAGGATGTGGCATTCCTTTGATACGGGTACTTATCAACAGATAATGTTGCTGCCATTAGGAAAGAAGTAAGCAGCCTCTGCAGGGAGCTACTACCTCATGCACTAGCCTTGGTCAGTTCTCAGCTTTCAAATATTTATGTTTATCACAAACTCTTCATACTTTTGATACTAAAGGCAAATGCTCTTACTATTCTATTTTCGAACGTATCTATTCATTATATTTTTGCTCTTTACAAGTTCACATTTCTCGCTTCTACTCAAAATTTACATTACATCTTTTCATGAGGCCCAAATTTTTGTACCTTATACATGTGTTATAAATCAACTTCACTTGACCCTAAATCTAATTTAAGTTAAGCGCTCTCTCTCTCTCTCTCTCTCTCTCATATGCTATTTAGATGATGCACTTTTCCTTCTCTATAGATAGAGAAAAAGTTGATAGTTTGATACTGACTTGTGTGTTGCTTTCTTTGCAGATCATATTGTTCAAATAAAGGATGGTGCATAGTTGGTGCTGGGAAGGCAGGTGGAGAGCTAGATTTGATCCCACATCCCACCACTTCCTCCAACCATTTCACCCAATGTGAAGCTAAAAGTCTGATTTCTCTCAAGTATTATGTACCAATTCATTATCAAAGTACTAGGTCGATCATTGTACTTTTGGGTTGTTTAGTGAACATATGCCACTTTGGCTTATTAGGTTTCATGATTTTGTGGAACAATGACTGATATGAATGCATCTTGGTGGATCCATTTGATGTTTTGTAGTGTGTTTTGTTTCCAATTGATCACTGTTCATTAGGTAAAATGGATCTATGCTCAAAATATAGCAAATGAAATTGATCGTACAATAGTTTTATAGTGTGGCAATCCAACGTTGTCCGAATACACAAAACTGGCCATTCACTCAATGCATTCTTTACATATCACACAATGGTTTTAAAGAAAAAATGTCTTCTCATTTTACAATCACACAACGATAAAAACTGAACTAATGTTGTCCAAAATCAATTCACACAACAAACATACAATACAACTGAAGTGTGATGCTATATCAGACGACGGTGAAATTATGGAACACGTTGTCTGATTAGGCTTTCCAACAACAGCTTGGAAACAAGTTCTGTTGTATGAAAGATGCACCTGCCATATTGTGCGGCAGCTGTGCCTGGCATCTGCCGAGAGAAGGCACAACGGTGATAACAAAAAGATGTCGTGTGTTTGTATATCATACAATGGTGCAACACCGTTGTGCAAATTTTAATCACACAACGCGCCGATACACAACGGTTATCAGCCAAATCAGACAATGATTTTTACCCGTTGTGTGTTTCATTTTTTGGTGTAGTGTAAAATCCAAATAGCTCCATTCAATCATATAATCTAGCGAAATTGTGATTGTTAAATCACCTGATCAATTTCAGTGGATCACCATCGAGGAGACGAGCATGTATTGGAATAATATCCCCAAACTTAATGTTGATTATATGATTTATATCAGCAGGAACAAGAACAGAAGCATACTCCTCAATCAACCTCCCAATCTGATACACACACAAATTCAGAGAACTCAACCCACCCAAGAATTGGGATATATTATTAACAATTTCTTTAGCTTTAACAATTTCAATTTGGGTTTTATCAATTAGGAGATGAATTTGGTTTTAGAATACCTCTTTCGGTGGAGTGACCGGAGTGCATAACCCAACAATTTCGAACTGATACAAGACATATAATCATGAATCTTACAAAGTTACAAACTGCAATTGAAGAAGAAATCAACATTAAATGGAAATCAAGTTATCATACCCATTTCTAACTACCCAATCAGTATCATTAGTTCATTACCTTAATTAAAATCAACATCAAGATCAAAACTCAAATGGAAATCGACATCAACATCAAGATCAAATCAGTTAATCAGTAACATTATCTTTGTTAAAAACTTAAAATTACCATCAAGATCAAAATATCAAATGGAAATCATCAAATCAAACTCATTTCAACTTTACCAATTCAAAATCTAATTTCCCATCATAATTTCCCAACAAGATCAAATGGAAATCAAAGTATCGAACCCAATTTTACAGATTAGAAATTTAGAATTCAGAAACTCAGATGAGAAGCAGAGGAGGAGAGGGAGAGAGAGATAGTGAGATACCTAGAGCCTGGAGGCGGAGCTCGGAGACTGCAGAGGGGGACTGGCGGAGACGGGTTGCTTGTTGTAGCCTTGCAGGTCGCTGTGTTCGGTGTTCCATCTTCCTTGTTCAGGTCCGGACTCGGGAGTGCTCCAATTCTCCAACAGAGTTCAGCGGTGGGGCTTGAGTCCTACCCAGTCCGGGCTGAATCTGCCCCTGCTCTGTGATTTAGTTCTTGGGAAGTGAAAGACTTGTGGTGATGGACAGGTCCCCATCCCCAAATAGAAGAAAAACCTAATTGAAACTAAGAAGAGGGAGAGACTAAGATGAATCGAGAGAGCGAGAAGACAAAGGAAAGGGTGAGAATCAAGATCTAAGAGAGCTGAGTGAGAAGCAGAGAGGCTGGTTTTTGAGGTTTTCAGTTTCGCGAGTTCTAGGGTACAGCTGAGAGAGCTGATCGAGTGAGAATTCGAAGGACAGACAATGACTCATATCAAAAAACACAAGTCAAAATATATAACCTAGAAAATTTTAAAACAAGCTCTACACTCGGACGACATTTATATGTTGTCTGAATGTCACAACATTTTCTAGTCAACTAGAGCTTGGTTATTTGAGAGGGAAAAGTATTTGATCAAATTTTGGATATCCCTCCAAATTTGAGATAGGAAATCATCATCTATTACAACAACAAATATGTGTTGTCTGAATGCTGGCCATTTTTCCAAATTGAACGGGTATGGTTTTAGCCTATATTCAGACAACATAAAAAAAAAATTATGTCGTCTGAAAAACTCAGACGACAGAAAACGAAACTTGTGTCGTCTGAAGTGTGTCGTCTGAAGGCTTTTTTGGCATAGTGATAATTACCTCGTCCTCCATATTTTCGCCGCTTCTTCGTTGAAAGTGTTCGACCTTGTTAAGAGCTTGGCGCCACTTCATACATGCCGGACTTATTTTCTTCCAACGAGCGTGGCAACTAGAATGTGTTCTATCCATGCAACCGGCCGGTTTGTGAGCATTGTACTCCTCCGCCACACGACTCCACAATAAGTCCGACTTTTTATCTTTTCCAACGCAACCATCACCCCCAACGGTGATCCAAGCTTGGCAAAGAATAACTTCTTCATTGTGCCTCCAAGAATCCCCTCTTGGAGCCATTTTTTCCAAGACAAAAAAAAAAAGGAAGATATATTTAAGAACAAGAAAATGGGTTAATGAATGAGAAATTGTGAAGGAGATGGAGGATATTTGGTGTGAGAAAATAGAAAAGAATGGGTTGGTATTTATAGAATTTCCTATATTTTACTGTTCCAACGGATATATTTTTTTCCCATAATTTTCTGGTTTTTTATTTTATTTTTCTGGAACAAAAATGAAATAATAACCATTCATTTAATAAGAGCCGTTGATAAGGTTTTTCCCCCCAAATCTGACCCATTAGATCTAAATAGATCCGTTCAGTGTAAAAAAAAAAAAAAAAAAACCAACATCAGACCGTCCATTTTAAAAATGGAGCGATCTCAGCCGTGCAGAAATGGACCGTTGAGTGTGCCAACGATCGGCAGCAGACACAATCCAGCTGCGGGGCCCACTGCAGCAGACGACCTGCATGTGACTTTTCCTCTCTCCAGCGCAAGTTGGCGCGTCTTCGTCCTCCCATGTGCTCCCTTCCGCGCGTGCTTCCTACCCGTGTCTTCCAGCGAGTCAGGCCGCCTATTGGGCTGGGTTATCAGAATGTGTGGTCCCGACCAACAGTGCTGAGTCTTGGACTTGGATTTGTCTCAA
Source organism: Rosa lucieae (assembly GCA_024704745.1). Taxonomy (NCBI): domain Eukaryota; kingdom Viridiplantae; phylum Streptophyta; class Magnoliopsida; order Rosales; family Rosaceae; genus Rosa; species Rosa lucieae. The sequence continues at coordinate 26,445,130 of CM045493.1, read as the reverse complement.
ATATGAGACTAGAAATGAGGCCGAGTCCCATAATTATAGGACCAGGTCCACCCAAAACACAAGGTTGGAGAACAAAAGTCTTATATTTGGGAAAATTTTGGTTTGGCACCCCATGGTTGGAGTTGCCCTAATAGTTGGGGGCGGCTTTTCTTGTTTGGCTTCTCTGTTTTCTCAGTTCCTCTGTTCTTCATCTTTTTCTTTGCTTCTCTCATACCCCTGTAGTGATTTTCTTGGCTTATGTCCAGTTCCAGAGGACTTTGTTCCTCCTTTCTTTGATGATCAACCCAAAAAAATTTCAGATAAAAAGTTCATGATTCCCCTCACCCATCACCTCACACCAGCTCCCCTCCATCTACCAAAGACCTACTCCATGAAGGATTTTGTGGCTACCTCTTAAAAGTGAGAATCACTTACCAAAAAGAGTATGGGTGCTCACGCATGGATGTTTCACCCCCCACTCACCACTGGATTTTTTCTTTGCTATTGGCTTCTGTCCCATTTCGGTGGCTTTGTTCCCTTCCCGGTTCGAGTCTCTAGTGGTGAAGAGAGAGTCAATGTGTGGTATTGGTTCCTTTCTCTCATCCCCTTTAACTTTGGTTCTGACTAGATCTGCTTTTTGGGATTGTTCTAGCAACGGTTATTCGGTACTCATCACCTCAATTTAGCACTTCTCGCATCCTCTTGGCTTCTGGCGACGGCGGCGGAGACTGTAGCAGCGGCTATGCCGAAGAGTTTGGGCGGCGGCGGCTGTGTTAATATTGTAGGAGTTGATGTTTTATTTAATTTTTAGGGTTACACTCTTTTTCCCTATTCATGTGGATTATGGTTAACTTGTAATTTTCCTTATTGGGTTTGTTTGTACTTGGACCTTGTTTTGGGCACCTTCCATTGGGTTTACTCTCATTGGTAATTATTAATGAAGCTTCATTAATATCCAAAAAAAAAAAAACATTATATGGATGATACGAGAGTTGAAGTGTTCTCAAGGGAAAGGAATCGAAATATTCTGTGGCAAAAATTCAGCAGTAGCACTTACTAAAATTCCAGTTATTCATGGAAGAAGCTAGCACATACAAATCAAGTACCACTTCAGAATGGTTGTGACATGGATAAATTATTGTCAAGTAATGCAAAACAGAATTTTAAATTCCAGATACTTTGACCAAAGCACTGAAGCTTGAGAGTTCTTCAAAATGAAAGAGAAATTTGGTGTTGCTCCGATCTAAATTTAAAAGGGAATCGAAATTTCTTGTTTACCTACTTACCCTGTATTGGGGGTTAGCTCTTGTAAATTTTCCCTTGTGGAAGTGTACTGTCCCAGTTAGTTCTATTAATAAATTTTCTTTATTCTTTAAAATGTACTACCCTTTTGTTTTTTGTTGTTTTTGTCTTCTTCTTTTTTTGGCAAAGTTTAAAATGCACTACTCTGTAGATACATTTTCTCACTATCTTCATTGCAGGGAATTTATTAATGAAGAAGTGACCATGAACAGGTTGTCAAGGAACTCTAGGCAAGGACAAGTGGAGTTCATGAACGAGTTGAAGCTTAAGATACAGTAATTGAGTTTGTTAGAGAGCAAGTATCTTTTGACAAAAAAAAAACCCTTTTATCCCATGATATTTACAATGTTGGAATTATAACTTACCAACAAATCACAGCTCACTGCAATTAGTAGCTTCTGTTACAGTAAATTAGTAGTAGACTCCAAACACACCTTATGGGTGTGGATAATTACTTGGGAAGTTATTTCACAGAATGTGGAGAAAATTACTGCACATATTTTGTTTTTTATTTTTGATTTATTTTGTTAAATTTATTTTGTTTTTCTTTTATTTATGAATTGACAATTTTGTCTTTCTCAAATATTTCAGTTCAAATGTTTTTTAATATTTGAGGGATATTTTGGTAATTTTTTTATTTTGGCTGACAAACTCTCTTATCTTAATAATTGTATAGATAAAGGGGTCGTGACCACTTGCCCGAGTTTAGGTTAAAAATTGCCCACTTACTCCACTAAGAGTTTTTTAACCTCATTTACCCAATCTAACATTCATCGACAGTTTTGACCCTATTTTAATTAATAAATCACATCTCTCTCTCTCAGACTCCCTCTCTCTCAGACTCTCTCTCTTCAATCTATTTTCTCTCTCCTCCCCCCTTATCGATCTCTCCCTGCCTCCCTCCTACCTCTGGCCGGTGATATGTTCTCTCTCTCTCTCTCTCTCTCTCTCTCTCTCTCTCTCTCTCTCTCTCTCTCTCTCAGCTCAGACAACACCGGACGGCTGCAAAAGCTGCCACCATGGGAGAAGAAGATGGACACCATCACCAAGCTAGTGGCGGCGCACCGCTACGTTCGATTCCTCCAGCCTCAGGTCCCCGGCGCCCGTGCCATGCCCATCGTCGCCTCCAGCTCCGTGCCCGTCTTGAAACAGCGGTGAGACGAGAGAAAATGCCTGCAAGATCGGTGCAACCTCTACTTCGTCAGTCTCCGATTTCACGGCTGCCTCCAGCTCCTTGAATGCCTCTGCAATTTTCCTCAACGGCTTCTCGTTCGTCATTGCAAAATTTCTCTCTCTTCTTCTTCTTCTGTGAAATTCTCTCAAGATCTTTTCTCTTTTTTTGGTAAATTTGGCAGAAGGATTATAAGGAAAGAAGAAAGAAGAATGAAAAAAAAAGTTTTATTGAGTAGTTATACATGTCTATTGTGGGGCAATAATATGATTATTGGGAGACAATAATATGAGTATTGGGGGGCAATAATATGCATATAAATTGATTAATTGTGCCTGTAGTGTATTCATTTTGGTTTTAGGAGTTTATACAATTCACTGCACTACTAAAAACAATTGCATTCGCTTCGGAAATTTGCGACGGAATTGATTTCCGTAGCAATTGAGACTCTATTGCTACGGAAAATGTTCCGTCGCAATTAAGTCTTATCATTTGCGACGGAAAATCTTTGCCGTAATAACTTTGTAATCAATTGCGACGCCTTTTCCTCTTGCCGTCGCATAACTTATTTTTATTTCCCCGCTAACGTCTCGACTGCAGCCCTAATTAACCAAGCTCTCTCTGTCTCTATCTCGCCCAAGCGCGCGCTCTCTCTCTCTCTCTCTCTTCAGAACTTGGGTTTCTGTCTTCGTCCAAACTCAGGTTCCAAGGGCCTGAGGATCCACGACAACCCTGCTCTCGAGCACGCCTCGAAGGCCTCCAATTTCCTCTACCCAGTCTTCTTCATCGATCAGCACTGCATGAATCCAGACCTGAACGCACCATTGGCCGGGTCCTCCAAGGCCGGCCTGAACCGAATCTGGCGCTCATTAGGTTTGCTCTAATTTATCCCTTTTTTTTTTCACTTTGTCTTTCTCCATCTTTCTGTTGTCTCTCTTTCTCCTTTTGGCTAAATCTCATCTCCCAGATTTGATTAAAATTTGAGATTTTGATTCTTTGATTTAACGTCAGATTTGCAATTTTGATCATAAAGTTTACATTATGATTGATGGTTTGTAGATTAATCTGATGGATACTTTTCTGAGTGTTTGGATTTTGTTTTCCACCCATCTCCACAAAATGCACGAATCGATTAATAACAGCTGACCCATCATGATTTCTGACTCTGAATTTGATTCTCTTGTGCTTTCAGATCTAAAAGAAGAGGAAAAATGGTGAGGGTCAGCGTTTTGAATGATGCTCTGAAGAGCATTACAACGCAAAGAAGAGGGGCAAGAGACAGGTCATGATCAGGCCTTCGTCCAAGGTTATCATCAAGTTCCTTATCGTTATGCAGAAGCACGGTTCGTAATTTCTTCACTCCTTTTTGTATTTTGAAAAATAAAGCTTGAATCTTTATATCATGTGTACTTTTGGAGTTGTGTGTTGTGCTAATCGAACTATGTGATTATTGGGTCTGGAATTGCTTAGTTATCTGATTACTGGGTCTGAAATTGTTTGGTTAGATGATTTACTGGGTCTGAGATTAGCTACTTATCTAATTATGGGCTCTGAAGCTGGCTATTATGTGATTAATGGGTCTGGAATTGTTTGGTTGTATGATTATTGGGTCTTAAATTCTGCAGGTTATATTGGAGAGTTTGAGTATGTTGATGACCACAGATCTGGAAAGATTGTGGTTGAACTCAATGGGAGGCTGAACAAGTGTGGGGTTATCAGTCCTCGCTTTGATGTTGGTGTCAAGGAGATTGAAGGCTGGACGGCTAGACTTCTTCCGTCAAGACAGGTTTGCCTTTGTTAGCTCATCACAGTATTAGATGTTAGGTTACCATTTATGCCCTTTCAGTTTTGATGCTCAAGGTTATATGTCTGTCACTCACCAGTCTTACAACATCGGTTGTGTTTGATATTCAATCACATTCTAATAATTAGAGGCTTTGGCTGGAACTTTTCATTTTTTCTGTACCATTATGCTTTTGTAGCTTGTCTCTGATGGAATCATGTCTAACATCCGGGCTTTGACCCTCATACGTAACTGGACCACCAAAGGCCATATTATATCTTGTATCGCTTTTGTTAAGGTGAATTAGAATTTTGAAGTGTCATTTTCGGCTTCAAAGTTTTGACTGAAAGACTTAATTCTGGATTCAGAAGTCTGGTTCACCATTTTTTGTTTCTTTTCTTTTGGACAATAGTCCGGTTTCACTTTTAACTGGCCTCAAATAGGTAGCTTATATGACAGGGCAAAAGATCAATTATTGGAATTTTCTGTTTCACAAAATCTTGTGCACAGTTGACATTCACAAAATATTACAAAAGAAAAAGAGATTAATCACTAGAACGTAATATTTAACTTACATTTCTGTCATTTCATGAATGCAATTAATTTAATGAGAAAATAAGATTTTAGATCACATGTTTAAATTTGATGGAGCAATATTTTTGTGAATTTATCACTAGATGCAAGATGATAGGTCGTAATCATCAATCATAATACCAAAAGCTCCTTACTCATTACTCATTTCATCCTTACTCATTAAAAGTTTCAACCTTGAACTTTCTTAACTTTCTATTCATCGGTTCATCCTTTTTTGTAGTGCATGGTATTTAAGGGTTACTTGTTAACTGTTTTGAGTGTTCTATATGTAATGACTAAACAAAAGCAGCAGTCGCATGTTAGATGTTTGCTACAAATAGTCATATTAATGGATTTGGCTGAAAGTTTTTCTTTTCTTTCCTTGAAACTTAATCTTATACACTATGGTCAAGATGTGGGACCTATAACATATTTCATATGTAAACTTTCTCTTGGGGTTAAAATCTGGTGATTGCTGAAAATGAAGGTATGAAATTTCATGATGGAGACTTTCTTTGCCATATGTGGTGGTCTTAGAATATATGCTATCAAATGGAAATTCAAAATAAGGACCAAAGCTATGTTAACTTCTAGAATGGATTATATATGATTAGTATAGGACATTTAACAATATATTACAGAACTGCTACTCCTAATTCACATATATTCATGTTTTGGATGTGCTTGTTTCCAGATTATGGTTAGTTATGGTAAAGCATGCTGCTCTGTGCTTTTTGACCCCATATTATGCTTTATTTTGCTTTTCATCAAATAATATAACTAGACTCGAAGATTAAACAGATTTCAATAAAAAACTCATGATTGTCTATTTGCAGGAGAAAAGTTTACTGATGTGGTAGGGAGCCCATATTATGTCGCTCCAGAAGTCTTACGAAAGCGTTATGGTCCAGAAGCAGATGTTTGGAGCGCTGGAGTGATTCTTTATATTTTATTAAGTGGGGTACCTCCATTTTGGGCTGGTGGGTACTGTCGACTTGCTACTATATCTTTGATGTGTGATCTTGTTTTTGTGCTTTCTTTCTGCATCTTATGGATCTGATGGTTATTATAATAACTTTCCAAATTTTTCTCTTTTCTTTATTATGATTCCACAAGAAACGGAGCAAGGAATATTTGATCAGGTCTTGCATGGTGAGCTAGACTTTTCATCAGATCCCTGGCCTAGTATCTCTGACGGTGCCAAAGATTTAGTAAGGAGAATGCTTGTCCGAGACCCTAGAAAGCGGCTGACTGCACACGAAGTTTTGTGAGTCTTTTTTCTTGTTATGTTTTGTTTGTTTGTTTATTTATTCATTCATTCTTTTAGGATTGTTAATTATGAAATCTGATAATTTTTATGTTGGTCTAGCATATTAGATTAGTGGGGAATTTAGAACCTCTTTACTACAAAAACACAGTAGTTGAAGTTAGAGTTGTTTGAACTTCTAAGGAAAGCCTGAGTAGATTGCTTCTATAATTGACAGCTTTTTCAAGATGCATAAAGTTATCCTGATCAGAATTCGGTTTTAGTTATGGCATCATGTTTTCATTAATTAGGTGAGTTTCATTCCTTGCAGGCCACCCCTGGGTGCAAGTTGATGGTGTGGCTCCTGATAAGGCTCTTGATTCTGCAGTTCTAAGTCGCTTAAAGCAATTTTCAGCTATGAACAAACTGAAGAAAATGGCTCTTAGGGTAAGTATCTGGACATGCTAGACACATTTGCTAGACCTTTTTACAGTATCAGTGTGTGTGTGTGTCTCTGTGTCTGTGTCTGTGTATGTCTGCGTCTGCGTGCGTGTGCGTGTGCTCTGTGTGTGTGTGCGCGCGCACGCGCGTGTTTGCGCGTGCGTGCTGATAGATTATCTCAACATTACATCACCCAAATTAAATTTCTTAAAATTTTTTTGCTGTGATCAAAGAATGCAATGGCTTTAATAATAATCAACAGCTATATAGAGGATTCGGCAAGTTTTTGCTGACTTGTGCTAGAGTGAAGGCCCTGAACAATTTGGGTGTGTTTGTAAACACACAGGGACTTTCAAGAACGGACATCCCCTATTCAAAAAAAAAAAGTTCCCTCACCCAGACTTGTAATCCAATGGCTGAAACCATCCATAGTTTAGGTCATCCTTCAACAAGCATTCTTGCCAAAAATTAGTCAAATCAAAAGTTGTTTGGTCACTCGATTAGATGACCAAATGGTTTTTGATAGAGCTGATCATGTGAAGCATTATTCTTGTAAAGGAACACAGAAGATGTACGGCTCCTGTGATTGAGTTACATTCCCAGTTGGTCGGGATGAGGGTGTCTTTACATTTCATAAAATTCTTCGAATATGCTCTATATTTCTATATGCTCGCATAATTCTTTGTGCAAGATAGAAACCCCTTGATTTTAACCCAAATTGTTAAATTTTTTGTTGTGGCTTTTGTGTTTTGTGTGCAGGACTCTTATGAGTATCTATTTAAAGAGCTGAGCAAGTACAGATGGATCATTCTCAGGCTATAATTAAAGAGTTGGTGTATGAAAAGCAATTGGATAGGCAAGAAATGGATGACTTGATGAAGCAAGATGAGCTAGAAGTTGAAAGAAAGTTGAGACAGCTTTGGCTGATCTTTGTTTTTTAACCTTTGGTTGGTTTTAGAATTGTGATTGTTGGTTGGTTATAGATGATGAGTTTCATAATATTTTTCAATTTATGATATATTTGCTGCAGATGGTACTAGCTCTGGTGTGCAATTCACACCATTTTTTATTTTTTTTTTATAAATGAAATACTCTTTTGCGACGGCAAATTATCTGTCGCAACAAATTCACCCCCAATTTTTTTTAAAATGAATTATCTTTTTGCGACGGTAAAGTATCCGTCGCAAATAGTTTAGCCATTGCGACGACAACATTTTTCCGACGCAAATATTTTTTGCGACGGCATTTTACCGTCACAAATGGATTTTGTGACGCCACCTATTGCAACGCCAACATTTCCGTCGCAAAAGGCTCAATTTTCCGTCGCGAAAAGTTTTTTCCGTCGCAAAAGCTCAATTTGCCGTCGCAAAAGCAATTCTTTTTAGTAGTGCTGGACGACAATAATATGATTTTGGGAGGCAATAATATGATTATTGAGATTATTGGGAGGCAATAATATGCATATAAATTGATCAATTGTGCCTGTAGTGTATTCATTTTGGTTTTGGGAGTTTATACAATTCACTGGACGGCAATAATATGATTTTGGGATGCAATAATATGATTATTGAGAGGCAATAATATGAGTATTGGGGGGCAATAATATGGTTACTGGGTATTAATAAATTCAGACGCCAAATCCGGTCACCAGACCGATAGCCGGATTCCGGTCATTGGTTGCCTGATTCTGGTGACTGGTCGTCGGAGTCCTGTCACTGGTCGCAGGAGACCGCGGTCAGCCATTGGTCACCGGAGCACAGCAAGATAGAGGATGACTTCTCTCTCTAAGTGAGAAAGAAAAAGAGGGCAAAAAAGTCTCAAAAATAAATAAAAAGAATGAAAAAAGAATTAATTGGGTATTAGGAAAATAATCCCTTAGAGTGTTTTGGATAAATGGGGTTAAAAAACAGTTGGTGGAGCAAGTGGGCAATTTTAAGCTGAAATTGGGTAAATGATCATTTCCCCATAGATAAATATGGTGCTTAACCATGCATTAATCTCAGATTCTCAGCCTTGTAAGCGATTTCATTACACATAAAATATCAATAAAGTTGTAGCTTTCTTGTTCATTTTCTCTCTAGGATATTTTTCTTTCTTCATCTTTTTTAGTTTAAGACCTAAAATTCCAGCAATACATATGCAGTACATCTTTGTCACCCTTTGCATCACCATATAACTCATTGACCTACTTCATTAGTTCCTCCAATTTATTAGTGCTAGTGTTGGTATTCAAAAACAACTCTAGCTCTACTTGAAACTTTATCAATAGTTGGTTAGGATGGTCAAGAAACTTAAATTTTGATACAAGAAGAACAGTAGGTAGTACAAATTTACTTGCTAGGAACTAATATCTCTTCACATTCTTTGCTTAGTTGTTTAGCGAGATGTTTGCCTATCCAAGTTATTTAGCATGTTGTTTGCTTCATCAGTCTCCCTACTCCGTCAATATTTCTTAGTGTGATTATGCTTTGAATCTAAAAGACAAAAAGCAAACAAAAGTGAATGAGTAAGAAATTTACTATATACAAAAGATGAGTTCCACTGTTTTACTGTTCCTAAGGCAACAGTAAGGAACAGTGTCTGGGCTTAGGAACAGTCAGGAACAGTTCTTGGGGCAGGAAAAGACCGTTCTGCCCTCCTTTGAGATTTTTTTGTTCTGCTGTGTATCGTATCTGAATATCTAAGCTTCTTCTCTCTTCTAGAGCCGTCTGCTCTAATCTCTCACGCGAGTCAAAATCCACCTCACAAATAACTGTGTTGCCGACCATAACTTCCAAAACAAAGCCGATCCAGAAAACCACTTCTCAGACGACCGCAAAGCCACCATCTTTGCTGCAGAACCAAGCTCAGAACCAAGGTTAGCGCAATTGAATTTTCAGGGTATTGACGAAAGAAAGGGAGAACAGAACGGGGAAGAAGGAAGAGAAGGAGAAGAGACAGACTGGAAGCTATGGTCAAGGATTGGATTTGAAATTTTTTCTGGGTTTGTTATAATGTTATTTAATTCTCTCAATTGACAACCGTTTTTTGTTGAAACAGAAGCAAAGAAAAGAAAAGAAGCAGAAAAGAAGAAGAAGAAAAAGAAGAAGGAAACGGGAAGAATTTCACTGTAATTCAAGTCAGCACGATTTTTTTGGGAGAAGGGAGAGACAGAAACACTGACATTTTCAACAGGAGAAGGGAGAGACAGAAACACTGACAGCCAAGTAGAGGTCGATAGCAAGGTTTGGATCCGGTTTGGGTGGGATCTTTCAGCAGGAGAAGAGGTATGGGTGTCAATCAAAGTTGAGTTAGTTTTGATTTTTATTGAATATATCTGCAATGATTTTGCAATCAGTCTTGGGCAATTGTTTTGTAATCAGTCTTTCAATTTATCTCTGTTTTTTTTTTTTTTTTGGAATATTGTATGAACATCATTGTGAGATGTCTGGCTCCAGTGCAATAGTTCCAGAACAGAACGTGTAAGAAACAATTAAGGAGGTGTAATGCAGCCTAGGTCCAAGTTATGGTTTGGGTTAGTTAAGAGGTCCAGTGCAAATTCATGTCCAGTTTCCACTTCATGTTTAATTTTGGCTTTATAGAAAAAAAGGCTCCTTGCAATCAGAAGTCGGACTAGAAAATGGATGGTCATAGCTATATCACCAATCTCAACTTGCCTTTGAAGCTATTATTATGAAATCGCCATAAAATTAGATTGAAAATGGATGACAGACTCTTCTCTGTAATAAATTTTATTCAATCTGTTTTTTTGGGTTGCGTATGGTATAAATTTTTTATTTAATCTTTATCCTATGGTTGTGGATGGTATAAAGTTAAAATTGGAGTGGCATTGCTGCTTAATCATCTTAATCCCTTCTTATCTCTCTCTTTTTTTTTCTTTGATGACAATCCCTTCTTATCTTTGATTACTATACATACTGGAACAAATTTTCTTGCTATTGCTTATGTATGTGTGTTGGTAGGAGTGATTGCTGTTGGTTTTTTTTTTTTTAAATTCTAGATAGTTGGTTTTTGTAGTCATTCGTTTGGGAGAGATAATTCTCATAGTTAACTTTAATTTGGGGTTATTAACCTGTTTCAACTGCTCTAATGAAGGTGTATAGTTTTAAGATTCCTTGGAGCCCCTCTTTAGTACATTGACGAGGTTTGGACTGTTAAGCCACTCTTGCCCTCCGATCCTTACCTCAGATCCCAAGCCAAGTTCTGGGCCGACTTTGTGGACAAGAAGGTAAATTTCCATTATTTGATTTGGAATATGTTTGAGCTGACTCTAATCTGTTTGATTTGAAATGGCTTCTCTGTTCTTATGTGTTCTTATGTGTTTTGAGATATTTTTTAATGTCATTTAAGGGTGTTGAATTTCTGTGCATATAATAATCAACTAGACTGTTAGGTTACCAACATTTAGGTTGTTTAATATTATGTAGACAAGCAGTTCTGCATCTTTTGTGACCAGCATTTTGCTAAGCTGCAGCTTTTTGGGTTTTTAATTTAGGTGCTTTGCAGCGTTTACATAATAATCTTAAGTTTGATTTATCTATTTGAAATGATGTACTATGTTTTGTTAGCAAAATTTACAGTTGCATTTGGTTTCTAATTTAAATAGAACTATATGATTTATCCAAAGGAAGAGTGTACTTTCAAATTCTCTGACTGTTTATCTCTCATTTATATTTCTCATCAAACCTACACTTTTGCATTGATATTGATCTTAAGATTCCATGTTAAATTTTTGACTTTGGAATCAATTTGCATGGTATTTCCACTCATACTTTGATCATGGTCTTACTGCTTTTTTGATAGAAACTGTCTTTGGCAACTAATTTATGTAAAAGAATTAAAATTAAAAAAAAAAAACAGCAGTGCATGAATTTAGTGATCAATACACCCATCTTCAACCCCTCCATTTGCATGACGAATGGTATTGATAGTCTTCATAGAAAATAGGAACTCCTTTACATAATGCTTTTATGAATGTCCAATTATCTCCAGCCATTTCATAAGGATCATTCTGATCCCAATAGACAACCAAAAGATTTGATAGACATCCAGCATTTGCATATTCCAATACTAGAAAATTGTCTTTTGAAAACCACCTTTAGTGTCATTTATTTTTTTCCTACTTTGCCTATGTAGTTTTTATACAGATTACAGTCCCAACCAAGCCAAACAATTGAGAAAATATATGCTGACGGTCTTTCTAACAGATACATGTTTTATTGCTGATGTAGAAATAACTTGCCATCTTTGAATTCTACTTCGCAATACTATTTGTTTTTGTATCTGGAACTAATTGGAGTTATGCTTCATATACTGTTTAGCTGACTTTGAAGTATGAGTTTTTGTCAATTTTGGTAGGATAACTCTATTTTCTTTGTTTTAAAGTGACAGGCCTGGATTTCGGGTAATTTCAGAACTGTTTTTTTTTTTTTTGGTGCTGGAGTGGTGATATCGTTTTGAGGCTTTTCACAGTCGAAGTTTTGAGGTAGACTATAACATTAACATTAGGTTGATCTTTGCTTTCAGCTCTTTCCTCAATCGGAAGCCAAATTACTTGGATCAAGAAGCTTCCACCAGCCAAAACATTTGAGCATCCCACAATTTTGGAGTTTTTAAGTGTTGCGAGAACTGCAAGGAGGAGATCATTTTGTTGTTTTTGAAATTCACCCACCCCCCCAAGTTACAGTTATAGGTTGGTAATTGGAGCCATGACTATAGTCTGCGGTTTAAACTTCTCTTTAAGTTACTATTTTGTTGTAGAAAATAGTCAAATCTCTTCATTGGCTCCTCTGTAAGGTATCTGTAAATGTAGTTAACCATATTGATAATACACCCGCGGAGTAACCACATTGAAAAAGAACAGAGAGAAGATAGACATATGGTTATCATGATTGCTGACAGGGTAAGACAAGCTTTTCTTTTGGAGAAATTGCAGTGGATGAACCAGCAAGCAACAGCAACAGAAAATGAATATTCTATTGTATCTGTCTTCACAATACCCTTTGAAATCAAATAAAACTTACCAAAATTTTTGCACCCACTATCAAACAATTTAAAGCAAGCCAAATGTACAAACCGATAATACAAAATCAATGATATGCTTATGTGTGTGATCATTTTCTTTTCTAAGCAATTCACTTAAAACCATAACTCCTGCAACAACGCGCGGGCAGCTATCACTACAAAAAAAAATTGCAATGGCCACCACAGTTAGCGTCGGCGCTAAAATGCCGTCGCCGTTGGTCATAGATTTTCTATGGGAAACAAGGCGTCGCAAAATTAAAATTATTTTGCGACGGCAAAGGAGAGCCGTAGCATAAAAATGCTTCAATTGCGACGGCATTAAAGATGCCGTAGCAAAGTTTTTCCTCATTCTTGCTTCGCTACCATTGCCGTAGCCTTTATTTACTTTTCAACTTACGTTTGCGGTTCCTAAGAGAAAACAAAGTCTAAGAGAGATAGGAACAGACTGAGAGAGAGGAAGCTTTTATGCTACGGCTCTCCTTTGCCGTCGCAAAATAATTTTAATTTTGCGACGGCAAAGGAGAGCCGTAGCATAAAAATGCTTCAATTGCGACGACATTAAAGATGCCGTAGCAAAAGTTTTTCCTCATTCTTGCTTCGCTACCATTGCCGTAGCCTTTATTTACTTTTCAACTTACGTTTGCGGTTCCTAAGAGAAAACAAAGTCTAAGAGAGATAGGAACAGACTGAGAGAGAGGAAGAACGCGCCCCACGTGCGCGAGAGAGAGAGAGGAGAAAACAGTATAGTTCGTCAGTTCTCTCCCGGCCGAACGCCGCCGGCGCTCCTGCTGCTGCGTTCTGGTCCGGGAACAGATTTGGGTCTGGGATGGCAGCATTTGTTGTTGGCGGAAGCGAGTTCCATGGCTGGAGTTAGGAGGGTTGATCTCAGGTCTGGCAGATCGTTTTCAATCTGTCTTCTCCGAATCGTGGCCGATGGCAGACGAGGGGTGGCGCTTGATTACGGCTTGTCGGTGGTGATATCTGGTGTCTCTGCTGCATCGAGATCTGTGCGGCTACTGGATGCTTGATCCCATGCCAGAGGTGAGGCTGGTGCAGACCTGGCTCCTTTTCGGATCTGGGTTCGGACATGGATCGGGTTTTGGGGTGGCCTTAGTTGGGTTGAGGCGGCGCGGCGGCGCAGGGATGTGGTGCGGCGGCGTAGTGGCCCAAGGAGGCGATCTGATACAGGGGATTGCTGTTGGTGGTGTTGTCCGTATGGGTTTGGTGAAGCATGGTGGTCTAGGCCTGGGCGTTTTCCGCTGGTTTTACTGCTTTTGGGGTTTGTTTTCTTGTTTGGACGGTTGCGTTTGCGGTTCCTTTTCTTTCGCTATGAGTTTAACTCTCTCTTAGACTTTGTTTGCTTCTTTATCAAATATGTGAGCTAGTTTGTTTCTGTGAATTTTTGGGAAAAAGATTGGAAGCAATGTTGAGGTTCTGAGGTTCATTTTGTTGTAATTAGTGCTCATTTTGCTGTATTTTGGTTGTTTCTTTTGGTTTCAGGACGATTCCTATTGATGATAATGCCCAAATTTGAAGGATTTACGTGTATATCAGCCTTAGAGAGGAGATCTGCTACTAAATATTTCATTTTCCAATGTATGTACTAGGGAAAATCTCATCTTATAATTGCAAGTATGTACTTTCAGTCTATGTAGTAGAATTTGGTTTGTTTGTTTGGAGTAGATATGGCAACAATTGATGGATACTGTCAGAGTCTGGAGATGTTGTGCAAGTTTTTGAAACCATTGAACTCTTTAATTAATTACTTTTCCAGCCAAGTTTATAAGATGTAGAATTTGTAAAGTGAATAATTGTTAAGGGTTTCAAAGATGTCATTGTTATGTTTCTCTTCTAGAGATATATAACATCTACGCAATTGATGCCTGCATATTGTCTTGGAGTTAATTTGGACTTGTTGTGTCAAAGTTTTTCAAACAATTTTGGTCTTTTAATCAAGTTAACTACTTCCCTACCCTAGATGGTTTCCCAATGTGATGCATAACTTACTTAGAATTCATAAAGTGAATTGGTGTTGGGGGTTCATAGATGTCATTGCAGATGCAGCTTCACTAGTTATATGTTTAATCAAGGATTCTTTTTCACTCTTCTTATGACATACTGTCAATATAAATGATATTGGATTAATTTCAGTTTACCCCCCTGAGGTTTGGGGGTGTCATCATTTCACCCCCTCTACTTTCAATTTTGAATTTTTACCCCCTAAACTTTCCAATTTCAATCAACCGTGTCCAATTTCTCTTATTCCGTCCAAAGTCAACATTAACTTTGACTTTTGAGGGGTAAAATGGTCTTTTCAAGATAAAAAATATATAAAAAAATAAAAAAAAATTTCGTTTTTTTTTTTTCTCTATTTCTTCATTTTTTTTTTGTTTTCAACCTATACACCAAAAGTTATAATAGGTTTATAAAAACAAAAAAATATTCTAGGTGGTTGAAAGCCGCTTACTGGTCTACGATATTTGTGATATATCTCCGATAAAGTGAAGAATTTTAGGATATATCCCCAATAAAGTGAAGAAATATCCGTAAAAAATAATTTTACACTTTATCTAGAAATAAATATCTGTAAAAAAATAATTTTACACTTTATCTAGAAATAAATATCTGTAAAAACATAATTTTACACACTCGCTGGTCTACGATATTTGTGATATATCTCTGATAAAGTGAAGAATTTTAGGATTCCCTAATAAAGTGAAGAAATATCTGTAAAAAATTATTTTACACTTTATCTGTAAATAAATATTAGTATATTCCCAATAAAGTGAAGAAATATCTGTGTAAAATCATTTTTGGTCTACGATATTTGTGATATATCTCCAATAAAGTGAAAAAATTTAGGATATATCCCCAATAAAGTGAACCAATATCTGTTAAAATGATTTTACAATTTATCTGTAAATATCTGTATATCCCCAATAAAGTGAAGAAATATCTGTGTAAAATCATTTTTTACAGATATTTATTTACAGATAGTGTAAAATTATTTTTTTACAGATATTTCTTCACTTTATCATAGATATATCACAAATATTGTAGACCAGCGAGTGTGTAAAATCATTTTTTACAGATATTTATTTGTAGATAAAGTGTAAAATTATTTTTTACAGATATTTCTTCACTTTATTGGGGATATATCCTAAAATTCTTCACTTTATCGGAGATATATCACAAATATTGTAGACCAGCAAGCGGCTTTCAACCACTTAGAGTATTTTTTTTGTTTTTATAAACCTATTATAACTTTTGGTGTATAGGTTGAAGACAAAAAAAAAATGAAGAAATAGAAAGAAAAAAAAAAAAAAAAAAAAAAGAAGAAGAAGAAGAAACAGAAGGAAAAAAAAAACAGAAAAAAAAATTATTTTTTAATATATTTTTTATCTTGAAAAGACCATTTTACCCCTCAAAAGTCAAAGTTAACGTTGACTTTGGACGGAATAGGAGAAATTGGACACGGTTGATTGAAATTGGAAAGTTTAGGGGGTAAAAATTCAAAATTAAAAGTAGAGGGGGTGAAATGATGACACCCCCAAACCTCAGGGGGGTAAACTGAAATTAATCCAATGATATTTTTGGTTTTATTTTTTTCATCACCATAACTCATTCTTTTGTATTTCAGAGGCCGAACCTATTACCAATCGCGTGATGGCCTCCATCCCGGACCCTCTTTTTGGTGGACGCATTAATGTAGTACAGAGTTATGGTCATGATACGCTAGCTGGTATGATGTAGAATTTGTAAAGAACATTCACTTTCATCAACAAGAGTGAAACATTGCAACTTTGATTTCTAACAGTGTTTCCTTGACATGTTTCTGACCAGAAAAGAACATTCACTTTCTTAATATCGTCTTATGAGTAATATATGTGTTGTCTACGTTCATGCATTTTCATCTTACCAGAAGTTGTCAGCATAGTAAATATGGTTGCTCTAATGTTCTTTGCTGCAGCAAACTGCGGGTACATTGAAAGTAAGAGAGAGAGCTTAGTCTGTTTCTCATGAGATAGCAAGTTTTTTTTTTTTTTTGGTCTTATCTGACAATGCACTATATTCTGTTAATGATACATCTAGGTTATATGGTACCAAGATTTTGTATAGGATACTTACATTGATACAGTCCATTTCAATCTCAGTAAGTCATTCAATTTATGTTCCGCCTTGATTTATAACTCGAACTAACCCGATTGTTGATATTGGTTAAGTTCTCTGAATTGCATAAACTTAAAAGGGGAAAATAATCTTGGTTAGATAAAGTTAAGAGGGGGAAAATAATCTTGGTTGCATAATCTTGGTTAGGAGCTGACTTTTTGCATGTGGTAAGAAAATTTGATTGTGTGGATTTGCTATGTCAAGAAGGAATTGTGAAGTGACTTAATAATGTCTTAATAGTTAGGTGGTAATAATTAGACGGTTTGATAATTGCAATTTGATAATTTGATTTCCATTTAATGTTTTTTATCTGCAATATTGTCGATGTGTTCAAGTCTCTCCTTATATGTGGTGGCATCAAATCTGGTTCAAGTCTCTCTATGTAAATTTTGTTGAATAACAAGTTTCACATTTTCAAATACTTGTCTTAAATCTACTGATTTTGTTTACATGAACTGAATTTTTACAGTGTAGGACCTATTTGCTATAGAGAGAAGAAGAGTGGTGGAGAAGGAGATAGACACAAAGAAGAACATAGCTATCAATGAATGAATGAAGCAAAGAAGAATACCAATGCGGTTGAACTTATGGAGCAAAAACTGACATAGTAAAGATAGTTCCAGGATGCAGCAATAAATTTTTGTATAAGCTTCATTCATTTCGGTAACATTCATGAGAAAAAATAAAATGTAACTTAGGCTTTTGTATAAGCTTCATTTCCTTTCGTACAGTTTTTGTCCCTCCAAAAAAAAAAAAAAAAAATCTGGCATGCAAACATGCATGCTAGATTTTTTTTTATTCATAAATAAATACTCCTGCCACGGCATTTTGCCGTCGCAAAAGGCTTTGGCGACGGCAAAAAAATTTCAGTCGCAATTGGTGGCGTCGCCATTGGTATTTACGACGGTAAGTTTCCGTTGCAAGACATTTGCGACGGTAAGTTTCCGTTGCAAGACATTTGCGACGGCAAACCACTTGCCGTCGCTAATGCTCTTGCGACGGCGCAAATGCTGTCGCCGTAAGTATTGGCGACGCCACCAATTGCGTCTGAAACATTGCCGTCGCAGAGCCGTCGCCAATAGTCTTTTGCGACGGCAAAAGAGGCTTTTGCTACGGCGACGCACTGTGGCTATTGCAATTTTTTTTTTGTAGTGTATGGCTAGTGATATTGATAAAGACTAATCTCACTTCACTGATGAAAGTAATATCTTTGTTTAACTAAGAGATCAAGGACTACTTCGAACTAAATTCACTTGCTTGAAAAATGTACACATCCGTATTCTTAATTTATTGTGTTTTTGTTTTACTTTTGTAATCCCGTTTTACGCAACAAGTTACTAGTCTATTTCTCATATGCGGAAAAGAAGCAAATTTACTGTAAAGTTTCGACCAAAAAAAAAAAAACAACAGTTCCATACCATACCATTCCATGTGATAAATCGAAATAGCAAAATGCTCTAAATTGTTTTATTGGAAGATGCCAACAGTTGAAACTGCATGTTACAGCTACTCTACGGATAAGTCTAGGGCGTAGGTAGGGCAAATGGCCGGACAGGCGAAAAAGCAAGGAAAGCACAAAGCAAATTGACCCAAATTAACCAGACCACCACCACTGTAGGGATAGATCAGATACACTGCAGCATTGATGAAGCAATAATATTAGGTAAAAGCTTGGACATCGATCGAGGCCAGAGGTCGTAGAGCAGGGTCTGCCTAGAACTGGAAAGGGACTCGGATACAAACCAGGGCTCCGAGGAAGCAAATTAAGAAAAAATGAAAATGGAAGGGTTCAGTTAATATCGGGCATACATGCAGCTGCTTCATCGAGGGCTCTGTGATTCTGGGGACACGACTTGACAGGACCTCTGAGCAACACTCCAAAAGGGAACGTCCAGTTCGAGTTCAACAGACGAGGAGGAGAGGGTCTACGGCTTAAACCAGCTTGTGATCTCTCACATTTCATTGTCATGCAGTTAAAAAGTCTTAGTTGCAGGTAATACACAAGCACCTTATCGACTTCACTGTTAAAAAAAAAAAATACGTCATTGACTTAATTTTTATTCCCTAGTCCCTACAGGTGAAAGGAGACTCTCGCAACTTCTTATTAAAATGTTATACGAAAATTATCAAGTTCCTTAATTTCCACATTAGTTCGTTCAAGGTCCAAGTTAGTTATACACATGCTAGCAGATAACCTTACTTCACTAAGTGATGCACACTACAAATAATAATTAATCTACTTCCGACTTCAGAGTATTAAAACTCGAGAGCATTACACAATTTTTATTATTTTTTACTTCGTTTCTCCAAGGTTGTGCTCTCCGGTCTCCATGTGGTAGTTTTTTTTTTTTATATATATATTTTTTATTATTAAATAAATAATTCATATATAACAATTAGTCTATTGTGAGTCGAACTCACGACCTTCTACTTATAAATATGAGACTTATATCACTAGACCAAATGGTACTATGCTCCATGTGATAGTTTTTTTTGTTTTTTTTATTTTTCATAATATTATTTTTGTAATAAATTACTTTACATAGTGAAAACAAACCCGCAAGTTCAGAACATGTATCTAAAAGAGATAATCTTTTGAGATCTTAACTACTATTAGAATAATATCATTAATTGTCCGGTCACACGCTACGCCTATAGTTTAGCATGTCGCCAATTTTGTTTTCTTCATCTCTAACAAGTCGGATTTTGTGTACGGTAATGTTTTCTTTCGCTATTGCACATGTAGAACAAATCGAAGTCCACAATTTCAAAACATGTATCTATAAGAGATTGATGTTTGAATGCCGAAAAAAAGAAGAAGAAAAAAGAGATTGACCTTTTTAGCCTTTGATCTAATATTGATTTATTTTTTCCTTTAGAAAATTGGAAGTTAGACATTAATTTACTAGCTATAATGATATTACAAGTTTACAACTAAATGATCGATATCTCTTTTCCACTTCTTTGGATAAATTTGATGAGACAAGTCATTTAAATAGCTAGCTGGAGTAGTACTTATTTATATATAACCCTAGTCCCTAGCTAGGTAGAGGATAGAGAAGCATATTAATGGATTAAAACAAGTAACTTTCTGTTCCCAGCTGGTTCATGTCCACTTGTTGATCTGTGTCTGCATAAATAGCGAAAACTGAAAACTCTCTTGTTAGGTCCGTGACATTGTTTGCAGAAAAAGGATCTACAAAATAAGGGAATGAATCAATGAAAAAAAAAATATATATCAACCTTATAAAGTAAACGTGGGAGAGTACTCCAACGACCCATAGAATAAAAGTTAATGTCTATTGGATCTAACGAACAATGATCCAAGACCTTTCCCGGCATTAAGTTTGCCAATACTTTGTTGTGGTACGAGATATCAACTGTAATCCGAGATACATTGCGCAAAGCTGATTAGAGAATGTCAATAAAAATTACTCCTAATGTGAAATGAACAATTCTTAGGTTCATCTCTGGGTGAACAAACATATTCACCCCTGTTATCGATTAACTCACTTTTACTTAATAAATTTATAATCCAACCGTCCATATCTTAAATTAGCATTTAAAGATCATCTCTGTAAAAAATCAATCGAATCAGAAATCGTTTAATTATCTAATTGAATCAAATAAATGGACGGTTCTAACAACACTTATTGCTATTATGATGAACTGTCCATGTATTTCATATAAATGAATAATTAAAAGATCTTCAATTTGATTGATTTTTTACATAACTAATCTTTGTATTACATTATACAACTTGAATGGTTGGATTAGAAAATTAAAAAGTTATTATGCATTAATCATAAGAGAGGGTGAATATGCTGCTTCACCCCAATGGGTGAACCTGAGAATTGTTCATGTGAAATATGTCATGCAGGGTCAAGACTAAAACAATGGAAGAGATAAGAATAAATTTGGTCAAGGCCAAAAGGAAATACCTAATCATCCCATCCTCCCCTGTCGCCTAATCGAGAATGTCGTCAACATGTTGCGGCTGACAAGTTTAACGGTTTAATTGGTCATTCAGATAAAACAAACGGTCAGATGATAAAATTTTCTAATAAAAAAACAATCAAACCACCTTAAAAAACATTTTTTAGAACAAAAAATCAACCACGAAGCACACCACACCGCCTCCTCCTCGATTGAATCATATAATGACAAAAAAATCATTGCGCATTTGCATGCTATTTCGATCAACTGATTACCGAAATATCAATGACTTCAAAATTCACAATAGTGTAATAAAAATCTAAAAAGTTATTAAAGTGAAAATCAACTTGTTGTTTATTTTTTAGGATCCCGTTCGTAGGATCACATTGTGCACAAGTGCATAACACATTATTGACAATTTATGCACATATCCAATGTAAAATAAACAAAGTTCCGTTGAATGGTTGATTAATACCTACAATGCAGGGAAAATAAAAGTTACCTTTTCTAATATTTTTGTGATCTTGATATATCACTTTCCTTGTCTGATTTTGGGATCCGGGCAAAACCAAAGTCAAAGTTAAATTCTCAAACAGTGAACCTTCCATCATGACCATACACTACACACTCTCCCTCAAATTCAAAAGCATCCAAAGCTGAGGTCTGAATCGTTCTCCTGTAGTTTACGCCTTTTGAGGATCTGTACTGATCAATCTATCCTATTGCCCTATACCTCCTCCCCTTTTCACTCTCACTCTTATTAAACCAGTGCTGCTGTAATGACTTGTATCAATACTTCCAACAACCAAAACCCACATTAAGCACAAACTGCAGAGAGTTCAAGGGGAAGAAGAAGAGAAGAAGAATATCTGATTCTCCAGAACTCAGAAATGGATGTTCGATTTCGAAGACCCCAAACCAGTCCAGATAGAGCCAAAGTGTGCATGCAGCAACTGCAGCCAAGAGTAGCAGTCAACAAACCCACCATCAAAAAGGTCCAAATTGTCTACTACCTCTCAAGAAATGGTCATCTTGAGCATCCTCACTACATGGAGATCACCCATTTGCCCAATCAACCTCTTCGTTTGAGAGGTACTTAAATTAAATCCCAGCACTTGATTTCCTTAAAAAAGAACTCTCAGATTTTGATTTGTTTATTTTTCATTATGCAGATGTAATGGATAGGCTCACTGCTCTCAGAGGCAAGGGCATGCCCTCACTATATTCCTGGTCCTGCAAAAGGTGTATAATTTTTTTAATAAATCATCAATCTTTTTAGTATTATGGAGTAATTAGGCTAATGTTTTGTTCTTTACACTAATTAGGAGCTACAAGAACGGTTATGTGTGGAATGATTTAGCAGAAAACGACATAATCTACCCAGCAGACGGAGCTGAGTATGTACTTAAAGGCTCTGAGCTAGTTGAAGGCTGCTCTGGTAAGTAGTAGTACTCACTCTGTACCCTTTTGGTTTCATCTGACTTTACTGATCAATAATTATTTTTTCACAGTCAACTAAATCACCAACTTGATTACTTTTTGCAGAGAGATTGAACCAGATTCAAATAAGCAGCCCCCAACAAATTCAAGACTCAAATTTTGGGTCCAAGAGGAGATCACCACCACTTGCTCCAACCCCAAACAGTAACCACAAGTTTCATGAAGACCATGATCAATATGATGAACAAGAAGAAGAAGAAGTTGACTATGAGGACGAGAAAACAAGCTACACAAGCTCCACAACAACAAACTCTCGCTGCTCCAGAGGAGTCTCCACAGATGAACTCGAAGAACAACAACAACCACCGCAAACCCACAAGACTCCCCCCGAGTCATCTCCTCTCCCAAATGCACCAGCTTCTGTGTTGAACCAACAAAACCACAGCAACAATGTGTCCATGAGGTTCGAGGACGGCGACCCCATTGTTACGAAACAGAGCTACTCTGTTTCGAAGGCAGGGCAGGGTAAGAACTCTGTTCTACTCCAGCTCATTGCTTGCGGCAGCTCGGCCGTGGCTAAGGCCAAAAGCACACCGTGCGTGAATCAAGGGATTGTGAAGAGGGAGAGGAGTAGTCAGAGTTTTCGTAAAGAGGTGGTGTACAGGAGTGCGGTGAAGGTTGCCATAGAGGATGAGGATATGATTACTTACATGTCTGAGAATCCGAGGTTTGGGAATTTACAGGCGGAGGAGAAGGAGTATTTCAGTGGGAGCATTGTGGAGTCCATGAAGGAAGATCAAAGAGTACATTCAGCTGAGCCTGTGCTCAAAAAATCCAATTCCTATAATGAAGAAAGGTCAGTTTTCATGTTCTTCATGCAATATGCATATTTAGACCTTATTTGCATAATTTGTAATGTGTAGTTAGAGATTATCGTGGGTAATTAAAAGTTTGCAATGGGAAATGAATCTTGTATATGATAGGTTGGTAAATTTTGTTGGTTATCAATTAATGGGTAATGGGTAAGTTGCAAGTGGGTTTTATCTTTTCTTTTCATTTTATTTTATTACCGAGCTTGGTTCTTGATTGCGGGTCCTTCATGGTATAGGTTCAAGTAACTTTGCTCCGTGATGAGTAATTGATAATTTGTAATGGCCAATGAGTAGGATGAAATAGGTCATTCTGATTTTGTAATGGGTAAACTTTAATTACCTAGCTTGGTCTATGATTACTTCTTCTGCATAATCTGGGTTTAAGTAACTTTGCCATTTGATTAATTTTGGTCATCAGGAGCAACAAAGCGGGGCTAGGAGAAGAAACAGTGGAGGAGGAGGAAGAGAAGAGAGAGAAAGCAGCAGTGAGAGGAAATTGCATTCCTCGCAAGTTCTGTTCTACTGGTGCATCATCAAAGCCAACCAGGAAGTGAAATAATTGCCATATATCTTAATAATGTGGGTTTAATTCATGCAGTTTGTTGAAGTCTGTAATTACTACTAGCACTACCTAGGGGGTTGAGGAACTTTGGTTGCTGTGGAATTAAAGCGAAGAGTTTGGTAGGAAATGGTTGAATCTTTGAAAGCAATGGGTATGCGACTTTGTTCATTGGCTTGTTGCAGCAATCATAGCATTGACTTCACTGTTTGTACCTTCATGCACATCATTAGTTATTGTGGAATGTGTATGCACATGCAACCATGAATCTGGGTTTTTGAAACGAGAGAAACCGAAACAACTCTAAAAGTTTAAGGGAAAGTGGTTCATTATCTCCTTATAACTTTTGGTATTTGAGCTTCAAAAAAATATCAATACGGTACAGAAGGTTCCTTGTCCGACTGAAGATTGATATATATGGCCGTTACCTCCATTACGGCGTCTGCCAGTTGTCAATTTTTGAAAGGCATTTTTGTCTATTCATATCTTAACTCAAATTATTTTTTTTCTTGAATCAAATCTTAAACTCAATTTTGATGTCTCTGTTCATCTTCCTCTCTCTTTTTGCAAATCATCTCCATAGATGGAATCCAGAAGAAAGAACAGGGACCTTAAGTTGCTCTCTCTCTCTCTCTCTCTCTCTCTCTCTCTCTCTCTCTCTCTCTCTCTTCTCACACACACATTTTTCTCATGAAATCTGAAAACGTTCACCCATTAAAGGACCATAAATCTCCAAACTTCCTTTACATTATAAAACACATGAAATTGCAAAAGTGGAAAAAATGACTCAATACAATACATCCCTTAATTAATTAAACCCAGCTCCCAGATTCTAAGAAACAAATCTAAGCAATCATCCTCATTAAATTCATGGATTAAGAAAAACCCACTTGAAATCGAACCAAACCCATTACAAATTTACACCCAAAGATTCAGAGAAAGATTGAAACTTTTACCAAAGTGCTGGAGACCGCCATTACCATCTTCTTCTTTTGCTCTCTTGTTGGGAACATCCTTAAATATGAAAGTGTATGCAATTTGTGGATGATGTGCCCTACTCCCAAGTATAGGAGGTCAAGTTTTAGTAAATGGGAAAAGTAAGAGTATCGTACCAAAGGGATTGAGTAACTCTACCCTACACTAGCTAGATCACTGTGAAAATAAACCTAGAAAACACATGCGAGTCTACATTTTTACAAGTTCACAACCATAGCCATTTGGAAGCTAAAGATCATGAGGATGGTATTAACAATTGTGGTAGTGAGCGGCTTGGTTGATTTTAATTTGGATAAAGAAAATTAAGTTGCATAAAATAAAATAAACAAATAAAAATGTAGAGACTAAATCAATTAGAAGAATAGAGACTTAGGCATCACACCTAACCTTACTCATGCACAAAATGTAACCCATATTTTTTTTTTGAAAAAAAAATGTAACCCATATTTAATGTAATAACATGCTCTGATAAATTTCCCCTTAGTGCTTTGATAAAACTACCAAGAAACCAACTAGTCATGCAATTTAACAATCTCTTCCGAAACAAAGCTAAATTACACAACCTTTATACCCATACAAATCTTCTAAATCCTAAATGGTCTATGGTGCCGTGAGCCTAAATTCTTCCGGAACCTGAACTCACAACATCATACTTTAATTTCAAGGCAAGAAATTCAAACAACTTAGTTCTTCCCATAGGAATAAGCTTAGCCACCACCTATTTAGCTACATATGTTCACTGAATCAAGAGTTTATCAAGTTCATGTTTCCGATTCATTAATTTCCTAAAGCATGCTTCTAGGTGATAAATCTATAAACACACTTAGGATACATGAAAGTATAGTAGCCAAAAGATTCAAAGCATGCATAAACATCAAACCACATGGAAATTTACATTATTTGCACATAAGTTTGACCTAGCCTCAAATCCAACTACTCACCACACATGTTATTACAAATATAGCTATGAACATCAAATTAAAGAGAGAAGGAAGAGAAAAGAGAAGAACTACCCAACCTCCCACCTATCTCGCAAAGATGTCAAATGATGAGAGACTTCCTTCAAGGTATGAGATTTTCGGTTTTAATTAACAACCCAAAACAACATACACATCCACAAACCTCAAGAACAAGGAAGAACAAGGGCTTGGATATGTGAAAGCAAGTGTTGTGATTGATTTAGAGTGTGTAGTAACTTCGGTTTTGGTGAAACCCAAGTGCCTACACACCTATTTCTCACACAAACTTAAAGAACTATGTACAAGGTATGAAAAACTAACCTAAAATTAGAGAAAAGAGATATTTTGATGCTCCAAAATGAGGGAGCTAAGGGGATGCACGGTTTTGAAAGACGGAATAGTCTATTTAAAGGCCAAGGCAATTCAAATCAAGGGTGGAGATCAAAAGGAATCAATGGTGAGATCTAATTGACAAATGTGTAAGCACAAAATGTGGATCTAGTATTTGACTCCACATAGAAATGACCTAGAAAACCCATAGATATTTTGGTGGTGAAGAAAAAGTAAGGGTAGAAGGGTCATTGTATAAGGGAACAAAGTAATAAATAAGAGACAAATGTGTAAGGTGTAAGAATGTGACCACTTGCCATCTTTCAAATTTTGAATTTCAAAATAACCTAGACCTAAAGTCTTCCCACCTAAAGTCTCTAACCCTAGTCAGCTCTTTCTTATCCTCCACACATGGTCTTCGCAGGCCAACTTGGCCGGAAATGTCCAGAATCCGTCATTGACCTCTGTTGACTTCTTTTTTGTTCTTTTGAGCACTTTCTTCTCCTTTCTTCCTTCACTTAGATCTCCACCGAGACTTCCAAATTGGCCTTTAACTTCTTCATACCAAATGTTCCTCCTTGGTGTGGCCAAAAATGCTGCAGGAATCCGTACAAGTCCGGTTTTTGTAGTTTTTGTCTTCTAGTGCAAAAAATTACACTGATCTTTTGAATGCATTCCATTCCGAACTAGCTTTTGCACTCTTCATAACAAATTATCCTTAGGATGTCTAGAATGGATATGGAAAGTTTCAACTCATTTGGAGTTCATTTGGTCAGTCTGCCGCTCCTCCTTTCTTGCCTAGCTCGGTTTCTCCTAGTCGGAGTAGGAAAAGGTTCTAAGATTGACTTTTTAATGCATTTCTAAGCTTCTCCATCATTTTCTAACATGATAAGGAAAACATAATAAATATATATAAATAAACACAAAAGTTAAGCAAAAGTACAAGATTAGGGGAATAATTACTAGGTAATTATGGACCTAACATATCTATCTCTCTCTCTCTCATATCAACACCATAGACAAACACCATGAAAACCTAGCAGCCTAAGCTTAAGACCCATTTTTTCTCTTGTGGGTTCTTCGGCTACTATATCGGAACAGTCCTCAGCTTCTAACATTTGATTGGAATTGGCTATGGTATAGATTAGAATGAAGAAAGTGATAGAAATCTGGTGGCGGTGGAGACAGCAGAGGTGGCGATGGAACCAAAGGCGTTGGAGGTGGAGAAGCCTCTTGCATTCTTTTCCTTCTCAATTGCAGAGGTTTTACCAAAAAAAAAAAAAAAACCCCAAACTCTCTCTCTTTGATACTTCACAAAGCTCACAACAATGGTGAACACCACCACCACCGCCACCGGCAACAAAATCTTAATGTTAAAAGCTCTGCCACAAGGTTCATCATTGCCGGACTCCTTAACCAATGCCAAGATCATCGATGCCTTACCGTACATCGATGAAGACTACTACGCTAGCGCAGCCGTTATGAAATAGGTCGACCTCATGATGGAGGAAGGGCTCCATTGCAGCGCCAAAAGGCCAGCCGATTGCTCCCACTCGTCAACCAAATTTCAAGAATAATCCAATTCTGGCGAGAGAGACGACTGCATGAGAGCTTCCAAGCATCTGATGAACTGTTTCTTTTCCTCTTGGGGCCATGTTGATTCTGTCAATCAGCTAGTTCTCTATAGATTTTTAGGAAAGAAAAAAAAATAGAGGACCTAAGGAAGAATAAGGAAGAAGAACTTAGGAAAAAAAACATTCAAAAAAGAAAATTGAGGAAAAAATAAAACAAAAAATGAATAAAGAGTAAATTGGTCATTTAAAGATCAAAATTGCCAATTGGCAGATGCCGTAATGGAGATAACGGCCATATGTCCCAATCTTCGGTCGGCCAAAGAACCTCAGGTACAGTATTGATATTTTTTGAACCTTAGGTACCAAAAGTTATAAGGAGGCAAATGCAGTGTACCATAAGGAACATTTTCCCAAAGTTAAAATAGACAGATGTGTCATCAGCGAGTTCTTGTTCATGAGAAAGTCAACAGGTTAATCCATTGCCTCCAGTTAAAATTGCTTGTTGCATCTGCTGAAAATTTAATGGAATGAGATATAGTGGCTATGGCGACTCATTTGGCTTCTTCCACCAATATCAAAGACAAATCATTTTACATATATATATATATATGTATGTATGTATGTATGTATGTATGTATGTATATGTATGTATGTATGCATTATACACACACACACACACACACAGTCCTTTTTGGATAAGGATGTCCTTACCTTAGCTTAGGAACGGATTTCAAGTTTTTGACCTCTTTTCAATCACATACTCACATCTTAACCATTCAGTTTTTAGGTCCTAATGTACATATCACTTCTGCAAATTTTCAGTCAAATTGATGATCGTTAAGGCATTCAAAACTGTAATTTACAATAATGAACACGAACGATTCCGGTTCGATAGATTCGGTTCGTTCATTGGTTTAATCGAGTTTGATATCTTAACGATCATTAATTTGGCTGAAAATTTGCATAAGTGATCTATACATTAAGACCTAAAATTTAAATGGTTAAGATATGAATATGTGGTCGAAAAGTGATTAAAAACTGAAAATCCGTTCCTAAGGCTAAGGTAAGGCTTACCTGAGAAGGACTCTGTGTGTGTGTGTAAGGTCAACTCTGCTACCCTACTAACATTACTCGCTCGTTCTCCCTACCTAGCTAAAACTGAAGTACATGTAGGGAAAATTCGAAATCCGACTTTAACCAAGAAAGACTTATTAAAATTATGATTGTCAATCAACTCAAATTTCAATTTAATCATCAATGCTGGTGACACGAGATTGAAGAATATAAAAAGTTCTAATGATGGAACATGGGCTAGATTATTATCGCAACCATGCATATAACGTCGCATATAAGATTGGCATAAACCCAAAACAAAACTAGATGAATAGTTGAGAGGGTAGACTAGTATAGGAACATGTCAGCATCCTTCCACAAGGAGAAGAGCCCGGCTACCTAACTATGTGCAACCAAAGACCTCTCATGGTCATGCTGGGTGAAGGCAGCGGCCTAGGTTTTTCTTGGACAATAGCAAAGTGTAACTTAAACTTAATTATGTATTAATGATCAAACAAATGGACGGTCCCTCAAAAAAATTTATTCATTACCAATATTTTAAGAAGGGTGGTGCTATTCGCACACCAATTTTCTCTATTCACACACCCTCTCTATTTTTTCGTTACTTTAATATAAAAAAAAATTATGAATTACCCTAACTATCCTCCCTTGTAATTAAGTTTTTTTTTTTTCTCTATTTGGTCAATCATGAATTAAACATCATTATACAATAAATCAATTTTTCTTGTGAATGTCATTGCTGATTAGAGAAAGAAAAACCGATGGGCAGGACGAAGTTCAATATGTCAAAAGTTATGCAATTAGTGTGGCAAAGTATAGGACTCAGATGAAAAATCACGATGTAACTGAGTTTAGAGATTTAGGTATGTCATGACTGCTATAGAAAACTGAAGAAAGGTATAAGCTTATCACCTAAACCAAAGGAGATCCAAAACCTCTCATATCTGATTAAGCAACATTGTTTCAAGATACCATTCCCAGTGACATAAAGCATTATGTAGAGTGATGATATACTGATTTTCTCAACTCTTTAATCTATTTCAAGTGTAGCAAAAACATAAAATAATAATAAGAATGTATTATGCAAGGACAGAATAATCAAAATATGATTGAACATACAATTGTCAATAATGTTAGTCAGCATCTTCTAAATCATGTAAAATGATTACCTCATCAAAATTTCATGATACCACCAGTACTTTATACTACAACACTATAGTTAATCTGGTTTGCAATATCCTGAGAATCTCAAGAGAGAAGACTCTAGAACCTCTGTTTCTAATCTCAAAAGAACAGGAAAAATCATCTCCACAAGTCAAATTTACAATAGCAGAAGAAAACTACATGAGAAAACACATGAGCCCTTAGAACAGAACTTGCATCCAAAGAAAATACAATAGCACTTCAGGCAAAAGATTGTTGCTACGTAATGACACTACAAATATGAAACAAATAAACTTCAAAGCATCACATTAGAGATATCAAATGCCTATGCTAGAGAAGTTTTTGATGAAAAATAAAAGAGAAAATTGCAAATAATTTTGAAGTTCTTTGTGTCTGTGGGAAAATAAGGATTTAGGATTTAGGGGCAGAATATCTAAGGTTTCTCTCTCACCTCAGGGAAACCCTTAGGCCTATGCCGTTCAAATTCTCATTCTCATCCGGCGGCGCCTGGACATGGGGTGGGCCTCCGGCCTTGCCGCAGTCATGGGGTTTGCTGCCGGACAGGAGATCTAATGCCCATAGGACTCAGTCGGAGGATTTGCTCGGGTTTTGTCATAAGGTTTCGGCTGGGAGGTTGGCGACGGCGGGGTTCATGTGTTACTATTCGGTGGCGATCTGTGTTGTTGGGTTCTTGGATCGGCGTTGCCATGGATATTAATCAATGGTGGTGGAAATTCGAGGCCTGGATCCAGATTGTTTTTCTGTGCTGGTGTACGTCATGGCAACGTAGCTCGGGAAGGCTTGGATCGCCGGGATGATGGCGTGGCAGGGTGATCGAGACGACGCAGGCCGGGTGATGTGTGTCAACAGGAACTTGGCCGGACGGTGATGCACGTCAGGGGAGGGGAGGAAAAGGTGGACTGGACCGTACCGAATTGATGGGCCTGGTGCAATTTCCTTGCTGGACTACCCTATTGGGCCACAAAATATTAGGCTGGGTTCTGCTCTAGTCCATTACTATTTTGAGCTAGGGTTTTGGCTCTTGGCCCAAACCTATGTTTTTAGCTTTTTGTCTAATTACAATTAGTTCCTTTGTATTAGGAACCTAACGAGTGTTTTGTTTAGCTTGTCTATTTGTTATGTTTTTTCATAGCTTATAGGCTCGCTGTTATGCGAGCGATAAGTTCAAATATAGTTGGTCTATCCTATGTATCACTGTGGCTCCTCCACGAAGTCTTGCCTGACCATTGTTATGTGTCAGCGGATGGGTATGTAATAGCCTTCTTGGCATGTGCTATTATCAATGGAATTACCATTATTTCAAAAAAAAAAAGGATTTAGGATTTAGGGATGATTTACTTGTCAAATAGAAAAAAGAAATAAAATTACAAAGGAAGGTAGTTAGGGTAATAGGTAAAAAAAAAAAAAAAATTAAAGTAATAGATAAATAGAGTGGGTGTGTGAATAGAGAAAATGGGTGTGCCAATAGCACCACCCTTTAAGAATTGTATAATGTGGAGGATGTATTTTTTTTGTTTTTTCATTAAGGAGAGAAAGATGGGTCATAAATAATTGCTAATATTCCTCTTTCTCCGAACTTTTTAAGGCTAATAGCCAAAACTCGAAAAGAGCAAATTTCTTTCCAATAGCCAAAAAAATAAGGGTTTTTATCAGTTACGGGGTCTGAACTTTAGTCCACCGGACAAAATGGTACCTAAACTTATAAAGTGATCAATAAGGTACCCACACTTTCGAAAACACATTATCGAGGTACCTCCGTTATTTATCCGTCACGACTCCGTTCCAAGAGATCACGTGTGGTTTCACGTGACTTTTTTTAACATAAATTACCGAAATACCCCTAAATAATGGTTATGCTGTTACTCCCTCCTTTTTCCCTCCCAACTTTCCCTCCAAACTTCATCACCATGGTCATACCCCTTGACTTTTACTCCACCAGATTACACACCCAACTTTCCCTCCAACTTCATCACCATGGTCATACCCCTTGACTTTTACTCCACCAGATTACACACAGAACGTCACCATCATCATCTTATAGCAATTTAAATGAGTAAGTATCTACTTACTGAATTTTAATTCATTGAGCAAACAAATATATCCAACACCTACAATTATAGGGCATCATAAAAATAAAAAAAACCAAATGAGCATCACCAAAAGCACTGTATGTGCATCATGCATTCATCTAATTCAAAAGCACTGTATGTGCATCATCTCACAGCAGATGTCTTGTTAACCTCAAGCCAAACACAAAAGCACAATATTGTCTACTTAAATACCAAAGTAATTAAGATGAGGCTGACAACAAAACTCATTAAGTGCAAATAGTGTTTTCTTAAAAGTCAGCTAGATTTAGAGCACAACTTTCAACATCTTCAAAAGCTTGCCCATTCAGAGGATGCCTGACTCTGTTGCATAATCTGTGAAGTCTGGACCTGCTCTATAACTTGTGAAGTTTGCTGTTGAGTGGCTTGTGTGCTTGGTTCCTTCGTTCCTTGTGATCTTGGTTGCTTCTGAGCATCTGAACTTGGTTGCCTTCTAGCTTTTGAACTTGGTTGCTTTCTAGCTTTTGAACTTGGTGGCACAGCATGTGACGATGATGCTTCCTCAGCTGCTTTTCTTTTTTTGTATGACATTTTTGACGTGATGACTTGAGGAATGGCATTCTTAGACCTCTTTGGAGCAGTAGCTCTCTTGGCCTGCAAACATTATAACAAAAAAAAAATTTAAATCTCTTCAAGTAAACTATATAGTTTATTGTTCCATAAATAAAGGTTTCAGAAACTTAATCTAAAGTTTGGTGATTTATTTAATTATGTGGGTGTTCTACAATCACATAATTGATCAAAGCATAATAGTTGCAAAATTTCACATCAAGTTTAATAACCATAGAAGAGAATATATAGAGCTTCTGTGCTTTGAATACAAGAACATAAAGAATACATAATCAACTAAGTGCAAATACTAAAACCTGTTGAGTATTCTGCCGCTTTTTTGCTTGGCCATCCCTTGAGCTACCTTCACCCTACATAAACATGCAACATGGCTCAAATACCTTCTCATGTTCAAAAGAATTACCAAAGAATTATTAAAGATTGTAAAGATGATCAGATAATGCATTAAAAAAATAAATAAATAAATAACTACACACTTACAGATTTAGACTTATTTGTTGGACAACCTTTCTTGTTATGGCCTTTCTGATTACATATTGTGCATGTCATCTTTGTCCCATATTGGCTTTTAGGCATTCTACTGGTGCCATCAGATTCAGGTGCAGGAGGTGCCATTTTCTCACCAGGCTCCTTGTTCCTCTTCATCTTGGGTCTACCTGCTTGCCTCCTATAAAGTGGAGGGGCAATTGGATATTCAACTTGCTCCCAGTCATCATCACCAGCAATGGGAAAAATTATTGGACTGTAGGAATCCAAGTATTTTTGTGGGTGAAGGAACTCGTCAACATATAATGCTGGATTCTCTTTCTTCTTAAAAATTGCACATATAGCATGGACACATGGGATGCCACTTAACTGCCACCTTCTACAAGTGCATATACGCTGTCCTAAATCAACAGAATGCAAGCTGGTTGCACTCTCACCAGTAACTTGGTACCAAAACTCACCAGAAAGGTGTGCTCTATAATTGGATGTCCACTGACCAATCTTGTCAATCATCTTTGCAACCCTAGGACCCACCGGATCTTTCCATCTAGTGCAGGCAACCCTCCTATTTGCCATTCGGGTCATCATATTCATCCTTATACTTTCCATCATAGCCAATGGAGGCTTGTCCCTTGCTGGCAAGATAGCAGCATTAAATGATTCACAAAGATTGTTTAATAATATGTCACATTTAGAACTGGTTCTAAAATGTGATCGACTCCAATGTGAAGGGGACTTATCTTCAAACCATTTGTATGCTTCTTCAGACAGTGCTTGCATCTCTACCATATTCTTATTGTACCAAACTGGTGTACTGGATCTTGCTGCATTCCACATAGTCTGCTTTAAGCCCTCACCGGGATGTTTAGACTTGAAATTGTTGTACAAGTGTCGGACACAATGTCTATGTTCCGCACCGGGAATCAATTCTGCAATGGCATTCTGCAACCCTTTCTGCTTGTCTGTGATAAAAGTGTAGTGCAAGCCATTTTCAAGCTTTAGATCTTCAATGAGATATTCTAAAAACCATTTCCAAGTCTCATAATTTTCACTCTCTGCTATGGCATAAGCAATGGGGTACATCCCATTATTGGCATCAATGCCAACAGCCGATAGAATTTGACCCGAATGCTGCCCTTTGATGTGGCACCCGTCTAAGCCTATGACTGGTCTGCAGCCTTTCTTCCAACCCTCTTTGCAAGCGGCAAAGCACACATACATTCGTTGAAATCTTCTTATTTCACCATCCATCTCTGTCTTTATCATAATAGTTGATCCCGGATTGCTCCTTAATAACTCCTTCCTATATGATGCTAGCTTGTTGTATTGCTCAGTGTAGTGTCCTTCATTCAGCCTTTTTGCCATTCTTCTACCCCTAAAAACTGTTTGCACAGTAAGATCTAGCTTGTACTTCTTCTGTATAACATTTTGAATACCTTTCCTTGACCATTCATCATCTACCATCAGATCTGCTGCAATATCTTTTGCCACCCTTCTGCTATTCAAATGATGACTGGTTTGTATTGGGTGACACTTGTGAGCAGGCCTCAATGTCTTGATATACAATGTGGGAACATTCTTGTCAATTTTAGAAGCATACAGCCAAAATGGGCACCCCCATTGGCATTTAACTTCAACCTTCTGTCTATTGTTTTTCTGGAACCACAATCCTCTTTGATTTATAAGAGAATACTCACGCACAGCTTCTCTAAGTTCCTCTACATTTGGAAAGGCTTGGCCAACACAAAATTTTGGATTCCTTAAGTCCACTGCTCTGTTCCATGCCTTGACTTTTGTTTTCTTTTCTGAACACTTAGGAAGCAGATTGCCTTCATCATCTTCTTCTGTTTCAGATCCATCCCATGAAGTCAATTCATCGGTGTTGTCTTCATTATCAGAGCACAAACCATCGTAGCCCATCTCATCGTACTCCTCAACTCTTTCTGGGTTTGCAACATTCTCCTCAAAATCAATATCATCATCTCTTTGATCTTGCTCATAATCACTATCGATAAAAAAATCTGAACCCCCACTACCATCATCAGAACCTACCTTGTCATACTTCTTTTTTCCTTTGTTTCTTGTGTTATACTTTGAACCCTTAACTTGTCTGCCTTTCTTCTTAAATCCACCAGCCTCCAATGGTGCTTCAATGATTGCATCTTTGCCTTTTTCTTGTCCAGCTGCCCTCTTTTTAATTGTAGGCTTTCTCACATCAACATTAGATATGTTTAAGTTACCTTCATGCCCTTCTTTATTCTCCACCACACTACCTTCATTTACTACTTCACACAGACCTCTACCCACCTCACTATCATTCTTTACTACTTCATTCAACCCATCACCAAGCACACCTTCATTTACACCATCGTCATTAATTATCCAATCATCCCTCCTGCCATTCACACTACTCCTAACACCAATCCCTGTAGTCTTTTCCATGTATGACCTATTTATTTGGCTAGCCACCAAATTAGCAGACACATCAATGTTTATTTTCTCTGCTGCCAGAACATTATTCAAAGGATTATGCCAATTAGAGGGCCTTGGCACTATATCATCCAACTCAGCATCCTTTTTCTTCCTTCTACCACCGCCTGTGATATACAAGCTGATTTGTCTCTTCTTCTTTGATATTTGCTTTGTCATCTCGAAAACATCGGCATCATTCTTCAAAGGAATCCATCCCTCACAACTTAAAGTCCCCGGCAGCTTGTAGCAATAGGAAATTGGTTTCTCTCTGTACCCTAATTCCCATGCAATGTTATTAAGCTCTACCCATGCAAGCTTCTCAGGATCCAATGCATCACAATACAAGACTCCACCCAACTTATTGAACTTGGCTATTTTATACTTCTTTGTCCCATCCGGCATCTTGTCGAAATAACCTCCGTGGTGTATCTCCATAGTGAAGTACTCATTTGGAACTGCATATTTCACACACAAGTCTAAGCAAGTTAAGTCATTAATATACTTGTCATCCATACACGTTATAGAGGCATTCACACATAGTAGGACAACTGATTTCACACCCAGTAATATAAACCAATCAATATTGTTTGAAGTATATGACCACTCTGAAGTATATATATATTTTTTTTATAGCTAAAGCAAATAAGAGGCATGCCCCTTACTTGAATGTAATAAAAGAGTAAGAAGAAAAGAAGGAACATAGGAGGGGGACCACTCTGAAGTATATAAACACTAAGGCACAAGTATGTAATCTTTTGATTAAACAATCTAATCTTTGCTTTGAAAATAGTACAATTGAATCATAATCTTTCAATATTCAAATACATTAATCTACATGCCTTTCCTTTATAACGAGACGACATCCACACAAAAGGATACTATACTACCACAAAACGGATAAGAATGCTTCAGTCAAACAACTACACTCCAAGGACAAACCTATCTAAATAAACCCTAGGACCACAACTAATAAACCCCGTTTTTGACAACCCCAAACAAATAACAGTAAAATCAATCATAATAAACCAAATTAGAAGACGACCCATGGTGATAAAGGGCTAAACATCGAGCTTCAAACTTACTCTGAGGTGGTCGTGGTCCAGACACTCTAAAGAATCTCCAGCGATCCCCCATCAGTCAATTTCAGAGAGATTATTCGCGAATCTTGTCTAATTCAAAATATTTCGAAAGCTTTTTCAGAGAATCCTATGTCTGAATTCCTGTTTGATCGATAGCCTTTTCAGAAAACCCCTAAATTCGATTTCTGTATTGGGTTTGGAGGAAAAGACGAAGACTTGATACCTCTAGGTTTAGTCAGAAAAGTGAAAGACGAAAATGCCCCTGTATAATTTATCACGTGCATGACACGTGATCTCTTGGAACGGAGTCGTGACTGAAAAATAACGGAGGTACCTCGATAATGTGTTTTCGAAAGTGTGGGTACCTTATTGATCACTTTATAAGTTTGAGTACCATTTTGTCCGGTGCACTAAAGTTCAGACCCCGTAGCTGATAAAAACCCAAAAAATAATAATAGTAATGCCATAATAATATGGATAATATAACGCTCTAAACCCAGAAAATTGTGAATCCATTCACCAATTAACTTGTAGACCTGATTAGAGCACCCACTACCTAAAATCTAGGTCATGGGTTCGAGTCACCATATGGGGGTAGGAGTGAAATCCTTTGATCATCTCTTAAAAGAATAAAAAAAATAAAAATAAAAATAAAAAAATAAATAAAAAACTTGTAGACCTGATTGGAACTTCATCATCCAAAGTCCAAACCATTTTTTGATGTTGGACCCAAAGCTGTTTTTCTCGTATAGATGGTGCAACCATACCCCTATCCGTGGCTTATGTTAATGAATGCTAACCATAATTAAGCCTCGAAATTGCGATACCAAACTTAGTTGAAACAATGTCTCCTCATTATCATTTGACATCCAATATGCACCATTTTTGCTCATCTTGATGGTGTGATCATATATGTGCTTACCAATTACCTATCGTACTAACAAAGACTAATATTGACTCTCTACCTGTCATGTATCATTAATGACACTTTTTAAATCTCTAAAAGAACTTGGCGACGACTTTTTGTTATTAGGATATGGCGGAGCCAACAACCTTGTATTGTTAATGATTGAGTAGCTTTCGGAAAGCTTTGACTAATCCCTGATTTGCTTAAAAACAAAAACAAAAACAAATTGTTGTTGCTGCAGCCGTACTTAGAAGCTTCTCTCAATCCGTTTCAACAGTGTTCGTAATAGAGAGAAGAAACCATCAACCACTACTAATTTTAATTGGATCGGCACTTTCCACACCTCAAGTTTCATAACTGCAATAACTGCCATTTGGAGATCTCCTCCCTTATAAATTCCTGCATTGACAAAAACATTCCAATCAGCGGGAAACCAATAAGTAATTACTGTGCACTGCTCGAATAAAAAGATCCCCAACAGCTCTACACATGCAACAACTGACCTGAAAAAAAATAAAAATAAATAAATAAATAAATAAACCTCTCCTATATCTTTCTCACCACCAGGATAACCCGCACCTTTTATCTTTGAGAGCTTCTATCTAATCAGTCAACATGAGCGGAAATGACCGTCACGGCAAGAAGAAGAACTTCGCCATCATCGGCTTGTCGGCATTGATCCTGGTAGCCATGGTGGTTGCTGTGGTTGTTGGGGTCACCAGAAGCCAAAAAGCCGGAAAGGACGAGATGAAACCAGCCACAACATCTAAGGCAATTGAAGCTGTCTGCCAACCAACAGACTACAAGGAAACCTGCCAGAATAGCCTCTCTGCAAAAGCTGGCAACGTTACTGACCCAAAAGAGCTCATCAAGCTTGGGTTCCAGATCACCATGGACAAAATCCAAGAGGTGATCAACAATTCCTCCACCTTGAAAGATCTCGCCAAAGATCCGATGGCCAACCAGGCCCTTGAGAACTGCAAAGAGCTCTTAACGTACTCCATCGATGATTTGAAGAAGTCGTTCGAGAAGATCGGCCCCTTTGAAGTCAGGAAGCTCAAAGAGTATGTCGAAGACCTCAAGATCTGGCTCAGTGCCTCCATCAGCTACGAACAGACTTGCTTGGATGGGTTCCAGAACACCACCGGTGACGCCGGGACCAAAATGCAGGACCTTTTGAAGCAATCACAAGAACTCACCAAGAACGGACTTGCCATGGTCACTGAAATTAGCAACCTCTTCGGAAACAGCAACCTTAAAACCCAACGTCGTCTCTTGGCTGAGGCTCCTATTGACCCAAAAAAGGCACCTAAGATCATCCCCTCATGGATCGACGGACGCAAGCTTGACCTTACCACTGCCAATCCCAGCTCCCTTAAACCCAATGTCGTAGTCGCCATGGACAGAAGCGGAAAGTACAAGACCATCAATGAGGCTCTCAAGGATATTCCCAAGGACAACGGTCAGAAGATGTTTGTGATCTACATCAAGGAGGGTGTGTACAACGAGAATGTGTTGCTTGACAAGCACATGACCAATGTCATGTTCATTGGTGATGGCCCTACTAAGACTAAGATCACGGGTAACAAGAACTATGCCAATGGTATCCAAACATTCAAAACCGCCACTGTCGGTGAGTGTCAATATATAATTCGTGTGACATGCAGACATTTTTTGATAACTTAACATATCAAACGGTCTAACTTTGCGACGCATGCAGCTGTGATAGGAGACTACTTCATTGCTAAGGACATAGGATTTGAGAATACAGCCGGACCCAAAGGACACCAAGCTGTGGCATTGCGTGTTCAATCTGACCTGTCCATCTTTTACAACTGCCGGATAGACGGTTACCAAGACACTCTCTACACCCAAACCCACAGGCAATTCTACCGCGACTGCACCATCACTGGAACCATCGACTTCATCTTTGGTGATGCAGCCGTCGTGTTCCAGAACTGCAAGTTGATCATCAGGAAGCCCGACCCAAATCAAGACATC
This sequence comes from Rosa lucieae, assembly GCA_024704745.1. NCBI lineage: Eukaryota > Viridiplantae > Streptophyta > Magnoliopsida > Rosales > Rosaceae > Rosa > Rosa lucieae. The sequence continues at coordinate 26,405,893 of CM045493.1, read as the reverse complement.
ATGGTCACCGCCCAAGGAAGGAGCGACAAGCGCCAGCCTACAGCCATTGTCCTCCAAAACTGCACCATCAGCGGCGAGAAGGACTACATTGAAGACAAGAACACCAAAATGGCCTACTTGGGCAGGCCATGGAACACCTACTCCAGGACCATCGTGATGCAGTCCCAGATAGATGATGTGATCAACCCCCTGGGTTGGATGGAGTGGACGGGTAAGATCAATCACCAAACATGCTGGTTCGGTGAGTACTCAAACAGGGGACCTGGTGCGGCCACCAACAAGAGGGTGAATTGGTACAAGTTTGCCACCCCTGAACAAGCCGGTGAATTCGCCCCTGGCAGAATTCTTTTTGGTGATAGGTGGATCAAGCCCAGCGGTGTCCCTTATGAGGCTGGAATGATGCGTATCTAAGATACCCAACTATCCATAACACCTGCTACACATACAGACTAGAATTCTAATAAAACAATAGCACTATAAACATAAAAAACATATAATTAATATCATTTGAAGTTCAAATTAATTATACCATTATTGCGTTGTTATGGCTTGAGTTTATCAGTAACTTGACTACTGTATATAGCAAAGCGCCTCTAAAATGTTCTGTTAGCTAATAGCTACCATCTACCTTAATTCTTAACATTAAGGCCTCGTTTGGTTCATGGAAGGGAAATCGATTCCCTTGTCTTTCCTGTGGGGAAGAGAAACTAAAGTTCCTGTCAGATTTCATTTCCTGTATTTGGTAAAGCAGGGAAAGCATCTAGGAAAGATCATTTGATTTTCCTTCCGATGTTTGGTTGGTGAAGGAAATGAAAGTAAAAATATATCAATGTTTCAATAATACCCTTCTATTTTAAAATAAAAACAACCTAGAATGAATTTTCAACACTACCAAGAGTACTCAAGCAATTAATGCTAGGGTATTATTGTCCAAAATTATTGCAATCAATATTGGGAAATGAGATGGGAAACTCAATCCCATGAAGTTTGAATGGAACGAGTTTACCCCCAACTTTCCCCTATGTCAGGAAAGCATTTCCTGACTTTGTGGTTACCAAACAAAGGAAATGAATAACTTTCCTTTCCCAAGTCCTTAAATCTGCGAAACAAGCGAGGCCTAAGTTCTCAATTGGATTTAGCCATTTAGGGTAGGCTGAAACATCCCACTTTGCATAATTGAGGAATGATAGCAATTTCTCCGTACTAATTTTTTTCCTCCAACATTTCCTATTTTATCGCACATGTTATCCTATCGCAGAATTTCACTTCTCTATACTAACACGAGTTCTTTCAGTGAATTCATTTCTCAGTGTTCCCTATTAATTTTTTTTTGTGCCTTTCGTCATTGTTTATCTTATGATTTGTTCACTATCGTAATCACTAGGAAAAGTAATAGATGCACGATGTTGTGGCGCCAAAAGTTGTTGTGTTCTATGGTTTATTCCCTTCTGCAAGTCAAGAGATCTTCTCAAATCGTCTGACAGTATACCCTCGTCTAAATGTTGTCTTTGTTGGAGAGGAAAGATCCCACATTGGAAAAGTTACAAATAAAATATAACTTATAAGTGGGTGGATCTCACCCAATTGTACCGAGGCCTTTTGTGATTAAAACCCAACACCTATCGGGTGGTTAAGTTGGGACAGTATCGGTACAATGGTGGGCCACGGGCCACGCTTGTTGCTGTTTAACATGGTATCAGAGTGGGTCTCTCTCCAATTGGGTCTCCAATTGTCATGGGCCCGAATTTGGGTTCCTTATATTGCCATCGGAAAATTCCGATTGAATTGTTACCAAGTGTCCGGTGTGGGCCTTGGATTGCTATATTGGCCAAGTCTCCAATATGTGACTTGTGTCCCAATTTCCAATGTGGGAATTGGATTGTTAATTAATTTTACGTGCAGACCTAAAGTTAGGTTGCACGTGAGGGGGCGTGTTGGAGAGGAAAGATCCCACATTGGAAATGTGACAAATAAAATATAACTTATAAGTGGGTGGATCTCACCCAATTGTACCGAGGCCTTTTGTGATTAAAACTCAACACCTATCGGGTGGTTAAGTTGGGACAGTATCGGTACAATGGTGGGCCACGGGCCACGCTTGTTGTTGTTTAACAGTCTTTTTACCCCCATTGCTTTGGTTTGGACGCTTCAAATGCTCTCCAGCATGAAAAATCTCTGATTCCCATTTATGATTCTACATCATCACCCCACGCCCCTGAAAGCTTGGAAGCATATAATCTACAAAAGCTTGCTTAATGAGGTTCTCATTAGTCTCATGCATCACAGAACCTGATAAGAAGGCACTGTAGGTCCTTTTGTAAATGGTCCACCGCAATACAATAATTTGAGCGTGCTCTTTTAAGTGCTGCTTCTGCTGTAGCAGCTCTTCTTTCAAACTCCTTGGTCAGAGAATCCAAATCAAGCGTTTCCTTGGAAAATTTGTTATTACTAATTCATTGTTCATATATATCTAGCTAGCTAGCTAGATTCTCTCCATCTCAGCTTTAGCAGATGAAATTGTGTAAATGCATGCAAGTAGAATGTTCATTTCTGAGACTCTGCAACTCCCCCATCATCTGCCTCTGATTTTCTTCTAATTCATGAATGAGAGCTTCGTAGTAGCACTCCAGTTGGTCTGATTTTTTCGCAAGGCACCCTTGCAAAAGAGAAACATTATAGTTAGTAGTAGCATAGAATGCAGCTGCTAGAGTTAAAGACACCACTGTAAACAAAATGCATATCAAGGTTCACAAAAGCCGTTAGCCATTAACCAATAAATTTTTAACCTGTATCATTATCCTTATTACATATGCGAGCATATAGGATGTCCCTAATTGTTTTGATTTGGTGTATGGTCCCTAAGAGTTGAATCTAAAAGATAAGTAGAGAACCGATAAGATGGAATTTAGCAGCAAACCCTAAAAGATAAAACTCACTTGTATAGCATTAAACTGTAGGGTGAAAATGACTTTCACAATTATTGTTTATAATTGACTGACTGTACACACACACGAACATTCTAGTGAGGATTTTTTTTTTAGTCATTTTAAGGGATCGATTATTAGACCAATTTTTATATCCAGATCTTCACCGTTTAGTTTTTAGATCTATATGAGTAGATTATTTATGTAAGTTTTCAGCCAAATTGATAATTGTTAAGACGTTTATAATTGTGATTTCTAATTATAAGCCTAAAAGGTTCAAGTTTGACAGATTTGGTTTGTCCATTGATTTAATATAGTTCAATACTTTAACGGTCATCAATTTGGTTGAAAATTTGTAGAAGTCATCTATTGCTGGAGATCTAAGAATTGAATAGTCCAGATGTCAATATGTAATCAATATATATATATATATATATATATCTTCAAATTAACTTCTTTTTTCTAGTACACAATAAAAAGCAAAAGGCAAAGGACCTTGAGATTGAAATTTTTTTCAGAAGTAACCAGAATGGGAATATGGGCAGATTGATGTCTCACAAGTGTGGATGAACTGGTAACTGGCCACGAATCTAACCATTGTAGAGAACATAAGCACCGATCATGAAGCATTTCAATGCGAGTTGCAACACCTCTACTATTTGTCCAAGTGAAAGGAGACTCTTTCAAATCAACAAGAATCAAATGACAAGCGTCTGTTGTGGCCCGAAAATCATCACAAGATATCTGTCTAGGTAAGTGTACATAAATGTACAGTTGCAAACATAATTAGCTATAATGGGCCACGCTCATTGTACCGCCAAAGGTACTAATTCCGACTAAGGAATGACATGCAGACACACCGCCAGGCGGGCTACAGCCTCAGCGTCGAACCACCTCCAGATCACCGCCGACGCGCCGCCACGCGCCATGCCAAGATGGCATCAGAAGCTTCTGAAACTGGGAACCAAAGCATATCAGTCCCACATCGAAAACAAAGACAAGATCAGTCTCTTCCTCACCTATAAAAGGTTCTCTCCTCTCTCCTCATTAAGGACGCATTCAATACTGACCTACTGTTACTTTGTCAACATAAATACATTGACTAACTTAGGCATCGGAGAGTTGAAGACCGCCCGGCGCGGTCTCCCTCTGACGCCCATTGTATTTTACTTGACAGGTAACGGGAGCTACAAGAACAACACAAATATCGATCCGCCCACCGGATCAGCGTTAGCTAAGATCCAGCTATCGCTGGACTTTTAGACATTAACATTGGCGCCGTCTGTGGGAACTCTTGAACAAAAGATCATCCCACTACAATCACCATGACTAACGGTAGCAGGGGAAACGCTGAAGAGCAGGCAGAACTCCCCGCCATCCCCCAACCCTCCGACCCCTCGTTCGGAGTTAACCGCGCACTATTCACAACCCCGGCCAACCCCGGCGGTGAGGCAAATCCAGGCAGCAGCCGCCCGTCAGGCCAAGATCTCGTCACCATGTACGAGATAGCACTGGCGGATCTTCATGAGGCAAACAGAGAACGTGAGGCGGAGGGCAAGGAAAAGACCGAAGCCCAAAGACAGATGGCTGCACTCATGACACGTTTTGAGGAACTAAAAAAGACTCTGGCGGCCACTGACCGCCCGGCACAGAGCGAGTAGTCACATAGCACCAGACGTAGTCGACCCAGCGCCGGCACATTGGTGCCAGGGCCGGTCGTACAAATGCATGTACCGCTGAAACCACCTGGGTTGTCGGGAATGGGACCGCCACCCATACCTCAACTAATGTTAGAACAGGTGGCGGAATCACTTCCGCACACCAACCGCTCGGATGCTAGAGCAAGGACTGAAGGTGATCCGCCTATGCCTAGGCGCAGGCCATCTCGGCAGACCATTCAGGCCGATTCCGCCGACGATGCGACCGCCCAGCTATTGGAAAGGATGCACCAACTGGAGCAGAGGTTGATCCGGATGGAGACGGGCGCCCCAGCGTCAACTCGGAATCCGCTCTTCACTTCCAGACCCGGCCCCTTTTCCGCTACGATTCTGCAGGCTGTCAGACCGACATATGCAAAAACCCCAAAGATGTCGCATTACGGCGGAATGTCCGATCCCTTTGTCCACATGGACACCTTCAAGAAGGTCACCAACAACAAGGGGTTCGACGACGCCACCTTATGCCATTTGTTCAGCCAAACGATGGACGGCGAGGCAATGAACTGGTTCTTTGAATGTCCGCCAGGATCTGTCGGCTCATTCCATGCACTGTCGCACGCTTTCCTCTCCCGCTTCATCTTATTGTCCGCCGGACATCACAACACAAGTCAGCTATTCGGCGTTAAGCAAGGGGAGGACGAATCACTGAAGGCCTTCGTCACAAGGTGGTTGGCGGCAGCATCTTAGTGCCGCGACCTAGACAAAACTATGGCATCGGCAGCCTTCAGGAAGGGACTCCTCAAGGGACCGTTCCTCTATCACCTCAATTACAATCATCCCAATGCGACGTACGACCACGTCATGAGTGAGGCGGTCATTCACGCCCAGGCGGAATTCATCACATATGGAGAAACCCCACCACCAGCAACGCCAACAAGGTCAACACAACCATCTTCCAGTCACCAGGAAACCGCTAACAAGACCCCCTCAGCACCGCCAACTGACAAGAAAAGGGAGTGGCAGCAGGGCCACCACCAAAACAAGCAGCGTAAGGAGCAGCATTATTACAAGGGACACCGCCCAACTCAAGGGGATAACCACAACAAGCAAGCGGAGTCCTCGCAGCGGTATGCAGTTTTCACGGTCTTAACAGCCTCATATGAAGATATCTATAATCAGTGCAAGGATCAGATCCCACCGCCACCCCCTCCAAAGTACCCAAAAACAGGCAAACCCAGGAACACTGGCAAGTGGTGCAAATACCACGTGGACAGCGGCCACAATACAAACAGCTGCAATGCTCTCAAAACGGCCATTGAGACTTTGTACCGTGACGGCAAGTTGGAGCAGTTCAGGGTGCGCCAACCAACACTAGTAATTGCCAACGTTGAGACCTTGGGTCTTATCAACACCATCGATGGCGGTGCTCCAATCACCAACATGTCTCACAGGGCAAGAAAGCGTTATGAACGCGCTAACCACCCGAAGGAAGTTTGCAACATCCGCTATGAAAGATCCGCCAAACTCCCGAGATCAGGTTGGGAACCTATTACCTTCTCAGAGGAGGAGGAGCGCGGAGTACATTTACCCCATGACGACCCATTCTTGGTCGATGCCATTCTTGGCAAATTCTCGGTGGGGAGAATCTTGGTGGATAGCGGGTCCGCTGTCAACGTCATCTTCAGCGGTTGCTACGACCATCTCAAGCGGAACAAAAAACTACTCCAGGATCACGAGCCACTGCTCAGCTTCTCCGGTGACGTCACACAACCGCTAGGGTCGGATTACATGTGACTGGTTATTGGCACGAGCCCATGCATGGCAGAGGTGCACACGGAATTCATTATTGTCGACTGTTTCAGTTCGTACAACGCCATCATTGGTCGACCAGCGCTTAACAAGCTCAAGTGCATCATTGCCGGATACATGCTTCTCATGAAGTTCCCCACGCCCAACGGCACAGGCTGTGTGAGGGGAAGCCAACAGCTGGCACGAGAATGTTATTCAACGACTATGGCGCGGTCAACGCGCAGCCATGAAATCCTGACAGTAGGTAATGACACAGTACCGTCGAATATCTTTGAGGATCCTAGAGAAGAGGAGGAGAAATATGTAAAGAAGGAGCCGGTCAACCCGGACACGTCGCTGAAGGTTGTCTGCATCTCAGACGAGCATCCTGAGAGGACAGTCCGCATAGGCGCCCAACTAGATCCAGAAGTGGAGGCAGAACTCACTCAATTCCTACGTGATAACGCCGCCGTCTTTGCATGGTCCTATGCGGACATGCCAGGCATCTCCACTGAAATTATCACTCATAAGCTGACCATCAAACCTTCCTTTTATCCCATCAAGCAGAAGCGGAGGGCTTTTGATGAGGAAAAATACCGGGCAATCGGACAAGAGGTCGCCAAACTACAGGACATTGGATTCATCCGCCAAGTCATTTATCCTCAGTGGATCTCAAATCTGGTAATGGTAAAAAAGCCCAGCGGCAAGTGGCGGATGTGCGTCGACTTCAAAAATCTCAACAAGGCATGCCCAAAGGATAGTTTCCCGCTACCTCGTATCGATCAGTTGGTCGATGCAACTGCCGGACACGAACTCCTTAGCATGATGGATGCCTTCTCCGGGTACAATCAGATCAAGATGCACCCCAGTAACCAGGAATGCACCACCTTCACCACCGACAAAGGCCTCTACTGTTACAATGTCATGCCTTTTGGTCTAAGAACGCCGGTGCAACTTATCAGCGGTTGATGAACGCCATGTTCGCTGAGCATCTGGGAAAAATCATCGAGGTCTATGTGGACGACATGCTAGTTAAGAGCATAAAAGCCAGTGGACATGTGGCAAACCTCAGGATCATAGTAACCATCCTCATGGCCTATGGAATGGGCCTAAACCCAGAAAAATGTTTCTTTGCAGTCACCGCTAGCAAATTTCTTGGTTACATTGTCAGCGAGCGCGGTATCGAGGCCAACCCGGATAAGGTACATGCCATCCTCAACTTGGCGAACCCCGAGTATAAGGTGGATGTCCAGTGCCTCCAGGGCAAGTTAACCGCCCTCTCTCGATTCATCTCTCGACTTACTGACAAGTGTGCCCCATTCTTCAAACTCCTCAAAACAACTCACAAGAAGGTCATTGACTGGAACCCAGAGCGTCAGGCGGCGTTCCAGGGCCTAAAGGAATATCTGGCGGCTGTCCCTCCCCTTTCTGTCCCTGTGCAAGGAGAGACACTATTCATATATCTAGCGGTCTCGGCAACGGCAATAAGTTGCGCCATTGTCCGGCGGGAAGGGTAGGATGAGCTCCCAGTATTCTACGCCAGCAGAGGCATGAACGGAGCAGAAACAAGGTATTCACCGTTGGAACAGCTGGCCCTCGCACTTATCGTTGCCGCCAGACGCCTCCGGCAATACTTCCAGGCTCACACGATCCATGTATTAACCAATCAACCGCTGAGGCAGGTGATGCAGAACCCTGAACACTCGGGGCGCCTCAGTAAGTGGGCGATTGAGCTCAGCGAATTTGACATAGAGTACAAGCCAAGAACCGCCATGAAGGGCCAGGCAGTAGCGGACTTCATCGCTGAACTTACTGAGCGTCAGCCGGAACCCGGTACTCAAACAAAGTCTGGAACAGAAATAGTAACCAGTGCAGAGGTAACTCCCCCACAGTCCGATTGGAACCTGCACGTGGACGGCTCCGCCTGTGCCAAAGCCAGCGGCGCCGGAGTCATCTTAACCGGACCCGGGGGACTGAACGCAGAGTACACATTGAAATTCAACTTCAAAGCTTCAAACAATATGGCGGAGTACGAGGCACTCATCGCCGGTCTACTCCTCGCCATTGACTCAGGAGCTGACAGCGTCAACGTATTCAGCGACTCCCAACTAGTCGTCAACCAGGTCAACGACAGGTTCCAAGCCAAGGACCAGCAGTTAGCGGCATATTTGGGGTACGTCAAAACGTTGCTAAAAAAGTTCAAATTTCACACAATCACGCAAATCCCCGGGGAAAAGAACGCTAAGGCTGATTCACTGGCGAGACTGGCAACCGCCCAACCGCATCAGAGTCCAGCGGACACAAGGGTGGAGTACCTTGACAAGCCAAGTATCACAAAGACCCTGGCGGAAATCTTCAACGTTCAGGTCAAACCCAGCTGGATGGACGAGATCATTACATATAAACGCAACGGAACGTTGCCAGAAGATAAGGTCCAGGCAAGACAGCTCAAGCGAAGAGCAACCCGCTACAACATCCAGTATGGCAAGCTTTACCGCCAGGGATTCACCTATCCTAACCTCCGCTGTCTAACCCCAGAGGAGGGAAAGGTTGTCCTAGCAGAAATCCATGGCGGGGAATGTGGAAACCACTCGGGCGCCAGATCCCTGGCCAACCGCACAATGCAACAAGGCTACTTCTGGCCCACACTTAGTGACGACGCCCGGCGGATTTCGAGATCTTGCCACAAATGCCAACAGTTTGCAGATCTCCCACACGCACCAGCGGAACCACTATCAATCATCGTTGGCCCATGGATTCATTCCACGTGGGGCCTTGATTTGATGGGAAAGTTCCAAACCGCCAAGGGTCAGTTCAAATACATCATTGTGGCCATTGATTACAACAGCAAGTGGATAGAGGCGGACCCACTAAAGGCAATAACTACCGCCAAGGTAATTCGCTTCCTTTGGAAGAATATCTACTGCCGCTACGGTGTCCCACATACAATCATTACAGACAACGGCACACAGTTCAACAATGAGGAACTCATCTCCTTTACCGCTAACTTAGGCACTAAGTTGAGTTTTGCATCTGTCGCCCACCCCCAGACCAACGGCCAGGTCGAAGCAGCGAACAAGATAATCAAAAAATTATTAAAAAAGAAGCTCGACAACGCCAAGGGTTTATGGGCGGAAAAGCTCCCAGAGGTCCTGTGGGCCATCCGAACAACTCCAACCTCCGCCACCGGCGAGACTCCTTTTTGTATGATGTTCGGCACAGAGGCTGTCTTGCCCATTGAAGTTACTCAACCTACCGCTAGAGTCGAAGGCTACTGCCCAGAGACCAACAGCGCCGGCGTCAACTTGGACAGGGACCTCCTAGAAGAGAAAAGACGCAAGGCCCATTTACACAATTTACAAAACAAACAACGGGTATCGCGTTTCTACAACGCCAGAGTCAAGGCCCGGAACCTCCAACTGGGGGACTCGGTCATGAAGGAAGTCATTCCGCCACCGACAAAACTCCGCCCAACTTGAGAAGGCCCGTACAAAATTGTGGAAGTCGTTAGCCCAGGCACCTTCTACTTAATGGACAAGGACGGCGTCACGTTGGCCCGCCCTTGGAATACTGAACACCTTCGGTATTACTACAAATAGTCAGGCCGCTACCTAGGAGCATCTTGACTTAGCTAAATTTTTGTTCAAATATTTAGCTAAGGGAAGCTACCCAACGGGTACTATCCCACTTTTGTACACTGATCAGTCAGCTATCAATGAAACGAGGAATTATTCAAACCATTGTTACCAAGTCTAGCACTGAGGGCAACTGGCAACGCCAGCAATCGTCGGCGGACCCCGTCCGCTACGAGGTGCACTTGGACCAATCTTAATTCCTTTAATGTTTCATTGATCGACAAAAGAAAAATATAACTCAAAACACTACAAGCACATCATGGCAAACCAATTCAGAAATTTATTTCACTTCCCAACATTCTTTACAAACTGTTATGCCTCAGCGGCTACAAAAAAAAGGGAAAGTAGGAAAAACTGTGGCGATCTCAGCTGGCTTTGGCGGTTGGCTTCGATGTCTTCTGCTTCGGCAGCCGGCGGCACAATCGACCGACTCGCTTGGTCGGACCCTCGAGCTGTCGGACTGGGAGTCTCTATGGTACCATCCGCCTGGGTGTGCGCCTCCAGAAATCCGGCACGTGACACCTCCGACGGGGTGGGGTGGGGAGTCTGCTGGGACCCTTCCGTCGGATGTGGGCCACTTTCCCCGCTGCCCGAGAGGGTACCTCCAGCTGGGGCAGGCACGACTTCTGTCTCCGGACTGATACTCTCAGCCGGCGGTGCGTCAGGCTGTGACGCTTTGGCAAAGTCAATGGCGCCCTTCCGCTTCAACATGTCTATATTTGCTCGGGCCCCAGCCTTCGCCGCCTCGGTCAGTGTCTTCTTAAACTCTGCCGACTGCTTGAACGCTTCAACAGCGGCGGCCGCAGCGGTACTCCCTTCAGCTCTCAGGCGGGTAACCTCACCCCCCAGCCGCTTCACTTCGGCCATCCTATCGGCTGACTCCCGCTGCACTATAATGAGTTTTTTATCTTTTGCGGCTATCCGCTCCTGCAGCAGGGCGATCTCCTGCTCCAACTTGGAGACGCGTTCATTCCTCTCCAAGTCCCGCGTAATGGCCACGTTGAGCTTGCCGCGGACGTCCGCATAATCACATTCTGCCTTGGCCAACCGCCGCTCGGCCTCCGCCAGTTTCTCCTTTGCCTCCGCCAACTCCCTCTGGAGGCCTTGGATTTCTTCCCTGAGCTCCCCTTCAATCAGGGGCTGCTTCGACACCGCAACGAACATATCGTGTAGTCCCGCCGATATTTGACCAAACGCCGAGCTGAAGGGCGATTGGTCAATTGCCGTCGGGCGTGAGATACCCGCTAGACCGCCGAACCCCAGCCGTTCGCATAGGTGGAAGAGGAACTCCCGCTCACCATCTGTCAAGAACGGCACATACTCGGCAAACGAGTCCAGCTCACTGACGGCGGGCGCCTCTCCCTCCACCGCAACAGCTTTGGCAGGAGCTTGTCGGGCCTTCTTCTGTTGGCGGGCCCCGATCACCTCCACCTCCTTTCCCTCTTCCTCGTCAGGAGAATCAACCTGCCGGTGTTTTTTCTCCAGCACCCTTTGGTTCCCAGCGGCGGTCCTCGTCACCCTCACTGACGGCTCCTCCCTTGTCACAGTGACACCCTCCGCCGCTTGCACCGCCTTCCCCTTTTGAGGACCACGCCTGCCGGTAGGCATCCGCTCTTTTTGCGGCCCATCCACACCGCTTCCCCTCTCCCCGCCAGTCGTCTGGGTCCCCGCCTGCACCGTCGGCAAACCATCCTCACCAAGATGGGAATGGTGCGGCATCGGCAGCACCACCGGAACCTCGGACTGGCTCAGCGCCAACGTCTTGGGGTTCACCAGAGTCTGCTGGGCCGCCAGCCCCTCGGCGTACATGGCCTCCAGAAAGTTGTCTATCTCTGCGCGGTCCATAGCCTTTTCAAATGCGTCGCGACTTGATTTGTTGCCTGGCGGAGTTTCTAAAAACAACAACAACCGGTCAGGCTGGATCGCATCTCAAAAAAAAAAAAAAAAAACTACACGGCGGAGATTTCTCACCAATGGAGCGCGTCAATGGTTGATTGACCAGCAACTCCCAACCGATCAGCAGTCGGAAATCAAGCAAGTTTCGGTTCCGCCAGCAACCTCTGATCCTCGCTACGCGACAGTCTTCTTCGCGTGTTAGCGTGTACCGCAGTGCCGCTGCAAAAACAGTAATCGTTAGTGAGAATACAAGTGCAAATGCATGAACACGCCAACTACTTTTAACGGAAACCGGATACCAACCTCGAATGGGTTGGAACTCCGACTTAATCCTAAATGTCGGCCTTTCCTCGTTCGACCTGGCATGGTACTCCCAACCCTCTGTGGCGACACAGAAGTTCCCCCGCCAGTAGGACATCGAGTCCCTTAGATTCTCGATCAGCTTGGGCGCTCCCTGCCGGCGGCTCAAGTTCACTTGCCCTTTGCAACCTCGGCGCTTCACGTACACCAGCTCATAGAAGTGAAGCACTTCCGCCACAGTAGGCCCCTCGCACCCGGACAACCGCCAAAGGGAGTTCATGGCCAACATCAACCGCCACATGTTGGGGCAAATCTGACCAAAAGCAAGGCCAAATTCGCACACCAGGATTTGGAGATTTGGCACCAGCGGGAGTGTCACTCCTTGCGGAATATCGCCTCGTGAACGGCAGCAAATCCCGCTGGGAGAATCGAAGCTTTCTCATCCGCTGTCGGCTAGCGCAGCTTCACCGAGCCCGGCAACCGGAACGTCTGCTTCATCCGGTTAACAGAGGCGGCGTCCATCTGCCCTCCTGCCTCGTCGACGGCGGTGCTGTCCGAAAGGAACCACGCCGACTCAGCATGTTGCCCCGCTACTTCTTCTTCTCCAGCGGAGCCGCTAGCAGCACTATTGCTCGCCAAACGCTCATCGCGCCTAGCTTTGGCAGCAGCAGCCTCACCCGCCCTAGAGCCCTCTAGACGCGAACCACGACCCATAGCTACTTCCCAGGGGATGGTCTGTAGCGGCTCAACTTCTAGCGGTTCTGGCAGTGAGGTTCTTGCATGGGCAGACGGACGCAAAGAATCAATAAAAATCCTATCCGCCGCGCTGAACGACACGTCAGACCCGGAATCCTCACTGCTCGAAATCTCTATGACGTTAGCCATCCCAAACCCTAAAACCCACATCAGTTAGCACAAACACAGATCTAGCCTATTCTTACATCAGGTATAGCCAAAGGGCATCAAGAACAAAACCCAGAAAATGCCAAAGTACGAACAGACACACTCAACCCAGATTCGGCCATCTAAATCCTTAACCACAAACGCTTGGCCAACCATAATCCAACCCCCCCCAAAGAAATCCCATTTCACACCTCAGAACACACCCAATAAAACCAGCAATTATCCCAGGAAGACAAAAACAACAAAACCCAGAAATTAGCAGAAACAAAAGACAGAAGGGGGAATCCAGGTACCAACCTCAGTGATGAAGTCTTCGACACGGGGGCGCACGGCAATCCTGGGGGGCTGTTATCGTACTCTCTCCGGGAATCGTATACCCAAGCTTCGGTAAACTCTTTCTCCGGTCTCGGACAAACAGGGCTCGCAGACGATGACTAGGTTTTCAAATTTTCACAAAGGTGTCAAATCTCTCAAACTTCCCCCCCCCCCTTTTTATGTCACCACCAACGCGTCCTAAGCCGTCCGCTCCATAACGACATCACATACCAGCCGTACACGTGTCGTCAGTTTTCACTCACTCTCCGGATTACCCGAGGCGTTACCTCGGTTACGAAACCCACAGTAACTATCATTAAAGGCTAGAAGACGGACAGGCTTAGGAGACAAGCCTACGCACGCTAACCCGCTATAGGTTCGACACGTGTTAACCACCGTGGGGATGACTTCATAAGTACCGCCCGAAGTCTCCGCTGAGCGAAACCCCGCCAGCGGAACTTCTCCCTTGTCATTCTCGAAGTGACGAAGTCTCCGCTGAGCGAAACCCCGCCAGCGGAACTTCTCCCTTGTCATTCTCCAAGTGACGAAGTCTCCGCTGAGCGAAACCCCGCCGGCGGAACTTCTCCCTTGTCATTTTCCAAGTGACGAAGTCTTCGCTGAGCGAAACCCCGCCGGCGAAACTTCTCCCTTGTCATCTTCCAAAGTGACGAAGTCTCCGCTGAGCGAAACCCCGCCAGCGGAACTTCTCCCTTGTCACCCTCCAAGTGACAAAATCTCCGCTGAGCAAAACCCCGCCAGCGGAACTTCTCCCTTGCTATCCTGCAAACGAGGTGTCTTCCGCTATACACCTCTGGCGGAACCCCCTTTTTCATCTCGCAAACTGCGTGCTTTGTTCAACGCAATATCGTTCAGCAAAATACTGCCAGGCATGTCTACCGGACGCTGCTTCCTGCTGCATCCAGCAGGGGGATATCCGCCAAACGGCAAATCCCGAGGCCACGCCTCACTCTGACAACGACCGCCACGCGGCGTTACCGTCAGATCGTCCCTACGGGACACGGGGACTAGTCAAACAGTCTACGACTGCCCTGATCAGGCACGTTGACCCCCGTCATTTGGGTGCTAAACATTGGGCTCGCTAGCTACCCAACACCCCTCTGCTCCGTGCAGCTTCCCCCTCAACAAACAATTTGCCGACCATCCGGAGGTCTACTTCGCCGGGGAGTGGGGGACCCCAGGGGGGCCCAGCAGGGGCCCACCCGAAAGGGTAGAAAGCGTTTGCTCAGTAAAACCAACGGTTGACAACGCACTGACGCTAATTATGCTCTTGCAAGTCTAGCGGAGGAAAACGCTTCAAACCGCCGAACAACTCCCCAACCAAGATTGCCCTCCTTGACTGGGGACTTGGGGGACTTGTACATACATGTACAGTTGCAAACATAATTAGCTATAATGGGCCACGCTCATTGTACCGCCAAGGGTACTAATTCCTACTAAGGAATGACATGCAGACACACCGCTAGGCGGGCTACATCCTCAGCGTCGAACCACCTCCAGATCACCGCCGACGCGCCGCCACGCGCCACGCCAAGATGGCATCAGAAGCTTCTGAAACTGGGAACCAAAGCATATCAGTCCCACATCGAAAACAAAGACAATATTAGTTTCTTCCTCACCTATAAAAGGTTCTCTCCTCTCTCCTCATTAAGGATGCATTCAATACTGACCTACTGTTACTTTGTCAACATAAATACATTGACTAACTTAGGCATCGGAGAGTTGAAGACCGCCCGGCGCGGTCTCCCTCTGACGCCCATTGTATTTTACTTGACTGGTAACGGGAGCTACAAGAACAACACAAATATCGATCCGCCCACTGGATCAGCGTTAGCTAAGATCCAGCTACCGCTGGACTTTTAGACATTAACAGTAAGTTGCCTTGCGATTTTTTATGAGCACTAAGAACAGCATTAAAATTACTAACCACTAATAGAGGACCCATGAAGCTAGCGACAACCTAAGCCAAAGATAACCGGAGTGAATGGCGCTCGACAACAGTAGTCGCCACATAAACAAACACCAGTTCATGAGCAACAATAGTAGCAATAAGTTGGATTTTTCTCTCTCCCGTAATATGAAAATGGATCAATGTTCCTCCTCCTCTTTCAGACACTCACCACCAAATTTCTCAGTGTCTTCTCCTTCCATTCCAAATGCCTTTTTCAACTCCTACCTTACTTTGACTATGGAATATACTACGGAGCTGATCAAGGAGATCACACTGGCTTGTACTCTGCTCTACCCTGATGCCAATAAAGTCTAATGGCTCTACATTAATGAGACAAAGCATATATAAAGGCAAATTAAATATACAAAGAAGAGTAACATGGATAACCAGCCAATGTCATGTAACGACAATATCTTGTAAGCAGTGAGAATATAAGAAGCAGAGTGAATAGAATCAATAGCACACAGGCTTTGATCATATATTACAGTATTTATACAGGGAGTTTGAGTCCTATACAAACTAAATCTTATCATGCTTGATACTTAAGCAATAGATACAGAACGTGGAGAGCAAGTATAATTATTAAGAACATTCAGGAATATACGCAGACGTGGTTCTTTCCTTATTGTGTTCATTACACCCCCGCAAGCAAAGTGGCCTAGGAAGGACAGGAAGCTTAGAAACTAAGAATGTGAAGCAAGAGGGAAGAAGCCCTTTGGTAAAGATATCAGCTGTTTGATCAGCAGTACAGACATAGCCCACTTGAAGCTCATGTCGAACCACCTTCTCACGAACATAATGAAAATCAACTTCAACATGATGAGTGCGAGCATGAAACACCAGGTTAGAAGCAAGAGAAATGGAACTGATGTTATCACACTAGAACTGAGGACAAGCAAGAGACAAATGCAAATCACGAAATAAGGCACGAACCCAAGAGATAACAGAAGCAGTATAGGCAAGTTGTTGATATTCGACCTCTATACTAGACCGTGAAACATTCCCTTGCTTCTTGGAGCTCCAACAAACTAAGTTGGAACCAAGATACATACAATACCCACCAGTTGAGCGACGATCATCAGGATCACCCGCATAATCCACATCAGAATAAGCAAGAAGATTAAGAGAAGAAGGCTTGTAGAAGATACCATGATATGGAGTATGCTTAACATATCGCAAAATGCGCTTGACGGCTACCCAATGTGTAGAAGTGGGACGATGCATAAATTGGAAAACCTGGTTGACGGCGAAAGAGAGATCAGGACAGGTGAGAGTGAGATATTGAAGGGTACCCACAACACTACGGTATTCAGTAGGATCAAGAAGAACGTTACCATCATGCGCACTAAGGCGTTGACGAGAAGCAGATGTAGAAACTGGTTTGGCATCAAGCATGTTGGTACGCTTCAAAAGATCAAGTGCATATTTAGACTGAGATAAAGAAAGTCCTGTAGACGTACGAACAGCCTCAACCCCCAAAAAATAGCTAAGAGAACCCAAATTCTTCATAGAAAATAGCTTGCCCAAATCAACAATCAAATAAGCTATATGACGAGAATTGTTCCCAGTAATAAGAATGTCATCCACATAAATGAGTAAATAGATAAGAGTAGCTCCTTGATGAAAGATGAAAAGAGAGTGATCAGCCATAGAAGCCACAAAACCCAAATCCTCCAAATAAGCCGAAAAGCAATGGAACCAGGCACGAGTGGCTTGTTTTAAACTATAAAGAGACCGCCGTAGCTGGCACACATGATGAGGAAACTGAGTATCAATAAACCCAATAGGCTGCCGCATATACACATCTTCAAATAAATTGCCATGAAGAAAAGCATTTTGAACATCCAATTGTTGAATAGGCTAGTTAGCACTAACAACAATGGCCAATATAATACGAATAGTAGTATGTTTCATAACAGGACTAAAAGTTTCAGCATAACCCAAACCTTCCTGTTGGTGAAACCCATTAGCAACCAAACAAGCCTTGTAACGTTCAATGGAACCATCAGACTTGCGCTTGATACGGAAGACCCATTTATTTGGCAAGATGTTCATAGAGGGTTGAGGAGGAACCAAAGTCCAAGTCCCAGCACGTTGAAGAACATTGAACTCCTCAGCCATGGCCTCTCTCCAATGAGCATGTTTAACTGCTTGACTATAAGAAGTGGGCTCAATAAGATTAGCATCAATAACAACAGTTAAGGCATATTTTGGATTCGGTTTCTGAAATATTATCTTTCCCATGAGTTAACATGGAGTGAGCATTAGAAGAAGCTTGACCATGAGTACTTAACGAAGAGACAATAGAGGATGGTGCAGAAGGATCAGTTTGAATGGGAATAGGGTAAGGAGGCGCTTGGGGAAGAGGTACGGGACGACGTGAGTAAACTCGCAAAGGTAAAGGAGAAGGAGACGTGGGTGGCAAGGCAGTAATGTGTGGAGAAGGAGAAGATGGAGGAGCAGGTTGTTTTGAAGGCAAAGGCGTAGGCATGGGAGATGATGGGGTTGGAATAGTAAAAGGACTAGATAAGGACAAGTAATTAGATGGAGGTGGTTGGGGTAAGACGTATACATGGGAGGTGATGGGATTGGAATATTAAAAGTACTGGATAAGGACAAGTTAGATGGAGGTTGTTGAGAGGATGGAGTTTGGGATGGACGTGACAACAAATCACAAGAGAAAAATTCAAGGGGTTGTTGCGATAAAGACACCCCCGTAGGCACAACATCGATGGTCTCTTGAAAAGGTAAAGAATTTTCATCAAATAAAACATGACGGGAAAAATAAATACGACCACTCGACCTATCAAGACATCTATAACCCAAATGATTAAGAGAAAACACAAGCGTTCAATTTATGAGTATTATAAGGACGTAAGTATGGATAACATGCACAGACAAAAACCCGTAAAAAATCATATTGAGGAGCTCGACGAAATAATTTTTCATAGGGAGAGACATAATTAAGGACACGAGAGGGCAAACTATTACTCACATATAAAGCAGCATTGAGAGATTCGACCCAATAACTAGATCCCATTGAGGCATTAGAAAGCATAGTTAGAGCAGTTTCAACAAGATGACGATGTTTGCGTTCAACTAAACCATTTTCTTCAAGGTGATGAGGGCAAGATAAACGATGAGTGATTCCATTTGTAGCCAAATAATTTTTGAACAAAGTGCTAGTATATTCACCACCCCCGTCAGCTTGGAAAGCCTTAATGGGACATGAAAACAATTTTTCAACAAGAGTATGAAAGTGAACAAAATGAGAAAACATTTCATGCTTAAATTTCATGGGATAAATCCAAGAATACCGAGAGAAATCATCCACAAAGAGAACATAATATTTAAATCCAGAAATTGATAAACAAGATGAGCTCCAAACATCTGAATGTAGAAGTTTTAATGGAAAGTGAGAAACAGACTTTGACAAATTAAAAAGCAACTTATGACTCTTGCCCAATGGACAAAACTGACAAAATTCTAAAGAAGGAGAGCCTAAAAGAGGTAATAATTTATTGGAGAATAGATGCTTCATGATAGGAAAGGACGGATGACCAAGCCGGGAGTGCCAAACTTGAGCATTGACTCAAACACCAACTAGACCGAACAGTTTGTGTGATGAAGAGGAACTATTTGAATCGAAGGAGAAAGGAAAGAGACCATCATCAGTCGACCCACAGAAAAGCATCCTCTGTATCGCGCGATCCTTCACAAGAAAACAATTGGGATAAAGGACAAAATAACAAGAATTATCATGCATAAATTTATTGGCAGAAAGAAGATTAGAAGTAGCATTAGGGCAATGAAGAACGTCTTTCAACAAAAAGGAATTGGAATTAAGAGAAAGGGAAGAATTGCCAATGTGTGAAATTTTCAAACTTGAACCACCAGCAATACCATCAATAGAATCATCGCCATGATATTCTTGAGGATGAGCTAAGCGACCCAAGTTATTTGTGATATAAGCATTCGCTCCAGTATCAAGCAACTAAGTAGAAGAACTTGGGAGAGAATTTGCTCTAGCAGCCATGGCAGTAAGACGTTGGGTTGGAATGCGACCCTCATAAGACAATTCATATGCTGAAAGCAGTCCAAAGCATTATGGCCAGATCGTCCACAAATCTGACATGGAACACGAACCGCACTAGAAAAAGACTAAGAGGAGCCACGTACAATATTCTAATGAGAAGGTCCAGGACTAAGAAGAGAGCCAGCAGTACGGTTGTTGGCACCACAGAAAAAATTGCTACCAAGATTATTGGAACGAGCACCACCATAACCACGACCATTAGCAGAATGAGGAATACCACCAGAAAAGAGCGCACAACCTGGACCGCGGACACTACCACGAGATCGAGATGCAACAAGAGTTGTGTGACCATTATCAATAGCAGGAATTGTGTGAGTTGCCAACCTGCGCTCAGCATTGAGTAAAAGTGCTTCAAGAGCATCATAAGTAATAGGAGTATCAGGGGCTTGGGCAGAGCTAACAGTTGTTTCATACAAAGGACCAACATTATGCATGATAATAGAGACAAGATCATTGCCAGGAATAGGATTACCAGCAAGAGCCAAGTTATCAGCAATGGCATTGATTTTGTCTAGAAAATCAAAAATAGACAATTCACCACGAGTAGTGTGAAGCAATTCACTACGTAACTGGATAATATGGTTTTGAGATTTCGAGGCATAGCTTTTTTCCAAAGCCAGCCAAGTAGAACGAGAAGAAGTAGAGCGGGCGACAGTTGCGAGGACATAAGGAGTTAGGGAGCCATTGATCCAACTGAGAATCATTTGATCTTTGAGAATCCATGCTTCATACTCGGGATTTACAACATCAATTGCTTTCCCTTTATCATCCTTGAGGTGAGCAGGAGGACATGGAAGAGTGTCGTCAGTGATGCCCATCAGACCACGACTCTTCAGGATGGGAACAATCTGAGCAAGCCAGAGAGGAAAGTTATTACAATCAAGCTTGATGGATTAGAGATTAGTCAGTGTGGGAACATAATTGGAGGAAGATGAATCTGTGGAACTGGAGGTAGCCATCAGGGAGAGAGAGAGAGAGAGGAGAGGAAAAAAATATATATTATAAGGTCGTTTGACGCATAGCTCTAATACCATATAAGAAGCAGAGTGAATAGAATCAATAGAACACAAGCTTTAATCATATATTATAGTTTTTTTACAGAGAGTTTGAGTCCTATACAAACTAAATCTTATCATGTTTGATACTTAAGCAATAGATACAGAAAGATACAGAATGTGGAGAGCAAGTATAATTATTAAGAACATTCAGGAATATATGCAGACCTGATTCTTTCCGTATTGTGTTCATTAGAGAACTACCCAAAAATGGCAGTTATAACAACAGTTAAAATGCAGCACTTAAAATAATGTAATAACTAAAGCCTCTGTAAAACTGAAGGTTCGAAAGAAAATGAACAGGATTTGACATAAACACGACTTTCAGCACAAACAGACTAAAGTATCCAAAAAAAAACTAAAAAAAATGAAGGAATACCCTGAGTAGTGAGGATCTCATCCATAACCACGACCACCTTATTGAAATACTCCTATTGCCCATTTCCAAGACCAAGCACTCTGCAACAAAGATTTTGAAGCCATGCTCCCTTCTCTTTACCCTATAATCATATATTTTTTTTTTTGGCTGAAGCAGGGTGAGGGATGAACCCTGACACCTCAAATATTAGAGAAGCATGGAAAAGTTATAATGAAGGAAAATAAGCGAAAACCTCCCACTACAAAAAAGAATTCCAATGGCTTCACTATTTTGCATCGGCGTAGAATTGCCATCGCCAAGCCTACTCTTTCATGACGGATAGCGTGACTATTGCAATTGTGCAAAAAAATTGCGACCGTAATAATTGCCTTTGCCACTGGTCGTCGCCAACCACTATTGGTCTACTTTGGCAAGAATTAATTGTATCAAAATATTAATGTATAGTTTGCGAGTGTAAAATACATGCCGTCGCCTTAGGTGGACAATTTTGGGTGACGTGGAGTCTGTGTGGCCGTGAGACATGCACTGAGTTATCTCACGTCTCTAATACCATGATAAAGTAAACTGGGGTTCACATTCAAAATTAATTGTCAATAGATAGAGTGGCCCAAACCCTTATAAACTCATAGGCATGTCCCATTTTTTCCATGTGGGATTTATATATACTCAACAGTATTTTTTGAACTATTTCATCTCTTGGAATACCTCTTCTTTCTTTCTTTGCTATGCTCTCTTTCTTCTTTGAGTCCATGACTCCATCTCGATCCGACATCGATCAGTACTTTCAGATTTTCTCCTCTCTCCATTGCCTCCTTCAGCTATTTCCCTCTCTCGATATGTCAAATTTGCAATGGAATGCAACGCTGACCAAATGCGCCTATTTAGGTCAAATCATGCAAGTTTACCAGGAGATCTACCAACCAATGGTTCCTCAAAAGCGTCCTCTATAAAACTGAGAGAAAGTATGAGAAACAAAAGGTAAAGGTTAGGGTTTAGATATGATTGGGTTCCTTTTAAATTTCTGTTAATTTGATTGGGTTTTCATATTATGTGAACTATCACATAATCTAATATCTTTTTTTTTTATACGAAAGATTCACATAATCTAATATCAAATTATAGATATGATACATTAGATTTTAGTCTAATTTTGCAGATTGAAAGAGCTATAAGCTCCCTTTGTAACTCCGTCCAAGAGATTTTATGTTTTCTAGCTTTACTTTTGCCAAAATATTTTAGTGTGATTAGGTCGCATTGGGGAAGGCGTTAAGCAAATGTTAGATTTATATATTTTTATTTTATTTTTAACTTTATCTTTTCTCAGACACATACTGGTATTGGTATTTAATAAGTCCCTATATTCTGATAAATCAATTTTACCCTCTCATTTGTCACGATTATGTGTATATGTTAAACAAATAATAAAAAATAACAAAGGGTGTCATTTGCTCTATGAAATGATACTGTTATCAAAGTGTGTCTAATTAGAGGTTGGATATCTAGTAGCCAATCTTCTAGTAGTGATTCCTTTAATTGAGGGCTACGACCATTAATCAATCCCAACCTAAGCATATCATATAAACAAGGTTTTGAATTTCTCCGAAACTGCCGAAATTTCAGTCGAAATTTCCGTAATTTTGAAGTACCGAAACAAAATTCATATACAGAAGATAGGTTTGCTCCGATATTACAGGGAAGCCATTTAGGGTTTTGGAAATCGCAAAGAAAAGCTTGCTGCCTGTCCTGCGGCCCCCGCGTCGACTGTGGGTTCCGACCTCATCGACGTGTGGCGAGTGTTGTCTGACGGGATCGTGGGGACTTGGGGCTTTATATCTGGTTTTGGCTTCATCCTTCCTGGTCGTATACGACGTTTCTTTCTTCTCAGAAGGCAGTGCAGGATGGGGGCTGGGATTCGACGCAGGCTTGGAGCAGGTGGCCTGAGGCCAGATCGTGGCGGCGGTATGCCATGGATTATATGGTGCTGGCTATCTCTCTGAGATGGGTTGATAGGCGGATCAAGTGGACGGACAAGGCTGGGTGGCAAGGCATGGTGAGTTTCGCACTGGATCTCGGTGTGGACTCGTCGGGATGTGGGTTTAATTCTGGTTTCGGCCGACAACAGTTGAGGTCGGCGTGGCTTGCTGTGCGGTCTGTGTCTTTCCGGCGATGTGAGTTTGACGGGGTAGTGTTATGGAGGTGGATTGCCGGCGGGCTACCTAAGGAGAAGGAAGACGGTAGGTGGAGCTGTTTCATGTTTTTATTTAGAGTAATTGTTTTGGTTAGGTTTTTTATTAGGATTTTGGTTAGGTCTTTCTGGTCATTCGCATGTCCCTACTCTGTTGAGCTAGGGTTGGGAGGTGTCATGGATGTGGTGTCATTCCTGGGAACTAATTGGTTTAATTTCGATGTTATCTTATGGTCAATATGCTGACGAGCGATCCTTGCACGTGGTCTGGTATCTTTGGGACACGGTGTGGAAGAGGGCGTTGGTTTTTCTGGCGATTGTCTATGAGGTGGTATCAAGATTCTGGGGATTTCTTGTAGCCCGAGAGGTTGGGCGTTATAGGTGGTTAGGGGTTGGGCCCCTTCGGCTCATGGAAGTCATTCTTGATGACGGACCCATAACTGGTTTAGGTTTTAGGGAAGAGAATGGGGAGTTCATGTCCACCACCGGTCATTCCCGTATGGTGTAATTTTGGTTTTATCAATAAAAGTCCTTATTCTCAAAAAAAAAAAAAAAACAAACAAACAAAATTCATATACTATATCATTTCAGTCGGGAGTTTCCTAAAATTTTCTATACATTTCTACGAAATTCTTAATTTCTGAAATATCTACATACATAAAATATATTTAAAAATTCACAACGAAATTTTGTCATAAATTTCTGTGAAATTTGTATGTCACCGACAATGATTTTTTTTACTTGATACTTTCATAGAGAAAGTATTTTTCATTATTATTATTATTTTTTTTATATTATTTATTTATTTATTTTATATTTGCAATCAAGTTGAATACAACAAAAAAACATTTTTTCTTTTATTTACTACAAAGTTCATGAATGCTCCAACCACACCATGATTCCTTCTTGCTTCGTCTTAAATGTTGTATGCTTCATACAATAAAACACCATGTTGGGTTACTCCACAATATCCGATATATGGATTGCATGTGGGAAGAGATCAACACACATACAATACCCATGTGATGAAGTACCCAAATCATTTCCAAAATTCATGTACTTGGGAGTAGTATTGTATGATACTAAATGGAACCAGTTCAACCAGCTAGGTGCGCTCGATCCGCCCAGTTGTAAATTTCTAATTATTAGCGAAAAAATGGTGATGGCCAAGCCTCCCACTGGGTTCCAGCCATAAAAATAAAATGTAAATCACATTCACGTTATCAATATACATCACATTTATAATTACACATAGATAAAAACACTAGATTAGAAATCTACGACAATACTAGGTTTTTACTCATCCACATTAAATATCATAATTCTATTATATATGTATAATTTTAGAGATATTATATTGTAAATACATTTATTATAGGTTAGTTTTGTATATGTAAAATTTTCATTCAAAAATATCATTTTATAAGTGCAATTAATGTGATTTCTTTATTTTTAACCGAAATTTCCACCGAAATCGAAACTGAAACCGAAATTTGAATCCTTGCATATAAAGAAGATGGGAGGTAGCAAGCTCAAACTTGGCTGTCATGCATATGTATCCCACAAAAGAACAATTTCTGAAAATGTGACTCAAAGATTCAGAATCCTTCCCACAGAGAACACATTTAGAAGCCAAGGCAATACCTATTTTTGGCATACCCTATAACTGTCATCACAATTGCCATATTATAAAAAAAACAATGATATAATTTTTCATAATCAGAGAACCCTTCTAACGTACGCTTGTGTCCCCAATTGTCTACTTGGAGAACTCACTTCTCGTGGGACTATCGATTTCTTTTAAACCAAATTTAATAAGTAGAATAAGTAAACTATTCCGACCTTCTCTTTAGCTACGAGGATTACAAGGGTAAAGAAGTCAAGGAAAAAACAAGCGTTTTCCAAGATTTACCTGAAATACTTTCTTTTTCAAAACTAATTGAGATATGTAGTTGATTACACAGCAATATAGCGTGTAATGAATATGAAAGGTAGAAAGAGAAATATTAAAGAAGCAAGTTGCTAGTATTCTTCGTATAGTTTTTAATTTTTTAGTAAATTAACCTTTATATAAATACTTGATCCCATGTGAGAATACACCATTTCTAAATCCTGAACTCCTGACCCAAGAATTGTGCATCTATATACATATAGTCACATGCTTTTCAATCTTCACTGTTACCCCTAAACCATCCCCGCAATAGAAGCAAAATAGTATTCCAGCCATTAATGAAAGATGTTGTATACGAAGCTTTTGTCTCTAGGATCCACAGCATGCATCATAATTCTTACTATTATTTTGTAAAACTTAATCAGCTCAAACTTTTATGACCTTGGATCTGCGTTGGCAAATTATATTATTTGATGCTTCCTCGTCCATTACTCCAGCCCATGCACATGCACATGCACGTAGAAATGCATATATCATTTACCTTGTCAATGCTGCTTTCGCAGTATTCTGGGTAGGTGAGGAGGTTATTAGAAAATCTTGTGACACAATTTTTCGAGTGAACTTCTGTTGTACTCTCCGAAATTACTAATCATCTATGATCCACGGACCACGGACATACTTTCACTTGTCATCCATTTTACTTTAATTTCATTGTTATTAGCTGACCAAAGTTGAAAGTTATCGTTGAAGTTGCCACAAAATGATGGAAAAACAAGTAATTCAAAGAAAAACTAATTGGTAAATCATCTTAATTAGTAATGGCTTCTCAAGGATGCCACGAACTGTTCCTTTACATATTGTAGATAAATAATATAGAATTTGATACGGTATATTATTGATGTGCGAACTTACAGTTTAATTTTCAGATTGAAGTAAATCAACACTAGACTTTTCTATTTGTTTTGATTAAACAGAAAAGTAGAAATTAAAATGCAAACTCGAGTGCGGATATCACAGATACTCGAGTTTATTGTCATATTGTAAATTTTCAAAATCCTAAACCCCTAACATTGACCAATTAATAAATTAGTTTGAGCCCTACAAACTAAACTATTATAAAATGTGGGCAAGAAATGACGTCTCACTCCTTTGCAATTAATGTCAAACAGAGGAAAGGGCACAAGAAATGGTCCGCAAGACGCTCTCTCTTTGCTTGAATGGCGGTGCACGTGACCGACCACCCCGCTGGTATGTGTGTGCTTCCAAGACTCCAAGCTAGACTTTCACTATATGAACAGAGCGATCTCCCATTCGTTTTCACTTTGTTCTTCTTCTAGTTTTACATTTCAGTTTCGTCGGGTCTTTCCCTTCTAGCTCCCACATAATCACTCTGTTTATCTTTGAAGGCCATGGCAGTATCTAGGTGCTCGGTGTTGCTTGCTCTCTGCGTGCTTCCGGCACTTGCCAGTGCAAAAACCGTGGGCAAACCCTTCCATGTCCAAGGTCGCGTCTACTGCGACACTTGCCGCTGTGGTTTCGAGACCTCTGCCACCACTTATATTGCCGGTATGTGCACCTTCTTCAATAGTCCATATATAGTACGCACACCGCCCCTAAATGACTTGTTTTCCTGGTTTGAGATTATTAATAGTTCAACAGGCTAGACTAACATGCATGTGGACGGTAAGGTCCCATTTATATCGTCAATGAGTAGAGCTAGGCACCAACTAGTGCAAAATGGTTTGTTTAGATCGATGTTCATAAGAAATACTTCAGTTTAAAGTTGTAGAACATAAGCTGGTTGCGTTAGTGTTTAATCATTTGCATTGATTAATTAAATAGATCGAATTAGGGTTGACTAGTATTTGATACAAAACACAAAAGTAACGTACACGATAACTAATTTGTCGATCGCTAACGCGAATTACCATCTGTTATGATGCAAATGCTAGCAGAAACATCACCATTCTATATCATTAATTTGTGTGCGATCGGTAAAAAGAGTTCAATTCCAGCATTACTTAATTTCAATTGATAATTATATATGGTGTGCTTTTTAATTAGGTGCAAGGGTGAGAATTGAGTGCAAATACAGGAAAAGCTTGAGCCTTGCATACAGTGTGGAGGGCGTGACCGACGCAACTGGAACATACCACATTTTGGTTGAAGACGACCACGAGGACCAGATTTGCGAAACGGTCCTCATCAGCAGCCCAATCAGTGACTGTAAATCAGCTGACCCCGGACGTAGCCGTTCCAACGTGGTACTTACCCGCTTCAACGGCGTTGTTAAGACCAAGCGTTTTGCAAACAACATGGGGTTCTTCAAGGATCAGGAATTGCCTGGGTGTTCCCAACTGCTCAAGCAATACTTGAACTACGATCAGCAGGAATAGAAGAGCTAGCTATCTAGTCCTTATTGTTAGTCCTTTATACGTTGATCTATATATTTTTGATTTCATTTGGCCATTTGGGTTGTTCTTAGTTGTTGTTATCTAAATCATTGATCTCAATGATTCTGTGTTGGGTGTCGCTTTTCGATCTTTATTTTGTGGACATTGCATTAATCCCTCTTGATTAATCCGAGACTATAAAATGTACTTTGGTTGCTTAACTGTGGCTCTCAATATCGTCGAGCTAATCCTTCCTGCTACCATCACCTAGCTCAGGCAAGTCAAATAATATTTGATTTACGTAATTTAAGAACTTCATAATTTACTACAAACATATACAAACTCTACAGTTGAAGGCACTTTTTTCTCTAAGTTGTTGCATTACATGTTCTCTTGCTTTCACTTTCCTTTTGACTTCATTGGCTCCCCTATCCATTTCACTGGAATAACACCAATTTCGTACGGGATCGACAACAATTTTCTCAAGCGAAACAGCACTCTCTATTAATTACAACAGGCATCGGCATTAGTGTGTGGTATCATTCCTTATAATTCAAGAATGATTCTTCATCTTTCTGATGTGGGATTCCAAATGGCTCTAATCTAAACCACATTTTTCCAACACGACCATGGTATCCACCTATTTCTACTATCTTCAGGTGATGATAGTGGTGGTTCGCACCTTTTTCCATTTCTTGTATCTCCCTGGACCTTGGGCTTTCCCGCGTCAAAAAAAAAAAAGATTAAAAACTTGTTACTCAAACTTTTGCCTGAAAAACAATTTAGTCTCTCGCCTTTTAAATTAAACTAGATGGTCTTTATTTTTTCTAATTCTCACATAACAGCCTAAAATTACTATTATATCTCCACTTCCTTTTTTTATTTCTTCTCTCTTTATTTTTAATTTTTCTCTCTTTTTATTTATTTATTTATTTTCTCTCTCTCCTCTCTCTCTCTCTCTCTCTCTCTCTCTCTCTCTCTCTCTCTCCTCTCTCTCTCTCTCTCTCTCAGAGAGTTGGTGTAGGCATACTCCGCCATTAGTGCTGACCATTGTCCTCGACCCGATTCCCTTGTCGCCTAGTCTACAACGTCCAAAGCCCCTTCTGCGACTCCCACAATGACGAGAAGACCACCATGTCTTTTCAGTCTACCCCCGTCCTCAGCCCCGTCGATTCCCCTCACCACTCCCAATCCCTTGTCGGTTGCCACTCCCGCGACTCCTCCGCCATCATATGATTCAAAAAACAAACTATATCCCAATTCCAATTGGTATATCAACATCAATCCATCACATTATCACCTCTACAGAAAGCTAGACAGAAACAAACACTAACCTAAAGCCAAAGAACCCGACTTGGTGCTCAATCCATAACCCAGCCCACCACTGTACCCATAACCTCAACTTCTCCAACAACTCCCTCTCCAGTTCCTTAGACAAAGGTCTGAAAAACTGTAAGCAATTGCAGAGACTAATACTCGCTGGAAACAAATTCACCTGCGAAATTCTGAAATTCCGGCCGGAATTTGGTTCGATATGGAAAATCTCCTCCAGTAGACCTCTCTAACAACGGCTTCACTAGATCA
This sequence comes from Rosa lucieae, assembly GCA_024704745.1. Classification (NCBI taxonomy): domain Eukaryota; kingdom Viridiplantae; phylum Streptophyta; class Magnoliopsida; order Rosales; family Rosaceae; genus Rosa; species Rosa lucieae. The sequence goes on along the minus strand of CM045493.1, from coordinate 26,376,922 downwards.
GTGCCGGAGAATTTCGGCGACCTGAAGTCTCTCTCATGCACGCTTAACCTCTCGTTTAAATCACTTTTCCGACACGATTTCGAAATCACTAGAAGATTTATTGGTGTCGATGAGCTTTGATTTCTGCAAAAACCAGGCCCTGAGTTCCTCGGGTAACCCAAATTCCTCGCCCAGATCCAATAACAACACTCAAGGCCGTGATCTTCATTGCTACAAAGGTGGTGATCTGTACCAGATATTGGGGAGGGAGAGAGAGAGTTTTAGGGGTTTTGTTTTTAGGAGGAGAGAGAGAAAGAGTTGAGAGAGAAGTAGAAAAAATAAAAATAATAAATAAAAAGAGAAAAAAATTATTTAAGAAATTGAAAAAATAATAGTCAATTTAGGCCTATTATGGACCTGTTGTGTGAGAATTAGAGAGAATAAGAATTATTCAATTTAATTTAAAAGGCGAGAGATTTAACTATTTTTCAAGCAAAAATTTGAAGAGTAACAAATATTTAATTCAAAAAAAAAAAAAATAATAAACAAACAAACGAGTTGGCAAATGAGGAGATGCCTTCATGAAAGAAGCTAAATAATAAATAGGCGCCCATTCATAATCTGCAACAACCATGGGCTCTAAATGCTCGACGTTTGCTAACATAGGAAATGTAGGCCGCTCCCCTGACATACAAGGTGAGACTTTGTATTTGAGGAAGAAACATGATGGGTGGGTGAAGAGATGAAATAGGTTTACGGATTTTGAAAGGAAGAAGGGTAATTGTGATTAATTTATGAATCTACACGCTCTTGCGATTCTAAATCATTTTAAACAAAGTTGATGATGTGACTTATCTTGTCATGTCATTTATTTCATTATTTGTAAGTTGTAACTACAATTTTTTTTTTGAGTAAATTAAGATTTCATTGATAATCGCAGGCCAGAACGACACTTACAAATTTCCCGAAAAATGGGAATCATGCACCATTCGCTTAAGACATTGAAGCTCACTTAAACAAGGAGCCTAGCAAACTACAACATTATCCTACAAAGAGATAATTTTGTGTGAAAACTTCCTTTGCCAATGCGCTCAATTGTTGTGCGCCAGAAGCTTCCATTATCAAGATGTAAAGAGATGACATCATAATCTGCAGGCTAAAAAAGTCAACCATAGATGTAATTTGTTGGATAAAGTCAACCTGGTCCCAAATATGAAACCCTAGGGAACTAAAGCCCAAGATCTTGGTCCACAAAAGGGCCTAAATCCAAGCAACATCTGCAAAGACTGTGGACATCCAAAATTCCTTGGGACTTAGCCTCGGCTTGAGCCACCCAAATGATCTGGGCACCCGGCTCCTAAGCAGCTGTTCTCCTGTAGCCATCTTGGTCCCGGCCGCCGCCGCTGCTGCAACACCTGTCACACCTGTAGATCGATGCGTCGTCGATTGCTGCCTTGGACCAACCACCTATTTCGCCACCACCAGCCACCATGATCGCCCTTCCGGCTTCGCAATTCTCAGCCTCCATCCCTAGCCGAAGCAAAACCACTATTCCTTCTCTGCCGCCTGTAGCACCAGACTCAAACCACAACCACATTGTTGCCTAACAGCTGCAGAGGCTATGATCCGATCCTTTGCCACTATCACATCTAGAATCATACGTCGAACTCCACCATTCTTTAGTCGCCGACCCGGATTCTCATTCGGTTTCCAACTTGAGAGGCCACCAACGCCATTGTGGTGAGGCACGATGGAACTCGAGGATATAGCCTCTTTGAGGGAGAAAATTGGTTGGAGAATCACTGAAGTAAACTGACGTTGAAGGGCAGTAAGATGGCGGGAGGCAGAGACGCTACTGCTTATTGATGGTGACAAAAACCATGGATGAAGTCCCCAGCCATGACGGCTAGGGTTAGCAAAGAGGCGGAGAGCCATTTTTACAAGCATACTCTATATGGCTATGAGGTAATGACAATATTGATTAGTTGTGTTTGTTATTTTTGTACCTACAAAATTGATACACAAGTTGGTGCCTCAAATATTGTCAAAAATTGTCTCGAAATAATAGATCGAACATATTTTGATACACATAGCCACCAACTATAAATCGGAAAATTTAAGCCAATAAAATCCTGACAAAGACCGTGCCTGAATAAATGGAAGCAATTATTAGCCATCCCCTGTCCCCAAAATGTAGGAAACAAAGGCAGTTGCCTAGAGAGCCTCCAGCAGCTAAACTTTCTCCAAGTTCTTATTTTGGCTGTGGCTAGCTATCAGGATTCAGGAGCTCCCTTCCTCTAAATATGCTCCATTTCCAACTCTATATATATAAGCTCTTAACATTACATTTCCTCTTCATCAACAGCGGGCCTGTATCTCTTTTCTTCGTCTACATTCTACACATACAAAGATCAACATGGACCGTTCAATATCTAGCTGCCTTCCTTCTCGTCCTGGTTCTCATGGGAACTGGTATTGTTCAGTTTCCCTCTTGTTAATTACTTTGATCAGTTAATCATTGTAACTTAAGAAGTTATTAGCTAGGCACGTATTAAGTATTAACTCATCGTATGCATGCTAATGTTGGTAGAGATGGGGCCGACAATTGTTGCCGGGGAAAATCTGAGGACATTTGATTCTCTGAGTGGCAAGTTCAAGGGACCTTGCATTATAGGTAGCAACTGCGCACTTACCTGCCAAAAAGAAGGCTTCGCCGGCGGCCATTGCCGCGATTTCCTACGAAAATGCTACTACGCTAAACCTTGTTAGGTAGATTGTTCAATATATGTATAGCATAGACTTTCGCTAATATTATACGTGCATAAATAATGAGCATATGTGAGCACTGGGTTTGTGATTATATGTTCTTGTTCTTCCAAGTGAACATTGCACACATATTAGGGCTGTCACTTGGTTTGGTAATTACCAAACCAACTGAATATTAAATAATACTTTAAGTTTGGTAAACCGACTTTTTGGTAACTGAGACCGATAAAATCGAAATCGAAAATTACAAAAGTTAGTTTGATTTTAATAAATACCGAGTCTACCGATTATCTAAATATATTAGCATTATATATTATGGTTTTCCATACATACATGTATATTAAGAAATAAACATAAAAATTTTCATAATAGTATGAACGTTACTCAATATAGTACATTAATAGTACATATATTTTGAGTAACCTAGTCCAAGATAGTTAAATAACCTAGTTTTATTGTAAATGGCTAAAATTTGATGTCATGTATACAAAAGAAAGCTATGATTAGTAGATAAATACAAAGTTTACGGCTATAAAATTGAAAAACCTAATTTTGTTCGTTTTAATTTATATTACAAAGAATTAGTTGTTCTAAAGTTGGTAATACCGAAAACTGAAATGCTGAATTTGGCAGATATAATTAAAAACTGAAAATTTTGGTTGGTAATTGGTACCTCAATTTTTGAAACCGAAAACTTTAGTTTTGAAGTTAGTAATACCTAGCTATAACGGATTTGAACCGATAGAGTGACAGCCCTAGCACGTATGCATGACTTACTTTGGCTAGTTAGAAGAAAGATCGTTGACCAAAAGAGAAAATAAAGTTAGCAGAAAGATCGGAACCAAGAAGACGCCTCTCTATCCGTATTGATAACCACCAAGGGTCCAAGACCAATATCACATATACAACGAAAAGAACATGAGATCGATTACACGACAAATTTTGTGGTGCATTATATATTATGTGATCACCTTAATTTCAAACGTCTCTCGTGCGCACGGTAAACCCGCTTCATACAATGAGAAAGTAGTTTCCTGCATGTTCTACTATTATATAAAGTTCGTCTAAACTATACACTGAGGTACGTATTTGCATAGTAAAGAGAGTGTTTTTAGTTTAGAGTTGGCCGATCTTTAATAATTTTATTTATGATTGTTTATAAATTATTTATAAGTACTAAAATCCTCCACAATCAAAATAAAATAAAAAAAAATTATTTTGAATATCTCCGATTTTAAAATCGAAGAGACCCATTAACGTTGGAAGTTGAATTCCAATCGACAGGAAAAAAAAATTAAAAAAAATGTTCAAATTGAAAGAGGAGACTTCCCCAATACGACGTCGTCACGTTCCGAGCTATTGAAGAGTTATAGCGTGGTTAAAGCCGAAGGGAACAGCCACCTCTCTGTGTTCCCCCGCTAATTCGTAAAGAGCGCCATCTCTGATTCCCACAAGCCATTCGATCCCTCTAAACCCATTTTGGATCAACTCAGCTCCCTAATTGTTCATGTGAGTTTTTTCTGTTTCTTTCTTTCCCTTTTGTTTCAAGCATGATCCTTTATTGTTTTTCTTTGGATTCTTTTATTCTTAATTGGGAACCGCATTTCAGATAAACTGGAATGAAATAAAACCTCTTGCTGGCTTTGATCTTCAGTTCAGTTAGGTGGGTTGTGTTGTGTAGATAAATTTGAGAATCCATGGTTGGTAAAGTAACGTGCTTTAAATTTGTGAATACTTAGCTTACTGAAGCAGCAACATCCAATTAGATCATAAAGTTATAAGCTTTTTGATGGAATCAGATTCCATTAGTTTTATTAGTCACTAACAATTCTGTGACTTTGTTGTTTGAAAGATATAGTGTTTTTTTCGAGAGAGAGAGATAAAGAAGGGGTTGATTTTGGGGAGTTGAGCTACAGTGGAAGTGTTTTGGGGCATTTGGAAATGAGGAACAAAAGAGAATTTGAGTGGGGATGAGGTTGACATCTTGTGGGGAAAGAGTCTGCTTCAATTACTTTGGTTTTGAGAAATAGCTTTTTTTTTCGCTATTCAGTTAGACTGGAATGTTGCAGTTTATTGTTGTTGTTGTTGTTGTTGTTATGCTTGGTGTTTCTTTCCTCTTTGTTTGCTGTGTTGTCTCATGTATCTAGGAGTTCTTATCAGTGAATGTCTATTTCGCTTGTGTTTTTCTTTTAAATCAATAAACATCTGTTACTTATCAACAAAGAAAATAAACGAGCCTACTGAGGGTGTCTCCAACGTTCTGTCCTTTACTATTTTCCAAAAGAGCAGAAAATGTCTGTTCAATTTGGTTCAAAGCACTGTTTGATTTTGATTTGACTGGCTTATTGGATATATAACAGAATGGTTGCCACTGCTTTTCACCACCCCGTTGGGATCATTCAGCTCCATGGTTCTCTTAGTGATGCTGGTTCTGCTAGCAAATGTGGGCATTCGTCTTTCAGATTTATCTCCAAGAATTTTGCGGTTGATGTTGCTTTGCTTAGAAAAGGACATTGTACCTATAGACAGGGTCAACAGCATGTAGTTTCGTGCATTATCTTCTCAGGCTCAAACTACTTGTCCAAGTTCATCCAGCTCCCATGGTATTACCATCAATTTTTTAGAGACATCAAAATGTGTTGCATATTCTTTTAACACAAATTATACTTGTGTGAAATTTAGGCATTTTCTCTTAATTGTATTTCCCATACTCTTCTTTGTAGTTGAGAGTGCTTTGATATTAATTCGTCATGGCGAATCTATGTGGAATGAGAAGAACTTGTTCACTGGTTGTGTTGATGTGCCTTTAACAAAGAGAGGTGTAGATGAAGCAATAGAAGCTGGTAAGAGAATTAGCAACATTCCTGTAGATATGATTTATACATCTTCGCTGATTCGTGCACAGATGACAGCCATGCTTACCATGACCCAACACCACTGCAAGAAGGTATCTTTGCTCAAATTTTAAGCTTATCATTGCAACATTTTGACTTTAGAAAATTCTAAATTGAAATAGATAGTTTTCAGCAGATAAGTGCTTCACATGCAGAGGGCATTAAGCATTATGATATGATTATATCCTATTTATGGCAAGATTTGTACCTTGGACCTACCTCTACCCCTTCCTATCCCGTGACAGCTACCTGAAGCACATTGTTCATAATCCCTCCTACTAATTTAATTTCATAGACAACGTCAATTTTTTGTGATTCCTTGCCCATTCCACTGACCTGTCATGTGTATGCATAGAATATTGCAGACAATTGTTTGAGATCAGAAAGTACAGTTTAAAGGCGTTTAAAAGTGTTTGAAGATAATAAGTATTAACCATATGGGACTATTACTATTCAAATTATATGCAGTTATCCATCTCAGACTTTTGGTTGTTATCACTGGAGATGTTTGCCTAAATGTTCTTACTGTGCTTTTATCAACCACTAATGGACATTGTTCTCTGGTGCTACATGCTGTTGATTATAAGTAAGCACTCTATGAACATCCCCAGCAAGGGTGACTGGTTGCTGATCTCGTTGGTTATGCTCTTTAGAGTTTGTCCACCATAGTTTAAATAGAAAACATATACTTAGCGACTAAAACCATTATGGGCAGCTCAAAAGTCTTGAAATACTTGTGTTGTGCGCTTAGGGTCAAACAGGTTGGTCTTTTTTTTGCTTGAATTTAAACTCCTATCCAATATCTTAAACATTGTAGCAAAAAAGACTTAACATGAAGATGTTACCATGAGTTAAATGATTTATTATCTAGCTATTCTAACAGAGATAAATACTAAGTTTGATAATTGAGATTGCATATTTCTTAAGAAATGAACACAATCTGTTATTCAATTTCTCATGTACCATGAAGGGAAGTTATATATGTCATCCCAATTTATGGTTTCAGGTTCCAATCATTATGCACAACGAAAATCGACAGGCAAAGTCATGGAGTCAAATCTACAGTGAAGATACTGAGAAGCAATCAATTCCAGTTATAACTGCTTGGCAATTGAATGAAAGAATGTAATCTGTTCTTTCCCTTGCACATTATTTTACATTGAACAAATTTGAGTAAGTATTACTGGCTGTTGTCTTCTACAGGTATGGTGAATTACAGGGTCTCAATAAGCTAGAGACAGCTGAAAGATATGGAAAGGAACAAGTGCATGAGTGGCGTAGGAGTTACAATGGTCCTCCTCCCAATGGTGAGAGCTTGGAAATGTGTTCCCATAGAGCTGTAGCTTATTTTAAAGACCATGTAAGTAAACTATATTATTATAATATTTGATATTTACATACAATGCCTATGAGGAGCTGAGTGCCGGTGATGTGTTACCGTTTAAGCACTTAATGAGAAGAAATTACATTGCAGATTCAACCACAACTACAATCTGGAAGGCATGTGATGGTTGCTGCCCATGGGAATTCATTAAGGTCTATAATCATGTATCTCGAGAATTTAACTTCTCTAGAGGTAACAACCTATATTTATAAAAACCCCTGATTACCTGGGTAATACTTTATATTATCCAGAAATAACTCTTAGTACTTCATTGGAAACAGGTTGTTAACTTAGAATTACCAACTGGGCTACCACTGCTTTATATCTATAAGGAGGGGAAATTTATGAGGAGGGGAAGTCCAGTTGGACCTACAGAAGCTGGTGTTTATGCTTATACTGAGGTATGGACTCTCCGCTCCATCTATGTTGTTAAAATGCTCAAACTTTCAGCCAATTGTTTCTACCCTTACCTTATAACATCATGTAATTGCTGTCAAATTTGTTTCACTTACTACTGGGGTTTTGAAATTAATCAGAAAACATACTTAGTGGAATGAAAGAAGTAAATGCTCGGGGGAGGCAACCTAGTCTAGGGAGTAGCTGTCCTCCTTACTATGGCTTGGTAGTCCGACATAGAAAATTTAGAATGCTTTTCTGCTATATTCTGTCTAAACTATCCCTTCCACATGTGGCAGCAATTAATAGTTCATGGCACTTGCCAAGCCAGCTCTCATAAGCCTGGTTGAGCTGAGCGCCATACGACTCTGGATTGGCTCAGATATTTAATCAATACCACCATGACGTGGCTTGTCGCATTTGCAACCCTATGGGCTTGAGAAATGTATTAGTGCACTGATATGCCTGTTAAATGTTCAGACATTTTTCTCGTCATGCCAAGACTAGTGACGTTATCTTGCGTTGTAGGTGTATAATGTGTCTCTAGTTCTCTCTTGTACTTTTGGCTGACAACAACAATTAAACCCCTCAAGTCAGGTAGGTTTAGGGTCAAAAATAGTTTTGTAATGAGTCAACCAACATTGTGTCTCTGACTCTGCTATATGCTTCTATATGTTTCTCTTTTTGCACTTATCCTTGATTCCTTGCAAAATATTTTATAAGCTGATTGTTACAATTTCTGCATGCAGAGCTTGGCCCTTTACAAGCAAACGTTGGATGAAAAGTTGTATTGAACCATATGAAAACAGGTAAGCTCCTTAATAGATCAACTGCCCTGAACATTCTTACTTGTTGAAAGAATGGATGCTTTGTTTGTTCTTAGTCACATGTATGCCCTGTTTACAGGGATAACTGTCTAAAAATTGGATTTCTAATGTTCTTTTGGCATGGATTGTTTGGGTAGTTCAATGTTCTTAAGAATCTGTGTTGTCTTATCCACCAGATATCTATTGAGCCGATATATATGATTTAGATCTTATCATTTCAAGTGTACCTTTTATCTTCTTAATAGAAAGTGTAACCATTATTTGCCTCATATATGCGTTTTTGCAGAGGCAACCTATTTTTACTCGGACTCAGGAGCGTATGAAATAATTGAACCCCATATGCAGTGAGTTCCATGCATGATTACATGCTGCTGATTAAATGTCAAACTCAGACACTGAACATTACTAACCGGCCTTGCTGTGAAAAATTTTGTAGAACAGAAGGTTACATCATACTTAATGGCGTTGACCTCATAACCATCGTGTTAGAATTTGGTAATCTTACTCATTTTCAATGACTTTAGTAGGTAGGCAATGGTTGACAATCTCTGAAGTAGATTTCTACTTTTCAAATTGGAGCTGTAATTTTATTTGACAACTTTGCTAGTAAAATAACTGCATCCAACTATGTCAGAGAAACTGAAGCATGGCTCAATTTGATTGTCGGGAATCTCATAGAAAGGATTATGAATGTCCGACTTCATTCTGTGGCATCCTAGAGATGCAATGTGCAATGTATTTGCTTCCTCTTCTCAATTTCTTTTGGCTTATTGCCTTCTCTGTCACGTTTCAGACTAATCACGTCTAACTAGTGAGATTACAATATTATGCCATCAAACAATATATGAATATCTCTGTATTTCAAAATGTACAAGAATTCTGAGCGATTATTGTCCATACATTTCTCAGCTTTTACCACAAATGTGCTGTAATGGCCCAGGATATTTTCTCATGAGGTTAATGACAATCTTGTACATGTAAAGATGATCCCTCTTCCGCTGCCAAAAAAAGATGATTCCTCACCCCTGCGTACATATGTTTAGGCAATCCATCCAAATCATATGCCATATAAATATGTTCCGTATTGCGTCTTACTCTTCTTTTTCATGAACAAGTCACACGCAAGTTGTTTCATCTTTCTTAAATAAGCCAGTCGAGCTTCATAAAGAATTATCTCGCAGAGGTTTTGCTAGCTTTGAAGTTGGTTCACTAGTGTTAAACAGAGAATAACACCTGTTTCAAATGAGATGTTGGAGAAATCAATATCCAATATATATGGTTTCTTCAATTTTAGATTCGAATAGCTGTGTTGCGCATTTATGCCTCTATTTGCTTCTGCAATATCTAACCTGTCTTCCACTCCGAATGATGTATAGTTGTGTATGTGCTATATATGGAATAGGGTTTGTTTTTATTTTCAAAATTAATTTGGTAGTAATTAACTGACATTCAAAGTATTTTTGTTATAATTACGGCAAGAATATCTGAGGGCATGGAATAGGTGCTTGCTAGTGCTAACTACTAGCTGGCTCTTGTGATTTGTGTGGAGGAGTACACTTTCTGTACTAGTCTCAATGCTGATTTGGAGAATATTTTGCAATTAAGGTGACATTAATAAATATGTGTGTTTCGAACTTTCGATTCATATACTCTAAACTCCTATATAATTGCGTAGATTTATGTCACCCATGTAGACATCGACATAGGATTATATTGCATGGACAATATTTACATTAAAAGGAAAATTCCAAAATTGATCTTTTGTAATAACATTGTACCTGTAATATTTATTATTATATACTATGAAGTGTAGATGATGATGGGCCAACATTTTGTTCGAGGTGTTTTTATTTTTTAATTTTTTTTTTTTAATTTTGAGAATATTTGCGGTTAATCCTAGATGAGAAAATGGTACCAACTGTGATGGTTACCGAGTACGAACCTACACACACATTCAAATTAATTCCGCATTTGCAATTTGGTGTTCGACAAAAGTTGCAACTCAGAATCTCAGGTCAAAATATGCTCTAAGAATCAATCATCATCATGAAAAAAGAACGGTTTCAAAAGGCCACATTGATTATGGCAGTCTAACCAGTTGATCGATGCCCTTTCGTCTTTCACATCTCTAAACCCGTTGTCCATTGACCTTCCAATGACTATTACCTCGTTACTATAAACCAAGCAGTATAAAAGCTTTCTATATTAAACATCATCATCATCCATGTTTCAGCCCTCATTCTTTTACAGTATCACTAAACAATGGCATTAGCAGCTATTCTTGCATGCTTAAGCTTCATTCTTCTCTCATTTTCGGCAGAGGCTAGCTATGGTGGTTTCACTGTTGATCTTATACAGCGCGACTCACCGCTTTCCCCCTGGTACGACTCATCCACCACCCATTTCGACAGCTTGCACAACGCTTTCCGCCGCTCCATCTCACGTGCACATCGTTTCATCAAGCCAAGCACGAATACAATCGAATCCAAAATAGTCCCAAGTGGTGGAGAATACTTGATGAACATCTCCATGGGAACCCCACCGGTTGAGGTTCTCGGAATAGCTGATACAGGAAGTGATCTTGTCTGGACCCAATGCAAGCCATGCACGCAATGCTTCAACCAAAACCCACCTCTCTTCGATCCTAAGCGCTCCTCCACGTATCGAACCGTCCCCTGTCAGTCCAACTCATGCTCCAATCTTGAAGAAGCCTCTTGCGGTGTGTACGGTAAAACCTATTGATTTTATCTCCCTTAATCAAAGCTTTTCCTAAAGGGACTAAGGACCATCCATACACTATTTTCACTTGTATGATTTTCATAAGCTGTTGTCATTTTGCACTTCAAAAATAATTTTCTTTGAGATTTGTATAGAATTGTATAGTGACATTAGGCTTTCAGATTTCACTTGTTTTTTCATATAATTATGATTCCTAATTTCTCACTTTGTTTGTATAGGTGGGGACCACGGTGACACTTGTGTGTACAGTTATCGTTATGGAGATCGTTCGTTCACTCGGGGGAGTCTAGCTCAGGAGACCATCACCATCGGCTCCGCTTCCGGTCGGCCGGTTTCCCTTCCGAAAATCATTTTCGGTTGTGGACATGAAAACGGTGGCACATTTGATGAGTCCGGCTCCGGCTTGATCGGTCTTGGCGCTGGTCCACTTTCTTTCATTTCTCAACTAAACGGAGGGAAATTTTCCTATTGCTTGGTACCCACGTCAGCTAAATCCTCCGTTGCAAGCAAAATAAGTTTTGGTACTGCCGGAATAGTTTCAGGCAACGGTGCCGTCTCAACTCCTCTAGTTTCCAAACAACCCAACACGTTCTATTACCTCACTCTTGAAGCAATTAGCGTTGGAGAAAAGAGACTATCCTACAAGACCAGCCAATCCACTAAGGCTGTTGCTGCCAGTTACGGTAGTGAGGGTAACATAATCATCGACTCCGGGACTAAGCTGACCTTGCTTCCACCTGGGGTCTACAACGACGTCGTCTCGGCTTTGGAAGTGGTGATTAATGCAGAGCGTGTTAGTGATCCGAAGGGGGTTCTGAGTCTTTGTTTTAGAAGCAAAAGTGATCATGACATTGATGTCCCCGTTATCACTGCGCATTTTAGTGGTGCTGATGTGAAGTTGAACGCTTTGAACACGTTTGCTAGGGTGGAGGATGATATGGTTTGCCTTACGATGATTCCGTCTGATGACGTGGCGATCTTCGGAAACTTGGCTCAAATGAACTTCCTGGTGGGTTATGACCTTGAGGAAAGTACTGTGTCCTTTAAGCCAGCTGATTGCACCAAGCATTAGATTAACATCACATGGTGATTCTTCAAGCTTCTGCAATAATTTTCCTGTTAAGGGTACTAGAAATATTGGATCAGAAAATTCGAAGGGTAATTATTATCTTATGGCTGTTAGCTATGCATATTTATAGAGGTTTTGCCTTCAGATTATGCACTGTTCATGCACAAACAAAAGCCTTGTCCACAGGGAAAGTAGCTCATTCATCAATCCATAGTTTCAAATTTTTGGAAAATTATAACATAGTTCTGGACAATTGTACATGCGGTGGTACGGGTTGATATAATTGGTCCAAATGATTTATACTTAATTTTTATTGGTTATCTTAATTTAATTTTTTTTTTCATGCTATGCATAGTCCTCACCAAATTCGAGTAATATGATTGGCCGTACCACCATATGGTAATGATACGTGGTACTCTGGAACTACATAAAAATTTGAACTTCTGTAAAATCTGAGGGTTATTGAGCAACTCCAAGGGTTATTGAGCAACTCCAATAACTTTCCTATATTTTGATTTTTCTCCACTTTATGGGAAAAATAGTCTCTTTTGCTCCAACAGATTCTCTATAACTTTCCCTATTTTAGGGAAGTGAGGAAAGAGAAAACCAAATTCCCTATATTTACAGCAATCTCTAAAATTTTAAGGAAGAATATGAAGATTTTAGAGATTGTTGTAAAATAGGGAATCTGTTGGAGTTGGAGAAGAAAAAGATTCAAAAGCTTTAACTTTTGCTTCCTTATTATACATAAATTATAGGGAAGCTGTTGGAGTTGCTCTGAATCTAACATTGTTATCCCAAACAACCAATTAACTTAAGATCAATATGGGTTTTATAGGGAAAATAAAAAATAAAAACGTGAGTTACATTAGGTTAAGCTGCTCTTAGTGCTCTGTCTGCATAGGTAGATTTGTCGATTCCATCTTTCAATCTCTGTTTTTCTTCTTTTCTTGTTAGGTGGTTCTAGTGTTGGATCTCCAAATTTGATATTTGGACCTCTCATACTTTTTGTTTTAATCGAAAGAGGTCAGCCCGGTTTTATAATTCAGCAAGCAGGATCAAACGACACACCCCAATGGGGTCGACAGAAAGAGTCGTCCTTTAAGACATACTATTGATACCCAAAAAAGCACAAAGCATGCCATACACACATTTCAACCCCGACAAGGAAATACACATGCAAAACGTATTCAGAAATACAAAAAATTACATATCTTCTTGAACCGTCATGCCACGTATGTACACCCAAGCCACAAATACGTTCTTGGGGCTTGCAAAAGTGGGTATGGTGTGGAAGGTTACGGAAACACATAATGCTTGTCTATTGATTTAGCACCATCGGTGGTCTCAGTCTTGGGCCTGAGACCCAAGTCCGATAACTTGAATAAATAGCGAATTGGTGAATATGAGATTTGAGCCAACCTATTTTCCTTAAAACTCAAAGCCCAAAGAAGGCCCAAAACCTTCCTCATCTTTCTTCTAACTTTGCTTCCTTTCCCTGCAGCAGTCAAATACCTAGTTCAGACCCAAAGATCTTTAAGAAATATTGACTCCTCTTGTTAGCTGGCAAAGGAGAAACTTTCTAACCAGTAGAGAGATATCATTTTCTTTCTTAAACGATGAGGGCACAACTCTCAAACTTCCTTGTCAACCTCGTTCCAGGTTTTGTGTCACTGCAGCTGTTTTTGCTACAATCTTTGTCGACGGCGACAACAACCTTCTCCCTCTCCCAAAGCTTCATCTCTCAAGTAAGCTTTCTTTTCCTGATTTTAAGGCATAAATTGTGTCTAGGTGAAGAAGAAGTGTTCTATCCAGAAATCATGTGTTCACAATGAAGCCTATATAAAGGGTGATTTACGATTGAGATAGACATCCAGCACAATCAAGCAAAACCCATAAAACTTAGAAACACCTATAGCAAATCAAGATGTCAAGCCTTCAAGCATAAGTCTAGCTTTCAGCTATTTTCCCAAAAACTTCCTTCAAACCCATCTTCTAGAAACCCAAATCCAGAAAACCCCCAAATTCTCTCACCGCAGTGTGTTTCTAGCTCCCACACCATGCTTCATGCTGTCAAGCCCTATTCATTATCTGAATCACGCACAAAGTACTCCCAATAATCGAATTGTTGAGTTGATTTTGGCCTAGTCAATGTTTAATTCAAAAAGGACCCTCACATTTTGGTGACTCTGCTAGGGACTAGGTTGTGATTCAGAAAATCTGTTCATCATGCAGTCTTTCAATTTAAGCATGCTTATGTCATTCAAAATTGTGCTTGTGTCAAGTAACAAGGGGCTACCTCTTTTAATGTGATTCAAAACTGTTGTGTATCTTTTGTCAATGATTCCTCAACTCCAAGCCCACCATCTTAAATTCTTTCTTTCTTCATCGTAGTCCTAACTTTCTGTACCAAGACATCAGAGGCAATAACATTCTTCATGCCAAAACCAAATAAAGCTTGGTCTCAAGGTGTTGATGATTCTTGTTGCAAGTCTTTTCCAAGTTGTAGCCTTCCCTGCCAAAACATGAGTCTTCATAGCAATAACCAAAATTTTCGCTACCATAGTCACAAGTGTTTCATACTAGAAATCTCTTCTACAAGCTTTTCTCATATCTAAAACTTTTAGTACCTAACTAAAGTTTTTACTCGCTTAGCCAAATCCTCAGCTACAATAAAAACTAGCATCTAAATCTAGATGAAACCTCAGCTATTATGGCATATACTTGATGAATCTTAAAGATTATATTGTCATTGTGGTAGCATTGCACTGCATTGTCTTTAAAAATGAAAGAAATACAGATAAGCTTAATACTCAAGTGATATGCAACTAACAAGAGAATCCTCTTGTTAGTCTACTATACTTAATGCATACAAGCAAATATTATTTCCCTTGCATATATAAATGCTTGTGCTTGATGAATCTTAGAGGAGAAACATCTGTATTGCTCCAATAAAACACCCCGCAGCTATAGTTCACAATAGCAACTCATGCCATACAAACAAGCTTGATCAAGGGTTGCAATTCTAGTTATCTACATTAAGAAAACTATACAGTGTAGAATAGTATTTAAGTATACTTACATCCATGTCTTAATTCATGAAAACACTTGGGGGCTAACAAATACAATTCCGACCTTTTTCCCAACTCATCTATATGATCACCTTGTGTAAACCTCCTTGACAACATCCACAGCCATAGCCAAATTCTTTACCACTGTTACCAAAATCAAGGCATAGTACCAACTTTCACTATAGTTTGCAAAAACTTTATTACAAGCTTTCTCAAACCAAAGCAGATTTATGCCATAGCTAAAACTCTCATTGTAGTTTCAAAAATCACCTCCTTTTGTACCTAAATGAGCCTGATGTCAAAACTCAAACTAAAACAGAGTCAAAGCTCTCACTTCAGTAATCAAAACCTCACTTGCAGTTATCAAATTATTCAAGCTCAAAGTAAAATAGCTTGAATCGAATCAAGTTCACTACTTCAAGCCTTTCTTAAACCAACTTGACTGCATAGTTCAAGTTTTCATTGCAGTAACCAAATATAGATATTCAATTTTTCATAGCCAAATATATATGTTTGAATTCAAACCAAAATTCTTATTGCAAACCTTTCTCAAGCCAATGCATCTACTGCTAAAGCCAAAATGTTCATTGAATATTTAGCCAATGGAGTTGATATAAAACCAAATTACCATGTTGCAAGCCTTGTCAACCAAAAACTGGTGTCGCCAGAACTTCTACTGTGGTAACCAAACCTCAAAGGCAACAAAAACTTTTATTACAAGACTCCTTCAAATCAAGCATTTATTGATAGAGACTATACCATTGGCCCTTAGCCAAGTAAAAAAGAATTGCAAGCCTCACAAGCATTTCTTGGCCAGAGCTCTTGTAGTCAGAGCCAAAGTTTCCACCGCAGTAAACAAAACTTCATCTATAACAAGACAACAAGCTAAAGTCAAACCACCATGCCACTTTACTTTTAAGGCAAAATAACCCTTCCACTAAATCAAGGTTATGCCAAGCACATCTCACATCAGGCTTATTATCTAAATGTTATGATTGAAGTTGTTTTTACTGACTTACTTTCAGGCAACTCTTGTTGCAACCTGCAGTCAAAAACTTATTACTACCTTAGTTCAAGCATAACATCTTTTCAAACCGAACATTGAAAATTATTGTTCAACCTCCCTACTATTCATTAAACACCATAGCAGCAAGCTCTTCACCAGCCAAGGACAAACACTATTTCGCAACCATAACCAAAACCTTCCCCTCCACAGACATAAATATTTGCTTTAGCATATCAAATGGTCAATCAAAAGCCTTTGTTACACATTTTCTCTAGTAAAATGTCTTTGTTACACATTTTCTCGAGTAAAATATCTTTGTTACATCTTTTCTCCAATAAAAAAGTCTTTGTTACATCTTTTCTCTAGTAAAAAGCCTTTGTTCCACTCTTACTACTTTAGTCAAATCTTCTACTGTCTTAATCACCATCCAGTCTAGCTTCCAGTCATATCTTATTATCCATTCTCATGACCTATGCAATGAAAAAACATTCACTGCAGTGACATATCACTATGGTTTTTTTATCTTTCGATTGAAAAGTTGTTGCAGACAAGCTTGGGCTGTAGTTTTAGTCCTCTTGTTGTTGTGTCACACTCCATGCAGATGCAGTTTTAGTCTATAAATGAAGTTTGTACACTTGATCATTCTTTGAGATAACGTTTTACTGTGATCAAAAAGCACTATAGTAGTTGGTCATTAATTTCAACTATTTGGCATGCAGCAAGCTTCTGAAATTGATTTATGCAGATGAAATTTTGAAAAAAAAAAATGATCAATATTTCATGCTCGATTATCTCTTTTCCTCTGCTAGTATCTATGCCGAAACAGTGTGATTGTCTTGGAAAGCTAAGTTGTGAAGTCAATAACAAGCTTAGTTTACGTCTAAGTCTTGAGGACTTAGTTCAAGCTTGAGTGATCACTGCAGTAACTTCATGATTAGCTACAGGCTGATTTGGCTAATCTCATGTGACTCATATATGGCTTCATACCTTGTTTCTACCAAGCAAACATTCTTATAAAAAAGATGCAATACACTCATACATCATGCAATTCATTCTAGTATAAACAAAGAAAAAAGACATATCCATCCCTTCTCTGTAGCTAGTATGAGAATCATTCCTAGTGTCATCATAACAACCTTACTTTCATAGAAGTACTGAACAAGACATCAATCTTAGTCAGTTCTTACAATAACTTCAGTAAATCCCAACATTAGTCTTACTTCACCACTACAACAACTATAATCTTCATAAAACCAGTGAACTCTTTTTCAATCACTATATGAGTCAACGTGCTGTAACTCATTTCCTTAAACTTCAAGCAGCAAACAAAATAAGTCTTGTGTCCTTTGAGCCTTAAATTGTATCTTTTAGCTCATAAACCATATCCATTAGTACTATGAACCTCATCTCTAGCTCTCCTAATGGTAAATTTTCCAAATTACAACATCAAAAATCCTATTAAGAAAGCACCAATTCCTTTGTCATGCTCATTTTTCATATATACAAAATGCTGTTACACTTTCATTGCTGTAAATCTATATATTATTGTGCAAAAAGCAGAAAATCACTGCCGATATGTCACTGCAGGGAGAAGCACAGTTTCAGAAATCTTGCTTTTGTTGTACATGCATTGCAAGGGAAAAGTTGTCGCTATCAACTGATTTTCTGCCATAATCGATAGTGCTGTAAAAACATACATTGCTACTACCATGCTGTAAGTCACTTTTTCATGCTCAAACACAAAATGTTGCTACATAGCCATTGCTACAAGGCCATGTATTTATATAGAAAAAAGACTATCAGTTGTATGTGATAACACTATGAGGTTGATTCTGAATTCTAGTCTTAGTTACTATGATGTTCACAATTATTGCAGTTTATATATTGCAAGGTTCGAAAGTTGTCTTGAACACTTTTAAGCTGCAACTGGCAATGCTATAAAACCATACCTTACTGAGAGAATGTTATAGGTCACTACTAATATCATGCTACACTATGAGCTGCTCTAATATACTTACATCAAATTGTTATTACAATATCAAGCTTATGTAAGCATCATGTCAATAGATCAAACCACATGCTTTTTTCTAACTCCTACATACGCTTATGACGGAAATGTCATGAAATTCATATACCAGACTCATGTCTATATGTGACAATCTAATTCATACTCCAAGCTTATGACCATGCCAAGCTCAAAACCATGCCAAGCGGATTCATGACTAAGAGAATTACTCCAAGCATATGAATAAAAAAAAAAAACTCAAAAGCAATCTTGCCAAGTTCCTCTTTCTAATGTCATGCATCCATTCTAAAAGCCATGATAAAGCCACGCTAAGCCCATCTCTAAAGCAAATATTTTTCAATGCACACGCGCTCTTTCACGATCATTCAAATACAAAGGCAACCACAAGCTCAAGCGATCAAAACACGTGCCTAAGACTAGCCTATGCAACGTTGCCACAAGCTAAATCTACTTAAATTCAAGTTACAAAAATTATTGCAATATGCATATTAATCATTAAGGGTAAAAAATCAAGCAAATTAAGGTAAATGCATGAAAACTTTACATACCACATGCAACCATTCTATATCCATTAATCCGAGACAAAATGAATTCAAACAAAAAATTACTGAATCATGCACAAAGTATTCCCACACCATGCTTCATGCTGTCAAGCCCTATTCATTATCTGAATCATGCACAAAGTACTCCCAATAATCGAATTGTTGAGTTGATTTTGGCCTAGTCAATGTTTAATTCAAAAAGGACCCTCACACATACAAACATCCTATTCTAGAAAAATAGAACTCCGCATACCCAGAGTACACCCACCTTTTTGACAGTCCACCCACCATTATTCTAACAAAGACCTAGATGCTT
This sequence comes from Rosa lucieae, assembly GCA_024704745.1. Taxonomy (NCBI): domain Eukaryota; kingdom Viridiplantae; phylum Streptophyta; class Magnoliopsida; order Rosales; family Rosaceae; genus Rosa; species Rosa lucieae. The sequence continues at coordinate 26,357,907 of CM045493.1, read as the reverse complement.
AGAAGCATTGTAAAAAGGTTCCAACCAAACATCTGATCTTTGTGACCTAAACAAAAATTAAACAGTACTATGGGCCCTGGGACCCCAGTCTAACCAACCCCACACCAAATGGGTTGACCAAATTGAGGCCCTAAGAAAAAGTCACGTAATCTAGTTCAAGGCCCAACCACTCCAAATTTTGGGAAGAGCCCAAGAGGCCAGACACTAGCCCAGGCGCCTGCCAAAAGAGAACCGAGGCCAAATTGCCCTGTCAGTGCCATACACGCGATGAACCAACCTCAAAAACTCCTTGACCAGATGAGACTTTGGAGAAGGGAGATGCACACCATCAGCCGCTGCGCTTGAATCCCACGCCTTCACAAGGATGAAAGGACAAAAGGAGGAGACGGCCCGGCCGATCCTTCCTACACACGACACCATGGAAAGCGCCAGAAGTACTCTCCATCTAGGATGGAGGAAGGTGCAGATATGTGCAACCCAGGGCGGCGCTCTCTCTAGGGTTTTCATTCTCTATTGTAAATAAAATTGGACCTCTCATACTTGTTAAACCTCCAATTTACTTTTCTGAATACTTAAAAGGCTAAGTATCCATCCTTAATTTTACAAAAATACCCTTGAACAATTAAATCTATATCTTCAACAATTTGTTGTTGTTGTTGTTGTTTTTTTTTTTTTTTAATTATATATATATATATATATATCTATCAATTCAACTACGAAGAATTTTGTGAGAAACTGTCTACATCTTTAGTGTACTTTTAGTGACAAAACCAGAAAATGATTCTTGGAGGGGTCGAACAAGCAGATAATTATAAAGATTTTTTTGTTAATCCAAATTTGTTTTAGAGAAACTGGAATTGAGAGAAAATCGTTGTATATTCTCATTGATAATAGGGGCCTGTTTATATAGAGCATTACAATGCATAGAGTCTGAATCATATAAGGAAAGATAATCATATATTGAATAGGAATCTCTAGATTCTTTTAATTAAACCATATTACCACTAGGTCAAGTAACCTAGAGTTTGGGCCAAACACAAAATAGGCATTTACTTGAACACTCCCCCTTGTGTAGCCCAAACACGGTGCATCTCTCGTTGCCTCACAAAAAACCTTGTCGAGTAACAAAAACCCACTGGGACAAAAATAACCTCGGTCGAAGGGGAAAAAGAGCATTGCACACCCTTTACGTTTCGAGACCATACATGTAGACACCTTCCCCAGATGTCTGCATCTCCCCTTGATGACTACGGTAATTGGAGTTCGGATAACTTCCGCAAACTATGCTACCAACATATTTATTGAAAGTAGAATTTAGGCAATGACTTAGTGAGCAAGTTTTCCATATTGTCCTCAGATTGAACCTAGTTCACTTTGATCTTGAGGAGAGTCTGTTGTTGCTAATTATGCTTGGTATTGTCGCTTTTGATGTATCCTTGCTTCATTTGTTCAAAACAAACAACATTATATTAAATGCTCATAGGCTCATCTATGGTAGACTTCAAACCACAATTGTTCGAACATGCGTAATTATGGATCCAATCCATAAATATTCACAAACTACTTCATGACGAGCAATAATCTCTGCGTGGTTCAAAGATATAGCTACTAAGGTCTGTTCTGTAGACCTCCAAGATATCACGGCCTTTTCCTATGGTGAACACTTAACCAGTTTGGGAATGACCTTTGCATAGGTCAGAGAAGATACCCAATATCAGTAAAACCTTCCAAAACAGATGTCATTTTGGGATGGGGATAGTGGACGCAGGCTAGTGTTGGCGGCGTTCCTGGTGTGTGATGGGTCCGAATCCATCATCTCTCTGTAGGGATAAAGCATGCCCATATCAATCGTACATCTCAAGTACTGAAAGATATCTTTTACACTAATCCAATGGCGTCGTGTTGGCGCAGAGCTATATCTAGCTAACAAGTTCATGGAAAATGAAATGTCCGGTCTTGTGCATTGAACTAAATACAATAATGCCCCAATTGTACTTATGTAGGGCACTTCCACCTCTAGCACATCTTCGCCATCATCTTCGAACGAAGAGGATTCTTTTTAGGATCAAGACTACGGACGATCATGGGGGTGCTTGGAGGCTTGACCTTGTCAAAATTCCTAAGCATCTATCAACACGGTGCTCAAGTTCCAAACCAAGACATAATCGTGTTCTCCCAAAATCATTAATCTCAAACTCAGATTTCAAGTGTTCAACGGTTTCCCTTAACTCTTTAAGGGCTGCCAATGAAGATCATGTCTAACATGAACCGCGATAAAATCTGAAACTTGTTATGGAAACGCATGGGCATCTCCCTTCCCAATCAAGTAGTCACTTTAGTAAGCGTTTCAATCTTATTGTAAACGCGCTCCGTGGTCTAAAGCCACTTGACTTGAGTAAATGAAGTTCACCATGAACCTTCATGTATTTTATGTTAGGAGGTGTTGGCATCACTAGCTCAAAAACCTTCGTCTTCGTTAGAAAATCCAACTTAACCTGGATCGCACCTTTCCATTTATGCCAAATCTCTCTACGTTGGCATTCATTCATCAACGGAGCGTGGTTCGATATCATCTAACTCAACAAACTCTTGCGCAATGAAATGCACAACTACATCATCAATTATGATAGAGTTTCTATCCCACGTCTCATGTACACTAGTGTAATTTTCATAGAGCTCTATATTCTCAAGAATAGATTCTGACGTTGAGGCGTCCTCCAACGATAACCATAATCAGGAAGATTCTCATGAGACGGATTTTGAGTCTTGATGATCAAAGGATTGGAATGTGCCAAAGTATCATTCGAATCCATTGGTCTCCCACGCATCCTAGCTAGGGCCATGGCCTATAACACCAAAGTGTCACTCTCTTTGGCGTTGGCGCCATGGCTACCTCCGTGTAGGTGGCTCTACGTCCTCTTGTAAGGACGTTCTTCCTTGCAGGCATGTTTGCAACATATTTGTGTGATCTCGTCACTTTAATGGGGATCGAGATGAGACATAGTGGGGACATGCCAAGACAATTCCTGTCGTTCCTACTGAACATCCGTGTTCTTATCTCTCCCTAAAGATGGGAAGACTGTCTCATCAAAGTGACAACCAGATAATCTAGCGACAAGGAGATTGTCTTGCAAGGGCATTAAGTGACAGACGATTGTTGGAGTTTCAAATATAACGTAGTTGCCCATTCATCTGTAAGGACCGGTCATAGTGCGCTGTGGTGGTGCAATTGGCACATACATGGCTCACTCAAATGTGTGTAAGTACGATACTTGTACCCAGTCACTAGCTGTAACGCACAGGTAAATTGAGTGGCGGTGGGTCGTAGACGAATTAGCATAGCTGCATGCGATATTGCATCACCCCAAGGGGATATAAGGAGATTGGTGTGCATTACCAATGTTCGGACTACCATCGTAGTCGTTTCCGCGAGACCAATTGGGTGTGTTCATGGGAATATGATGTCCAATATCATTCCCAATGCAATAACCATCGAAAGTCTTCAATGTAAACTCTCTAGCATAGTCAAATCCAATTGACTGAATATGATGATTCAGGGAGTGAGCCCGTTGTCATATGATATGTGTTAGGAGTGTAGCATATGCAGCATTACAAGTGGACAATGGCACAACACGTGACCAGCGTGTTTACGTGTCAACTAACATCATGAGATATTTAAACGTTCGCAGTTTGGTTAAATCAGTCCACTGAATCCCCATGGGCTCAAATATTTTTCATTTATCACTCCAAGAAAAAGGGACATGGGCTCAAATATCTCACATGGGATTTTATGAATCAAAACTCATCTTAACATGCTCATATTATGTACCAAGGTCACAGAATCCATATCCACTACACAGGCACATGCTTTTCATATATCTCAATTAACCAAAGAATACCATTTAAAATCATCTCAATATTGTGATTCTCTTTTAACCATAATTTCAGATATATAGAATCATCTTAAACAGTTCAAAGGACATCATATGACTCAAAAACCAAAAACAAAAACTTTTTGTTTTTTTGTTTTTTTTTGACATTTTTTCAATTTTTTTTTCAATTTTTCAATATATAGGACTCAAAATAAAAGACAAATACATAAATCCCTTCCCCCACACTTATATATTGCATTGTTCTCAATGCAATCAATTATAAGCATGCAATGAAACAAATAAGCATATATAGAAGGCATTTACCAAAATAAATTCTAAAATAAAAAAAAAGGACAAAAATAAAATAAACAAAAGAAATAGAGAAAGAGAAAGCAAATATGCATTTGTAGACTCCTGCACAGCTGCTTCTAAATTGGGTTGTCTCCCAAGTAGTGCTTGAGTTTAATATCTTTCAGCCAGACAGTACCTCCATTAAAAAAAAGTTAGTAACTATAATTAACAAAGAAATACAAAATACATAAACAAGTAACTACGAATTACACAAAACAAGTATAATTAACAAATATATTGTACATAAGACACAAGTTAAGTACAAAAGTGAATATAAAACTTGAAAAGTATTTTTACAAGTGTAAATTGCAAGGTTCTTTTGTAATAAATATTATTGATATCGAATCTAATTCCAAGCAGTAAATCAAGTGGACGTGCAGCCCAAGTAAAGTTGCCTAGACACAAACTCCCTTTAGCATCCTTTGGGCAACCTTACTGAAATGGCCAGGTAGGGGAGGGCGAACACGAAAGGCAGAATCCATTTTGGCATGAGCTACTCCCACATAGTGGTTTAGGTCCATTTGCAAGCACTTATGGATCCAAAACCCGTCATGAACATTGTCCCCTTCCTAAACACCATCTCACATAGGCTATACTTACTGAGATGAAAAAGGTTATAAGTGTGAAGACAGTTCAACAAGTATTAATAAAGGCCGTCCTCAACCTTAAGGGACATGAACTAGCTAGGTACCAATAAGGGGTTTAGGCCAATATTAACAAAAGAGACTTCACCTATTCTATCCAATTTACAACTTACAATTAAAACTCGTATTCAACAATAAAAAAAAACAACCTAATTAATTTAAACTAAGTTTCCAACAAATTATATACAACAATTATAAACAAAAACAAGTGATTTTTCAATCCCCGGAAACGGCGCCAAAAATTGACAACGCTAAAAGTAGCGCGCAATCTAACCATGTAAAATATCATAGTTAGTATACGGTAAATAGGGATCGTTCAAATCCGGGGATTGAGGGTACACCTGTCATTATAAAACAATTAAAGAATTAATAAAAATATAAAGTATAATATTTTCAAAAATATATGCAAGTAACGAAATAAAGGGGGATTTTAAACTTAGGGTTTCTAAAATTAAAGTAAACAAAAGAAAGAAAATGTAAAAACACATATACAAGGGGTGAAACGCAAGTAACAAAGATCAAAACCACAACCATATGCATGAAATCCAATCACAAATCCTATAGTTGATTATCTATGTCATGAGAAAGAAGTTGACCATGTGAAACGTTAGTAAGCAAACGATTTCCCATATTTTTCTTTCCTTGAATATTTAATCTAAGTGAAAGCACCTAAATTAAACCTATTGAACATGCAATCATAGTCTAGAAAGCTAGCTACTCAAGAACACATTCAATGCATGAAGAACAAAGAAAGGATGTCAACCAAAGTGCACAACCTAGTATGAAAAAGTTCATCTATTTGCAACCCTCCTTAATTGATTTCGACTTTTGTCCAAAGCCTTTACTACTTATGATTTAGGGTCACAAAACTATTAGATGAATTGTTAACCTAAATCTAGCTCTAATTACATGCATATATCCTAAGTTGGCCACCAAAGAACGCATATATCTTAATTGATTTCGACTTTTGTCCAAAGCCTTTACTACTTATGATTTAGGGTCACAAAACTATTAGATGAATTGTTAACCTAAATCTAGCTCTAATTACATGCATATATCCTAAGTTGGCCACCAAAGAACACATACATATAAAAGTTTTCTATAATCCAAAATCAATCAAGCAATCTCACAAAAGCATCATAGAAATCAACTATAAAGAAATCACAGATTCATTTTAAAACATATAAACGAGTTTTAAACTTTACCCTTAACATCATGTTAACTAGAATTCATAACTCTACGAATCAAACAAAGGAAAACAAAAGAAAGTATGAAATACACCGTGAAAGATGGATGACAAGCCTTGAGACGAAGAACTTGAAGATCCTTGAAAGTAAGAAATCTTCTAAGGACGACATAAGGGTGGATGGCGGCTAGGATCTTGATGTATTGCATGACTTCTTCTCCTCGTTGGTTGAGACGCAGAGCTTCTGAAGACTAGAGAATGGAGAGAATTTTTCTGATGTTTATTTTCTAAGGGAGAGAGGTGTGTGTGAAGTGGTGTGTTTAAAACATCTAGCAAAGAGGAGTATATATAGGGGGACGGTCAAGATTCATGAATCTTCTTTTTAATTTCTCAAAAGTCATGCCACACAGCTTCGACCAATCACAGAATGTCATGTCAGCTCTATTGAGTCATCCAACCAATCAAAAGCCTCCAAAATAAGTCCATAATCCTTCAAAATATATTATTGCTGATTTTCCCAAGATTTTATCTGATTTTTCTCTTAATTTTCGGCCAAAATACTCTTAAGTGAAAATAGGAATGAATCTGAACTTGTTTTGGACATTTTCTCCCTTAAATCTCTCCATGGCATCATTATCCTTGATCCTCTCTTGATTTTTGACATTAACTCCATGATTTCCATCCCTTTTTCACGCCAAAATATATATTCTCCCCAAAAATATATCTTTTACGTCCAAAATTGGACTTTTTCCCATTTTGCCGAAATCCACATTTAATCTAGAAGGATCTTGGGCTTTCTTAAGTCTTCTTCAAGCCATGTGGTCTCCTAGTGCCTTCAGGACTCCTCACATTTCGCCATTTTTCTTCATTTCTTCAACAATGCTTTCCCAGATGAATCAGGAGTCTTGCTTTGACAAAGTTTCCTCTTCAGAACAGGATTTCCTGGTTGAATCAGGAAAACTTCATTTCTTCTTTTCAGCACATTCTTGCAGCCCTTGTGCCTTGCCTTAGCCCTTCCCAACGTTCTCTAGCTTTTCTTTCTCCTTTAGGCTCATTTCAGCTCTATTTGCTCCATGAGACCTAAAATTATAAACTTTTATTAAAATTACTAATAATAGAAACTTTCCTAAAAAAGAAACTTATTGAAAGAAGAAGGATTCATTTAAGAAAATAACTAAGTAAATATGAGGAAATAAAATTAAAATGTCGCATTAAAATGCTCCTATCATCCTCCACCAAAATTAATCAAAGGTTAGTTTCTCAATCTTGATTGACATATTCCTGGAATCCCTTTGAATTTGCTAAAAGAAGGATTTCAAGGGTTTTGAGTTGGAATATCGAGTAATAACTATATTAAAATATTCAATGAATTTAGTTAAGGAAATTTCAAATCAGATTGTTTTGAATTTACTTTTGTATTAAATGGATCATGTATAGAAATTATTATTTTTACCTAATTGTTTTAGAATTTTTTTTTAATTGAATGTTATATTTGTGGGAGGTACGAAGAGTGTATATATATATATATATATATGTTAAAGGAAAAACACATTATGTGCCTTCGTCAAAGTGATTGACGGAGAGGGAATCAAGTAATTAGCAATCACAATCAATCAGCAGTTAATGTCATCATTGTAATTGATATTTCCTTTGTAATTCACTCCCTATATAAAGGGACTATGAAATGAAATGAGTAGACCAATTCCAATTGTCATTTTACTTTAACACGTTATCAGCACGCTCAGAGCAAATAGCCAGGAAAAAATTCGAAAAACCAAACCCTAGAATTTTTTTTTCTGCCGCACTAAAAAATAATAATAATAATAATTTCTCTTTCCCCGTCCAAGACCGGCCACGTCCTCCCTTCCCGACCTCTTCCTCCTGCCAGCCTACACGGGCCTCCAGTGAACTGCAGCACCGATCCCAACAGGCCTGCAGCCCTGCACCGCCGAGCCATCTCCAGCGCTGCACACTCCGCTCAGGCCCCTGCCCAACGCTCGCTGACCTGCAGCCCAGAGCACCTGCCTCAGTCCACGATCTCTGATCTTTGCAGATCGACAAACCAGTAACATCCTCTGCCTTTTCCAGACCGGCCTCGTCCCTTTGCCAAGACTGTAGACGTAGGACTCCCAACTGCAGCACCAGACTTCGGCGATCCAACCGGCCTTAGCTTTTTGAGAAGCCCAGTGCTGCCGGAAACTCCCTGTTCCGTTGGAGGAGCCCAGCTCGCCTGCATTACCGACTGGCCTCATCCCTCGTCCCTCGTCCCTCGCCCCAAATCAGCTACCCATCTGAAAAAAGAAGAACATAGAACCAGAAAGAAGAAGACAAGAAGGAGGAGGAGGAAGAGAGAAAAAAAAAAAAGAGAAGAGAAACAGAAGAAAAAAAAAAAAAAGAGGTGACCGGGCTCAAAGATCAGACCCGGCCCAAAGAAGAAGAAAAAAGCAAATTAAGCCTGAGGCCCAGAAAAAAAAAAAAAAAAAAAAAAAAAAAAAAAAAAAAAAAAAGGGGAAACAGGCTTGTGGCCAAGAAAAAGAAAAAAATATAAGGCCTTGTGGCCCATTGCTGCAAAAGAAGAGAAGAAGCAGCCCAATTTTTTTTTCCTTAAGTCCGAAAGCATCGCTACGCAAGCCTACATCAACACGCGCGTGCGTTAGGATTGTTTTATTTTTTCGAAACCAAGTATGTTCTCTTTAATTTATTTATTTTCATACAATGGTATATTTAATTATTTATTTTCTTAAGTATGCTTTATATTTTATTGTTTTGTTTTATCATGAACTTTTGAGCATGTTTCGTTAGATAATATTGATCCTCTTAAAGCATGCCTTGTTTTTATGTTTTTATAATTATGTTTAAGCATATTTTAATTATTTGCTTATACTTTATACTTTAATTTGAAAATGCCATATATATCTTGTTATATATATTTATGCACTTGTGAGCATGTTTGTGAATTTATTTACTCTTATATATTATTCCTAAGCATGTCTTTAATTATGCTATTGTTTTATTTTATTTTACGCATGCTATATTATTGCTATTATTATGTGTAGTATATAATTTGTTGTATATTTGTGAAATTTGAGCATGCCATGTAGTTTATTTTTATATGCTATATTTAAATGTGCTATGATTGTTTTTAATGCAACATATCAATACCGTTTGGCCATGATAATGAAAATTCATGCGCATTATCCATACACACTTACTGTGATAAAGCATTTTCACATAGCATCGAAAGAAAGAAAAAATGTGACCATTACGAATCTTGGTCTTGAAATCTAATTCATATTTTTTGAAAATAATTCATGTGGATGTCTTTATGACTGCGTAATTTATTTCTTCTCTCTTGTTTATGTAGATGGCTGATCCAACTCGACCTGAATTTGACATTTTGGACTCAGACGGACTTGAGTACCACCGTTGGGTTTCCGATGTAGAAACTGCCTTTGTGGCAAGAGATTACACTGCCACCATTACCAACCCCAAAGACAATGGACCGTCTGACAAGGTGAAAGCAAATGCCTTAATGTTTCTGAGGCGACATATTGATCCTAGCCTCCGCTGGGAATACCTTCAGTTGAAGACACCCAAAGAACTGTGGGATGCGCTTAAGGGACGTTTTGGGAACATTCATGACACATTGCTCCCAGAACTGACCGTTCAGTGGAATGAAATCCGCCTGCTTGACTATAAAAGGGTAAATGACTTCAACAAGGATATGTTGTGCCTAAAAGCACGTCTAAATTTATGTGGAAAGGAACTCACAGAAGATGATATGATCCAGAAGACTCTTTCCATTTTTCCTACTTCAGCAATTATACTAGTGAACCAATATAGGCTGGAGTATGATAACAAAAGAATCACAACCTTCAACAAGCTGATCAACTTACTGCAAGTGGCTAAGAGGCATAATGAGGTTCTTTTGAACAACAATGCCAGGCCTGTTGGGACAAAGAAAATTCCTGAGGCTAATTATGGCAAAGTGAAAGGTGGAAAGAACCTCAATTCAAAGGGGGTTGGACGTGCTGATCCCTACCCACGTGGCAACAATGCATCACGTGGCAAGGAACATGGGGGTCGTGATATGGGTCGTGGAGGCCCTCCCAATGTATGGCGCAGAGATGGTGGTGTTGACCCTAATGGTCATGGAAACAAGGTGCAAAGGGCACCTAAGAACCCTTCAGTCAAACAGAATAGAGTTGGCAATGAACCATGCTATAGGTGTGGAGTCATTGGGCATTGGTACAAGAACTGCCGACCAAGCAACAGAGTAACAGCCAATTACAAGAGGTATAGGGAGTCTAAAGAACAAGAGGCTCACTATATGGAAGAAGGAGGCCATGACCCAGACGTCAACCTCACAATTGCATACTTTAATGGCAATAAGGAACTTGCTCAGTCAACCGATGCCCCAGATTTTGACTGATCTGCTTTATTTACTTTATTTTCCAACAACAGTTATGAAGGCATAATGCCTCATTTTTAATTAGACTATTACTTGGTCTTAAAGTTTATTTCAATAATGGTTTGATGAATTAGAACAAGACCTTGATTTGATTATTGTTGGCTCATTAATAAATTTTGAATTTTATTCTCAAGCACTGAATTTATTCAAATTTATTTACTACACATATTTACATGGTTCGAAATTGCAATATAAATATGTAAAGCAATACATCTAGAGAAAAAATTATTATTAGAATGAAAAGATTATCATTCTACTAAAATAGAAATACTCTAAAGAATCTGAGATATATTTAAAGTTAAAGACGCTTTGTATGCACCAAGAGCTAATCGAACCTTGTTAAGTTTCAAAGATATTATTGTCAACGGTTATAATGTAAAAACACACTGTGAGAATGGAACTGAATACATTTATATTACCTCTAATGAATGTGGAAGGAAACACATTTTAGAGAAACTCATAAGTCAATCTAGTGGACTGAACCTCACTATGATTCGGATCATTGAATCCTAGATTGTCACCCATAAAGAAATGTGGGACACTGACTCATACAGGCTTTGGCATGACTGCCTGGGGCAGCCCAGTCATGACATGATGATCCGTATTTTAAAAAAACTCATATGGACATCCCTTCTTTCGAGTGAAACATAAAATGGGACAAAAATCTGTCACACTGCAAAGTGTCGGTTCTAGTATTGCTCAAATGCAGTCATTGCCTTCTGAAGTACCAGAAGCACTACCTCCCTCCCATTATGCCTCATTGACTATTTCATAGGCACATCACTCATTTTGCAAAGCCTGCTCTTTAGCAAAAATATGATCGAGACTTTCCTATGCTAAAGATACAAAACAAAACATTCCATTCTTACAAAGGATATAAGGAGATATCTGTGGACCTATCCATCCAGAATGCGGACCATTCAAGTACTTTATGGTTCTGGTGGATGCTTCGACACGCTGGTCACATGTCGTTTTATTGTCCACAAGAAATACTGCATTTGCAAAACTCCTAGCACAAATTATACGCTTAAGGGCTCACCACCCTGATCACCCTATCAAGTCTATAAGAGTTTACATCAAAAGCACTTGATGAATATTGCATGTCTATTGTGATCGATGTAGAGCATCCTGTACACCATGTGCATACACAAAACGGTCTCGCAGAAGCCACCATCAAAAGGCTACAGATGGTGGCTACAGCATTGGTTATGCGCACCAACTTGCCTATATTTGCCTGGGGTTATGCAATATTGCACGCAGCTTTACTTATTCGTTTCAGACCCATTGCTAGCCAACCATTTTCTGCGTACCAGTTGGTAACTAGATATGAGCCTGACTTACACATATTTGGTTGAGCAGTATATGTGCCTATTGAGCCCCCATAGCGCATCAAAATGGGTCCTCAGAGACGATTAAGTATTTATGTTGGTTATGAATCCCCAACAATTATCCGCTATTTGGAAACCTTGACAGGCGATCTCTTAACCGCTAGATTTGAGGATTGTCACTTTGATGAGACAGTCTTCCTGTCGTTAGGGGGAGATAGGAAAATGGATTTTCCAAGGGAACGAAAGGAATTGTCGTGGTTTGTCCCCACTCTATCTCATTTTGATCCCCGCACTTCACAAAGTGAAAGTGAAGTGAAAAGAATAATTGATCTTCAGAACGTAGCAGATTAGATGCCTGATACGTTTACTGATATCGCAAAAGTGATGAGATCACATATACCAGTTGCAAATGTGCCTGCAAGGTTAGAAGTCCCCAACAAGGGGCACGGTGCCACAGATAGAGGCACTGCAACCGCACTTAGTGGAGGTGTGGTTGAGGCCGTGGCTCCCCAAGGAAGAGGGGGAGGCCACTTGGTTCGATTGACACTCACCCAAGGAAGAAGAGGGCGAGTAAGGCACAAACCAATCATCAATGTATAGAATCCTTCTCATGAGATTATCTCTAATTATAGTTATGTCCATGAATCAATACTGGAGGACGCTCCGATGTTTAAAATGATTCCAGAGAATAAAGAAATCTCAAAGGATTATGAGAGTGCGTATGAGTTGATAGAAAGATCTTCCATACACATTGATGATATATACTGTTGCTCAAGGAATCATAGAGCATGATGATATAGAACCACGCTCTGTTGCAGAATGTCAACAAAGAGCAAATCGGCCTAAACGGAAAGAAGCAATCCAGGCAGAATTAGATTATCTGACAAAGAGACAGGTATTTGGTCAGGTAGTGCTAACCCCACCAAGTGTAAAGCCTATAAGACATAAATGAGTCTTTGTCAAAAAAGCGTAATGAGAAGAATGAAGTCCTGAGGTACAAGGCTCGCCTTGTGGCGAAAGGTTTCTCACAACACCCTAGAATTGACTATGAGGAGACATACTCTCCAGTAATGGATGCTATAAACGTTCCGCTACTTAGTTAGCTTAGTAGTTTCCAAAGGACTAGAAATGCAGCTCATAGATGTGGTTACTGCATATCTCTATAGGGATCTAGATTCAGAGATATATATGAAAGTGCCTGATGGCCTTACATTACCCAAGTCAAGTGACTCTAAACCACGGAGTGCGTTTGCAATTAGGTTGAAACGCTCACTTTACGGATTGAAATAATCCGAGAGGATGTGGTACGGTATACCCGTCTAAGTGACTATTTAATTGGAAGGGATATAAGAACGATGAATTATGCCCCTGCATATTCATAAAGAAAACAAGTTCCAGATTTACAATTGTAGCTATACATGTTGATGATATGAACATAATAGGTACTCTTGATGAAATAAGAGAAACCGCGAGCTACTTGAAACCCGAATAAAGATGAAGGATCTTGGGAAAACTCAATTTTGTCTAGGCATTGAACTAGAACACCAAGTTTGTGGAATACTAATCCACCAGTCTGCGTATGTCCAAAGGTCAGGCAATTTAACATGGACAAAGCGCATCCTGCTAACACTCCCATGATCGGTAGAAACTTGGATGCAAAGAAAGATCCATTTCGTCCAAAGGAATATGACGAAGAGGTGTTGGGAGCTGAAATTCCTTATCTAAGTGCAATAGGCACGTTATTGTACTTAGCCCAATGTACTCGACCAGACATTGCATTTTCAGTGAACTTGTTAGCTAGATTTAGCTCAGAGCCAATGCAGCGTCACTGGAATGGTATCAAGAACATTTTCGATACCTAAAAGAAACCATTGACTTGGGACTGTTCTTTCCCTACAGAGAAACAAGAGGGACCATATATGGAACTGCAATCCCTCAAGGAAATGTTGATGGCGAAAGCGCCACTCACTACACCAAATCGCCAAATAACTTTTTGGTTGGTTTTGCTGATGTTGGGTACCTCTCTGACCCACATAAAGATCGTTCCCAAACTGGTTATGTATCTACCATTGGGAACATGGCAATATCCTGGAGATCAACCAAGCAAACCCTTGTGGCTACCTCCTCGAACCACTCAGAGATCATTGCTCTACATGAGTAAGAACTATATGTGTATAGTTAAAAACTATCATTACACATATTCGAGGGACTAGTGGTTTGAGTTTTACCACTAAAGAGCCTGCTTGCATTTATGAACACAATGCAGCTTGCATCGATCAGATGAAGCTAGATTATATTAAGGGTGATAACACAAAACACATATCGCCAAACTTGTTCTACAATCAGCAACAACAGACTCTCCTCAAGATTCAAGTGAATCAAGTAAGGTCTGAGGAGAATGTGGCAGATTTGTTCACCAAATCATTGCCTAAGGCCATATTTGAGAAACATGTGAAAAGCATAGGAATGTGAAGACTTTCCAAGCTCCCTTGATTAATGTAAGGATCAGGGGGAGGTGTAGACGTCAGGGGGAGTCTAACACACACATATCATCCTCAAATGTAAAAGGTGTGTTGTGCTCTTTTCCTTCGACCAAGGTTTTTTTTTGTCCCACAGGGTTTTTGTTGTTACTTGGCAAGGTTTTTAGTGAGGCAACACAAACTCATGCACCATTCTTCTTTGACTGGGAGTGTTAAAGGAAAAACACATTATGTGCCTTCGTCAAAGTGATTGACGGAGAGGGAATCAAGTAATTAGCAATCACCATCAATCAGCATGGATCAAGGACCAATCAGCAGTTAATGTCATCATTGTAATTTTACTGTAACAATATATATATATATATATATATATTTTTCATTTTCTCTCATTATCCTTATTTGTCTTATGACTTGACATAGTCTATTAATAATTGAAAAAAAAAAAAACTGGAGGTCCAACTAGAATCACCATACGTATAAAACATATAAACAAAGTAAATAACTAGAAAACATCGAGAACTAAGCTAACCACAAAGATATAGAGGAATTTGATATAATTAAATAGTGTGCAATTACACTTTATCATGTGGCCTTGTGGGGTCTTTGTTCCATTAGTTTTGCCTTTCATGAAATCCAATTTAGTCTCTACTTGTCTTTTCATTTGGCCTACCATAATAGTTTTCAACCAAGGAAACAAAAGTCAAAACCTCCAAAGACGAGAACTAATGACGTTATCTTGGAACTAAAGACGATGTATCCTTTTCGGACAAGGATTGCTAGTGGTAGCTAGAGTCCAAAGGTAAATATTCCTCCTAGAGTGTAAAATTGAAAAACTAATTAGACCACCAAAAAAAAAATCACTATGTTTTTTAGTGGATTCATTTTTCAACCTCATAATATCACTTGCGAGAAACGCGGACACTTTGCTAGTAATAATAACCGTTGGGATCACTTTTTATTTTTATATTTTTTAGAGGATCATTTTTTACTCTTATTGTACATGGACAAAAAGAAAGCTTCTATTCAGACCTGCACAATTTTTTGCAAGGATTGGTTTTCCATTTAGAAAATTACACGCAAGTATCATTTTGAAACTTTATTTAGTTATAAGGCCATCTAATTTTTTTGTACACATAAGGCCATTTCATACCAGAATTATTTTCAGTCATGACAATTATGCCCCTTCACTTTTATAACAAATATTTTCTGATCTCTCTCTCTGAATCCAGATCTCCATTCTCATTTTCAATCTCAATCTCGATCTCATTCACCTCTCTCCCCCCCCCCCCCCCCAACCCCCTCTCCTTTCACGCCGGCGATTCAGGATCGACCTCCTTGCTCTTCTCCGGCAGATCTTGTCGTCAGTTAGCGTTGGGAATGGTGAAGAGGTTGGTGACGCCGATTTGGACGAGGAGGCAGGCTAGATGGCTGTCGAGGGTGGCATCGGCGTAGTTGAACACAGTGGAGGGGACTGAGTTTTGAATGGTGGAAGTGGCGTCGTTTGGTATACGGCCGGCGTCGTGGTTCTCGGCCTTGCAAACATCAAGTGAGCCAATCTTGACTCGGCGTCGTCAACCATTTCGTAGTCGACATTTAAATTCCAGAGAAGCCTCCACCTTCTCTCTGTCAAATAGGTATGGTGATGTGGATTTTGCATTCAATTTCGACTAGTGGTTTTTTTTATAATGGAGATGAAATTAGGTTTTTGTACTGGTTTTGATTGGGATTTGTGGTGAATCACAGGTGGAGCTGGCGAAGGTGCTGTGGAGATAGGGCAAAGTCATCTGTTCAATTATTAGGTCGAGCCAGGAGTCGATGATGAGGAAAAGAAAGTGCTTTTTGATCAGATTTCGAGTTACAATCTCTCTCTCTCTCTCTTTCTCTCTCTCTCTCTCTCTCTTGTGGTTAATATGTTGCTATTGTGCGTTTTCGTTGCTTCGAGACTTCAACTCTTACTTGTGCAACGAATGAGCATTCTTTCCTCTTATACTAAATAATGCCAGTAATGGCCAATGATGATAATTGGTGTGCACTTGATGGACTTGAATGTAGTCATCTTTTTCTTTTCAAAATTGAGACCAGTGGATTTCCATTACTTGATTGTCTATTGTTGCTCGGTTAAAGAACGACATTGATTTTGTATTCTTCAAATGTGCATTGGATCCAAGTGATAGTTTTGGTGTTTGTTTTGATGGAGTTGGTCTTAAATTAATGTTAGTAGGTTTTTTGGTTTTATTTTGATTAATTTCAAGTCAGAAGCTCTGTAGGTGTTATAGTGGCTTTTCAACACAGCGATAGTAATTTTTTATGCCTATGTTAGTGTCTTTTAAAACTGATTCCAGTGGCTTTTTTCTGTTCATTTTGATTGATTTCAAGTGGTCTTTTGTCAATAGCATATCAATTTGAAAGATCATGATTTTTAATATAATTCAATTTTTTTTTTTTTTGTGATTTCGTATCTCTAGCTTTTCTTGTTTGGGATTTGTGTTTCACTATCAGCATGGATAATCAATTGATTTTGTTGCAATTAGTATATATCTCTGTAGCTTTTTATTATTGATCTAATAGTTTTTTACATGTGTTAGAGTAGCTTTCTGTTTCTATGTCAATAGCTTTTTATTACTGATCTAGTATTTTACATGTGTTACAGTAGCTTTCTATTTCTATGCCGGAGGTCAGTACTTTGTCAGTAGCCAAAGTAGCATTTTGTTGTTGGTGAGAAGAGTTTTTGATGTTGATGAGAATATATTTTGTTGTTGGTGAGAGTAACTTTTGGTGGTGATGATTGCAGCTTTTTGTGGTGGTGATAATAGTTTTTAATGTTAGTGGTGGTGATGATTGTAGCTTTTTGTGGTGGTGATAATAGTTTTTAATGTTAGTGAGAGTAGTTTTTGTCGGTGGTGAAAGTAGTTTTTTGCGGTGGTGATAGTAGTTTTTTGCGTTGGTGAGAGTATCTTTTGTTGATGGTGAGATTAGTTTTTAATACAAGAGTAACTCTCTAATGTTAGTGAGAGTAGCTCGTTGATGTTAGTGACAGTAACTTTTGTTGTTGGTGAAAGTATCTTTTAGTGTTTGTGAAAGCAGCTTTTGCTATTGGTGAGAGTAGTTTTCTAGTGTTGGTGAGAGTAGCATTTGTTGCTGGTGAGAGTAGCTTTTGGTATTGGTGACAATGGCTTTTGTTGGTGGGGATAGTAGCTTTTTGTTTTGGAGAGCATAGGTTATTTGGCAAGCAGTAGCTTTTGTTATCTCATCGGAGGTTGCCGGAAATCTTACTATAGTAGCTTTTGTTTCTAGTGGCAGTAGCTTTCGTTGCTAATGATAGTATTTTTTGCGACATCGCAGGAGATTGCCGGAAATTTCATGAGAGTAGGTTTTGTTGCTAGCTATAGTTGCTTTTGGTGTCAATGACAACAACTTTTGTGGTCGCCGGAAGTTGGCCGGAGGTGGGCTGGAGACTTGCCGGAGTTAACCGGAGACCTCGCCGGAGAGGAGAGAGAGAATGAATGTTGATTTTGTACTCTAGTGGCATTTATGTAAATATATTAGTTTTTAATATCCAAAATATAACACATTTTTTAATCTAGTGACATTATGAAGGAAAAAACTAGATGGTGGCCTTATGACTAAAAAAACATTCTACTATGCACTTCTATATAATTAACCCTTTTCCATTTTGCCCCTACAGAAACTTGAAAGAAAAAGAAAAAAAATCAATGCGTGCTTGACTTTTCTCTCTCTTTTTTCTTTCTCTGACTCTCTTCTTTATGTTGATTCACTAGCCCTATTTTGTTTGGATTTGAAAAGACTTGGGTGACTTTAGTTGAATTTGAAAAAAAAACAAAAAAAAATTCGGAATGAGTCTCCATCTTGGTGATGTTGGTGACTACTTTCTTAGAATTGGATGGCAGTATTAGTGAGGAGACAATTTTTTGTCTTCTCATGAACAAGAAAGATAGAGGAGAAAGAAAGAAAAAAAAAACCAATGATGGGTGATAAGATAGAAGAGGACGACGTGGTTATTATATTTGTTTTTTGTTAAGATATTTAGAGGGATATAGTGGGAAATAAAATCTAACAAAAATTGGAAGAAGTCTATATACCAAATGTGGATGCCCTGTGGTACTACTGGTAAAGGAAAGAAGGCAAAAGTTGCAGGTTATGAGAAGAAGAAGACCTCTAAGGTCAGGAAGAATTTGACTGAGGACTTGGCCCTTAACTCCAACCCTAACGGGAAGGAGTTGGTACGATTTTAAGTTTCTTTAAATTTATTTTTAAACCTGGTGTGTGTAATGGTAGCTTCTAGGAGTTCTCTGAGATATTTCTATATATGTTCTCAGTTATACCACAATAAGACGAGGCATAGATGATTGATTTTTCCTTAGGAGGCGGGTCTATTATAGCATGTATTAGGCTTGCTTTTAAGCTAGCGTTATTGGTTTGTAATAAGCTGCGATGCTTGGGTAAAGTTTTGGTTTTTTCCCCGCCAATTTCTTTTCTCTTAAGTGTTGTTAGTCTCTAGCCTATTTATGTATGTGGATCTAATGTAATCAACTTTTTTTTTTTTAAATATGGAGGTATGAATAGAACTTCCCGGACAAAAATGAAACGACAACGACATCACAGGTGGGTTTGAATTCGGGTTGTGAACTGCATCTTAACGGTTTCTCCTCTTTGCCGTCCTAATTAAGTTCTCCGAAAGCCTTGGCGCCAAAATCTCATCTTTCCAAACAGAAAACACAGAAAAGGAAAATCATTGATCACATCAAACAAGGTCAGCAAAACCCAAAAACAGAAAATTACAGATCATTTGTATTCACCAACAGACCAAACCCAGAAAAGAAAACTCGCTCATTTTCAGAGATAATATCAAAAAATACGCTCACTGAAAGTGTGTGTGCCTAATCTTTATCAAATACTCTATCAATGAATGAATGTCTTCCCCTGGTGGAGATGCCAACCTCGATATGACCAAAGCCACCGACACCGTCATTATCACCAGCGACACCGCCATCACACCTGATAGTTCCGTCAAGAACGAAAAGAAAAAGAAGGTATATGGCGTTAATCATGTTTCTTTAGGTTCTTCTGTTAAGATTTTGTGATTTAATTGTTTTTTGTATTTTTCATTATATTTTTTGGGGTGAAGTCTATCATTCCTAGACTTTTTGGTGCAAAGCGAACCGCGCGTGAAAGCTCAGAATCAGATGGTGATGGAGATCTCGGTATATCTCTTTCCTTTTCTCTCTCTCTCTTTCTGTCTCTCGCGCGCTCTTTCAATAATTTTTTTTCCTTAATAGATTTGGAGAAAAAGATTGAAGAAAGGAAAAAAGCTTTCATGGAGGCAGCCCCAATGATGAGAAAGAGTTTTTCAGGTATCTCATTATGCCAGAAATTAATTAATTAGGTGCCATAATAATTCATTAGTACAGAGATCTCAGACATGTTATGGAAATTGTTTTTATGTACTTAAAAATATTGATGGGTAAGTTATTTTGGATTGGATATGAATGATGGAGACATGCCACTTACCATTAATGGAAGGAATTTTCCTTATCTTTCATGAATAGTTTTGGTAGCTTACCTAAGACCGATGATGTGTTATGATTATGGTCAATTACCTAATACCGATGATGTGTTCTGATTATGGTCAATATATTTGTATTTAAGGGATAGACATCAATGGGAACTTGAAAATTTCTTGCTTGATTTGACCCTTGGGAGTTAGGCCTTTGCTTGACTAGAGAAACATTGAGTTTTAAATATAATGGTTCCCCTTTCTTCTCTACTCGCAGAAAGACATACAAGTCCGGGGATTCAAAGCCTAAACCTATCAAACTTTGAACAACACTCTATGTTGCCATCAATTGAGACTAAAGAATTCAGGTAACGATTCTTGTCATAAGAGAAAGTTTACATATATAGTCGAAAATTGAACATAAGACGGGCGTAATTCGGGTGCAGGATATTCGTGGCCACGTGGAATGTAGGAGGAAAGTCTCCCAACAATGGCCTCAACCTTGAAGATTTCTTGCAGGTGGAAGGCTCTTCAGACATCTATGTGTTAGGGTATGATTCTTAGTTAATGTGGGACAATTAATTTTTCATATACTAAGTTTACTAAAATATTGTTGCCAATTGACTGTGGTTTTCCATATTTCGAATGTTTTTTAACACTAAAGTTTTCTTCATTAGGTTTCAGGAAATCGTCCCTTTAAGTGCTGGAAACGTGTTAGTGATCGAGGACAACGAACCAGCTGCAAAATGGCTAACCCTTATAAGCCAAGCCCTAAATAAACCCCAGAATGCGTGCACCAATACGTTTTGTTGTTCTTCAGATTCTTCGAGTCATGGTTCCAATAAGTCCTCACATAACAAGGAATCCAAGTCCCCAGGCAGTCTCAACTTCTTTCAGAAGCCTTCTCTCAAAGTTATCAGCAAAAGCTTCAGGGCAGACAGTAGAATTCTCAAGTCTTGTAACTGCCCCTTTGAATTTCCATCTCGTGAAAGACGGCGGCTAAGAAAACTCAGTGATCCTGCAGATAGTAAATTAGACTCCTCATATGGTTCTTGTGACGGTAGGGTAGACGAATTTCTTGCAACTGCAGGGTTACAATCGCTGCCTTCCTCCGAGATGAGTTACTCTCTCATAACAAGCAAGAAGATGGTAGGGATTTTCGTATCAGTTTGGGTTCGAAGAGAGTTGGTACAACACGTTGGCCATCTTAGAGTTTCTACCGTGGGAAGAGGTATAATGGGTTGCCTTGGAAATAAGGTTAGTAAAGCCAGTGTATTCTTGAGCCTGTGTTCATGTGTACCTGAATAAAACATTTGTGTACTGATTATATATATTGTAGCTTATATCTTTGACATAGGCGGGTCCCTTCTAATATAAGTTAAAAATATCTAGTCTACAATGTAATGGGCAAATGTCATATAAAGATAATCTAAATAACTCGATATTTGAACAGTGACTTGATTATTTTTGCAGGGATGCATATCAATAAGCATGACGTTGCACCAAACAAGCTTTTGTTTCGTGTGCAGTCACTTGGCTTCCGGCGAGAAGGAAGGCGATGAACTGAAGAGGAATGCGGATGTGGTGGAGATCCTGAAGGGCACACAATTCCCCAAGATTTGCAAGAATCCAAATCGTCTTCCTTGCGAAAGAATAGTTGACCATGAGTACGTTTTACCGGTTCACTGTCTATTGAGTTATTTTTTTTCCATTAATTTCATTATTCACTTTCATGGTTCGACCAGTTTGTTACTAATGAATCAAATGTGTTCTTCTGATAAATGAAACTGTTGCAGTCGGGTAATATGGCTAGGAGATTTGAATTATCGGGTGGCTTTGAGCTATGAAGAAACTAGGGTTTTGTTGGAGGACAATGATTGGGATGCACTTCTAGAGAAAGATCAGGTTGGTTCCGTCAATGCACCATTCTAGCTAGATGATTGAGCAACTTAAATTTCATTATAAACAATACTGTAGAATGCAGACTACATGAGGCGAGCTGAGTGGTAGAATACTATTCTAGTTATAATATATGGATGTATATATGTGGTATACAATTTCAAAACTACAAAAGAAAACCATTTTAGTATTAATTGTTAATTTAGATATGATTCACTTACAAGATCTGGTTTGATTTATGAGTACAGTTGAATATAGAGAGAGAAGCTGGGAGAGTATTTGATGGGTTCAAAGAGGGACAAATCTACTTTGCCCCCACTTATAAGTATTCCCATAATTCAGACTCTTACGCAGGAGAAACTGCCAAGTCCAAGAAGAAACGACGAACCCCTGCATGGTATATATCCTTCTCCTTGAATAAGAGTTTTCTTGGGCCCTAGTTTTACATTGAATCTTGATTATTAGGCTTTATGTTAACAAGATAAGTTTACAGGTGTGATAGGATACTATGGCGCGGTGAAGGTTTCGAACAGTTGTCCTATATCCGGGGTGAATCGAGATTCTCCGATCACAGACCTGTTTGTGCTGTGTTTTCAGTTGAAGTGAACTTACTTAGAAGCAAAAACAACAGATTCAGAAAGGGTTACTCGTGTGCTGCTCCAAGATTCGAATTTGATGCTTGCATGCCTCAAAGACACAGCTTCTATGAGTTCTAATAGAAACATCAGATCGCTCAATCAAAATATTGTACATTGCATTAGGGAAGTTAGGAATTACTTTTCCACCCTTTTTTTTTTTTTTTTTTGCTTCGTAAATTTTCTGGTTCTTTTGTAGAAGAGAAAGAAGATTAAACAACTGAACAAACTAGGGAACTATTCATGTAACCAGTGAGGCTTTGTTACGGTGTAAGGAGGTAGAAAGGTTGACGTTTATAGATCGATTACAATGTAGACGAGGACATTACTAATATAAATAGGAATAAGTATACAAAAGAATTAATCCAGATGTGATCGCTGAGTAAATGTGGGACAAAAAAGTTTACTGATACATAGCAACAAGCCAACAAACAGAAATTGTGTACCTTTGACCTTATAAATTATCATAATCATATCCCATGTCCCAAATTGAAGTTGAGTCTTGATTCACCTGTGAGATCCCTTCTTCTGGACATAAATTCAAATCCATGTTTTGCATTTGAATCTCAAATGCTGCATCCAAAGCTAATTCTTCCATTCCACCTTCCCAGTAAGTATTTGGAAAACCAGACAGGCCGGACCTTTCCACCGACTTCGTTTATGCTGGCCTTTTGTAGCTCCATATTAATCCATTCCACCACACTTTCGAATCCTGAATCATTTGAGGAATGATCATACGAAGAACTTGTGTCAACCTCCCGCATTGAATCAGAAACATTATTTTGATCATGGCCTGCCCTTGATTTCTTATCCACAAAGCCTAAACCTAATTCACTGTTTGTAGTTTTTGGAAGAACATGTGGAGCATCGATCCAATTCAGAGCAATCGTCATCAAACATGCACTTCCTCTTTTCGTTAGAATGTAAGGCCGTGGTACCCGCGATTTCGGGGCAGCTGATTGGTTTCTGATCAGTAATAAGTTGGAGAATTGCTTCTTCTTGGTTAACCACTTTTGACCAAATCGCCTTAGCAGTCATTTTATCTTGCAAGCACTTGGACTGCTTGACTAGCCTTCTAACCCTGTCCAAATTAGGAACCATATGCTTAATCACTGCAGCCAAAGCACTTACTTTCCAAGCCTTTTTGAGATCATGAGGTTTCCTATAAGGAGGAGGCCCATGCTCTTAGAAACCCCTTGTTCACCCCACCATATCTCATTTCCGTTAGGCCACCACGGCGGAGCCAAACCTTTTTCCAACGGAAACGGCCTCTGTGGAGGCTTACAGTGTTGCATTAAAGCAGAAAGCAACGACCCCAGCGTCGTGTCTTGCAAGTAATGAAGGAGATGGACATAAGAGTTGTCATGATCTAGCCCACTAGTACCTGCTTGTTCCAAAAGCACTTCAGGTAGATACTTGGATATTGCAAGTGGAGCGTTCTGGTCGAACCGGACTTTGTCTTTCCACCCCTCTCATAAGTTATCCGTCGATCGTGTCACCGGCTTCCCCTTCTTCGGAACTATCCCATAGACGAAGCCTCGTGCTTGGCAAACTTCCATGATCTTCACCATGTATTTGAGTATGGAATCTTGAGCTCTAGCCATCTTCACTATGCCAAAAAGGCTTTCAGACGACACATTTCAGACCACATAAGTAGTGTTTTATGTCGTCTGAGTTTTTCAGATGACATAATTTTTTTTTTCTGTCGTCTGAATATAGACTAAAACCATACTGGTTTAATTTGGAAAAATAGTGAGCATTCAGACAACACATTTATGTCGTTGTACAACGAGGTGATTTCCTATCTCAAATTTGGAGGGATATCCAAAACTTGATTGAATCTTTTCCCTCTCAAATAGCCAAGCCCTAGTTGACTGAAAAATGTTGCAACATTCAGACAACATTTAAATGTTGTCTAAGTGTGAAGCTTGTTTTAAAAATTTTCAAATTATTTTGACTTGTACTTTTTGATATAGAGATAGACCTCAACACCCAATTAAAGTCATTTTCTCTCGTCCTTAATTCAACTCTCTCAGCTCGACCTAGTTAGAACCCGTGAAAACGGAAAAACCTAAACACCAGCCTCTCTCCTTCTCTCTCAACTCTCTCAGATCTCGATTCTCACTCTCTCCTTCATCTTCTCAGTCTCTGGATTCTTCTTCTTTGTCTCTCCTTCTTCTTCTTAGTCTATACTTCATCTTCTCACTCTCTGGATTCTTCTTCTTTGTCTCTCCTTCTTCTTCTTAGTCTCTACTTCATCTTTTGCATCTGGATTAATGGAGCTCTCCAACAACAAATAGAGCTATTTTCAATTCGGATATTGGTAAGCAATTTAGTATTTCAATTGTTTTTTAGTTTAGTTTTTCGATTGGGTTCAATCTTTGATAGATTTTAGGATTTTATCTGCAGATTTTGGGTTTGCTTATTATCCAAAATTTCAATTTTAGGGTTTGATTTCGATTAGGTTTTTCTTCTATTTGGGGATAGGGTGATTGAAATAGATATAGCTGCATTGGGGTTTTGTCTTCAATTTAGTGTTGTGGTTTTCCTTCGATTGAAATGGATTTATGTGTTGGGGTTTTGAATCTTTTGATTTCCATGTTGTTTGACAAGAACTCTTTCTTCTTTCAATTAAAACTGATTTGTATTGAAAAAATCATGGTTTTATCAATAATTGCATTGTTGTTCTTCTACTAGATCATGTTGATATATAAGCATGTAAATGTTGTTGAATATTACATATGGTTCGATGCAAGAAAGTTTATATTAACAAGCTTATTGCAATTTTAGACGGCTTATGTTCAAAAATGAGTTTGACAGCAGCTATGGCCTATGGGGGATTTATGAAGGATGGAGCTAAGTGGTTGGTGGAGAACACTGAAATCCTTCTTTGTATGCAGCTATCTCCTGTAAGTTCAAATTTCCTATCTTTTCAAGTAAGTTCGTTCTGTTTCAGTCATTCCAAGAGTTTGGGTGTGATTTGTTGTAAATTTGGTATAGGTGGCTGGATTTGTGAAATACAAAGTGGGTGTTAGAAACTGGAATTTTATTTGCTGTAGCAGTTGATTGGCTGTATGAGCTGCTGAAAGCTAAGGTTTGAGGTAGGGAAAGCAAACTTTTCTCTATAGCTTTGATTCTGATTTGGTATGTAATTGGCATGATTGTGTTGGAACGTTTTCCTCTATAATTTTTAAGTGCAATTTGACAAGCAGAGAGTCACACCCCAAACATCTAACCAGATTGTACGTAGATGGTTTAGTTTAGTTACTACCTGGGATATGAAAAGCCAAATTGGGTTGTAATGCTTCATGCATCCTCTTTGTACTCCCTTGTTTACTCTCCAATGTAGTAGCTATTCTTTTGGCTTGTAAGCTAGTTCTTTTTGTTGTGTCTCTCTTGTTTACTCTTAAAACAAACCAACTTTAAAATCAAAACTTCATATTGTGGTTAAAACAGCTTTGCTGAATTTTCTGAGAAAGCTGCTGATCTGTTAAATTTGAGCTTTGTGTTTCCCTACTTACTGATCTCCAAAAGTCATAAAATTTTGATATATTTATGTTCTGCTAGTTAAAAAATGATCTGGAAAGTTTCAACTTATTTCGATGTATAATGAATCTTCAGTGATTGTTCTTTTGAGTCTGGTCTGCTTTGGCAAAGTTCCAGAATTTTTAGTGTACCCTCTAATTTTCTGCTGAGATTTGAACTTCTATTTGAATCATTTAACCAATAGTTTTTGTATATATTGAACTAGACATTCCAATAGTTGTTTCAAAATTGATTTCTTGTCAATTGGTCGTAAAATGAATTTTTGGTGGATTTTCTATTTTGACTTTGCTGCTGCTGTATTTCTCTAAAACCTGATAGTTTAGTCTATTTGCATCCATCCCTTACTTCTTGAACTTTGATTAGTTTGAAATTTTAGTATGTCGTACCTTGATATATCAGCTTTCATTCTGGAAAATTTCAACTCCATTGTTGCACAAATGAATTTTTCGTAAATCCTCAAACCCAAACTGTTCTTGCCTAAATGTTACACTTTAAGTTATGTCAAATTTGGTCTTTTTATGAATTTCTTTTGCACGAGATCATTGGGGAATGGAGCCTATGAACGTTGGGGCAAGCAGACCTAAGGTGAGTCTAGTAATGGAGCCCTTTCCAAAATTGATGATGAAATGTTTGATTTATTGTCTCTGAAAAACTGTGCAGCCAGAAATTGATTATGGTTTAGTTTCATTGTTCTATATCCCAAATGGTGTGTTTTGATTCTCTTCCTTTGGTTGAATTTTATTGCAGAAGGATTTGAAGCACCTGAAGGTTTTGAGGATGGCAGTGATTTACATGATGATGTGTGTGCTGAATCTGTACGAGTACACGAAGAAAAACTTGGGGCCTCTGAGATCAATTGTGTGGACTATGGAGGTTGCTATGATCAATATTGTTGCTCCAATCTACTGGAGATTCAAAGGAGTGCCTGATGATTTCCTTGGTTTACTCAACACGAAGGTAAATCACTCTTATCCCTTCTTACAAGCAAAAGAAGAAATACACATTGTATGGAAGTAAGGAACCAGAAGTTTCTCGGATTCAATAGTTTCTTTGGGATGAATTAAGTGCAATGTTAGCTTTTCACACTTCTCCATGCTTTGGGCAAAACTAAAACCGGTGGTGAATTGTAATTTGCTGGACTTGATGTGAATACTACTATATGAGAATGCTAATCAGTAACTAGTTTCATATTTACCGGCATAACAAAATTCAGCTACCTCTACTTGTTAACCTCTTTGCTCAATCTGCCGGTTTAGATTTAAAGGTTGTTTTGTTGTAGGAAAGGATGTGCTTGTGACTGCTATGTTTGTATATAAAATTAGACTTGGATTATGCTTAATTGCAAAGTAGAAATGGGATATTGATTTTCGTTTGTAAACAAATTTTGGAGATGGTAGTTGTGTTATTTGGTTAGTAGATAGTAAGTGTTATTTTGATACTTTCGCTTATGACACTGGTTTACTTTGCTACACATGAAATCCATGGTAATGAGACCAGAAAATTCATGCAAGGACTTTTATGACTGGTGCTGGATGAATAGGGGCTAGATTGCCAAATACTCATGGAATTTAATGTTCCTAATCCATCAATTATTTTTCTGTTTTCATTAATAGTTTAATAAACCATAGTGGTATGACTCAAATGATTTCCTGATGCTAGTTATGGGTTTTGTATATATGCCTTTCTGCATTCCTTACATTCACTGATGTTCTATTTGATCAAAACATGGTAGATCTCCTATGAGTAAGAATTTGTATGGTACAGACAAAATGATTGTTAGTAACTGGGCTTAAAATGATTGCTTGCTTGGGTTCTTCTTTCTAGTAAAGATTTAAGGGGAATGATAGCAACAATTAATATAAGAGATAAAACTTGGATTTTGAACAAGTTTGGTGTTTTCTGTTTACTATAGGAGCTCCGTATTTATTGTGGCTAATTGAGTTTTGTTTCTATCTTTATCATCGTCTGCATCTTTTTCCTTTATTTGAGTTCTCCAAATGTGGATGAGCTTTCTGACATAACTGAAAATAGATTCACTAAACAACAAGTGTTTGGTCTTTTCTTTATGGTTGAATCTCAGTTAATCAATTAGTAAGCCCTTATTCATGGTAATACATAGGATTCATACTAAATGTAATTTTCTGGTGATTGTATAGGTGATCAAGATGGAGGTTGACTATCTCTGAAATTTGAAATGGGAAATCCCATTGTTCATACAAACTTGAGGTAATGATGGTTCTAAAAATCATACACTCATTTCTGGTTGGTTATTATAGCTGCTCAACAAGCCTCAAACGTTGACTGATTGTTGTTCATTTAACATGTATTTTGGCATAAAATTCATTGATCTCGCTCAAGAGAGTTACTAAAAAGTAAGTTTCCTTTGTACCTTTCTCTTACATATTTGGATTTGCCAAGTTGATATTATCTGATATTGACTGCTTGGCTTTTCTGTGTTTTCTGCAGACTCCTAATATGCAGTTTGAGGCTTTTATTTACTACCTCACAGATCTGAGTGAATTACAGATGGTTTTAGTTTTGGCTACTCTTTTGATTTTTCTGTGTTTTCGCTTTTGCTCTATTTCTCCCTGTAACACTACGTTACTCATCATTCAAGGAAAACCCATTCCTCACAATCTACACTTGACTAGAAATTTAACATTATAACCTACACTGGACTAGAAATTTTACACTCCTCACAATCATTTTATCTGCAGGCTCACTGGCCATTCCCTTCAAATCATATTATGGATGTAAGAAAATGTTGTTCTAGTTGTTGGCCTGTTGTAGTGATATTATTGTGTTCTTGTCCTAAATACTATTATAATCCACTGGTCTAGTTCTTCATAAAATTGAGTTAAATAAGCCTTGCAACTTCAAGCAATGTGATAGTTATCTAGACATAAAGGTACTAAAAGCACTAGCAAATAACTTCATCCTACTTGCATATTATCTGCAGGGTTATGCATATATGTCATGCACCCCAGAATACCTTTCGTTTTCTATGACCACTTCTATGATTCGAGTAATAATATTCATGATCAAATCGTGAAACTGGTACAGCAGTACAGCTAGCTAGTTCCTTTATTGACTTGTGTCTAGTAGAAGTTCTTCCTTCATTAAGCATTTGGACTTCCGGATTAGTATATATGGGCCATTTTGAACTGATGCTCATGATTAGGTTTGTGTACATGAGGCGATGGTGGATTAATGGAAATTGCAATGAATGATTTTGGATGTGGATTTCATGGTTTCATGAATGGGCAATTTTAATTTCCAAAATGCATGCATACCAATTGTAACAGAGGACTACTAATATATATTATCTCAAATTGCAATCTACAACAAAAGCACACTAATGTGTGGTTGTACGTACCTGCACAAAAGCAACACAAAAACCAATTAGAAGTCTATTGTCTTTTTGGCATTGGGACGACAGAAAATTGTAGTCTAAATGGCAAAACAACAACATAAGTTAGATGGAATTGTTGGCTAAAGCGTATAACAACAACAAATAAGTGTGGTTGGACTTGATCACAGAAAATATAAAACATGTACTATTAGTGGTCCTTTCTATATTCAGACCACAAATATGTGTCGTCTTAATAACCTCAAACGACAGTAAGTTGTCGTTGTAATGAGACTGACATAACAGAAAGAATATGGTATCTATTGTCTAAACCATTTGCCAACATCACATAAGTACAATTTCAAAACCTTTCATACAACACTTAAATGTCATATAAACCTACCCTAGAACGACACTTAATTGTCCTTAGATGCACTTTACGACCACAGATCACTACACCAATTTTTCAATCAAACGACAGTTTTTCACTGTCGTCTGAGTATAGAGTATGCTGTTGTCTATCTCAATGCCGTCTGATACATGAATCAGACAATACCAGAAAACTGTCGTCTGATAAAGTTTACTACAACAGCGACTACTAAACTGTCTATTATCTGAATACCACGAAGAACAACAGCAATTGGTACCTTAACTCTTGTGCAAAGTAATTTCAGTTGACAGACCCTGGAAGAATGTTGACGTGTAACGAACATTTAGAGAACATTGATTTGTAAAAAAACTGTTGTCTGAAGGAAGCTTGTAGATCAGCAAAGTAATTGAATACTATTGACTGACTTTGAACAAGACAACATCAAAACTATTAAAGCCATTGTGTATCATTTCATCAGACAACAGAACATATTATTTTTTTGTTGTGTTACATCTTGTTAGACAATTGAATATGTTTAATAAGTATTGTAGATAGATGATTCAGACAACAGATTTTTCTTTCTTTTTTCTTCATATTCTTTTGTTAGACAATGGTTTGCTGTTGCTTTTGAATTGTCTGAGATATAAGAGAAGACATACATTCTGTACAATTGAACAACACATCCTTGATTCCAAAAATCATTTCATTCCATCAGCAATATTCATCTCAACATTTACATACCCTAAGTGCCTATAAATACATAAAGCCGGAAAACATAAAACTTGTCCTTATCTATCACAGCAGCATTCTCGAAGTCCTTGATGCACTTTGACAGGTAAGATGTCACCTTGGCAACTATTTGCTTATCTGATACTACACAAGAAAAATGGATCAGACAGAAGTCCGGTTGAACTTATGAAGTAACTGATCAATGAACAAAGCACAACCAACGCACCAACACAAAGTAAAACCAAGCAATCTTCCACTCAAGAAAGCTCCAGAATATCACTTAAATGTCCACTCCTGGACTACCTGAAAACAACAAGAGTATAGGGAATGAGCTTCACAAGCTCAGTAGGTACGACAAAACAATTTTTATAACTAAGTTTCTAACCCAGCATGCACCAGAAAGTGAAAGACAGAAAGCATGCTTTTAATTACTTTTTAGCATCAGAAAAATAACTACAAATTGAGGTTAAAGCTCAACAGTTGCTGCTGCACTTATGAAAGAAAAGCAGAGATCCAAAGTAATATAAATTGACAAGGAAACACTACTCAAATCAGTAAAAATACAAAAAGCTTGGAATTTACAGCAGCAGCTGAAATTTATTAACTGGAACGCATCTTCAATGATGTAAACACAAGAGACTAATATGAGAATGGAATTTTGCTTTAAGAGACTTCACGAGTGGGGATTCCTTTCAAAACTTTAAAGAGATGTTTATTAAACATTCTTATCTAAGGATTCCTTTCTACATAGAAAACTTAATGAGAAAATTCCAGTAACGATGAGAAGAGGATAAGAAATACAAAGGACCAAATCTGCTGTACATGCTTTGTGAGAAGAGAACAAAATAGTAACGATAGCAATAATTCCTGGCATGCTTAGAAAAAATCCCAGCAAGGTATGATTCGAAAGCAAATTCCAATATGCTGTCAAAAGACCAAGGTTATATATATAATCAAGAAGAAAACACATTTGCTACTTTGTTTAAGTGATCGAGAAACCACTTGACATTGCAAACTGAAAGACAAAAAGAATGATACTCGAACAGTATACTTTTATCAATATATGTAGTCTCTTACATGCACTTAAGAGACTTCCAGAAAGCCTTGCTATAGCTTTATCAAACAATAAATTCATTGAAAGGGGAATATATATACATATAACCATATGGTATAGTCGGAACTCAATGAGAAATATATACTTATGTTCATCAGAACATGAATATGTAGGTATTCAAAATGCTTTTTGATGAAAATTATAAATAAGGAGCTGATTCCATTTGGCTAGAAAAATTAGTAAAAGGGGTATTATTAAACACCGAATTTTGATAGGCAAACCCAGACATGACTCAGCAGCTATATATATATTCATATATATATATATATATATATATATATATAAGTTCTTTGCTGCAAACTAAAGATATAGTTCTTGTGAGCACCTTCAAGAGTTTCAGCAAATTATAACTCAAAAGGCTAGTTATATGGTAATGTCCAAAGACCATAAAAGAAACAAACAAATAGTAGGACTCGTCAAATATATTGCTGATCGACCATTCCAGAAATTTATGATTATAAACTACACCAACATTCCAAAGAAGAACACTTTTACCCATATGAATTCGATCTAAACTCAAACTTGGTAAATCACTGTCTATACATATCGTAAATCGATTGTTCAAATCCTTGTATGAAAAGGAATGGAACTGTGTTGGAATTAAATCCAAGAATGAACCATTTGATTCAAATTTGACTAGAACAGTTGAGACAAAAGTGTATTTCAAACCAACCTTTCCAAACTTAAACTCGAATTCAATCCCACAAATCACCCTTTAAATAAAATCCTTTACTGATTGCAAACAGGACTTAGAAGACCAAGATATAGTGATCATAAAAAGTAAGGACGTTTGGTACTTAAAATTTGTTTGCCCGTCATATAATTGCAAATCAAAACAAGGTAAAACTCCACATAGAGACAGATGCATCAGTACTAAAACAAACAAGGTTCCACCAATTTCTAATCATGTCAGAATCTCATAAGAATTCGTAGAGAACACAATTGCAGAAATCAGACATGTCTGAGATGCATCATATAGGATAACTACAATGAAATTTTATAGATAGTACCTTGCACTTGCTAAGGCAACAATTGCTCTTTGCTGGTTTGACAAGAAACCAACTGACCCGTTCCCATTACATCGGACAGTAGACATAATTATCACAAACAGGAATCCATGAGGCATTAAAAAACAACTCTAAAAAGACACATTGATGTAAAGCAGCAATATCGGCATTTACATAAAGCACAGTATAGCTAACCTTTGCGTAGTAATCCTTCCAGACCCTGCGAGCAATCTGATGACCTCCCAAATCAAAGGCCTTGAACTTGATTTTGCCAATACATATGACAGAATCTCATGGTGAGACTCAGATGCCAGCTCGGGGTTTCCATACTTTCTTTCTCCCATATAGACAATGTAAACCTGGCATTACAAGTCACCAAAAACCAATGAAAATTAAAAATTAAAAAAAACCCATCATAGTAAATCTGACCATTCAAAAAGAGACAACATAATCAAAGTAGTAAGAGTAGACTCACATTTGTGGAAGCAAAAGAAAGAACGAACCCATAACTGTGCAGAGCAAGAAGAAGCAAAAGGGTGACAACAATCCCTGGAGGAGGAGCCATATGAGTGAGTGCGCGTGAGTCCTTTGGTTAGCCTGAAACAATTACATGCACACACAGCTATCTCTGGGGTTCATTAAATTTTTGGACTGAAGGGTTGCTCTGTGTTGTACTATAAAGAGTGAACTGTTCAAATTAGAAGCACAAATTGAGTCAAAATAAGAAAAAGGCTCAATCACCCACAAAACCAAATTCAAATCCCAAAACAACTCAGATAGATAAACCTAAAGTATCTTCATATGCAGCACCCATAATTCTTTGGATGGAAATTCAAAACCAATCAACCAAATTTGAACCCGGGACTTATTATTAAACCAAGCCCCAAATTATAAATCCAAGCGTATAATACCAAATCAATCAAAACAACATCAACAGATCCAAGCCAAAGAATCAAACCACACCAAAAAGATGAACTGGCTATTGCTCGAAACTCCGGGAATCAAAGTCCCAAAGCAGCAGAGGGCGAATCGAAGTAGCAGAGGGCGGATGGAAGCAGCAGAGATCGAAGTGGTGGTGGTCGACTGGCGAACACTGCTGTGGTGGTCGACTGGCGGTCACTGCGGTGGGAGAGAGAGCTGAAAGTACGATCAAACAGGCAGCAGAGAGAGGTTCTCGGAGAGAGAGAGAGAGAGAGAGAGAGAGAGAGAGAGAGAGAGGGTCTTAGGGCTGAGGACTGAGGGCAGATGTGATTTTGAGAAAGAGAGGCGGGAGCTCGGGTGTTTTGGTCGAATGGAGAGGGAAAGAGTTTAATTTTTGATTTTTGTCCGAGTGTTGAAACTTGAAACTTTGAAAGTCATATATCTAACCCTAGCTAAATTAAACTTGTAGCGGGAGAGGGGGAAAAGAAAAATCTAACTTCAGACAACAGCATTTAGGGTGCATTGTCTGAAGATAATGTGACAACAGACGAATAGAAACAGTTGTGTGAAACACAAATCAGACAACAGCATTGAAGGTGCATTGTCTGAAGATAATGTGACAACAGATGAATAAAAACAGTTGTGTGAAACACAAATCAGACAACATCCTTTAGCAAGCATTGACTTAAAGATTATTGCACAACAGACCACGAATAACAGTTGTGTGATTGAAAACAATCAGACAACATCAAAAATCAACCATTGTCTGAATAAACCTTGGACAACATTGAAATAATAACTGTTGTCTGAATCGATCCATTCAGACAACATCATAATATCAACCATTGTCTGAAAAGTAATTGCACAAGAGCTAAGTAATGACTGTCGTTGGATTCGAAAATTCAGACGACATATATTTTTTTGCTATTGTCTGATTATTTCAGACGACAGTTAAAATGTTTGCTGTCGTTTGATATGTGTTGTCTGATTGAAAAATTGGTGTAGTGGATAATTGTTCTTTAAAGTCAATTTGCACAACATTTAATTGTTGTTGTATGCTCGAAGACACAATCATATTTACAAAAGACTGTGGTTGTTTTGTTTATCAGACAATACAAAATTGTTGTTTGAATGCTTTTAAAGATACAGATAACAATGTTCCCAAAATGCAAAACTCATCAGACAACACAAGACTTTTATTTTTTTATGTCGTCTGATTAACACTTTTGTCGTCTAATGCCCCCAAGAGACGACACCGTACTAGACGATATATTTTTGTTCATTCAGACAACAGAACAGTTATGTCGTCTGAAGGCCTTTTTGGCATAGTGCTTCCTTCGGCGAGACGCCTCTTCTTTAGCCCAAGACTCGGGTTCTTCGCTTTTCGAATTTCCTTGAGCTTCTCTAAGCGTACACAATCCTTCCACATCCTCTTCTTGAGATCCTCGTAGCTGATATCTTCAGCTTCTTCATCTTCCAAGCTTCGAGGATCAACTTCTTCAAGGATCTCTACCATGATTATAGATGCAGTTACTACTTGTGTGACTATGTTCTCTACCACATCACCACGTTAATATTGATTTGTGTGTTCATAAACAACCAAATCCAGTGGCAGTGGGAGAACATAAATGTGAAGTCGGCGGAGGAAATATGACAATTCACGAGGTTAAGGGAAAATTTGGAAGATTATGAGGATTTCCAGGAACTACTGATGATTCAATGAAGGTGGTTTTTTTGAATTATGGGTGCTAGGTTGCTTTTGTTGCATATTTTATAAGTGTTGCATGCATGTGGGACACATGGGTGTACTTGGTGCTTGCAAGCAACTTATCCATTCCAAGATTGATGACTAAATAATTGTTACCGATCAAAGTAGTACATTGATATGGAAGAGGTGAAGATTTGACCAAACTATAACAAGAGGATCGAGGTGCATATAAACTTATAAAGAACATTGCATCACCATATCAAGTCACAGACCAAAAAGACTGAAACGAACTTTGATATGATGAGTCGATTTCAAACAATACATGCGTAAGAAATTGCTTCACACACCTAGAAAGTAGAGAGTGATGTTGGCTGGTGTGGGCGGGATGATGCTCCAGTCCTCCACGATCTTCGTTTTACACACTCCACTCGATTGTAAGGGCTAATCATTGTTACTATACTAATCTTAAAGGTTTAACCAATTATGTTATTACTATGTTGAGATCCCATTCCTTTGTTCAGTTTTTTTAATTTTCTTTTGGGTTAATTACAGTTTACCCCTCTGAGGTTTGGGGGTGTCATCATTTCACCCTATCTACTTTTAATTTTGACTTTTTACCCCCTAAACTTTCCAATTTCAATCAGCGGTGTCCAATTTCTCCTATTTCGTCCAAATTGGACGTTAAATCTGACCTTGAGGGCTAAAATGGTCATTTCAACATAAAAAATTAAAATAAAATAAAATAAAAATTTTCTATTTTTTAGTTTTTTTTTTAAAGAGTTTTTTTTTTCGTTTTTTTTTTTTTTTTCAACCTATACACCACAAGTTATAATAGGTTTATAAAAACAAAAAAAATACTATAGGTGGTTGAAAGCCGCTCGCTGGTCTACGATATTTGTGATATATCTCCGATAAAGTGAAGAATTTTAGGATATATCCCCAATAAAGTGAAGACATATTTGTAAAAAATAATTTTACACTTTATCTGTAAATAAATATCTGTATATCCCCAATAAAGTGAAGAAATATCTGTGTAAAATCATTTTTGGTCTACATATTTGTGATATACCTCCAATAAATTGAAGAATTTTAGGATATATCCCCAGTAAAGTGAAGAAATATTTGTGTAAAATCTTTTTTTACAGATATTTATTTACAGATAAAGTGTAAAATTATTTTTTACAAATATTTCTTCACTTTATTAGGGATATATCCTAAATTCTTCACTTTATCGGAGATATATCACAAATATCGTAGACCAACGAGTGGCTTTCAAATACCTAGAGTATGTTTTTTGTTGGGGGGTGAAATCTACACCCCCAAATTTACAAACCACACCCACTTTCAATTTTTTTATAATATTTCATCCCAAGTTTTTGGCACTTCCTAAAACACCCTCCCCCCTCTCTCTTCCAGACCACCACCAAGGTCCCTGTTCTTCTCTTCCCACTGCCGGCCAAGTCCTCCACATCCACTGCTGGAACCGCCGTCAAGGTCGCCGCCGCCGCACCAAAATCGAAGGGGAAGACGAAGCCCAAAGCAGACGCCGATGTCGACGCGATCAAGCCCAAGAGAAACGTCAATAGGAACGCTGCCATTCTGAAGCCGACTCCGATCTCTCCAGCTCTCGGCAGCGCCCCTGAGTACTCTCGCGCCGAGGCCGTGAAGCAGATCTGGAGCCACATCAAGCTCCAAAACCTGCAAGTCGTGATTTCGATCTCCTTTGCTTCATTCTTTGCGTTTATAATGATGATGGTGTGTGTTGATGCAGTGTTAAATCCCTGGGTTCTGATTTGTCCGGTGGACCTCATCGACCAAGCCCTCTGAAGCTCCAGCTCATCGTCTTCCTCGAAGAGTTCTCCTACCCGCTCTTCACATCCGACCCGGATTCCCTCCCCAAAACCCTCCACCGCCTCATCGAAACCCTCCGCGCCTTGATCCAGAAACCCGCCGATGGCGTCCACGTTTCCCTCGCCCTCAAGGAGCAGACCATGCTCTCCGTCACCGCTATCGTCATCGCCGCCGACTACATGCTCGACGGCTTCGTCGAGCTGCTCCTCACACTCTTTTTATATCCACCTCTTATCCCATCTATTCAACATGATTATATATCTTACTCTAATAGGAATTGAAATTTCCAATCCACAGAAATTCAGACTGCCAAACAGCTAGACAGATAACCGGTGGTTTTGGAAGAGTTGTCGTGATTTTGGAGAAGAGAGAGAGAGAGAGAGCGAGAAAGAGAGACAGGGAAGAAAAGACCCAAAAAAAAAGAAAGAAAAAAAAAAATTTGACTTTTGAGGGTATTTTAGGAAGTGCTAAAAGATTTAGGATGAAATATTATAAAAAAAATTGAAAGTGGGTGTGGTTTGTAAATTTGGGGGTGCAAATTTCACCCCCCTTTTTGTTTTTATAAACCTATTATAACTTGTGGTGTATAGGTTGAAGACCAAAAAAAAAAAAACAAAAAAAAAAAAACAAAAAAAAAATACTCTCTTAAAAAAAAGGAAGAAACAGAAGAAAAATAATAATAATAATAAATTTTTTTATTTTATTTTTATTTTCTTATTATTTTTTTTATGTTGAAATGACCATTTTAGCCCTCAAGGGTCAGATTTAACGTCCAATTTGGACGGAATAGGATAAATTGGACACAGTTGATTGAAATTGGAAAGTTTAGGGGGTAAAAAGTCAAAATTAAAAGTAGAGGGGGTGAAATGATGACATCCCAAAACCTCAGGGGGGTAAACTGTAATTAACCCTTTTCTTTTTTTTCCTTCTTTACACTACTGTCAGATTTTTTAGTATATGCATGTTAGTTCAGGCTTTTTTTGTAGGGTTAAGCTATGGTATGTTAACATTTCTCATACATCAACTATTTTTATCACTTTAGGGACTCATGTTACCAGTTTGAGGACTAATATTACTATTTTGAGGACTCATAAGGTAAACTAAGAAAATTTACCACTTTAAGGACTCACGTTACCACTTTGAGGACTAATTAATATTACTATTTTGAGGACTCATGTGGTAACTAAGAAAATTTATCACTTTAAGGACTCATGTTACCACTTTGAGGACTAATATTACTATTTTGAGGACTCATTTTACCACTTTTAAGGCAACTGTATGCATGTCATACGTTAATACATTGTAGAATTATTTTCCTTTTTTATAATTGCATTCCCTATATAAAATCTGGAGTTATACGGCTAAGCTATAAGTATGTGAATGGTTAAAGTGAAGATCCAACTAAATGAAAAGCAAGATAGATCATAAGATCAACGTCTGAACTAACTCTTTGATATGTATACATTTTGGGTCTCACTCAGAAGATTTATATATAGTTTAGTGCATGTTGGAATTCAAGACTGCTTTATCGTCAGTGAGCTCAGTCTCTCTCTCTTTTCTTAATTGTCAACATTTGCCGGGAAGCATATGTACATGTCGTTTTGGTCACTGAGTTTTAGGATCATAGTTTAACTGATTGTTTTCGTTTTTTTCAGGAAAACCACAGTATATTAAGATATGTCGCAGGGAAATTAGATTTGGTGCGACTAGTCTAAATAAAAATGTGAAACCAATATCAACAATTTCTCGTAAGGCATGGATTGATGGACGAATGTGTGCCTTACACTAGCTAATATACCTCTCTCCAAACCTTCATCACTGTAAAAAACTGATGGTGTTGGGATCAGAACAGAAAAATCACCATCATTGAGTCTGTCATTGAAACACCATGTCTAGGTTGCTTAATGAACGAATATACTACGTACTGCTTCCAAATATCTAATTCAAACAGAACTGCACGTATAATAGAATTGTAAGAACCAGAGCAGTGAAACCATCAAAGTAGAGCTGCCACCACCATAGCCACCAACGATAGTCAATTCTCAATCTAGACCACCATCGAGACCTTCGAATCACCTAAAACCGGCTCCAATCAAATAGATCTATTATCCACCAAGGTCACTCCTACTTTTTCCACTAAACACACTTGATTGGACAAGCACCTTAATGATGTGCAACGCTATACAAGGGCTAGAAAACCCCAAGGCAAAACCTTAGTACCTAAGCAACACAAAACCGGACAAAAACCATTGAAAAAGGGGAGAGATGAGCTCTAGCTACTAGATCCACCCAAACCACATGGAAAACAAGGGGAAAACCTCAATTCGTGATCAAAATTTTGAAGGAAATTGTTGTCCAAACTTATGGTACTCTACCCTAGCTAGTAGAACAAAGGAACGGGAAGCCGAGAATGTAGTATCTTTATCAAACTTTAATAGGTATATCGTTTTCTTTAGGTATAAAACTCATATTTTATTTATTAAATTCTCTTAGAAAATTTTCTAGAATTCATGAAGTTACGCAGAGATTGGAATTGTATGCATCCATTGTGCATGTTTGTAAGTTTATTTTATTTTATTTATTATTACTTTTTTTTTTAAGTAAGGGCTAGTGCGGCTATCATTAAACCTTGATTAATGATATTGCATAATACATCAGGTATATGGTGCCTATACCCCATAATTTATGAGGTTTTTATTTGTATTTAAAAACTATGAGATTCATAGAGTCGTTGATTTACTTGTTCCAAAGATAAATTAGTAAGACAAGCAAACAATTTGTTCAAAATGCATTTCATTATGCATACCAAAGCACCACACGGTCAGTTGGGTGTCATATGTTTAGTGGCAAAGTCAAAATTTCATATTAGGTGGGGCCTTAGTTATAAGAAAACTTTCTCAGAAAGAAATATTTATGAATATAAAATGCTTTCTAGTACCGTTTGGAATTGAATATATGATCAGAATTGTGTTTGGTTTAATAATCTTCCAAAGGCTTTGTATCAAGTAATTTTGTTTGATAATATGTTGTATAATTAAGGTGCCACGAGGATTTTCTTTGTAATTTTATTTCTATAATTAAAAAAAAATTACACCAGACTAAACTATTATAAATTTAATTTATGAAGAGGCTTTGTTCTTTATGTCATCATATTCTTTGGGTCGGATCTCGGAGGTTTGTAGAAAGGAATCAGGTCAAGTCTTCAATCTCCCTGTTTCCGGCTGGTCGAGCGCTGTGTTGAAGGTGGTCTGTTAAAGGCGGAAGAGTGGCGTGCATGTGAATTGGAATTGGTGCCAGTGCAGGTGATTGGCGACGATTCTTAGGCTACCGAAGTTTCTGTTTTTGGCTTGTGTTGATTGCAATTTGTGAAGGACATGCTTGGGTTCACCATGATCAGGTTTGATACTGATCGCGATCGGTCACAGAAAGGGTTGGTGGCAGCAGTGGTAGGTTGGCAGCAGCGGTATATTTCTCTGGCCAACCTCTTTACCTGTGTTTGGGCCTCGATCTGGGCCTAGATCATATGGGCTCAGCCTGCTTTGGGCCCAATAGGTCTGATTCTATTCAGAATTGGGTCAGGTTGGAGAGTGCCTTGACACTTTCATCTATTATGTAGTGCTTTAGGCTCGTCTGGCTTAAGAATTTGACCTGCTTGAGCAGTTTGGGCTTTTTATGGTCTCTAAAGTGCCAATTTTCAGATTATGGTTCCAATGGAATTAATAATGATCTCATATTAGACTGGTGTATCTCAAGCGACTTATGGATAAGAAATTGACTCCTATTTGTTTGTTGGGAAGTAGCATTCTGTTTTGTACCACAATTGTGTGTAGGCAGATGGAGGGCTAGTTGATTGTTTTTCCCTATAAGACATGAAGTTAGTCTTTTTCATAGGTTCGCTTTAAAAAGCGAGCTCAAATAGACTTGTAATGAGTATCCACTACTTAGATAGGAATTTGGTTGTTATCCTAGCATTTTTTCTGTTTTCAAGTGTTTGTACACTCTGATTTTTTAGTTGTTGATTTAATGCATTCAACTTCTGTCCAAAAACAAAAAATTAATTTTCTAAATATCAGGGTTCACCTCTAATGAAATGAAGTTCAAAGAAAACATTGAGTGTAATTTCTCTTTTATATATATATATATATATATATATTACATGTAAACATGAATGTACAATTGTTTCATAAAATTCACGAATTAATTCTTTTATTAATAATGTTATCGACGCTCTCGTCTCTCTCTCAAGTCACAGCAGCCGGGGCTTGATTGTCTGCATCTGCATCTCCATCTCCGATCGAATATGGATCACAATCCTGGTGTTTGTACGAGGCACTTGCACCCACCTTCTCCATCTTTCTTGGTGGGCAGTCTATGTCCTCTCCGGCCGATGACAGAGGTGGGTTTGGTTCATTGTCCGGTTGAGAGTGGCGATCTCAATCGTATTGGTCATTCTTTTGTGGAAGATCGAGTGGAGGAGGACTGCGGAGGCTCTGGTGCTGGAGGGCTGAAAGTAGGGCTGCAATTTTTCTATTTTGTTTACTTTAGTGTCGGTTCGATGGAGAGGCAACCGGTCCTTTTTAGTGTCCAGTGGATGATGGCCTTTGAGCAGCTTCTTGTGCCTCTGTTTTCTAGGGCTGGCATGGGTGGGATGGACCGTGTCGCTATGGTGCTCAAGACTGTTGGCAGTGGACTAACCCTGGGATCTCTTTCCTTGGATTTTGGTCATGGGCTTGCTTTGCTGCTAGGTCTGCTGCTCTGGATACGGGCTTTGGGTCTAAAACCAAGGTTTAGGTCTATTTCTTGGGCTATTTGGTTGGGGACTCGATTTGACCCAATAATTTAGTGTTTTTGGCCCTTGCAGCTAGTATAGACATTAGGGATACCCTCTCTACGTAGGGAGGTCCCAGGTGTTTTTGCATAAGTTAGGGCAGACCTTGGTCCATCACTCTTACATTGTCTTGGTAACTCTGGTTCTTGTGCTTATTCTAAGGTAGTGACATTTAGGTAGCTTTAGGGTTACCTTGCATGGCTTAATTTTGATGTAGCCTGGTAGGGTGAGTCAAGTTTATGTTATTACCTACATATTAATGAATGGCTTGACAACCCTTTTATCACAAAAAAAAAAAAAATACAATTAAGAATAAGATTTATGTTTAAGGAAAAGAGAATGCAAGAGAGATTGTAGAGAATAGTTATATCTTTTATTGATAATATAAGCTCCTGTATATATATAGGGAGTACAAGTACATAATATTTGAGTACAAGGAATCCTATTCTTATTAGAACTAGGAATCTAGAACATTCTCTCCTATTACAATAATAGAAAGTAATCCTGATTTGGTAAAGCACACATAATCTTGATATCCTTCGACTATCCCCCTTGTGTCATCCAAACGTGATGTTATCGTGACACCATGGCGCTTTAAATGTTTCCTCGTTAAAAACCTTGCTCGAGTAATAAAAATCTTGTGGGACAAAAACAACCTTGAGGAGGAGAAAATGAGTACAACACGCCCTTCACTATTCAAGATCAAACATGTAGACATCATGCGTCTCCCTAATGTCGAGATCTCCCCCTGATTGCTACAATCATGAGA
This sequence comes from Rosa lucieae, assembly GCA_024704745.1. Classification (NCBI taxonomy): domain Eukaryota; kingdom Viridiplantae; phylum Streptophyta; class Magnoliopsida; order Rosales; family Rosaceae; genus Rosa; species Rosa lucieae. Next base: position 26,315,334 of record CM045493.1, on the reverse strand, counting down.
GTTTGGATAATTTTCTTATTCTGATACTCTTCACATATTTCTCAGAAGAGGATTTAGGTAACGACTTAATAAATAAGTTTGTTACATTATCCTTAGATTGGATTTAATTCACTTCAATCTTTAAAAGTGTTTGTTATTGCTGATTTATAAAAGGGCTAAATACTGTTTAGTACCCTGTGGTTTGGGTTCAAAATCAATTCAGTCCCTGAACTTTCAATTTCATCAAAAACACCCTCACACTATCATTTCTCATCCAATAGATCCATCCGTCATGATTCCGTCAAAAAGAGCTGTTAAGTAGCTGATGTGGCATGCTAACTTGGCACTGATGGAGCCCAAATGGCATGCAAAATTCTAAAATAAAATTTCAGAATTGATTCTCTCTCTCTCTCCTCAATCTCTCTCTCTCTCTCTCCTCAATCTCTCTCTCTCTCTCTCTCTCCTAAAAAAAATTCTCAAAAATTAAAATTAAAATTCTCATCTTCTATTTAACACACTCAATTCTCAAATAGGCAAAAATAGAGAATAAAGCCGAGACAGAGGGATAAAGTTCAATCACAACAACAGAAAGCAAGTTATTTGAGGTCAATTTCCAGAATTTAAGAAACCTAAATAGCCAATAATAGAAAAGCAAAGCCAAAAACTTGAGGGATGAACAAAATCACAACACTTTACATTAACTTCTCTGAAATCTCTTATCACACCATTAATCGATGTACTTGAAACACATTAAGGACCAGTGAATCCATTGACTATATCACCAAGAATAGTGATCAATCTTCTGCAAAATACCCCTACTTACAGAGAAAAACACTAATCAATCTCTACATAGATCAAAGCAAAAGTAGCAACCCAGAGTGAAAATCAATCACTGTAGCTAGAGCAGACATATAGCAGCATTGCCACGCAAGAAGAAAGCAAAGACCAATAATATCTTCAAGAAGCTGAAACCTCTAAGAACGCTATCAGAGCCACAGCTGTAGTCAATGTTCTTGTACTTCTTGGTCATATTCGAAAACAAAATCCATCCCAACTTGTATATGCCTAACGATCTCTCAATTACACTGTTGAAAGGTCTCCGAACCTGAAATGACTAGTTATGCCGGCATGGAACAGATTAAAGAGGGATGGAATCCGCAAGGCCATTGCTTGTTGGAAAGACCTTGAATCCCTCAAAATAGAAGACATTGACAACAAAAGCTTCTCATACCTCATCTACCAGATTTCGAACAACTGCAAGAACTTTAGAGAGCTGAGGTTGATGGTAGCTTCTGAATTTTAGATAGCTTCAATACTAGATTGGAACTTCAATATTACATTGCCTTCTGATGGAAACTCTTCCGGTACCCCTTCAAACAGATCGGAACTGGGCTAACCTATCTCCGTCACTATCAATGGAATGTTCTCTTGTCTGGCAACAGCCATGGCGGAGATGACGGCGTCGACTATTATGTCGAAGAGATTCCGGTAAGCATGCATGTGGTCATGCCATCTCGGAAACTGAATGGGTGCTCCTGAAATAGAGGAAACCCGATAGGAATTTCGCTTCGGTGCCCGTAGAGGTTGTAGGGGTGGACGTTGATGAAGAAGGAGGAGTTGCCGAGTTGGTGTCGCGTACTGATAGAGAGGCATAGTGTACTGATAGAATCAATTCTGAAATTTTATTTTAGAATTTTAGGAGAGAGAGAGAGAGAGAGAGAGAGAGAGAGAGAGAGAGATTGAGAGAGATTGTGGAGAGAGAGAATCAATTCTGAAATTTTATTTTAGAATTTTGCCTGCATGTGGGCCCCATCAGTGCCAAGTTGGCATGCCACATCAGCTACTTAACGACTCTATTTGACAGAATCATGACGGAGGGATTTATTAGATGAGAAATGATAGTGTGAGGGTGTTTTTGATGAAATTAAAAGTTCAGGGACTGAATCGATTTTGGACCCAAAGAACAGGGTACTAAACAGTATTTAGCCCTTAAAATAACTTAGGTGATGTATGCTTGGTGTTGTCGCCCGTGATGAAATCTTGCTTCATTTGTTCAATGCAAGCTGCATTATCCTCATAAATTCACGTAGGTTCATCTATGGTAGACTTCCAACCACAAGTTCTTCGAATGTGTGCAACTATGGACCTTAACCGTATGCATTCATGATCTGCTTCATGTAGAGCAATAATCTCTGCATGATTCGAAGAAGTAGCGACGATGGTCTGCTATGTAGACCTCCAAGATATCTCAGTGTTTTCTATGGTAAACACATAACTAGTTTGGGAACAACTTTTAAGAGGGTCAGAGAGACATCCTGCATTAGCAAAACTCATCAAAACGTCACCATCATTGTGAAGAAGGAAGGGAGGACGCCGGCCACTGTAGCGGCGGCAGGGTCGTGCTCCCTGATCTTTAGCCGGCGGCGTGAGGTGTTGACGATGGCCTTCGGGCCAATAGAGTCCGATTCCACTCTTTCGTTCTTTCTTTTCTCCCTGTAGGGATAGAACAAGCTCATATCTATCGTACCTTTTAAGTATTAAAAGATTGTATTTTCACCAATCCAATGGCGTCGCGTTAGCGCTGGGCTCCATCTAACCAACAAGTTTATAACAATTGAGGTGTCTGGTCTTGTATTGTGTTAAGTGCAATAATGCGCCCATCGTACTTAGGTAAGACACTTCTGCCACTAACACTTTTTCAACATCATCCCTGGAATGAAGCGCAGTGGCGGAGCCAGAAATTTTAGTTTGTTGGGGCAAAAAAAAATAATATTAATCATAGCAAAACATTAAAAAAAAATGTATATGTAATCTTTATATTACAACGGTGCGTAATTTTCTTCAACGAGATTTCATTGGTGTGAAAACTACATGAAAAATATAGAAAATAGAGTTAGAAGAAACCTATAGCACGAATATTAGTATTGTATTGTATGGAGATTTGTATATTTGTATTGTATGGAGATTTGTATATTGTCCCTTTTATATATAAAAAAGAAAACAAAAGAAGGAAAAATCCAGTATAATGCATGACTCGAACTAGGGACCTGGTGTCCACAACCAAAGGTGTAGGACCACTATGCCAAATTGGAGACTGGTAATGTGTGTAATCTAAGTTGTATTTGTATCAATCTTAGTGGGGCACAGGACCCACTAGGCCCCTATGTGGCTCTACCTGTGATGAAGCGGATCCCCCTTAGGGTCAAGATTACGGGTGACCATGGGAGTGCTTTACAGGCTTGAATTTATCAAAATGCGTAAGCATCCATTGATACGGTATTCAAGTTCCAAACCGAGACAAAATCGTGTTCTCCCAAGGTCCTTCATCTCAAACTCGGATTTTAGGTGTTCAGTGGTTTCCCTTAACTCATCAAAGGTTCCAATTATATTAATCAACATAAACAATGACAATTGCAAATCCGAAACTTGTCATGGAAACGCCCGGGCATAGTTCATCAGATCCCTTCCCAATCAAGTAGTCACTTTAATGAGCATTTCAATCTCATTGCAAATGCACTCTATGGTTTAGAGCCACTTGACTTGGGTAAATGAAGTCCACAAGAACCTTCATTATATTCTATATCTAGATCGCCATAAAGATACGTATTGACCATATTCGTCAGCTGCATGTTTAGTTATTCAGAAACTACCAAACTGACAAGGTAGTGGAGTGCCATGACATCTATTACGTACGGGAGAATATACTAGGGCTTTTTGTGAGAAGCCTTGCGCCATAAGGCGAGATTACCATCTCTTTTTCTCATCACGCTATCTAACGAAGACCTATTAATGTCAGCAGGTTTTATATTAGGAGGTTTTGGCATCTCAAGCCCGAAATCCTTCCTCTTCATTAGTGAATCGAATTCAATCTAGATCACATTTTTCCATTTAGGCCAATTTTCTCTACGTTGACATTCTTCAACAGAGCAATGTTCAATGTCATTGGTCTCAATAATCCCACGTCCTCATGTACACTAGTGTAGTTTGTAGAGATCTCTATATTCTCATGAATTGGTTCTAACATTGAGGCGTGCCCCAACAATGTCTCTTGGACACAACCACAATCTCGAATATTCTCATGAGACAGATTTTGAGTATCAATGATCAATGGATCAAGTTGTGCCAAACTCGCTCTCTTCCTAGGGCGAGAATCCATCGAACCTATAGGTCTCTTATGCTCTCTAGCGAAACTCATGGCCTATGACACCATTATGCCACCTTGTGGCTTCACCATGCCACCATCCATGCACTACTAGAAAAAACCCCCCAATGCACACAGATAACATTCACACGGATATTCACACGGAGAGAAGTCTGTGTGAAAAACACTGTGATACACACATATGTTCGTGTGAAAATTATATTCACACAGTCATCTGTGTAAAATATATTCTTAAAAGTGGGGCCACAAAAATACACACGGATTTCCGTATGAATTAGAGTTCACACGGACAAAAATCCGTGTAAATTGTATTTCAAAATAAAAGAAAAATAAATTAACTGATTTTTTGCATGAATTAGTGTTCACACGGACAAAAATCCGTGTGAATTGTATTTCAAAATAAAACAAAAATAAATTAACTAAATATAAATTAATAAACATATTTATACTTGGCATATTGTTCCCCACAAATATTTAATTTTACATAGATATCCATGTGAATTTTTTGTTGCACACAATAATCTATGTGAATTTTTTTCAATTACTTTATGCAAATTTTATTTATTCTTCATTATCTCATTGGCATACTCTCTCTCTGTCTCACAGATCTGAGATCTCTTCATCATCTTCTAACTTCTCTCTTTCTCACAAGAACAGCTAGGTTATTAAGTTTATAAACTAGTTCGCCGGCAACAAACCTCCTTCAACATAATCACCGAACCCTTAAGAGGAAACCCTCGTTTTGCAGTCAATCATTTCATTTCTCAGATGCCCAAGCCGTTGATTGCTGAGGTTAGTTCTCCATCCTTTTTTATTTCTGGTATTGATTTCTAGGTTTTAGATATGAGTGGGTATTGATTTTAGTTTTCTTGGATTCCTTTGCAGATTTATGTTTTTTTCTCTGCTGGGTTTTGTTATCTGCTTCAATTTGTGTCAAAGAAAATGTCTTTTTTGTTGAAAAGTGATTCGGAATATCGATTGGAAGCGCAAGGAACAGATCGAGTGGAAGCGCCATTATGGCAAGTACAAGCCCCTAAAGAAACTAAGGTTGGCGGAGGTTGAAGCCGAGCAAAAGGAGCTCCAAGAGGCTATGAAAAATGCAAGACAAAGAGGCTTGAATTGAAATGGTTTGAAGCATTTTCATTGCAGATTGTTCACTTGAATGCTTGTTATTTGTCTCTATTACTGTATCATCTATATCATTGATTTTTGTACTTCCCTCCATGAAATAATTCAGGTAAGTATATATACTACATATTGATATGCTAATGTTTTACTTTATCTTGCAGTTACTGCCCTTAATGGTGATGTATAACAGCTTAACCTGTAAGTCAAAACCAAGTGGTTGGAAATCAAGTGGCCGTGACCCTTGTGGTGATTCAAATTGATGGAAGTGTGCATATCATAGTCTCAAATTTGTCTTGCAACAAATGAGTCCGGGTAAATCAATGAAGACTATAATTGAGAAAGAACACAAGGTAGATAAGGCTGGGGATTTGGCCCTCTCTGCTTCACTAGAGGAACACGCAGAGGTAAGTCAGGCAACTAGAGATGATAATAGTGATTCTGATGGTGATGATGAAGAAGAGAATTGGGAGGGTGTTCATAATTAACATAAGTGCAACTTTTAGTAAAATTGCAAGATGTTTTGACTCATCAATTTTGTAGAAGCATCGTTCTTATGTGTATATCAATCGAGTTCGTATGTGTATATCAATTGAGTTCAATGAGTTTCTATTGTGAAGCAAAAAAGAAATAAAAAATATTTAAAAAAATATGTACATATTTAAATCATTCAATAAATTCAATAAACAAAAAACTATATAAATATGTTCACACAGATTTTTTGGGTGATTGGACGTAGGAGCAATAGTTGTGATTTAAGTGGGACCCACTAAATGCATTCACACGGACAACAAAAATCCGTGTATAAATAGTATTACCAACGCCAGTAATACGTACGGATTTTTAATCCGTCGTTGTACCGTGTGTATGGATGTATTCACATGGATTTCCGTATGGAATACTATGTTTTCACACGGATTCTCATCCGTGTGTGATGGGGGGTTTTTCTAGTAGTGATGGTGGTGGTGTCGTGCCCATCTCCTCTGGATGGCGCCATGACCTCTTGTGGGGACATCACTCATTGTAGGCATGTTTGTAGCGGGTATATGTGATCTCGTTACTTTTAGGGGATTGAGATGAGACATATTGAGGACAGACCATGACAATTCTTGTCGTTCCTGTTGAACATTGATGTTCTAATCTTCCCCTAACGACGGGAAGACTGTCTCATCAAAGTGACAATCTGCAAATCTAGAGGAAAATAGATCGCCTATTAAGGGTTCTACATAGTGGACTTATAGTTGGAAATTTATATCCAGCATATATATATATATATATATATATGCATTCATTGCAATGACCCATTTTGATGTGTTATGGCGGTGCGATTGGCACATAAACCGCACAATCTAATATGTGTAAGTACGAGATATTAGACTCGCACCCAGTTACTAGCTATAACACAAATAGAAGTTGAGTGGCTTTGGGTCGTAGAAGAATTAGTATAGCTGTATGCGATATTGCATAACTCCAAGCGGAAATATTAGTGCGTATTACCAATGTTCGGGCTACCATCTTATTCGTTTAATCGTGGCTTTTTTGCTAGACCATTGGGGTGTGTACATGGAAATATGATGTCTAATATCAATACCCAATTATATGCAATAGGAATCAAAAATTTTCGATGTAAACTCTCTAGCATTATCAAGTCGAATTAACTGAATGGGATGATCCGGGTAGTGAACCCGTAGCCATATGATCTAGGCTAGGAGTTTATCATAAGCAGCATTATGAGTGGACGATAGCACATCACGTGACCAGCGTGTTCGCACATCAACCAACACCACAAAACATCTAAGCAGTCTACAAGTTGGTTGAATCGATCTACAAAATCTCCTTGGATTCTATGTAAGAATGAAATTATTTTCTTAGTGTCCTTTGTATAGGATGGTCTCGATCCTAAAGAGCAGGCTTTATAGAATGAAAGATGGGCCTTATAATCAACCAATGAAGATTTTGGTTGAACCACAATGTCACAATTAACTTGAGAAGTAGAGAGAGGAGGCAAGGTAGCAACTTTTGGCGTCAAAGCCACGCTTGGACCGCAGGGGGTAGGCAGTGTCGGCATTAGCCTGCCAGTGGTGCATGGCAGTGGCGCCCCAAGGCGCAGCGGCGGTGACTTTCTCTCTTTGAATCAATTTTTGATCTTTACTTCTCTTCGTTCTAAAGAAAGGATGTCTATATGAAGTCTTTAGTATAACGGATCATATCATGACCTGGGTGTCCCAAATAGTCATGCTAAAGCCTATATGTTTCAGTGTCCCAAAAGTATCTCTTATGACGTCATTGGACTTAATTCCTCGAATAGTGGTTACATATAACCTACTAGAGTGACACATAAGCTTCTCTAATACTTGTTTTCGTCCGTAGTCATTAGAGGTAATGCTAAGGAACTTATGTCCATTCTCACTATGTGTTTTCCACATAAAAACCATTGGCTCTAATATCTTTAGAATAATAAAGTTCAAATTAAAGAATCAACACTTTATTAATAATAATAGCCAATGATTACATCAAAGTTTCTTGACCAAAATCTAATCCAAAATAATAAAATCAAAAGTAGACAAATAGTAATTACTCAATCCTGTCGGCAATTCCAATTAAACATTACCAGGAAAGTAAGAAGAGATGTCGGTGAAGCAAAACTCGCTTAAGTACCACTAATCTCAACTAGTTTACTAGACATCATACTTAATTGGATGAGCCTAGTGGTGAAAGAGTCAAAACAATTGTCATTTATTGATTTAAGGCATAATTACCATTACATAATTCTTAGAAAATAAAAGACTGTACTAAAAATCTGTGGCATTTTATCTTTATCGCCAGATTTAAAGTCTTCCATAACTTGATATCTTGATCACCATTGATCAGGTAGTTCATAAAATACCATGAAGAGGATGCTCTCTTGATTGAGGTGTATTGACACAATACATATGGTCCCTAGGACCAATGACGTTGGAATAGCATCACTATGGCTAGAAGTGGCACCATGGTATCCAACCCTTATACCCTCAACGTCATGACTCCTTTGGTCATATATTCGCCAATTTTGGTGATTACTTTCTTGAGCATGTTGATCATATGGATCATATCGTCCATGGCAACTTCTTCTAGCCATTGAATGGTGCTTATGGTAGCCATCTTGAGGCCTACCGTATTCTCTATTCACAAATTCGTGGTTGTGCCTTTCAACACATGCCATAGCTCCAATTAGCTGATGGAGATTTGTGGTCCGTCCTTCGTTGATTAAGATTAGATAAAATTCAGAGAATCTTAATCCAGTGACAACGAAGGTAGTTAGGGTTTTCTCAATCAATTGTCCTTCTGTGATAGTTTTTCCACAGGCATGCATCAATGATCTTATATGGAGAGCTTCTGAACAATATTCCGTAACTATTTCAAAGTTGGAGAATTCCATCATGCTTTTAAGTTCGGAAGATGGTGAATGTTTACTAAAACGTTCACGAAGCGCTACCCAAAGGTTTCTAGCCCTATCCTCATTCATATACTCAAACTGGAGTGCCATCTCTATGAGGCGCATCATTAGGGTAAGTGCCATGGAATTATCTATCATAGTTTGAGAGTCTTGAGCGGTTCCTTCAGAACAGGGCTCTTGGATTGTAGGCAATAAATCAAGGGCAATTAGGTGGAGCTTAACATTATGAGCCCACATGAAATATCACATGCCTGTAGAATCCAATGGAGTAAAATCGAGCTCGTTTAAGTTTGACAGACATCCTAAAAAAGGGAAACAAAAACGAATTAGTTTGGGAGTCAATGCTTCCATGAAAACTAATATTAAAATTTCCGAGCCTTAATGCTACCAAGAAATCGATTTCCAAGAATATTTGCATTAGACAGAAACAATGATGTTTGAATGGTCAAATCTTGATTCTTATGAACGCTCTTAGTCTGTAGCTTACGAACACTCTTAATCCGTAATATTTCGATGCTCATGAACACTCTTAGTTCATGGTTTACGAACACTCTTAGTTCATAATTTAGCGTGAACTCCCCACAGTTTCGCTTTTATGAATCAATCACACGTTATAGAAATGTGGGATGTAGAAGAGGGGAGGTTGCAAGTCCCCGAAGAAAAAGTAAGAGAAAAGTAAATTATTGAAAGCAGGAACTTTTATAAAAACTTACTAAGATTTCTTTTCTTGTTCTTCTTTGATCTTGGTCTTGATCTTGAACTTGAAGATGATGGCACACGGGTGTGTAGGAGGGGGAGGACTTTCGGGGATGGAGGTGGTGTGCACGGGTTCCTAGGGTTTTGGGGTTCTAGGGTTTGATGTTGCGCAGAGGATGCTTTGCAAAAAGTATTTGGCTTCTGATTTCAAGGTTAGGACTCGTGCTGATAACGTGTTTAAGGAAAAGAAAATGCAAGAGAGATTGTAGAGAATAGTTGTATCTTTCATTGATAATAGGAGCCCCTATATATAGGGAGTACAAGTACATAATCTTTGAGTACAAGGAATCATGTTTTAATTAGAAGTAGGAATCTAAAACATTCTTTCCTATTACAACAATAGAAAGTAATCCTAATTTGGTAAGACACATATAATCCTGATATCCTTCAACAATTTATATTATTAGTTTTTGAGCGCATTGGTATTAGGCTGATTAGCCATGTACAGGGGATAGTCTGATATCAGATACTGCTAGAGATGAGTTATATAAGAGCTGTGACAAAAAAAAAAAAAAGACATGGCAACAAATTTAAGCAAGACCAAAAAGAAAAGGTAGAGAAAAGAAAGACAGAGAAAGGAAAATCAAAAGGTCGATTACCCAAAGCAAATGGAAATCGCATCAATAATGCTACCTCCTTTGTTTTTGTTTTTGTTTTTTTTTTCTCTCTCTCTCTCCCTTTATCTTTACCCTAAAGAACCTAAAGAGAATTATAGTCATGGGGATGAGTAGCAAAAAGTCCGTGAGGATAAATATTAATCCAAAAGATGGATGTATACAAATGGAAAACTCTAGCAAACAAACCAACCACCACTGAGTTATGTCCCAGATTTACAAATCCAGTCACAAATGACCACTGCAATCCGTATTTTCATGCCCTTATTTATGTTCTCTTTGCCTTTTATCATCTACCAATATTAATGGAGGGTTTGAACCAAAATAGGTAATATTTTGGTTCCAGTTTCTCAGCTTTGAGGCTCCTAAAGTACCCGGTACAGGCATACAGCTATTCGGCCTATTCCTTTTGACTCTTCTGCTAAAGAACCAGTAGATTTATAATTGATGTTAAGCCAATGCTTAACCCCATTAATAAACTAGATGCTATTAATAAAGAAATAATTAAATACATAGTCTTACATAGATTGCTAGATCTCTTCACCTCAACAAAACATGCATTCCTCTGTCCAAAGATTCGTTGCCCATCAAAGATTGTCACCCCCTTTGATTAGTTTATGGAATCAGTTTATGGAATCCCATACAGCACAAAGTGGAATACTACATGGAACTTGTATATACTGGAAGATTCAATCAGAGGTTTAATCAGAAAAATATGAGAAATTAGAAAAGAAGAGGGAAAAGAATATACAGCTAGTGGGTTCACTTCTCCTTTTCAATGAAAAAATAGGGTTCAACTGTAGGAGACTTGGAGTTGTGCCACCACTGTCACAGTCCCACCTCCACTGCAGATTGGATATAATTGCGGAGCATTTCACAACCCACCTGGCAAATTCCAAAAGTGTCGACAATTCCCTCTTACATTCATAGTTGAAAAAAAAGGGCATCAAAAAATAATAAATGTCTGATAACGAAATTAGAGTCATTTTTCACTCCACAAAGGGTGCACCCTAGTTTTGAACTCAAAACAGAATCATACCTAAGGTCTTAGATTTGAGACTCGGGACGTCTACCTCCATAGTGAAGATTGGAAAGCAATCAAAACTAAGAATAATATTACATACGTTCACCAAATTTGATTTACAATGTATTATATCTAAACTTGAACCATCTCATACAATGTGCGATATGTTGGAAGAGCGTCAAAAAAATCAACCTTTTAACAATTTTGGTGTGTTACATCTTGTGCATATGAGCCGCTATAAGCTTATAACTATAACTATCTAAGAATTTTACTTTAGTTTACTTCAACAAACCGACTTACTTGCCTTTCCGGATGAAGTCCACAAAAACGTGCTTATACTGGTGTTGGATATATTAAGGTTTGAGAGAATTCCAGAAATGGCCACTCAACTATGACTCATTCGACACTTTAGTCACTGAAGTTTCAAATATATCACTTTGATCACTTAACTATTACACTGTCAATCACTTAAGTTACCCAAAGAGTATTTTTATAATGAAAAAAATTAACAAAGTGACTTAAGTGATTGACAGTGTAATAGTTGAGTGACCAAAGTGATATATTTGAAACTTGAGTGACCAAAGTGTTAAATGAGTCATAGTTGAATGACCATTTGTAATATTTTTCCTTAAGATTTTTATTACAAATTCCTTAGCTAAAGCCTAACAAACAACTTGATTTGCCCCTTCTAATTAATGACGGAATGTATTTTTACAAAATTTGTAGGACATTATTATTAAAAAAGAAAAAGAGAGTGGGAGTCCCAATATGAGAAAGTCGACTCATTTTCTGTGCAGGGAAAGACCTAAAACAAGCGGACATTAAGGAGCCGTTAGAGCGTCGCCTCTCGTGAAGGAAAAAAAAAAAGCTGAGGGCAATTCTGTCATCTTCTCACCATTTCCAACGCTCCTCGGTCCTCACTGGTATGAATGCATTTTCTGAGCTTCTGACACCTCCACTGCCCTCTCTCTCTCTCTCTGGTTTGGATTAACGCAGCGTTAATGGTGATACTCAACCTCCTCCGCCGTAATCACAAACAAAGAAACTCTCAAATTTAATCACCAAAAAGAAAAAGAAAAAAACAGATAGAGACGAAGCAGAGGGCTTTATTGAATTATATATTTTGGAAAATATCAGACACACACTACGAGGCTGCTTTTGCTCTCTCTTCTCTCCTCTTCTCTTCTCTTCTCTTCTCGTGTGCTTCTTTTTCTCACATTGATTGGGGTAATATTTGGCTCCTTTCATCATTTCAATATCAAGTTTTGGCCAAAATCCTTGTATCAGATAAAAAGGTATCTGCTTCACATTGATTGCTTTCAAGTTTCAACCCTTCTGTTAATGGGTCTTCTTTTATGACTCTCCCAACAACTCCCTCTACACAGCTTTGCTCTGCTGCTCCCTTTCTTCCATGAAAGCCAGAAAGCAACCAATCCTTCCCTCTCTGTTTTGCTCTGTCTAGTCTGAACCCCATAGTCTTAGCTTTGCTCTGTAACCAAGTTCAACCATTTCTGCCTTCTGGGTCCTTGAAACCAAGCTTTTCCCCAACTGGGTTTTTCGTCTCCTGCAAAACCCATATACCATTTTGGTGCTGTGACTCTGTTTTCGTCTGATCGGTAAATCAGGGTTTAGGGTTTAAAGAAAGGGTTTTACTTGGTTTTCTTAAACCCTTGTGTTCACTTTTCTGGGTCCAGTTGAGCTGGGATTTCTTCTTGAACATCTTTCAGTGGAAAGTTTTAGTTTTTTTTTTTCTGGTTACTAAGCAACTGAGCTTATTTTCATGAACTGGGTCTCCACATTTCCGTCCAAAAATGGGTATTGCCAACTCTAAAAGCGAGAAGGACGCAGCTCTGTGTCTCTGTAGAGAGCGCAAAAGGTTCATCAAGCAAGCAATTGATTCAAGGTATGCTTTAGCAGCTTCTCATGTCTCTTATACCAACTCTCTTCGAAGCATTGGCATGGCTCTCCGGCGTTACGCCGAGGCCGAGGTGTTGATAGAGTCCTCTCTGTCCACCTCAGACAAAACCCCATCACACTACTCCTACCCTTCGCCGTCGCCGTCCCCGAAGATTTCGGGCTCCCCCATGCACAATGAGAGGCCCATTTCGCCTCCGGGGGTGGCGACTTTGAGTTACATGAGGTCAGGAGGAGGTAGTGCTGCTGTGACCATGAGGTTCAATCCTGTTAGTAGTAGTAGATATGTGGATGAGGACATTCCACTGCCGCCGCCGCCGCCTCCGCTGCTGGGGGATGCGGAGGCAGATTCTTCTTGGGATTACTTTGATCCTGTTGATGCTGAAGAGACTGAGAGCTTTAGGTTTGTGGGGAGTAGTGGAGTGGATGTGAATTGTGATGATGTCAAAGGGTGGAGACAGATGAGGAGTGAAGAAGGTATCTATAGTGTGGGGGAGAGTAGGGGAAGATGGGCAAAGGCGGGAAGTAATGAACTTGATGAAGGAACTAAGTTTTTGGAGCAGAGGAATTGCGAAGATTCGGGTGATTTGACTCAATATGAAAGTGAAGAGCATAATGCCAATACACTGAGCTCGGGAGGAGTCGATGGTGGATCCAGACAGTTAGTGGTGGGACGACGAAACGCCGATGGGGATTCAAATAGGGAGAAGAGTGTAGGAGAGAAGGATTTATGTGATGAGAGAGAGGACCCTTCGGAGTTTATTACCCACAGAGCTAAAGACTTTCTTTCGAGCATAAAGGATATTGATAGTCGGTTTGTCAAAGCTTCGGAATCTGGGGGAGAGGTCTCAAGAATGCTTGAGTCGAATAAAATCCGGGTTGGATATTCAGTGGCAAAAGGTAATGTTTATTTCTTTACTTTGTAAGAATGCAGTCCAGTTAAAGAGCTGAATTTGATGCAGAGCTTTTAATTGTTTTGTATTAACACCAGTAGTGATTTTAGTTTTCTTCATTTTTAGCTTCTGCTTTGCTTCATGAACCTTTATGTTCTATTTTGTAGGTAGGTCATCAGGGTTGGCTCTTCTTGGGACTTTCCAGCTTGTTTGTTGCCAGGGAAAGACTTCACTTGTTTCTAGTGGTAAGTAATAGCAATTGATTGATCACTTCACTAGCTAATCTCCAAGGCTGTAGCTCTAAGGTTGAATATGCATTTATATCTTTAGCAAATGCAAGAACTTCCTTATGCTTTACCTACTAATCAAAGATGAGGTCTTTTACATTGATTCACCACTTTTTGGGTGTGTCGAATTCCAAAAATCCTTTCATAAGTCGAACTTCTTTTTATCAAGGCTAGAAATATCTTTGGTAAAAAGAATCAGATAAACACAGTGGATCCATTTAATTTTGATTCATTGTGTAGAATAGATTGCGGAGTCATTTGATTTATATGTATTATTTTGTTTGTGCATACATACAGCCAAATAAATGAAAGCCTCATTCTACCTGCATTTTACAGTATGTTTGCAATCTCGTCCATCTTTTCCTACCATAATTTGATATATTGATGTTTGTGTAGAACCTGAACATGTTACCAAAGTAATTACTTGGAAGCGGACAACATCTTCGAGATCTTCATCATCAAGGAATCATCTTGCCACAGCATCAAAAGATGATGCTGATGATAGTGGAAGTGACTTTATCGAAGAGTTCTGTATGATTGCAGGAAGCCATTCCTCCACTCTAGATAGACTGTTTGCATGGGAAAGAAAGCTATATGATGAAGTGAAGGTACATATGCCAAAGCTTCTTTATTTGAGTGAATCAGCTGGCTCCAGAATCTTATTGAACCTCTTGATTATAACCTGTTGCTGCATGGTTTAAATGATCTGCCATATGATTTGCGTGCTACTATATATGATTCAGAAAATAACTATGAATATGACATCATGCTTTCCAAAGTAGTGTTAGCGTAATATATGAAATGGGATATTCCAACCTGTCTTTCCATGTGTTGTACAACTGGGTTTTGAGTACCACCCCATAGTATCTTGTGCAAATAATACTGTAGAGAGAGAGAGAGAGAGAGAATAGTTCAGTTGGTAGAAATTTCTTAAACATCTGAAATTATTGACCAGTTGATTAAGTTTTAGTCCTTATATGGAAAAACCATGTCGATGATTGGTAGCAGAAATCTTACAAAGCTTCTTAAATCATTTCTTCTTTCTGTTTATATTGTTGATGCTAGTGCTTTCAATAATGAATATTCTAACAAGCTAGCTACAAAATTTCCTATTCTAGTGAGTGATTTGCATTTTTTTAATCCATCTTCCTATAAACCAAAGTTCCAATCTTTGAGATACTCCTCAATGTGCTTTAAATGCATGCGTTTTAATTTGTCCCAAAAATCTGTGACCTTTTGGCCATCAAACAATCAACTTGGCAACGGGATGGACTGGGAATTGCTGGAAACATTTACTTTTTATGGTATCTTGTGAATTTTGCTTCTCTCTGACATGAAGTTGAAATTATTAACATTTTTTGTTTTATAGTACTTTTGCTTAATCATCCTCTCACTTCTTGGTTCCCCGTGTAGGCTAGTGAATCTATCAGGAAGGTGTATGATGTGAAGTGTGATCAACTTAGGAATCAATTTGCAAAGGATTGTAGCAGTCAAATTATTGATAAAACCAGGGCAACTGTAAAGGACCTACATTCACGAATAAGAGTGGCACTTCATGCTGTTGATTCAATATCAAAGCGGATTGAGAAAATGAGGGATGATGAATTGCTTCCACAACTTTTAGAACTTAATCAGGGGTTAGTATGGTTCTTTTGTTTCTTTAATGCACATTGAAGATAATTCTCATGGCCGCTTGCTGTCATTTATATCCCAACCATTGAAGATCATATTAATTGTTTGAAAGCAGGAGTAACCATGAATTCATTAATGGTGTTTCTGACTTTCTGTGCAGATTGACCAGGATGTGGAAGGCTATGCTTGAATGCCATCATGCACAATATATTACTATCTCGCTCGCATATCATTCAAAGAGCTCAACTGTAACTTCCCAAGGAGACACCCGCAGGCATATCATGGCTCAACTTTTGGAGGAGATTGAATGCTTTGGCCTAAGCTTTGCAAACTGGATCAACAGCCTTACTTCATATGTAGAAGCTCTGAATGGTTGGCTGCAACACTGCATTATGCAACCTCAGGAGCGTTCCAAAAGCAGAAGGCCATTCTCCCCTCGTCGAGCTATTGCCCCACCTATATTTGTTCTTTTTCGTGATTGGGCAGCTGGGATCAGAGGATTGCCATCTACTGAAGTTACTGATGCAGTCAGAACCTTCTTATCAGATCTGCGTCATATGATGGAACAAGCAAGCGCACAGAAACGACAGAGGGCAGCTGATACAAACAACGGAGAATCAGAGAACAAAGAAGATGAGGAGAACAAAGAAGATGAGAACCGTGAAGAATCATCTTCAAACCTGAGCTGCATACATTCGAGTTTGACAAAGGTTCTGGATAGACTGACTAAATTTTCCGAGGCATCATTGAAGATGTATGAGGATATCAGACAGAAAAGCGAAGCAGCAAGAAATTTATATTCAAACTTCAACAGGCCAAATAGAAACTAGGTTCATGTAATTATCACATACAAGCATCTCTTTTAAGTTGTCATTCGAAACACTGTGTGTAAAGTTGGAGTGTTCCAAAGAGCGAGGTAGGAAAACGGCATAATTAGGGGCAGCGTGTGTTGGATGATTGAGAACTGAACCAAAAGGAAGAGTTTGCCAGCCAAAAGTTAATGGGGTTTTTGTTCCTGATTGGATTTGTTACTATTTTAGCTAGTCTTGGAAAATACTTTGTTTTCTTTGCTCGTTTAGTTGAAACTTGACCTTGGTAATCTGTTAGCAAAAACCCCAACCGACGAATAATTCATTGCAAAAATCCCTTGCCGGCAAAAATTGGTGCCGACTGGAAAAACCTTGCCGACGAAACAAAAGTCTGCCTCGAACAATGAGGGTTTACACTAGTTGGATCATTCTACTGTCAATCCACAAGCAACTTCACCGTCATTTAATCAACAATCGAACATTCTATTCTTTCACAACCTTTAAATTTTGCTTATCATCTTCAATGCCTCTTAAAAATTGCAGTCCAGAAAGGTTCTCTTCTGCTGCAATTCACAAGCAACATGACCTCCTATATCAATATTGAAACACAAAGAAACATAAATTTGTATGAAGCAAGAACTGCTCGTTGTATTAGAATTGCAGGTTCGTAATGTTACAAATAGAAGTGCAAGATTTTTTTTATTTTTTTTTATTTGTTAATCACACAGTGTTCTAAAAAGCTTCCTAGACCCAGAGACTAATCTATGCTCGGGTGATCTTGTCAGAACGCTTCCTCCGGACATGGCCACCAAGAATATATTGGGATTTAACTCCAATAAGCGTTGGCAGGATTCGAACATAGAAGTGCAAGATTATATTCCTTCCCAGAGATATCACATCGACTGTGAGTTGAGACCATTAATTTGAGAAAAGGAAGAAAAAAAAATTATATGGTAACAAACAATGGAGTACTCCCTTCATTGTTCGTTCCCATGTTTAGCCAACGTGGCACCAACAATCATTTGAAACCTATATTTCCTGTGTTTTGTTCCCTATAAGGGATTAAAATCCCACATGCTGTGTGTACTGAGAGTAGGCATCTGACTGCATTGCAATTGGGGCACGCGTAACATAATCTGGAATATCAAATGCGTCTATGAGTTCCCCTGCTATATTTCTCACTCGGAAACTCAGGTATGCAGTGAGCTTGTGGATTGCCTGCAAGAAACAGAGATGCATTAGTTAGAAACATACGAACCCCAATTTGAATAAACAGAATGCATTAGTCAAAACTTGGAAACATATATACTTCAAAGTTTAATTGAATAGAAAGAAAAACAAAAGAATCATATTTATTTCAAAAGCATGCTATCTAGTGATGTAGATCTCTGTTTCAAAACCAACTTAGTTTCAAGATCAACTCAATATGTGGATAGCATTCTATCAAGATGTACCCTTGAGCATTTTTCTGGCAGTGGTGAACTGGTGCATAACGCACGAGATCGGTTTGGTTAGATGCAGAAATGCAGATTCAGAAATATATATATATATATATATATTTATTCATGCTCAATTGGATTACCAAGGAATTTGTATACCTTAGCTTTGTTTGGTGCAACATAATCAACATTACGATAGGTTCCTATGTCTTTCCATATTTGATCCAAGGCATAAAGATCACAGACGAGTTTCAGAGCTGCTCGAGAACTTGCATCTGGACAGCTGGAAGAAAATAGCTCAAATTAGAATCTCACAAGCACAAAGCAAAGTAAAAAGAATGTAAAACATGAGACAGAGATTGGAACTAGGAAGTACTTCTGCACAGCTTCTATAAACTTGGCAAGGATGACAGATTCAATATGGGACTCTGCAAGTGTCAAAAGGTGGTTTAAGCATCTATTCCAAGCGCCAAAACTTCCAAGAGTTTTAGAGTGCTTGCGAAGTCTAACAGCAACACTTTGAAGTAGTCGAGAAGTTCGGTACTGCAAGAAGAAAACCAAGCCAATCAAAATTCAGTTTTGAAATTTAATTATGCTCAAATGATGATTTCAATCAAAGAAGCAAACTCACTCTGAAAGCATCCAACTGGAACTTTGGATCTCGCAAATGGTCTTCACTTTCCCATCGAGCAGTCACCGGATTTGGCTGAGATAGGTATGAGTTCATGGATTCTCTAAGGTAATTCCAGGTAACTGTGAGTGTCCCGCCTTGAAACTTCTCCTTGTATTGCTTCAACAGATCACCTGCTACCTGCAGTACCACTGAAAATCTCAGAAAAAGAATTGTTTCATAAATTTAGTAGAATGTCTATTTCACATATTCAAACTCAACATTAATGCCAATACCCAAAATGCAGTTTCATGTAGAAATGGTAGAAGTGGCATTACTAAAGTAGCATAAACCATGAGAATATTATCTTTGAAACTTTTCTATTAAAAAAAAAAAAAATCAGTTTAAAAGCCTTGGAGAAACTAGTATGCTGATATAAAAACTTTGAGATATTAGAAAGTGATGCGATAGCAACCTGCTGTAGAAGCACCGTGTTGTCCCCTTCGAATGTCTGAAAAATGTCATGGTCATTCCTCAAACTGCCAAAGCGGTTGACAGCAGCGTACCCATGGCCTCCACAAGCTTCCCTACAGATACTCAATGACTTTGCTGTATATGACGTCACATAAGCCTTGAGCCCTGCTGAAAGAGAATGGACATCTGCAACCAATTGTTCATCATGAGTCTTCTTCATCTCTGAATATTTCTCCACCAAATGCAGTGTGGCAAAATGGAATGCGTAAGTTGAAGCCAGCATTGGCATTAACTTGTGCTGCTGGGATTGGTAATCAAGAATACTGACTTCAGGTTGCTTTGGAGGACCAAACTGCTGACGCAGTAGAGAATATCGGATTGCAATTGTGCCAGCAACCTTCAAGACACTGCCTGAAGAATATGCAAGGCCGACCCTCCCACCTACAAGTTCTCCTAGTGTGGCAGCAAATCTTTTATTTATAGATGGTAGACTACTTGTGTATTTACCATCCCGAGAGACATCTCCAAAGCGATTAAGAAGATTATCACGAGGGATTCTCACTGCGCGGAATCTTAATGCTCCATTGTCCACCCCATTCAGACCAACCTTATGGCCACAATCGTTTATCTCAATTCCTGGAAGAGTTTGATGAGTCTTCATATCCCTTATTGGTACAATGAAGGCATGGACACCCATATCAGATACTCCTCTTTTATCATGTGTCGGCAACATCAGCTTAGCAAAAACAGTGGCAAACTTGCCATGAACAGCAGCATTGCCAATCCACCATTTGATGGCCCCATCATTTGGTGTGTCAATTACAAACTCATCTGTGATCGGATCAAATGTTGCCATTGTTTGTAGACCTTGAACATTTGAGCCTTTACACACCAAATTAGAACAAAAATGAATTAAGACATGAAATCTAAGTAAAGTAACATCCAGTTCAAATAAAAGCAAACTTGCACAATTACTTGCAATCAAATCCAAAAACATGTAAAAGTAGAATCTATGAACTAGATAATTGAAAGAAAATTTGAAACAAAAGAAGGTAGATAATTACCATCAAGCAGTCATCCATAACGATATGGACCAAGTGAAAGATGATAACCTTGTTTGCATTCCATACTATTTCAATACTTGGCAATTTTAATTGATATTTATATGAAGTGTAGAGGAAACACAATCAAACTGGACCACCAGTCCATATAAGATAAAGAAGTACACCTAAACCTACAGAAAACAGACCATCTGAAACAAGATAGAAGCAAAACAACATAAACCACATCAATGAAATAGAAAAGCGAACAACAAAACTCCTCTACTCATGCCAAAACTACTTCCCAGTCAAGATCGATCAACCTAACTAACAAGACTTTGAAGATTCCATACTACTGCATCTCCATAAAGAAATCCTCTTCCCTCTTAACTTCCAAAATCCTTCCCTTTTTTCTTTTTTTTTCATAACACACATATTTTCCTTCCCAAGTTGACACACCACCATAAAATTCTAGCCTTACTCACTCAATCTAACCCCAAGATCCAGAACGATGGAGTAGCAATTTCTAGTCCGGCACACTCACAGAGAAAAAATTTGCAGCAATTTCCCCCACAAAACAGAAGTGAAAAAAAATACTGTAGAAGTATCGATACTCTCAGCACCATTGCAGCACATAGAATATCAATGAGAAAAAGCAAGTATAAGGCCTTCTTTCTCGGAGAAGATTAAAAGCACTAATTCTGCCACAGGCCAAATCCAAACAAAATTCTGAATATTAGTGGGGATGAAAGCTCATCTAAGGAACTGAGCCAATGCTCCAAAAAATCCTAGAGGCTCAAAGGAAAACATTTCAGGTGATAGTAGCAAATGTAAATAAGACTGCAAGAAATGATTACTGATGTAGAAGGATTCCCACTCATTTATCAGGAATTATAGCATTTAAAGAGAAAGGACCCAGGTAAGACTAGAGCTTGGGAAATCTTCCTGTTTCCTTCTCATTCAAATTGTGCCTAAAAGTACCAACCCGTTTCCTTCTCATTCAAATTGTGCCTAAAAGTACCAAGAAACATGACTGGAGTGAAGTGGATAAGCAACAGAAGAAGTCATAGTCAAATGGTACAGAGTATAGTGGGACTCCCAGTACACATGAGGAGATAAGGATGAAGAGGAAGAACTTCCTAAGCAAACACAATCCCAAAAATCTGATTGTAGAACCATTATTGTCAGCATGACATTAAAACCCCTGAAAAGAAGTATGACAAATGAATTGCTGCAGCCTATGAAATGAACCATTGTAGGATCTCTTTCCAGCTGAAAGCAATCCAAATTTGCTTCAAACAACATAACCACACAAATGGAAATGCTACTTTAGACAGACTGAAGTAAGACACGCCTGTAGAAAGGAAATCCTTCCTCAATCCATCCAGACATAACCTCACTATCTCCACTGCGGGATCCAAGAAAACAAGACAAAACAGAATGCCCGAAAAAAACTCAAAAGAACCTGAACTCCTGAAAAAGGTCAAGACTCCTAGTCTCAACTCACATTAAACACTCTTGGACATATTTACCTTTAACACCTTAAATTAACCCAAACAACTCGATTATCAGAAGAAGGCTTCCGCATCTAAACTCATCATCTAAAATTTATAAACTAAGGTTGTCTGCAAACTGGAGGGTGGGGCAACTGAGTTTACTCACAACCCACCTCTGCTCAAGACATGGACGACTAAGGTAAAAGGAAATGTGAACAGCATGTCACCTTGTATAAGCCCCCTAGACACTTTGAAATGATCCACAATGCAGACTTACAAATTTTTGAGCTCAAACAACCACTAATCCAAGTCCTCCAATTACTTGTGAAACCTTTCATAGCCAAACTAAATTCAAGGAAGCCTCCATCAACATGATCATAAGCTTTCTCAAAACCAATTCTGAACACCGCAGCATCTTTAGTATGTTACTAGACTCTGTCCATACCAATTCTGACATTTTAAAACATTGACCAACAACTCGTCAAGATAAATCTCTTATCCATCATAAAGCTGTTGCTCATTGGATGCCCCTTTTTTTTCATTTGACTTTATTGAGGCTATATTATCACTAAGATTAAATTTATTTTTTTTGTTAAAAGCATAGATGTGGGACATACTAATTTGGAAAATCAAGATGCTTTAACACACAATTGAAGTTGTATAATTCATACCAATTAAGTTTCATCTTTACCATAAGCTTAGAAATAAACAAGGAAATAGGTAAAGGACTAGCAGTAACAAAAAAACTCACCATGATGCAGTTCAGTCATAGCAAAACAACCTGGATACTCCAGATTGTCAATACCGTCGAAGTACTTATCCTTGTGTTTCTTAGTTCCTAAGTTGATTACAGAACCTCCCCAAAGACTGCATAAGAAAGTACGAAAAATCAGTGGAAGATAAAAGACAAACTCTAAACAACATTCAGTTGGGTACCAAACAAGCATTAACTGGAAGAGAATTGATCCTATGAGAAGTTTATGTAAATTAAAGAAGCTGCAATTAATCACTTTGATCCAAGCTTCAGAAATCGACAATAAAAAAGTGATGTATTTTTTAATTTTTCCTATTGGTGACTAAGAATGCTCTTTAGGGTTTAGAATGCAGACCACCAATGTTTCACATCGTAACACCCTCTCTCACAAGGGGGACCTAACACGTGAACTATTGGAATTAAAAGGGAAAAATATCCAGTAGAGCACTAATTTGAACAACGGACCTACTCTCCACTCATGGAATATTTATTGGTGAATGACTGCTCCCAAAAATCCAAGCATTTTGGATGTGGAACAGCAACTATTTTTTAGTGTAATAGTTCTTTTCATAGACATCTCATAGCACTCAGAAACAACACTCTACCCCGTCTCACTTCAACTGATTTTTGTCAAATTCTCCTCCCTCCGGTCCAACAACTCTATTCAATAACATCGCAAGTTAAAGGTATTTCACATTGGAGATAAGTCATCAACCAACAAACAACACCAAACAATGGCCATATATGGGATTACCAATTACTCAAATCGTATCCTCGTTAACAAAACTTTAAGTAGCATTTCTGTGTTTGTATATCTGTAAAACCACCACTACACTATCGTATCTGTGTACCTCTACCTCTACGCCCAGCATCTGTGCACAACATTTTGTGGCGCACGAAGCAAAACCTAGCGTGCACTCACAGCGAATCAAACCGGAACTACAATGAATATAATCCAAATACTAAAATTGGCAGATCCCTACCAAAAGAACAAAGGGATTAGAAGGCTAGTTGACTTTGCGTAACGGTAACGAGACAATTCAAACAATAATAAAAGGTGATTTTCTTCTCCTCAACACCAAAAACCATCTCATTCCCAATCTAAACTAAACCAAACATATCAATGCCAAAATAATTCACAATTCCAAGCCAATTCATCCAAAACCAGAAAACCACCAAAAAAAAAAAAAAAAAAGGAGCAACAATCACCTGTACTGCACCCCCATCTTGATCCCAAGCGACATGTCGACGCTGCCCACGGCTTCCATAACCGCAAAGTACTTGGCCGGATCTTCAACGACGTACCGGAACGGTCTGATTCCGGCCTCCCTAACCAAACCAGTAAGCTGCCTCATACAAAGCTCGCGGTGATCGTCCTTCAAAATCTCCACCGGAGTCTGAAGGTCAGGCCTGTTGTTGAAGTAGTCCATAACCTTATCTTGGATTTCCCTGTGCTTTCCTCTCATGTAGCTCGACAGACTCTTCGTGTCCACGTTGAGCTTTGCCGCCGCCTTGGCGCACTCCAGCCTCGAGATTTGGCTGTGGTCGTCCGGTGAAATCGCGGCCGGCGTCAGGTGGAGGGACAGCCGTTGGATGCGCCGCGCGGCGGACTGAGAGTCGTCCTCCGCCGTTGGATCTCGGTTCGGGGCCTGCATATTGTTTTGAGAGAGAGAGAGAGAGAGAGAGAGAGAGCTTTTGGAAAGAGGACGATGATCGAGTTCGTTGCTTATAAGGCAGAGGTGATGACGTGGAGGGTGATTTATCGATTGGGTATTGGTTGAGGGGTTTGGCAGTTGGGTTTGGCGCGCCTTTCAATGTCATGGGATATGTTTGACGACTATAAGAGCAAGTTCACCCGTTGGGTCACCGGGTCAGGGTTACCAGGTCACTAAGTTACCAGGGCAGGAAACTATTCATTGTCACTGGACTTTTGCTTCCCACTCGTTGGGGTCAGGGTCACCAGTCAATTACTGTTCATCGAATATTTTAGTAATTTTTTTAATGTAAATGAGAAATGTATGATATCAATAAATACTATTTATGAACATTTTGGAAATCCAAGTAAAGAAAATTTGTTGGGTAGACAAATTATATACTCATTTTCCGACCACTCTTTTTTTTTTAAATCCACGACACTTTTATCATAGGAACAAAAAAAATTTCGAAAGTAAAAAAGATTGTTTTTTTGTGAGAGGTAAAATAGGAGGTGAGGTATTTATAGGAAATTTTATAATTTTTTTATTTTTCATACCTTTGTAATCTAACTGATTTTTTTTTTTTTCACCTTCATTCGTCCTTAAGTATCCACCGTAGGATCATTTTCACATTCAAACCCAACGACCCAGATTTCAAAGCAGCCCAGCTACTTGCTTTTCTGGCCTTCCACGTGCCTCTCCTTCTCTCCTGCCTTTGTGCCACAGTGGAGCCCTGGGTCACGGCCTCAGTCACCAAGTTGACTGAGCAATTGTCCTGGGTCAATTACTATTGGCTTGCCCCAAGCCCGGTGGAAGCAACATTTTGGACTTTTTCCTGACCTGGGTCATGATATGACGTGGTGCCCGGGCAAAAGGAGGCCCGGTGAACTTGCTCTAAGCAGGGAACCCGATCAGATTTATCGTTGCGACGTCGTTTTCATTGACGATCCTTTTGGATTTTTTTTTTTTTTTTTTGTAGAGAGAAGGGTATCCGAAGATTTGATGGCATGTTTACTTAATCATGAATCGGAAACAACTGGAATGAGTTATTGATTCCGGATGAGTTAATTCCTAAACTCATCTCCCCCCTTTGTAATTAAATTCATAAGTATTCAGGAATCAGAATCTTATAAAGAGGTGAGACCTACATCCATTCCAATTCATTCATGTGTTAATAAACGCATGAATACTTTTATCTGGAATCATTCTGATTCCTTTATGTGTTAGTAAACGCATGAATACTTTTACTCCGTAATCGTTCACTCCCATTTCAAGTAAGTAAACATGCCTTGAATGATTAGCTGATATGGAGTCGGTTTTTTTTTTTTTGTTAGGAATAATGTCAAATATTATATCCGATAAGCAAATGGAAAATTACAACCACATGCAGTGATCGAGTTGGTGAATTCAACTATCCAAATGTTGGGACGAAAGCACGGTGGGAACTCCCCACCTGCGTTTGAAACCCAACTTAGTAAATTTTGGTGGCTAGCGGCAATCCGTTCCGCAAAGAAAGATTGCTCTTCTAGCTAACCATTCTGGAGGGTAGGTGACAAAACTAATGAGAATTATCAGACATCATATTTTATTCTTCTCCCTTATATATATTCAATATCAAAGACCCTACAAGACTATAATAGAAAACAGAATCCAATATAAGGTATGCATCAATTTGGCTTTTAGGACAAAACTCTACCAAAGCAAAATGGAAAGTAATTTTTTTAAAATACAAAATAAGAAATTTTTTTTTTTTTAAATATCAATACGTGTTATATTCGCGTATTATTTACGGCAAATTATTACCATAGGTAAAGATTAAAAGTAAAATACTTAAGTGGATTACTGGGCCCCATTTTTGTTGGGTTGGGTCTTTGGCTACGTTTTCAAACTTGTTCGGGCGCGGTCAAGGTCAGAATCACAAGACTCCCGCCTCAACAAAATTTTGATTTTCAGATTCTGATTTCTCTCTCTCTCTCTCTCTCTCTCTCTCTCTCTCTCTCTCTAGCGCCTCACCTTTCTTCAAATCCAGATCCTTTCTGAGATTCCCTCCCAAAGGCAAAGGTCAGTCTCTCTAATGAACCCATGTATATTCTCAAGGATTTTCTAATTTTCCTTCTTTATTGCTTCGGTTTAATTGCATATCTGCTGTTAAATCTGTACTTAGATTCTTAATTTTTTGAAGTTTCTGGCTTTTGGGTTTTGTAATTGACTGATTTTTGTTTCTGGGTTTTTCATTTTACTGCATAATTCGTTGTTTTAGGTGAACGGGAGAGGTGGGTGTTGAGGGTTTCGAGATTTTGAAGTTGAAAACCTAAGTGGGTTGAGAAGATTTCTTTGTTTTTCGTTTTTTGGGAAGTGAATTTCATCATGAGCAACGATAATTCAGCAGATGGGTCTTGCAAAACCCGTTCGGCTCTTGGTGATTTGACCAATCGGCCCCTCAAAAGGGGGTTTTCGAAGATTTCTGCCGATTCTGAACCGAAATCTGGAGATGGGTATGGGGGAAATGTGGGTTGTAGAGATGGAGTTTCGAGTAAATTGGCAAAGCAAGTGTCTTTGGGGGATGAGAATATGGTTAGAGAGAAATTGGGGGAAGATTGTAACCCTAAAGGTTTATCTTCGCCAAAGGGGATGCCAGATTCTGTGATTTCACCCACTTGCAGTGCAGGGGATTCGACGAATGACAACAATGCATCTGTTGTTGTGCTTGATGATGACATTGAAGAAAAGTCCAATGACAGTGTTATGGAAGTTGGTGATGCGTCGAGGGATAATTGCTTGTCGGTAGCTTCAATGTCCACATGCTCAGAGCTGTGCAAGAATGGCTGCTGTGATGGCGGTGGGAAATGTCAATATGAGAAACCGGGACAGACCTCTGATGATGCTCAGAGCACTCCTACATGTGAAGGATTAGGCAATGTTGTTCCCAGGAATGATGAAAGGGATCCTGGTGTTGGCAAAGTGGGTGCGACTAAATATGGCTCTACCGAGTGGTCTAAGATGCCTACCTCACTGGGTTCTTCAATGGCAAGATGCACAACTGTTAATAGTGCTGCTGATTTGAATGCAGGCGATGACTTGCTCAATGATTGCTCTTGTTCATTTTGCTTGCAAGGTATTACAACTCCTCATTATCTGACTTGTGATGTAGAAGTTCAAATATAGACTAACATGAGTTTGGTTGTTTCGCAATGTGATAATCAGCTGCTCACATTCTGTCAGACCTCCAATACCAGGATATAAAGGGTCGAATTTCTGGTAAGTTTTTGCAGAATGTGTAAAATTTTACTAGGGAGCATCTTAAAGTTGTTTTTGGACATTTGTATATTCTGATATATTTTTTTGTTCATTTGTGTTTTGTTTTAACACCTTTCCATAGCTTTAAAGAAGAGCCAAAAAGAAGCGGGCATATTGGTTCAGAAAAGTTTTAGGGGAAAGGAGATTGATCCTAAGGGACCACGGTACGCAAACAAAACATCAAAACTTGAATCTGATCTCTCAAGTCAGTGGAGATCACTCTTTCTTCACATGGAGGATATCTTCGTAAATGAAGGCAACCACCTTGTGAGTGTCGCCACCTTGTTGTTTCATTTATTATAACTTATCTATGTTTGAGCACTTTTCATGCTCTCCAATGTTTCAATTTTTATGAAAATGATCCAAACTCTTTTGCTCCACAAACCAAATTAAATGATATAGTCTGTTGAAGTTTCCCAACCTATTGCGAGCCATAAGGCAGTCCCCATTTATATGTGACTAATTCATTTGATGGTTTGCTGGCTCTTTGTTGTTGCTCTAGCCTGTTTTAGTGGAATCTTATAGTTAGCCTAAGTTTGTCAGATCTTTAATTCAGATTGTGATCTTTTGCTCCTTCTGTCGAGTGATGACATCTTTCTTTTGGGGTCTTATTCTGATAAATATTCTTGATTCTGCTTGGCAGCACGACAAATTTGTCACGCTAAAAGATTTGAGAGACAACTGCAAGATGGAACTGGAAACAGCTGTTGGAGTGCCCTCAGAGAGACTGTAGTGCGTTTCTGATGATTGTGCTATTGTAAGATTTTTGTTAGTTTCTGCCTACTTGGGGTGCATCTACGCACGGTGTATTCTTGTATTGTTGTTTTAGAGAGTACTATGTTCTTCACCAGTTTTCTTAATAAGCTGTAATCTTTCAGAAGATTTCTGTAATATCACTCTGACCAAATTGTTGCATGGACATAATCTCCCTACATTGAAGAATGATAAGTTTTCCTTTTATATGCTCTCATTCCTGGTGGTATATTGAGCCTTTCCTCATGTGACTCAGCATTTTCATTTCAATAAGCTTTTAGATGGATTTTATAACTGTGGTTGTGTTATGTAATAGGATTCCAGTTTTATCAATTGTAACTTTTTCTTGATCATGTTTATATAGAATCTAGTCTGTTGTTTGAAGTCCCACTTCATATTGCAGGCCACACAACGTGGTTGAAGAAAATTACCATTCTTGTGACATTAGATTTGTGTATCCTGGCTCTTTGTAATGCTTACCTAATGTATGTGACTATGTGTCATAGCTAATGTCACTGTCTCCTTATCCTCAGCTTAGCTAAGTCTATAGGATATCTCCCTTCTGTAATCTCACTTCGATCATGGATTGATATCTTTTCACTATCAGTTAAATGTTGGCTTTTTCTTTTGGGGTCTTTATGTGATTTAAGAGGCAGTAACGTGCAATCTGATGCTTGCCTTATTGTAAGATTGTTCTTGCTTGTGCATGTGCGCAACTGCACAAGTATATTTTGTGTTGTTTCGACTTTCGAGGATTATAGTGTTCTCACCAGTTTCCTTAATAAGCTGCTAACTTTCAATTTGTGTATTCTCACTTCGATCATGTATTGCAGGGACATAAACTCCCTTCTGTAATCTCACTTCGACCATAGATTGAGATCTTTTCACTATCAGTTAAATGTTGGCTATATTCTTTTGGGGTTTTATTGTGACTTAAGAGGCAGTAATGTGCAATCTGATGCTTGCCTTATTGTAAGATTGTTGTTGCTTCAGATTGTGCTTACTTGTGCATGTGAGCAACTGCACAAGTGTATTCTTGTGTTGTTTCGAGGATTTTATAGGTTCTGACCACTTTTCTTAATAAGCTGCTACCTTTCTGTGAATTTGTGTACTCTCACTTCGATCATGTATTGTAGGGACATAATCTCCCTTCTGTTAAGGATAACTTTGCCTTCAATCTACTTTCCTTGTCGTTTTTGCTCCTGTGGTGAGTTGCTTATATACAGTATAGAGCATTTGCGGACTCACTCTGTGTTTTGGCTCTCCTTGCATTCCCATGGTCACTTGCCCTGTATTTCTATAACCTTTCCAACCCAATGTGGCAATGACCTTCTCTCTCCTAAACCCTCTGGTTTTCTCTCTCTAAACCACGTTTTTCTTCCTTAACTAATCACCCCCCATCCTCGTCAACTTCAGAGATGCCTTAATTTAAAACACTAATATTAATTCAAAGCCTTCATTTTAAAAATCATTATACACGTAAAGTTTAAAAAAAAAAAAAGTGTTTTTAGAAGTAAAAGAAATTAAGTTCTATTCCTTTGGTTGATAGGAATATAAAAGAAAATTGACCGTGTTTACCTATTCCTCTAGAGAGTAGGAAAGGGTATGCGCCAAAAACCATAGAAACCGCCCAGGCGCCCACTAACCCCAAGGAATTAGGAAGATATGCCCTCGAATCGTGCCTCCAAAGAGTCTGAAATATTGATGATCAAAATATCGAGTATCGAGGAAATATTGATGGTTCGGAAGATGGAAATATTAAGAAAGTTTCGATATAGATAAATTTTCGAAAAAAAATTATGGAAATTAGGAGAAAATCATTGAAATTTTAAGTGAAACTTTGTGAACTACTTATTTTATCAATTATCTATTATATTGGGAAGAAAGAGAAAAAAAAAAAAACAAACTGTGACCAAGCTTCATTTCATACTGAATTATAGTAATTTAGAGTAAATGTTTGAAGTTGCCTGTATAATATTTGGTACTTTTAGAATATATAATTCTAATTAGAAATTTTATAAAGTTGTAAAGCTATATATTCAATCAATAAATAGAAATGAATTAATATTTATGCAACATGGCAAAAGTATTTAGGAATGTTAGAGTCAAAAAACTGGGTGTGTCCTGTAACGTTTTATGAAACTATTTTTGTAATACTGGATTGTAGAATGAAAACAGAGAATTAAACTATAAGTTTTTAAGATATAAATACATGTTCGGTACAAGTATTTCAAAACTTGAAATATTAAAAACATATCTTTCTGCTTTTCATATGGAGGCAAAATCTTTTAAGGCAGGACTTCTCTTGGCTATCTTCCAAGGGTGGGATGAGTTTGAACTTGAAAGTGATTGCTCACTGATGGTTGCTACCTTGAACCAGAATTTGGAAGACAGATCTGATGTTGGGCGCATTATCGATGATGGTAAGTCTTATTTGACATCTTTACACTCAATTCAGATTAATCATGTCTTTAGAGAAGCAAATGGTGTGGCTCATAGATTAGCTCACCTTGCTAGTTCGACTTGTTTAGATGATGTTTGGCTAGATGAGGCACCTGTGATTATCCAGGATGTCCTCTATGAGGATTATTGTAATCTTACTCGAGGTCAAGGCTCTATGTCCCCCTCGAGATATGTTCTAAATTATAATGCAATAAATCAGGCGTGGGAATGAGCCTCCCAGTTTTGGTGGGTTCCAAACCCCTTTAAAAAAAAAAAAAAAAAAAAAAACACATATCTATAGCACTTAGTTTAGTTTTTCCTCATTAATCATGAAAGATTGACTGTTTTGTTTGTATTGATTATGAATCCTTTATTGGTTGTTATGAGAAAAGAAACAGAGTATTGTGAAGGAGATTGAACAAGAATAATCAAATCCCTCAATTTTGTTTATAAAATATATCATATGAAGTTGTAAGCTCTTGAATATTTAGTTCAAAAAGATAATTCAATCAAATGTCTCAACCTTAGTTGTTAATTCCTCTTGCCCATGAAATAATCCAATTATATTGAAGCATAAAATACTGAAACTTTCACCCTAAATCATCCGTATGAATTAGATCTGACACGTGAAAAGGGATTTTCTAAATCCTTCATTCTTCTCTCTATAAATGATTTGCAAGTTTCAATTGATTGAAAAAGACGGGGAAGAAGAAAGTTCAAACAACATATAAAGTAGATGAGATCATGAGAAGAGAGGATAAGTCTCAATGGAAATTGTGAGAAAGAAAGAGAGAAAGATCAAAAGAGAGGAGAAGAGTTTGTGGATCTATGTGCTTGAAAGTAAAAAAAAAAAAAAATCACTTTCTCTAATTGCAGGATAGGTTGTTTTCAGGAAACAATGAAAACGTCAAAAAGTCATTTCCCATATTTATTCATAGTTCTTGAATTGTTTCCTAAAATTCGTTTTCTTTGTTTTTCAAATTTAATGCACCAAACGCAAATTACATAAGTTTTTGAATTCGTAAAACAAAAAACAGTATCGCAAAATGATACCGAACGGGCCTTAAAAATCTAGAATTGCTGAAATTATATCTTAGAAGTTAGAGGTTTAGATTAATTGTCTAAATATAAAAAGTATAGAAGAACTAAAATCAACTCCAGTCGAGTTGGCTAGGGTGCTTTTTGACTTGATATTCTAGCAGAGGTTCGAATCCTGACTGTGTCAAGTTTTTCTATGTTATTTTGTTTGAGGATTCGCGAATATTCCCTAAAATTTCGGAGATATCGCAGATTTTTCGAAAATATTGCGAAATTCCAATCGGCGAAATTATCAACTTTTTAGTCAATGCCGATTATTGTTAACCCAAAAAACAGCACAGTTGCAACTCAAAAACCACAATGCTTCATTGATTAGAATCTGACATTATGAAAGTAGTAAGAGTTACTTCACTTGTCCTTCCATATCTCCATTTCAGCTTTCATCTCAGTTTTCAGTTTTCACATTTACGTTTGATTTCACATCATGCCTTTCTCTGTTTCCGATAGCCAAAGGTTGATTCTCCTTCTTGAAGTTTCTGAGATGAAAGGCATCCACAAACTCCTCCCAGTGAGCACTTGCTAGGATTTGGTCAGATGAGGATCTGACCTACTCAATCAACCTCTCCTGCAATGTCTGTGAGAGTCATCCCAAGCCTTTATCCTTCACCCCATCCGATGGAGACTTGGACATTGAGTGCCCCATTTGTGATGAAGGGGATCGTCCAAATGTGGGAAAGCTCCAAATATTAAGGAGAGGAGAGGAAGCCGTCAAGCCAGGAGAGCTGAAGAAAGCTCTCCTGGAAGTGGAGCTCACTGGAGAGTTCGTCTTGGGCGTGGGAGGACGAGACCGATCTTCCACCTTGGTTGACTTGCTGGCAACTGTAGGCGACGATATCTACCCGAAACAAATAAAACTATCTACAATGATCGACTTCTTCACACTCAAATCAGAATTTTCAAACCATATCAACATGCAACGAGTTGTTTCAATCTATACAACCTAAAATCGTGTCAACACTAAATATCATAAATGAATTCTAAGTACAAGTCTGAAGAGATCGAGTACCACTTTAATTCTTCTTTTTAATCTCCTAAGTTAGGAAAAGTCCATAACTTAAAATATTTCATATAAAACATTACGTTAATACTGAAGAGCATCCGTCAACATTAAATATGAATCATTAATTGCAATTAGAATTCTGAATTCAAACATGTATGCATCCATAAGAAGTTACAAACGCATGAAACATGTAGCATATAATCTCGACCATTGTACATAGCCTTTACCATTTCAATTTCTGCCCTAAAACGATTAGGTGAATTAGAACACAAATTTGGCTTTATTAACCTGCAGATTAACATCATTGTTCAACCAAAATCATATGCTTAAAGATATAAAAGGATGACACAAAATCAGATTGTAGAGATATCATAAACAACTTAAGAACATGAAGAAAAGAATCTGAAAATTACTAACATAAACTCGTTCTTAACAAAAATCCAACTCCAATAACAAAGTTCATAATCAAAATATGAAATTCAATACTAAAGAGTACGAAAACAGTAATAAGGGTCATGGATTACACTTTTTGATCTTCAAATATTTCATATAAAACATTACGTTAATACTGAAGAGCATCCGTCAACATTAAATATGAATCATTAATTGCAATTAGAATTCTGAATTCAAACATGTATACATCCATAAGAAGTTACAAACGCATGAAACATGTAGCATATAATCTCGACCATTGTACATAGCCTTTACCATTTCAATTTATGCCCTAAAACGATTAGGTGAATTAGAACACAAATTTGGCTTTATTAACCTGCAGATTAACATCATTGTTCAACCAAAATCATATGCTTAAAGATATAAAAGGATGACACAAAATCAGATTGTAGAGATATCATAAACAACTTAAGAACATGAAGAAAAGAATCTGAAAATTACTAACATAAACTCGTTCTTAACAAAAATCCAACTCCAATAACAAAGTTCATAATCAAAATATGAAATTCAATACTAAAGAGTACGAAAACAGTAATAAGGGTCATGGATTACACTTTTTGATCTTCAAATATTTCATATAAAACATTACGTTAATACTGAAGAGCATCCGTCAACATTAAATATGAATCATTAATTGCAATTAGAATTCTGAATTCAAACATGTATGCATCCATAAGAAGTTACAAACGCATGAAACATGTAGCATATAATCTCGACCATTGTACATAGCCTTTACCATTTCAATTTCTGCCCTAAAACGATTAGGTGAATTAGAACACAAATTTGGCTTTATTAACCTGCAGATTAACATCATTGTTCAACCAAAATCATATGCTTAAAGATATAAAAGGATGACACAAAATCAGATTGTAGAGATATCATAAACAACTTAAGAACATGAAGAAAAGAATCTGAAAATTACTAACATAAACTTGTTCTTAACAAAAATCCAACTCCAATAACAAAGTTCATAATAAAAATATGAAATTCAATACTAAAAAGTACGAAAACAGTAATAAGGGTCATGGATTACACTTTTTGATCTTCAAATATTTCATATAAAACATTACGTTAATACTGAAGAGCATCCGTCAACATTAAATATGAATCATTAATTGCAATTAGAATTCTGAATTCAAACATGTATGCATCCATAAGAAGTTACAAACACATGAAACATGTAGCATATAATCTCGACCATTGTACATAGCCTTTACCATTTCAATTTATGCCCTAAAACGATTAGGTGAATTAGAACACAAATTTGGCTTTATTAACCTGCAGATTAACATCATTGTTCAACCAAAATCATATGCTTAAAGATATAAAAGGATGACACAAAATCAGATTGTTGAGATATCATAAACAACTTAAGAACATGAAGAAAAGAATCTGAAAATTACTAACATAAACTCGTTCTTAACAAAAATCCAACTCCAATAACAAAGTTCATAATCAAAATATGAAATTCAATACTAAAGAGTACGAAAACAGTAATAAGGGTCATGGATTACACTTTTTTATCTTCAAAGAAGCTTGGAGAACGTCAATAGAATACATGGTTAGGCCTTCAAGAACATGAACAGCCTTGGAGAAGTCCTAAAGCTCTTCATGACAAGAGGCTTTTTTTGAATTTTGGAGAGGGTTTTGGAGAGAAGAGAGTTAGGCTAATTTTGCATGAAGAAGTGATGATTTTGGAGTCAAGAATTGCTGCTATTTATAGTGGAATCCTCCTCTCTTATGATGCAATCATGACCATTCATCTAGAGGTGATTTCTCCTCCAAATTTCCTTGATTTTCTCCTGATAGAGTCTTGATTTTTTTGATCTCTTCTCCCTTAATATATTCTCTGGATGTCTCTAGAGTTAATCATGCAATGCTCATCTTTCCCTTGAATAGTGACCAGATACATCCTTGAGGTCCTTTGAATTGCACTAATTTCTTCTTCGGTTCTTCCAAGAATTGTGCCCACAATGAACTCCTATAATCAAGAAAAATCAGAAATAATTAGTGTCTATAATCAATATAAAATAAGATATTTAGGAATAAATATTGACTATAAACATTCCCTTTTATCTCCATGAAATAAGAAGAATTTGTGTGAATGAAAACTCCTTGAATTCCTCCTGATTTATGCAAGTCTTCTTATCCTTCAAGTTTCCTTGATTTCATCACTCAAGAGTTTTCAATGGATGGACTCCTAAATTCTCTCTTTAAAACAAGAAAATCAGAAATAGGAAAGTTCAAAGGAAGAAAGTTCCCTAAAACAAAATAGGAAATATTTCCTAAAATCAAAGAGGAAAGTTTCTAAAATGACTTATCCTTCATTTACACTCATTTCTGCTCTTTTTCGCCTCTTTTATCCATTTTCGTTCTTAGAGTACCTAAAAACAGAAACTATGTTAGAGTTAGTAATTTTTAGAGAATAACTTAGCCAAATGAGGGAAAATACATATTAAAAACGTCACACTTTGCGCTCCTATCAAATTCCCCCACACTTAGATTTTGCTAGTCCCTTATCAAAATCAAAACGAAAGAGTCAACCAAAACAAACAAGTCACCACTAGACTCTACACAAGTGACACACAAAGACTATATTGCCCTTAACATTTGTCTCATAAATCCTTACTCTCATGGCATCAAAATTAGCACTTAATCAAGAATCAATATTTAGATATTCAAGAGTTAATTGAAGCATATAATCCACATATAAATAAGTAGGACTTAGTTGTAACAATGGTGATGGGTGGAGCTCAGCATGTTTCAGACAAGTATGATTCATATCCTCACAAGGTATATCCACTCTTTTTTCACTCAGATCAAGGCAATGCTTAAAAACTTATAATCACTCAATTATATGTGAGAGAAAATATTTTGAAGCAATCAAATAGCTCACATATATAAGAAAAGAAAAGCACTTTGTGAATATAATTTTTCAAGCTCTCATGAAAGATATTAACTACTTGCACAAATGGACCCAAGCCATAGGTTCAACTCTTATAACTCATCTCCACAGATCATAGGCTATCCCATCTTAAGGATAAAAAAAGGTCTTATAAAGGGTTGTGTAATGGGGCCAAGGCTCAAAGTTTTTAAGAAATGAAAGGTAAAAAATTTAACAAAGTATCCTAAAAACCTAGTAGAGCTCATATAGATATAGGGAGACTTCTAGAAATCCACCAAAACGTCATAACCCATAGAGGCAAAATAAAAATGCCTAATATCTTCATGTTGGGCTCAACATTCATTCTAAATTTCCTTTGAACTCTCGTGAACTGGACAAAGACCAAATTTCTCTGTAGTGGGCCTTCAATTCAAAACAAATTCCAAATCCATAAAGTATGGGGGACTAAAATCCACATTTTTTCTTTTCTTTTTCTCCTCTGTT
The DNA here is from genome assembly GCA_024704745.1 of Rosa lucieae. Classification (NCBI taxonomy): domain Eukaryota; kingdom Viridiplantae; phylum Streptophyta; class Magnoliopsida; order Rosales; family Rosaceae; genus Rosa; species Rosa lucieae. The sequence continues at coordinate 26,278,765 of CM045493.1, read as the reverse complement.
ATTTTTTTTAAATACTGCCTCATTGTTTTTCTTTTCTTTCTCTTGGAAAAATCCACCCCCACACTTATTTCTCATCATTCATTCACACAATACATCACAAAATTAAGCTCTACTAGGCCCTAAGGACAAGGGTAGAGTCAAAACTATTCACATGGTGAAGATTATGTGGGTGATGAAAGAAAGGTTTATACATGTAAGCTCAAAGGGGTTTATCTAAGGGATGTACAACTTGTGCACACAATTAGGGACACATGACATTTTAGCATTGGTGATAATTCCTAGAGTGCCTTTATCCTTTCCAGAATCAAGGACATATATTGATAAAAGTTACAACAAGCATAAGAGTGAATTCTAGCATTCTCTAATCCATTAAACTTAATATATGGCAAGAAATCAATCAAAAGAAAGAATAATGAGATCATCAAAACATTGCCAAGAAAATAAGAATATATTTCATTTATCACTCAAAGAAAAAGGGACATGACTCAAATATCTCACATGGTTTTTATGAATCAAAATTCATCCTAACATGCTCATATTTTGTACCAAGGTCACAAAATCCATATCTACTACACATGCATATGCTTTTTATATATCTCAATTAACCAAAGAATATCATTTAGAAATTATCTCAATCTTGTGATCCTCTTTTAGCCATAATTTTAGAGATATTGAATCATCCTAAACAGTTAAGGGCATCCTAAGACTCAAAGTTAAAACAAAAGACCCTAAAACTAACCAAAAACCAACGAAATTTTTTATTTTTCTGACATTTTTTTACTTTTTTTTTAGGACACAAAAATTGATGCGGTTAGACTCAAAGTTAACGTCACGTGACTTTGCGCTCCTATCAACTGCTAGTGCGTATGCTGATGCTGCAACAAGAAGAAGCAAGAGATGAGATGCTTTAGTTGTGTTTGTTAGGTCCCTTTCTATTATTAACTAGTGTTTTAGATTAAGACTTTAGTATCTTATGAATTATGAATGTCATATGGCTACTTATGACATATGAATTATGAACTGAGTTTTTTTTTATCACAAATTGTTTATGTATGCTATTATGTGATCGTTGCATCTCAAAAGAGTTTGGTTATGGGTAATGAAGGCTTTGGTTATGCATAAATAGCATCTTGCTACCCATATATGCCATCATCCATTAATTGGTAATGATCGCCACAGACCTTATCCATTGAGTACATTTCTTAATTACCTTGGTACTAGATCATGAGAGATCACAACCATAAAATTCAACACAAGCCTTGGAAGTTTAAAATTCCAAATAAAGTTGAAAACAAACTCTCTAATGAGGCGGTACATTCTTAACAATTGTATTACGAGAGTCCAAGGGCCTTGGTTTATATAGAGAAGTGAGCATTAAGTTCATCTCCGTAAGGAAAATAGTCAAAACTAGAAACTGCACCTGCGTGATGCTGCGGAAATATGAGCGATATCATTTGATTCAATGCTACTGAATTTAGAAACATTGTTTATATACATTGTTGCTACATTATATATTATATGTAAATATTATATATTGATTTACATGTTCAAAAATCTGATTAGCTAGATTTCAAAAGTTAGATATGCTAGCCACAGTAGATGTTTATGTACATCGAAAGATAAACTTGATTAGTAAGCAACCAACTAACATCTTTGCAGCCAACTGCAATTGGACTGTAAATCATATTTTGCAATTGAATGACGAACACCATTGCATATATTCGTATTTATGGAATTTTTTTTTTCCAAAGAAATCTCTTGGTTGGTTTTGACCCGGATGTTTTGCTGTCACAAATAGTTCAGGCTTGGACATTTTATCACCCTGCATGAATGCCAGTATGCCACAATCAGTTTAACTCATGAATTAATATCCAATTTACTTAAAAATCATGAAAATATGCTGACCTTCAGTTGACCCTCTACATGTGCGAAGAGTGTGTATAATCGAATAGGTGTATGTAAAGAGGGATTAACTACTTGTTTTTCCTTCTAACACGGTGACTGAACAAATGAGGTAGATATGCAGGATATAGTTATTGTTGATGTATTCAAGAGATATCATATATTTTCATCAACTGTCATATAGGTAGATATGGACAAAGCTGGTTTAAAACCTTGTTCTCAAACTGTAAATGAAGTGACCAAATGTTCTTTATGCATATATACAAACCAGTACGCAATAATTTACCCTTCACACACTTAATCTCAATTTACACTATCCTAAGCAAACAAAAAGCATTAAAAAAAAGTTCAATGCAATTACAACAGTTCATGGAGATGGGATGAATGACTTAAGTAGATACTTCTATTCACAATGAGCACCGAGATTGATAAAAAGCAAGCAATACATTGTCTAAGATAACAGGAAAAGAAACTATCCATACCTTCAGGCTGGGATTGGAAACCTGCTTCTGACAGCACACCAGATTTATTTGCAGCCAAACAAAAGTATAGCTGATTCAAGCTTCTTATTGCTAAATCTAAGTCATCACCACATTCTTCCAGTGCTTTCTCCAAAAGCTAGGATATCGATACGAAAATAGTTAGCAATTTATAATGTTAACTAAATAGATATGACATAGACTTCTAGCAAACTAAGAACAAATTCCCCAAAAGAGCATGTAACGGGAAAAATACGGAATATTTCCCCCGAAATTAAATTACATGGATGGATTAGATTCAGCCTGAAAAAGAAACGAAAATTGAGTGCAAGTACATCCGAGAAGAGTTTATGAATACTTGGGGAACATATCAGAACAAAACCAACAAACTCAAAGTAAGTAAACCTGTGATACAGCATGAAGGGTTTTGGGTTTCAAGTGTGTTAATGGAATAGGAATGTGTACCAGTTACAATGAGGCTCCTTAGTGATTAGGTTTTCCTTTGAGTTATGATTGTGTTTTAGTCATTCACTTTTGTTCACCATTTAGTAAAAGCAACCTTGGTAGGGCTCTGACATGTTAATTTCCAGATTTCTTAAAAGCAAACATTTGTGCATTAAAACAAAACCAGCTTCAACTAAATACCAACAAACTTGACTGATATAGATTGCAGAAGCAATCTGCATGCTTCAATAAAGCAAAGTAATATGCCATTAATGCTAGCACGAACTAATGGACGCAGCAGAAAAGAAAAAAAAATACAATCTGGCAATCATTCACTATATGTCATATATTACAGCAAAACAAGGTACAATACTACGACATAAATAAATATGCTTTTTACTTCTGCAATCCGGCACTTCCTGTGCTTGATAAGGAGATCGTGTCTGCAATGTGAAAGATGTGATAATTAGTATGAAATAATTGAATTAAAATTTTGTTAGGTTGGAAATTGGATCACATATAATGTTTGAAGAGAAATTAGTATTTTGAAAATAAAAACCAAGCCTGTTTCTTTTTCTTCCCAATCACTCATACAAATGAAGAAAAAAAGAAACCCAGAAATTACATCCAATCTAACATGGAAATTCATAAACACGCACTCCCAAGTCTCTAAATTACCCAGACCCAGAAAATCATCAATAACATGAAAAAAAAAAAAACGAATCAAGGAATTCATTACCTGATTGTTGTGAAGTCTGATGAACTTGAAAATTAAGAGAGCAGTGGGAGATGGAGATCGGTCAGGAGGATCAATTGGTATTGGTTTCTGGAGTTTTGTATCTTCACCGTCAAATCAATTACTAACTGGGTAAGAACGAATTTAACCCCAAATTAAGCCGAGCAGAGAAGCATCCCAGATTCTCTCCTTCTCAGTTTGTGAGGGAAGAGAGAGAGAGAGAGAGAGAGAGAGAGAGAGAGAGAGAGCATCCAGAGCTGCAGTCGGGGGCTTTTTTTTTTGAAAATGAATGGCAGGTATGTAACTGAACAGAAAATGATGGGCAAAAGAGTCTTTTTGAATCCCAGCACTACTAGAATAATGTCATTAGACATCACCACTATTAAATCGGTCAGGATTGCACCTGATGTTAAAAAACATTTTAACATCAGTTTGTGAAGAAACCGATTTCTATTGTTATTATAGACATCAGTCACCAAATAAACCGATGACAAAACTTTCATACGGAAAATTTACAAAAATGCGGGAGGACTAAGTTGAAAAATTTGAGAAACGCGCGCGGGACTTAAAATTTCATTCCCCCCCCCCACTTAGTTATTTTTCTCACACGACTTCGTCATTCCCAAACCCTAACTCATTTTCACTCCTCGTCTTCCTCCTCCGCCTCTGAGCTAGCCATCTTGGGCACCTCCATTCCCTTCAACTCTCGCAAGCTCGATTGTAAGCACAATCTCTCTATCCCTTCACCGACGGCTACTTCTCCTTGTACCCCTGCAAGCTCGAAGACTGGTCCTTCTCTCTCTCTCTCTCTCTCCCCTTCTTTCTGTTTCTCTTGTTCCGAATCTGAACAAGCCTCTGTTGATTTCGTAATCTAACAATCTGTTTCTTCTGTAAAGCTCTAATTGCAGGCGTCGGAGAACCCCATGAGGGAAATCAAGGTCCAGAAGCTAGTCCTCAACATCTCCGTCGGCGAGAGCGGCGATCGTCTCACCAAGGCCGCCAAGGTTTTTGTTTTTGTTTTTCTTTTGTATCTACTTTCTGATTATCTTAAATTTTGAATTTGGATTTGGATTTGATTTGCTTGCATAATCACCGGTGCAGAATGAAAAACCCCCTATTAATTAGCTGTCAGTGTTCTATACTTGTCTACTCTACTCATCTTGATCGCTCAGTCTCAGACTCTCTATACGACTGTAAGTTCACTTTGTAGAGCTTATTATTTTCAATTGTGTGCATTTTTCTTACTTAGGAAAGATGATCGATGATGGTATTAGCTATGTATTGATTCATTACTTGTTTTACCGTGTGTGCCTTCAGTTCCTCGGGGCTATCTTATATCATCCCTGTACAATCTAGACTGAAAATTGGGATTTGAAAGAGATGTAGTTTGAAATAAAACTTGTCTGCTATCACCATTTAGGTTGTATGTTTTGGGATGTGTATATGTAAATATAGTTTCAAACTTTCTACTATCTTCTTCTGGGCTCTAGTTTCTTTTGCTTATGATGAAATGCTAAGATTAGTATCCTCAATGGGACTTCAGGTAGAGTCTGCAAATTCCCTTCACATGTAGAGTCTCTTGGTCTACTCATGGTAAATCAAGGTACCTTTTCTTTTCTGGAGTTTTACATTTAGATTCTCTGCTACTGGATTAACACTACCATGGAGGAAGTCAACAAGGAGATTAATGTGTTTGATTTGATTTTTTTTAAAGTAGTGATTGGTCAAAGATTACATACACTGGTCGTGTCGCAATCAAGATATCTACAATCGCAACCAAGGTGTCTTTAACAATGGAAGCACATGATGCAGTTCATGAAGGTCAGAGTCTTTATTCATCAAAGTGATCTTTTGTTCATGCTACATGCTATCATCTTTGTACAATGTTGCAGTGCAAAAGAATTTTGGCTTGCATAAGATTTTTGCACCTATTTACAGATACAACGGGTAGCAATCTGATATAGATCTTACCTATCTTTTACTGTCATTGAGTTATTTTCTATTTATCAATTCATACTTTATTTGTTAATAGTTTAGTCTCTTCAGTTCTATTTATTAATGGCTGATAGATACATGTCATGAACAATGTAGGTCTACTTCCATTGGTTCTAAGTCCCTTAAGCAGGAGAATACACTTTTTAAGCCTTGGGCTGGAAACGAGCTGTTGCTAGATGAAAATTTTAAGAAGACCTTAGAAGACATCATTAGCTCTTCGGTATGTGGTGTTCTGTTTGTAATGGTTTCGTGTTATGATACATTTTGAAATGTTATAGGTTCCATATGTTGCTGCTATGTTCTCTATCTTTTTTGTCTTTGCACAATCTCTATCTTTTTTGTCTTTACAAAAAGAAGGCTGCAGCACTATTAACTAATACTTGAATAACTTTTTTTCCCCCTCCTCTACCAATGACAGGAACAGCAAGCTGACACAAGTTCTTAAAGACTCCCTTGGTAATCACTTTACCTCACTGCACTCTAGTAACATCCTTACTTGTAGTGACTACCCAGTAACAACATTCCCTAGTCCAAATCTCTACTATATACATGAGGTTGTTCAGTTGTTACTTTACAAGAACTGCCGCTGAAGAAGTTTTTGGAGGAAAAAAAAAAAAAAGAATCCAGGCATGCATCAAATTGCTATATGCATTATGTAACATGGAAATTATTCCAATAACGCAATCTTCAATTTTATACACAAAAGTTCAAATTCTATATATGAATATATGCATTGCTGCACACACTTTAATGGAGTTTCAAATTTGGATGATTGATTGGAATGGGGCTGTAACTTCTTTTACATTGTTGTTTCTGCAAATAGCTGAAGTTCAGACAAAGCATATATGGTCCTTTTGGTTATTTGATGCGGAATAATCGACCCAATTTTAGGTCAATTTTTGACTTGCAAGTAATCTACTTTTTCATCTGGAGTTCCTAGCTTTATCTTGCTTAAGTCCAGGGATGAAGAACCAAATTATTCTCAAGGCTGTGGTTGTTTAGGAGCTTTTGTCAAGAAATTAGCTATTGTTTAGAGTTAAATGATATCTGTTCACTACTATGATTTGTCATTAAATTGGGAACAAGAGAGATTACCAACTTGACTTAGCCCACTGACTCTTATTGTAATTTGCCCATTTTTTCCTACCCACTAAATATTGCAGAATTGAAGTATGTTCTGACTAATTGGTTTGCGATTTTGGCTTATTATCATTTAATATATTCTGATTCTAGGATTAGGCATTGCTGCCCAACATGATATAGTGTCTTTTGTTCACTTCCACAGACAATATGAATGCTCTAATATCTGGCCTGTTATTTACTGTAGACACTTGCAGAGGGCGCCATGATTGGATATACTCCTAAGGGAATGCAAATTGCCCAAAAGTCATTGGTATGGTTGGGGAATGGAAGCGCCTTATTTCGTATAGCAGTGTTTTGTATTTTAGATCATGGTTTCGTCCATTACTTATTCTATGATCTTTTCCAATGCAGGAAGATATGAATTCCAGGAACTTTTACTTGCTCCCAAGACAAGGGACTGATCTTCTCCTTGCAGCTGCCGGTGAAAAGGTGTGCAAAGAATTCCTTTTAACTTCAGAGTTCTCTTTATTACTGTTATATTTTTCCATATAGAGTTATATTGAGTTTCAAAAAAGGATAAGAATGTTCTTTATCTGTCATGTTCTTATCTGGTTTCGAGTCTTTGGACTGTCTTACTATGAACCTTCCATATGTTTTTTGCAGATTGGAGGTTATACTACTGCAAACTATATATGGGACTTGATGCAAGCTCGTAAAGTAACTCCTCAACTTCCTGCAGTAGAAGCATATTACAATGGCTTGAAAGTGAGTCTCCCTTGAGCATTCATCCCTGATATTATTATGTCGTAATTGTTGGGTTCAAATGCACAGACTATAGGTAGCAGGTGGACTGCAAACCCAGCTTAAGTTTTTATATGAAAAATCTATTACTGCCTTGCTATCAGAGTCTTGTGTTAGTCTATGGTGTGTTCATACTCAGGAATATTATCATACAAACTTGCAAATTAATATTAATCATAAATTTATGAAGGAAAAGTTATTTGTTAATTCCTGTCTCTTGGTTGTGTTTGAATCAGTTATTACAATTGTGCGATGCCATTTTACGTAGAACCAATCCTTGCACTATAATGTCTAATCCCAAAGTTCAAACCACAACAGAGGCACTCAGGGAATGTTCACTTGGTGCATTTTGGAATAAAGTCATGTGGTGCAACTGCAAATTTAAATTGATCATATGCTTAATAAACCTGGGTGTCGCACAAGTGCCATTAGAATAAATTGTAGTAGAAAATACTTGTCTTGGTGTCTGTGATATGAATTTGAATTCATTAATGTCTTTTTGCGTTTATTATACTCTGTTTTTTCAATATCTAAATTCAAGCTTTGCTTGTACTATGTTTTTTGAATGGTGCTCTTAATTCATCATTGTTGCAGGTCAACGCTAGCAGATCAAAGCGGCAACTTCAATTTTGTTTGGAGCCTTAGGACTATCACAGTGGTAAGAGCAAAGGTTCAATGTTGTGGTCATTGAGCTTGCAAAACCCCTCACTGCTTACTACCAAGTGATAGTAGTTCAATGTAGTTAGTTAAGTTCAGTTTTCTTATTATTTAATAGATCAAACTGTTGGAGAAGAAATGAGGTGTGTGATTCAATTGTGAAGGAAATAAGTGTGAATGTCGGATATAATACCCCAATTGTGATTCAAACTGTTGGAGAAGAAATGAGGTCTGTGCCACCTTAAATAGGATTTAGGGGCTGAAGTAGATTATGATATTCGTTGTCTATTCTTACAATTCTAGAAGATTTGTGAGGATCATGATATAACTGCAATTACTCTGCTGTTTAATATAAAGTTGCAGAAATTGAAGAAAGCAATGCTTTAGCTCTTGCTCTTGCTATATTTCCACATTGTAGGCTCAAATGCTTGGGATTCTCCCAAATGTGAATTGTGAAATTTGATGATCATCGACTATTTTGCCTTGCAGGGACTGAACCCAATCTGGATCAATTTTGAGTGATATTGGTGGGATTTCAGGTATGTCAAATCTCAACTAACAAGAGTTATGGCAATTAGCTTCCCAATTGTTTTCTTTTCTATTTCAGATAAGTGATTTATTTATTGAATTATAGGTATTTGTAGTGGGCGGTAAAGGATCGGAAAGGGTATACCCAACAACAACTTGACGAGGTCCGCATTGAAGTAGCCGACTACTTACAGACTCTGTTGTAGGTTCTGACCAGTTTCTTGATTTTGAGTTAGTTTTAACTAACTTTTTTGTAGCAATTATGAACAAACAAGAATACTAATTGCTAGGCTAGCCTTGTAGTATATAGGTGCATATATGAATTGGGGTTTTATTTTGCCCATTTTGTAAACTGTTAAGGATGATGAATGTCGGATATAATACCCCAATTTGCAATTTATAATCACAGTTCTATTTTGTGGACATAATCCTCTTTATAGAATGTGATGTTTAGATATAAAGTTGAAATCAGTTTTAGCCATAAAAACTGATGTCCAGAAATACAGATACATCAGTTCCAAAATGAAAATCGATGTTACTAATATATCTAGACATCGGTTCATTGTTAAAAACGATATACTACCGAGTGCCAGACATCAGTTCCGAAATGAAAACCGATGTTACTAAAACATCCAGACATCGGTTCATTATCAGAAACGATATACTACCGAGTGCCAGACATCAGTTCCGAAATGAAAACCGATGTTACTAAAACATCCAGACATCGGTTCATTATCAGAAACGATATACTACCGAGTGCCAGACATCAGTTCCGAAATGAAAACCGATGTTACTAAAACATCCAGACATCGGTTCATTATCAGAAACGATATACTACCGAGTTCCAGACATCAGTTCGGAAATGAACACTGATGTTACTAACATATCCACACATCGGTTCATTGTCAGAAACGATGTCTACAACAGTATTACTCATCGGTTCTTAAATCAATAACGATGTTAAAACTCAAACTTGTGTTATATAATCTATATTTCTTTAAGCTTTAAATACAATAAAATGTGGGTTTAACAATAGTAAAGCATGCAAGTTTGTTATCATTTAAACTTCTTTACATCGGTTTATTATAAGGAACCGATGTCTACCCGAATATTAGACATCGGCTAAAAACCGATGTCTGCATTTTCCGGATCTTTCTCATCACCCACAAAGACATCGGTTGGATTTTTTTTCTCATCGGTTTTTGACCGATGTCTGGGGCTATAATTCTAGTAGTGCAGTGAACAGCCCTACATTAGAACTCACGTTTAGTATATAGTCAAAAACTCAAAATTACTTCTATTACTAAATATTCCTACGAATTGTCCGAATGATAACCAAGTAACTTGGCCTAATTTATTCTTGGGAAAATGATCATTTACCCGATTTTAGGCTAAAAATTGCTCACTTGCTCCACCAACTGTTTTTTAACCTCATTTACCCAAAACACTCTAAGGGATTATTTCCCTTTTACCCAATTAATTCTTTTTTCTTTTTTTTTTGAGACTTTTTTGCCCTCTCCTTCTTTCTCACTTAGAGAGAGAAGTCACATTCCACCTTGCTGTGCTCCGGTGACCAGTGGCCGGCGCGGTCTCCGGCGACCGGAATCCGGCGACCGGTGACCGGACTCCGGCGAACGGTGACCTGATTCCGGGAACCGGTAACTGAAATCCGGCGACTGATGACTGGAATCCGGAATCCGGCTATTATTGCCCCCCAGTAATCATATTACTGCCCCCCAGTAATCATATTATTGCCTCCCAAAAATCATATTATTGCCATCCAGTGAATTGTATGAACTCCCAAAACCAAAATGAATACACTACAGGAACAATTGATCAATTTATAATCATATTACTGCCCCCCAGTAATCATATTATTGCCCCCCAATACAAAGTCCAATGTTTCTACTGCCTCCCAATAGACCACCAAAAATGCACCTTTTTGTAGGATTCACAAATAATTTGACTTTAATACACAGAAAACAACAGGTAACTTATCAAAACACCACACTATAGTGATCCCTGTCCCTCATATCAAAGTCTACTGGGGGCCAATAATGTGTCTACTGCCCCCCAGTAGACCATCAAACAAACCCCACAGTTACAGTGCAATTCCTTCCTCATTCCCGGGGTTCACAATGTACAAAAAAAAAAAAAAAAAATTTGATCTGGGCATCCAAAATTGCTCTGGGCACCAGATCAGAATGACTGGGGACGAATCGGACCGGCAAATCTTGAACTCGATATCGGACAGGCAGGTCTTCAAGCTTTGGGCCAATGAGCTCGTCTCCTGCGGCTTCTTCCTCCACTGCACCTCCGCCGACCTCAACCTCAACCACCTTGAGTCTTCGTCGCCGTCGGGTTACCCAAGGAAGACCCGACCAAGATTCAGATCGAGAAATAGATCTGAGTTGTCCCAAAATCCGCCGGAAAGGTTTCGTCACCGTCATCGGCTTGCCGGGCGACGACTTCTGCAGTGAAATCTTCACCGCCCTGGATCGGATTCTTGGGCTCCGACGTTCCAACGAGGAGGAGCAGGTGAGAGAGAGAGAGAGAGAGAGAGAGAGAGAGAGAGAGAGAGAGAGAGAGAGAGAGAGAGAGAGAGTCCGGTAGGAGGAGAGAGAGAATTTTGTACTTTAATAATTTGTTTGGGGGTGAAAATGTCATTTGCGATTAAATTGGGTAAATGGGGTCAAATAACTCTTAGTGGAGCAAGTGGGCATTTTTTAGGTTAAAATTGGGTAAGTGGTCACGACCCCTATATTCTTTCTTTATTTACACGAATGCAATACAGAAATGAAGCTTTTGGGACTAGAAAGTCTCAGACACTCCTGATTGCTTGTTATGCGTGAGATTAATAAACCAATTTGTTGCTTACTAATTAAAGATAAATTTAGAGTAATGTCCAAGGTATTAATAAACCAAACTACACTCCAAATGGTAGGATTAATAGGGCTCGTTGGGGTTGTGGATTTTGGTGATTGATTGATTGATCTTATCAATATTTAGGTGAGCTTCTTCAATCCCTCGATCGAGTACAATGTCAGAGACTCTCAGTCTCACAGTGGCAATGATGATATAATGATGATGATACAAAATAGTGAAACATTGCTTAAGCAAATTTGTGATACAAAATATATAAAGACATATTGGCACAGAATACCTAATGTGAAAGAATTTATAAGAATCTCTCTCCCTCTCTCTCTCTCTCTCTCTCTCTGTGTGTAAAGGTGCTGTTACATTTCATCATCAGGGTAGATTAACAGCAGACTCTGTGGTTTTTGCCTCATCTGCTTTGAGCACGAAGGGGATGCGGCATAGAACCACCCTTCTTCTGAAATAAACTTAAGAGTACTATAGTGTGGCTCTGCAAAAACCAGGGTGTCCTAAAATGTAAGGCAGTGTGTGTTTAGTGTCGTAATATAATAAAATAATGCATGTTTAACTTAGAATGTTATTTTCAGATTAGTGGAAACAAGTGTAGCAGAAACGCAAACTATCAGTAGAAATAGGTTTTTATAAACGAAGTTTCAGTTAGCTAGTAAGGCCATAGTATTGTACAGCTTTGAACTAAGAAATAATAACCAAGGAAGCCACACTCATTCATGAAAGTGGCAGTGAACATGTGTATATGTGATAACAACACTACAATCAGTAAAGTTCAAGGTTCATATGTGCATTTCACTATTCTTTTCATTTGTAGAAAACTAAAAGTTAGTTTCTTTGAACAGGGACATCTGGATGTTGTATTAGTCTGTCATAGCAGCTAACTTCAGCAATGTAAGCTACTCTATACTGTATATATACTCAATATATACTGTGCACTGTGCAAAACTGCACAGAAAGTGACATATTTCACTAACCCCAATGAGAGCACTCGTTCATTTATAAGAATCACAAACATGATTGAGTGATATTGCTTAAGATTTACTGACAAATTAAAGAAGAGACTACACTGAGATATCAGCAGCAAGTGGAGATTCACTAGATCAGATGGAGAGCCTAATTAAAAACTTCAAATTTGAACCAAGAATTTGAGCTGAAAGCATAAACGTGACCCCAAGTAGAATACAATTCATCCGCAACCATGCTATTGCTCTAACATTGCTGCAGCCATGCAGGTGGACACTTAAACAAGCGTGCAAAACCAAAACCTCAAATTGTGATATCCAGCCACATCAAAACCTTAAATATTATCTTAATATTTGAGGAAAAACTCAACCAAAAGTTTGATCAATTCAGCCTTATCAAACAAATAGTAACTAAACCCTTCCCTATGCCACTATACCAATGCAGACTGCTGCAAGGAATTCATAAATCACAAGTCTTATACTTCTGTTTCAAGAAGAGATAGAACGTACAGCACTGTGAAAACAATTGTGCAGAAATGAAAAAGATGAATAGATGGTTACTTTTTGATGGCTACTAACAGCAGCATCCATTCATTTGTAAGAATTATACGCATATATGAGAAAAGAATTACCTTAACCATCAATTAAATCCAATAGAAAAAAATATAAGCAACTCACCACAGGAACAAAAATGACAAGAAAGGAATGTAGATTGAAGGCAAAGTTATCCTTCATAGAAGGGAGATTATGTCCCTGCAACACGTGATCGAAGTGATAGTACACAGATTCACTAAAAGGTACCAGCTTATTAAGAAAACTGGTGAGAACACTATATAATCCTCGAAACAACACAAGAATAGACCTCAGATAAAAAAAATAATTAAAAAAATTTAGAAAACACAAGAATAGACTTGTGCAGTTGTGCACATGCACAAGTAAGCACAATCTGAAGCAACAACAATCTTACAATAAGGCAAGCATCAGATTGCACATTACTGCCTCTCAAATCACAATAAGACACCAAAAGAAAAAGCCAACATTTAACAGATAGTGAAAGGATCGCAATCCCCGATATAAATATCCTATAGCCTTAGCTAAGCTGAGTATAAGGAGACAGTGACATTAACTATGAGTCTATGAGACATAGTCACATACATTCGGTAAAGTATTACAAAGAGCCAGGATACCACAAATCTAATATATGTCACAAGAATGGTAATTTTCTTCAACCACGTTGTGTGACATGCGATATGAAGTGGGACTTCAAACAACAGACTAGATTCTATATAAACATAATCAAGAAAAAGCTACAATCGATAAAACTGGAATCCTATTACATAACAAAAATTTTACAACCACAGTTATAAAATCCATCTAAAAGCTTATTGAAATGAAAATGCTGAGTCACATGAGGAAAGGCTCAATATACCACCAGGAATGAGAGCATATAAAAGGAAAACTTATCATTCTTCAATGTAGGGAGATTATGTCCATGCAACAATTTGGTCAGAGTGATATTACAGAAATCTTCTGGAAGATTACAGCTTATTAAGAAAACAATGTAGGGTTATCTTCCACTGCCTTACGGGTTGCAATAGGTTGGGAAACCTCAACAGACTAGATTATCTAATTAGGTTGGGAATCTCTCTCTCTCTCTCTCTCTCTCTCTCTCTCTAACCCCCACACCCTGCTCCTAAATATGTTTGTTCATGACTTTTTGCTCAATCCCACCCAACACTACACTGATACTTTAAACCTACATTCATTGCTGAGTAAAAAAAAAACGTCTTCAGTACTGAAGAATTAAACCTTATTGGATAACCAATAACAGTGGCGGATCTAGGATTTAAATTTGGGGCGGGCTACATATTCAAGTGTCTTCTTTTGGGCGAAGCCCAAATTTTTTTTCGGTACAACTATGCACAAATGTAAGAAATATCATTATGTATTATCATTGAGAGGCGAGAGTATTTGGAAGAGAACAAAATTTTTTTTCGGTACAACTATGCACAAATGTAAGAAATATCATTCTGTATTATCGTTGGGAGGCGAGAGTATTTGGAAGAGAACAAGCAGTGGTTTACTGGCTATCATAACAAGAGTGAGAAACCTGAGTGAAGAAGAAAACGAAGACTTAATCGCTGATTAGTGATGAAAATGACGGAGAGGAGACTGAAAACCTATTCCTAATTATTTTCGGGTGGGCTTTAACATCAAGGCGACAACATTTTGTTGACACTATATATAGAAATTTTTTTTTTCTCCAAAATGTTCGGGCGGGCTTGAGCCCACCCCATGATGTATGTAGATCCGCCAGTGACCAATAATGTTATCATTTTTTAAAGAGAAAATAATGCGATTAAACTAGAAGTTAGTAAACTAATGAAGCATGTATTCCATAATGATATTTCAAAGTTAAAGGTGGTAGTATAAATATTGGTTGTTGTTACCTTTAAAGGGGCTGTTACATGTAGGCTGCCACTTGGTTTGGTAATTACCAAACTGACCAAATACCAACCGATGTTTTAGGTTTGGTAAACCGACTTTTTGGTAACCGAGACCGATAAAACCGAAATCGAAAATTACCGAAAAAGTTGGTTTGGTTTTGGTAAATACCGAATTTACCGGTTATCTAAATATTAGATTTATATACTATAGTTTTCAATACATATACATATATATTAAGAAATAAACATAAAAACTTTTATAATGGTATGAACATTACTACATATACTACATTAATAATATATGTATTTTAAGTAACCTAGTCAAAGATTGTTAAATAACCTAGTTTTTTTGCAAATTGCTAAAACTTGATTTCATATATACAAAAAAAAAGAGCTATAATTAGTAGATGAATACAAAGTTTATGACTATAAAATTCAAATGTTCATTCTAATTTATATTATAAAGAATTAGTTGTTCTAAAGTTGGTAATACCGAAAACCGAAATATAGAATTTGGTAGATATAATTAAAAACCGAAAATTTTGGTTGGTAATTGGTAGCTCAGTTTTGAAACCGAAAGCTTTGGTTTTGAAGTTGGTAATACTTATAACCGATTCGAACCGACTGAGTGACAGCCCTAGACTTACATGTCATCATCAGGGCAGACTAACAGCTGACTCTGTGGTTTTTGCCTCATCTACTTTCAGTGCTTTGAGCATGAAGGGCATGCGGCATAGAACCACCCTTCTTCTGAAACAAACTTGAGTACTAATGTGGCTCTGCAAAAAACCAGGGTGTCCTAAAATGTAAGGCACTGTGCGTTTAGTGTCGTAATATAATAAAGTAATGCATGTTTACCTTTGAATGTTATTTTCATATTAGTGGAAACGAGTGTAGCAGAAAAGCAAACTATCAGTAGAAAATAAACGAAGTTTCAGTTAGTAAGGCCATAGTATTGTACAGCTTTGAACTAAGAAATAATAACCAAGGAAGCCATACTCATTCATGAAAGTGGCAGTGAACATGTGTAAATGTGATAACACTACAATCAGTAAAGTTCAAGGTTCATATGTGCATTTCACCATTCTTTTCATTCGTAGAAAACTAAAACTTAGTTTGTTTGAACAGAGACATCTGGATGTTGAATTAGTTTGTCATATCAGCTAACTTCAGCAATGTATACTGTATATATACTCAGTACTGTGCACTGTGCAAACTGCACAGCGTTGAGAGAACTAGAATTCCGAAAACAATAAAGAGTAAGGCGTAGGATTAGAGTTAAATGGTCATATAAGCTGTTAAAACCACAGATTCTTTGCATATCTCTTCCTCAGATCAAGCTTCAGTTACAACAACCAAATCTCCTCCATTAATTGATTTATCTCCAGCTTGATATTGCTATTGTCAAGGATCTGTTATGGCTAGAGTTTAGCATCAGTTACAAGGCTAGGATTGAGCAGCTTGTTAATTGTTGTAATTACAATTGAATGTTTTCTGTAAATGTAATCTTGTATACTGCTATATATTGTATAGAATGCATTTGTACAAATTAATGAAAATCACTTTCTTCATGGTATCAGACTAGGTCTCGTATCCTCACCTATATTTTCTGTCCTCCTATATCACTTTCTTCATAAGCAATTGATAATGAAAAGCAAACCAACAAAGCTGATCCATCAATTATGGCTTTGGTCTACAAAGAAGAGATTGTTAAGAATAATTAATAATAGTCTGTACATACTACTGTAAATGTGTGTAAATTAAAAAGATCTCATCATGAGCAGCTGTCTTTAATTAAGAAGTTAAGGAAGCCTGGTTATCGAGTTTAATCTTCTTTGTCATTTGCGCTGCACCAGATATGGCTGTAATTGTAGCTTCCTCAGCCCTCATCTCCTCTGACTGGTCCCTTCCTAGAAAGGGCTCAATATTTAACCCCATCTTCTGTTTTCGATGAGAAAGTTCCGACCTTGATATGCATTTAAGGCCCCTAAAATCTGCAAGCAGTTCCCTGAGTTGTCCTTGAGGCAGGACAGCAGTAATATTAACGTCATTTAGCCCACATTTCTCCTCGACAAGGGATCCTAGAAGAAGAGGCCTGCTTCCTAAACGGGAAGTCTTCATCAGGCAACTTGTGCATGTCTGCCAAGTTCTCCAGCGTGCCCCTCATGAAGTAAGAAGCGTATGCCCCTAATTTATCAAACATTGTTGAAACAACTTCAAATGCAAGGTCCATGCTCAGAGCAGGAGCATTTGTGCTGTGATAACCAAGTAAGCTTTGAACAGTAGAACACAGCTTTTCAACTATAGTTGGCTCCTGTTCGATCAAGCCTTGATCAGTGAAAGCATGAATAAGACACTTGAATGCGTGTGCTGCAGCGTCAATATCCTCTTCTATATGGCCGTCGTCCTCTTGTACAGGTTTTCCCATCAAAATTTTGAGTGCATCAAACACGATGGAGTTTACTCACACAGATTCCCCTGTTGGAGGAATAAACTTTTGCCAATCCACTGTTGAGCAATGAGGACGCGGTTGCCCCCTCATGCGCGTGCGGAACTTTTCTAGAGACAGAATTAGATACCAAGCATAAGAGGTCGAGCAACAGCTGTGGTGGAACATCTGTAGATGGGTGGAGGCAGACTCTTTGGAGGCACGACTCTGGGCGTATCGTAATTGGGGGTCTTTGCAGTTGCAGCTCCAAGATCAGTTCCAACATAGCCTTAAAATAGTTGAGGACGGCTAGCTTGAACTTGGTAGGCATGAGGATGAGACATGTCTTCACAACTTCAAAAACATACCAGTACTCCGGGGCTCCTCCCCTGCTTAAACTACTAGCAACAACAGCGGAAGAAGTATTCCCACCAAGCATATATAGGAAGCCATCACCTTTCAAACAAGTTAGTAATGGCTTCACTTGCAGGTGCAAGAAGATGAGGCGACCTTCGAAAACTCCAGAGCCTATGACACGAGGTGCTGCCGATGCATCTGACCAAGGACTGTTGTTGAGGCGGTGGATATCGAGCAGCTGCGATATGCATTGCAGGCCCAACCGGCCCGCGTTCCTAGTCAAAGACGATGAACGAAGATGAAGAACACGGAGCAGGGGATCGGTTACCAACTCCTCGCTCTTATTCTTATCGGTGAGAATTGAGGCGGGCACTTTAGGAATGAGCGCAGACAATATGGAGAAGAGGGCTTCAATCACGACCGGATCAGGTTTTGTTTCGGAAGAGGATGAGATCTGGTAGAGAGACGAGCCCGTGGCCTTCAAGTAAGATACGGCCGTCGGAGCCACCTTCTGATCATGAGCCATTCCTACTATGATTTTGCGGATTTCTAGGTGCTCCTTGCGCGTCGGATCGGTGAAGCGCATCAGGATCGAACTACTGATGCTCAAGTCGTCGTAGTTGGAGTTGGAATTCGGAGCGAGTAGGGTGTTGAGAATATTATGTAATTAAGAATAGATTTCTTGTATCTTTATCTATATCCCTAGATTATAGGGTTTCCTTGTTGTTCAAGGCTTGTATATCTGTATATATTGGTGATTATCAATAGAAGGAAAATAATTCAGTCACAATTATAATTCTTTTATGGTATCAGAGCAGGCAACGTCCTGACTCTTCTTTCTTCTGCAAATTCTTTTGCAGCCTTTATCCTTCTTCGTTTCCCTAACCCTCCATGGCTGGAGACGATGTATTTTCTGAAACTCCCAATGGTGGCAGCGGCACCTCCTCTGATGAATCTGCAAATCCGCTATTCCTCCATCATTCAGACCATCCCGGTCTCATCCTTGTCTCCAAGAAATTGACAGGAGACAATTACAACTCATGGTGTCGTGCCATGAGGATCTCCTTGAGTGCTAAGAATAAGACCGGATTCATTACCGGTGCAATCAAAGAACCATCTGCAATCAAGAAACCAGATAAGCATGCTCTATGGCAGCGATGCAACGACATGGTCTTGTCCTGGATTCTCAACTCTCTTGAACCAGACCTTGCTGATTCGGTCCTTTCCTGCACAACACCTCATGCAATTTGGGAGGACCTTAGGGAACGCTTTGCCTTGGGAAACGCCCCACGTATCTTCCAGGTTCAAAGAGACATCTACAAGATTGAACAAGGCCAATTGTCAATCGCTGCTTATTATACCAAGTTGAAAGCACTTTGGGATGAACTTGCCTCATACAATACAGTGGAGAATTGCACTTGTGGGGCACAGAATGACCGCACCAAACTCATGCAATTTCTAATGGGCTTGAATGAATCGTATGCAGGTACTCGTGGTCAAATTTTGCTAATGAATCCATTACCTTCTGTAAGACAGGCCTATGCTTCAGTAACTCAGGAAGAGAAGCAGCGAGAACTTGGTGTTGCTGCCCTTGCTCCATCCAATGCAGCAGCAATGGCCATTCGTAACTATCCCAGGCCAGGATTGATACCTCGTCGCAATCCTGGCAATCAAGGCAGCAGTTCTCGCAATCGCACTCCAGTTCAATGCACCTATTGTGACAAATTTTATCATACTGAGGAGACTTGTCACAGGAAACATGGCTTTCCACCTGGTCATCGGCTCTATAAACGCAATCCACAACAAGGAAATCGACCTCCACCACACAATGATGCCTCTGCTAATCATGTTGATTGCACACCTTCATTTAAGGAGCTGCAAGCCACACTTCCCAACCTGACTGAAGATCAATACACTCAGGTTATCGCTGCATTGAATCCGAAGCCACCAACTCCTCAGGCTAATGCCGCTTCTGCTACAGAGTTTGCTTCAGGTTTGTCTTTGGTGGATCCTAATCGATGGATAATCGATAGTGGAGCAACTCACCACATTATTAATGCACCACATCTTTTTACTAGCCACAAGAATGCATCTTTTCCTTCTGTTTCTTTGCCTAGTGGAGCCAAGGCAAACATCACTATGAAAGGGTCAATTACCATTAATAATGCAGTTTTGCGGGACGTGCTTTGTGTTCCCTCATTCGATGTCAATTTGATGTCTGTTGGACGCACTATAGATGATTTGCACTGTTCAGTAACCTTTTTCCCTTCTTGGTGTATTTTGCAGGATTTGGCTACGAGGATGATGATTGGTGTGCGTAAGCGACGTGGAAATTTATACTTTGTTGTGGCGTTGTCTTCCTCCATTCCTACCACCCATCCCTTTGCCGGTCACATCACCATACCATCTGATCTCTGGCATCGCCGCTTGGGACACCCCTCTCCTGCTCGTTTACAATTTCTAGCCAAGAACTCTCTTTCTTTTGATTTTGATTCTAGTCATAACTGTGCGGTTTGTCCTTTGGCTAAACAGACCCGCCAACCTTTTCCTTCTAGTTTAATTAAAACTTCTCGATGTTTTTCCCTTATTCATTGTGATATTTGGGGACGTCATAAGACTCCTTCTCTTAATGGTGCTCATTATTTTTTGACTATAGTAGATGATTTTTCTCGTTTTACATGGGTTTTTCTCATGCGTCACAAAAGTGAGACGTAGCATTTACTTCGACATTTTTTTGCCTATGTTAAAACTCAATTTAATACCCATGTTCAGCAATTTCGTTCTGATAATGGTGCTGAATTTCTTTCTTTACGCAACTTCTTTCACGATCAAGGAGTCCTTTTTCAGCATTCTTGCGTTTACACACCTCAACAAAATGGTGTTGTTGAGCGCAAGCACCGACACCTCCTAGAAGTTGCTCGAGCTCTTCGTTTTCAATCTCATTTGCCTCTTCAATTCTGGGGTGAATGTATTCTCACTGCTGCCTACACCATTAATAGGCTTCCCACTCTTTTACTTCACAAGAAAACTCCTTTTGAGATACTTTATCATAAACCTCCTGATTATTCTCGAATGCGTGTTTTTGGATGTGTAGCTTTTGCTACTTCTGTCAATCCTTCATCAAAATTTTCTCCACGTGCTCATAAATGCATTTTCCTTGGATATCCTATTGGTCAGAAAGCATATAAGTTATATAATCTTGAAACCAAAAAGATTTTTACAAATCGTGATGTTATTTTTTTGGAGGATACTTTCCATTTTCAATCCTCTTCTCAAGGGATTTCGTCATCTTCTCCTCCTTCCTTGTCGCTTCCTATTCCTATCCTTGACAGCCCCATCTCAAATCAACCACCTCCAGCTCCTCCCTCTTCATCTCTCGAACCCGCGTCGCCCAGGATTGATACCTCGTCGCAATCCCAGTCCTGGATTGATGCCTTGTCGCAATCCCCGCCTAGGATTGATACCTCGTCGCAATCCTCCAGCTGCCCTCCTTCCTCTCCTCTTTTGTTCGACACGAATACTGCTGTCCTCAATCCTATTGACCAACCTGTTGTTCCCATCGAACAACCTGCCATTGAACCTCCTCCTTTGGCCGACCCAGATCCTATCCTTGCTCCGCGACGCTCACAACGCCCATATGTTCCTAATGTCCGTCTCAAGGACTACGTCTGCTCGCAAGTGATTTTGCCTCCACACACTTTGTCATCTCCTTCGCCGAATCCTCTCAAAGGTACACGCTATCCTCTCTGCAATTTTATCTCTTATCAGCGTTATTCACCGCTGCACCTATCCTATGTTGCTGCTATTAGTAGGGATGAGGAACCCACTTCTTATGCTCAAGCTGCTTCTGATCCTAAATGGCAAACCGCCATGGATGCCGAGCTTGCCGCTCTTGTTGCCAATAATACTTGGACTCTTGTTCCTCTTCCTCCTGGAAAACGCCCTATTGCATGTAAGTGGGTATACCGGATTAAACGTAAAGCAGATGGTTCTATTGAGCGTTATAAAGCTCGTCTAGTTGCCAAGGGTTTTACACAGGCTGCAGGCATTGATTACCATGATACCTTTTCCCCCACTGCAAAGATGATTACAGTCCGTTGTGTTCTTGCTCTTGCAGCCTGTCAAGCCTGGTCCCTTCATCAACTTGACGTTAATAATGCATTTCTTAATGGGGATCTCAATGAAGAACTGTATATGTCACCTCCTCCTGGTCTTCGGCAACAGGGGGAGAATTATGTTTGTCGCCTCAACAAGTCCTTGTATGGTTTGAAACAGGCATCACAGCAATGGTTTGCTAAATTCACTGAGGCAATACTTTCTGCTGGATTCACTCAATCAAAGGCCGACTATTCCCTCTTCATTCAGAAGGTTGGTAATTCCCTTACAGTATTGTTGATTTATGTTGATGATATTCTCATCACTGGGAACAATCTGGACTCTATTAAGGCTCTTAAACAGTTTCTACATACCCGTTTTAGAATTAAAGACTTGGGTGATCTTAAGTATTTCCTTGGGATTGAAATTGCTCGTTCAGGAAAAGGTATATATTTGTCCCAAAGGAAGTATGCGTTGGAAATCATCAAGGATACTGGTTTTTTGGGTGCCAAACCTGTTGAGTTTCCAATGGAAGAAACAAAATTGTCAAATAAGGGAGACTTGCTTAAGGATCCGGCAGCATATAGGCGTTTGGTTGGCCGCCTCATATATCTCACCATCACCAGACCTGACATTACCTATTCAGTTCATGTTTTAAGTAGATTTATGCATGAGCCACATTTACATCATATGGCCGCAGCACTTCGGGTTGTCAGGTATTTAAAGTCATGTCCTGGTCAAGGCCTTCTTTTGCATAGTGAAAACGATTTAAGTTTGAGAGCTTTTTGTGATTCTGATTGGGCGGGTTGCCCCATTACTCGCCGTTCTACCACTGGCTATTGTGTGTTCCTGGGAAAATCTCTTATTTCATGGCGCACCAAAAGGCAGAAAACAGTCTCTTTATCAAGTGCTGAAGCTGAATACAGAGCTATGGCAGGTACATGTTGTGAGCTTACTTGGTTGCAAAACTTGTTTGCTGATTTGCACATACCTATTGCCAAACCTGCCATGTTATATTGTGATAATCAAGCAGCTTTACACATTGCTGCAAATCCAGTTTTTCATGAAAGAACTCGTCATATTGAGATGGACTGTCACTTCATTCGTGACAAGATAGTTGATGGGTCCGTTCGCACTAGATTCGTTGGAACCTTGCAGCAATTGGCAGACATTTTTACAAAAGCGTTGGGCAAAGAAAGGTTTAAGAATTTGTTGCACAAGTTGGGAGTTCTTGACATCCACTCCCCAACTTGAGGGGGAGTGTTGAGAATATTATGTAATTAGTTGAGAATATTATGTAATTAAGAATAGATTTCTTGTATCTTTATCTATATCCCTAGATTATAGGGTTTCCTTATTGTTCAAGGCTTGTATATCTGTATATATTGGTGATTATCAATAGAAGGAAAATAATTCAGTCACAATTATAATTCTTTTATAGGGTATCCATCTCTAAATTGAATCGACACAGGTCTAGTTTGTTGATCGAGAAATAGGATATATTGGAAATTATGAGCTCTGGGGATATCGGATTTCACACACACACACACACACACAGCACCAATTTGGACTGGCGGTTCATCTAAACTTAATTTCCTACTCTAAGAGGGGATATTGGGCGGTAACTTGCCGGTTTCTATGGTTTTTGGCGCATAACCTTTCCTACTCTCCAGAGGAATAGGTGAACGGTAAATTAATTTCTTTTATATTCCTTTTGTCCAAAGGAATAGAACTTTATTTTTTATATTTTTTTCTTCTTAAAACACTATACAAAAAAAATATATATATTAAACTTTACGTGGCTATAAGTTCTGAAGTGGCAAGGTCTCAAAATACAGTATTAGAGCATTTGTGGACTCACTTTGTGTTTTGGCTCTCTTTACAATAAGGCAAGCATCAGATTGCACAAATCACAATAAGACCCAAAAGAAAAAAGCCAACATTTAACTGATTGTGAAAGATCGTAATCCCTGATATAAATATCCTGTAGACTTAGCTAAGCTGAGGATAAGGAGACAGTGCATTAGGTAGAGCATTACAAAGAGCCAGGATACCACAAATCTAATGTCACAAGAATGGTAATTTTCTTCAACCATGTTGTGTGGCCTACAATATGAAGTGGGACTTCAAACAACAGATTAGATTCTATATAAACATAATAATAAAAAAAAAAGGCTACAATCTGTGAACCGAAGACTCTAATTAACGTGAGAGAGAGCAAGAGAGAAGAAGAAGTATAGTGGTTCCTATGTCCACTTAAAAGTTTAACTATATGTGTTGGGCCTTGCGGGCCAAGAGGATTACAAAGTGTGTAATGGAGTGAGTCCCTCCTCAATTCTCAATGGCCTCTTTATTACTTCCCATCT
This sequence comes from Rosa lucieae, assembly GCA_024704745.1. Lineage (NCBI taxonomy): Eukaryota > Viridiplantae > Streptophyta > Magnoliopsida > Rosales > Rosaceae > Rosa > Rosa lucieae. Next base: position 26,254,596 of record CM045493.1, on the reverse strand, counting down.
ATCTTTTTTTAATGTTTATCATTTTTCATTCTTAGATTGCTCTAAAAAAATCCCAAATTAGAGTAGGCGCCCAGTTCTCTCTTAGACTCCCATAGTCCCACTTCAAGTCTTCATTATTCAATTAGAGACTTTGAAGTGTAGAGTAAGTGGGAATGAGGCTCCTTCCTTTACATGTTTTCCAATGTGGGACAAGAAACCTCTACTCTAGTGTTGAAAGCTTATCATGGAGGCATCTTGGCAAGGCCTGGAAGGTGGCTTCCCGATAAGCTCTTGGCGGCTTCCGACTACCACGAGGTAGCTTGAGTGTTGAGGCACGAGATGTATATCATGGTCGGGTCCCACCATGGCTTGTGGGTCCACTAAGAGGGTGTTACTTATGCTTGGTGATGTAGCAAATCCTCCATAATAGTGGAGGTATGTACAAGTTCCCGAAGTCCTCAAGTAAGAGGAGCTTCTTGGTTGGGAAGTTATACACATGATGTCATCAAGCATAAGTGATGTCCGGGAGGTGTCGAGCCTTACAAGTCCCTGAACTCCTTAAGCAAGAAGGGACTCTTTAACCTGCACAACAAAGACAAAAGCGTGCACATGTAGAATGCTTGTTGTACTAGGCGACGTATGTGAGTTGCTCATTCGATGTGCATTGGTATATACGAATGTACGAGTTGCATGCTACATGTTGATGTATACATGTGAATGTCATCGAGTATGATCGTTTGTGATGTATAAACTCGAGAACGCATATGGTTGTGTGAACATACAATAAGTGAGCATATAAAGTGCATATGATGCATAAATGAATGATGTGCGCAAGAAAATCGAACGAGGTCAAATTGATGAGGTTACGCTTGCGAGGTGTAAGTTGCATGGCCCAAGTGTTCTTCCTTCCTTGTGATAACACCAACTTGTGCTTGGACAAAGGGAGAACTCTTCTTTTCAACTAAAAGAAGATTGTGTGAAGACACACTCAAGCTTACAACATTTTTCTCTTTGTCCATGCTTTCCCCTTTTATAATTGGAAATAAGTTCAACCACTAAAAGTGAAATATTGACTTTCACAAAGCCAATATGTTGGCTAGTCTATATATGCTATTGGGCACTAAAAATGTGTCTTGGGCTTTCATTCAAGTCTCACTTAGTGAACCCCAAGTCCTCACCAAAATCCGACAATCGTTTATGCTCAATAGATTCGGTTTTACCCGAAAGACCTAATTATGTCCAAATAATAAATCTAATTAATTATTTGTTCATAACCAACTCTTGTTTAATCTTCTTCATATACAATCTCAAGAATCCACTTATATGGTGTGCGATCTCTTAGGTTCTAATTAAAAGGCAGTAAAGTTTATAGAACCATTCTATTTCAATTACGAATCAAAACTCCTTTTTGATTCTCCTTTGTTATTAGGATCATAAATGATTATTAATCCTCGGGGACTTCACAAGTCATGAGTGACGTATTGCAACATATCATGACTACCCTAGTTAATGTAGAATAACCTATTCAATTGGAATTACAATACAATACGGTCCTTCTCTAACACGATGTTCTAAATCACATCATTGGGGTATGAAATTGATATGTCAACCCCCTAATGTGATTTCCATTCTTATGTGATTCGTAGAATGTGATTAGAAACTCCTTTTTAATCTCATTCAATGCTTTGGCCAAAGACTCATTGAATTACATCTTTGAACATACACCTTATTTACTTAAGGTTAGAGATTCCTTAGTGTACACTCACATGTCTCTATGACCGAATTGATTACACCAATGAATGCATCAATCATTTCCATTAAGGGACATATTATTATTGCATCATCAAGAGTTAATCCACTCACTCATAAGACAACCATGGTGTCTCAGGTCAAAGGACTAATTTGTATTATTGCAATTTAGAGTTCAAGTTTGATATGTAAGTAAAACTTCATACAAGAACTCTAACAATCGCGTTCAGTGTACTCTTTAAGATAAGAGTACCCACATACTTGTATTAGTGTCTCTACATGAATGACAAGAGAAATATCATCTTCCATATTGAGCATATATAGTATGTGCTAGTCTTTCCGGATTATCAATGTCCTAATGATAATCCTATGACTAGGAACATTTTAGGATAAGAGTGTAAAAGAGTAAATGTCTCACATATCTAACTTTTTAGATTACTTTCTCTTTAACTCATATTCCTTGGACTTGTTCAATCAAATATCAAATATAAGGAATGAACAATAAACTTTGCCCTTTTGATTAGTAATAATTACAATAATCATTACATCAAAATGATTGTTTTAGGACACAACTCCTTCAGGATCTTGCAGAGGAAAAAAAGAAAGCTGAGGAAACCAAGCAGAGTGCCTCCAGGAGCTACATCGAGGGCCCCACTCAATAGTTAATCCACCCTTTTATGTAATCTATTTCTTTTGCTTTTAGTTTACCCATTTTTTGAACAATGGCCTTGAGCCTGTACTGGGGTAGCGCCCTTGTTATTTCCTTTGCTTGGTAGTCCAAGCTTTTAGTGATGGGTCCCGGCTCACTTTCTTTATTGTTGCTTGAATGGCAATATATGTAGGGATTAAAATTGCTTGCATGTGTGCCTTTGTTTATGTTGCAAGTACTTACTACTGCAATATAGTAGTTATTCATAATGTCCGGGATGCCCGGTGGCTATTGCTGAAGGTAAGCAATGGTCTGAATAATTCCTTTTTCCATTCAAGTACCATATGGTGGCAAATACAACAAAAGAGTACCCGATGGGTAGCTTGCCATAGCTGGGTGGTCAAAAAGCCAGGGAAAGATGCTCTGGGAGCTATTTGTAATAAAACCTTAGACGTTGAGTGTTCAAAGGATGCCTGGACCTGATACCGTTTATATCCCAGATGTAGAAAGTGGCAGGGTCAACTTCATCGATAATTTCATAGGGACCTTCCCAGGAGGGATCAAGTCCACAAGGTTCCGAGTAGACTTGATTCATGACCCAATCTCCCAACTTGAGTGTACAGGACTGGACCTTGGCATCATAATAAAGAATAACCCTTCTTGTTAGCTACGTTGCGCATGTATGCAACGTCCCGACAACTCTTCAAGGAGGTACACATCTAGTAGCAGCCCTTCCGCGTTTGTACTTGTATCAAAATATTCTATCCTGTCACTAGGTATCTTGGTTTCGAAGGGTAATACCGCTTCGGTGCCAAAAGACATGCATAAAGAGGTCTCACTGGTAGCCTCTGTTGCAGTTGTCCTGAGGGCCCATAATGTTTCCAGGAGCTTGGAGGCCCATAGTCCGTTGGTGTCCTCCAATTTTTTCTTCAGAATCTTTTTGATTATCTTGTTCACATCCTCTACTTGGTCGTTTTTTTATGGATGCGCCGGCAAGGCGTACAAAATTTTAGTGCCCATGTTCTCGATGTATGCCCGCAGTTCGCAGTTGTCAAATTGGCCTCTGTTGTCCGTGACAATAGTATTCGGGACTCCAAATCGACAGTAGATATTTCTCCATAAGAAATTCTTGACTTTCTCCATGGTGATGGCCGCTAAGGGTTCTGCCTCGGCTCACTTTGTTTGGTAGTCAACTGCTACAATGGAGTATTTGAACTGTCCTACTGCATTAAGGAGCTTACCGATGAGGTCCAAACCCCACTAGTAGAAAGGCCAGGGTGCAAGTAGAATCGAGAGAGCAATCGGCGGTGCCTTGGGAATGTTGGCATACATCTAGCACTTATGGCAAGAATTGGATACTAATTCAGCCAAGGCTGATATAGTTGGCCAAAAGTACCTAGCACGTAGGGTTTTGTGCACTAGAGATCGTACCCCCCCCCCCATGGTTACCACACATACCCTCGTGGATTTCCTTACTGATTTTGTGGCCTTCTTCCTCAATGATGCATTTGAGGTTAGGGAAGCTGTGACCCCTCTTGTACAACTTACAATTCTTAATAGTGTACCAAGCTGACCTGAGATATAGCCTTCGGGCCTCGATTTTGTCCTCCGGGGTTAGTCCATCAACCATGTATTTTAGTACTGGGTCCATCCATGTAGCAGTGGTGTCAATGGAAAATATCTCCGATATCATCTTTGAAGTGCTTGGCTTGTCCAATGTTTCCACTTTGGTGGCCCCGTATGTGATACTTGATGGAGCTACTACTAGCTTAGCAAGAGCGTCTGCCTTGTTATTCTTTGCTCTTGGTATCTAAGTAATTGTAAACATTGTGAACCTTTATGCTAACGCTTTGGCGAGAGCCTAGTAAGATGCCATTTGAGGTTCCTTAGCCTCAAAGTCCCCGTTGACCTTATTTAAGATGTGGAGGTGCTGAACACCTACCTCTGGGGCTACTTGGAGTCCCGCAATGAGTGCCTCTTCTGCGGCATTATTTAAAACCTTAAATGTGAATTTCAGAGCATATTCATAAACTTGGTCGTCAGGACTGATGAGCAAAATTTCAACCCTACTGGTTCGTTTGTTTGAGGCTCTATCGACATAAAGCTGCCAAACCTTTGGTGGCTGCAGGCAAGGGGCAGATGGTTCTTCGTGGCCTTGAGTGGCATATCCTTTGTGGGGATTTGCTCTCAAATCAAGTCTGTTGCTGCCTGGCCCTTGATTGTCGTCCGAGGTTTGTAAAGAATATCGAATTCTCCCAATTCGATGGCCCCCTTGACAAGCCTACCAGACGTCTCTAGCCTTTGAAGTACCTATCTCAATGAGTGGTTGGTGAAGACTGTGACTGAGCATGCCTTGAAATAATGTCCTAGCTTTTTGGTTGAAACTATGAGGGCCAAAGCTATCATTTCAATGTCCATGTATCGTGAATGAGCCCCAGTGTAACCCTTTTTTACATAGTACACCGGGTACTCGCAGTTAGGGTCTCACCTGATTAGTGTCGAGCTAATAGCTGAAGACAATACTACCAAGTAGATGTAAAGCATTTCATTGGGAATATGCTTTGATAGCAACGGTACTACGGACAGATAGGTCTTAATACCTAAAAAAGCTGCCTCGTGTTCCGCGGTCCAAGTGATGTACTCAATGTGCTATGCCTTCAGTAACTTGAAGAAAGGTGCACACTTTTCTGTGAGTCTAGATATAAATTGTGAGAGAGCTGCCATTGAGGGATTGGACCTCATTGTGAAGTTTAGGCAAGGTCATGTCCAAGATTGCCTGGACCTTCTCCGGGTTCGCCTCAATTCCCTTGTGGCTGATGATGTACCTGAGGAACTTGCCTACCTCGACCCCAAAGATATACTTCTGTGGGTTCAGTCGCATACCGTTGCCTAAGATGATGGTGAAAACGATTGCTAGATTCGTGACATGGTCATCAGATGCAAGGCTTTTGACAAGCATTTCATCTACGTATACCTCCATGATAGTTCCAATGACTTCGAAAAACATGGAATTCACCAGTCTTTGATAAGTGGCACCAACATTTTTCAATCCAAAAGGCATAACTTGATGGCAGTAAAGGCCTTTGTCGGTGGTTAAAGCAATGTGCTCTTTATCAGTAGGATTCATCCTAATTTGATTGTTCCCGCTGAAAGCATCCATGAAATTGAGTAACCGGTACCCAACAGTGGAGTCTATGAGCTAATCAATCCTCGGGAAGGGAAAACTATCCTTAGGGCCAGCTAGGTTAAGATTTGTGTAATCTACACATATACCCCAAGAGCCCACTGCTTTCTTGGGGACCATGACTACGTTGGCAAGCCAGCGTGAGTATGTAACTTCCCTAATGAATTTGATGGCCTTAAGCTTCTTTACCTCTGCTTATATGGCTATGTATTTATCTTGGTTGAAATTTCTATGCTTCTATCATACCGGGTCCGAAAAAGGGATAATGTTAAGGTTGTGTGTGATCACACCTATAGGGATACCTGGCATGTCCTCATATGACCAAGCGAAGACGGATGAGTTGGCTCCCAGGAATTGGATTAGATTGTCCCAGACAGTTGGAGTCAACTTGGTACCGATCCGAACTGTTTTGTCCGAGTACTCCTCTGATAACACGACTTCCTCGATGTCTTCTACGGCACTGAGCTCTCTTCGCCTGAGTCTGTATCATCTCTCGGGTCCTCATATCTGTTGGAGGGCGAGGGATCCGTTGTTACCTGTAGCATCTCCATGCTCCCCTTTCCTCGAAAAACTGTTAGTGCGTAACAATGCCTTGCGGTAGCTTGATCACCCCTGATTGTTGCTACCCTGACTGGGGTTGGAACCTTCATTATAAGCATATGGCCGACCATAAAACTCTTAAGGCGCCACAGCGTTGGTCGCCCCAAGATCGCATTATATGATGAAACGCAATCAACGACGATGAACTCGATTTTGATAGTTGATGAGTTTGGGCTCTCTCCTATCATGATTGATAGGTAGTCAGATCCCAAAGGTTGTACTATATCCCCCGGAGAAACTTATTAAAGGCTCATTATCTTGTGATAACTTAGATTGTCCCCGATTCAAAGCTTTGTATGCGTCAAGAGATAATACACTGACAGACGCACTAGTATCTATCAGTACCCTTGAAGTAATGTAATGATCCATCTATAGTGTGATGAGGAAAGGGTCATCATGAGGCATTTTGAGATTCCCCTCTTCCTTCTCTAGAAAAGTGATCAACTTCCATCTAGAGACGTTGCCTTCCTTCACTAGCTTGTGGAAATTGAAGACCTTTGCATGGCCAGATCTCGTACCTCATTTCTTTCTTAGTGGTTGCAACTCTTTTGGTCCTCCCCCATGGATCGTGAAAATCTAGCCATATACATCAATAGCTTCGACCTCCTTAGCAGGCAGGTACCACTAGAGTTTGCCTTTCTCGATGAGCTACTCGATGGTGTTCTTCAATGTCATGCAAAGGTTGGTGTTGTATCCGGCATCCTCATGATAACTACAGAATGTTCCAATATCCTGCTGGGTATGTTTCCTCTTTGGGAACTTCCGTGGTGGTGGCCCAGGCATCTCGTCTCTGTTTTTGTTCCAGATTGTTTTGTATGATGCATTCAGAACGGTGAATACCTCATACTTGGGTGGGGATGTGACCTTGGGGTACCGTTGTGGTGACCTTTCTTCCTGGTGGTAAGCCTTGTTTGATTGTTCATTGGATCTGGATGAGGATTCTTTGCCTCGCTTGCTTGTTGGATAGGGTGATCGACCACTGTCTTGCTTCCATTCCCTCTTCTTAAGCTCTTCTCTTGCCACCGAGGTCGGAGTGGTTCTCCTCTTCTCTTGTTTGACATTATCCCTATATGTTTTGAACTCTGCCTGCGCGTGCCTAATAGTAGTGGCCATTAATTTTTCATAGCTAGATGGAGGGTAGTGATTGATCCCGTATAGGAAGTCTTCAAGCCTCAAACCTCACCTGAAAGCTAACTCAACCAATTCCTTGTTTAAGTCCCTACACTTGGCAATGGTCGCCTGCCATCTGTTGACAAAAGACTTTAGTGTTTCGGTCTCTCCCTGTTGTACCTTTGCAGTCCCATTGGAGTGTTGATTCCCTAGGTGAGCAGGATGAAACGAGCAACGAATTTATCTGCAAGTCTCTTGAAAGATCCTACAGAACCAGCTAGCAGTTCGTAGAACCAACTCAAAGCCTCCGCGAAAAGTGTTTCCTGGAACATGTTGCAGCAGACCACATCCGTGTACCCCTTGGCACTCGTCTGCGAGCGAAAAGCCCGTAGATGTTAATACGGGTCTCCTACTCCTGTGTAATCTATCTTTAGTGGTTTCGAAGCATTGGAACTAACTGCACCCCTTTCTGCCTGGGTGAAAGGTCTCGGATGGTCCCCGAAGGTGGTCAGAGGATTCCACGTGTCCTTATTCTCCGTTGTTTCCACTCTTGATTGGAGGGCTGTTAGTGAATTGCTCATCCATATGAGTAATGCCATGTTGGGGTATATTATTGGTGGCTCAGCTTGCTCAATCATGGGTAAAGGTGGGGGTGGTAAACCTCTGAGGCTCTCCGGGTACAAGTTGACTGGCATGTGGATGACTCGTTGACTGACAGTATTTGCTCAATCATTGGAGCTTCTTGGGATTATCTCTGTGAAAGTTCATGCGTGCCTGGAATCTATAGTGTCCCAATGTACGTATTGTCTTTATTGGCAACATCCCTTCCACACTTAGACTTGTGCAAAATATTGAGGTAGTGTGAATAAATATTTTTATCCTCCAGTGAATCTATACCATGACTATTAGAGATGTAGGAGGCTTCAATCTTAATTGTTCTAGTTTTTTGTTATATCTGGAGAAGTCTAGGCCCTATGTCCCCTTCTCCTTACTCTTTGTACCACTTCTTTTTATCAATAATGTTAATGAATATTAGAATTCTCTTTTGCTTACCACTTATATTTCCATTTTGTTACTTTTTTAGCGAGAAAAGTGATCAATGAGAGCAAACTGCTTATGAACTAGAAATTGAAGCAAAACAAACAAAAACAAAACAATTTGAAATAAAATTCTTCGGACATCTATTTTTTAATGATTCGATATATTACAAGGTATTAGACATCATTATTTTACTAGAATCGATGTGCTATAAGATAATTAACATTGTTTTTTTCCTAGAATCTTATGTTAATGTAAGTAAACATACCGGTTCATACAATATTAGATTGTGAATATTGAATTTGAAATCGTGGGATATGAGGCAAATTACGCATCTAAATCATGAACAACAAGAACAGTTCATTAGAACTGTTGTGTGAAACAATATCAGTCATCGTTTTTGAATGAATAACGATGTTAGAATGCATAGTTGTGTTGTAGGATATATATTTCTTTAAGCACTAAAGGCAATAAGATGAAGATTTTACAATATTTAAACATACAAGTTTATTATCAATTAAAGGTATTTACATCGATTTATAATGAGTAACCGATGTGTATACTGATACTAGACATCAGCTAAAAATCGATGTCTGGATTTTCCGGACCTTTCTCATCACCTACTAAGACATCGGTCGGGATTCTTTTTCCATCTATTTTTGGTTGATTTTTGATGCCATTTTTCTAGCAGTGCAAGTTGTTTGTAGCAGCCGTTGAAGATGACATTAACAATGGACCTACTGTCTACTAGCACTCTTCCCTCTGACCATTTATCGAATATTGCATCAATTGGGAACGAGTTGTCGTGGGGAAGGTGAACTCCGTGTTCCTCCTCTTCAAAAAAGGTTATTGGCTCCCAGCCGGATTTGGGTATCTTGGCGGATCTTTCGTAGTGGATGTTGAAGATTTCTTTTGGGTGCTTAGCTCGCTGATAGCGCTTTCTTGCCATGTGAGACATGTTGGTGATGGGAGCACCGTCATCGATGGTGTTGATGCCGCGCATAGTCTCAATGTTGGCGACCACTGGTGCTGGCTAGCAGACCTTGCACTACTCCAATTTTCCGTCACGGTAGAGGGTTTCTATCACCGTCTTGAGGGCGTTGCAGTCATTGGTGTTATGGTCATTCTCCTCATGGAATTTACACCACTTGCCAGTGTTTCTTGGTTTGCCCGTCCTGGGGAATTTTCTTAGTTGTGGTGGAGGAATCTAGTCCTCACACTAGTCATAGATCTCTTCATAAGAAGCTGTGAGGATCGTGAACACTTCATATCGCTGAGAAGATGTCGCATGCTTGTTGTTGCGGTTGTCATTATGGAAGGAACGGCTGCCCTTATTGTGGTATTACTGATCTTTCTGACGTTTGTCTTGATAATTTCTTTACTGCCACTCTCTTTTCTTGCCATTTGATTGTGTAAGGGTAGTGGTGGTAGTATTGGCGGTTTCATGCTGAGTTGGGGAAAGCTGGGTTGTCTTGGCGGGCATTTGCGATGGTGGTAGTGTGGCACCGTATGTATTGTACTCTGCCTGTGCATGGAGGAATGCCTCATTCATGTTGTGCTCATAGGTGGCGTTTAATCAGTTGTAATTAAGGTGATAGAGGAATGGTCCCTTTACTAGCTCTTGCTTGAAGGCTGCTAGCGCCATTGTCTTTTTAAAATCTCTGCACCTAGATGCAAAGGTTCTCCACCTTGTAACGAATACCTTTAGTGACTCATCGGCGCCCTGTCTAACATTGAACAACTGGCTTGCACTGTGATACCCCTCTGTCATGAGGATGAATCGCAAGAGGAAGGCGTTTGACAATGCTGAAAAGGAATCAATGGACCCTGGCGAGCATTCAAAGAAGAAACTCATGGCCTTGCCGTCTAGCATTTTGCTGAACAAATGGCACAAAGTTGCGTCATCGAATCCTTTGTTGTTAATTACTTTCTTGAATGTGTCCATGCAGACAAAGGGATCCATCAGGCCACCATACTGGGCAATTTTTGACATTTTGTTTTATATTGGCCTGATGGTTTGCAGGATTCTCACGGTGAATGGGCCTGAGCGTGCCGCGAATAGTGGGTTTGAGGCTGGCGTCGAGGAACACACCTCTGCCCCACGAAGTCGTTCCTCTAATTCTCTCATCTTTTCTAAGATTAAAGTAGTGGCATCAACAGTGGATCTTGGTTATGGTTGATTTGGCAGCTGGAGTTGCTGCTGCTGTTGGGGAACTGGGACAATTTCCGCCGCCCTTTATTGGCTTGCATTGGATGAATTGTCGTGTGGTTGTGATTCTGCTACTTGTTCTTGGATCAACCATGGCAGCGGGTTGGGTCCATTTCAGCAAGCTCCAGTGGATTAAGTGATATGCCCATCTGAATGGTTGGCGGTACAGTTACTCTAGCACAGCTGACGTGACTGCTCCGGGACCTTTGCGATTGTCCCTTGGCGCTGGGTTGGCATTTTCTGTTAGCACCCTCTTAAGTTCATCGAACTTGCCCATCAGTGTGGCCACTTGATCTTGGGCCGCTGCCTTTTCTCTTCTCTCTTGTTCTCGTTCCATGTTTACCTTGTGTAATTCTGCGAGTGCCAACTCTAACTTAGTTGCCAGATCCTGTGTTGGCATCTGACTGGGTGTAAGGAATCGGAAGAGTAGTTGGGGTCCACCGCTGACGTTAGTCGGGGTGGTGAACAATACACTGTTAACGACGATAGCGGAATTGGTGGTTGGGTTGGCAGATTGATCCACCTGATCATCAGCGCCCTCCCAGCTACCGATCGTCATGGTAGATTATGAGGGAATGACCTTCTGCTCAAGGGTTCCCATAGAGGCCCCAGTGTTAATGCTGGTGATTCAGCTGTAGCCAAATACCGCTTAACACTAGTCCTAGTTCAAATCGCTAACTGAGGTGAATGTAGCGCTTGTGTCACCTATCAAGTGATATACACAAGGCGTCAGAGGGGAGACCGCGGTTGGCGGTCTTCTCTGCTTTGACTCCTAAGTCAGTTAATGTATTTGTATTAACAGAGTAACGTTAGGTAAGATAATTAATGCGTAATCAATGAGAAGATAGATGTGGACCTTTTACAAGCGGAGAGGAAACTGATCTCTTTCTTGTTTCAGCTTCTAGTGCATCAGGTTTCAGCTTCTAATGCCTCAGCGAGGTGGCTCTGGCACGGCGCGTCAGCGATGATCTTGGTCTAAGCATGAGCTCAGGTAATAGCCTGCCTGGTGGTGTTCTTGGAGGTATCATCCTTGGCAGTCCTGATACCACTGATGATAGTATGCTGGAAATGGCCCACTATAACTAATTATGCTTAAACAAATGCTTATGTTAAAGCTAGGCAACGGGCAACAGTCGCAACACAAAGTTAAAGAGCTAGTTTCGCTTGCTTAATCACAAAGACTTAATGAGCCAATTATTCTTTGCGGTTGGAGAGAGCCCATGGTCAACGAACTAAGAAAGTAGACCACAAATTATAGCTCAACCAACTTGATCTAATTAAGTAAATTTCTCCCATTTGATTAATCAACTGGAAACGAAAGATAACAAACAAATAACACCACAGAATCAAAAAAAAAAACAAATAAACAAATAACATCAGTAATTAGTCATCCCTCAGCGGATCAAATAGCACACAGACAACAAATAAACAAATAAATAAATAAAATAACACGAAAAACAAAAACCATTTCAAAGTGTAAAACGAATTGGATGAAAAGGGGGGAATACGTTCTCCAAAAAAAAAGAAAAGAAAAGGGGGGAATACAATACAATGGATAGTGATAGACAGATGAAGATAAAAGACAGAACCTGCCGTCACCAGATGCCCCCACTGCTTTTCATCACGAACTGGTTTTCACACCTCTCAATGCTTGCTTAACGCCGAATCCTTAATTTATTAACTGGAGATTAGCAAAAGAAATGTATTAATAAACTGGACAATAAGTGCAAAACTTCTTCACAGACTCGACAAAGGGGTTCTCTCTTAGATGCAAGGCTTGATTATTACTTGAATCTCTTCCTCGTTTCTGCAATTCATTGGTAAACAATTTATCCGTCTTTGTTTGTTACTATGTTGTACGTGTCACTAATAAACGAACTTGTCCACACTGGAGTGTTGAAGAAAACTCTGAAAAAAGACATGGGGTTTGTGAAACTTTTTCGGGTTTGCTAAATTCTGTCTCGCAATGGATCGATGCATGCATGGAGAGGGCTCAGATTCGGTGCAATGCACATGAAACTCAGGCTATATGCAGTGACGGATTCAGTATTTAAAAATGAGGTGGGTTAATCTAAGGTTACTTATAAGAATTTTTTTTTTTGAAACACTTAAAAAGGAAAATTACAAAACAATAGAAGACGAAAATGTTCACCTGGTCAGTTGCTGACTAAGAAAATAATGCTCAATCACCGTTGGATGTAAATCCAATGGCGGAGAGAATTATTTTTAAGTTTAAGTGTTTTGTTTTTCACCCTTGGATGTAAATCTAAGGGTTATTGAGCATAAATTATTTGGTCAGCAACTGACCATGTGAACACCACTACAATGGAAGAAACTCATCCCAAATAGGTTAGAGATACGGCAACTAAACCAATTGAACCACAATTGATTTCATGAAATGATTATCATATATGATATATAATAACTACTAATAATTTTGGGTTGGGCTATAGCCTAAGTAACCTCCAACGTGAATCCGTCTCTGCCTATCTCTGCCTATATATCATTGTCTTCTACAAATTCTGAAAATAGATCGACTAACTTTTTACAAAGAATCATACGATAACATACCAACTCTAAATAGTTATAAATCGATTAGTAATTTATCAAGCAGCATGAAATGGCCAATTCTACAAAAGCAAATAGCTAGTCCCTCTCTATCAAAGCTAGTCTATATTATTAATGTACTGAAAGGAACCGTGATTTTGATTGCATGGTATTATTATTCACAATTAAGAAGGGTGGAGGAGAGGAGGAGAGAAAATTAAGCAATGCCATGTGCTTAGGTTTGATATACGACGCAAACAATGTGCTAGGGTTTGATAGTGATGTCCACGTTGGAGACGACGTGTTGCCACATCAAAGTAGGCCCTAGAGATTCTAGTAGAAGAAAGAACCCACCAGAATGGAAGCAAGTTGGCAGTGAACCTCATCATCATCATCATCATCATCGCTTTGTTAACACGCAACCGTAGCAATTTGCAGTAAAAAACAGTTTCAGAGCTATCAAAATCATAGGAGCAGAGTTTTCCGATCACCAAAATATGGTCAATTAAGTTTTTTTTTTTTTTTTTTTGGATTGAGATATGGTCAATTAAGTTGATGGGGGCAGGTTCAATTTATTTGGCTTATAGAGATTTGCGTAATGATTCTATATTGGCCTTTCGCCAACCCCAAGAATCCATGCAATCAGATATATGAGCCAAAGCTATATAGAGCTAGCGCCGCAATTGGCTATGTCATGTCCCTGTCAAACTGTCGTCATTCCTTACGGCCCATTTAAACCCTAGTCAAACCCTAATTACACAACTCGTTTATTATTGACACATTAGTCTGAGCTCATGATGATAATGACAATGCTAGCAATCTAATTAAGTTTCATACTTTCATTTATATGTGGAAGGAACTAGTAATCCAGTTCAAATATAATTGACAAAAAAAAAAACTTAACAATTCCGAGCTACGATGGAGTAGATAGATGCATGCATGATATGAGAATTTGATCAGATTGGATAAGATAAGAATGACATCTAAACATATCATCACCATTTACGAACTACACTAATGCTACTTTATAAAATTAGAGAATGGTTTTAGAATTTAATTAGATAGGGAGTCCTATTTACTACTTAACTGGTTTTTTTTTCGATGAGTTACTTTGCTGGTTTTGTCTGCAGCCTACCACATGTTCATGTTCATTCATACTGAATGGTTTTTTTTTTTTTCCCGGTCAATAGATAATTCTGACCCGTGGAGTTGAATCCATGTGCTCTTCATAGTAATGAAGTTATTGCAGTACTATCCCACGTGGATATACTGATCACACCATCCCTTGCTCCACAACATCTATCAATCTATAAGAAAATAAAAGAATTGAATAGACTATCGAATTCCCTTGATATATTTGAAAGTAGTGCATTTCATTCACCTTCATGTCAAGTACTCACCTAGCTACTTGATCTATCTTTTTATCAATCACCATTCAGCAAGCAATGTTAACGTAAAGGTTGCTCTCTGGCACTATATAGTACACATGCTTTCTCAATCGCAGAGTTAAATTCCTTTCCGATAGAGAGTACTCATGCTTTTTTCAATTGGATGGTTGATGTGCTTACACCTAGATTCGTGTGGGTGGAGAGAAATCAAAATTTTGGTTTAATGGTCACAATGTCAAGAGCTCCGTAGAATTTTAACCTCGTTTTAAGTACTTTAACAATGACAAATAGATATTTTTTATTTATTTATGTAAATTGAATACAATCTTCAAACTTAGAAACAGCCTCGCCTTATATAAAAAATCTAAGGTTATTATCATACACTACATATGTTTTTGGACGACCAAAACATAAATTTATTTACATTTGACACTAATTCAACCTGTAAGAAATTTATATAATTTTTTATTATATAATAAATTTTTTTTTTCTTTTTTTTTTTTAATCAAGCCCACTTGGCGAAATAGTATATTCATCACATGCCAGAATAGACTATTATATACCCTGCCGTTGTCATTTAAGGACATAGACAGACAAGGAGGTAGTGATAGTACTCACAATGATACATAAAAATAGACCTACTCATTGTACATTTCAGATCGTAGAGAGAGAGGAGATCATCCATTGGTACTACGCCGGAGGCGCTAGAGATCTAGGTTCTTAATACAAGAATATTATTGAATTTAGATAAAACTAAAAACATAGGGTTGGGCCAAGAGCCTAAACCCTAGCCCAAATAGCAATGGACTAGGGCAGAACCCCAGCCCAACAGTTCGTGGCCCAATAGGGTAGTCCACCAGGGAGACTTGCTTCAGGCCCGTCATGATGGTTCGGGCCAAGTCCACCTTCCCTCGCACCCCGTCGTACCACCACCGTCCGGCCACATTTCGTTCGACCCACATCGCCTAAACAGCGTCTTCTCGATTCGGCTCGCCACCGCCTCGACCAAGCCACCCTCACTAACCTACATCAGCATAGAACAACCATCCCGGCGATCTAAGCCGTCTTGAGTCCACGCCGCCGCCACGATTTGCACCAAACCAGAACAGCCTTCCTGGAGTCCGGCGTCGTTACCACACTCCATTCGATCCAACAAAGCCTAGCTGCGGGGATCGATGACAAACCCGACCGTGATGCCACGATCCACCCTTCACCACCATCCCAGTCGAACGCAGTGACAAAACACGAGCAAAGCCCTTCGACAGCCCTATGGACAATAGGTCTCCCGTCCGATAGAAAACCCTATAACGATGGTGAGGTCGGAGGCCATCTCCAACGTCCGGGCGCCGCCAGACGAGAACAAGATTGCAATCAGAGACGGCCTTATTGATTTTGAGCAATTGATCATTCAATCTCATGTTAGCATATTAATACTATGACCGTGCATAATATATGAGAATTGAGGAAAATTAATCATTCATTTTCAATTTGTTATCATTCCATCTTTGACATATTCAAATTGCGTAAGGATATTAAATTCCTTTGACGTTGAACATATTTTCTTCAACAAAATGTGATGGTTGAGGATCAAAAAAATTTAAAAAAAGAAAAAAGAAAAAAAGAGTGATGGTTGAGCAGCTCCACACTGACTCAGTGCTCACTAATAACGGCGAGTCATCATAACACCAATAAACAGACAAAACGTATTTCCCAACTCCCAAAAATCTCCAACGGCAGCACATAACAGTCAAAAAACCCCTCCAACCGTAGACCACCACGTGTAAAGCCCTCACGTCACTAAATACATGCACCCCGAACGTGGCACCTTCTCATTGGCAGCCTGCATCGAACAAACGCATCTCTGAAGTTGACGAGGATGGGAGGTGATTAATTAAGGAAGAAAAACGTGATTAGAGAGAGAGAGAGAGAGAGAGCTAGAGGGTTTTAGAGAGAGAGCTAGAGGGTTTTAGAGAGAGAGCTAGAGGGTTTTAGAGATAGAGCGTTGCCACATTGGGTTGGAAAGGTTATATAAAGAGAGGGCAAGTGACCATTGGTATACAAGAGAGCCAGAAACACAAAGCGAGTTCACAACAAAATTGAGTGTTTGTTAATTCTGATTTCTATTCCTCTTAGAATCCCTTTCTGTCTCACAAAGATTTTGGGGTTTTGTTTTTATTGAATCTTCATTGGAACAAAAACCCAGAAGGGTGATTCTGAAAGCAGGTGATTCAGAATACAGAGAGATCCAGTTTTTGGTTGTAAAGTTTGGAGCTTTTTGGTTTATTTGTGCAAAAAACCTTGTCTTTTATCTGGGTTTTTCTTGCTTTGGTCCTAAACCTCTACCTGTTCTTTGATTTTGGTGAGAATCAGGTTGGTTTTCTTAGAAATCTGTGGATTTTAGCTTACCCTTTTGTGATTGAAATGGCAGCAGCTATAGATATTTACAGTAGAAGCAGCTCAATGTCAACAGATTTATCGGAGGAGCTTATGAGAGCACTTATGCCTTATATGAACAGTGCTTCTTCAACCTCTTCTATTTCTCCACCAACATCTCCTTCCACTTCTTATTATTCTTCTTCGTCCTACACTCCATTTTACTCTTCTTCTTATCCCAATTTGTACCCTGACTTTTGCTCAAACACCCAAATGTTCCCACAAGTGGATTTTGAGCAAACAGGTTCATTGGGGCTTAACCAACTCACCCCATCTCAAATTCGTCAAATCCAAACCCAAATGATACTCCAACAACAACAGAAGCAGCAAATTGCAGCTCTAGCTCCACTACCAAACCAATATCACCACCAACACTCTCACACCCTCAACTTCCTTGGCCCAAAAGCAATCCCAATGAAGCAATCTGGGACTCCCAAGCCCACAAAGCTCTACAGAGGAGTGAGGCAGAGACATTGGGGAAAATGGGTTGCTGAGATTAGACTCCCCAAGAACCGAACTCGCCTCTGGCTTGGCACATTCGAAACAGCCGAAGAAGCAGCTTTAGCTTATGATAAAGCTGCTTATAAGCTCAGGGGAGACTTTGCCAGGCTCAATTTCCCTCATCTTAAGCATCAAGGAGCTCATATCACTGGAGATTTTGGCAATTACAAGCCTCTTCCTTCCGCAGTTGACGCCAAGCTCCAAGCAATTTGCGAGAGCTTGGCTGTTAATTCGCCCAAACAGGGCAAAACAGAGGAGCTCTGCTCTGAAACAGAGACAAAGCCAATGATTTCAGCTCCAAAGATGGTCTTTGATGATTCATTGAGTACAGATTTGAAAAGAGAATGGGACTCTCCTAAATTGGAGGCCATTTCATGGTCATCTTCACCCTCTCGATCCTGCGATGAGTCCTCAGCCGGGTCATCTTCACCGGAATCTGACATTACATTCTTGGATTTCTCAGATTCTCAGTGGGATGAGAATGATACTTTCGGATTGGAGAAGTACCCTTCAGTGGAGATTGATTGGTCTGCTATTTAAAGTCTCTATGATGTTGTAATCTTTGTTTATTTAGTTTCGTTCTAGGTTGGGTTTTAGGTTCAGTCTGGTGTATCCAGTAGCAGCTTCTGCAATGAAATTTTTGACATTTGCAGAGGTTTCGCTCAGTTCACCTAGGGTTTTAGTAAGTGTAGTTACTGGGTTCATAGTTCTATGGTTGTGTAATTGTGCGACTTCTCCATCCTGGTCTGCTGGTAATTTTTTATCCTTGCAACCATGGAGATTGTGGTGATCATTGTAATATATAATTGTACTTCTTTTCTGTATTTTGTGTAACATGGTGAGCATGTGATGGTGTTTGATTCTATCTTAAGCAGAGTTTTCTATGTAGCTTTTCCATTGTTAATAAGGCAATCAAACACAGAATGCAACAATAACTGTCTTTTCAAGGAAAATTATGAGTTAAGTACTCATGGAAAGTGGACTTGGGGGAATTCTTTATAATTTGATTAGAATAATAGTACAGGCATGACGCGAGAAAAACAGATTAGAATCATTTCATTGTGGTAGTTCTTGGTAGAGATGAAGTTGAGCATTTTGTCCATTCATATACAGTATGCTGTATTATTATTCTGGCCTTAGAGCTGTGCGTTATGGAGTTGTTATCATAGCTCCTATGCTACTACTAGGAGCTATGATCCATCTGCATGGAAATAAAACAAGTTTCTGAGTTGCTGACTTGTAAATCGGTATGAGATTTAAACAGCTTAAAGTGAGATAAACGAATGAAATATTATCACATTTTTTAAAATTCTACACTTTAGAATTTGTTTTGGCGCGTGTAGAGTAAATGAAACCTAGCCGTGTCTCCTCACTACAAATTTTGTTATTCAGAAGTTCATAATTGCAACTGTTGTTGTTTCAGATCACCTTCTTGGATTGTCCATGAACCTTATAGCTGAAGTTCTCTAGAATGGGATTGTCAACTCCTAAAACATTAGGAGTTTTTACTCATTCATTCTCTTAAAGCAGAGAACACCCTCTTGGATTCAAAATGAGCTATAGAGACTAAAACATCGAGTTAGTTGGTGGAATATAAAAGTTTGAGGTAGTTATCCAAGGCCTATCTGTATGAAGCTTGCAAATAAAGATATATTTGTCTGTATGATGAGAAATCATCAGTCCAACTTTAGAACAGGTCAGGGAGATGACTTTGGCAGCATTTCCTTGAGCAATTTTAGAACAATAAAGAGATAATGAAAGCATCTTGGATCACCCACCCTCCCAACTTTAGAGGATTCTATAATTTTTTTATTTGCAGGCTAGAATGAGAATGACAGGTGGGAATGGCCAAACCATGGGTTTGCTGCTAAACCCACTTTACTGCATACACTATCTTATCCTTCCCATTTGTGATAAGAATTTATTGAAGCCACCATCCCAAAAGAATTAAAGATTAAAAAGACGAAAGAGTAAATAAAAATATAGATGCATAAACAATTTCAATATTCTTTTCTTTCTTCTCAGCTTGCAAAGAGACAAGTTCACATTGCCAAAGACAGTGATGAGGAAAAAGACCCTGAAAGCCCATGCTGGGCCATCAGGAATCCTTACAAATCTTGGAAAACTCCTTCTTCGTTCATGATATTTGTCTTCTGAATATTTGAAGATGATGTCAAATTTTTCTTTCCTAGTTGTTCACTTTGCCTTAAGTTTTGTCCAAAGCATCCAAAAGGGTGTGTGAATGGGAATGAAACTTGCATGATCTTAAAGTTAGTAAAGGGATTCCTTAGAGGGGAAAAGGGTCAAGACCCAAGTTGGTTATTCCACTTTACAGGTTTTAATGATGTGGCTTGGTGAGGTGCCGAGCTTCAACTGTAATATAACCCAAGATTCCAGTTCTTAATCAATAATTATAGATAGCTTTTGAGGTACCTACAACCTAAGGTCTATAATATAGAGGGAGTCTTGGCATCCATGCCTAGGGAGGAACTATCATTTCAAATTTCACAAGAGGAATTTAATCATGGTTAACCTTATACGTGGCCAAAGATACGTGGTTAACAAAGGAAAGGTAACCATAAACAGGAAGATGTGAGTCGCCTTCCATTTGACCCGCACGTAATGGTCATGATGAGAATGGAGACACTAAACCAACCACCAAGCTCCTTTGTGTTTGGAATTGCCATGATTTTGGAGTTGTAATTTGCATTTGCAACTAGCTTTGTGCACCCCTATTTGTACCAGAAACGTGATGAAAACCTAAGTTTTTGTAGGAGTACCGCATCAAAAGTGTGATCACCTAATTAAACTCTGGAATACTTGCACCATCTGCAAAAGATTTTGAAATTTTGAAGTCATGTAGCATTGTTAGTTTGCTTTTGTTTTGGAGCAACTCGATGAACTTTTTAGCTAGAAATAGGCAGACACTCACTCAGATAGAGAAAAGAGACAGAGGATCGGAATGCACAATAGTAAGAAAACTGGGAAAGAGGAGATTTTAGCAAGGAGTTTCCTTTGATAAAGAAGATATGGAATGCAGAATAGGATCAGTGAAGTAATTATTCTTGTCAAAAGTATGATTTCGTTATCTCTACTACAATAAAGCGAAGCGTCCAAAAGCTTCACCAAATTGTAAACTTCCAAATTTACCCATACTTCACCAGACTCTGACACACAAAGGTTGGGGCTATTACTGAAAAAACGAGACGGAAACACTTTTATTAGTTTATACGGGAGAGAGATAGACGTGGACGCACGAACTCACCCACTTGGAACTCCATGCTTCGCTAGAAATAACCAGAAAGGCACGATCTGAAGTTCTAAACCCGAACGTGGGAGTTATTGACGGAAAATTGGGAGATGGACTCACCACAATTTACCGACTATAAAAGGGGGAAAGTGGATGATCGACCCAGAAAAAGAAAACGAAGAAAATCAAATTCCCCCAATTTCGTTTTGAATTGGTTCAGAGGCTTGGTTCTGTTTGCAAGAACACTCAATTGAATCCTGATAAGGTATTTGTATCGCTCATGTTTGTTTTTGGTGGATTTCATTGACTCTTTGGGGGTGTTTATTCGAGGTTTGGATTTCAATTGCAGTTTATTACTCAGTCAATCTAGGCAAACATCTTCTTTGCGGATTTAATTGACTCTTTGGAGGTGTTTATTCGAGGTTTGGATCTCAATTGCAGTTTATTACTCTGTCAATCTGGACAAACATCTTCTTTGCGGTAACATCATAATAGTGAGATTTGAAATCACTGTGAGGTTCTCTATCTCATTCTCATCTGTCTTCATTGAAATTCATTTAAGTTTTTTTTATGAGATTTGAATATACGTGCACCTTCATGCAGCAATACCATTACCAGATATAGATATTCCCCTCATTCCCCACCCCCCGGGCGTTCCTTTACTCTTACATGTCAAGATAATTGCATTAGATATGTCTATTAAGAAGGCTTTGAAGTCTTTTAGGCCATAATATTTCTCAGTATTTCTTATGCTTTCTTTTAGTTCTATCCATAATCCTCTTTTTTCTTTGTTCAATTTAGGTGCAGAGCCCGTGAGATTGTAGTAAACTTAGGTTCTTTGCCTTTTGTTCCCGACTAGATAGTATTACCGGAGCCACCGCAGATGCAGGTGATATTTTGTTTTATTTGGCTTCTCATTGGTTTCTGTAAGATGCACTTCCTTATACTAATGGTTCTTATGTTTGCTTTATTTTGTTAGTATATTTCTTGCAGAAGTATTAAGACAACAATGTGCGCTTGGGCTATTGAGGTATGCAATTCCTCAGTTAAATGTTCTGACTTTTGTTGTATTCTCAATTTGGATTTTATTTCTGTTCAGTAAATCACAAGTGACCAAAATTAAGTCATTCTTTGAGCAACTCTCGAACAACTTCAACATTATGTAGGGGCTTCACATTGCAGAGTAATATGATCCCTTAATTTTAGGTTTGTACTTGACAAAAGGGTGGGGTTATAGTTAAGGCATTGTTATAGTTAATTATCCTTCATCATATTCTATACTTCATCATTCTTAATTAAGGCATTCTGTTGGTTTTTGGTTTTGCTGCAAAAGGGTGGGGTTTATGTTATTTTTTATTTTTCCTCTTCAGCAATATGTATATTAAGCTTTTTGATCAGTTTACTTGCTTTTGGTTTTTGGTAATTGTTACAATTACAATTGCGACTAACACTGAAACTAATTGTTCCTCACCTTTAGAGAGCCAAACTTAAAAAGGGGCAAAAAAAAAACATGGGTCTAGAGAAACAGAGCCAAAAAATAAACTAAAATTAATAACCACCACATAAAATAAACAAAAGTTAGAGATTTACTTGCATGTTCCAGATTCTCAGTTTCACATAGAGAAACAATTGTCCAGTTTATTGTACTTAAAAGGACAACTAATGAATCTTAACTGGGAAGGATAAAAAGGAAAAAAAAAAAAAAAAGCCTAACCGGGCTGCTTGCTGAATTGGTTGAACATGAAAACACTTTTTTTTTTTTTTTCTAATATTGGTTACCGGTCAAAATTGATTATAGAGGTTTGTAATTTCTTTCCTTTACTTTTGTTTCTGATACTGAAACTGTGAATATTCTTGACAAACAAAATAAGGTGACTTTTTGCTTATTCAGTGCTTTGCTTTGCTTTTGTTTTACTAAGTAAAATTGATTCCAAATGCTCTATGGTGGCAGTGAAGTTGAGAGTTCATAGGCCACGGTGAAGCAGACTACTGAATTACTTAGCTCGGTGCACGTATACCGAACACAAATCAATTTGGAGCTTTGATTGGTATTGCAAAAGTAGCTGGGGAGTAGCTGATTGCTGCAACTCAGTGGGTAAGGTGCATGGAATGTTACATGAGAGTTGCTGAATTATGTTTTAGAAACCTTTTTCAGGTTGTGGTTTGATATTTTTTCAGGTTGTGGTTTGATATCAAATTGAATTTACATTTATAAGTCTCAAGACATAGTTGCTGCATTATGGTATGCTTTCAGTGAAGTACTCATTGGTTGAATGGCTTCTTCATCACGGTCTTTTCCACCGCCACCTGCTGGAGATCAGGTACATTCACAAGTTCTAACTTCCATTCCTAGATAGGTTTCAGAAAGATAATTGATATTATTATGTTTACGTGGTTAACAATATAGGGAAACACAGTGCTACATGCACTAGAGGCAGAAAGGCATCGTAGGAATGCCCGACAAAGAGAAAGACTGCAGTCATTAAATTCCTCACAAAGAGCTGAGTGTTCAGCCCGAAGACGCGCCAGTTATCAAATGCGGCGAAATATGGGAAATATAAGTAATGATGAAAATCAAGTGGCAGCAAGGGAGGGTAACTTACTGACTTGGCTCTCTTGAACTAGAATGTATTTAATGTTTTGTAATCAACCAAACACCACTAATTGATTATTGAATATTTTTATTCAATTCGTGTGTTTTCAATTCTTATATTTGTTAGCGAACACTGTCGTTATTTATGTAGTTTATAATTTGTTGACATACAAAACTTTTCTGTCCACAATATTTACGTGAATCATAGACGGGGATGATATGAACAATTAATCTCGAACAGTGAAAAAAAAAAAAGAGCTTTGTAGTTCCTTTTGAGGCAAAAAAAGAAAAAGAAAAAAGGTTACTAAAGCTATTGAATCTCACTACCATTTATGACTACTAATGTTCGAATATATGAAAGTATACAATTTACATGCACAACACAAGTAATTTACAAATCCAAAATTATTATGTGTAACTATAGTAGCTTATTGTTAACATTACTATTTAAAAAACATGGTAGCTTATTGTTAATATTACTATTTAAAAACATGGTATCTTATTGTTAACAGTACTGTTTAAAAACAGGAAGTAGTCTCAATCATATTCATCAAAACAACAGGCCACGTAGTAATGTTATCACCCAAGCACGTGGTAGAGGTCATGGATGCAGGCGCGGGCGCAGAACTCATAATTGTGCTAGAAATTTTAATGAGGCCATCGGAGTCACAAAATTTCAATTGCCAGCATCAACGACATGTCCACATTGTCATGCCCGTTTATTCTATCACGAAAGTAGAGACATGTGTTGCTCCAATGGAAAGATTGTCTTGCCTCCCATACATTCTCCTCCAGAGATGATCGAGCTATTCTCCTCTGAAACTCCACAAGGAGCCCATTTTAGGCAAAACATTCGAGCATACAACCATGTATTTTCATTCACGTCAATGGGTGTGCATGTCGATGAAAGTCTTGCAACCGGGGGTGGTACTTTCACATTTTGTGCTCAGGGATCCATATATCATAAGATAGGAAGTCTTCTACCAAATGCTAATAGACCAAGATATCTACAATTGTACATATATGATACTGACCATGAAGTGGACAATCTTTTGCTGGAGAATGCATCACTACATAGAGATGTGGTTGAAAAAATACAAAGAATCTTGAATCAACATAACCCATTTGTACAAACATTTCATCACCTAGCACAGCGTTCAGATCTGCAAAATTGCAAACTCATCATTAGAGAGCAAGCTGTGAACCAACATCAGTATAGTTTGCCTTCAGCATCCCAGGTTGCTGCAATAATAGTGGGTACAAATGATGTGGAAAATATGACGGGTCGTGATATTGTTGTACAAACAAAGCAAGGCCAGCTTCTAAATATTCAAGATTGTGTTGGGTACTATGATCCCTTACAGTATCCATTATTGTTACCATATGGAACATATGGATGGGATGTGAATAGTCGGAATAATAATGGTCAAAAATTGACATGTCGTGACTATTATGCTTATATTTTGCAGGTGAATGAATTTTCCTTCATCTTTTTACTATGAATTTAAAATAATAATTAACCTTAAAGGACATTCCTGTATTCTATTTTTGTTAATGATTAAGAACATCACGTTAACTGAAATTATCATTTCAGATCCTCCAATATGATGATTCACTTTTACTCCGCGGGGGTCGCCTATTGCAAAAATATGTCGTGGATAATTATGTCAAAATTGAAACACAAAAGTTGAGACGGATTCGTAGCAATCAAACTCTTCGACGTGAGTTGTATGACGGACTACATGACTCACTTAATGCTGGTGAAAATAATGCAGGTATGAGTTTTTTTAACTTTTAATTGTTTTATTTTTTTATTATACAAAATAGTTTGTTTTAGTAGAGATGAATCAAATGCATTGAAAACAGGTAACATTGGTCGCAAGACAATTTTGCCATCATCTTTTATTGGAAGTCCACGTGATATGCACCAAAGATATCAGGATGCAATGGCTTTGGTCCAAAAATATGGAAAGCTTGATTTTTTCCTCACAATGACATGTAATCCAAATTGGGAAGAAATAACTGCAGAGTTATTACCTGGTCAAGCGGCACAAGATAGCCCGGATCTAACTACGCGAATTTTTCATGCCAAATTTGAAGAGTTAAAGAATGATGTTATTAAAAAAGGAGTCTTGGGTACTGTTGTAGCATACGTATATGTCATCGATTTTCAAAAACGTGGTCTCCCACACGTTCATATGCTTCTCATGTTAAGTGACGATGATAAACTAAACAACCCAGATGATTATAACCACATTGTTCGGGCTGAAATTCCAGATCAAAATGAAGAGCCAGAGTTATACAATGCGGTGTTGGGGCACATGATACACGGTCCATGTGGGGTACATAGGCAAACTGCTCCATGTATGAAGCGTGGGAGCTTCAAACGAGGCTATCCAAAGCCATTTTCAGCAAACACATTTCAAGGAAATGATTCTTATCCTGTTTATCGTAGACGAGACAATCACTCAGATATGCAATCTAATGGCAATCAAAATAGACCACTGGATAACAGTTGGGTTATCCCCTATAACCCATGGTTACTCACAAAATATGATTGTCATATCAATGTGGAAATCTGTTGCAGCATTAAGAGTGTCAAGTATTTGTATAAATATGTCTATAAAGGTCCAGACAGAGTAACATTTGAAGTTCGACCTGAAGCAAATCAAGATGAAATAAGAAAATTTGTTGATGCAAGATGGGTTTGTGCACCAGAAGCTTTATGGAGGATGTTTAAATTCGTGATGAATCGAATGTATCCATCAGTGGAACGATTGCAAATTCATCTTCCAGATAGACACAATGTTTTCTTTAATGCCACTGAAAGTGTAACAGAAATTCTGGCAAATGAAAGAAGCTCGATGACGATGCTCACAAATTTTTTACTAAGAATACTTATTTTGAAGGTGCGCGTCAATACTTATAACGATAATTTCCTGAGCATTTCAAATGGGACGGGAGACATAAAACATGGGAAGCAAGGGAGACCAACCAAAAAGTCATTGGAAGAATTTACACAGTGTCACCTTCAGAAGGAGAAAAGTTTTACTTGCGTGTTCTTCTTAATCATGTTCGAGGACCTAAGTCATTTGAGGATTTAAGGACATTTGATGGTGTCTTACAACCGACATTCAAGAAAGCAGTTGAACAACGTGGTTTGTTAGAAGATGACGAAAGTATTAGACAATGTCTACTTGAGGCCTCTAATATTCGTATGCCGTCATCTTTAAGAAGATTGTTTGTCACCATCCTGGTTTATTGCATGCCCCATGGTGTACGCAATTTGTGGGATGAATTTTATCCATTCATGATAGAGGATTATCCTTCTTCGAGCACCACAGACAATGTTCGTATCACAAATAGACTTTTACGAGACTTGAACCAGTTGCTGGTGCAGCACAATAAGTCTGTCTTTGATTATGACTTCCCAGAAATGACTCAAGATGGTGGTGAAAATTCTTCAATGCCGAGGCTAATACAAGATGAAATTTCAATTAACATTCATCAAGAAGACTGTGATGCAGTTCATCATTTGAATGAGGATCAAACTTTTGCATACAATTCCATAATATCTGCTATTGAGTGTCATGACAATGCCATATATTTCGTTGATGGTCCAGGAGGAACTGGTAAGACATACTTATATCGTGCATTATTAGCAAGCTTGAGAAGCAATGATCATATTGTATTGGCAACAGCAACTTCTGGCATAGCAGCAACAATACTACCTGGTGGGATCAGAAAGTTCCTCTTAATCTTGATGCATCTTCGACATGCTCCATTAGTAAACAGTCTGATTTAGCAGAGTTGATCAGAAAGTCATCGGCAATTTTGGGATGAAGCACCAATGATGAATCGATATGGGTTTGAAGCTCTTGATCAAACATTTAGAGACATAACAAGTGTCGATTTGCCATTTGGAGGAAAGGTGATGATCTTCGGGGGCGATTTCCGACAAGTTCTTCCTGTTATCCATAAGGGTACGAGATCTGAGATGGTGCAAGCCAGTTTGATTGATGCTTCATTTTGGAAGGATGTGAAGATTCTACGTTTGACACAAAATATGAGATCCATTAATGATCCAGAGTTCTCAGAGTTCTTACTTCGTGTTGGTAATGGAGAACAACCAACTGTCATTGAAGACATAATACAAATACCTTCGCCCATGGTCATATCATGGGAGAATGAAGAATCAATCAACCAGTTGGTTAATCAAGTCTTCCCTAATTTGGATCGTCATGTAAATGATGCCAAGTACATGGTTGAAAGGGCAATAATTACTCCAAAAAACAATGATGTTGACGTACTCAATGAAAGAATCATACAACAATTTCCGGGGCCTGAACGAATCTTATACTCTTTTGACTCAGTTGAGGATGACACCAGAAATATGTATCAACAAGAATTTTTAAATTCAATTTCACCTTCTGGTATGCCGCCACATCAGTTGATTATAAAGAAAGGTGCCCCAATTATGCTTTTGAGAACTATTGACCCAAAGATGGGGTTGTGCAACGGTACAAGATTGACTTGCCGAGGAGCATATAACAATCTAATTGATGCAGAGATTTTAACTGGACAATTTTCGGGAACTAGAGTTTTCTTGCCAAGAATTGCTCTTAAGAGTGCCGAAAGTTCTGGACTCCCTTTTGAGATGACAAGAAAGCAGTTTCCCGTAAAGTTGAGTTTTGCACTTACTATAAATAAATCACAAGGGCAGACAATACCAAATGTTGGTATTTACCTTCCTGATCATGTGTTTAGCCATGGACAGCTGTACGTGGCTTTATCGAGAGGAGTTTCAGAGGCAAGCACCAAAGTTTTGGTAAAAAAAGGTTCATTAGAGGGTGAGGAAGGGGTATTCACAGCAAACGTTGTGTATAAAGAAATTTTGCTTCCTTCCACATAATGCAATTTTAGAAGGTACCTAAGACGATTGATTTTTTTTTTTTATAAAAGAAACATTTATTGAGTTGATAAAGCTGCATTTTTAAGACATTTATATTTTTCAGGACACCAAGAGATTGCTAATCTTAAGAGCCGCAAGGAAGATAAATTTTCAAAGGAAAAGGAATCAGTGAATGCAAGTGTGTAGAAGCTAGCCTTCGTGTTTGGGTGATAATAATAATTTTGTTTTTATTTTTTAAGCTTTCTGTATTGGCAGCATTATATATGCTACTTATATTTTGTTAGTTTTTTTTTTTCTTATCATTATTATTTGTGTTTATTTAATCTGTGTACGGCAAATATATGAGATGCCTTTTTTTTTTTCATTGTTATTGGAAGTAATGGTACTAGAAACTCATCTTAGTTGAAATAGGATTAAGAGGGTCTCTTTGTCCAGTGCGAACTTTTTTCGAGGGATAAGGCTTTCACGTCCCCCCCCCCCCTGACTAAGTGTTTTTTTTTTTTTTTTGAAAAATAAAATTTCCCTCGCACTTTCGTGGTTTTCTTATATAAAATTAGAAATGTGGCTTTATAATAGTTACGGCACTAGATTGGAAGTAGACACATTTAAGATGTAAAAGTAATAGTGAAAACATCGTACATAAATAATAGCCCACGAATGATAAAAAAAACACAGAAATTAATCGCACGCGCGAGCGCGGCCCTTCCGCACGCGCGTATGCGCGTGCAGGAAGGCTAGTCATAAATAAAGGGGAGCGAAATTCACACTCTCATTTTACAATATTCAAAGTCTAAACATCACATTTTTATAATCCACATTATAAAAAGACAAAACTTAAAATAATTAAAAAAGAAACATGGAGTGTAGATTGTAAAATGAGGAGTGTGAATTTTATTCCCCTAAATAAACAATACATCAGTTATACATACAATACATAGTTAACTAAAGTGCCCCATCCACATCCAAAAACATGAAGGCAAGCAACAAAAACGGCCTCCTAATCCTAAAATCCTAGGTGTGTTGTTTGAATAAACTATATAGGACAAAATAAAATACATAAAACTATTGAAAGCAGTGAAAAATTGTCTTCACTTCTCGTCTGAATGCTTTGCTTCTAAGTTGGAATTGCGACATAAAGTGGCCTCACTAAAACCTTGCTACGAATAAGCACCATACATGCATAAATAGTTGTGATTATAGGTACACTGTTTTGGAAAATAAAGCAACTGTTGCTATATGTAAAGCTATGGTATGTTAACATTTCTCATACATCAACTATTTTTACCACTTTAAATACTCATGTTACCACTTTGAGGACTAATATTACTATTTTGAGAACTCATATGGTAAACTAAGAAAATTTACCACTTTAAGGACTCATGTTACCACTTTGAGGACTACTATTACTATTTTGAGGCCTCATGTGGTAACTAAGAAAATTTACCACTTTAAGGACTCATGTTACCACTTTGAGGACTAATATTACTATTTTGAGGATTCATTTTACCACTTTTAAGGCAATTGTATGCATGTCATACATTAACACATTGTAGAATTTTCTCTATTGCTATAGTCATGTTAAATTCGATATCTTTCTCTTGTTTATCTTTCAGCTACTTATTTATATAACACCCAAATACAAAAAGATTTTATTTCAGTTGGGATTACGATACAAATCTACAATCCTCATCTATATTTGATTTTTTTTTTTTAAGATGACTACTCATGTATAAAACTATAAATATAGTACATTGAGAACCACATCAACCATTGTAATTTTTGCAATTTGAAAAGGGAAGAGAAGTAGAAAACACTTTTTTTTAGAGTAAAAGTCAACTATTTTTTTAATTATAATCATACGAAAAATTACAAATTATAGATATAGAAACTACATCAAAATATAAAGGGAAATTTTTAAGAACAGTACATGAACTTAAAGCCACTCCGAATTTTAGTGGCCAACGTTTATATAACCCAAAATAAGTACATGAACTTTTAATCCCGACCCAGTTTTCATACATGCCGTCACTAACACCGTTAACACCTATGCCTTATTAATATGCCACGTGGCATAGATGTTAACGGTGTTAGTGACGGCATGTATGAAAACTGGGTCGGGATTAAAAGTTCATGTACTTATTTTGGGTTATATAAACGTTGGACACTAAAATTCGGAGTGGCCTTAAGTTCATGTACTGTTCTTAAAATTCTCTCAAATATAAAATGGCAAGAGCAATACTAGATGCAATAAAGCATCGGAAATAAAACCTAACAAGAGTACGAAGGGATGCAGTTAAGCATTTGATGGGGCACCGGACAGAATCTGGGCTATGTAAAACGGTACCAATAGTATGGTCGACCATACTTCTACACAAAAATATATGTCGAATAGAGGGTAACCTTCTATCAAGGTAACCGGTGGTAGTGTGATCAACATTGCCTACTTCAGGCAAAATAATGCACTGAA
Source organism: Rosa lucieae (assembly GCA_024704745.1). NCBI lineage: Eukaryota > Viridiplantae > Streptophyta > Magnoliopsida > Rosales > Rosaceae > Rosa > Rosa lucieae. The sequence goes on along the minus strand of CM045493.1, from coordinate 26,223,987 downwards.
TAGCGAGCAATCTTCTACCTAAGTAACCAAAGAAGCAATTCCAACATGTAGATAAATTTAGGGCATTTAAAAAGTCTCCGAGTCCCAAATGCGAACCCTAACAGCATCAGGCTCATTCACTAGTTGCAAAGCCCCAAGAAAGAAGGCCCAGCCCAAAGCCCTACTTGAGCAATCCAATAGACCAGAGGCCCAGGCCCACAAGGTTTTACTTTGGGCACCCAAAGCCACACTGGGCACCAACCTTGATCCCGGCCCTGATATCTGCTCCATCGCTCTTCGTCGGAGAAGGCACAACCCGGCTCCACCAAAGCCACTCCACCCGAGACTAGACCGGAAATTATCTGAACGTTTAGACTCCAACCAACGTCGGAATAACGAGACGTCAACCCCCCTTAAAGTCAACCTCTGCTCTGATTGAGAATCCCAACGGTAAATCCTCCAACCACCAATCACTAATCGCCGCTGGAGAGGATCTGGATGCATTACTACCATCCACCGCCGTCCTATAGCAGTGCCCAGAAGCCATCTCTTCCCAAACCGAAAGGATTCAAACTCAAAACTGATAGACCCGAGATCCCAAGTTTGGTTTGGATCCACCAGATCATGGCGCCGCCCTTCACCAACATCCTTGAAACAGAGTGTAGCACAAGCAAAGCCCGAACGGGTTGGATCCCATCGACAGAAAGACGAGGCTAGGGTGCAGCAATCTGAGGGTTAAAGAGGGGAGATTCTCGAGTCCAAAAGACCTGACAGCCAAGGACCATGGCCATCACCGCAATCCAAGAAAATCGAACGCCAATACCCTAAGGTTAGCTGCCATAAAGAGGAGAGAGCGAGAGCTCTCATTTTTTATACATGGCCAACGAAGTAGAAAACACTTGATTGAGATACAATATCATACGTGTATCTTTTCGTTGTCCATGCTTAGAGATGCTTGAGATATTGATCGATCTCAATTTTTTTAGGGCCAATTACATATAAGCCCATTTTTGAATGTTTTTTTAGCCATAGAGTCACCACCTATTTTTTTCTCTCATAAGGCCACTAGATTAAAGCCTTGTTTGGAATTTCTTTGCTTTTAAAAAAATTAGCTTTTGTTCAAAATTTTAGTTTTTATTGTGTTTGGTAAATAAATAAAAAACAGCTTTAATTGAAAGTTATAGGTCATTGGCAGCAGATTTTAGAAACAGCCCAGAGGTTGCTTTAGAAGCTGCTGTGGATCAAAACACACTCTGCAGTTGTTTTATGTACTGACAGCACTTTTAAAAATATTATTTACCAAACACGAAACTGTTTTAATTCACACCTGATTATTCTCACAACACAGCAGCAGCAATTTTTTTTAAAGTCACAGCAATCCCAAACAAGCCCTAAATATTGTGTTAAATTTTGAATATAAAAATCTATATATTTACGTAAATGCAACTAAAGTCAAAAGTCAGCAATCACTCTCTCTCCCCTCTCTCCGGTGAGGTCTGCGACACACTCCGACCAACTCCGGCGGATCTCTGACAACTTCCGACCAACTCTGACAATGACATAGCTATGTAAAAACCTACTTCCATAGTTATAAAAAGCCACTACCATAGTTGTGAAAATTTATTACAATAATTGAATAAAGCTACTGTCAATGTTGTAACGCTACTGTCATTTTTCAATGGTGACACTCTAAACCCATAAGCATGATTTTGTCACCTTCAACAGGAGACTTCAATATCCAAATTCACATGATTTTCGAAAACTACTACTACAAATGCAAAGGGGAATGATTTTGCAAGAACAAAGATACAACATAATATTAGTATTTGAGATGAAAAATAAAAACAGCAATGTACTGCTACTATAACATATGTACAAAGCTAATGAAGCAGTAATAAAAAGCTACTGACATAGGTACAAAAAACTACTCACATGTACAAGGCTACAGAACTAGTAATAAAAAGTTACTGACATAGGTACAGAAAACTAGTATAACACATGTAGAAAGCTAATGGACTAGAATAAAAAACTACTAACATAAATACTGACACACAAAAACCAGTTTTTCTAATTTGATGAGCTATTGACAAAAGACCACTTGAAATCAATCAAAATGAAAACAAAAAAGCTACTGATATTAGATTGAAAAGACATAACATTGGGATAGAAAGCTACTATCATTGCGTTAAAAAACCACTGTAATAGTTATAGAGAGCTAATAACTTGAAATCAATTAAAACAAAAATAGAAAAGCTACTAGCATCAACTTAAAAATATACTACCGTAGCCATAGAAAGGTACTACTTCTGTGTTGAAAAGCCACTATAACAATCATGGAGAGCTACTGACTTTAAATCAATCAAAATGAAAATAGAAAAACTATCTCCAAACCCAATAATTTGACAGTCACTGTCAAGTTACACAATATGATTTATCACAAATTGTTTCAATGTTCAATACATAGCATATAGCCAAACCAAAAGTGCATGCATCTCTTTCAACTACAACCAAGTATTAGGCTTTGATATCTTTCTGTTTTCATGTATCTTGTCCTACCACATGAAACTACATGTCTACATACCTTTCTCAGCAAAAAATTACAAGCATTACGTCGAACAAATAGATAGCTTTATCAGACAAATAAATGTAACAAGATTTTGATAAGAGGAAGGAAACTAATGATAGAATTTAGTTGATTGCCGCAACTAATAAAGCCAAAGCACAAAATTAAAGCCTGCCAGTTGCACTTGCAGCCATAAAAAAACAGAAAGGACTTGCCAACCCAAAGCCATCTCCAAACTCATGCTCGCAATAACAATAAATTAGATTCATTGCAGGCCAAAGAACAAAGAGTCGTGTATACTTTTATGACGCATAAGATCAATAAAAGAAACCAATAAACCGTATCAAATAAGCGTTCTCCTTAAAACTAGTTATCTGTTTGTTTGTATTGATAAGTACAGCTATGAGAATAAAAGTAAGAACCAAGAACTACAGCAGCTGCTAATGTTCAATCTAATTTTATCACAAGCTCTAAATGTTATCTCACTACAGAAAACAAAAGAAAAGGTACGAAAAAAAAAATGTCACGTTGTTCGCACTCAATCATAAATCACACTTCATTGATAAATGCAACATGGAAAGCAATAGGCAATAAAAAAAAACATGGAATGCAGTAAAAACCATACCATATAAAGCCAAGGAAAAGATCAAAACGTCTTGGATTAGTTGGACCTACCTCAGATTCTTCATACTTGGTTCTCATATCTCAATTATCATTCTCCTATTTCTGTTTCGTCATTAAGAATTAGATGGAAAATCTAAAATGATTTTCGCTACTATTATATCCAAATGACCATCTAATCTCTCTTTATTTTCTTTATGACGCTTTGTCAATCTATGAACGCACTTCGAATTCATTTTAGTTAAATCGAATGTGAACCACGTTTACAGTTAATAATTCATCACTAGAAATCAATCTCTTACAAACATCTGCAGTCATCTCAAACCCTAAGAACAAACTAACAACAAGAATAATCCAGTGATATCTAAATAGAGACATAATCCAGTGATATTTTTGCTGATGAATTACAAACAAAAGGAAACAAGAGGAAGAAGAGGAAGGTACCATAGCAGGATTTGGAATCGCTGGAAACAAAGCTTTGATCTCTGGAATTAGTAATCTCGAGTAAGTGATTTTACCAGAGAAGAAAGATGTGATTTCGTGGTTAGTGTAGTGTAGACGACGACGGATCAGCTGTAAAGGAATGCGTTTGAGTCGCTCCTGCTTTGAGCTTCACGCCAATTGCACCAGCAATCGAAATCATCGTATGATACTCGCCGCCAAATCTACCTTAATCTTGATGCAATCGGAATCGTCGTCGGAGACTCACTGCTTCGGCCAGGCTCAATAGGCGAAGGATTAATAGAGGACGCCGAATCGACCGGCACCATGATGAACACCGACGATCCCTTGGTGAGGCACTGCGACGAGAAGCCGAGGAAGAGCTCTCCGTTATCTGGCGAGACCGAGTACCGAGTTGAATTCAAATTCGAGAGAGAGAGAGAGAGGGGATGAGGTTTGTTTTTGAAACAGATGAGAGAGCTGAGGGCAAAATAGGTATATCAAAAAAGAAGCTGACGTTTTTAGGTCCTAAAATGGCCTCTTTTTTTTTTGAAATAAAGGCTATGCGGCTGCCTTCAGGTCTTTGTTAATGAAACGGATGAATACATAGAGGGGGACATGATGCCTAAACCCTGATTACAATACACCTCAAGAGAACCTCCCGAATAATAACAGGAGCCTCTACAACAATAATGTATTCAAACATGCACATAATAGCAAAGAGTGTCATACCGACTACTCTATTTGCTTTACAATAACGGTGGCATATCGGAAAGTTAAAGCAGTGCCATAGTACCAATAAATTAGTAGCTTTCCCAATATGTTACCAATCGGAAAGTTAAAGCAGTGCCATAGTACCAATAAATTAGTAGCTTTCCCAATATGCTACCAATCGGAAAGAAAACCGACGACACGTCGTTTCATCCCGCCACCAGGAGGTTGCAACAAATGCATGATCCACATCCTCGCTAGGGCAGACAAGGCATACTGAGTATGCAAACCTGGACATCGCCCACATGACCTTGCCAAGAGTTGGCAGGGATTTATTGTAGAGAAAGTACTACACCTAAACCTAAAATAAATTATTAAAACTACATAAAACATAATATAAGCCCACCAGTGGAGGCCTAAAGAGTGAAGACAGACCAATGACCCATGATAGGCCCACGACCCACGACAGGCCCACAATCCAAGTTGACCAGGCCTGACAACCTTCCTCGCTTGGAATGCCGGCACCGCAACCAGCAAGACGCCGTACAATTGAATTGGATCGCTGTTGATGTCGAGGAAGCAGTCAACCGGTCGTCATCGTTCCGACCAAATCAAAGTAGGAGCCATTGCCAGATTGAGGCAAGAGCCAAGGCAATGGACCACGACCGTAGCCAAAGCGCCATCGCCAGATCCACGAACCTGCAGCAACTGTTGTCAGATCACCTTTGATTTCAGACTATCATCAGAGTGCCTCCTCGATGGACCATCACGGCCACCCCCAGGCTTCGGTGACGCTGGTGGTTGCAGACTGGCATACCTCCACCGACGCTCGTCCTCGTCCAGGCCTAAACTCCACCACGCGCCTTCACCGGCGAGAAATACTACCCACCCGTCCGACGACACGGAACATGGGAACAAAACTGTTTTCTCTTCTTCGAAATCGAAACCTCTTCTCCGAAAAGTGCAGAGCAAAAACTTGTAGGCGCTTTAGTATATTTAGAATATCTAAAATGGCCTTATGAAGACAAAAAATGTTAGGTGGCCTTATGGCTAATTAAAATTTCAAAAGAACACTTATGTGTAGTTTTTTTTAAAATTTTTTTTTACTAGAAGACGACAATATATGAAGATCAAATATTACACATGATGTCATACTTTTTTTAAGGCACAACAATAAGAGACATCACTTAAATAAGTTTATCGAGAGACAATTTCATACATGTATCTTTTCGTTGTCCATGCTTAGAGATGTTTGAGATATTGATCAATCTTGTTGAAGGAAAATCAGTTTTGTGTGCCTATTCAAATTAGGATTAGTTTCATGGTTGTAATAGGAGAGAAGGTTCTAGAATTCATAGTCCTACTTAGATTAGTTTTCCTTGTAACATTAGAACATGCACTTTGTAATTCATATATATAGGGCTCCTATTCCCAATAATGAAACACAATTCTCTCATCAATCTCTCTCAAATCTATTATTCTTAAACACGTTATCAGCACGAGCCCTAACCTTGAGATCAAAAATCCAAAAACAAAAAATTCTTCAACATCACCTTTTCACCGTTGCACCTAGCCAGTGCTAGACTAGCCGCTACTGCCCACTGGAGCGCCCCTACTCTGTACGCTACCCCTGAAGCCCTTACACACCCGTGTGCAGCCTGCTGCCCCTACAGAACAGCAGGACACTAATTCCTGTGCAGATCAGCCTGCTTGAAAGCCCGGAAACGTCTTGATAAGGACTTCAGATCAAAATTCTTCCTTCATCAAAGTTGTTCGTCTCTGTCTCTTCTATCTGACCTCCGAATTTCAGGCTTATCGGAGTTGTTTTGAGACCTTTACACCAATCGAAGTGAAAACTATTAAGAGGCAAATCTGCTCCTAATTTCAAACAAAAAATCCTTGAAAATCGCTGCTGCCACCTTCAAGCATCGCCGCAACAGCTCCTAGCTCACGCTAGCCTCATCTGCGTGCCTGCCCCTGCAACGCCTACGCGCCGGGGCACACGCATCTGTCGGTCAGCTCCTCGGCTTACCTCGGCCAGACCTGTATCGACCACACAGCAGGGATTGAAAGATAGTTTGCAATCCCCGACCCAGGATCGATAGCACGTCTGCAATCCTACACGCCTGCATCAACACACGCGTGTATTGAGAATTTCAAGTTCCGAAATTCATCAGTAAGTTTTCACAAGTAAGTTGTTCCCGTTTTTAAAATTTAAATTTACTTTTCTTCGGGGACTTACAAAATCCCTTCTTCTACATCCCACCTTTCTGCAACGTGAGTTCAATTTGCTAAAAGCGGAATCGTGGGATTCACGCTACATAAGAACTAAGAGCGTTCGTAATCTTCAGACTAAATGTGTAACGTCCCGAACCTGAATTCATCGGTTAATTAGTCATTTGGATGGTAAACGATCTTTACTTTCACTTTTACTGTCGTTTCAGTACTTTTAGTGGCCCTAAAAGTTGACTTCTTGTTCGGGTCAAAATTTGAGAAAATTTCCTTCATGAAAGTTGTAGATGACGTTAAACCGAGCGCGTGCATATGTGGTATGTAAAAATCGGAGTTCGTATACGAAATTTATGGCCAAATACTAAAGCTACTATTCATGATAATTTTCTATAAAAGGTCGAGTTACTGTGCTCGGAAATTTACAGAGTCTTCCTCTTCCTCTCTCCCCGATTCTCTCTTCCTCTCCGACCCCTTCTCCTTCTTCCAGCCATATCTCCTCCATCCGGCCACGGATTTTGACACATAATTAAGGTGTCATTGGAAAGCTCTCTTCCTTCTCTTCATTTATGGGTTCGTTTGGTAGATTAATTTGAATTGTGGAAGGTATGAGAAGAAGAGGACGGTCACTGTAGCAGATTGAGGTTAACGCCGGTTTCTCCAGATTCCAGCCACCACAGACGACAAACCTTAGTCCTTTTGATGCGCCTTGAGACATAGATAATGCTCCCCAAGTATTTTGCAGCGATTTGAAGCGTGGAGGAAGAATCGACGGTTTGAAGTTTGGGGTCACTATTCACAAATCGGGTTCAATCTTCTCCTTAATTGTTGAGGTACTTCTACTCATTTTCTGACTTTGTCTCAGTTGAGAAAGTTGTTGGGTCTGTTGAGTAGGTGTTGCTACCAAAGTTTGGTGGCCGCGCGGCATATGGGGCCCACGCGCTGCCACTGTTGGTGGCGCGTGGAGGCGGGTAAAGTAGGTTTTTAATTTCTGTTTTATCCCAATTAAATCCTATAAATGTTGTGGAGCTTGTATGTGAAGTTTGGTGGAAATTGGAGGAGGTTTGGATATTAATTGGAATTTTTTTCCAAAGTTCAATAGTTTGGTTATTGATCTTTGAGAATTCCACTGTTGGATTTCTCTCAATTTTGCCCTAGAAATTTCACCCTGAATCTGAGGTGGCCATGTGGGGCTCACCTTAGGAATAGCTCTACCAAAAATTCAACAGAGTCACCCCTAAAATGGACTACCCAAAAACCTATAAAACACACAAAACACTTCAAGCAAACCAACCTTAAACTCCTAGAGCCACCCTGCTCCCAATCACGTACCATCAACTCCACTTTCACAAAACATAAAACTCAATTTAACAATACTAATCCCAAAGGTTATCAGAGCAATACTAATACACAAGGATATAAAAAGAAGAGTAAAGGATCAAGGGATCCTACAATGCGGAAGTAGTGACAATTATGCCTCATATGCCATGTACGCCCGACCTCCACTAATTCGCCTGCAAACTGGGCATTTGAAACCGAATGGCCCAGGGGAAAGTAATTTAAAACACGTTAGACTAAGTGGACAAAAAAAATAAATAAACAAGATAATTTGAATAAAAGTAAAGCTTTAATACTTTCCCACATGTTCATCTTTTAAAAACCTTGATGCATGCAACGTGGATAAAACATATTTTCGCAACACGAAAATTCGTGAAAACATTCCAGCCTCGCTGGTCAAAAGAAATCGAGCTAGCCTCGCTAGCTGAAGGTATCAATCAAATATGGGGAAGAAGTTCTCACCATACAAATAAGGGAGCCCCCCAAGCTCGGGTCGGAGTGTCCCACACTCTGGAGCATCCCATGCTCTGCTCTACACACCCACGAACACATAGTAAACAGGGAGGAGTACTAATAGGCTAGCTAGCAATAAATATGACGACCCAGGTATGGTGGGTTAAAATCATACAAAAATCGAAAATCAGTAAGGCTTCCACAAATCTCACGAGAAAGACAATGTATATCACTGACGTGGCCCTGCACGCCAAAATATTCTCGAATTCATAAATAAATAGGCGAGGAATAATAGATGAATAAAATTCTCTCGAAAATCTCATTTTCAAAAACCTTTCAGAAATCTCATAATCAACGAATGAAGACAATATTTAATTCCGGAAACCACCTCGGAAAATAATTCTTCGAAAATCATTAATAAATCTCAAATCATACTTTATTCCAAAATTCGCAATATCCTTTTAAAACTTAGAGCCAAAATCATTCTGAAATTATAACCGAGATAAATCAATTTATATTCTCAAATAAATAAACGTAATAATTAATTACGAAACAATATTGCATGAATCACTTAAAATCAAAAGTCCACTCACAGTACTATTTAGATGATCACGCATACGAGTTCCTTCGTAGAGCAGTAGCTCGATACATTGCCCTGTACAATATTATAATTCGTGAATAACGATTCGGCAATTAAATACAATTCTAATATCTTATCCTCACTACTAGAATTTTGGCCTTAGACATCATGACAATTACATCGGTGAGGAATTCACGCAATGTAAAAAAATATCATTAACATCGATTCCTCAAATACCGATTTCTATGCATACTACTGACATCTATTTTTACTGTTGACTGATGTCTACAATTTAATTCTAAAAGTTAAAAAAAAACGCGGAAATGACTAAGTTTAAAATTTCATGTGCTTCTTGGAAAGACAAGTCCCTTAGTCCGACTATCTTGAAACTTCTCTGTCAAATGTGGTCATGTGCTTCTTGGTTAGAGTACAATATTAAACTCTGCTAGCGAAAGTACTCTGAAGAAATTAGCAGAAATGTCTTGGTCTTAATTTGTGTAGTGCTTAAAATACTTGTGTTGCAGGACCCAGTAATCAGGCCACTACATGAATTGGAGAAAAGTAACTTGGAAGATATTCTAATTAACCGACCAGCAACGGAATGTCTTGTCTCAGTTGCTGCGTCTTTTTCCATGACTGCTTCATTGAGGTAAAGAACTCAGATTCTTCATGACTTAATTTGGTGTGAGTTTTTTAGTGATATGGCTTTAATTTCTGGTTTGAAGTATCGAAATATAGGGATATATGGATTCTTGAAATTACGGATTTCTTGATTGTTTGTGGCTGATCAGCTTGGCATTGAATGTGGTTTGGGGTTTTGCCCAAATCGGTTTTAGTTGCTCTGCTCTTAACCATTGAAATTATTTCTTGACTCTTGAAATGCGTAAAATGTAGCTTGATTCTTTGGATTTTCCTATATGGATGTTGTTTGAAACCTTATTTAAGTATATTCATATTATTTATAAATGTAATGTATTATTATAATAATTACGGGAAAGGCGGTCACCTCAATGCCTTGAGGCACTCGCCTCGCGAGGCTCTAGGCGGTCGCCTTCGCCTTCGCTTTCGCATTTCAAAACATTGGAAAATACCATTATTTACAAACATCAAGAATCTGGTTACTAAGAATTTTGACATTAAATGTACCATTGAAGCTGAGGATACTATATAAGTATTTTTTTTTTCTTTTGTTGTCATTTAGATCACTATGCCACAATATTATTTACTCTCCTGCTTAGTGCACAAGAAACAAGAAACTTCTAGGGCGCCATGTGAAATATTATCTATTGCAAAGTAGTATTCGCTTACTGTTATCATCTATTGTTGTTATAGGTCGGCCAACTATACCTCTTTGGTGACTGATCAGCTATCTTTGGTGGAATTACACATGGTTCTATATTTCTTCTCTATTTATACTTTTCCTGGCACCTCTTGATTATTTCCTTTACGTTTTGTAATATGAGCATAAAAGACTAATAATAACAAATTTGGTTTATATCATCATGAAGGCTGGACTAGGACTTCCTGATCTTGATGCATGGTACATGATTGAAACAATAGCTTAGAAGAACAACATTGGATACACACAATTTGTAAGTAAATTTTTTGTTTCCTTTTGGTTTCTACTCAAGTTATAGTAGTATCCTTGTGTTTTTTATTTTATTTTATTGCCCCTTCCTCTTCTTTCACTTTTCCACTTGAATTCATAAACTGATGATGTTCCTTAACTTTTTCACTGGTTTTCAGATAAAGCTGAGGGGGTTATTGTTGCATGTTCAACAACTACGAATTGGTTACTGGGGAATCAGTTCTTTCAAGGCCCAATCCATGTCTCATGGATTAGCATCTCCACGTTCAAAAGATGCTGCAGTTGAGAGTCAACAACCTGCCGAGGCCTCCGGTGTTGGGAGGAGCTGGGTTCAGAGCATGTTCAGCAGGGATAATTCAACCAGATTAAACTCTTTCAGTATTGTTCGCAAATGGACTTCTGATGGTGGCTCTCCAGGTATTTCAGTTGCTAAAATTAGTTGCTTGCATTTTATGTTTTTTCGATGCATCACCATAATTTCTTGTCATGAAGCTACAAATGAAAATGGGACATCTCGTAAGCGAGAATTATCTGCAGCCACTACTACACAAAAGGCTTCACACAACGGTTTAAAACTGTCGTCTCACGTTTTGCATTTCCGTGGTCTATCGAGGCGTCGTCTGATGAAAACGCTGTTAGACGACGGTTTTCAACCGTCGTATACCGATCATTGAGTCGACGGTTTGCAGCTGACTCCATCGTCTAATGGACCGGCAGATCTGCCGACAAGCTGTCGACATAAATATTTCGTGGTGTGACTTCTACTCATACCACGGTTTTTAAGATTCCAGCGTGGTGTGACTTCTACTCATACTACGATTTGTAGGATTCTAGCGTGGTGTGACTTCTACTCATACCACGGTTTTTAGGATTCCAGCCTTGTTTCTTTGTTGTTCAGAAGTCAGTTTTTATTTTTAAGACGTTGTGTAAATCGTATACATATGACAGTTCTTCTAGCATAAAATGTGGTGTGATGACTTAAAAATTCAGTGCGCACGCTTTCACACGACAGATATAACTCTAGCCGTTGTGTTGTAACATTTGAGACGATGGTTTTTGCTTACTTGTTGTCTGTGTGTGTATCCAACAATGATATCAATAAGAACCGTCGTGTGAATTGTAGAAATTTTGTTTGATTCCACCCTATAATCCTCATCATACGACATATTTTTCTATATATTGTTGTTGTAATGGCAAGATTTAGATTTTGGAATGAAAAATGACCAAAAGAACATAAAATTGATCATAATAGATAGTTGTTATAATCCCATAACAATCTAAATGGGTCTGATAATGCTAATTGTATCTACAAAATAGGAGAACAGAAAAAAATCCAAGTCAAGTTCTATTCACTGATCTCCTGCTCTTCTTAGCTTTTGTCTTCAAAATTAGGCTTCACTTCATAACATTGGCACTCTCCATGGCCTAAAGAACAGTAATGGGGCTTCCTCATTGAAAGAGTACTTACATTTACGGCAGCTACAGCATTCTCAGAATCCACCGCTGCTAACCAGACAAGAAAATAAGCTTAGCAGCTATCCAAAAAATAAAGTTTTAGTCTGTATATATGCACGTCTTGTATACAATTAAAAAAAAATATTAGCTTTACCAACATTTTTCAATGCATCAATGACTTACAGAAGCAACCAAGAAGTAGAACTTAAATGTCTCCCCTCCTTCACAATAACCTATCATGGAAGGGAGCAGAACACTGCTTGTTTTGCAGACTTTATCTATGTAACCTCTTGGTCCAAATAAATGAAGTGAGATAAAGTAGCTGATGAGTAAAGAGAACAAATCAAGACTAAAAGTTCTCCCATGCTTCAAGCTGACTAAGAAAATATACTAGAGTGAAAATATACTAGAAAGTTACATTACCGACCTGGACATATATTATTGCTATAAAAGGGGATTCCAGGACCATATTATTAGACAGTACCTTATCATAACCAAATGCATTTTCTCGAAGAATATGCCTTGCAACAATAGGATCTGATATATACCACAATAAATCCTTTCGGTCCAAACGCAAGCTTATACACAGAGCCATGCTGTAAAGTCCAACAGAAGGTTACAGAGAAAGTTAAATAACAAACCTCAGTACCACAGTTGCAAGAATATATTCTTATAACTAAAGGACAAGAAAAATAAGGAAAAAGAGTAACTTTCATAACCATGATTAACTCATGTAAATAAAGGAAAGAGGGAAAAGAAAAACAAGACCATGACCAAGAGTCCAAGACCAAGACCAAGACCAAGTTCAGTTCATAATGTATATGTTGATTTTTCTCTATATTGCATTTCTTAATTGCCAGGAAAGAGGGAAACGAAAAATAAGACCAAGACCAAGAGTCCAAGACCAAGTTCAGTTCATAATGTATATGTTGATTTTTCTCTATATTGCATTTCTTAATTGCCGGGAAAGAGGTAAAAGAAAAACATGACGCATCAAAACAAATATTATATATAGATGCTCTATTCCTAATGTCGTAATCCTAAATCATAGTGTTGTTTTACTAAACCAAAACTATGGTCCAAAACTCATCAAGTCCCAAGTCCTATCATATTACCTGAAGCAGAGCTCACTTATCAAGTCCCAAGTCCAATAGATGCAAATCTATTTCACATGTTTTATTTAATAGTACTAATGTGCAAGTGACCAACACTGGTACCTTGTTCCTCCCCAACAAAGTAATACATGCTCCTATGTTCCACTTTCCTACCTCCTATTTTTAGCTCCGATTTACTCATCCTTACAATGCTGAACCAATGGTGACCATAAGTAAAAAGATAGATATAAAAATACCTGAATGCAATCTGTTCCTGCCAAATGTCACCAAAACAACCATCAACCTTGTTCAGACAAAAAACTGGTCTACCATCTATGATAATTTTAAGACTTGGGGACAGTAACATTTAGAATTTTCACATCTTTGTGGAGCTTGTCATCCTTGTTTGTCTTTACTTTTTCTAGCCTGCCAAGAATGAACAAGGGTATCACATCTATGATCCACGATAAAATATTTTCACTTCAACTAGCATTTGCAATGCAGAATGTTGTCATCCCAGTTGTAAGTTGTAACATATTCAATTAATAATTTCAAGGGATTAAGGCGTCAAAATATGCACTAAAATCTCTATCATCATTTTGAAAAAGCTTAAGCTCAATCACACCTGAACAACATCCATTCCCTTGATCACTCTTCCAGAAACTGTGTGCTTGTTGTCGAGCCAAGGAGTAGCCACTGTGGTGATAAAGTACTGAGATGCCATTGATACTGTAAAAGGCCTATCATGTCGTAAACTGACGGAACACAAACATCACATCAATGAACATTTCAGTCATAAGTAACAGCACTAGTTTTGTCATCTTTGCATCTCCAATCATATACACAGAGAGACATGTTAAGTGTTCGAAGTTTCCACTACATTCAGATCTAGAAAAACTCAATTCCCATACAATGTTTGGAAGTTGTTTATCATATAAAAGCATCCATACTAGCTAACAGAGGTATACTAAGGAAGGTGCTCCACATCATTCTTCAAGGGTTATCAAAAATGGTTAGCTTGCATAGACGCTAGTCACTACAGCAATTCATGATGATGACAAATTAAGAGCGTGAATGGTAGTTTTCTATCAAAAATGCATGTTTTGCATAAATGGACCATTGCTTGGTGATCATACAAAATTTGATAAGTAACATTTAAATACTATTTTCATGGCTACACTAATTAAATACTGGTAAAGTATTTCAGAAAACCCACTTCTAAGAAAAGTTACCTTTGCAATTACAAGGCACCAGACGTTCAATTGGTTTGAGCAACCTTTTAATTTTCTTGGCCAAAACCAAGGGGTCTTTCACATCTCTTGCAGATTCAACAAGCTGGTCATTATTTTGTTTTGCCAACTCCGAGGTCTCCTTCCCATCTCTTGCAAAAAGAATTAGCTAGAATAGAAACTTGTATTATATAGCGGGTGGAGCCTGGACTTAATAGAGGTCTAAGCTTGTTTGTCTTTTTGTAACCAATAGCAGAGCAGCCAAACAAAGCATGCTGAAACAATCCTACATCTTCTTCATTAGATTAAGATCCAATCTAGCAAACAAACAACCAAGGACCCTATTTGTTTCTTTTCATTATTGACAGAAGAAAATATGATCAATAATACTCATGGGAATGGTCTGAATGAACTAAAACTAACCAGAAAAGAAAAGAAAGAGAAAGAGAAAAAAAGAAAAGAAAAAAAGCCCACCTGGAACTCACCAGCGGTCGAAGAAGATGAACAGCAGCTTGCTTTATCTTCTTCTTTGCTTTTCTAATTCACTGCCTTATCCTTAGTCATATGCATTCTCTTATGGCTGGGCTCCTTTATCATCAAATCTTCCTCCTCCACCTAAAACGCAAACAAACCAATCAAAAGGCAAATTCAAGACAAAATTCAAGAACACCAAGCCCTATAGATCGGATTTTGAAATCAAACAGATTAGGGGAAGTCGAAATAGGGAGAAGGAAATCAAAGCAAATCACCAGTGGGTTCACATTTAAAGTTATCAAAACCAGAAAAACAACAACACATTGATATAAAATCTTCCATTAAAAATCCGTCTTAAACTAGTGAAGAAAATCAAAACAACATTCTCAATTTGTTCAAAGTCAGGGCCGGAAAATGTCCAGTTAATCAAAACCCCAAATCAAAAGATGAGAGTGATGGTATTATATACCTTTATCAGAATCTCCAGTTAGTCAAAACCCCAAATCAAAAGAGTGATTTGTGAAGAACCCGAACTCAACACCTGAAATCAAAAGTGAAGAACCCAAAATCAAAAGCATGATTTGTGAAATCAAAAGAATGAGATTTTGAGAAACCAGAAACCCCCAAATTTTAGTGCCGGGCTTACCAGATTCGAAGACAAATCTCCGACCTAGGGCTTCGAAAGCTTCGCACCAGAGTCGGGCCTTCAGAGGCTGTGGATTTAAGGTTTAGGGCCGTGGAGTGAGTCGGGGTAGCTATGGAGTGAGTCAGAGTGATTCAGAGAGAGTCGGGGTTTGGAGGCGCTATGTCGAGGTATAGTTTGGCTGTTTGGGGCAATGCTGTGTCGAGCGGCTGCTAGGTTAAGCATTAGTTGTGGGAAGGACTTTTTTTTTTCATTAAAAGTGTTCTAGGTAGGACACATGGCCGGGCAGATCGATGAGCCATTAATTAGTTGATCGATGCACGCATATACAAGACATTAGACTGGTTTTTCACATTGTTGTCTGAATGCCACTTCAAAATTTTCAATTTTCCCAGCCACCTCATATTGCCTGCTGAGAGGGAACTAAATTTGGGGGGAGACAAATGGAGGGAAATATGGGAGGGAATGTCGGTGAACATATTTTAACTTGCAAATCTATAGATTCACACCATAGTTTTAAAGTAAGCGTCGTATAAACACTACATGCTGAGTAAATTTAACTAGTGCCAATTGGTACGAAATTTGCTGCCTCTATTACAATTTAACCTCACACCACGCTTCCATTTATAAACGTCTTCTGAAGCAATACATAATTTCAGCATGAAAAACACCCGTTGGTTGAATGCATATTAGAAGACGGAAATTTTACAACCGTCGTCTCAATAATGAGAAATTATTCACACCACGGAAAACAGTGTTACGTCATCTGAGAGGTGTCGTGTGAAGCCTTTTGTGTAGTAGTGAGCTGGACAGAAGAAAACCCAAACCAATGTTCGAGTACTTAGAGGCCATACTGGCCCTATCACTGCTCTACATTGTGTAACAAGGAGGGAAGTTTGGGATCTAGTGGGTGACCGTGAAGACGCATGTTTCTTCATCAGTGGGAGCACAGACTGCATGGTGAGCTTCGCATTTTTAGTTGCTTCTACCATACAACTCCATTCACAAGAGTCTATCCTGTAAAGAGTTATATTAATTCTTTCAGCAATCTTTCAGGTTAAGATCTGGGATCCTAGTTTACCCGTTGATTATGACTTATGCTATTGAATATATTCAAAGTGGGCAGCGAAGACTCAGAAAGTATACACCCAAGAGGAACTTGACGAGGTCCGCATTGAAGTAGCTTACTATTTGTAGACTTTGCTATAGATGCTGACTCTACCAAAGTGATTTTGAGTAAGGCTAGCTAGATTTTGTAGAACCATTTTGAAGTAGAACGTTGTACACTTGCAGGTGAACTAAACTGCATGTAGTTATTTCAATGGTCTATTTTGGGCTAGCCTTGATGTAGGTTGGGGTGTTTTTGCCTATTTTTGGAACTATTAACAATTCTAATGTTCTACAGAAATTAATGCAATGCCCCATATTCAGTTAATTCAGAATGTCATGTTGTCGAATGTGGATTACAAGCATTTTAGCAGCTATAATTAATTTCTTGGACATCATCTCATATAAAGGATATGATGTATATACACCTGTTTCAAATCAGTGTTAAACTACAAAAATGATGTCAATAAAGGGATAATACATCAGTTTCGAAACTAAAATTGATGTCTCGTTTTTCATGGATAACGACGTATTGAGTAAGAAGCGATGTTTAAAAAACTAATCGACGTCGATGTAAACTATAGGGAACGATGTCTAGCATCAATGTGGACATCGATTTACAATTTGGGAAATGATGTTTGGAATCAATGTGGACATCGATTTACAATTTGGGAAACGATGTCTGGAATCAATGTGGACATCGATTTACAATTTGGGAAACGATGTCTAATATTAATATGGACATCGTTGTTAACCTAAAATCTGATGTAATATAGTAAAATGGACATCGCTCCATAAAAGGAAAAGATGTTTATTATAATAATGCACATTGTTTATTATATACTAAGGAATGTAGATTGAATCTTAAATAGTAGGATATATGGAAAATATGCGTGAACCTCACAAACGGTAGGCAAAATGAAAAGAATCCGATGTCTGATACCATATAAAACATCGTTTCTAATATGAGTAACGATGTTAAAATGAATACTTATGTTATTGGACCTATACTTCATTAAGCATTAAATGCCAAAATATGAAGGTTTAACAATATCTAAACACACTAATATGTCATCATAATAACTGTTTTACATCGGTTCCATAAGCTTATTCGATGTCTATTGTTGAACTAGACATCGGTTTTTGACCGATGTCTTTTTGTTCGTGATCTTTAACATCACCCACTAAGACATCGGATGGTTTTTTTTTTAACATCGGTTTTTGGCCGATGTCTAAGGCAAAAATCCTAGTAGTGCCTCCTAAATCAAACTTCCAATTTCTTTTCCAATTTAACCAAAACTTCACCATTAACACCAATTATTTAATTCAAAGTTTCTAGGGCAAAGTTGAGAGAAATCCAACGGTGAAATTCTCGAAAATCAATAACCAAACTATTGAACTTTGGAAAAAAATTCCGATTAATATCCAAACCTCCTCCAATTTCCACCAAACTTCACATACAACCTCCACAACATTTATAGGATTCAATTGGGCTAAAACAGAAATTAAAAACCTACTTTACTCACCTCCACGCGCCACCAACAGTGGCAGCGCGTGGGCCCCACGTGCCCGCGGCCACCACCTCTGATGGCCACCAAACTTTGGTAGCAGCACCTACTCAACAGACCCAACAACTTTCTCAACTGAGACAAAGTCAGAAAATAAGTAGAAGTACTTCAACAATTAAGGAGAAGATTGAACCCGATTTGTGAATAGTGACCCCAAACTTCAAACCGTCGATTCTTCCTCCACGCTTCAAATCGCTGCAAACCATCTCAAGGCGCTTCCAAAGGACTAAGGTTTGTCGTCTGTGGTGGCCGAAATCGAGAGAAACCGGCGTTGACCTAAATCTGCTACAGTGACCGTCCTCTTCTTCTTATTGCTGCACCTTCCACAGTTCAAATTAAGCTAACAAACGAACCAGAAATGAAGAGAAGGAAGAGAGCTTTCCAAAGACACCTTATGCGTCAAAATCCGTCGCCGGATGGAGGAGATATGGCTGGAAGAAGGTGAAGGGGACGGAGAGGAAGAGAGAATCGGGGAGAGAGGAAGAGGAAGACTCGGTAAATTTCCAAATGACTAGTAAACCGATGAATTCAGGTACGGGACGTTACAAAGAGTGCCCGTGAATATCGATTTTTACGAATTAAGAGCGTTCGTAGGCTACGGACTAAGAGTGTTCGTAAGCATAAAAATTTGACCATATAAACGTCATAGGTTTCAATCCAAATCCAAAAAAATTTGGAAACTGTCAACAAAGACAGTGGTTGTAACTCTTTCTCACTAGGCGTACTCAAGAGTAATTGTAATGTCTAGGAAAGGTTTGAACTGAGAGAACGGTTTTAAAAGTGAGCAACGCTCTACCAAAATCTCGCCTTACCTTACTTGGTCACAACCAAATTGGAATTACCAAACGGATTGAGTAACTACTACTTATCTAAGCTTGATTGTCCTTTTTGGATTAAATTTAGAAACTTTGACGTAATCATTGGCTTTCATTGAAATAAAGTGTTGATTTTGATTCGAACTTTATTCATTCAAGTATGTTTCCCGGAAAGCTAGAATGCCTCGTGGATAGTGCTATTACGCACACCATACTTCGAAATAGGTAGTTATTTCTTGAGATGACGCCTACTCGATCTTCAGTGACTACCATGTCAGGGTCATCTAAATTAATTCATGGTCGAGAACCAGCTCAATTCTTGTTGCCACATGTCACAGTCATTAATGTCACTGAAGCTCTCTACGCTCCTAGGGCTTAAAGAACCCTTTTGAGCTTCAAAGATATAAGAGCCAATGGTTTTCATGTGGAAACACATTGTGAGAATGGATAAGAGTTCTTTTGCATCACCTCTAATGACTACGGACATAAAAGAGTCTTAGAGAAACTTATCTGTCATTCTAGTGGGTTGTATGCAACCACTATTCGAATAATTGAATCCAATCATGTTATGAGAGATGATTTATGGGATTCCAACATATATAGGCTTTGGCATGACCGTTTGGAACACCCAGGTCATGATATAATGATCCGTATATTAAAGACTTCACACGGACATCCATTCTTCAGAACGAAGAGAAGTAAAAAACCAAAAATTGGTTCAAGGAGATGCATCTGCGCCTCACGGCGCCAAGACTGTGCAAGACCGGCCACTTAGGGCCGGCACCGTGTACCCCCTACGGAAACAACATGGCTTTGACGCCATGGACCATTGTTTGACTTCTCCTTCTACTTCTAAAGTCAATTGTGACTTCATGGCTCAAGCAAAATCCTCATTGGTTGTTTCTCAAGCCCATCATTCGTTCGGCAAAGCCTACTCTTTAGTAAAATTAGGATTGAGATCATCCTATGCAAAGGACACTAAAGAAAATATACCATTCTTGCAGAGAATCCAATGTGATATTTGTGGACCTATTCAACCACCATGCGGACCATTTAGATATTTTATGGTATTGGTTGATGCATCGACACGCTAGTCACATGTCATGCTATTGTCCACAAGGAACGCTGCAATTTCCTAAACTCCAGCCCAAATTATTATGTTAAGGGCTCACCACGCTGATCATCCTATTAAGTCTATAAGATTAGACAATGCTGGGGAGTTTACATCAAAAACTTTTGATGGTTATTGCACGTCCATTGGGATTGAAGTTGAACATCTTGTTCCTCATGTTCACACCCGAAATGGTCTCCCAGAATCCGCCGTTAAACGACTACAAATGGTCGCTAGAGCATTGGTCACTAGAGCATTGGTAATGCGTACTAATCTCCCTATTTCTGCTTGGGGCTATGCAATATTGCATGCAGTTGTGCTTATTCGTCTGAGGCCTACTGTCACTCAACCCTTTTCTACTTCCCAGATGGTGACTGGGTATGAGCCTGATGTCTCACACTTACGCATATTTGGATGTGCAGTTTATGTGCCAATTGCGCCGCCACAGCGCACCAAAATGGATCCTCAAAGACGATTAGGCATTTATGTTGGATATGATTCTCCAACGATTGTCCACTACTTAGAACCCTTGACAGGCGATCTCTTCATAGGTAGATTTGTGGATTGTCACTTTGATGAGATAGTCTTCCCGTCGTTGGGGGGAGATAAGAACATAAATGTTCAACAGGAACGACAGGAATTGTCGTGGTCTGTCTCCACTCTGTCTCATCTTGATCCCCGAACCGCACAGTCCGAAATTGAAGTGTGGAGAATTCTCGATCTTCAAAACATAACAGAATTGACGCCTAATAAGTTTTCTGATATCGCTAAAGTAACGAGATCACATATACCTACTGCAAACGTGCCAGCAAGGATTGATGTCCCCAAAATTAGTTGACATGACACCATCTCAAGGGCAACTGAGCATGGCGCCAACGTCCCCTCTCACAGTGATGGTGACGTTGTGGCTAGGCCCACGACTCCTGCCAGGAAACGCGGGAGGCCAATAGGTTCGATGGCTTCTCGCCCACGAAAGAAAGTGAGTTTGACACAAAATAATCCATTAATCATCGATGTAAATAATCCATCTCATGAGGATATTCCGGATTATGATTATGTCCAAGAAACATCATTGGGGGACGCTCTAATGTCAGAACCAATTCCATATAATAGAGAGATCTCCATGAATTACACTAGTGTACATGAGATGATGGATAGAAATTCTATGGCTATTGATGATGCATTTTCATATCATGTTGCAAAAGGAATCATAGAATATGATGATATCGAACCTCGCTCTGTCGAAGAATTTCAATGAAGAGTGGATTGGCCTAAATGGAAAGATGTGATCCATGCTGAATTGGATTCACTAGTAAAGAGACAGGTATTTGGGCCTATAACGTAGACACCCCCAGATGTAAAACCTGTTGGCCATAAATGGGTTTTTGTTAGATAGCATAATGAGAAAAATGAGGTGGTTAGATATAAAGCCAGCCTGGTGGCGCAAGGTTTCTCACAACACCCTGGAATCGACTACGATGAGACGTATTCTCCCGTAATGGACGTTATAACATTCCGCTACCTTGTCAGTTTGGTAGTTTCCGAAAAACTTGACATGCAGCTTATGGATGTGGTTACAGCATATCTCTATGGGGATCTAGATTTAGAGATATATATGAAGATCCCAGATGGACTTCAATTAACCAAGTCAAGTGGCTCTAAACCACGGAGAGCGTTTTCAATAAGATTAAAACGCTCACTATATGGATTAAAACAATCCGAACGGATGTGGTATAACCGTTTAAGTGACAACTTGATTGGGAAGGGATATATTAATAATGAAATATGCCCATGCGTGTTCATTAAAAGAACAAGTTCCGGATTTGCAATCGTAGCAGTTTATGTCGATGACATGAACCTAATTGGAACTCTAGATGAGTTAAAGGAAACTGCTAAATATTTGAAATCCGAATTTGAGATGAAAGATCTCGGGAAAACACGGTTTTGTCTCGGTTTAGAACTCCAGCACCTTAGTGATGGAATTTTGATCCATCAGTCTGCATATACTCAGAAAATTCTAAGGCGCTTTAATGAAGATAAAGCAAAGCCTGTGAGTATTCCCATGATTGGTCATAGTCTTGAGCCCGGAAAAGATATCCGTTTCGTCCAAAGAATGAGGACGAAGAATCATTAGAGGCCGAAGTGCCCTATTTAAGTGTAATAGGCGCATTATTGTACTTAGCTCAATGCACAAGACTAGACATCTCCTTCGCACTGAACTTGTTAGCTCAACATAGCTCTGCGCCAACACGCCGCCATTGGATTGGTGTAAAGACAATCTTTCGATACCTAAGAGGTACGATTGATATGGGCCTATTCTATCCCTACAAAGAGAAAAGGAATGACGGAAGGATGAGATCGGACCAAATTGGCTCAAGAACCATCGTCCAAAACGCCATGGCCGGCAACGTTGCCGCCTCCACCACCAAGGGTGGCCGGCCTCACCCTACTCCCCTCCATCAAAACGACAATGATATTTTGATGGGTTTTGCTGATGCAGGGTACCTTTCTGACCCTCACCAAGGTCGCTCCCAAACGAGTTATGTCTTTACCATGGGAAGCACTGCGATATCTTGGAGGTCTACAAAACATACCCTTGTTGCTACTTCCTCAAATCATGTAGAGATTATTGCTCTACATGAAGCTGTGCGTGAATGTATATGGCTAAGGTCTGTAATTAGACATATTCAAGGAAGTTGTGGTTTGAAGTCTACCACGGATGAACCTACATGCATTTATGAGGATAATGCAGCTTGTATTGAGCAAATGAAATTAGGTTTCATCAAGGGCGACAACACCAAGCATATATCGCCTGAGTTCTTTTATAATCAGCAACAACAATCACTTCTAAAGATTGAAGTGAATCAAATCCGATCAGAGGATAATGTAGCGGACTTATTCACTAAGTCGTTACCTAAATCCACATTCGAGAAACATGTGAAGAGCATCGGATTGAGAAAGTTATCCGAACTCCCATGATTGTAGCAATCAGGGGGAGATATCGACATCAGGGGGAGTTATGATGTCTACATGTTCGATCTCGAAGAACTGAAGGACATGTTGTACTCTTTTCTCCTCCTCGAGCTTGTTTTTATTCCACAGGGTTTTTCACTCGAGCAAGGTTTTTAACGAGGCAACGGACGAAGCGTCACCACCAAGTTTGAGCGGCACAAGGGGGAGTGTTGAAGGAAAATCAGTTTTGTGTGCCTATTCAAACTAGGATTAGTTTCATGGTTGTAATAAGAGAGAATGTTCTAGAATTCCTAGTCCTACTCGGATTAGTTTTCCTTGTAACGTACATTAGAACATGCACTTTGTAATCCCTATATATAGGGCTCCTATTCTCAATAATGAAAGACAATTCTCTCATCAATCTCTCTCAAATCTATTATTCTTAAACAAATCTCAATTTTTTTTATGAGAATGCAACAATATATTAAGATCAAATATTACACATGATGTCACCTTTTTTTTTAGAACACGACACTAAAAGACATCACTTAAATTAGGGGTCGTCAACGGGCCGGGCCGGGCCTTGCTATATTTTTAAATAATTGCGGGCCGGGCCGGGCCGGGCTTTATTAAAAATCAAAGGATCCAAGCCCGTCCATATAAAGCGGGCCTTGCGGGCTTTTTTGGGCCGGGCCTTAC
Source organism: Rosa lucieae (assembly GCA_024704745.1). Lineage (NCBI taxonomy): Eukaryota > Viridiplantae > Streptophyta > Magnoliopsida > Rosales > Rosaceae > Rosa > Rosa lucieae. Next base: position 26,200,337 of record CM045493.1, on the reverse strand, counting down.
GGGCTTTATTTATAAATAAATATTTAAAGATACAAGTTTTTTTTTTTTTAATCAAGCTTTGGAAATTCAATAGATAAAAATCAAATACAACCAAAGATTACATATCTATATAACTATATTGTACCCAAAAAAATCTATATTTATATATAGATACTAATTTATTGATAAATAAATTTTTAAAGACACTAATTTTTTATAAATCTATATTTATATATCATACACTCCAAAGAGCAACCCCTATCAATTCAAAGAAAATGAAAAAACCGACAGTTGGATGAGTTTATTACAATAAATTATGAGTGTGGTAAAAAATTTAGCCAATTTCACTATATTGTCGAATCCGATCGGATTAGTCAACCGTAGACACTTATATGTTTTATTGGTTGACCGATGCCGTGACAACCTCGAAACGTGCTTATTTTTTCACATCACATTTGTATATATTCCATCAATAGATGTGCGTGGACATAAGATAAAAAAAATTAATTTTAATTACAAACACATTGGTCTATACCAATTTTCCTCCTAAAGTTGTATGACATATTCATTGTATTTAAATTGTTTAGGTTCATTCTAAAGCAATCATGAAGTGGAAAATGAATTCAGAGAAACCAACCGCTCGATTGAGATATTGTAATGTTTTATGGTGGTTGTAGAAAATCCAGCCAATTTGGTTATCGTTTCAAATTCGATCAACTAGGTCAAACTTAGTTACTCTTATAAACCTATATTTATATATCATACACTCCAAAGAGCAACTCCTATCAATTCAAAGAAAATGAAAAAACCGACCGTTGGATGAGTTTATTACAATAAATTATGAGTGTGGTAAAAAATTTAGCCAATTTCACTATATTTTCGAATCCGATCGGATTAGTTAACCGTAGACACTTATATGTTTTATTGGTTGACCGATGCCGTGACAACCTCGAAACGTGCTTATTTTTTCACATCACATTTGTATATATTCCATCAATAGATGTGCATGGACATAAGATAAAAAAAATTAATTTTAATTACAAACACATTGGTCTATACCAATTTTCCTCCTAAAGTTGTATGACATATTCATTGTATTTAAATTGTTTAGGTTCATTCTAAAGCAATCATGAAGTGGAAAATGAATTCAGAGAAACCAACCGCTCGATTGAGATATTGTAATGTTTCATGGTGGTTGTAGAAAATCCAGCCAATTTGGTTATCGTTTCGAATTCGATCAACTAGGTCAAACTTAGTTACTCTTATAAACCTATATTTATATATCATATACTCCAAAGAGCAACCCATATCAATTCAAAGAAAATGGAAAAACCGACCGTTGGATGAGTTTATTACAATAAATTATGAGTGTGGTAAAAAATTTAGCCAATTTCACCATATTTTCGAATCCGATCGGATTAGTCAACCGTAGACACTTATATGTTTTATTGGTTGACCGATGCCGTGACAACCTCGAAACGTGCTTATTTTTTCACATCACGTTTGTATATATTCCATCAATGGATGTGCGTGGACATAAGATAGAAAAATTAATTTTAATTACAAACACATTGGTCTATACCAATTTTCCTCCTAAAGTTGTATGACATATTCATTGTATTTAAATTATTTAGGTTCATTCTAAAGCAATCATGAAGTGGAAAATGAATTCAGAGAAACCAACCGCTCGATTGAGAGATTGTAATGTTTTATGGTGGTTGTAGAAAATCCAGCCAATTTGGTTATCGTTTCGAATTCGATCGACTAGGTCAAACTTAGTTACTCTTATAAACCTATATTTATATATCATATACTCCAAAGAGCAACCCATATCAATTCAAAGAAAATGGAAAAACCGACTGTTGGATGAGTTTATTACAATAAATTGTAAGTGTGGTACAAAATTTAGCCAATTTCACCATATTTTCGAATCCGATCGGACTAGTCAACCGTAGACACTTATATGTTTTATTGGTTCACCGATGCCGTGACAACCTCGAAACGTGCTTATTTTTTCACATCACGTTTGTATATATTCCATCAATGGATGTGCGTGGACATAAGATAAAACAAATTAATTTTAATTACAAACACATTGGTCTATACCAATTTTCCTCCTAAAGTTGTATGACATATTCATTATATTTAAATTGTTTAGGTTCATTCTAAAGCAATCATGAAGTGGAAAATGAATTCAGAGAAACCAACCGCTCGATTGAGAGATTGTAATGTTTTATGGTGGTTGTAGAAAATCCAGCCAATTTGGTTATTGTTTCGAATTCGATCAACTAGGTCAAACTTAGTTACTCTTATAAACCTATATTTATATATCATATACTCCAAAGAGCAACCCATATCAATTCAAAGAAAATGGAAAAAGCGATCGTTGGATGAGTTTATTACAATAAATTATAAGTGTGGTACAAAATTTAGCCAATTTCACCATATTTTCGAATCCGATCGAATTGGTCAACCGATATGTAGAATATATATATATATATATATATATATATATATATATATACAGATCCTATCCAGAGCGAGGCATCGCTTTGAAATTTCAGAGCGAGGTTAGGGTTTAGGGTCACTTTTCGGTCGCATATCCACATCTCAACCGTTCAGTTTTTAGGTACTAATGTATAGATCATCTCTGCAAAATTTCAACGAAATTGATGGTCTTTAAGGTATCTAACTCGCTTAAACCAATGGACGAACTGAATCTGTCCAACCTGAACCGTACTAGCTTTAAGGCAGTTATCAATGCCTTAACGACCATCAATTTGGCTGAAATTTTGCAGAGATGATCTATACATTAGTACCTAGAAACTGAACGGTTGAGATGTGGATATGCGACCGAAAAGTGACCCTAAACCCTAACCTCGCTCTGAAATTTCAAAGCGATGCCTCGCTCTGGATAGGATCTGTATATATATATATGCACATATTCTATATAGAATAATAGAATTATAAGAACTTCCACACACACACACACACACACACACACACACACACACACACACATATATATATATATATATATATAAAACACACACACACACACATATATATATATCTCTATATATATATATATATAAACACACACACACAATATATATATATATATATATATCTCTATATATATATATATATAAACACACAGACACACACATATATATATATCTATATCTCTATATATATATATATATATATATAAACACACACACACATATATAAATATACAGATCCTATCCAGAGCGATGCCTCGCTCTGAAATTAAAGTGCGAGGCTCCTTTCCTAGCCCTTGGATCAATTTACTTAAATCTAATGGACCATAACTCATCTCTCTTAACCAAGGTTAAAACCCACGGGTTAACAAATAAGAAAAAAAAAAAAAAAAAAAACCAAACGCACAATTCTAGGTTTTCCACGCTCAAGACGTCTCATCCTCTTCTCCTCTACCGTGCATGCGTGGTCGATCTTCTCCTCTGCTGTGCTCTTCTCATTCAAGACGTCTCAATAACAGGTACATATATGTGTGTTCTCTTTCATATTTTAAGTAAATTTCACTCTCCATCTCTCTCTCTCTCTAGTTTCAGTTAGATTAACATGTGATCTTCTTCTACCGATCATCATATTTAATCAGCTATATGTTAGAACTCTTGCTGTTTATTAATGAATTGAAGCAGTGATCATAATCGGTTTGCTTATGTTCTTTATTATTAGGCATTTTTTTTCTTTTCTTTTTCCTTTCTGCTTTCTAGGGGGGACTTGATGGATGATGTATCTTCAGTTGGTTCTCAACTAGTAGTCAGTAATTAACACCATCTTGCAGCATGGAGCCTTGGCATATGAGAAACTAAAAATCATGAAAGACAGATGCCGTCAGTTTTACATGAAAGACAGATTGCATATGGAATTCAAGATTGCATTGCTATTTAATATATTTGGTAACGAAGCAGTGATCATAATCGGTTTAGTTAAATGCATAGCTATTTAATATATATGGAATTCAATATATTTTGGTAACGAAGCAGTAATCATAATCGGTTTAGTTAAATGCATAGCTATTTATTAATGACCACTAACTCAGCAAAAACCATGCTCAATCAAAGTAGTTTTAAAACAGAGGACGCAATTCACTGTGCCAAACAATAACACATTAGTTACTGTATCAAATTTTCCACTAATGAAAAAGCAATCCAGTTCTATCTCTAATTTGAATGTCTAACATTGCTTACTTCACATGATACTAACCTCAAATTCAAGTTCAACACCTTCACCCTGTTAGTTTTCCTTTTTCTTTTGTTCACACAAATGGGCAATTTTCGTAGTTGCACTAGTAGGTTTGATAGACCAGTATATGCCTCCTATTAAAGAACAAGTCATTCAGGCTATAACCCAGGCTTAAAGATGTGGATAACCAACAGGCCAGTTTGCTACTCAAGCTTACTCTTGCTGTTTATTAATGAATTGAAGCAGTGATCATAATCGGTTTGCTTATGTTCTTTATTATTAGGCATGTTTTTTCTTTTCTTTTTCTTTCTGCTTTCTAGGGTTTGGTTATTTGATTTGGTTTTACTTTAAATAATTGGCAAGTTATTTGTTTAATTCAGGAATGGAGTCACAACAAAGTTTCGATGACACTGCTATCTATTGTCCTCAAGTGAAGGTTGATCTGATTCCTGTAAAGAACCAAGAATTTCATACACTAGAAGACGTTGAGACGTTTTACAAAAGCTATGCAAAAGAATCAGGGTTTGATGTCAAAAGTTTTACTAGCGAGAAGAAGAATGGTGTGATTGTAAGAAAGGCGTATGTGTGCTCTAAACAAGGAACATCAAAGGTAACAGGAAAGAAAAGAAATAGGAATCGAACAAGAGTAAATTGCAAGGCAAGAATAGTAGTTGTAAGACGTGCTACGATCGGCAAATATGTTGTCACTATTTTTGATGAGGGTCACAGCCATCCTTTAACTACCCCAAGAAGAAAACATCTGACAAAGATCCATCGTGAGGTTTCATCGATTCATAAATCATTAACGAAACAACTGACTGCAGTCAATGTGCCAACATGTACACAATTTGACTTTCTTGGAGTGCATTCAGGAGGAGTAGAAAACATTGGGTGCTTGCAACAAGATATTTATAACTACAAAAGGGATTGTCGCAAAGAGGTGAAGGGGCATGATGGAGATATGTTGCATGAGTACTTCCTGTTGGAGAAAGCTGCCTTCTCAACTGAAAAAAGAAGACAGGAAATAGCCTTTGTTTAGTATGTACATAACCAAATATTGCTGCATAACTTACAGCACCGGTTTAATTGTTAGAATACTTAGCATAAAGAGTAACATAACATGCCTTGCTTCTGATTCCAAGATGATGGAGTAGAAAACAGGACGCGTGCCCCACATGATTCACAGGCTATTGTATCCACATCTATGTTGACCCAACCTCTCCTGGCACAATTTAAAGCACTTACCACCTGTTAAAAATTGGAGATATTATCATCCAGCCAAAAACAATGAAGTATCAAAGAGGGTATCAAATATCACTTCACCAAAAGTAAACATATAGCCTTCAGACATCTAAGAAACGGGGAAAAAATGAACTTAGTAGTATCCTCGGGGAAAAAAGATATATGGGTCATAGAAATTATAGAAGTCATAGAATATAAACTTGGATATCTGTTAGGATCATAAATTCAAGTAAAACTGACGGCATCTGTCTTTCATGTAAAACTGACGGCATCTGTCTTTCATGATTTTTAGTTTCTCATATGCCAAGGCTCCATGCTGCAAGATGGTGTTAATTACTGACTACTAGTTGAGAACCAATTGAAGATACATCATCCATCAAGTCCCCCCTTAGTGAATAAATGTAAGATCCGACTTCTGTCAGTTTAAATTGACTCATACTTCATGCTAAGCATGTTTTACAGTATCTCTTCATGTTCTGTTTTCCAGTAATAAACTCCAGACGTGATCGCTCATCAGGGACCCCAAAGTACAAAAGTTAAGTAAAAGAGTCTGAAGTTTAGTTGCAACAGATACTTTGAAACTACATGCTAGGCATATTTATATTGTCTCCAATTTCTATTTTCCAGTCAATGACTTCTAGTGGCAGGCAACTAAACAAATAACTTGCCAATTATTTAAAGTAAAACCAAATCAAATAACCAAACCCTAGAAAGCAGAAAGGAAAAAGAAAAGAAAAAACATGCCTAATAATAAAGAACATAAGCAAACCGATTATGATCACTGCTTCAATTCATTAATAAACAGCAAGAGTTCTAACATATAGCTGATTAAATATGATGATCGGTAGAAGAAGATCACATGTTAATCTAACTGAAACTAGAGAGAGAGAGAGATGAAGAGTGAAATTTACTTAAAATATGAAAGAGAACACACATATATGTACCTGTTATTGAGACGTCTTGAATGAGAAGAGCACAGTAGAGGAGAAGATCGACCACGCATGCACGGTAGAGGAGAAGAGGATGAGACGTCTTGAGCGTGGAAAACCTAGAATTGTGCGTTTGGTTTTTTTTTTTTTCTTTTTTCTTTTTCTTATTTGTTAACCCGTGGGTTTTAACCTTGGTTAAGAGAGATGAGTTATGGTCCATTAGATTTAAGTAAATTGATCCAAGGGCTAGGAAAGGAGCCTCGCACTTTAATTTCAGAGCGAGGCATCGCTCTGGATAGGATCTGTATAAATATATATACATATATATAAACACACACACATATAATATATATCTATATATATATATATATATATTTATTATGCGGTAATGCATATATATCTTTTCTATATATATATAACACACACACACACACACACACACATATATATATATATATAAACACACACACAAATATATCTATGTGTGAGTGTGTGTATATATATATTTATAAACACACACACACATATCTACACATATATATATATATATATAATATTTTACGGGCTTTTACGGGCCGGGCCGGGTTTTTGCGGGCTTTAGGCAGGCCGGCCCTCGGCCCACCGAGGCGGGCTTTTGCGGGTTTTTTGATGGACCGGGCCGGACTAAAAGCACTCAGGGCCGGCGGGCCTCCATCGGCCCACTTGATCCGTGGGCTTTTTGATGAGGCCTAACTTAAATAACTTTAATTGTTTTCTAACACATCACGTATGTAAGTACAGGCCCTGGACCGATATTAAAAACCAGAAACTCGGGGGTCCTGAAATTAACATCAGAAGACTCGAGCTTACGAACCAAAATGGATTTGATTACATATACCGAGGCACCAAGCCTAACATGTGTCTTACAATGTGACTCCACCACCTGTAAGGCAGTTCGCAACTTCGCATGTATCAAAGGCCATGCCTAAGAAGAGTCAGCAATGAATCAGCGGATCATCCAGGTCATGCCAGAGACTGCCACCTCTGTGTGCAACCACTACACTAGCACAACATGCAAATTCCCAAGGCATTTCCTGCGTGCAGCACCACTACCAATCAATACCAAAACCACTCCCCGCTAAACACTACGTACTAAGACCATGAACTAACGATTGGGGCATGAGCCACCGCCATCAAACGTCACTAATCCAAGGTTGAAACGAAGGAGACATGTCTTACAACTGAAGGAAACCGACACCATAAAGAGATCCACACAACAAATTCGACCCGCGCTGCCAAATGAATGCTACCATAGGGAAAAACTAAGACCTGATCAATGCATCGAGGGCTGAAAACCAAGTGTAAACCTGATGCAAATGCAAGAGCAAACATGATTAAGACCTCGAGTATCTTGCCAAAGACTCCAAGCCAGATCGAAGTAGAATGAACTGATGGCTTGATGGAGACCATCCCCGATCAGAGACGACTCGCCTATGAAAAAGACAGTGGAATCGCCGACTGTAGCATGGGACTTGATCTAACAAATTGACTAATAGGTCACTAATTGGGTTTGTTTAGGTCGGGCCTCAAGTTTCTTTTTCTTGATGGTTGCTTAGCTATACAGTGCTAACATTTTGGTATAGAGTAACTCAAAACCATTGCAAATTTATATGCAGCCGTAATTCTTTTCTAATCATACGATAAGTTCGAGTCAGTAATGTTATGTTGCTACTCAAAGTTTTGAAAAAAAAAATTGTGGGAAGCAATTTAAGGAGTAAAACCATATACTTGGCTCTCAAAAAACCTTGAGTTTGGAGCCCAAATAAAGTCACCACCCTTACTCTTTTTTGAGAGCTCACCACCCTTACTCTGAAGAAGGTTTCGGCATTGTAGCTTAACAAATTTTCATGATTTCAGGCCCTCGAGCTTAAATCCAGAATTGTCCAAATTCAACATGTTTCTTCAGAAATTACCCACTCATAATGGATCATTGTTTGGTTTTGGATCTTGGATGGGCATTTAATTCTTCTATTCACACCCAATTGGAAGGGGAAAAAAATCTGAAGTTTGCTTCTTAACCCCTATTAGCATTTCACCTTCCCTTCTTATTGTGGTCTGATCTTTTCTAATCCCCAAAACATAAAAAGCTAAGCCCACTCATAGCCATCAACTGCTGCTGGTGTTTGTTCTCAAACCCCAAAACTCAAAGGTCGCAAGGTTTTAATAAGCTCACGGTAATCGTTCCTCTCATTTGTAATTTACTAATTTTTAATGTACTAATTAAAGGATTAAGTATAATTAATAATTCGCTAAACTTGTATATATTGTGTTTTATCTCTTAGTTAGCTCCTTTGGTACGTAGGAGTCGTAGCATAAAAGTTTGAGAGCATTTTCCTCTATTCAGTTCTCATTATCGATCTTTCTCTCGTACATTAACCAATTTTCCAGGATGTGGACTCTGTCGGACTTCACTTAGGAACATTAGCTGGATAGTGTCCTCAGGGACGTAGCCAGGAAACCTCGGAGGGTTGGGCTAATTTTAGCCATACAAAAATTTTGCGCAGAACTCTTTTCATAGTGCTCTCGTCCAAAGGGCCTTTGGCAAAGGCTCATGAGTTTTGACAGTTTCTGGCTCGGCATTACCTCCTTGGTGATGCTGAGGCTGGTGTGTAGTAGAAGAATCTTCGAGAGCTTCAATGGCGGCCTTGGCCTTGTGAATGAGCCAGTCAATGGCCTTTTCTTGATCTATCAAAGCCAAGACGGTCATGAACATCATAGAACTCTATGGCAGTTTGAGCTGAAAGCCGGAACCTCCTGTCTCTTGGGCCCTTGGACGTGTAGATCTTGTTGTGCCTGTCTTTTCTCGCAATTGATCTAATAACATGGCCTCCTTGAACCTTCACAATCCTCATGACATCGCACCAATCTTGGGATCAATCACACTCAGCAGAAGACATAGTTTCATTTCATCTTGTCCTACAATAGCAGTAAATGGATACACCGACCTCTAGCTTTCCTTAGCAGCAAGCCTCAGTGCCTAAAATATGACCAGTATGACTAGAATTAACAACACATAAACGGAAAGACCTAATCTTTATATACCATTTCTAGTTCTAAACTTAAAAACTATTTCTTGAAACTCATCAAACACAATGTTTCTCCAAAATGGACATAATGAACAAAACCCATCAAAATAATCAGAACTTTCATCTCAAATCAGACCAGGGGTAGCCAATTACAATTGCATAAAGAAGATTCACACCTGTTCAGAAGGGTTGACTTCAGTGCCGCTTAAATGGCCTAGGCAAAATGAAATCAGTAATGCAAATTAAACGGTCATCAACTATCACGGACAAACAATTATCATTTATCAAACATGATGAACATCATCAACATTCAACAACCCTTGCCAAAAAAAAAAAAAAAAATCATCTAGTTTCGACCTCACGGGCAAACACCAAACATCACGAATCTGGACAACCCATTCCCAATTATCAAACAGTATCAGCAATTCAACATGGGTATTGGATAATCAGTTTACGGTGTTTACTAGAGATTCAGCCATTCAAGGAGTCACATAGACGCAGACTTGCAGTGGAGGTGGCTCAGGCAGACAGCCGGGACTCACGGCTGGACTGGAAGGCGAAACCAAAATTGGCCAGAGGGAGACGGGGAGAGTATGAGAGTAGGGAGTTTCGACTGACAGTAGCAAAGCATTAGTACATTTTTTTTTTTTTTTATTTGAGTTATATCCCTACTTGGCAGATTTTGGCCAAAATTTTCCCTTGGGCTACAGCCCAACTACTAGTGGCTCCGTCCCTGAGTGTCCTGCAGTCAGAGGCCTAAGTAAGTTGGGGAAAAGTGGAACCCCTAACCGGAGAGGCCCAAATTAAGTCCGCTAAATCCATGCATCTGGGTTTTATAATCAAAGCAATCTTCCTAACCATTAATCCATTACACACCCTTCGGATTATGAATTAAATCGTGCATTCGAGTGTCAAAAGAGTTTTCACGACTGGTCTAGTTTTGTAGCTGACAATTTTAAACCCTAGCTAGGTCACGTACGGCATGCATCATATATATAAAGCTAATCAGATAGGCATATAATAAAACCCTAGAATACCCACTGCAATCTTCATACCTAAACAGATCTGATTCTGAATCATTAATAAATCTTTCCCTTGGCTTATAATATGTTACTGGCGTGCCCAGATAATTAGGCACTTCAAAGAAGTGCAATTAATCTATAAACCTTTGAAATTAGTTGATGTTGCCTACTTCATTTTTGTATGTTGACACATATATTGAATATTTTCATCATAACCTTTTGACCTTTATGCGTGATCTATATATTCAAGATTAGGTAATCAACAAGGACCCGAAAGAAAAATGAGAATCTAGCTAATTGCATGCTTTGATGACCCCCTATTATTTTAAACGTGTTAACGAATCATATATATCGTCCTTTGAAATATTTTCACTATAGGGTATCGACACGGTTCCAGCATATTTATTTGACAAATTGCGCATTAATTCAAGTACAAAATATATACATAGAATGAATGAAGTACACAAGCATGGTAAAGACGAAGCAGTTTCCAAAAAGAGCCTGAATATATATACCATATATACGCATGCATGAGTCATATAACACTGTTTATGGTGTCAAAGGACAAAGCTCTTGAAAGAACAGTTGAAGATCCTGGAAAATCAGATTTGTGCCACCAAGATCCTCATTTCGATCAAATTCTCTTATCAAGTACGTACTCAAGAATATCGGTGCGTTCCTCTCTTCATCTGGCTGACAGATATAACATATCCCTGGACTTTTACACATTATGAATTGTCCAAATATAACTGATCTATTTAAAAGTTATTTGAAACTATATATAGAACCAAATTAAAATAAGGGCTAACCTTGCAGTACGTCTACGTAGGTGAGATAGTGTGGTCGGAAAGTCGCCACAAAATGGCACCTGAATATATTCTGGACCTTGCAACTTCTAAACGCACATAGAGTATTAAAATGTAATCGACCCTCAAGTAATCTGTTGCAATAATGTTACTTTTTCTTGATCTTCATGTGATATGCTCTATGTTCTAGGGTTGCTAGTGCCTAGTGGAAGCAATAAATAAAGTGAAGTATTGTATAATAACTTACCAAAATTACATCCTATTACCATTTTCAACTACTCAAGCATTTCACCCATAGCTTCATAAAATTTTGAGACTTAGTTTGATTTCCAAGTCTTAAGCTAATTGTATTATTTGAGGATAATGTTAAAAGAATTAGTTCATTAGTTTTTTTGTTGTGTCGGATTAGAGTTAATGCTAGTTTGCTTGAGGATAAAAAAAGTTCAAGTCTTCGAGTTGTTGTTGAGTTACAATTTCCGAAATTTTAAAAATTAATTTGTCTTCCATTACAGTCTATCATGACTCAATAATATATAAGAAAATTGTGACTCAATAATATGAATTAATAACATTTATCGGAAGGAACATCAATTTCTTTTAGTATGTTAATCTCTCCTGATCTTGTTATGACCATGCATGTATGAGAATGAGATGTGAATTATATTTAATTATCTATCTTGATAGATCCCAAACTTTTTGCACGCGAATTTGACATAGCTAAGCATAAAGCTTCTCTAGCTACCACAAATGATCGACAAACCTAAGCGAGCAAAAAGGTGCGCGCATGCTTTCTTCTTCTTCTCAATCACTTCAATAGCAATTTGCATGTGGTATGTTTTATGCATGATCATATGAACTTGTCTAATTAATAAGCAAGATTTAAATCTCGATTTAGCAATCCATGTGCAACTAGAAATTCCTCGGTTCTTAATCTTTAGTTGGTCAATTGGGAACCTAAATAAGGTTGAAAAGTAAAACCTTAGTCAACCATGCACTTTTGAAACTTTGAACGACACTGTGTCTTGGCTGACAAGAATAATAATCTGTAACAACCATATTCTCTCTTGCAGTTGCAGAATTGTTCTGAGGTTCAAAGAAGGTCGTATGGTAAGTTTCAAAAGGAATTGATGCTTTGAAATCAAGCTATACCATAGTTTCTATGAGCTCGACGTTTCTATTCCAAGTTCATCAATTCTGTTCGTACATACCAAACAGTTGGGCGCCATGCAATAAGTGCACTTTAGATTTCATTTTCATAACTCTATGCATTCATGTCCAATAATATTCCAAGTCTTAATAATAGAAATAGGTCATCATTATGAGGAATATTAGGCATTATATACAGGGGCGGATCCAGAAATTTTTTTCAGGTAAGGCAAGTCAATGGCAGGAGGGGAAGGGAGGAAAATTAGAGAGAAGTTGCAGATTTTGGAGGCAATTGTGAAGAATTTGTCTTGGTTTTGCCCTGCTTTTGCCTAATTTCTGCCATTTTCTTCCCCAATTCAGCTTGTTTTGCCCTATTTTTGCCATTTTCACATCCATTGCCTACACCAAATCAATATAAAATCAAAAATCCAATTTAGACAAGTGCCCAAGCTGGGCTCTATGTGGATCCGCCCCTGATTATATATATATATATATATATTGCGATAACTGGAAAAGGAAATGGTCCTCAATTGGCCGTTTTATGTCGTGCCAATGCCAAACTCTCCCTGTGAGAGGTTGTATATCCAAATAATCAATGTCCAAAAAGAGGTTTACATGCAAGCGCTATTATTAGGGTAAAGGATTCAGAGCACTGCCATGCATTTACATGAACATAAATAGACTGTTAGATTACATTAAATACACTTTCTGTTTATTAAAAAAAACGTTAATATAAATATCAAGAGTTGAGATCATCTTCTAAGTGTTAGGTCACTTGCACCATCGATACATAGAAAAATCTCCACTATTATTAGTTAAATATTTAATGGCTAAACTCTGTTTAGTACCCTGTGGTTTGAGCCCAACATCGATTCAATCCCTCGACTTTCAATTTCATCAAAAACACCCATGCATTATCAAATCTCATCTAATAGGTCATTTCATCAATAATTCGTCAATTGGAGCCGTTAACTCGCTGACGAGGCATGCCATGTCAGACCATGTGGGTCCTATCTATCAGGCAAAATTCTAAAATTGCCCCTGCCTCTCTCCCAGCTCCAGTAGAACTCAGCTTGCCCCTGCCCAGGCCCAGGCCACAGAGAGAGAACCATCACCTCTTCCACAATGACAGTCGCTCCGTCTCCGACCTCCAGCTATCCCAAGACGCCGGACGTTCTCTACGCCTCCATCTCCAGTCTCATACCCATAAGACTTAACTCCTCCACTTCACCACCTGGAAGTTTCTGATGACCACCATATTCAAAGCTCACAATCGCCTAGGCTACGTCGACGACTCCATCACGCCACCGGAGAACCGATGGCTGCGAGGCCCTCCTTCCCTACATCAACCCCATCCTCCCTTCGCCGCAGCAACCCCAACCCGCAGCTAAACCTTTACTGCCAAAAGCAACAGCATTACACATTGAGTTGAAAAACTGAGATTTACCTCAATTGCATGAATTATGGTGATTGAGTCTGGGTTGCTACGAACACAATCTCCAAGCATATGTCCCCTAACCCCAAATCAAAATTCGACTACTCTTCGATAACGTCCAGCATTGCACATCACTTCCCAAATTCTGAAATCTGGTGTACGCGAGTACCAACATAACATCTAAAGCAAGAATTGACTTCGGAATCAAACGTGAATAGTAAATTCTGATGAAAGCCAAGAACACCCAAAAACAGCAACTCGATCAAAACTCAATTAATATTAATACCAAGTACACTAACACGTAGAGTACGACGAGGGGATCAATTTCCTTACCTCATGCAGATCATTCTGTTGCCAGAATTCGTTGAAGAACAGCCGGAAAACATAAAACTTCAAGGTGTCCATTCCCGCTCCAGGGTCGACGAACGACCAAATAGATACCAAAGGGATGTCGTCGCCTCCCCGAAAGCCCTAACCTTTCTCCCCAACCCGATCCGACCCGAGACCCTACCTCGGATTTTAGCTCCATGGACGAGAGCGGGAACCTGCTGTTAGTGATCCTGGCCATCATTGTGGTTTGGTTTATGGAGAGAGTGTCGTTTATGCTGTGGAGTCGTTGGAGCTGCTGAAGCAGCTCGAGACCGACGTGAAGGCCTCGCCGGTAGGAGATGGCGCTGCGCGAGGTGGGCAGAGAGAATGGGGGGATTCTGGCGGTGGAGATGGCGCTGAGGTCGATGGCATAGGCCTAATATGGGGCAGAATGGTGGAATGGTGGTTAGTCCCAATGGGATGCCGAATAAGAGCATGAAGAGTGAAGAGGAAGAGATGAAGGAACTTACACATAATTTCGAGCCAAATTATGTAGAAACAAAGGGAAGATGGCAAGATGCAGAGTTTTGAGCCAAAGCCAAGTTCTTCTGGAGCTGGGAGAGAGGCAATTTTGCCTGATAGGTGGAGCCCACATGGTCTGACATGGCATGCCTCGTTAGCAAGTTAACGGCTCCAATTGACGGACGGACCTATTAGATGAGATCATTTGATAATGCAGGGGTATTTTTGATGAAATTGAAAGTCAAGGGACTGAATCGATGTTGGGCTCAAACCACATGCTACTAAACAGTATTTAGCCCAAGATTTAATTTAGTGTTGTTAAGGCCTTCAAATTAAGATTTGACCAACTTAACAAGCTTCTGGAAAAGCTAAAAGCAGCTTTACATATAATCAAAGCGTTCAGTTGAGAAAGAGAAAAAAAAAATACATTTTTTCTGTACTAATTCCTCAAATATATGCCTCCAAGTTGTGAGTGCTTTTTTTTTTTTGAAAACGGGCATAGGCTTCCATTAGATTGGAGTAGTGACCCTCTCACCTATATTATTGTTAGTCAAATTTAGGGAGTACAATGACCAGGACATAAAATCTAAAGCCGTGAAAAATAACAATCATCCTCTATAATAACATCCTGATCGAACAATATCAGAACATTCTCAATCCAGAACACATCCAATAAGGATGACCTAGTAAGATGCGCAACACTATTTGCGACACCATTTGCTTCACGAAAGATATGTCTAAAGAGAATAAAGTGAAACCTCTGTAAGTAATGAATAGCACTAACCTCAGACATATCTTCACCTTCCTTAGCCAGGACATTTAGCAATATATATATAGCACATTCATTTTCAATCTAAGGCCACTTCACTCTACTCCTAATTTATGGCTATAAGCAAGCCTGCACGCAACACCTCTTCTTCTATATGCAAGGCGGATCGCGCATAAGGCACATGTTTAGCTAGGGCAGCAACACAGGTCCGACTTTCATCCCTAGCTATCACTCCAACTCCTCCTTTTTCACCTCCAAAGTGCAGTTTTAGGAACCGCTTATTTTCTAAAAGAGAACTTATATGTGCTTCTAAGAAAGAGCTTCTAACAGAAGTACTACTAAATTGATAAGTGACAATTTTCATATGCAATTGTGTACCAAAATCATAAAAATAACTTCTGTTTTAATTATATTTTACTATCATTAACTCTTTCCTTATTTTACTACGAAATGTCGTAGGAGACGGAAAACAATCAAATTGTGGCTTCGAAAGCATGGAATTGAATGAAGGAGAAGAAGACCTTGAAATTCAAGCAAAGAAAGTGCAAATCGGAGTCAAGTAACTTTTTCAAGCATGAATTTAGGGATTTAGGTTTGTAATTCATTCCTTCTAGTATTCCTCTAGGCGCAAGGCTTAACTAGTGAGGAAACTCTGATACAAATGAATTAGACAATCTCTTTTTAATTATGCATTATAACTTGTACCTCTTACATGAAGAGTGGCTCTAATGCTTAACATTGCTGTTCCTAAAAAAGCAGTACTAACAGAGGCTAACCATAAGTACTTGTACATTTTCCCCTAAGTGCACATTGATTACAGTCTATGTAGGTCACCCCTTAGTTCCACTTCACTCACATTAACATCCGGAACTATAGGTTTGCGTTATAATATATAACATTTAGACTCTCTGCCTATCGACCAACTCATGAGACTTCGATCCAAAGGTTTTACGTCCTTGTAAAACAAAATGATAAAATGTTTGTTTATATACAGCTTCAAAAAGATTTGAATATATATGAGGATTTTCCATTTTACCTGTGCCTTCAACAAGGTTATGGTTTGAAGTCTTTAAAAATAAATAAGCATAATGTGATGATGAGGATTCCTGTCACTGTGAGATAGCTTTAAGTGAAAAAAAAAAAAAAAAAAACTTAATACTACATCTGGATGGAAATATCATATAAATAATGGTTTTAAAAGAATATAATCCCCATACTTTAACCTAAAGTAAGGTCAATTTCATGAGTTGATTAAGATTAATGATACATGTTTTCCAATTTGATTTCAATGGTTAATTTAATCATGATAAGGATGTTGGCCACTTGGAAGTCCATCATGCCGACCTGGACCTTAGGTGGAAGGTCCCATTTTAAATCACATCATCAACTGTTTTCCGTTACAAAATGGTTAAGGGATATGCCAAAGCCATAAAGATAAAGTAGAGTTTTATCCCAAATCTAGTTCATCTCACTTTTCCACTAAATGATAACAAAAACTTGATCAATGTTCAAAGCCAATCAAAACCAAGATAAAAAGTGCAAAAAAAACACATGGAATGTTATGAGAGCCTTCATCAAGATCACACGATGAAAGGGCATAACTTCCCCATCAAAATTGACATGAAGATATTAGATATAGCTATGTGGACGCAATTGGACTTATATGCCGACTAAAAGATGTTTAGATAAGCCACTGTGGTGCCATAGTACAGATGATGATTGAAGAAGATGAAGATGAACAAGGTTTCTCAGTGAAAGATAAGGACTAAGCTTAAATTAAAGGGTCCAGATTTTCCTTATATGTTCTAATGAATGTCCTACAAGCAATGCAATTAATCATTGCTCTATCGAAAGTCCAAGTGTGCTATAGTATAATCATTTCTCTCAAATCATTAGAATTTTGAGCATTCGTTTGAAAATTAACCTACAGAAGACCTTAATTTTTAGGTTGTGGTTGGTATTCAACGACATTGATACGGTTCTCCCAGAGCTAGGGTTTTCACTTTTGATGATCGATGAGAAGATGAGAGGACGTTCTTGCGTACATCAGCCATACCAAGTGGCAGTGCGGCCAACCATTCAGGATTCTAGCAGGGAGTATTTTGGATATTTCACATTTTTGGATATTTCACATTTAACAAGCAGGGATAATTTCAGTATAAGAGGAAAAATTTCTAATGTTTGATTGGTCAACCGCACCGCCACGTGGTACGACTGACCCTACCCAAGAATTTTTTGTTGCTAGTCATCTATAATTCATGACCTGGCTTTGACAATAATGTGTTCTATGGAAATTTTGAGCAATGTTAAATTAGGTATATACTCTCATACATATATAACACAAATTTTTATGGTGATTAGATACACGTATAACGTCAAAAAAAGTCACAACATAAGATGACAAATTTTATTACAAAGTATTACAATGATTCTTGAAGAAAAAAAATACATAATGAATGATACTGATATGAAGTGTAGATCTGCACAAAAAAAAAAAAAGAGTTCTTTTCATATTATGTCCGGCTCACATATATATATATATATATATATAACAATTAAAATTATACTTTGGTACTCTTTAAAGTAAGTTTAGTACGAAGTATAGAGCATTTACTTAAATGCGCGAGCTTTTTATGGCACGTTTACTTACTTGGAATGGAAAATAATCATGAATCAGAGACAACTGGAATGAGAGAAGAAATTCCGGAGGAGTTGATTCCTAAACCTATCTCTCCCCTTCGTAATCAAATTCTTAAGTATTCAGGAATCGATTCCTTATAAGGAGGTGAGACCTACACCCATTCCGATTATTTCATTTGTTAGTAAATGTATGAATACTTTTACCCGGAATCATTCTGATTCCTTTTATGTGTTGGTAAACATAGGAATAGTGTTACCCTGTAATCATTCCCTCTCATTCTAAGTAAATAAACACGCCCTTAGGTACTGAGGGTAGCCGGGCAATCCAAAATTAAAAAAGTTAATCAAGTTGGTGAGATGTTGATAGTAGTAATAGCCATTTCCTTGCATTGTAGTTTGCTTTCCAGGATATTTCCTAATCATTAAAGCATAAGAAAAGGTGAAAAACGTTAAATTAAACAAATGAAAAGTAAATGATAACATAAAAGAATATTATATAAGTGATAGAGGTGATAGGAAAAGGATATACACAATTGATACTGGTACCAGTGTGTGATACGTGTGACCCGTTTCTGTCAACAGTAAACACTACTGTCAAAGTTCTTAGGGTTTCGTTTGAAATTGGGTGAGCTTCTTCAAGAACTCAAATAATAAAGATATTAAAGCTTTGTAGTAGAACTAGTTACATATTGTTATTAAGATATATGATGGTTGTAAGACCCTAAAACATCAACTTACATAACAAATGATATACCTTGATAAAAGATCGATCTATCATCATTTACTTCATAAACAGAAGTCGACTTAAATTAGTGACGATAATCAATTGAATATAAACGGTTGAAAACTTGAGATGCATTTCACCTACGTTTACCTACGAAGAATCTCATAAAATCATAATTCAGTTAATTAGTAAGAGCTGATGCATTTATCCACAAATGTTAAGCCACTATTATATAATAATTAGTCATGTATATATATTCTCAAATGAGCAGACATAAATTAACTAATTTTACAATAAAAGACCTCTAACAGGAAGGTGGCCAATTGGGCATATTATAATACAGGAATAAAGGGATAGGAAAAAGCTCTAGTTTTATTGGGATCCCAAATCAGAAGGCAAGCAATTATTGTAATCTCTTCTTTTTCAGGAAATTCTAAGGTTCAGGGGTTACTATTAGAGAAGAACACTTTTTGTATTTTATTCTTCATTCGATTATAGTAAATGTTGGGAGTAAAGTGGTCGAGCACTATAAGGCATGATAAGATTAATTTATGCATGCATGTTCAATTAGTTCATTCAAAGGTACAAGTGCAGAAAGTTCATGGTACTACTAACTCAATACAGGAATTATTTAGATTAGTGCTCCATTTGTAGACTAATTTAAGACTTAGTACTTTATTTAATTACCCCCAAAATGGAGATACGTGTGTCCGTAGGGAAACATTCTTTTACAACATATTTTGATATTTTATGTTACAAGCTGCCAAAATGAATCATTAGAATTCTCTTATTTATGAATAACTTCAATTAATTCAAAATATAATATGTCAAGTATTTGGTATATGAATACAAAAATATAGTGAGCCTATAATAGGATATGGACCTCATTTTATTTTTGTGCTTGATAGTACACGGGGCAAGCTCTGAGATTTTGCAAACTCAATCAAAATCAGGGTCGTTAACAAAGTTAATAAAGATCGAAAAAATAAAAAGATATGCGGGAGCAAAACTTAATTTTATCATACACCAGAATTTAACGTACTTATTGTTTGTCAAAATTCAAAATAGAGCAAATACAATTAAAAGAAAATTGAAAGATATCAGTTTCCAATATATGATGATGATAATAAGTAGTCTAATTTTGAAGAAACTCAATGTAGGCTAATTATATTTTGGATCGAAGCTAAGCTAGCTTGTAGCTACGCGGTTGTTTAACAGAGAGAAGTAAACGGCGGCTAGGAAGTTATCGACATGTGAATTATAGATGGCTAGATGCATGCGACATCCATGCAATTCTTAGGGTTAGGGTTTCTCCATTAATTCTTGGCCTCAGCCCGCTAAAAAGCAGATTTGGTGGGTACCCAGGCGCCTTATCTCCTCCAGTCACATCCCACAACTTGACACGTGGGAGATTAAGCATACGCATGGGTCCAATTCCGGCCGAAAGTTTTGAAGAATATGTTAAGGAAAGGTGCGTTAGTTATTTTCTGTTTAGTTACCTGTCAACTGCCATTCTACTAGAATGATTCTAGAGCTTCGAATTCGTTTTCAGACCAGGAATCCAATCCAAACCAAGCTTTCGTGCTTCACTGGTTAATCTCTCTCTCTCTCTCTCTCTCTCTCTCTCTCTCTCTCTCTCTATATATATATATATATATATATCCTCCTTTGAAACGAATATTGGAATTTAAATTAGGTTGAGCAGCTTCTAATAATCATCAGTGACGTCCAATTGGACTTGTAATTTTGGAAGTTCGTCTCAACATGTAACATTTCAGTTTCAGAAGTTGACAGTTGAACTTCTATAGCAAGTAAGGAATTTAGCCGAAGTTTCAGAAGGTGACACATCTACACTTTGAACAATAGACAAGGATTTGTGAAGTATGTCGAAGCATGTTAATGGTTATTTAAGTTGGAAATACACATACACTACAAGTAGCCTAGTGGTTATTGCCTAGTTGGGTGTGCTCCCCAACCTAGGTTCAAATCTCGAAGCTGTCAAAGTGGTTAGGCACTGTGCTGCAATGCACAGTTGGAGCATTTCACATGCGCCGAATGGGTTTATTTTGGGCCTAGGAACCCAACCTTGATAAAGTCAAAAAAAAAAGTTGGAAATAGACAAACAGTGCCATTTCTTTTCAAGGGTCTAAATTATGAGACACCAAATTTTACAAAAAATTTTACACATTTTGTGAGCCATTAGATTTAAAAATGTTTAATGGTCTGAATTTGTTTTTTGAATGATGTCAACACAACACTAAGTGATATGAAAAATGACATGGCATTACACGTTTTCAACTAAAAAATTATAATAGATTAAACTTTTCTTTATTAAAAGAAAAAACAAAATCAAAATTTGAGAAATTTTGTTTTCATCAAAACTATAATGAATCAAAAGACAAAAAGATAGAAGAAGAATAGGTCTCTGTCATTCTTGTTTATATGGTATCCATCTTTAGTGATAGTAGCACCTATATGGGGACCATTAAAGATGAAATACACATTTTAAGATGCAATACATTTTCTCTAAAATCAAATGGTACACCCTTGAAACTACAAAATCAACCACTAATATTTGTATATATATAACTAGAGCAACATGAAGATGTGTAAAAAGTAGTTAGGAGGATACAAATGAGAACCTAGAGTTGGAGAAGTCGATTTTTTTTTTTTTTAGCATTTGGCGTTTGTTCTTCTGCTTGTTCTTTGTTCTCTGCTTTTTTTTTTCTTGTTTTGATTGTGTATAGTTCTGATAAGAACATTATTCACCAAATTTTGATTTCATTTTTTCTTTTAATAAACAAAATTTTAATCTATTATAATTTTTGATTCAAAATGTGTAATGCTATGTCATTTTTCACATCACTTGGTGTTGTGTTTTGCCATCATTTAAACTATAAATCCATACCATTGAACTTTTTAAATATAATGGTTCACAAGATGTGTAAAAACTTGTGTAAATATTAGGACTGGGCATTTGAGGCCCAAAACCCGAGGAACTGAACTAAAAAACCGAGAGACCTACGATTCGGTACGGGTTTTGTTTCATTTTTTCACAGGTTGGGTCAAGACAAAACCAAAGCCCAAAAACATGGGTCGGTCTCGGCTGTTGATATTGATATTACCAAGTTCAGGTAGACCAAATTGGCTCGATATTTTTACATGTAAACGTGGCTTCATTTTATCGGTCCATAATTAGACATGTGTGTGATAAAAAAAAGACCCAAGACCAAATTTTTTTCATTTCTTCAATCAGTTTCAACTTCAGCCCCCTTTTTCTCCCAAAAGTGTTCTTCCCTAATTCATCTGCAACTTTAATTTCAACCTAATAAGCCCTAATTTCATGCATCAGTTGCAACTACCTTTCATCATACCCTTCCAGTAAGCATAGATCAGTAAATTGTTTCAATCTTTCACAAAATCGAAAACCCTAAACTGTAAATTTTCGTTCTAAAATGGCATCAAATAATCCGACATCAACAAAAGCATGGCTTCCACCCCTGGGAAGGGGGGGGGGGGGCGGTTGTGGCAATGCTATCATTCTGGCAAGTTCAACAGCAAAGTTCTAGAACTAGAATTGAGTTATGGTCTTCTGGAAATGAGATTTAGAACCGAAAACCTGAAATCTCAGACCGAATGTATTTGGCTCAGGTTATAGTATGGTTTAAGGAAAAAGAAAACTCTAGCTTAGACCTAGACCGATATATCGGGTTCACAAAAAATTGGGCCCGGATCGACCCACAACCAGCTTTAGTAAATATGGTGTCTTCGGATCCGGACTTTTTTTTTTTTTTTTTTAAATATAGGATTTATAGATTTTAAAATATAACCCTAATTGTACAAAAATGACTACTCCATGTAACAATTTGAGCAGCGAGTAGTCTATACTAAACAAAAACACTTTGCCTCATAGGAAATCTATTCTACTTGATTCCAAACGCCGAACATGCAATTGTGATATGCTTCAATCAAGTAATTCTACAAAAGCTCATAGAAGAGCTCCTGCTAAGCATAGACATAGAACAAAACAAAACAAATACCAGTTCCTCCCCCTTAGGGTGAGAGTTCTCAATCTCAGAAGGCATAGTAAACTTAGGCAATCTATTTACAAACTTTTCCTTTTTCTTCAAAACCTTGGAGTGCTTCATAGGGGAGTTCTTCTTGGCTTGAACTCAATAGGCTTCTTGTTCTTTGCTCCTCTGGGACATCCCCTCTTCTCGGGAACCTCTTGAGTAGTAGTCACCAACACCAAACCCATAGACTCAGCATTCATATTCGTCTTCCCCACTGCTAGGCTTATTCTTGATTTCTTGGGCGAAAAGTTATTGTCCCCCTCTCTCTTCCTCCTCACACCACTAACAACCACTACCAAAGCAACAGGTGAATCGAGCTCCATGATAGTCATAGACCTGTGAGTCCTTAATGTAGCCACTGGAAGACCATCGAACACCACCTTGGACAGTGTTGGAGGCACAGGAGCGTGGACATGAGCTTTGAAGACCAATGAAAGGCTAGCCATAGGCACATTTTGAACCCAAGCCAAAACCCTCTCCAATCTGCAGCGCGCATGCGGTGCAACAACTTGAATCGCCTAAAGCAGTTGAGGGACCGGATGCATATGCCCATTTGAAAGGTCGGCCAAATGCCTCTGACCTTAACCCAGTGTTACGTCCTGGATCCAAGTTACCTTTTTACTAGTCTTTTGGACGGTAAACAAGATTTATTTTTATTTTTGGCTCCGTTTCGACCTTTTAGGGGGTCCTAAAAGTTAACTTTTTGTTCTGGTCAAAATTTGAGAAATTTTTCTTCATAAAAGTCGTAGAGGACATTAAACCGAACGTGTGCATATGTGGTTCGTAAAAATCAGAGTTCATATGTGAAAGTTATTAGCGAAAAATAGAAGTTATTATTCATGATAGATAGTATAAATTTAAATTTCTACAATGGCCGGGTAACTTTTTCTTTCTCTTTCTCCTTCCCCACGTTTTTCTCTCTCTCCTTCCGCGTCACTCTCTCTCTCTTTGGCCTCACCTCTTCAACTTCCTCCTCCAGCCACCTGGGAATGTGAGGCGAGCACCGTTCTACTCCTTTGCCCGTACCCAACCTCCCCACAGTGGTAGATCACGGTGTCTTGGCCGGAAAATGAAGACCCAAGGCCGAGAACACCATGGTGCCGATTTCGTTCAACGCCTCATTCTCCAGTTTTCGGCCACCAAAACCAACCAAACTTGGCCGATCAGAAGCGGCTTGAGACGCAGACCATCCTCCCCAAAGCTTTTGCCTAGAATCGAAACATGGAGGAAGAACTAACGGCTGGAAGCTACGGATCACTATTCACGATTCGGATTCAAACTTATGCTTAATTGTTGAG
The DNA here is from genome assembly GCA_024704745.1 of Rosa lucieae. Lineage (NCBI taxonomy): Eukaryota > Viridiplantae > Streptophyta > Magnoliopsida > Rosales > Rosaceae > Rosa > Rosa lucieae. The sequence goes on along the minus strand of CM045493.1, from coordinate 26,176,145 downwards.
GGCGACGTGTCGAGCTACTGCTCGACGTAGGAAACCGGTAATGTGGTCGCCTAAATAGTACTGTGAGTGGACATTTGTTTTAAATTAATTATGCATGCAGTATTATTATTATTTTCCAATTAAGATTTAATTTATGATTTGAATTATTGAGTTTTATGGTTTTATGAGCTTTGATTTATTGAGATTTATTTATGAATTACGAGGTTAGTATTGAAATTCTTTCCCGAGGGCTTTTAGTAGATTTTCGAGATAGTTATTTATGAGTATTGAGTTGGGAAATGATTTCGGGAAGTGATGGATTAAGAAAATATTATGAGAATTATTGATTTCAAATATCGATTTATATGAGGATACAGGGCATGAATGTTCTATCAAATATTTGAGCATGATTGAATTATAGAGACTTCTTGAGTTTTGAGTTCCGCACTTATCAGCTTTGAAGTTATATTGAGATTTCTTTCCAAAAGCATTTATTAATTTATCGAGTATTGGAATTATGATTTCGAGGATTTATTGAGATATTGAGCTTTAAGTTATCGAGATATTCCTGAGTTATGCTTTCGATAAATTATTGATAATTTATTAAATTACTATCAAGTTTCTTTCCGAAAGCAATTATTTGAAAGATGTTGATTCCAGTTTATTGAGGAGGTAAATAAGTCAGCGCATGCATGCATTACCTGGTCGGCAGTCCCCTCCAGGTAAGTCTGGTCGGCAGTCCCCTCCAGATGTCATGAAGTAGTTAGTCGGTAGTCCCCACTAACTACCAATGGTTAGTCGGCAGTTCCCTCTAACCACCACCTCCTCGTCCGGTCGGTAGTCCCCTCTGATGCGTCACTGGTCGGCAGCCCCCTCCAGGTAGGCCTGTAAATGGACCGGGTTCGGATCGGATCGACCTAAATCCAAATCCGTTTACTAAAAAAAAAATTTGATCCAAACCCGCTCCGTTAACCCGGCGGATCATTGATACCTCGATCCAAATCCGTACCCGTCGGATTAATGGATACCCGATCCGCTAATCCGATCCGTTTATAATTTCAAATATTTTTAAATTTTCAATAGTAATATTAAATTTATATCATAATATCTCATAAGATATTAATAAAATATTAAAATAACATGATCTACATGAAGAGTATCACCAAAAATAAAATTACATTGTCAAAAATAAAATTACGAAGACTGCCTCTTAGATTTTTGCAAAAAATTAATATTAGAAATCTTTAATATTTTATATTTTATATTTTATATTTTTAAAAAATAATAATATATAATAAAAAATAATATTTTTTTATTACTAAAACGGATCGGATCGACCTAAATCCAAATCCGATCCGTTTCTTAAACGGGTTAACGGATTCGGATCATTAACGGATCAACGGATCAAAATGTTCGATCCAAACCCGTTTAATAGCTACGGATCTGGAGCGGGTCCGGATCAAAATCCGGTCCATTTACAGGTCTACCTCCAGGTGGCGTGAGATGACTAATCGGCAGTCCCTTTTAGTCATCGTCTATTTGAGATATGATTTGAGATATGAGTAATTTAACGAGATGTTTCAAATATCATTATGTATTTGAGGGATTTGAGATCTTAGAGAGATTTCGAGATGTTCTATTTTACGTGATTGAGATTTCAGTAAAGATGATAATTAAGAGTGTTTTCAAGATTCTTACTGCATGCGAGCTTTTAGAGAATAACTTGGGAAAGTATTAAGTTTCACTTGTTAATTTAAAATTACTTGTTCTTCATCCACTCACTCTAACGGTTTCCAAATGCTTTTCCCCTGGGCCCTTCTGTTTCAAATGCCCAGTTTGCAGGCCAGATTAGCTTGAGGTCGAGCGTACATGGGGTAGAGGCATAGGTGTCATATCTTCCGCATTATAAAAGTATCAATCCTTGATCTTATATTCTATCCTCTTGAACGCCTGTACATTAGATTGCTCTGATAACCCATGAGATTAATATTTTTAAGTATCAGAATTGTTTTGTGAAATGGAAGATGTTCTGCTATAGGGAGCAGGGTGACTCTAGAAGAATAAGGGTGGATTTTAGAAGTGTAAATGTCTTCTACAGGTTTTGGGTAGTCCACTTTTAGAGAAAGTTCAACAAATTTTTGGTAGAATTTCTTCTAAGGTGGGCCCCGCAGGGCCACTTTGGATTTCATGGTGAAATTCGAGGTGGGTCCTGTCACCCAGTGTGTTGAAATGAATGCTGACTATAGGGCCAACGCCGTCATATGGAGCCCGAACCATCGACACGTGGTCGAAGCCTCACGATCTTCTTCTAAGGATCTGATTCTGATCAGAGAGCTCTGAGAGGGCAAACAGAAATCGATCACCGTGCTCCTGAATCATATACCGTCCATTCAAGACCCACTCCCACCAAAACATCCCTTTGAAGGAACTCAAGTTGAAAGCTCGTGCAGTTAACAACTTTCCAACCAAGTAGGCATGCGTTCTTCGCAGCCTCTCATCTTTCAAAGGCTTGAGATTCACCAGACGCTTACTATCAACCAACGCTAGTGAAGCAGCCAAAAAAACCGCCATATCTTCAACTGTCTCCATTTCCTCCGTCTGCAAGTTAGTATTCATGTCGGGGCTAGATTTTTTTTTTTCTTTCTCTCTGGCCCACTCTCATGGCTAGGGTTTTTCTCCAGTACCAATTCCTTTACTATATGTGATGTTTATTTATGTAGTTATGTATATTTTGATCCGGAGATCAAAGTAATCGAAGTTTCTACATTTACTTCTTCGGGAGACTTATCTTATTTATTTGATCATCCATCGTATTTTTCTCATACTTCTTTTGTTAGTTCTTGTGAAATTAATATATATTTCAAATTTGTGTCTAGACGTAGGTATCTTATCTTCCATTCCTCCACCACCTTTAACTTAATTTTTTTTTTCATTTTTGATTAAAAATCTAGTTAGATACCTGAAAATATAAATAATAATAAAAAACGGTTTAAATGATTGAATTGTTAAGTGAAATAAAATTCAGACTCCCCATTTTATAATTCACACTTCATGTTTTCTTTTTTAGTATCCTAACATCACATGTTTTCCAATCCACACTACAAAAGGACAAAATTTAATATACTAAAAAAGGAACATGAAATGTGGATTGTAAAATAGGGAGTGTGAATTTCATTCCCTATTATTAGTTGTATGTGAAAACAAGAAAACACCCTTGTCTTCAAACAATTTTAAAATAAACTATACACGTATTTCTCGCATTATAGCTCGATAAGTTTCTTTACTATTATTCAAAAATGATCTTTGCAAAACAAAAATCAACCTAATAATTTCGAATTGGTGAAAAAATAATGTCAGGCTACTGTTAACCTCTATTATTTTAGTTGCATCATCTCTATCATAATTAGGGTTAAGCATATCATTTTACGTAGCTAAGTGATCTCAAATGAGGTCAAGTTTCAGCCCTGACAACCAGATTTGGATGAGACAGAGCCATCTTGGATGATACCTGTACCAGATTGAAGTCCCCCAACTACCTGTTCGAGGAGTCGGTTTTGGAAAAGTTTGTTGATTACACTCCTTGACTTGTTGCTTTTCGTCCAACCTTTAGTCAGTGTATGGTTGTAGTTAGTTCAGGTAGGTATGCACCAAATCAAAAGCCAAAACACTATATATAGAAACTACGGCATCAATATCAAATATCTATATAGGACCTCAATTTTAGTTTTGATGTTGCAGATGCAACACTTAAAAGTTGAAAAGAGAAAGAAAAAAATGAAACGGACGTCAATTGTTCAAGGTGATGTATGTATGTTCCAACCTCGTTGTCTTTTTTTTTAGGAAAACAGAATCAGGTTCCATTACATAACGATGTCACTGCGTTAAGTTAGGGGGTTTCAAGAAACCTTTCATAATACAAGATCAAGCACAATATAGACTGCTGAGAGCAGCCAAGAAACTCTTAACCAAAAGACTATAAACTTAAAGGAACTGGAAAGAAAAATAAACCTCTCTAACCCTACATCATCCAAAAATGGACAAGTATAGGGCTAGGGAACAAAGTGCAAAACAAAAAAGAGAGAAACAAAAGAAAAAAAATCACAAACCTACACAACTCGAAACAAAGCAACTATAATGAAGCATTAACGTCTAAAAACCCAATGGCGTACGTCTCCGCAAGCATCATAGCCAAAGCTTCATCAAGGTCAATGTAGGCTTGCAGCCCTAGCCCTCTTGAGATAGAACATTCAGCTCCTCCAAAGACGGCCCCCCAGCATCCACCACTGAAGTGGGTGTAGACACAAGCTTAGGCTTGTTCCGACGACCATGAGGTCTGCCCTTCTTCTTCGGAAGCTTCCCATCGGTTACTGAGACCTTAACTAAGCCATTAGAAAGCTTCAGACGCTTCCCATCCTCGAGCCACTCCTCCTCACAAAGCCTTCTCACCCCCAAAACCCATATGGGTGACCAAAAAGACCAACAACAACTCCTTCAAGCCCAACTTATCCAGAACCCGACCCAACAACAGTAGTCAAACCTGGCCCGGCAGTCAACCCTAATTTAAAATTAAGGTTTTCCATTGAAAAACTAGGGCCAGCCAGCTGGGAACCTAGCTTCGTCCCAGTAGCCTTTTACATTGCGGCAGCCACTTGCACGGCACCAGAGCCCAACGCTGGCACCATCTCCGCCAAACCATACTCTGCGACTCCCTCGAAACGAGAGATAACAGCGGGACTTCCACCATAGCACTCGGCGACGGAACCTTGTTGTCTTAGTTTCTAAAAAAGAAGTGAAACACATTTTTTGTCCGAGTATATATATTTTTTGTTAGTGATCGATTTAAATAACGCATCTAAATTTTTATGATTAACAGCACACTTTTTTTTTTTTTTAGAGAATTGTCAACTCATTGCAATGATCAACAGAATTACACATAATGGCCAATCTCTGTAGGATTGCCAAGAGAGTCACTACCTAAGTAATTCAACATTTTTAAAGATCATGAAGCTCAGCCAAAATCTACCCTAACATGTCCTAGAAAATCAAAAGGCCAAGACATTTCGAGTATTTTTGGCAACAAATCTCAAAGAGAAACTACAGATTCCTCCAACACAACAGGAGGAATCCCTATAACATAAACTAAAAACAGAGAAATCAGAGCCCAAACCCAAGCCAGTGGATCCGAACCCAAGTCCAAATACATAGGCCACCAACCCATGAACCTAGAAAAAACCTTAGGCCACAAGTCAGCCGCCATAAGCTCCATACCATCTCCACCGCCGCTGACGACCACCTCGCCACCGACATGGATGGAACCAGACCCGCTCCCTGCTCAGGGAAAATCCAACAGCCGTTGTAACCATCTTCAAGCTGCAGTCCCGTCAATATCCAGCCGCAACCTTGCATTCGGCAACGGACCACGACGTCATCTCAGTCCCGTCATCCTTGATCCAACCTCCATTGTCACGACCATGAGCCCGTGACCCATACTTACCATCATCTCTAGTTTCAAGTAGCTGACGACGAAGAATCGCGCCGTCGTTAGTCTCCCATCGACCAGCCGAGAAGGCAAAACCCTCTCCTCCAGCCCAATTGGTAGATCTGCCGCCAGGAGGCCACGACCTCTACCCACCTCTCAAAGAGAGAGTAAACGAAACATTTTTTAGGTATACCCCTCCCCTAGCACACGTTTATTTCTTACATTTATTTTAAAATTTGCTAATAAGTCTTAATAATTGACCGTTCATAATAATAAAACTATATTCCTTAAAAAAAAAAGTGGTGGTGATGTCTTTTCATTATTTTTGAAGACAAAAATTTGGGTCCTACTGATAGTAACACTCGCATCAAAAGAAAAGCATATAATGCACCTAATATTTATGTCTCTGGCAATTGGCTGTCAACCAAACTATACAAAGACTACAACTCCCTCCTTCCTCAGTTTGATAATCATATGATTTGTCTTCATCATGAACTTAACCATCTCTTTGTGACTAATACCTGTTTACCACTTTTGCATGCTTCAAAGTTCAAAGTTCAAACTGTGGGTTTACAAGTGGGCAAGAGCTGGTCAACCCACGTGTTGAATTCTAGGGCAACCCCAAAAGAGGGCAGGTCGATCAGTTGCACGCGTAGAAGTCCTCTTTTGGTTTGTGATTGACGTACGTTGGACCAGTCGGACCCAAATATATCTGCTCCTTTTAATTTTAACCCATACATTATTAGTACATGAGCTGTGGGCAACAGCCGAAACATATGCATAATTGAAACATCGGAGGTTTAAAGCAGACCAACTGTCAGTCACGACTTTTTGCTGTTTTCGAGTGAATTTGCTTATTTGAGTTTAGCACACCACATGAACTGTACCTTGCTATGGTTTGGCAACTATATTTGCTATGGTTTGGCAACTATATATATACACACAACTATATTTGCTATGGTTTGGCAACTACCTATATCTATATGAGGGCCCTTTCACTAAGCGATCTTTTTTTTTATGTTCTTTTCTAGAAATAGGGCATTAGACTGAGAGATATACTGCTCAAAAGAGAATTTTTTTTTTCAATCCATTGCTAAGAGTAACAGAATAATCGTTAATTTCAAACTTAATCCCACGTAAATCTAATTTTGAAAACTTGTGCATCGTAAAATTAATTAATAAATTAAAAATAAGTTAGATGGTAGAAAATCAGGAAAGAATTTAAAGCATTGACATGCATTAACACTAATAGAATTTAACAGGTTAAATAACATCAGGTTCAATTTTTAATTATTTAAAAAAATTAACTATAAATATTAATAGTTGGGATCAGTATGCCGGATCATTTGTATTATGGATGCATAGAAAAATATTTTTCCGTCATGATTAATGCACAATGCAATCAACTGATTTAATCAAAGGAAATTGTATAATTGTATATGAGAAAAACGTTGAAATGTGGATTCTAGTCTTCTAGACAAGGCACGTCGCCATTACAAGTTTTGTTGACATCATGCATTTTACTAGCCATGTGCTACGTAAAAAGTGGTCGATCAAAGAATCAAAACGTTTCATCATCATCATCATCACTGGCTAAATCAGATCGATTCAATACAATTCATATTCCAAGATCGATCTCTCCCAAGACTTGGAGATCTTTCAGAGCCACGCAAACATATATTCACAAATCCTCGTGTCCACCACCTCGTACGTCCTCCCCTCCATCACCAAAATTATATTTCCCTAAAACAAAAACAAAACTGGACAACAACAGCAACAGAAAACGTAAGGTGACGGTGAGTCTCCATTCTTTTAATTCGAATCCTCGCCGACCATTCCAGATTGCATGCTTTGCAACTCAACACGTGGCCGCAGCTTCAAGACGTGGCGACATCTGATGCTTTGTCCGGGCCAGAGCACAACAGCGTGCGTGGCTATTGTGCCCTACGCCCTACAGATTACAGAAGACTACAGAAGCAGAAGGAGCTAGGTTAGCACAGAGAGGTCGATTTTGAAAAAAAAAAAAAAAAAAAACATAGAGAGGTCGAGATCAAGGCCTTTATGTAGTTGTGTGTGTGCACGAGACACGTTGGTTCTGATGCTGTTTTGGGATCCGTGGATGTTTCTGGTTGGGTAGACGGCGAGCACTTCGCTGTTTTTTGCTTTATATTCTCTGGCTTTTAGGGCAAGCCACTTTTATCATCGACCATGCGCCGGTTTTTACTTTAGCTCGACTTGGTTAAAACTAGACTGAAAAGACTGCAAATACATAGCCAAAGAGTCTACTAACTAAGGAAAATATAATGTAGTTAAAATCTCGATGAAACAGCTAAAGTGATTGGTTTCTTTTTAGGAAGAATTTCATAAATAGTCACTCAACTATGACTCATTCGACACTTTGGTCACTGAAGTTTCAAATATATCACTTTGGTCATTCAACTATTATACTGTCAATCACTTAAGTCACCAAAATAGTTTTTTTTTAATAAATTTTTAATGAAAAAAATTAACAAAGTGACTTAAATGATTGATAATGTAATAGTTGAGTGACCAAAGTGATATATTTGAAACTTCAGTCACCAAAGTGTCGAATGAGTCATAGTTGAGTGACCATTTGTGAAATTTTCCATTCTTTTTATCCAAAAGAGTTACCGGCCGGTTTCTTTCTTTTCTGCTTTCTACCCTGTTCTTTGTTCTTCATAGTAGTATTAACCCTAATCATATATACTCTATTTTGGTATTTTAACACTCTCTTAAGAGAACACGTACATAATTTCCTTTTTCTTTTTTTTTGAAAGACGAGATGACCTTAAAATAGAAACATAGGGTTATGATCGAGAGAGAAAACAAATGCTTTATAATTGCACTTATGAACTTGGAATCGAAACGTCTTTCCTACCAATTAAATTTTGCGTTATTTAGCAAATATTGTGAGATAATGATTCCTCAAAAAATTAAACAAATGATATATGCAAACAATGATATAGGATTAAAATTAAGAAATTAAACCATAAACCTTGGCGAAGAATACGGAATCACTTTTAGATTCAGAAGGGTTTCTTTATGCTTGTTGTCTTGTTTAAAGCTTCAAAACAAGTAGTTTCCAGGGCATCTCTAACTCCAAAGCCTCATGTTTTGGTTAGTAGTAAAGTATTAGCTCCAAGATCTCCATCCTCAAAAAAATGTGATGTGAATATCTTTATAATACTAACTAGAAAAAAGTAATGTGAACAGATATATAATACTACTTGGATACCCGCCAACTACGGAGTTAATTAGCAAATCAATCTCCAAGCATGTCAGAAATTCCTAGTGACGATCATATATGTGATATCAGAATCTCTTTCTTTGATAATATTTTTTTTTCTCTACTGCAAATGATCATAAAATAAGTAGACAGATAAACACATGAGAGATTCACTTATGTATTTTAATGGTCTTTATCTAGTCTAAAAGTCAGTTGCTTTTTTTTTTTCCTTTCAAGAATCGTTCATTCTTGGCATGCAAGTCAAGTTGTTTGGTTCATTTTACGAGTTTCCTACACTAACTGCATTATTGGGTGCACGGGCACACCCTCTCATGCACAAAACAATGGGAGAAATCTGAAAAGTGAGAATAATATGTTGTTATAAAGAAGTTAAGCACCCCATGATCCCCGTAGTAATCTTTGAACAAACATATATTTAAGAGAATGGTTAGGACTTTAGGTAGGTTCATGAATGAAGTTTGTGGACGGCTATATGTTTAAGGAAGACCAAATTGAACACAAGGAAAAATATAGAGAAGAAACCACTTCTAGTGACTACTTATTGTCCTTACTTTTTTTCATTTTGCAAAATTGTCCTACGTTTTTAGCCATTTATCTGCCTCTCTCTCACACCTGAGTCTCTCCATTTGTGTTTATTTGTTTGTATTACAAGTTCGATTAGTTTTACTAGGAGCAACTAGAGTAGAAGCCTAACAAGTATTTCTCGGACTCTTTTTGTCAGTATGCATAGAATTTTTTTTTGAAAGGAAGCGTCAACTCAATTAAAATTAGGAGGTAAACTCCTTGGATAGTACATTAACTAAAAAGATGGAGCCTCTAGGCTCCAAACTAAAGAACTAGAAGAAGAACAAGTAAAATTAGTTAACGTGTGAGCCACAACATTGGTTTAATGGTAAGCATGAGTAAAGTAAGAATTCTACATTTGGTGAAGATGACAGGTAATGTCACCATACACAAGACCAATGAAGAAAGTATGAGGGAACATGCTTAGTAGCATGAAAAAGAGTAGTAGAATCAGTCTAAAGTAACTGGAGAGAGGTCACGCTGAATAACAAGTGAGCTTGCCTTCCTCCTTGCTAATGCTTCTACCTGTTCAGGGGAAGAAACAATATGCACTGAAGCATAACACCCACCCAAACATCGTCTCATGTCATCTCTAACAATCACTCCACTCCCACCTATACTAGAATCCTTATGAAACGCTCAATCAACATTAAACATCACCCAACCAGCACTATGAGGGTTCCAAGGAACTGCTCTTCTACTTCCCCCAATCTAACCCTTAGGCCTCGTTTGGTTGCCGGAAAGGAAATTGGTTCCTTGGTCTTTCCCATGAGCATTCGAAAGTAAAATTCCTACTAGTTTCCCTATTAATGTTTGGAAACATTGGAAAGTAATCGCAAAATGTATTTACGTTCCTTTCCAATGTTTGGTTTGTGCATGAATAAGAAAGCAGGTAACATCAATTTCCAATAATATCCTTATCATCAAAACATAAACAATTTAAGATTCAAAAGTTTGTTTGATAATTTGGTAATAACAACTATTAAAATAATGTTTAGAGTAGGTAATTAATGTAAGGAAAGTATGAGGGAAAATGAATCCCATGGGGTGTGGGAAGATCCATGGTGTTAGCTCAGTGGTTCAAGCACCCATTACCTAACATCGAGGTCATGGGTTCGAGTCATCATGGGGGAAGAAGTGAAAACCTTTGATCCTCTTTTTAAGATATAAATAAATAAAAAGAATCCCATGGGGTGTGGGAGGATCCATTCCCCACCCTTATTTTCCCTTCATGCAGGAAAGTTGTTCCTTTGGGTATGCCAAGCACAGGAAAGGATCAACTTTCCTTTCCGCGAACCAAACGAGGCCTTATTATGATGCATTTGATAGTACTCTTGAAGCCGCACAAACAAAAACATCACAACCGGGCTCACCTTCATAAACATGTCAGTTTCATTAATTAAGACTTGAGGACAGCCACACCAGCAATTTTTATTTTTAAGTAGACTTCGAAGATGAAGCTGACATACTTACCATATTTTTAGAAACTCCTAATTTAATTGGCTCCACAAGAGAGGGACCAAATATTAATTTATTAGTGCTACCATACAAATAATTAATGACTCAATTATCGTGAAACATGGGAGGTCTTACCTCCTGCTTGTATTCATGATCTAGTTATGAAATAATGTAGCTCCATTTCCTCTTAATGAAAATTCAATACTTTTACCTCAAAAAAAAAAGATTTAATATTTAAAGTTACGACATACATAGTCACAACTGAAACAATTTCATGTACAATACTAGTCATATCACATTTAAAATAGAAAATAGAGAAAATTTCATTTTACTTCCCTGATCTTTACACCATAAATCATTTGAGCCCCTATACTTTTAATTTCATCACTGGTGCCCCTGTACTTACTAATTTCAACCAATCTTGTCTAACCATTGACTTTCTTGCCAACTATTGTGTGATGTATTTTGATATTGTCGTCACTTAGAATATAATTTTGCACGCCACATTAGTGAATCATCATCATATATGGAAGCCCATTAGATCTACATTTTCAATTTAAAAAATAGTTGACACAAAAAACTAATGATTGGACATGATTGATTAAATTGGAGAGTACATAAGCACATGTGATAAAATTAAAAGTGTAGGGCCATAACTGATTTAACATGTAAATGTTAGGCGGTAAAATGAAATTAGCTCTAGAAAATTCAAATCTTGAAAACAATTATACTAAATATGAAACTCATAAATTTAGCCAAAAGTTAAAGCTTACTACAATGAAATCATCAAATTTTTTTTCGTGAAAAAAGGGAAAAACATATGGATACTGTATTGTATAAACTTTCAAAAATGGACTTTCTTTCGACAAAATAAGATGAAGCTACAAATTAGTTACGAAATGTTGTTTTGGCAAACAAGTCATCCATTAATGGCATAAAATGACTTTTTTCATCAAACGTGTCTATTTTTGCTAACCCCAAAAAAGAAAGTCTATTAATAATTATTCTTCTAATACTATAAATAAACAATCACGAGAATCTTTATAAATCCTCATAATTATTAATATTTAAAAAATTGATTCCTCTCTTGCACCATGTCCCTTTTTTTTTTTAAGACATCGGCCCAAACTCTAATAAAAGTACCAACATAATCGACACTATCGATGAGCTACATTAAACAAACAATCATGATAGTCTCAATAAATGCTTGTAGTCAACATCAAGAAGAATTGTGCCATTTTCAGCACCTTGTTCTAAAATACCAGACCACGTGTAAGGGTGATTCACTAGCACGTCGACGACAAGAGCACATCGATGATAAATCATGTAGTCCAGAGATAATAACACTATAACCATAGCACATAGTAAGACTATGACCAAGGCATAGACTATAACGTACCCCAATCTCCACTAGATAACCATATGAAAACAAACCCCAAAACCCTACCTTAATAGAGTATGAACTTATTTGAACTAACCTGTTAAAAAAAGAAAAGGGAACCGTAACAGAATTAGAAAATATAATATATACTATCCCGCCACAACCTACAACAAGGGATCTAGGCTAAAAAAATTCTTTGGGGTGGCTGCTGTGATAGATGAAGAAGACTTCTTGGTCTTAAAATGGTTAACTCCCCCCCAATCAATTGTAGATTAAGATCATATCTACCCTAATTTTTTTTTTCAAACTACTTTATATAACAAGAGCTACCAAACATGCCCAACAAAGCCTCCCAAACTGAAACAACAACAAACAACGAGACCCAAAAGGCCCATACAAACATGAAAGAAACAAAGACCAAGTTTAACCAGCTGTTGGATAACAGCGGAAGTGTAAAATAAGAAAACTTAATTTGGATAGGGAGACATGATGCATATATAAATGACACACAATATGGGAGATGTACAGCCCAATGGCATGTATAAAGCTCTTAGAGAGAGATATGAAGGAGACTCTCAAAATACATGATAAATGAATTCACTATAACGATACTTCTACAAAATACTTCTCTACGCCCCTTACTAAACTAGACTAGCCTACTTATATAGGCCTATACTAGACAATGTTATAACTATGTCAATTACAATGGACATAAGTGTAAGACAGTTACAATAACCTTAAACATTCCCAACTCCCATAACCTATGAAGCCATTAACTCTCACCATTATTCTCATCATAATTCTACCATTATTTTCACCATAACTCTCAATATAATTCTAAATTAATGTTATTTTCAATATCCTCCCTTAATTTAGAATTACTCTAACTTCAAGTTCTTCATCATGATTCTTGCTCCCTTGCCTCTTCTTCTTCAACTTGCTTATTTTCCTCTTTGATATCGCCTCACTATGGTCTCTCAGTCCATTGCCCATATGCTTCTTCATTCAATGCAAGAACCTTAATTCGCATGGCTGAATTTTTCAATGACACTTCTCTAGTCACTTTGGGTCTTGGGAGCTTTTTCTCCCTCACTACTTAGAGAACTTTCTTCTCTCCTTTCATGTGAGATCATTTCATACCTCACCAATAGTTTAAGGCCTTCATGCCTCTTGGAGCTTCCATGAACTCTGACTTGTCTTCGTTTTCATTGACTTTGGCCATCAGGGAGTACTTTTCTTTGAGCCTTTCACCCAATCTTTGTTGCACCATTGTACCTTTAGCGACTAGCGAGTCTTGTCAACTTCTTTGCACCATTGTGCCATTATTCCATCTCCATCTTCATCTTCATCTTGGGACTTTTGGCACTTCCAAGGAGTATTTTCCTCTTGGCACCTTTGTGCCTCTTTTTCGTGGCATCATTTGTACCATGCTTCATTTAGGAACTTATACCCTTCATTCTTTCTTTCAGGGATGTTAACTCTTCACCTTCTTTTAGGGATTTTAGCCCTTTTACCTTCTTTCAGGGATTTTAACCCTTTCACTGAGGACCACATTATCTCCCATTCTTCTTCTCCATCTACTTTTTTTTTTCTCTCCCTCATTTTCTTCTTTCTTCTCTATATTTTTTACTCCCATCTATTTTTCTTTCTTTGCTCATCTCTCTCTCCCTTTTTTTCTTCTTCTTCTATTCTTCCCTCATTCCGACTCCCTTTCTTTTCATCTTCGCAATCTTCTCTTTTTCAATTTTTCTTCCTTCCTTTGCTCATCTTTCTCCCTTATTTTTTTTCTTCTATGCCTCCCTTTTTTTTTTCTTTTTTTTTTTCCTCCCTAATTCTGACTCCTTTTCTTTTCTACTTCACAATCTTCTCTTTTTCAATTTTTCTTCATTCCTTTGCTCATCAGCAACAGTTGGTACACCACAAATTTTTTTTCTCCACCACCTTGCAACAACATGAGCAAGTCTTGGTATGGCCGGTCACTCTTAACTCTTTAACCTCTTTGCAACCTTTGAGTTTCAAGGTTGATCTTCATTGAGAATTTTGATTCTCAATTCTTTCAATAGTTTTGGAGCAAATATTTTACTCCAACTATCTCACTGAGACACCACCATGACTTTCTCATCACTTACGATCAGCACCTAAGCAAGCACACTTGACGCCATAATACTTTTACATGAATAATTTTTGACTGTACCCAAAAGAACGAGCCCAGGGCTCTAATACGACTTTGTTGGATAACAGCGGAAGTGTAAAATAAGAAAAACTAATTTGGGTAGGGAGATATGATGCATAAATGACACACAGTATGGGAGATGTACATCCCAAGGGCATGTACAAAGCTCCTAGAGAGAGATATGGAGGAGACTCTCAAAATATCTGATAAAGGAATTCACTAGTACGATACTTCTACAAAATACTCATCTATGCCTCTTACTCAACTAGACTAGCAAGTACATAGGCCTATACTAGACAATATCATAACTATGTCAATTACAATGGACACAAGTATAAGACCGTTACAATAACCTTAAACATTCCTAACTCCCATAACCTATGAAGCCACTAACTCTCACCATTATTCTCATCATAATTCTACCATTATTTTCACCATTATTCTCAACATAATTCTAAATTAATGTTATTTCCAACACGAGCGACCTGCAACCTTTGATGGGAAGAACAAAGCAACTGTACCACTGCGAAGTGGCCGACAACAAAATTCAACCAAATCAAAAGATCGGGAGAAAGACCCATGCTTATTTCAATGTACCCAACCATTGGAATTCCAAAGATCAGTACAGACAGCACCTTCACCACATCAACCATATTCTACCAAGCAGAGAAACAAAGTAACCAGAAAAACAACTGGAAAAACCAGATGAAATGACTAGGTTAGATTCGATAAGAGACCAAAGAGACAGATCACCAATTGCACAAGTGGGCAGACCCCACTTTGAACATAGCTCCGAAGAGCAAAGAAACTAGCCATGGCAGAAAGAAGGAACAACTAGGTAAAGAGGATGAAGACAAATGGATATGGAAAAATGGAAATCAAAAGCAAGGGGGACCAAACAGGGTTGGAACGAAAGACGAACTCCGAGCAAAACCGCCCAAAACAGCTGGCGAGAAGTAAACAGAAAAGAAAAAACTGGCAATAGATACATAAAGCCTTAGGCAATAGATACATAAAGCCTTAAGCAGAGGGAAAATTAAGATTAGTGGCTCTCCCGACTCTCAAGCCAATGATCCAGATCAAAAATTGATCGAGATCTGACAAGAAAAGGAGAGAAGGAGGAAATCGGTTTTAGTATCTAGCCTAATTGGTAAATTGTTAATTACTTGGGGTCGTGACCACTTACCCAATTTCAGCATAAACATTGCCCACTTACTCTACTAATAGTTTTTTTAACCCAATTTACCCAATCTAACATCTAGAGACAGTTTTGCCCCCTATTATTTAACTCTATCCTCTCAGACTCTCTCTCTGTGCCGCGCCCCACCTTCGGCTTCGCTCTTTCTCTCTCTATGCCATGGCTTCTCCGGCGCCTCACCTCCGGCTTTGGGCCACCACCTCCATCAAGTCTCCACCGCCATCAGAGACGATCTCAACCGTCATGGGTCCCCGAGAAGCTCATTACGGCCGTTGAAGCTGAACAGAAGGTTAGCGAGTTGGTCAGAGTCGTGGCACAAGAACACTACTTCACTCAAGAATGTGGTCAAGGTTATGCAATTGGGCTCGCCCAAAGAGTCAAGATTGAAGCCCGCCCAGAAAACCCTAAACCCTAATTTGGAAATTTCTGACCCGAAGGCCCAATTGTCTGATCAAATCCTCCTCGAAATTTTGGCCAAGCTGCTGGAGCCTGATCGGAAGCCGAGCTCGCTGGTCTGCAAGCGGTGGCTGAGCCTCCAGGGCCGGCTTGTGAGGTCGTGAAGGTGAAAGACTGGAGCTTTGTGGAATCGGGTCAGGTTATTTCAAGGTTTCCGATCTTGACCTAGGTTGATCTGGTACTCAGTTCACTAATCTCGGACCGGAATTCCGGGATTTTGCTGAATCATGGTGGGTTTTCAGTGCCGGTTGCTTGTTCCGGTCACCGGGTTTTCGAAGCTGACTGTGATTTGGTTCCTGGTGAGGTTGTGGATAGAGGGCTTAGTGAGTTAGGGAGTGGGTGCCCCAATTTGAAGAAGCTAGTTGTGATTGGGGCTAGTGAGTTAGGGTGGCTAAGTATAGCAGAAGAGTGTCCAACTCTTCAAGAGTTGGAGTTGCACAAGTGCAATGACAATTTGCTGAGAGGGATTGTAGCTTGTGAGAATTTGCAAGTGTTGAAGTTGGTGGCCAATGTGGAGGGGCAAGTGTTGAAGTTGACGATTTTTTTTTCTTCTGGTATATTGTGTTTTTTTTTTGGTATATTGTGAGCTCCTAGAATGGGGAAGAAAAGTAACATGTACAATTGAACATATAAATTGAACATATGTGTCTGTAGTGTGTTCATTTTGGTTTTGAGTGTTTATGCAATTCACTTGAGGGCAATAATATGATTATTGGAGGGTAATAATATGATTATTGGGGGCAATAATATGATGATTAGGAGGCAATAATATGATTATTGGGAGGCAATAATATGATTACTGAGGGGCAATAATATGATTATTAGGGCAATAATATGATTATTGGGAGACAATAATATGATTACTAGGGGGCAATAATATGATTACTGAGGGGCAATAATATGGTTACTGGGTATTATTAGGAGGCAATAAATTTAGACACCGGAATCCAGACACTAGTTCAGTAGCCGGATTTGAGATTTCGGCGACCGGTCTCCGGATTCCTGTTACCGATCGCCGGAGTCGGCGGAGGGCCATTGGTCACTGAAATCCGGCAAGGTATCAGACGACTTCTCTCTCTAAGTGAGAAAGAAGGAGAGGGCCAAAAAGTCCAAAAAATAAATAAAAAAGAATAAAAAAAGAATTAATTGGGTAATAGGAAAATAATCTCTTAGAGTGTTTGGGGTAAATTGAGTTAAAAAACTCTTAGTGGAGCAAGTAAGCAATTTTTAAGCTGAAATTGGATAAATGATGATTTCCCCTAATTACTTTTCAATTGGTAAATTGTAATCAATCAAGGTGGACAGTATAGATAGGCTTTATGTATATCATAAACACTTTCAGTTCAACTTTATAATCAATATGAATGAATATGTCACGTGAGGATCTTAATGAAAGGTCGCAATGCATTAAAATTATGCAGTACGCTAGAAAGTTCCACAAATATATAGTCAAAATAAGTTAAGGATTATCAATATCTTGACACCAATGCATTAACAGAGTTCACATGGGTTTTGAGGCCAGGTTTCTGGTTGGTTTGATTGAGCATAATGGCAGGCTAAACTTTTTTGTGATAGAGCTAATTACTAGTTTATTTCCCCATATCCTTAATTTTTAACATATATGTAAGCTTGTAATCATATTACTAATGAAGGGATCTAATTCTAGTTTCTTCAGAAATGATAAGACCTTTGGCACAACAAGAAGGTGATCTGTATTATTTGGACTTATTTCGATTTCTATATATATTTCTTTTAAGAATATTGAGTTAGACTCTTCTCCTATTTGTATCGAATAGAACATGCTGAGCTAAATATATTTTATGTCAAACCTATTTTTGTTTAGATCGGGAAAATCGTACGACTTTCTAAATAATGTGCTATGACTTGAATTTGTAGTTAATCTTATTTCTGATAAGAACATTTGATAATTGAATCCACTTTTTCCTATTATTTCTTAATCATTTGTGTTAGTGTTAGGATTAGTTAGTTCTATTTTTCGATGGGGGATAAGAGAAAAGATATAATTCAGCCGTTAACGTGATGAAAGTCATTGGTTCGAAGTTTCTAGCCTAATTATCCATAAAGTCAATGAGATGTTTTCCATTCTCATTTGCTTCTCTAACGAATTTTTTTTTATCGAGATCACACGGTTTCTCAAAAACTTTTTAGGCCCAAAGACTAATCTGTGACAGGGGATCGTGTTAGAACGTTTCCTCTCTCCTGGCCACCAAGAATATATTGAGATTTAACTCTAATCAGTGTCGACGGGAGTCGAACACGAGTGTGGGAGTTCCATATCTAGAAGGTCTTACTAACTCGACCACCTGGAGGCTCTGACGAATTGATATTGTTTATTTAAGTGCATTGTAGAATGTAGAGTAGCCTGAGTAATTGCCTGTGCTTGTAAAGTTGTAATACTGGCCCAGATTATTCAGTATAATAAGGAACGGGCAATGCCTCAACTCCTGGTTTTCTCTAACTGCATTACCAGTTAGGTCTGAGCTGCTTGTTTTTCACTCCCACACGCTGTTCCCATTAGCATTACAAGGGGCGTAGAAGTATTGGAAAAAGAATACCATCTTTGCTAAATCGGGACAGCATCAACTTCCTTAAGCTGGTTTCCAACCCAATTAAACCATATTCAAGGAAAAACCAAGCTCCGGCAAATCAATGGGTCTCAGACTCCTAAGACCGCTACTGTGGCAAAAACACGTGGCAGAAGCCCACCATGGAGCTGCACAGGGCCAAGGAATGTCGGCCACGTGGTGTGAAAAGAACAAGGTAACTGTTTCGCTGGCTGTTACGGTGACGGCTGAAGACGGCGCGCCGTGGACGAGAAAAAAAAAGTTTATATACTCCTATACGTGACCCTGTGGTGCCATACACGGAGACGGTGGGGGCCCACGTGGAGGGAGATGGTGGTGGTGGTGGCTCACATTGGGATATAAGGGGATGTGGGGCAGGCGGAACCCGCAAGCTAGTGGGGCCCGGTTCGGGGAGGGGAATGGGGCCGTGCTTTTGGTCTCGATTTGGAAGCATCCGGGTTGCTGAGACTATAAATGGACCATTCAGGGCTCTGGTCTCCTTCACATCCATACAAACACACCCTTCTTACACGCAGAGACACGAAACAAACGCTCTTTCTATCTCTCTCTAGAGCTCTGTGGCTTTGTGTTTGTTTGGTTTTTCCTATACTCCGTTAGCCTATCTTGGTTTCTTGAAGCTCAGTGTTTTATATATACACCATACTGAGTGATACTGAGTCCTCTGTCTCTTGTTCTGTTTTCTAATTCATCCACATCAGGGGTCTTAGCCTATTACCGTTTCTGAAATCTTTTGAGGTATTGCTCCAATACCTTAAATTTTCTAAATGGGTTTTGCTTAAATTTTTGATTTTGTGAACGGAGTCGACCTGGAAACTGCACCCCAATTGATGCTCTGAATTGACGAATGTGATTTCGGTTTTGTTTTTTGCAGACAGTTCGGTTAGAGATGACTAAGCAAAATGTGGTAGTGTCCGATGCTGACTCCCAAATCATGAACATGGCGATATCGGTTGCCGTGTCGAACTCTTCGATTTTCAGTGCGGCGGCGGACAAGCCTCCGATGGCGCCGGGTGGGTATATATCCATCTCGAGGAAGAGATTGATGAACTTGAAGAACCTTGACATTATTAATGGAGGTGAAAGACTCACCTCTTGGGTGGACTCGATGAAGGCTTCATCTCCCACCCATATTCAGTCTTCCCCTTGCTTGGTGAAAGGCCAGAGTTCTTGGATGGTGAGTACCATACTTGGTACTTTCTATATATAATTGAAGAACAGACTATTTGACAATGGTAATCTCATTTCTGGGTTTTGATGTTGATGTAATACAGCTT
Source organism: Rosa lucieae (assembly GCA_024704745.1). Classification (NCBI taxonomy): domain Eukaryota; kingdom Viridiplantae; phylum Streptophyta; class Magnoliopsida; order Rosales; family Rosaceae; genus Rosa; species Rosa lucieae. Next base: position 26,156,309 of record CM045493.1, on the reverse strand, counting down.
CAGCACCCATCAGCCTTAGACACGTTTGACAAAATCATAGAAGTTTCCCAAGGCAAGCAAATTGTCATGTTTCTGGACTATGATGGCACTCTTTCGCCCATAGTCGAAGACCCAGATCGAGCTTTTATGTCGGATTCAGTAAGCACTCCATTCTTAGCTTTGTTCAATGTAATTTCTTCGCTCTCTCCGAATCTTTGTGTCTGAACTTTTACCATGTCAAAACACAGATGAGGAAGACCGTGAAACAACTTGCTAGGTGTTTTCCTACTGCAATAGTGAGTGGAAGATGCAGAGACAAGGTACATTTATTTTCAAGTTGTTTGCAGTCACTTCTACATGGTCTTTAGTATTTGTGTGCTTGAAATAATGGTGTGTTGTTCTATAAATTGGGCTGTAGGTGTACAAATTTGTACGATTGGCAGAGTTGTACTATGCTGGTAGCCATGGTATGGACATTAAAGGTCCAGCAAAAGGTTCCAAATACAAGAAAGTGAGTCTTCTTTCTGAGTATCACTTCCAAAACATATACTTCTGTATCTTTTTCTCTTTCCTAATGGTTACTTTCGGTTCCTTACATTTCAGGGTAGCCAAGGTGTTCTTTGCCAACCAGCAAGTGAGTTTCTTCCTATGATTGATGAAGTTTATAAGCTACTGGTTGAGAAGACCAAATCAACTCCTGGAGCAAAAGTTGAGAACAACAAGTTCTGTCTCTCTGTGCATTTTCGCTGTGTTGATGAAAAGGTACATATACCACCTTGATCTTTTTATTTCTTACGCATTCTGTTTAAGATGTGCAATAATCTGACTGAACAAAACCAATGACATGACAGAAATGGAGTGAACTGGCCTCGCAAGTTAGATCAGTTTTGAAGGAGTACCCACAGCTTAGACTCTCTCAAGGAAGAAAGGTACGTGTGGGATATGGCATCTTTACTATGCTACACATGGTCAATCTTGAAGCTTCATTACAGAGTTTTTTTTTTTTTTTTTGGGTCAAAACTTAGTGTGTGGTCTGAGTGAGATATAGAGGTCTCACTTTCAATCCTCCTTGTCTAATGCAGGTTTTGGAAATTCGTCCTACCATCAAATGGGACAAAGGCAAGGCTCTTGAATTTTTGCTGGAGTCACTTGGTGAGTTATTTTGCATTGGACTGTTTCTTTACTCATTTTTTGATATGAAATATCCTAAATTCACTGTACAAATCATCTGCGAGACGTTGTTGTAATATTGTAAGTTTATTATTCCATATAATTATGATGGCTTGCTTTCAATAGTCACTAACTGTTGCAGCAAATTTCGTTTATTTTATAGGATACGCCAATTGCAATGATGTTTTTCCTGTGTACATTGGAGATGACCGAACCGATGAAGATGCGTTTAAGGTATATTACGCGTGCTTAATCAAACAGAAGAGTTTTCGTTTAGCAAAGTTGTGGTGCTGATTAGAGACTAATTATGGCTTTGATTGTGATTAGGTATTGAGAGACAGAGGACAAGGTTTTGGCATTCTCGTCTCAAAAATTCCAAAGGAAACCAGCGCAACTTATTCTTTACAGGAACCGGCTGAGGTGAGGGTCCAGAACTGTATTAGATGCTCTTCTTGTACTTGCAACTTGTCTTCATCTTTATTTTCTTGTTGTTATCTTTTAATTAACTTTATCTGTGAAATTCTTTTTCTGAAGGTTATGGACTTTCTCCAGCGTTTGGTTGAGTGGAAAAGACAAGCAGTACGGAGCCAAGCCATGTTGTAAAGAGGGTAGAAGAAGATATAAATATATTCCCAGGCACCCTTACAAGAGTTTTAAAAAAGGGGTGGAGTTAGTTTGGGAAGCTAATTAGATGATGTAATTTTCTGGTCAAGGTTTAAGTAAGTGTAAAAAAGGGCGAGAAAAAGGGAGAAAAAATTGCCACTTTTTCTTGGCCGAAATGCCTTGTACATTTTGTATCTAGCCCTGTACAAGGGAACGTATTCGGTATATGTAACTTTGCATGTTTATAAATGCATAGTGATTATTATGACCTAAATTAAAGAACAAGCTAAGTGACTCATTTCATTATAACTTCTCAATTAGTTAAATACACTTCCATTATCGATCTGTTTAATCTCTTAACTGTGCTTCGGTTGGATTATGCCCGTGTTTAGAAAAATAGATAAACACTAATAGTGTATTATTAGGTTGTGAGATCAGATATCATTTTCACCATTCTTCAGTCTCCTTCCTCCAAGAAAGTGGTCATCATCGCAGATAGAATAACCTTCAGGTTAAACTTCAACCGGAATGAAGATACTTGTTGTCCAAGTGAAAAAATATATGGAGTACTCATATATCTACCATCTTTAACAGTGAATAATTTTCTATTGTGCTTCCTTAACTAGCTACATATGTGTCTCTAATGGTATGGTTTCTCTTCTAAGAAAGAACGAGCATTCCTGATATGTTTAACACTGCTTTTAGATGGTTTTGGCATAATTTCATCAACTTTGACACCAGAGTTTATTTAATAAGATACAAGATTAAACGATATTAGTTTTTTATGGTGAATCCCTGTGATTATAGCGTCTATTGCAATCACGAAGGAAGGGGACAAATTCTTCAAGGAGGCCCCGGGCCAGTGGTCCGCACTCCTTATTCTTTCCTCCATTCATTCCACCTAAATATCATTCTATTGATTTATAAGACCGAATGCACCTCCATCAATCTAACTCAGGAAGAAGACGACGAAGCGAGTTGGTAATCAACCATTTGTTTAAAGTATAAGAATAGAAAATAACCAAACACTTACTAATTGTTATCATTTCACAATTCTATATGTCCTCGTCAAAAATACCTCATATGGTAACGTTCCAGCTAAATCTCGCGATCAAATATCAAGCTAATGAGTCTCCAGTGCAGTACGATAAACACTGAGGAATATAATTGCATGCATCACAACAAACTCTATCCTTAATTACCTTAAGAAGTATCTGTTGTTTGAGGATATATAAGATAACATTTCAATTCGAAAGCAAATTATGATTGGACTGTTGGATTCAGGTTCTGTGAGGACCTGATTGATTATGATCCAAGATCTTCTATGCCTTTAACAGCAGGCACATGTCATTGCAGAGTCAAATGGATTTATCAGCTAGAGATATTCCGTTTTCATTTTTGTTTAGAAAAAAAAAAAAAAAAGGAGCCAACAAAAATGAGCTAGATACTCAGGTCGCGAAAGATATTGTACTAAGCAGATAGACCTAGTTTTGGTTTTATTACCCAATGCTACATGGAGATCTCTTTGCATCTTTTTATTTATTTATTATAATTCAACGAGTTAACTAACTAGAGCTGGCATTGAGGACTGAACAACTATTATTTTGATTCCAGTAATAAAGCAAGGAATAAACAAAGATCTGTATCTAATGCAAGCATCCAGTTCAAAGCTGGTTAGATGTTTGAAACTGAATCTCTCCGTTGAAACATCTATATGATATCAATTGATTGTCCCTAGCTACGATTAATAATTGGTAAAAGCTGAAATCTATACAAGTACTCGTGGTAGCACATTGTCTTAGAAGTTTAGGTCTAGGAATCAAAGCCAAGTTGGCAACTATTTTCATCTTTGATTTTATTTTATTTTAGGGTGGTGCTATTCACACACTCATTTTCTCTATTCACACACCCCCTCTATTTTCCTATTACTTTAATTCAATTTGTTTCTACAAATTACCCTAACTACTCTCATTTGTAATTATGTTTTTTTTTTTTTTTCTATTTGACAAGTCAATCATGAATCAAATATCATTATACAATAAATTAATTTTAAGAGTTTCGTACCATTGATTATGCATGTGTTTGCATTTGTCTAGCTCCTCAGGTAAGGATCTTGTTTTTCAAACAATTAATTTTGAACTATACTCCAAATATTTTTTTTTGTTGTACCTAAAAATTTCTCAAATTTGCAGACTACGTTTGAAAATGGCTTATTGCCAATCTATAAGAAACGAGAAACTCAAATAAGCTAGGTGCAATATTGGACCCCGAGACAACAAAGGAGTAAAGTATGCTTCTTACCCTTCCTACTTGTATGAGGATAAACTTTGCAATTTAGATTGATGAACGTAATTACCTAGGAAATATATTCCTTGTCTAATAATACAGTTCATTCCACTTAATGAACTTAATATTTTTCCTTCATTTATATAGGTAAAAGAAAATTGATTTATTGTATAATAATATTTGATTCATGATTGACTAAAAAAAATTAAACTATACGTGTTTGCACGCTCCAAATTTTCATGTTTCTAAAGAGAAACCACAACAGAAGAGAAGAGACAGAGGACAAGAGTTCTAACATGAGAGCAGCGCCGCTCTTCTCTAACCCTAGCCCCTAGGCTGGGCTATCTATTTCCTGCATCAATAGCTGATCTCTAAGCCAGCCATGGATCTGGCCATCACAAAGTCCGGTAAACAAAGGATGGAAGGGGAGTGCGGGTTCTGACTCATGAACACCAAGCTTTATCTAATCTAGGGAACTCAGCTTTCTCCGGCGAAGAATGGAGCGTAATCAATCCACCCCAAACCGAGGCACTCCTTGTTAATCTGCTGGTGTTGGCAACGCTGGCTACTGGTGGCGAAGGGACGCGAGTGCATAACTGGATTTGGGTGTCCAAAGTAGGGTGGAAGGCATTGTGCCTGTTTTGGGCCCCTATTTGTGCCAGTTCTCGGTGGCGTGGACGGTGGAGACTACGGACTTACCGTCGACTATGTTAGTGTGGCTGTTTGAATGGCCGTCGGCGACTCTGGAGGCTGGGGATTCATGTTGGTGGGTCTTGGGGCTTCTTCGGCCTCTGGTTGCGACTACAGCACAGAAATCAAGTGTTGGGTCTGGATCTCTCGAGTCCAGCATGAGCATTGGGTCTTTGTACCCAATTTTTAATTAGTTTTGTTTTAACTAGCCTATTACTATGCGAGATTAGTTCATAGTTATGGGCTTACTTTAAATAAGTGAGCGATAAGTTCAAATATAGTTGGTCTATCCTATGTACCACTGTGGCTCCTTCACGAATTCTTGTCTGGCCATTGTTATGTGTAAGTGGATGAGTATGTAATGACTTTCTTGGCATGCAGTATTATCAATGAAATTTCATTAATTCAAAAAAAAAAAAAATGATTGACTTAGAAAAAAGGAAAAAGGAAAAAGAAAAAAGAAAAAAGAAAAAAGAAAAAAGAAAAAAGAAAAAAGAAAAAGAATTAGAATTGCAAGAAAGGATAGTTAGGGTAATTTCACTAATTTGTAAAAAAAAAAATTGAATTAAAAGAAAATGGGTGTGTATGAATAGCACCACCCTTCTTTTATTGTTTATATACGAAAATGTTCACCTGGTCAGTTATTGACCAAGAAAATAATGCTCAACCACCCTTGGATGTAAATCCAATGGCAGAGAGAATTATTATTAAGTTGAGGTGTTTTGTTTTCCACCATTGGATGTAAGTCTAATGGTTATTGAGCAAAAATTCTTTAGTCAGCAACTGACCAGGTGAACACCACTGTGTTTATATATGTATAGTGTCTCTATATTTGTAATAGGTTATGCATTTGCGAACGATTCTTAACTGCTATCGTTACTATATTAATTTTTACTACGAGATTAATCTCCTTTATTAATTATACTATGACATTAATCTCATCAATGACGTATTTGAATGACCCGCAGTATCATTTTTTTCCCATCATATTAATTGAATTCTTCTTTCCTGGGTAATTAGGTATGACATGTATGGTACCCTATGAATCACACCCGTTGATTAGTGTGGAAAATTCAGTTATGAAATCAATTTCTTTAAGGTCTAAAGTAGCTAACACCAACTTGCTTTTCAAGTGCTATTGATCGAATTAATGCCATAGTACAATTAGACCTGTAAATGGACCGGATTTTGATCCGGACCCGCTCCAGATCCGTAGCTATTAAACGGGTTTGGATTGAACATTTTGATCCGTTGATCCGTTAATGATCCGAATCCGTTAACCCGTTTAATAAACGGATCGGATTTGGATTTAGGTCGATCCGATCCGTTAATGATTCGACCCATTTTAGTAATAAAAAAATATTATTTTTTATTAATATATTATTATTTTTTAAATATAAAATATAAAATATAAAATATTAAAGATTTCTACTATTACTTTTTTGCAGAAATCTAAGAGGCAAACGTCTGCTTCGTAATTTTATTTTTGATAATGTAATTTTATTTTTGGTGATACTCTTCATGTAGATCATGTTATTTTAATATTTTATTAATATCTTATGAGATATTATGATATAAATTTAATATTACTATTTAAAATTTAAAAATATTTGAAATTATAAACGGATCGGATTAGCGGATCGGGTATCCGTTAATCCGACGGATACGGATTTGGATCGAGGTATCAATGATCCGCCGGGTTAACGGAGCGGGTTTGGATCAAATTTTTTTTTAGTAAACGGATTTGGATTTAGGTCGATCCGATCCGAACCCGGTCCATTTACAGGCCTAAGTACAATGCAGCTAGTTAATTTCATGGTACAGAGGAAAAGATGAGTAAATTAAAGGTCTTTGACTCAAAACACTAAAATCAGTCAAAATTGTCCCACTTATCTCAGCAACAATTTTTTTTTTTTTTAATTCCTCCTAATCTAATTTGAAGCAAAATGACAATTTTGCCTTTAACCAAATTAATAAACCCCTCGATCTCTCGCTCATTCAGATCGTGCTCTCTCTCATCCCTCTCCGATTTGGCTATTTCAGAAATCTCTCTCTCTCTCTCGGGGGTGTCCACCCTTTTTAGCTTCGCCGGAACAACTTTCTCGAACTTCTTCGATTTCGTCATTCGGATAGCTTTCTGAAACTCCAAACCTGATTTCGAGTCCGAGTCTGACTTAGCGTCGGAGTTCAAGGCGGTTTTAGGTTTAGGATTGGCGGTGAAGATGATCTGCTTGTCCTGATATACCACGTCCTCTTTCACACTCAAGACAACATCGTGGACCTGGTGTTCGACGGCGTAGACGGCAAAATCAGTTTTGGCGAAGTAGACAGCGGTGAGCTGGACGAACTGCCAGGCAGAAGATTTTCATTCCAAAATGGAATACCACGATTTGGTACTAAAGATTTTTGAAGTTGGTTTTTTTTTTTTTTTTTTGGTTACCAGAAACTGAAGGAGTGGATGTTTAATTGCGTAGCAGTGAGTTAGTTCACTTTTTTTTTTTTGATAATGGAGCCAGTAGGTGAATATATATTCATCAAAAGCCAGAATAGGCCATTACATACCCTTCCGCTGCCATTTACAGACAAGAAGATAGTGGTGGTACCACAACGGTACATAGAAACACAGACCCACTCATTGTACAATCAATACGTAGACATAGCGGGAATCCCCCTTTGGTACTACGCCGGAGGCGCTAGAGAGATCTGGCCATTCCAACCTAACTCTTTAACCAATAAACCTAGCTGCCTAGAGACCTTAATTGGTGTACACCTAGATCCACTGAGAATTAAGTGGACAAGACCAGACCAAATTCCAAAACTAAATACTAAAACTAGATGCACAAAGGTGCGTAGAATGTCCTTGGAAACGGAACCTTATTGTAATTAGAAAAACTAAAAAACATAGGATGGACCAAGGGCAAAAACACCCCAACCCAAAAGAGAGCAGTCCCAAGAGAATGGGCCCAACTCAAGGCCCAGTAGCCAAAGGATGACCCGAGCCTGCCACTTCCTCCCACCTCCAGCCATCGACTATGCTGCCCGACCCACGATCGCCGCGACCTCCCCCACGGATCCGCACAGAAACACCGCCCAGACGCCCCCACCACGTTCCGAGCAGATTCCCCCCAGACCACCAAAGCCCCGCCGCCCCACCAATCTGCCGGAAAACTGCCATGGCCACCACGTCGTCACAGGTCCAGGAGATTCCCTGCTGAAGATGCCCATCGCCATAGGTCATGGAAGCCATCGACAAGCACCACCTGCATAATCTGAAAAACCCAAGCTCCATCATCATCCGTTCCGCACAAAGCCTCGAGCCACACCGCACTCATGAGACTACCGACATAGCTTTCAAAACCCGCCCGGCAACAGCCCAGTCGGCATGGCGAACCACCACCGATGAGCGCCGCCGGACGAGAAGACTAGGAGATCTTGAAAAAAACCCGAGGCACGGTCCGGGTTTTGCGGAGCCGTAGAGAGAGATAACCTTTCGATGAAAAGAATAAGTCGTTTCCTGGCCTGTGAGTTAGTTCACTTAGTTGTGCTTGGCTGGAATTAATTAATTTGGTCCTTGCTGTGATTTAAACTAAATGCATATAATTTGTTTGATTTAGTCAAAGCTGGGGAAATATTGAAAAAGAGTCAATGATTGGTAGCATTGTATTACTATAGCCAGAAGGTGTGGTCTGCTTAGCACAGTCCAAGAAAAATGTGGTGGTTGCGCAAAATTGCTTTTCAGTGAGTGCTTTAAGTTACATAATCGAATGCCGACGAACATCATATGATAATGGATTATGGTGAAGCATGGAGTTGATCGAGCTTGTAGTTGTGTAATGTAGGAAATGAGTGGAAGGTTTTTTGTTTCCTCGATCAGGTTTTATTTAGTGAGAAAAAGGTTTTGCGTTCATGTGTTGTACACTTGTACGTTTTAGTTGGTTTAACAAGGATGTGTTTGGATTAGCGGAAGAAAAAGGAAAGAAAAGAAAAAATTATTGGGGGGCAATATACGTCTATTGGGGGGCAATAGAATTTTTGAATTAATGTAAGGGCTAAATACAAATTACTACCCTGTGGTTTAGGTCCAAAATCAATTCAGTCCCTGAACTTCTAATTTCATCAAAAACACCCCTGCACTTTCAATTTTGATCTAATAGGTCCAATTTGTTAGTTTTCCTACAATTGAGTTATTTAACTTGTTAATGTGGCTCATATATGGCCTATGTTTTATGATGTGGTGTTGAGGTGATCTGCATAGTCAATTTAGGAGTGAGTCATACTATTAAAAATAAATAGTTTTTCAACAAATAATCCAACTATAACTTGAACTCATAATAGAATACTAACGAATTGGACCTATTAGATCAAAATTGAAAGTGCAGGGGTGTTTTTGATAAAATTAGAAATCTAGGGACTGAATTGATTTTGGACCTAAACCACAGGGTACTAACTAGTATTTAGCCCTTAATGTAATATTCTCGTTTTTTTTTCTTTAATAAAAGTTTTATTTGTCTAAATTTAAGGAAATTAGTTCTCATTTCGGCGACTGAAAGTTCTAGTGGGGGGCAATAGACTTTTATTGCCCCTCTATCTATTAGGGGGCAATAGACTATTGGGGGACATAGACGTCTATTGCCCCTCTATTGGGGGGCAATAAACATTTCCGGCGACCTATGAGATTTTTGACAACCTCTTTGGGGATCTCTAGCGACATTTCTAGAAAAATCCGGTGGGCGGCAGTCGGTGACCGGAATCTGGCGACCGGCCTCTGGCGAAGTCTCATATTGTTTCTCTCTTTTCGATTTTCTTTTTCAGTAATAAAGGGATGAGAGTAAAATAGTTTTTTAAAAAAAAGCTTAATAGGGTATTAGAGAAGACTTTCTTAGAGTGTTTTAAATAAGAGAGAATTAAAAAAAATTTAATGGGGTAAGTAGGAAAAAAATCCCTAAAAATAATATAAATGGACAAAAACCTTAAATTAAATTATTCTGAGTTAGTACAGTTGTTACTGAATAGCCAATAACCTAATTGCTGCTTCCTTTTTCGCATACCATTACATCTAAATACCCTTTTCTCAGGCAACAAAGAGAAAATATATGCCTTTGGAAATAACATTAATAAATAAGTAGAAATGAGTTGGCACTCATATATACGTAAATTAAGATAATAATTGAAGCACTAATCATATATGAATTGACTGCATATTTTACACACTCAAAAAGCTGTGCCAATGTGTTCTTGAAATAAACAAACAACATTTGTATATTCAAATCAAAACTTCCTTGGAGGAAGGTATACACACGAATATCCTCACAAACCCCACAAACATAAATATGAAAACAATAATCCGCAGGCATTGTTAGACCGTATAAGGTAGCTAGGGTTGGAAAGCATGGCAAACATTGCTAAGTTGCTAACAATTAACAGAAGAACAAGTCTACCTATTGGGTACCCAGATTTGAAGAAACCCCACCACAATGCATGTAGATGAATGGAATCTGTCTCATTTTTTTAGGGTTTGCGATTACTTTTAGTTTTTCCTCTTTTACTTTTGCGAGGGAGTGAAGAAGGATAACCTTTATGGTTAGGTCTTGAAAGTGAGACTCACCACTAGCTTTTTTTGGGAAGAGGAATCTATATATGGTTGAATGAGGAGCTGGAATCCACTTAAAGAGGGGTTTGATATGCAAAAGGAAAAAAAAAAAGGATTTTGGAATAGAGACACTAACATGGCTCCAAAGGCTATATAGCGTTGAGTCTTTGACAACCTCGTTTCTTTGGTACGTGGAAAGATGAAGTCCACTACTCGATTCAATACCCCCATATCATTGTTGCCCTTAACTGAAATAAAATAACTTGTACTACTCCTCCTCCTCTTCGGAATGCCTTCAATTATTGGTGAAAAGCTGAGGAAAAAGCATATAAAGCCCCTCCCCCGACCCAATTATGTATCCAGATTTCAAGCTAAAATCTCTCTTCCTTTAATTCTTTTTTAGTCCTCGAACTCGATCATTCAGGTCTTTGGAAAAAGTAACCTAGTTCAGATCTTGTTTTTAGCTACACTTGCATACATTATAATATGCATATTCTAGTCTTGGTCTGCAGAAATCCCTCTTGCTCCCACCAACCCAAACCATAAGATACTAGAACATGTATATAATACAAAATTCATTATTTATACTTACTTAAACAGCCAGGTTGTTAATTAGGAATTGTGCATGTCATATATAATTATCCCAGGTGGAATAAGTAGTTATCTATTATTGCGTTATTGGTCGATTATGGAGTATAATGAGTGGGATGGTTCCTAATTCTTTAAGTTGTATCAGAGTCTTCTAAGAGAGAGATATATATATAATTATCCCAGGTGGAATAAGTAGTTATCTATTATTGCGTTATTGGTCGATTATGGAGTATAATGAGTGGGATGGTTCCTAATTCTTTAAGTTGTATCAGAGTCTTCTAAGATATATATATATATATATATATATAGATATATCTCAATCATTCATGTCATTAAGCACGGAAACTAGAACATTAAACACAAAATCAGTTGGTATGATGAACGGAGACGGCGATGGAGCTGTCATTGGTGCCCTAAAAGGCTAAAAGCCAATGGGTTCGATATGAAATATGTGCCCTACCATGCTTTTGAGACTACTGTGAGTCTTATTGGTCTTTCTGTGTAATTTTTTCTAAATACATTTCGGAGTATGCCTACTAAATGATTCATAGCATTTCACTCCTCACATTCTAAAATTCACCCTACTTGCCTCTGTCGGTCGTTATTGCACTCAATCAAATGTATAAATTAATGAACCTATTAATATAAATCTCTTAGTGCGCCAATCAAAATAGAATTAATTGAAAACACTTGAAGATTAGTTTTGCGATGAAGTATATTATCTAATCGCCCAATCTCTCCGAACACAGGTATAGTTGAGAACAATATCGGTTTCACGTTAGATCGAAACGTGGCCTCAATGCATATTGATTCTGATTCCTAAAAACAATAATACAAAGCTCAACGAATTGTATGGCGGACTAATTATAAGATAGCATGGGGAGGAACTTGTGGTGTGTCAGTACTCTCGTGTTGGCCCTAACAATGGTCCTGAGACGGTACGTGTAGATTACTTGTTATTCACTTCACTAGGGTTTCTCTACACGTGTTTAGCCCTAGAGAATTGGTCCCCACATTGAAGGCCGAGCCGTAGAGGCGGTGGTCTCTCTTGAAGTACTATAATAAATTAGGTTGATATATTACCCGATTTATGAAACAAGTATGGATCATCGCCCAGTTAGTTAGTGGTTCATTGGTTGGCTACCTCCTTCTTCTCTTCTTCTTCGACGATCACGTGAATCCACGTGACCCTAGATGCCCTAACTTTAATTGTCGCATTTAGTTGTAATAGTCGTGGTGGGGAGGGAATAAATGGAGCTAGAGGGGTCTTTATTATGTGTATATGGGTCATTGGTCGAATCCGTCAGGATCGAACTCTAGGGTTGGTCTTGACTTGTGTAGTGAAAGAGATTGACGGGGAGGAATATAACGATGAATAATTGGTGTGTTCATGGGTCATTACCCAATGCATGCATGTATAAATCAACAAGTTGTTTTGTGAATAGAGTTGACGTGTGAATGTGTGTGAAATTTTTCAATGGTGGGAATCAAAATTCTCTGTGAACATTGAATATGAAAGGGTCAAGACTCGATCAATGTCGGTACCTTTATTGTCTGTTCATCTAAATTATATTGATATTATCTCAAACTTAATTATATGCAACGAAAGAAGAATTTAGCCAAAAATATAGGTTGCTATACAATTCAAAATTGTGAATAGTCTGAAATAGTTGCTACGATATCTATTTGAATCACGTGTTTCTATTTTAGATATGTTTTTTCACACGGTGTAAATCGGTGTATGATAATTTGCAAACTTAATTAACAGTGAATATTCATAACATGGAGATGGTATTGATTGCATGCATGAATATTGCAGTTCTATTTAGGGAGCAGAGGACCTATGAGACTATAGATTGATGTAAATGAGTCAAAGGAAGGGTCAAAGACTGGAGAAAATTTGCTCGAGAAATGTTTCAGTACTGTCTCCTCTCGTGATCTCAATTAATGGTGACAGAGAAAAACAGGAACAAAACCAGAAACTGTAGAGAAGAAGAACATGCACCATGACAACATGGTAATCAATGGTTTTGTATCGTTGCTGGTGAAATTATATGATCGAGGGATCAACTCGATACATCAGTAGGTCAGTTTTAGCAGTCTCTTGTCTAAAGCTTGTCTAAGAAACAAAGAAGATTGTGGCCATTCAGTCCTGATCTTTTTCTTCTATACATTTCTCCAATAGTTTTTTCGAAAGTTGAATCTTCACAATCCAATAGTCTCATCAAATAATGGATTTTGTCAGTTTGGACCAGAACATTGGAGATGAATCTAATTTTTTAAGTCGCCTAATATGTCACTTACTATTAAATTAATTAATAAGTGACCCAAGCTACTTAATTTGACTATATAGGAGGTATAGATGTATATATATGAAGGTTAATATGCGACATGATGCATAAGTAAGAACGAGATTAGTCTTGATAAAAAACAAGAATAAAGAACTAGATTAGTTATAGGGTGTGGTTATTGTCACTCTACTGACTACTTTTTTCACTCTATATTCTCTTCTCACCCTATATATATGTATATATTTTAATTTCAAGTTTACTTAGTTCACTCAAATATAGTATCGAAAATATCCTTTTCAATCTAGGTTAATAGGATTTAACTTAAATTCTTTTTCTATTCCATTTTTACACTGCTTGTTGAATTACATAATGGAATGATTTCTTTTACTAAAAAAAAAAGTAAACTAAAACAAATCAGATCGATGATTTCTTATTACATAATACAAGCGTTTCATAATAAATTAAGAGTTCTAAGATCATGATCATGGAACCCAGCCAAAGGTATAATTTATAGAGGCTTTCTGTCTGCAACAGCTAGCAGCATGTATTGATTAGTGATCTACCTTCTCGAAGTTCGCTTGAAGCAAGTTCATAAGAATAAAGAAAAGGCTAAATGAACATATAAAAGCAGCCTTAGTCAGCTTCACATCAGTAAAAAGATTGCTTTCGATTATTTAATGACTGTGATCATTGAGCAAAACATGAAATGTATCTCGTTCTAATTATGGGTTTATACAATTCCCATGATCTGCACTCTGCAGTAATTAAGCAAACATTTCAGAATCAGATTATTCTATATGAAAACAATTCTTGTAACTAGCTACCAGGAATTTTTTTTTGGTACGGACTAGCTACCAGGATTAATGAAACAAGGAGAAAGAGAAATTGATCTTTGAATCCATTAGAAAAGGAGCATTATGGTTCCAACTAACCATGTGCAACTCCACATTGAAAGAAAAAGGTCGGAGGAGTCTTTTGGGGATCTGACTAATTACTAAGCTGTAAAGTATAATTTCTCAGGAGAAAAAGAAGATGGCCTGCTCTATTTGAACACTACTAAAGTTTCCCTCCTTTTGTCCAACACTAGTTTTTTAAAGTACCACCTCTTTAAAGGGATTAAAGCCTTAAAGCTACTTGCTTTTTTGGCAAAAATAGTTTGTTTCATGCGCCCATTAAGTTTTCTCCTTTCTTCTTTGGCAGAAAATAATGAAGTCCTATCATTAATCCATGGGAAAAATGCATGCTTGGTACATTTGCTCTAGGAATCAATGATCGATGTGCGAGGAGAGAAATATTATTAACGGTTATTGTTATTATTATTATTATTATTTTGAGTAAATGTGGATTTCATTAAACACATGCCAAGATGATCATTACATATCCTTCTGCTGCCTTCAACTAGACAGATCAAGAAGCTGTAGTAAGAGAACTACTGTGATACATAGGAATAGACCACCTATATTCGAACTAACCGCTCACTTATTAAAGCGAGCCTATGACTATGGAGACATTAAGACATAGGACATAGGCCTAGCACCACATGAACCTATATTTTTCCCTTACCCTTCAAGGTAGGGCTAGGAGATTTTGTCGAACACAATCTTTGTCCAGTCCATGGAGATATTGGGCCCAATAGCTTGGTGAAGTGGGCCTCACAGCTGCCCAAACACTTAATGAAGAGCCCAAACCCACACTCTTCCTTCATTTTCAGTTTCTGGCTTATAGCATTGATAAGCCCATTACCAAGAGCCCTAAGGACCAGCCCAATAGTTTTCCCTAGCCCATTTGGGCCCAAATCCAATATCCCTAAGGTAGCACCTTTGCCACCATCCACGCCATCTCCATCGCAGGTAAGCATGGCGCCATTCACCCGGCCACTTGGACCACTGTTAAAGAGTAGCTTCACTACCCATGGAAACCAGGCAATCTCTAGCAGAACCCCCAAGAACTGGGCTTGGATTGGAGCCGAAAAGCAGTCCCTTCGTACTGATTTGGACACCCAGATCCATGGGCATCTGATAGCGCTAAAAACCAAGCGCGCAATTTAATCCTGAAAATGTCATCGTTAGTATATAGTAAATAGGGATCGTTCTAACCAGGATTGAGGGTACACTTGTAATTGCAAAAACAAGTAAATAATTAATAAAAGTACAAATTATTATTTACAAAAATAAAACAAACACAAGGGGGTTTTAGGAGTAAAAAAAAAAAAAAATAAAATTAAAAAAAAACAAACAAAAACATATATACAAGGGTGGAACGCAAGGAACAAAGATCAAATTCACAATCATATGAATGAAATCCAATTACAATTCCTATAGTTGATTTTCTATGTCATGAGAAAGAAGTTGACCATGTGAAACGTTAGAAAGCAAACGATTTCCCATTTTTTACTTTCCTTCACTAATTAATCCAAGTAAAAGCACCTAAATCAATCCTATTGAACATGCAATCATAGTCTAGAAAGCTAGCTAATTAAGAACACATTCAACGCATGAAGCATAGAGAAAGGATGTCAACCAAAGTGCACAACCTAGTTATGAATAAGTTCACCTATTTGCAATCCTCCTTAATTGATTTCGACTTTTGTCCAAAGCCTTTACTACTTAAATCTAGCTCCAATTACATGCATATATCCTAAGTTGGCCACCAAAGAACAGAAACATGCAAAAGTTTTCTGTAATCTAAAATCAATCAAGCAATCTCACATAAGCAACATATAAATCAACATATAAAAATTACAATTTTATTTCAAAACATATAAATGGGCTTTAAACTTTTCCCTTAACGTCATGTTAACTAGAATTTATAACTCTACGAATCAAACAAAGGAAAATAAAAGAAAGTATGAAATACACCGTGAAAGATGGATGACAAAGCCTTGAGACGAAGAACTTGAAGATCCTTGAAAGCAAGCAATCTTCTAGGGACGACACAAGGGTGGATGGCGGATAGGATCTTCATGTATTGCATCACTTCTTCTCCTCTTTGGTTGAGACGCAGAGCTTCTGAAGACTAGAGAATGGAGAGAATTTTTCTAATGTTTATTTTCTGAGGGGAGAGGTGTGTTGTGTTATGTTGGTGTCTGTAAAACGTCTAGAGAGGAGGGTATATATAGGGGAAGGCGAGGCTTCATAAATTTAATTTCTAAGGAATTTTCTGGTTGCACCACACAGCTCTAGCTAATGAATTAATGCCACGTTAGCTCTGCCATGTCACTCAACCAATCAAAAAGCTCCAAAATAATTTAATAATCTTTCCAAATATACTATTGCTGATTTCCCTTGATTTTATCTGATTTTTCTCTTAATTTTTGGCCAAAATAATTTTGAGTGAAAATAGGAATGAATCTGGAGTTGTTTTGGACCTTTTCTCCCTTAAATCTCTCCATGACATCATTATCCTTGATCCTCTCTTGATTTTTGACATTAACTCCATGATTTCCATCCATTTTTCATGCCAAAATATATTCTTGAAATTCGGCCAAAATCAGTTTGCATCTAATACGGACCCAAAATCTGATTTTTAACCATATTTTCTCGCCAAAAATGACACCCAATCCATATCACCTTTGTAAAGGACATCTTGACCTTGTTCTTGGGTCTCCTAGTCCACCCAGGTATCCTATTGTCATCGGAACTACTCATTTTTTTGCCATTTCTCTTCATTTATTCCAATGTACACTATGTCAATAAACTCATCAGACAACAGCCAAGGACTGTCGTCTGATTCAGAAAATTTCTGTTGTCTAGTAGCCTGATATCTCTTAGGCCTTCAGACGACAGATATTACCCGTGATCTATATTTCACTCAAACAACATAGGCCGGCCAATAATCTGTTGTCTGATTATGTCCAAATATAGCAAATTATGACTTTCTGTTGTTACAGCTGTAACAAGACGACAGTTACATGTTGTCATAAAGGTTTCTGCACAACATCTTTTCATAAAACTCTATCGTATGTATTTCATTAAGACGACAGAAATCTGTTGTGTGAATATATGGAGATTTGAAATATGTTGGATTTTTTCTGTTGTGTGAATCAATTGTGGACAACATATATTTGTTATGTTCTGTTGTTTCTTTTTTACTAAAATGACAGAAATATGTCGTTTGAATATGTAGAGGTCTGCTCTTTCTTGGGTTTTTCTGTTGTGTGACTCAATTACGAACAACATATATTCATAAATTTCTATTGTTTCTTGTTGACTAAAATGACAGAAATATGTCGTTTGAATATAGAGGCGTGAACTTTCTTGAGTCTTTCTGTTGTCTGATTAGCATAAGGACTATAGTTAGCCTGCTTCATATGTGGTTTATGGTGACTTCAGACAACAGACATTTGCTTGAATTTTGTTGTTTGATGTTGATTCGGATTTCAGCTTGTTCTTGTTCTTATGCCCATCAACTAACACCTCCAATCTTGACATGATAAGATATAGACACAAGTGCCATTGGCAAAGAAACAGTTTTCATATATATATATTGATCTTTTCATATTAACAACTCCAAATGTACAAGTCATCAATACATTATCTTAACATAATAGTACATAGAAACAAGTAGTTAACACAACCTTGTCCCTTGAGCAGCTCAGTTGTTAGCATTTCTTCTACTACTTCTTTCATTCCAATTCTGAAGCAGAGGCTCTCCTCACTGGTGAAATGCTACAACTTTGTCGCCCGCTTTGAACTTCTGGACTCCTTATCCAACATCAAACCTTCATTATGTAGTCTTGAGCTACCTGAATTATCCAATGAGCATGCAATAACAAAATGGAGAAATCCCAATGTACACAAAATGTTATGTTAATTAATACAGAGGCACACCGCAAATACATAAATTGAACATGCTTTAAGCAAACCTGGTATAGGAAAAGTAGCAATCCATGAGCAAAGCCTGGACTAAGAGTAATCTACGAATATAAGATGCAAAATACTGTGTATGTTTTTATGATGTAATCTTAAGCAAAGAAGAAAACAAATGTACCCAGTCCCAACACAAAACAGAGAAACACCAGCAACCTGCCAAAAAGGAAGAAAAGAATATCAGATACCAATCAACCAAATGTACTCCAAACCAAAACCCCTGCAACCTGGAAGTTTTCTATGTACCTGCAACTCATTAAAATATTTAACAAAGACATAATTCAAAATAGATTAAGAACCAAATTTAGTGTCAAAAACAAACTAAATCCTAAAAAAGATGATACATTTCCAAAACGAGGCAAAGTAGGTGAGCAAGAATGAGATGTTTGAGAGTCAATCTCAGATTGAGATCGATTTGCAACCCAAAATTTCTACCACATGTTTGGTATGTGCATGAACAAAAAACTAACTCAAATCCCATAAAATAAACTTAATCTTCAATCATTCTCCAAATATCAAAATCCAGCAAGTTACTATGTAGACAATTTGCTGAAAGTGTGTTGATTACTTCCAAAATATTAATCCACACTTTACACTATGTATTTGTTTGACTGGTACGTCCTCATTCTTTGAAAGCAATGGCTTGGCAGCCATGAATTCAACTAAAAGCAAGTAATAGCAAAATGCATATGTAAATGTCAAGGAAAGCCCATATCCAGTGCTTCACAAAGAAATGCACATAAATATACAAATGATTTAAGTTTGATTGTTCACCTAAAGGCATCAAACGATATAGTCCAACACGTCCATCATGCAAAGGTCTGAGCCCTGAAAAGTTGATTCGGTTGCTTGCTTTAGAATGTCTTCAGTTTGTAATTAATAAAGAACTTAATGGTGGATTGGAGAATTCGTGAATTGCAGCTATAAGATGCTATGCAACCTGCAGAAGTAAAGAAAACAAAAATACAGATGAGGGTATGAACCATAAACAAAATTGGACAAGTAAGCTCTGATTATCTTTTTGAATTAAATCAGCACCAATTCACTCTGAAAAATAATCAAAAATAGCCGGAAGAATTGATCTTACCATGGGCCATACAATAGCTCCCTAGTTGATTTGACTCTTCTACATTCAAATAATTGGATTCCATCCGATACAATGCCAGATACTTGAAGATTATGAACTTTGTTTATATAAGAACTACACTTAAGTTTCTACTCTTTTGTTGAGATAGGGATAGAACTCACAAATTTCTAACAGCTAAGATTAATGTTATTGTGGTAATGTAGGGATTTCTTAGGGCAGTTTCTGACATTAAGCACAAAACACGATGAGGATATATTTGCAAACTAACCGAATGATGATCGCTTTGCAGCTTGAGAAACTTCAGAGATTGGGTCAAATTGCAAAATGGCAGATCAAATATCTTATACAAAGCAAGACATCTGACAAGTATATTTTAAAGACTTTGCTCTCAAGGAAACAGAAAATACTTTAATAAACTGGCAAGTCTGGAGGAACTGGAATATTTAAGGTATCTCCTAACGAGAATGTCTCAACTCAATCACAATAACCTGAGAAATGATTTGATATAGTTAAGATTAGAGCAGGTTTTTTTGGGCCTGGGAAATTTAACCATTACCAAAAATAACGCTAGACTTTATTCCAAAATAACACTAGAGTTTATTTAAGTAGACTAACAAAAACTGAAAAAAGGATATGCATGTCAGACATTTCAAGAAAACATCAGAAAATTAGAGATGCCGCCATATATCCATGGAAAACTACATTAAGATCAAAATCCCTTGCTCCTGTATACTAATGTGCATGCTACTAAACCTTGTGTTACCAGAAGTACTTGCTCTTTCAACATTTGTGATGCCCCAGTGGATATATCCTAATTAATTTGCAATGGAGGCACAATCTAAGATGGATATCTACTCACCACAGTGATTCCATAAGCAACAGAGAACCAGGATTGAACATCTGTTCCACTCCTTCTTCATGAAGCTCGATAAGCATGTGCCTTCAACTTCACTTTTGATGAGGAAGAGACAAATAAACTGCTACTTCCAGTACTGCAAGATTGATGAATGCACAGATCACTGAAAAGTATAAGATGAATATTAATGTGTGAATGAGATCAATCATCTACCAACAAAGTAACAAAACCAAGATAAAAGAAAAAGAAGCAAAGATTAATTTCAATGATGATCTCATGCACACAGAAGCAATAATGAAGGTTAAATTGAGCATCTACACCACTTGACCGAGATCAGACCTTGCGAGAATGTGATATTCTAGATGGTGTACATTTGATTTCAATAGCATCAACTTGCTTGCATGAATTATAATGATGGAATCCCCACTCAAACCAAAATCAGGCTGCAATAATGCACTACAGAATTCTCATTGCAGCAAGACTAGAACAACTACAGACGCATTCAACACTAGTAAAACAACAGCATAACATAAACACACTTACTACCGTAGTAATTGATTCAAATCCAAACTTATGGTCCTGCCATTCATATACACCAAATGATCCTCCTCACTCCTCAGCCTAGTTGGAATTATATCAAGAGACATACAAGCATATTTTATACATATATATATATATATACATATATATATATACAGAACATATAGAGGTTGAATAGGAGTGCGGATAAACCAAGGAAATAGTCAAAAGGGGGAGAGAGAGAAGAAAGGTACCGCCAACCCAACTTGATTGACGGACAAAGAAAATTACACTGTCAGTACTGTGTTTTGTGTGTTAGGGTCAGTTAGTAGTTGGATGTATTGTTGCTTTCACGAAACAAGTTATAGCGACAAAAACGAAGATGATCGACATAATCCAGAAGTTCCATTAATTGAGCTCATACCGTGCAGGTGATGAAGGCCATGAGCCCATGAGAAAGAAAGCCAGGTCGCCCAAGCTCAATTTCGCCATCGACGGACCTGGAACGGTAGTGTTTCCGACTTCGACATTCCACCAACTCTGCGACGGGTCTTTTTGAAATTGCAGAAACCCTTCCCTGATGGACTCCACCGTCACCGATTCCCTGAGTAACATCCAATTCCATTTCAGTCACCCCCAATCAGTAAATCAACAAAAACCCTAACATCCCAATCTAATTTCAAAGGAAATTAGCAAAACCCCCAAATCGATCGATATCCCAACAAAACCATAAAATCCAAATCGAATTGAAGTCAAAACCCTAAGAGAAAGAACGAGCTTACCACGAAATTAACAATACTGAATACTTCAGACTCCAGCTCTTGAAATCAAAGAACTCCAGTTGTGGGAAAACCTAGTTCGGGGAGTGCAAAGGAATCTCTATTCTGATGGAGAGGAATCAAGGGAATCTGGGTTGGGTTGATGGTATTGGATGGGATATTGCTCTGGGTTGCTGCTGGGTTTGCTGCTCTAGGTAGCTTAGGGTTGTTGCTGGGTCGAGAGACAGCTAGGGGCGAGAGAATGTGTGTTTGATGTTTTGAGTTTTGACGAAGTGTGGGAAAAACACGGGCTTGTTAGGGCATCAATTTGATAAGTTTGCGTTGTAACAAAAAACAATTTTTGGACACACAATGAGAAGTAATTTTCCTGTTTCATTCAGACAACATAAATCTGTTGTCTTATTTTTTCAACTAGAAGTGAGAATTTCTTGGTTTATTCATACAACAGTTATCTGTTGTCTGAATTTTTCAAAGCTGGAAAAAATGAACAAGTGTGGATTTTCATGCTATTCAGACAACACAATTAGTTTATTCTGTCGTCTAAAAAACTTGAAACATGTCAGACGACTAGAAAACAAGTTTTCTGTCGTCTGAAGGCATTATTGGCATAGTGGTACCTAGAAAATAAAAACTAAATTAAAATTTATTTATTTAAGGAAATAACTAAGTAAAATATGAGGAAATAACTATTAAAACATCGATTAAAATGCTCCTATCAGCATCGCACCGTCGTTCGTGACATCTTCTGTAGCACTGGCCAAGTTCCACCCGTAGCTGCTGCCAGCAACATAAGAATAGCATGGTGACGAGCCCTGTCCATCTGCTTCTCAGTCAATGACGGTGACACCATTGAAGTCGCAGAGAGAGTGTGGGAAGTCTCCTGCAACCCGACTGTTTTGCCACCACCGCCATAGCCCAGGACACCGCTGTCATGTCGAAACATCTGTGAATCGGGCCACCCTGACCTCAGGCCTCCATCGAACAGAGTACTATTCTTCCAGGAAGACGGTTCAACAATTGGCTAAACAGAAGGATTTGGCCTATTCCTCGCAAAGGCAGATGGGAGGAAGAGGATCGGACCCAAACAATTTGGGCTTGGAAGTCGGTCGGAACCGCCATTTGCATCGCCGACATAGGGAGACGACGTTAGAGTGAGTGGGAGAACTAGGATTGCTAGAGAGAATAGGGTTTTCATACCTCTTTTACCAATTCGTTTATAAGGAAGGGTAGTTAGGGTAATTTTTAAAAGAAAATTGAATTAAAGTAAAAGAAAAATAGAGCGGGTGTGTGAATAGAGAAAAATGGTGTATTATTATTATTATTATTATTGCTAAACGAGAGAAAATGATTGATTTGGTGCTAACAAATGGTTTTAAGACCTAATTAGGCCCAAATGTGGAGGCCCAATCCTAATTTTTTAGGCCATAGGTACTGGACTATTGTTACAAATTAGGGCTAAATATAGATTACTACCCTATAGTTTGGGTCCAAAATTAATTCAGTTCCTGAACTTCTAATTTCATCAAAAACACCTCTGCATTTTCAATTTTAATCTAATAAGTCCAATTTGTTAGTTTTCCGACAATTGAGTTATTTAACTTGTTAACGTGGCTCATATATGGCTTATGTTTTATGATGTGGTGTCGAGATGGCCTGCATAGTCAATTTAGGAATGAGTCCTACTATTAAAAATAAATAATCTTTCAACAAATAATCCAACTATAACTTGAATCCATAACATAATATTAACTAATTGGACCTATTAGATCAAAATTGAAAGTGCAGGGGTGTTTTTGATGAAATTAGAAGTTTAGAGACTTAATTGATTTTGGACCTAAACCATAGGGTAATAACCAGTATTTAGCCCTATAAATTACAAGCATTTGGATAGAGGCTGAGAAACAATGCAAATTAGGAGACTATGCAATGAACATGCATGGCTAGAGAAGTGCAAAAATTCTAGCTGAAGTTATTTCTAGATTTTTAGGCATTATAATAAACACCATATCTTTCTAGCAAATGAATAGAAGTTAGAATTTTAGTTAAAAAAATAATTTCGATGAAAGAATCGGTAACATACAAGGATTTAATTTGAAGACAATTGAAAAGACTTTGCAATTGAAAGCTTTACAGGATTTGCCTGAATTTAGTGAATATCCTCCTGCAATTATAAATTGTGCAACAAATCTATGAATGACTTGTTTTGAAATAATACAGAACCCTTGTAATTGGTATTGCAAACATGATTAGGACAATACAGTGGTGTTCACCTGGTCAGTTGTTGACCAAAAAAATTAAGCTGAATTACCCTTAGATTTACATCCAAGGGTGGAAAATAAAACACCTCAACTTAATAATAATTCTCTCTGCCCTTGGATTTACATCCAAGGGTGGTTGAGCATTATTTTCTTGGTCAATAACTGACCACGTGAACATTTTCGTAGGACAATTGTTTGTGAGGATGGGATGTCGATCTGGGCTCTTAGCTACATTACCAATATCTTAGATAAATTTTTGATGACATCTTAGTACAAGTTCTTCCATCCTAGAAAATTTTATTTGAGGTTGGTCATTAAGTTGAAGTTGGAAAAAATTCTATAGTAAATTAAGTAGTTATACACAAGACTCTTCTATCAAATGACGGGTTGTGGGTATTGGGTAGTGACTTAGCCACATTGCGACCAGGTGGGTCCCAAGATCCACCTGAGTTTCTTCTTCTTCTTTATTTCAAGTATATTGTTATCATTGAAACCACCCTCAAGTATAAGGATCAAGTTATAGAATATGGGGACTAAGTAAGGATGCCGAACCCACAAGGATTGACAAATCCTTTCCTAGATAGGGAAAACCTAATGAAAACTAGAAAGAATCCACACAATTTACAAGGTCACAAAACCAAAACTCATTACAAGTTGGGGCAAGTGAATGATGTTATCAACAAATGGATAATGAATGTTTGTTTGTTTGAGTGACTAGTTGATTGACTAAACTAAATGCGAAGAAAGTAAACTAAGACTAGTTAAGCTAAAGTTGTAGAAAAATGGATGAGAGTTAGGGTTTGGATTGTCTACTACTAACCTCCCTTGATGCAACAATGCAATTGAATATGAATGGTGCTAAACCTATTGTCCAATTACCCTCTTAGCATCCGGATAAGACTACTAAGGCCTAAACTTCTTTGATTTTATTAGCTCTAACCGGATAAGTCTAGAATTAACTACCTAGGGACAAATTCAATTACCGGATAGGTCTCAATCCTTTGCCCCTAAATGCATTCAGCTTAGAGTTTAGATAACCAAGCAAGCAAACCAATCCTATCTCTAGGCAATGTTAGTTCACTACCCTCACATGCACACATGGTGTGCTTTCATGCTTTTTTTTGCCTAAAGGTAATCAATCTCTTAGCAAAAACTTCATGTCATGGCAAACACATTAACTCAAATTGATTAGGTCTAAGTAAATGCATTATACTTTTTATTTAGCATGTAAAGGTGACAACATGAATTTCATCAAATCATAAATAAAACATCAATTACAAGCAAGGTTGGCTAGGGCTTTCAACCTCCCCAACAAGTTCACTACTACTCATAAATAAATAAATCAGTTTTAACATACTACAATACATCAAGTAATTAGAGAGAGATAGAGAGTGAGAAGTGATTATTGATGGTGGTGGAAGTGGTGGTGGAGATGGTCTCCCATGTCATGGTGTGATGTTGTGGTGGTTGTCTCATCCTTCTTGCTCCTTAATGGTGTGGAGATGATGAATCTTGAGTAGCTAGTGATGGTTTGTAGTGTTGAGGTGGTTGTGGAATTCAGGGTGGTGGAAGTGGTGGAGATGGAGTTTGGTGTATGGATTTAAGGGAGTTGGAGTTGTGGAGAGAAGATTGAGCTAAAGTGAAGTGAGAATTGTATTAGCCAAATAGCCACCTTCAAGTATAAGGGGTACAAGTAATAGTATAGGGATTTAAGAGAGGTTGTTGAACCTACGAGGATTGGATTCCTTTCACTAGTTAGGGTGTGAATCTAAGGAGGGCTAGAATATGCAAATGTATAATCACGTACCTAGAATCACAAGGAAATCTAGGCTCATGGTGAGTATGTGCAAGATGGAGTAGTTATTTGATTTTAGTTTTTGAAGATAGTTTTGAATTGAAATCAACTAGACGCTCAAATATAAGCTAAATTACTCTAAACTATACTAGTGATCTAATGGATGAAAGTTAGGATTTAGATTGTCTACCACTAACCCCCTTGCAAGTATTGATGCATTTCAATATAAATGATGCTAAATTAATTAGCCAATTTCTCTCATTGCATCGCTCTCGGGTATAAGAAGGGACATGCTCCTTTTGTGATATCAAGCAACCATTCTCGGGTGTAGTACTTAACTATTTAAGGCATGTGTAGATACCTCTACTAGTGAGACTAGTTTGCTATCTCACCAAGCATAAGTAACACGCTCTTTTGGACACCCACAAGCTATGGTGAGGCCCAACTGCTACTTGCATCTCGTAGCCCTATGTTCAAGCTACGCTACGGTATCCGGAAGTCGCAAATCCGTCGCCGGGAAGCCACCTTTCCGGCCTTGCCAAGTTGCCTCCACAATATGCTTCTCTAGACTAGAATAGTGGGTTCTTGTCCCACATCTAAGAAAATGTAAAGGAGAAGCATTCCTTCACCTATAAAAGGAATGCCTCCTCCCACTTAAACACCATTCAACATAACTCCATTACATCTCTTGTAATCTTGTTGGGCCGCAAGGCTCAACACACATAGTTAAACATTCAAGTGGACGTAGTCTCCGGCTCATGCGGAGGCGAACCACTATACTTCGCTTGTGTCGTTCTCTCTCTCTCTCTCTCTTTCTCTAAAGCTAACTAGAGATCCCACGGATCACTAACGTTAACAGCATGCATTTTAATCCGGTTAGGTATTTAGTGCATTACCCTATGTACTTACATGAGCATTTGCAAGCATAATTAGCTACAATGAGCCACGCTCATACTACCGCCAATGGTACCAACTCTGGCCAAAGGAGTGACCTACGGGAACACAGCCAAGCAGGCTACAGCCTGAGCCCTGGCTTACCCCCAGATCACTGCCGACGCGCCGCCACGCTCCTCACCAAGACAGCATCAGAAGCTCCAGAAGCTGGGGACTGAAGCACATTAGTCCCACATCCAAAACATGGAGAAGATCAGCTCCCTCCTCACTTATAAAAGGTTATCTCCTCTCTCCTCATTAATTACGCATTTACTACTTACCTACAATTACTTTATCAACACAAATACATTGACTAACTTAGGTATCGGAGAAGAGAAGACCGCTCAACGCGGTCTCCCTCTGACGCCACTTTGGATTTTACTTGACAGGTAGCGGAAACTGAGAACTCAGCAAGTGACGATCCGCCCATTAGATCAGAGTTAATCGGACTTGAGTTACCGCGCAAATCATAGACGTTAACATTGGTGCCGTCTGTGGGAATCCTTGAACAAGAGGTCATCCTACCACAACTACCATGACTGGCGATAGAGGGGAAAACGCTCAGCAGCAAGTGGACCAGTCCGCCGACCCCCACCCCACAAACCTAGCAGCTAACGTTGATCCAGTGGTAAACGTTAACCGTGCACTATTCAATACCCCATCAAACCTAGAGGCGGAGACCCAGCCGGGCAGCAGTCGCTCACCAGTCCGGGACCTTGCCGCTATGTATGAACTGACATTGACAAGGCAAACAAGGAGCACGAACAGGAGCGCATAGAGAAGGTCGAGGCCCAAAAGTAGGTGGCCATGCTGATGTCAAAATTCGACGAATTAAAAAAGGAGTTGGAGGCAAACGTTAACACAGCACAAAGCGAGCAATTGCGGAGCACCAGACGCAGTCGACCCAATACGGGCGGAATGGTACCCATACCAGTCATACAGATGCAGGTACTGCTGAACCCACCAGAGATGACGGGCCCGCCTCTTCTTCCTCTCCTAATGATGGAGCAGGAGGCGGAATCACAACCAAACACCAACCGCCCGGCGGCCAGCTCTAGAACTGAAGGTAATCCACCTACCCCCAGGCGGGAGCTGGTTCAGCAGAACCTCTAGGCTAGGCCAGCTGGTGACATAACCGCCCTAATCCTGGAAAGGATGTAACAATTAGTGCAAAGGCTAGTCTTGGCGGAGACAAGCGCCCCAGCGCCAACGCCAAATCCGCTCTTTACGTCTAGACCAGGACCATTCACCGCCAGGATCCTGCAGGTCGTTAGACCAGCACATGCAAAGACACTAAAGATGTCACATTACAACGGCATGTCTGACCCCTTCGTCCACATAGAGACCTTCAAGATGTTCACTAACAATAAGGGATTTGATGACGCCACCTGCTACTTATTCAGCGAAACATTGGACGGTGAGGCAATGAACTGGTTCTTCGAATGCCCGCCAGACTCTATAGACTCATTCCACGCACTGTCAAACACTTTCCTCTCGCGGTTCATCCTGTTGGCCGCCAGACATCACAACACAACTCAGCTGTTCAACCTCAGGCAGGGGGCAGCGGAAACATTGAAGGCGTTCGTCACCAGGTGGCGAGCGGCGACATCTCAGTGCAGCGATCTCGACAAGACAATGGCGCTGGCAGCCTTCAAACAAGGACTCCTCAAGGGACCATTTCTCTATCATCTCAATTACAATAATCCAAATGCCGCATATGA
Source organism: Rosa lucieae (assembly GCA_024704745.1). NCBI lineage: Eukaryota > Viridiplantae > Streptophyta > Magnoliopsida > Rosales > Rosaceae > Rosa > Rosa lucieae. The sequence goes on along the minus strand of CM045493.1, from coordinate 26,128,293 downwards.
CCATGTCATGAGCGAGGCTGTGATCCATGCACAAGCAGAATTCATTACATATGGAGAAACCCCCCTACCACCGACGCCTACCAAGTCCATTCAACCTTCCGCCAGCCATCAGGAGACCGCTAGCAAAACCTCTGCTACGCCTCCAACTGATAAGAAGAGAGAATGGCAACAGGGCACTTACTAGAACAAGCTGCAGAAGGACCAGCATTACAACAAGGGCAACCGCTCATCCCATAAGGATAGCCGTAATAAACAGACTGAGTCCTCCCAGCGGTATGCAGTGTTCACAGTCCTCACAGCCTCGTATGAAGAAATATACGACCAGTGCAAGGACCAGATTCTGCCACCACCCCCAAGAAAATACCTAAGGGTAGGGAAGCCCAGGAACACTTGCAAATGGTGCAAATACCATGAGGACAGCGGCCACAACACCAATAATTGTAACGCTCTCAAGACAGCTGTGGAGACTTTGTACCACGATGGTAAGATGGAGCAATTCAAGATAAGCCAACCGCCACCCGTGGTCGCCAACATCGAACAAATGGGCCGCATCAATACCATCGACGACAATGCTCCAATTACCAACATGTCCCACAGGGCAAAAAAGCGCTAACCACCCCAACGAGGTTTGCAATATCTGCTACGAGAGGTCCACCAAACTCCCAAGGTCATGTTGGGAACCCATTACCTTCTCAGAGGAGGAGGAGGAGCGCGGAGGGCATCTATCCTATGACGATCCATTCTTAATTGACGCCATACTCGATAAATGGTCAGTGGGGAGGGTCCTTGTGGACAGCGGATCCGCTGTCAATGTCATCTTCAATGGTTGTTATGGCAAACTCCAGCGGAATAGAAAATTACTCTAGGATCATGAGCCATTGCTCAGCTTCTCCGGAGACATCACGCAATCATTGGGTTCTGACTAGATGCGACTAGTTATCGGCGCCAGTCCATGTACGACCGAAATCCATACGGAGTTCATCATTGTCGACTACTTCAGTTCATACAATGCCATCATCGGTCAACCGACACTCAACAAGCTTAAGTGCATCATAGCCTGATACATGCTTTTCATGAAGTTCCCTATGCCCAATGGGACAAGCTGTGTGAAAGGAAGTCAACAATTGGCCCTAGAATGCTACTCCACAACCGTAGCACGGTCGACACACCGCCATGAAATACTAATAGTAGGAAACAATGTGCCACCGCAAGACATCTTTGAGGACCCTAGAGATGACGAGAAGAAATATGTCACAAAGGAGCCTGTCAACCCAGAAACATCTTTGAGGGTTATCAGCATCTCTGACGAACACCCTGAGCGGTCAGTCTACATCGGCGCTCAGCTAGACACAGAGGTAGCGGCTGAGCTCACCCAATTTCTATGTGACAATGCCGCCGTCTTTGCATGGTCCTACGCTAACATGCCTGGCATCTCCCCTGAGATCATCACACATAAGCTGAGCATCAAACCATCATCCTACCCTGTCAAGCAGTGGCGAAGGGCCTTTGATGAGGAAAGGTATCGTGCAATTGGGGAGGAAGTCCCCAAACCACAAAGCCTATCTGTAAAACTTGCAAAACAAGCAACGAGTTTGACGTTTTTATAACGCCAGAGTCAAAGCCCTGAACCTCCTGCTGGGGGACTGGGTAATGAAGGAGGTTATTCTGCCACCAACGGCACTCTGTCCAACTTGGGAAGGTTCATACAAAATTGTGGAAGTCGTTAGCCCCGACACCTTCTACTTAATGGACAAGGATGGCGTCACAACGACCCACCCTTGGAATACCGAACACCTTCAGTATTACTACAAATAGCCACGCCGCTACCTTAGAGCATCTTGACTTAGCTAAATTTTTGTTCAATATTTAGCTAAGGGAAGCTACCCAACGGGTACAACCCTGCTTTTGTAAACGCTGATTAGTTAGCTAATCAATGAAATGAGGAATTATTCAAATCATTGTCACCAAGTCCAGGCATAGGTTCAAGTGGCAACGCCAACAATATTCGGCGGACCACGCCTGCTACACTGTGCACTTGGAACAATTTTAATTCCTTTAATGTTTTGATGATTAACAAAAGAACAAGTCAAAACTCTGGCGGTAAAAGCAACATTCAAACAACAATAATCAAAAGGCATACGACACTGAAAATTTTCAAACTCACTTCTGTCTATTCAGGATCGGGACTTCCCGCCCAAAAATAGTCATTACAAAAAAATAATATATATGCAGGCCTCAGCGGCATTACAATATGAAAGTGTGGCGGAAGGCAACGTATTCAACAATTTTCAGCACTGCCCAACTCACCCTCAGCTGGCGGTTGCTGCGCGCCCATACGACTTGTTTGATCGGAGCCATGCGCAGTCGGACTGACTTGGGGTCATGATGGTCCTGTCCGACTGGGTACGAGCCGCCAGAACATTGCCCCTAGAGACCTCGGAATGGGTAGGCACCGGAGTCCGCTGTGAGGCCTCCGCCTGGTCATGATCAGTCTCCCCACTACCGGAGTGCACGCTAGGCTGAACCGCCGAGGACCCGCCCCCTGAGGTTGATGGCTGGATGGGTGTGCTAGTGGACCCGGACGCCTTCGCCCAGTCAATGGCGCCCTTTTTATTAAGAAGCTCTACGTTGGCAGTAGCATCGGCCTTCACCGCCTCCGTCAAAGCTTGCTTGTACGCTGCAGACTCCTTGAAGGCATCCACAGTGGTGACCTCAACATCGCTCCTCTCCGCCTCCAGCTGGGTAGCCACACCCTTTAATCTCTTCACCTCGGCGGATTTGGCGGTAGAGTCTCTCAGAAGAATGTTGATCCTCTTAACCTTGGTCACCATATGCTCTTTCAACTGAACTATATCCTGTTGGAGTCGGTTGATGTGGTCGTTCCGCTCAAGGTTTTAATCAATGGTGACTTTCAGCTAGCCACGAGCATCTAAGGCATCGCATTCCGCCTTGGTCAGCTGCCGCTCCTTATCCGCCAATCTAGCCTGAGCATCCGCCAACTCCCCCCGCAGGACTTCGAGCTCCTCCCGTAACTTTCGCTTGACCTCAGGCTGCTTCGAAACCGCTAGGAAGAGCTCATGCAACCCGATGGATAGATGGCCAAAGGCTGAGCTAAACGGCGACTGCTGTAGCACCGTTGGGCCGGTGGTTCCATCTAATCCGCCGAATATCAGCCTCTCGCAGAGGTGGAACAGAAACTCCCGCTCAGGATCGGCCAAGAATTCTGCATAGGCTGAAAAAGAATCCAAACTGCCAGCCGGCGTCTCCCCTGCGACAGCTACGGTCACCCTTGTCCTCTTTTGGTGCTGGCTAACCCCAAAGGGCATCGACTCATCCTCGTCATCCATGACCGTGCCATCATTCTGCCGCCGCTTGTGCACCAGCACGGCACCTTGGGTGGCACCCATCTTGGCAGGCCTTGGAGGATTCTGCAGCTCCAGACTCGCAATTATAACCGGCCCCTTTTGCTCCTTATGAGGCCCCCGCCGCTGGACTTGCACTTTCTCCCCCGCCCTCTCGGGAGTAGGATTGACATGGCTCTCGCCAGCAATCTCCCACTCAGGATGAGCTTCGGCCACTCCCACGGCCTGATCAGCGAGGGCAAGGTGTGAGTGGTGCGGCATGGCAAACACCACGGGAGTATCTGAGGGAGTTACCACCAGGGTCTGCGGGTCGACGGTGGTCTGCTGCGCAGCCAGTCCGGCGGCGTAAATTCCCTCTAAGAAGTTCTGCAGCTTCGCACGATCTATTGCTTTATCAAAGGCGTTGTGCTCGCTTTGTTCCTCGGTGGTGAATCTAAAAAGCACGACGCTAATCAATATGGGCAAAATAAACTTTAAGATAGGATTGGCGAAAGATACTTACCAAGGGCGCGTGTCAGCCGTAGGTCAACCAGCAACTCCTAACTAGTGAGTAGGCAAAGGTCAAACAGATTACGATTCTTCCAGCAGCCCTTGATCCTTGGCACGCACCACTCTTCCTCGCGTGTCAAATTGAATCACAAGCTCGCTACAAAAGTACAAGCAGTGGTAAAAAAAAAAGAAAAAAAAAGGCATCACGCGGCATAAAACTGCCAAGTCTGAGTAACGGGAAACGACGTCAACCTCGAATTGGTTGGAACTCCAACTTAATCCTAAACGTCGGAGTTCCTTCATTCACCCCTGCGTCGTACTCCTAGCCACTGGTAGCGACGCAATAGTTAGCCCGCCAGAAGGACATGGAATCCTTTGTATTCTCGACCAGCTTGGGGGCACCCTGACGATGGGTCAAATTCACTTGTCCACTGCAGTCCTGTCCCTTCACATATACAAGCTCGTAAAAGTGAAGTACTTCCGCCACGGTTGGCCCTTCACAACCTGACAGACGCCAGAGCGAGTTCAGAACCAACAGTAGCCCCCACTTGTTGGGACAGACCTGCCCAAAAGCAAGGTCAAACTCGCATATCAAAATTTGGAGGTATGGCAGCAACGGCAGCGTCACCTCCTAGAGGAAGATAGCTTCGCTGACAGCGGCATATCTCACCGGCAAAATAGAAGCTCTCTCATCACTACGCCAAGAAGACGGAATATCCTCTTTAGATGATTTACTGCCGCCGCGGTCATCGGCCCTACTGCCTCATCCACCGGAGTCCTATCGCGAAGGACCCACATGGTTTCCACTTCATCACCCCCAACCTCTCTTCCCTTGGCGGAACCGCTGGCTGCGTTGTTGCTCGTTAGTCTATTCTCATGACTAACCTCCTCCCTTGCCCTAGAACTCTCTGGACGACTAGCGCGACCCATAGCAACTTCCCAAGGTATGATCTTTAGCGGAACAGTGTCTAGCGGCTCGGGCAGTGAGGTTCCTGTAGGGGCAGACAGATGCAACGAGTCAATAAACACCCTATCCGCCACATTGAGCGACATGTCAGACCCAGAATCCTCACTGCTCGAGATTTCTATGACGCTCGCCATCACACACCCTAAAACCCAAGTCAGTTAGTTCCAAACCGATCTAAACTAGCCCTATGACAGTTTTTAGTCATGAACACCAAGAACATAAACCCAGAAAGTACCAAAACAAGAACAGTACATATATACCAAAAACCCAGATTCGACCATCTAGCAAATCCATAAACCTCAACTCTTCACCATAAACACCTATCCCCATCCCCAGAAATCATCCTAGACCCTCAAACACGCCGGGGAATGAGGGAAATGATCACTTCAAACGCCAGAAACAGAAACTGACAAACAACAAAATAAATACGAGGCACAGATCACGAACCTGAGAAACACTAGTTCTGGTGCCTGTAGGGATGTCTCTCTTCACTCCAACGGACCTTTTCTTCTACAGGCAACTATTTCGTTTGATTTACAGAATGAAACCTTCGAAATCTTAGATAACAAAAAGCTTGAACACGAGGACTGAGGATTTGAAGTGCAGAAGAAGTCAAACCCACTGTGGTTTCCCTCTCTTTTATGTCAACATCAAGCGAATCTCTGCCGGCCGCTAAAAAACGACATCACATGATAGCCATACACATGGCCCTCAATCACACTTACTCTTCGGATTAACCGAGGCGTCGCCTCTGTTACAAAATCAATAATTACTCATATTAATGGCGAGGAGACGGGCGTGCTGCAGAAGTATTGCTACACACGCTAACCCAATACATGTTAACCACGTGTAGGACGCCGTCAGACAAAGTGTCTAGCCAAAGTAACCATCGAAAAGGTAGGTAACAAATCTTCGAGAATCTCCGCTGGCGGAACTTCTCCATTTCTCTTGTAAGTGAGAATCTCCACTAAGCGCAACTCCGCTAGCGGAACTTCTCCATTTCTCTTGCAAGTGAGAATCTCCGCTAAGCGTAACTCCGCTGGCTGAACTTCTCCCTTTCTCTCGCAAGTGAGAATATCCGCTAAGCGCAACTCTACTAGCGGAACTTCTCCCTTTCTCTTGCAAGAATTTCCGCTAAGCGCAACTCCGCTAGCGCAACTCCCTCTTACACGCGAGAATTTTCCCTGAGCGCAAACCCGATAGCGGAACCTTGTAAACATGACTATCTCCAATGACCGCCAAAGCAGATCCCCACGACACTGCTTCCCGCTTATACATCAGCGGAGGGCTTCCGCCAATGGTGGCGCCCGAGGCAACGCCTCAACCTGACAACGACCGCTACATGCCGGTACAGTCAGACCACTTCCCTCCGTGACATGGGGACACGTCAACAGTCTACGACAGCCCTGATTAGGCATATTGACCCCCTCCACTTGGGTACCAAAGATTGGGCTCGCTACCCAACACCTTCTGCTCAGTGCAGCTACCCTCATCAAACAATATACCGACCAAACGGAGGTCTATCTTAGTCGGGGAGTGGGGGACTCCCTGGGGGGCTAGCAGGGGCCCACCTAAAAGGGTACAAAGCGTTTACTCAGTAAGTCCATGGTTGACAACGAACTGACGCTAATTATGCTTTTGCAAGTCTAGCGGAAGTAACGCTTCGAACCGCTAGGCAACTCCCCAACCAAGATTGTGCTCCTTGACTGGGGACTTGCGGGACTTATACTTACATGAGCATTTGCAAGCATAATTAGCTACAATGAGCCACGCTCATACTACTACCAGCGGTACCAACTCCCGCCAAAGGAGTGACCTACGGGAACACAGCCAAGCAGGCTATCGCCTGAGCCCCAGCTTACCCCCAGATCACCACCGATGCGTCGCCACGCGCCACCCCAAGATAGCCTCAGAAGCTCCAGAAGCTGGGGACTGAAGCACATCAGTCCCACATTGAAAACATGGAGAAGATCAACTCCCTCCTCACCTATAAAAGGTTCTCTCCTCTCTCCTAATTAAATATGCATTTACTACTTACCTGCAGTTACTTTGTCAACACAAATAACTTAGGCATCAAAGAAGAGAAGACCGCTCAACGCGGTCTCCCTCTAACACCGCCTTGTATTTTACTTGACAGGTATCGGAAACTGAGAACTCAGCAAGTGACGATCCGCCCATCGGATCAGAGTTAATCGGACTTGAGTTACCGCTAAAATCATAGATGTTAACACCCTAAGTGCATAAAGTTTGAAGATGAAAAAATCATGCAAACCAACCAATCTTATCTCTAAGTGATTGTAATTTACAACCCCTACATGCACACCTAGTGTCCTTTCATGCTTTAACATTCAAAGATTACCAAGCTCTAAACATTATATCATGATATAACAAACACACATACTCAAAGTGGTAAAGTCTAAGCATATGCATTCAACTCTTGAACTAGCATGTAGGCATATTAAACAAAAATTGCATCACATAATATTAAAACATCAATCCATACAAGATTGGCTAAGGCTTTCGACCCTAGCCCCAACAAAGTACTACTCACTCATAATTACATATACTAACTTCATAATAGAATTAAACACCAAAATATAATCTAGAGTAAAAGGGATAGAGTTGACTTAGTGGTGTGTCGGATGGTTCCCAAGCTCAAGTCTTCGTGGTGATAGTGGTGGTGGTGATTCCATCTCTTTCTTGCTCTTGAAGATTTGATGATAAATGATAGTGAAGCTTGTATTATGTATTGTGTGAATAAGTGGAGTAGATGGAGAAAATGATGATAGAAAAGAGAGTGGAGAAATGATGTTGTAGTGGTGGTATTAATGGATGTAGAGGATAAGAAATAGTGGTGGTGATGGAGGAGATAGATTAGTATGAATAGTATGGATTTGGATTTTGGGAGGTGGAGATGGAGGTTTTGTGATGGAGATAGAGAGAAAGAATATGTAATGGGGTGGTATGGGTGATGGTTAAAGAGTGTAATAAAGGGAAGCTTATATAGGGAAGAGAGAGAGAGTGGTGTAAAATGATAAAGAAAGGCAAAGAGAGCAGCTAGCTTCATGAATGGAGCAAAAAGGAAGAGTGTTAGAGTGGAAATAGATCCCAAAAATAAGGGAAAAGAGTATGGGAGTGATGGTGTAGGTTAGAGTAGGAAATGATGAGTGAGGGATGATAATTAAGCCTAAAACATGATAAATATTGAAGTGATAATGATGGTGGACTTTTCGGTAAAAGCCTAATAGGGAGTGTTTGGTTGAATTAGAACAAAAAGGTTTGGAATTTGGTTAAGATAGAATGATGGTAATGGAATAGATGCTATAGTACTCATCATCCTTGCTCCTCCATGAATATGGCCGAAAAATACATGGCATCACATGTGCTGCCAAAAGTGGTGGTGCTTAAAAAAATTTGCCGGAATTTCACTTTTTTCTCCTCTTGTCAAGATTTTCTATAATACATGGAATTTGATTAGTCAACATTAAATTGGACTCTAGAACAAGTATTTTTCATATTTAAGAGTACATGTATGTACATGAATTGCTAACAGATAAACAATACATGATGGATTCACTGATTAGCACACTGCGCAGTCTTTGGATTCTTGATGCGCCTCTTTCAAATTGATCTAGGTTGGTTGTGTGCCAACTTGATAGCAGTCGAAGATTATTGTTTTCTTTCTCCTATGCTTCTGATTTGAAATGGGTGGTCTTGAGGGCGCCTTGGCAGTTTGAAAAGTCGCTCTTTGTAGTTTCTGTAACAGATGGTTTGGTGGATCCCCTCAAGGTTTCGCTGCAGACACAGTACTTCTAGATTAGAATTAGGGAAATTTCACCACTATACATGGATGAGGATACTGGTCATGGGATTGGTGCAACAGTTGGCCACTATGTCAGAACTGGAAAAGATAGGAACGGTAGCTGCCTGGGCCGGTTCCTCCGTGTTCTTGTCGGGATTGATGTCAAGAAGTCATTGAGAAAGGGAATTTCCATTCCGGGTGCAGCATGGTCGAAGATTAACCTCTTCGAATTGGAGTATGAGAGGTTACCACATTTTTGTCTTTATTGTGGATTAATCTCACACACTAGGTTTAGCTGTCCCCTACGTTTAGCTGATGAAATAGCATAGCCTACGTACGATGTCATTCTCAATGCAGATAAGAAGAAGGCATGGTTGGCTCGACAAGAGAGGGAGAGAGCTGAGACAGAGGGAGTTTCCGGTAGGGGAGGTACAAGGTTTGGGCTTCACCCGACAAAGAAGACAGGCTGGTCTATGGCTGCTCTAGAGTTTTAAACAATCGGTTTGATTAGATCAAGGGATGTGTGGAACGAGGAGTCCGAAAGTCTGGAGCCTCGAGAAGAGAATGATATGGAGATTGTGGTGGATGATACGGTGGAGGGGGTTTTTAATTTGCCAACTCCGAAAAGGAAGAGGCTTGAGCAGCGGCGGTGGCCGGAGACGACGGAGGAGATGGGTCTCACAGATGTGCCGATTATGGAATGTCCTAATTTGGATCTGCCGTTTACTACAAGCTTGGTGATTGTGCAAGCTCCAATGAAGTCTCAAGATGTAGTTAGTCCTCTTATGATTGTGGACCGCACCGTTCAAAATTGAAATCAAAGGTGTTTGCTCCTCAGATTAAGGAGTTGACTTTAAAGGCGAGTATTATGTCAGATGTGAATTTTCGTGATGCGGGCATGGATATGTCTCAAACCGTGGCCAAACGCAAACAAAGATGCAAGACAAGGGCCATGGAGAGTGATCCTGTTAAAGCCCAAAATGATACTTACTTAACTGGGGGCCAGAATTGGGCCAGTCTGTCTCCGTCCTCTCTTAGGCCTACTAGGAATATTCTAGAAAATTCTAAGAAGTCTAGTAAAAAAGGGGTTCTGGTGCATAAGAACCCTACTTCTAGAAATTGTAAATTGTCAATGAGTTATGAACGTACTCCACAACGTCCCTCCGTGATGGGTCCAGCTTCGACCCATCACGAACAATGAATCTCCTGTGTTAGAACTGCCAAGGGATTGGGAACCCTTGGATAGTTAGAGGACTTAAAAGGCTTGTGTCCCTAATTCATCCCAATTTAATTTTCTTATTGGAGACTAGGTGTACTGTGGTTGAAATGGTGGAGGTTCGTATTCAGCTGGGGTGGCAAAATGCATTAGCGGTTCCGTGTAAATTCAAGCAAAAAGAGAATGGGAAGGGTGTGAGTAGGTCTGGAGGATTGTGTCTCATGTGGAATAATGAGGTCCCCGTATCGTTACGAAATTATTTAGATAATCATATTGATGTTCTCGTGGGTAAGGACTTTGACCCAAAGCGATGGAGATTCACTGGCATTTATAGGTTTCCCAAGGTAGAGGATCGACACCATACCTAGACATTGTTAAAAACACTAAGTCCGCAGTGTACTTTGCCTTGGGTTATTGGAGGAGATTTTAACAAGATTCTATGGAATAGTTAGAAAGAAGGAGGCCATGCTAAGTGTGAACGACAGATAGAGGGGTTTCGAGAGTTTATGGATATTTTTTCTCTCAAGGAATTGTCTTACATAGGACCCTATTTTACATGTAGAGGGAAACATAGTGGTGAATGGATAAAGGTCTGACTTGATCGTTTTCTTGTTACGAGTGGTTGGTTTGACTTATTCCTAGTTTCAAGAGTTCTCTATCAAAGTCTAAATAAATCTAATCACCCCTCAATAACTTTGGAGGTTAGGGAATGTCGTCCAAAATGGAGAAAGAAGCGGAAAAAGAGATTCAGATTTGAAGAACTTTGGCTCCGAGATGAAGAGTGTAGTAAGGTTGTCGAGCAGGGTTGGAGTTGGTCTGGTGGTTCTGATCCGTTCTCTAGGGTTTGTGGGAAGATAAGTGAAACTCGCCGAGTCTTACAAGAATTGAGTGACGTGAAATTTGGGTCCCTGAGTAAGAACATCAACGAGATTAGAGACCAGTTAGGTGCCTTCTATGACGCCTCCTTCTCGTCACCACTAGAGGAAACTAGAATCTTACTGGAGAAGAAACTTGATGAACTTCTAAAGCATGAACAAGATTTTTGGAGTCAAAGAGCTAAAGTGTCTGGCTAACAGAAGGGGACTGGAATACCTGATTTTTCCATCAACGTGCAAGTAACAGGTGGAAAAAGAACAAAATTAAAGGGCTCTTTAATGATGGGGCTGTTTGGTGCACTGAAGATGGTGAAATTGAGGAGATAGTCTTATCTTACTTCCGTACATTGTTTACAACGTCTCATCCTCAAGGTTGTAGTGAAGTTGCTTTGTTTCTGCCTATTTTTATGACTGATGAGATGAATGAAAAGCTTGCAGGTGTTATCACACAGGAGGAGGTTCACAAAGCCCTTAAACAAATGCATCCTGGAAAGGCTCCCGGCCCTGATGGTTTTGCACCATGTTTTTACCAACGCTTCTAGAATGTAGTTGGGAATGATGTGACTAATGCAATTAAGTGTTTCCTGAGTTCAGATGAGATGCTGAGACAAATAAATCATACTAATGTTACTCTTGTTCCAAAAGTGAAGGAGGTTGAGCACATTAATCAGCTCCGCCCCATAAGTCTGTGTAACATTCTCTACAAGTTGGGTGCGAAGGTTCTCTCCAATAGGTTGAAGCCGCTACTCCAAGACCTTATTTCACCCTTCCAAAGTGGTTTTGTATCCGGACGATTAATTTCAGACAACTCCCTAGCTATGTTTCAGATTTCTCACTTTCTAAAGAAACGGAGAAGAGGACATGTAGGTTATGGGGCTTTGAAACTCGACATGAGTAAGGCCTATGATCGGTTTGAATGAGTTTTCCTGGAGAAGGTATTGACACAGCTAGGGTTCAGTCCCATTTGGATTACTTGGGTTATGTGATGTGTAAGAATAGTGTCCTACTCATTTATTGTTAATGGTGATCCAAGAGGTCATGTGATTCCTTCTAGAGGCCTAAGGGAAGGTGATTCCTTCTAGAGGCCTAAGGTAAGGTGATTCCATATCCCCATACCTCTTTCTGTTGTGTGTTGAAGCATTATCCAGAATGATTTTGAATGCGGAAGAAGAAAACGTAATTCATTGTGTTAAATATGCACAGGTGCGCCCTCAATATCTCACCTACTATTCGCAGATGACTCCTTTATTTTTTTCAAAGCTGAGATGGATGAATGTTATGCCGTAAAAGAGATCTTTGAGCAGTATTAAAGAGCCTCAGGTTAACTTATTAATTACTAGAAGAGTTCTGTTTCATTTAGCAAGAATGTGAAAAGAGACAAACAGAATGATCTGGCTGCAGTTTTAGAGGTGCTACGTGTTGACAAACATATTGAGTGCGACAGGTAAGGAAGTTATGGTGAAGGCGGTGGTGCAGTCAATCCCAACATATGTAATCAGTTATTTTGAGATTCCTAAACACCTTTGTTCGGAAATGCATCACCTTATGGCTCAGTTTTGGTAGGGTGGCAAGGTAGATGATAAAAAGATTCATTGGCTAGCTTGGGAGAAGTTATGTGTTCCCAAATCTGAAGGAGGCCTATGGTTCAGAAACATGGTTCATTTCAACCAAGCTTTACTTGCAAAGCAAGGTTGGAGGATCATTCAGTCCCCTAATTCAGTGATTGGCAGGTTATACAAAGCGCGATATTTTCCGCAATGTGACTTTCTGGAAGCAGACGTAGCTAAGGGTGCCTCCTTTTCATGGAAGAGTATTATGCATGGTAAATGTTTGCTATGGAAGGGCATGAGATATAGAGTTGGAAATGGGGACCGTATTTCTGCATGGCATGATCCATGGATGCCTTTACCTGTTAATTTCAAGCCTTTTTCTACACCGCATGTGGGTCTTGAGAAGTTAAAAGTGAGTGACTTGATACTAGAAGATGATCATGAGTGGAATGTTTCAATGTTGGAGGAACTCTTTACACCACTCGAAGTCGGCATTATTGCAAGTATTTCTTTAAGCATTAGAGGCGTAGAGGACAACTTGATGTGGCATTATGATAAAAGAGGTAATTATGGGGTTAGAAGTGGTTACCATGTTGCTAGGCTTGAGGATGGTAGAACTGAACGTGCTTCTAGCTCTTTGGGCACGTATGGTATTCATGCAAGCTACTGCAAGGTCATTCTGGGAGCCAAAATTCCCCCTAAGGTACGGGTCTTCATATGGAGGATCTTGAAGGGTATATTGCCAACAAGAAGTGCACTTTCCCAAAAGGTTAGTCTCTCTGATGTTAGTTGTGTTTATTGCAATCAATCTTTTGAGGATGGGCTACACTGATTTAGAGACTGTGATGTGACAACTTGTTTTTGGGTACATATTACTCTGGGTTTACAAGCTAAGAATGTGGCTGCGTTGAATGTGGTGGATTGAGTACTGAATGTTATTGACATTCTCAATGGAAGCCAACGATGTGCTCTCTTCATGGCTTTTTGGGTACTGTGGTCTGAGCGCAATAATGTTTTGTGGAAAGATAACTATTTATGTGCATCCAATGCAATACACTGGGCTAGCAAATTTCTTGAGGAGTACCAGTAGTTTCATATCAATGGGGGTGTGAAATCTCGAAGAGAGAAGACAAAATGGCAGAACCCTCCTAGTGGGCGACTGAAGGTGAACATAGATGGTAGCTACCAGGCTGACTTTGGTGATGGAGGAGTGGGGGTGATAATAAGTGATGAACATGGTGTTTGTTTGGCAACTCTAGCACTCTATTTCTCTCATGCTTCTTCTGCTTTGCACATGGAAGCGGAAGCATGTAGGGCAGGGCTTCTATTAGCTATCCACCAGAACATGACTGCTCTTGATTTTGAGAGTGATTGCACCCTTATATTTATGGCTCTACATCATGACGTGGAAGATAGATATGAAATTGGGCGCATTATGGATGATTGTAAGTCATATTTGACGTCTTTTCACTATTTTCAGATTAGACACATCTTCCGTGAAGCAAATGGAGCTGCAAATAGATTGGCACACCTTGCCAGTTTTAATTATATTTTGATGTTTGGTTAGATAAGTCTCTTGTTATTATTCGGGATGTACTCTACGAGCAATTTTATACTGATGCTCGAGGTCAAGGTGTTAGTCCCCCTCGGAGAATTCTAATAATTCTAATACAATAAGTCAAGTGTGGGGATGAGCCTCCTAGCTTGGCTGGGTTCCAAAACCCTTTTTAAAAATAAAATAAAATAAATGTACATGAATTATGATCCAACAAATTGATGAATGGTTGAAGAGATAATGAAGATAAGGTATCTTGGGTTTTCAAAATCAGATATTTTAGGAAATAAAAGATGGAAGAGATGCTCTTACACCATGGCCCCAAATTGGTCCCAAAATGTATGCAAAGCCCCAAAAGATCAATGTGTGGGGAGAGATTTGAATTTCAAATGGTAGAAAATTCCCACCACCATGGTCCTCCTTGGCTGGACTAGAGATCCTCCATGAGCGGCGGCTTGCCCGAAAGTAGCCGGGAAAGTCGATTTGTAATTTTCTTCCAATTTCCATGTCTTCTTCTCCTAGCTTCAAATCTCTGCATTTCAAGGCTCATTTGATCATTTTCTTCTTTATGCATGGTTTCCTACAAATAAAAAGAAATGGATTAAAGAAGGTATAATAGCATAGAAGACAAATAAATTTATATAGTTTTGGGGCACAAATACATATGTAATTTGTGACTCAAATATGTATGTAGTAAAAGGAAATATATAGTTTAGATTGTTGATTTATGATGTTGCTTTTCTAGTGTGTCAGGTGTACTTACAATTAGAAACAAAGTGGTCTTTGATTCAAGCAAAGTCTGTAGTATTCGTGCTTTTTTTTTGTCTGAACATTTGTTTTTAAGTATCTACGTACATATTTTTTATGTTTTGGGCATTAACACTAATTTTGATACTAAAGGTTGTTCTAATTTAGAATTATTTTTTGAAAATTATAATATAGTTACTGCTTTAGTTCATATAGCTATAAACAATTTACAAGATGTACTTACATGAGCATTTGCAAGCATAATTAGCTACGAATGAGCCACGCTCATGTCAACACCAGTGGTATCAACTACCGCCAACCGTATGACCTATGGAATCACCGCCAGATAGGCTATCGCTTGAGCCCTGGCTCGCCCCCAGATCACCGTTGACGCGCCTCCACGAGCTTGGCCAAGGTAGCATCAAAAGCTCCACAAACTGGGAACTGATGCATATCAGTCCCACATCGAAAACAGGGAAGAAGTTTGCCTCTTCCTGACCCATAAAAGGTTCTCTCCTCTCTCCTCATTAATTACGCAATGACTACTTACCTATTGTTATTATGTCAACACAAATACATTAACTGACTTAGGCATCGGAGAAGAGAAGACCGCCCAATGCGGTCTCCCTCTGAAGCCCTTTGTATTTCACTTGACAGATAGCGGAGGTCATCAATACATCCAAGTAGTGGTCCGCCCGCCGGACCAGCATTAAACAAAGGCTTGGGCTATCGCCCAAATCTAAAGCATTAACATTTGCGCCGTCTGTAGGAATCCTTGAGAAAAATGCCATCCCACCACAACAATCACCATGACTAACGATAGCGGGGGGAAAGCTGAAGAGCAAGCGGATCAATTCGCCAACCCCCATCCCACCAACCCTCAGTTAACGTTAACCGAGCACTATTCAATACTTCGGTCAACCCGGCGTGGAACCCTAGGGCTCATCCCAGGCACCGCTGACCTAGGGTGCTGCAGAGGCCCGACCGAGCAGCAGTAGCCCACCAGGCCAGGATTTCGCCGCTATGTATGAGCTGGAATTAGCGGACCTCCACAAGGAAAACAGGGAGTGCGAACAAGAGTGCAGAGAGAAGGCCGAGGCCCAAAAGTAGGTGGCGAAGCTAATGTCAAAATTCAACAAGTTAAAGAGGGCGCTGGAGGCAAACACTAGCCCAGCGCAGAGTGAGCAATCGCGGAGCACCAGATGTAGACGACCCAATACTGGCTGATTGGTACCCGTACCAATCATATAGAGGCAGGTACCAATTAACCCACCAGAACTATTGGGGATGGGTCTACCACCCTCGCCCCTCCTAATGATGGAGCAGGAAGCGGAGTCGCAACCGAACACCAACCGTCCGGCGGCTAGGGCTAGAACCGAGGGTAATCCACATGTCCCCAGGGAGAGGTGGCCCAGCGGAATCTCCAGGTGGGACCCGCTGGTGATGCAACAGCCTTAATCCTGGAAAGGATGCAGCAGTTAGAGCAAAGGCTAATCCGAGCTGAGACAAGCGCCCGAGCGCCAATTCCAAACCGGCTCTTTGAGTCCAGGCCAGGACCATTCACCGCAAGATTCATGCATGACGTCAGACCAGCACATGCAAAGACACCAAAGATGTCACATTATAGTGGCATGACGGACCCTTTCGTCCACATGGACACCTTCAAAAAAGTCACTAACAATAAGGGATTTGATGACGCCACCCTCTGCCACTTGTTCAGCGAAACGTTGGATAGTGAGGCAATGAGCTAGTTCTTTGAATGCTCGCCGGGATCCATTGACTCATTCCAAGCACTATCACACGCTTTTCTCTCTCGGTTCATCCTACTGTCTACCGGACACCATAATACTACTCAACTATTCAACGTCAAGCATGGCACAGAGGAAACACTAAAGGCATTCGTCACCAGGTGGCGAGCGGCAGCATCTCAGTGCTGCGATCTTGATAAAACAATGGCATTGGCAGCCTTCAAGCAAGGACTCCTAAAAGGACCATTTCTCTATCATCTCAATCCAAATGCGGCGTATGACCACGTCATAAGCGAGGCAGTCATCCATGCACAGCCAGAATTCATCACATATGGAGAAACCCCACCATCACCTCCAGCACCGGCAAAATCCACTCAGCCCTCTTCCAGCCATCAGGAGACCGCTAACAAAACCTCCGCTGCGCCGCCCACTGACAAGAAGAGAGTGTGGCAACAAGGCAACTACCAGAGCAAGCGGCAGAAAGACCAGCATTATAACAAGGGAAATCGCTCGTCCCACGGGGATAACCGTAACAAATAGACGGAGTCCTCTATGCGGTACACAGTGTTCACAGTCCTCACAGCCTCGTATGAGGAGATATACGACCAATGCAAGGACCAGATCCCGCGACCTCCCCCAAGAAAATACCCCAGGGTGGGGAAGCCCAGGAACACTGGCAAGTGGTGCACATACCACGAGGACAGCGGTCACAAGACCGACAACTGGAATGCTTTCAAAACTGCTGTTGAGACTTTGTACCGTGATGGCAAGATGGAACAATTCAAGGTGTGCCAACCGCCACCCATGGTGACCAACATCAAACCTATGCGCTGCATCAACACCATCGACGGCAGTGCTCCAATCACCGGCATGTCTCATATGGCAAGAAAGCGCTATGCACGCGCTAACCATCCCAAAGAAGTCTGCAACATCCGCTACGAGAGATCTGCCATGCTCCAAAAGTCGGGTTGGGAACCAGTTACCTTCTTAGAGGAGGAAGAGCGCGGGGTGCACTTACCCCATGACGACCCATTCTTGATCGACGCCATGCTAGATAAGTGGTCAGTGGGAAGGGTTCTGGTTGACAGCAAATCCGCTATCAATGTCATCTTCAATGGCTGCTACAACCAACTCCAGCGGAACAGAAGATTGCTTCAAGATCATGAGCCCCTGGTCAGCTTTTCCGGCGATGTCACACAGCCGCTAGGTTTTGATTACATGCGCCTAGTCATTGGCACCAGCCCATGTACGACCGAAATTCATACAGAGTTCATTGTGGTCGACTGTTTCAGTTCGTACAATGCCATCATTGGGCGACCGACACTCAACTAACTTAAGTGCATCATCGCTGGTTACATGCTCCTCATGAAGTTCCCCTCGCCCAACGGCATAGGCTCTGTGAGAGGAAGTCAACTGCTAGCACGGGAGTGCTATTCAACGACTGTGGCATGGTCAACACGCCGCCATGAAATCCTAACAGTAGGAAACCATGCACCGGCTCCAAACATTTTTGAGGACCCTCGGGATGACGAGGAGAAATATGTCCAAAAGGAGCCTGTCAACCCAGAAACATCTTTGAGGGTTATCAACATCTCCGATGAGCACCCTGAGCAGACGGTCCGCATCGGCGCTCAGCTAGCCCCAGAAGTAGCGGCAGAACTCACACAATTCTTATGTGACAACGCCGCTGTCTTTGCATGGTCCTACGCTGATATGCCCAGCATCTCCCTGAGATCATCATACACAAGTTGAGCATCAAACCATCCTTCTACCCTGTGAAACAGCGGCAGAGGGCCTTCGATGAAGAAAGATATTGTGCTATAAGGGAAGAGCTCGCCAAGCTCCAGGGCATCAGATTTATCTGCCAGGTCAATTATCCTCGATGGATCTCCAACCTGGTAATGGTCAAGAAACCTAGCGAAAATTGGCGAATGTGCGCAGACTACAAGGCTCTTAACAAGGCATGTCCCAAGAATAGCTTTCCGCTACCCCGCATTGATCAACTAGTCGATGCAACCGTTGGACATGAGTTACTCAATGTTAATGTTTAAGATTGAGTGGTAGCTCTTAATCTTTGTTAACGCTAGTCCGATGGGCGGACCGCTACTTGTAATGTTCTCAGAGCTTCCGCTACCTGTCAAGTGAAATACAAAGCGGCGTCAGAGGGAGACCGCATTGGGCTGTCTTTTCTTATTTGATGCCAAAGTTAGTCAATGTATTTATATTGACAGAGTAACGATAGGTGAGTAGTAAATGCGTAATTAATGAGGAGAGATGAGATAACCTTTTATAGGTGGAGAAGAGGCCGAGCTCTTCCATGTTTTCGATGTGGGACTAATGTGCTTCAGTTCCTAGCTTCTAAAGCTTCTAATGCTAACTTGGCACTGTGCTTGGCGGCACGTCACGGTGATCTTGGGGTGAGCCGGGGCTCAGACGGTAGCCGGTTTGGCTGTGTTGGTACCTCTGGCTGTATCATGAGCGTGGCTCATTATAGCTAATTATGCTTGCAAATGCTTATGTAAGTACACTTAGCATGATGGACGCCTTCTCCGGCTATAACCAGATCAAGATGCACCTCGGCGACCAGGAATCACTACCTTCACCACCAACAAGGGCCTATACTGTTACAAGATCATGCTCTTCGGTTTGAAGAACGCCGGTGCAATTTATCAGCTGTTGATGAATGCCATGTTCACTGAGCATCTCGGAAAAATCATAGAGGTATACGTAGACGACATGTTGGTCAAAAGCATCAAGGCCAGCGGACACGTGGTAAACCTCAGAATCATATTCGCCATTCTATTGGCTTATGGTATGCGTTTCAACCCAGAAAATTGTTTCTTTGGAGTCACCGCTAGCAAATTTCTGGGCTACATCGTCAGTGAACGGGGCATAGAAGCCAACCCTGACAAGATACAGGCCATCCTCAACCTGAAGGCTCCTGAATGGAAGGTGCACGTTCAAAGCGTACAAGGAAAACTGACCAACCTTTCTCGGTTTATATCCAGACTCACCGACAAATGCCTCCCATTTTTTAAGCTGTTGAAAAGGACCCACAAGAAAGTAATCGATTGGACCCTAGATTGTGAGGCGGCATTCCAGGGCCTGAAAGAATACTTGGTGGCAGTTCCACTTCTCTCCATTCCTATTCAGGGTGAAATACTGTACATATATCTGGCGGTATCACCAACAGCGGTAAGCTGGGCCATTGTACTTCGAGAGAACCACGAGGAGCCTCAGTCTTCTATACCGGCAGAGGAATGAATGGGGCAGAGACAAGGTATCCCCCGCTGGAGCAACTCGCTCTCGCACTCATTATCTCCGCCAGTACTTCCAGGCCCACACAATTCATGTCCTAACCAATCAACCGCTGAAGCAGGTAATGCAATACCCTGAACATTCTGGCCGCCTCAGCAAGTGGGCCATTGAGCTCAGCGAGTTCGACATTGACTACAAGCTAAGGACTGCCATGAAAGGCCAAGCAATAGCAGATTTCATCGCAGAACGCACTGAGCGGCAGGATGAACCTAACTCAAGGGTAGAGGCCAACATAGAAATAATAACCGCTGAAAAACCAGCACCCCAGCAGCAGTCAGACTGGAACCTCCACGTAGTCGGCTCCTCTTGCGCCAAGGCTTGTGGCGCCGGAGTCATCTTGACAGGACCAGGAGGGTTAAAAGTAGAATACGCGCTAAAATTCAATTTCAAAGCCTCAAACAACGGGCGGAGTATGAAGCGGTCATTGCCGGCTTACTCCTCGCCATTGATTCAGGGGCCGACAGTGTCAACATATTCAGCGACTCCCAGCTAGTCGTCAACCAGGTCAACGACAGCTTTCAGGCCAAGAACCAACAACTGGTGGCATACCTGGGGTACTTCAAGACACTCCTCAAAAAAATTAAATTTCACACCATCACACAGATCCCCTGGGAAGATTGGCAACCGCGCAACCACACCAAAGTCCGGCGGACACAAGGGTGGAGTGTCTTGACAGGCCAAGCATCACAAAACCTTGGCTGAGATTTTCAACATTGAGGTCAATCCCAGTTGGATGGATGAAATCATTGAGTACAAGCGCAATGGCACACTGCCAGCGGATAAGGTCGAAGCGTGGCAACTTAAGCGGAGGGCAGTCCACTACAACATCCAGAATGGCAAACTTTACCGCCAAGGATTCACCCATCCCAACCTTCGGTGTCTGATCCTAGAAGAGGGGAAGGTTGTCCTTGCCATGATACAAGCTGGGGAATGCGAAAACTACTCCAGCACAAGATCTCTGGCCAATCGCACAATGCGACAAGGCTACTTCTGGCCCACACTCGGCGACGACGCCAGGAAAGTCTCCAAGTCCTATCACAAGTGTCAACAATATACCGACCTTTCCCATGCCCCGGCTGAACCCCTGCCCATTATCATTGGCCCATGGATCCACTCCACGTGGTGCCTTGACTTACTTGGCAAATTCCCAACCGCCAAAGGCCAATTCAAATACATCATTGTAGCCAACGACTACAACAGTAAATGGATAGAGGCGGAACTGCTGACGGCAATAACTACCGCCAAGGTAACTCACTTCCTTTAGAAGAACATCTACTGCCGCTACGGCGTCCCCCACACAATCATCACAGATAATGGCACACAGTTCAACAACAAGGAACTTATATCTTTCACTGCCAACTTGGGCACCAAGATGAGCTTTGCATCTGTCGCCCACCCCCAAACTAATGGCTAGGTCGAAGCAGCAAACAAGATCATCAAAAAGCTGCTAAAAAAGAAACTCGACGACTCCAAGGGTTTATGGGTGGAAAAACTCCCGGAAGTTTTGTGGGCCATCCAGACTACCCCAACTTCCGCCACTGGTGAAACACCATTCTGCATGATATTCGGAACTGAGGCTGTCCTACCAATTGAGGTCACGCAACCAACCGCTAAGGTCGAGGGCTACTGCTCGGAGACCAATGACGAAGGCGTCAACCTTGACAAGGACCTCATTGAGGAAAAACGCCGCAAGGCCCATATGAACAACTTGCAAAACAAACAACAGATATCACGTTTTTACAATGCCAGGGTCAAAGCCCGAAACCTCGAACTGGGGGACTGGGTAATGAAGGAGATCATTCCACCACCAACGACACTCCCCCAACTTGGGAATGACCATACAAAATTGTGGAAGTTGTTAGCCCCGGCACCTTCTACTTAGTGGACAGGGATGGCGTCACGACGACCCACCCTTGGAATACCGAACACCTTCGGTACTATTAGAAATAGTCATGCCGCTATCTAGGAGCATCTTGACTTAGCTAAATTTTTGTTCAAAATTGGTGCTCGGCACTCAACAAGCTGAAGTGCATCATTGCTGGATATATGCTTCTCATGAAGTTCCCTACACCCAACGGCAAGGGCTGTGTGAAAGGAAGCCAACAACTAGCACTAGAATGCTGCTCAACAACTATGGTGCGGTCAACACGCCGCCATGAGATCCTAACGGTAGGAAATCATGTGTCGCTGATGGATGCAATTGAAGACCCTAGAGACGGTGAAGAGAAGTCTGTCAACCCAGAAACATCCTTACAGGTCATCAGCATTTCTGATGAACACCCTGAGAGAACGGTCCTCATCGGCGCTCAGCTCGCCCCCTAGATAGTGGCGAAACTCACACAATTTCTGCCAGACAACGCCGCCATCTTTGCATGGTCTTACGCCGACATGCTGGACATCTCCCCCGAAATCATCAAGTACAAGTTAAGCATCAAACCACCTTTCTAGCGGAAAATGGCGAATGTTTGTAGACTTCAAGGTTCTTAACAAGGCATGCCTCAAGGATAGTTTCTTGATACCCCGCATTGACCAGCTGGTCGACGCAACAGCGGGACATGAGATGCTCGGCATGATGGACTCCTTCTCCGGATACAACCAAATCAAGATGAACCTTGGCGATCAAGAGTGCACCACCTTCACAACCAATAAAGGCCTATATTGTTACAATGCCATACCTTTCGGATTGAAGAATACTGGAGCAACATACCAGCGGTTCATGAACGCCATGTTCACGAAGCATCTTGGCAAAATAATGGAGGTATACGTGGATGACATACTAGTCAAGAGCATCAAGGCCAGCGGGCACATGGCAAACCTCCGCATCATATTCGTCGTTCTCTTAACCTACGGTATGGGTCTCAACCTCGAGAAATGCTTTTTCGGCGTTACTACTAGCAAATTTCTGGGCTACATCTTCAGCTAATGAGGCATCGAGGCTAACCCTGACAAGGTGCAAGCCATCCTCAAATGAAATCCCCGGTGTGGAAGGTGCACGTTCAGAGCCTCCAGGGCAAGCTAACCACCCTTTCTCGTTTCATCTCCAAGCTCACCGACATATGTCTCCCATTCTTCAAAGCCATGAAGAAGACCTACAAGAAAGAAAATAACTAGACCTCGGACTGTGAGGCTGCATTCCAAAGTTTGAAAGAATATTTAGCGACAATCCCATTTCTCTATATTCCCATATAAGGTGAGATACTCTAGGTATATCTAGCGGTATCCCCATCGGCTGTAAGCTGCGCCATAGTATGAAGAGAGGGACAGGACGAGCTCCAGGTGTTCTACGCCGACAGAGGTATGAATGGCGCTGAGACAAGTTACACCCCCTGGAACCGCTCGCTCTCCCACTAATTGTCGCCGCTAGACGTCTCTGCCAATACTTCCAAGCCCATACAATCCATGTCTTGACAAATCAACCGCTAAAGCAGGTAATGCAGAATCCCGAACACTTTGGACACCTCAGCAAGTGGGCCATCGAGCTCAGCGAGTATGACATCGAATACAAACCACGAACTGCTATGAAAGGCCAGGTGGCAGCGAACTTCATTACTGAGCTCACGGAACGTCAGGATGAACCGAATTTAGGGGCAGAAGAAGGCAACACGACTATGACAGTCAACGAGGAACCAACACCCAAGCAACAGTCAGAATGGAACCTCCATGTAGACGGCTAGGCCTACGAAAATGCCTACGGAGCAAGAGTCATATTAACAGGGCCAGGAGGACTAAACATAGAGTACGCACTGATATTCAACTTCTAGCCTCAAACAATATGGTAGAGTGTGAGGCACTCATTGCAGGCTTGCTCCTCTCCATCGACTCAGGTGCTGACAGTGTCAACATATTCAGCGACTCCCAACTAGTCGTCAACCAAGTCAATGACAGTTTCCAGGCCAAAGACAAACAGTTAGTAGCGTACTTAGGATACATAAAGACTCTGCTCAAGAAATTCAACTTCCACATCATCACACAAATCCCCAGACAAAAGAATGCTAAGGCAGACTCTCTGGCAAGATTAGCAACCGCTCAACCACACCAAAGTCAGACGGACACAAGAGTGGAGTGCCTTAACAAGCTAAGCATCACCAAAACCCTAGCAGAAATATTCAACATTGATGTCAATCCTAGCTGGATGGATGAAATAATGGAATACAAGCACAATGGAAAGCTGCCAACCTATAATAGCGCTGGGCATAAAACCAAAACTAGGCAAAAAACCGCCCAACCAGAACCGGAAAGACGATCCGGTTAACCGACCTAATAAAAAAGAGCAGGAAAATTCAAAGGACCGAGTAGATCCGAATTGATG
Organism: Rosa lucieae; assembly: GCA_024704745.1. Taxonomy (NCBI): domain Eukaryota; kingdom Viridiplantae; phylum Streptophyta; class Magnoliopsida; order Rosales; family Rosaceae; genus Rosa; species Rosa lucieae. The sequence continues at coordinate 26,104,355 of CM045493.1, read as the reverse complement.
CAGTGCGGCTTCGGTGTCGGGTTTGAGACTGACCGAACAAAAACCGACCCGACTGAATTTAATTAATATATATTTTGTTTTTTTATATTAGCTATTTATTTCCTATTGGTGCATATATCCTTACGATATACCTTACCGCAGAGAATTCCTATGACAAAATAAAACTGAAAAGTGGGAACCCTAGCTCTCATTCGCAACTGGCTCTCTCCACACACAGCCGCTCTCGGCCTCTCAGCCCTTTCTCAGTGTCTCTACTCTCTAGTTGAAAACCCTAGCCCTAAACCAAAACCCAGTCAGCATACAACATCAGCTCGCTCTCTCGCTCTCTCAGACTAAGATCGATTCATTTCGTTAGTGAGTTTTTGAAACCAAAATCTCTTCGATGCACATTTATACTGGATTTTGACTTGTGTTTTGACTTTTGACTATGTTGATGTGGTTTTACTGGTTTAGATTTATAGGTCTTGAGACTGGGTTTTGACTATTGAACTGTTGACTATGTTGCTTTATAGTTTATACTGTGTTGTTGATAAGCCTGGGTTTTGATTTATAGCTAGTGTTGTTCCTGATAAGCATTCTGTTAAGAAATGTTGTCGATTGTTCGATATTTTTCGATATATATGCATACATGATACATATATCAAAATTGGTTATGTTGTTTCTTTGTTCAGATGATGGAAGGGAATTCAAAAACTGTGAATTCTACTCCCACAAGCGTAGAAGCTGCATCAAGCATAGGGACTTCAGTACCCTCATTCCCTGCTTCAGAAATAAACCCTACTACTGCTAGTGCAATTGTTTCAGTTCCACATGGTCCTATTGCCCTTGTCTCAGGTCAACCGACTGACTCTACTGCAGGTACCGATGCTCCTGGACTGGAATCAACATCGAAGAGGAAGAATAAGTCCATGGCTTGGGAGCACTTCACGAAGATGAAGAATCCAGATGGGACTCCGATGGTCAAACCCCGAGCGAAGTACAACTATTGCCCACAGAAGTATGCCTGCCACTCCAAGTCTAATGGGACAGCAAGCATGAAAACTCATCTGCTTTATCAGTGCAAGAAGTGTCCATTATAAATACCTACCAAGAAACAGAGGTGCTTGACTTTTGATAGCATTGAAAATGGGGGTAATGTTGTGGCTGTTCAGTATGATCCGGATAGGTCTAGGCTTTTGCTTGCTAAGATGATTATTAGAGATGAATTGTCATTTAGTCATGTTGAGGGGGAGGGTTTTAAGAAATTCATGCGGGTGACAGTGCCTAAGTTTCATCTGCCTTCTCGTAGAACCATTGCTAGGGATATATGGGATTTGTATCAAAATGAAAAAACAACTCTTAAAAATATCTTGTCCACTTATGGACAGCGAATTTCCCTCACCACCGACACTTGGACTTCGATCCAAAATGTCAATTACATGGTCTTAATTGATCATTTCATTGATGACCAATGAACTGTCCATAAGAGAATCCTGAGCTTTGTTTTAATTCCTAATCATAGGGGTAAAACCATCGGGACACTTGTTGAGTCATGTCTTATAGGTTGGGGAATAGAGAAAGTGTTTACAATTGTTGTTGACAATGCTTCTCCAAATCAAGTGGCACTTGATTACATGAGAGAGAAAATAAGAAATTGGAGGGAGTTGGTGTTAGATGGTGCATTTTTGCACATGAGATGTTGCTGCCACATCCTCAATTTAATTGTTAAGGATGACATGGAGGAGTTGGATTCAAGTATTGGTGGGATTAGGAACTGTGTTATGTATATAAGGTCTTCACCTGATAGAGAGCAATGGTGGGATAGTGCCGTTAGATGTATGCACTAGGTGGAATTCTACTTATTTCATCCTAGACATTGCTGTGAAGTTTAAGAAAGCATTTATGAGAATGGAAGATGAAGATTCTCAGTTTGAGAGTTACTTCAAAGAAAGGGTTGGTGGGGAAAAAAGGGAGGGGCCTCCAAATAGTGCTGACTGGGAGAAAGCAGCTAGATTAGTGAAGTTTCTAAAAATCTTCTATGATGCCACTCTTCAATTCAGTGGTACTAAGTGTGTGACTGCAAATCAGCCTCTATTATGGATGTGTACAATTGTTGCTGAGTGTGAAAGGTGACGATCCTCTAAAGGTGAGCATTGGAGCGTCAATGAAGCGAAAATTAGACAAATACTGGAGAAAGTTAGAAGACATGAACAAGATTTTATTGATTGCTGTTGGGTTGGATCCTAGATACAAGATGTTGTATCTAGAATACTTTTTGCGAAGCTGCAGCAAGATAGAACTTTGGTGGCTGAGATGGTTGATGAAGTGAAATCGATGTTTCTGTAACTCTTTAATGAGTATGCAAATTCTGATCCCACCAGTCATATAGATGCAGGTACCGCTGAACCCACCAGAGGTGATGGGCCCACCTCTTCTACCCTTCCTAATGATGGAGCATGAGGCGGAATCACAGCCAAACACCAGTTGCCCGGCAGCCAGGGCTAGAACTGAAGGTAATCCACCTACCCCCAAGCGGGAGCTGGTTCAGCAGAACCTCTAGGCTGGGCCCGCTGGCGACACAACCGCCCTAATCCTGGAAAGGATGCAACAATTAGAGCAAAGGCTAGTCCTGGCGGAGACAAGCGCCTCAGCGCCAACGCCAAATCCGCTCTTTACGTCTAGACCAGGACCATTCACCGCCAGGATCCTGCAGGTCGTCAGACCAGCACACGCAAAGACACCAAAGATGTCACATTACAGCGGCATGTCCGACCCCTTCGTCCACATTGACACCTTCAAGAAGGTCACTAACAATAAGGGATTTGATGACGCCACCCTCTGCTACTTATTCAGCGAAACATTGGGCGGTGAGGCAATGAGCTGGTTCTTCGAATGCTCGCCAGACTCCATCGACTCATTCCACTCACTGTCAAACACTTTCCTCTCGCGGTTCATCCTGTTGGCCGCCAGACATCACAACACAACTCAGCTGTTCAACCTCAGGCAGGGGGCAGTGGTAACGTTGAAGGCGTTCGTCACCAGGTGGCGAGCGGCGACATCTCAGTGCCACGATCTCGACAAGACAATAGCACTGGCAGCCTTCAAACAAGGACTCCTCAAGGGACCATTTCTCTATCATCTCAATTACAATAATCCAAATGCCGCATATGACCATGTCATGAGCGAGGCTGTGATCCATGCACAGGCAGAATTCATCACCTATGGAGAAACCCCCCCCACCGCCGCCAACGCCTACCAAGTACATTCAACCTTCCGCCAGCCATTAGGAGACCGCTAGCAAAACCTCTGCTACACCACCAACTGAAAAGAAGAGAGAATGGCAACAGGGCACCTACCAGAACAAACGGCATAAGGACTAGCATTACAACAAGGGCAACTGCTCATAATAGTAACAAACAGACAAAGTCCTCCCAGCGGTATGCAGTGTTCACAGTCCTCACGGCGTCGTATGAAGAAATATAGGACCAGTGCAAGGATCAGATTCCACCACCACCCCAAGAAAATACCCAAGAGAGGGAAAACCCAGGAACACTGGTAAATGGTGCAGATACCATGAGGACACTGCACAATACCAATAATTGTAACGCTCTCAAGACAGCTATCGAGACTTTGTACCGCGATGGTAGGATGGAGCAATTCAAGATCCGCCAACCACCACCCGTGGTCGCTAACATTGAACAAATGGGCCGCATCAATACCACTGACGACGGTGCTCCAGTTACTCACATGTCCCACAGGGCAAAAAAGCGTTTTGATCACTCTAACTACCCCAACGAAGTTTGCAATCTCCGCTACGAAAGGTCCGCAAAACTCCCAAGATCTGGTTGGGGACCCATTGCCTTCTCAGAGGAGGAGGAACGCGGAGTACATCTACCCTACGACGATCCATTCTTAATCGACGCCAAACTCGACAAATGGTCAATGGGGAGGGTCCTTGCGGACAGCGGATCCGCTGTCAATGTCATCTTCAATGGTTGTTACAGCAAACTCCTGCGGAATAGAAAATTACTCCAGGATTATGAGCCATTGCTCAGCTTCTCCGGAGACATCACGCAACCATTGGGTTCTTACTACATGCGATTAGTTATGGCGCCAGTCCATGTACTGCGGATATCCATACGAAGTTCATCATTGTCGACTGCTTCAGTTCATACAATGTCATCATTGGTCGACCGGCACTTAACAAACTCAAGTGCATTGATCATAACCGGATACATGCTTCTCATGAATTTCCCTACGCCCAACAGAACAGGATGTGTAAAAGGAAGTCAACATTTGGCACAAGAGTGCTACTCCGTAACTGTAGCACGGTCGACACGCCGCCATGAGATACTAACAGTAGGAAACCATGCGCCACCGCCAGACATCTTTTAGGACCTTAGAGATGAAGAAAAGAAATATGTCAAAAATGAGCCTGTCAACCCAGAAACATCTTTAAGGGTTATCAGCATCTCCGACGAGCACCCTGAGCTGACAATCCTCTTCGGCGCTCAGCTAGACACAGAGGTAGTGGCAGAACTCACCCAGTTTCTAAGCGATAACGCCATCGTCTTTGCATGGTCCTATGCTGACATGTCAGACATCTCCCCTGAGATCATCACACATAAGCTGAGTATCAAACCATCCTCCTACCCTGTCAAGCAGTGGCGGAGGGCTTTCGATGAGGAAAGATACCGTGCAATAGGGGAGGAAGTCGCAAAACTACAGAACATAGGGTTCATCCGCCAAGTCAATTACCCTCAGTGGATTTCCAACCTGGTCAAGGTCAAGAAATCTTGCATGCCCCAAGGATAAGGGCCTATACTATTACAATGTCATGCTATTCGGTTTGAAGAGGTTTGAAGAACGCCGGGGCAACTTACTAGCGGTTGATGAATGCCAAGTTGGCTGAGCATCTGGGCAAAATCATAGAGGTATACATGGACGACATGTTGGTCAAAAGCATCAAAGCTAGCGGACACGTGGCCAACCTCCGCATCATATTCACCATCCTATTGGGCTATGGCATGCGCCACAACCCGGAAAAATATTTCTTTGACGTCACCGCCAGCAAATTCCTAGGTTACATAGTCAGTGAACGGTGCATAGAGGCCAATCCTGACAGGGTGCAGGCCATCCTCAACATGAAGGCTCCAGAATGGAAAAAACACGTGCAGAGCCTCTAGGGCAAGCTAACCGCTCTCTCTCGGTTCATTTCCAGACTCACTGATAGATGCCTCCCATTTTTCAAAGTCCTAAAAACGACACACAAGAAGGTAATCAACTGGAACCCAAACTGTGAGGCGGCATTCCAGGGCATGAAAGAGTACTTGCCAGCAGTCCCACTTCTCTCTATTCTTGTGCAAGGGGAGACACTGTACATATACCTAGCGGTATCACAATCAGCGGTAAGCTGCGCTATTGTCCGACTAGAGGACCAGGAGGAACTCCTCGTATTCTACTCCGGCAGAGGCATGAATGGGGCAGAAACATGACATGATCCCTTGGAACAGCTTGCTCTCGCACTTATTGTTACCGCCAGATGTCTCCGCCAATATTTTCAAGCCCATACCATTCATGTCTTAACAAACCAACCGCTGAGGTAGGTAATGTAAAACCCTGAGCACTCTGGGCGCCTTAGCAAGTGGGCCATCTAGCTCAGCGAGTTTGACATCGACTACAAACCAAGAACCGCCATGAAAGGTCAGGCGGTTGTAGATTTAATCACTGAGCTCACGAGCATCAAGATGAACCCAGCCAAGACACACAAGAGGCTAACACGGAAATGATAAATGTTGAGGAACCAGTCCCTTAGCAACAATCAGACTGGAACCTCCACGTTGACGGCTCCGCTTGCGCCACGGCCTGCAGCGCAGGAGTCATCCTCACAGGACCGGGGGGACTAAACGTAATACGCGTTGAAGTTCAATTTCAAGGCCTCAAACAACATGGCGGAATATGAAGCACTCATTGCCGGCTTACTCCTCGCCATCGACTCGAGCGCCGACAGTGTCAACATATTCAGCGATTCCCAGTTAGTTGTTAACTAGGTCAATGACAGTTTCCAGGCCAAGGATTAACAGTTAGCGGCATACTTGAGGCACGTCAAGACACTCCTCAAAAAATTTCACACCATCACACAGATATCCAGGGAAAAGAACACCAAGGTTGATTCACTAGGAAGGCTAACAACTGCTCAAACACACCAGTGTCCAGCGGACACAAGGGTAGAATGTATTGACAAGCAAGCATCACAAAAACCCAGGCGGAAATATTCAACATTGAGACCAGGCCAAGTTGGATGGATGAAATCATCGAATACAAGCGCCATGGAACATTGCCAGCGGATAAGGTCGAAGCACGACAGCTCAAGCGGAGAGCAACCTGCTACAATATACATAATGGCAAACTTTACCGCCAAGGGTTTACTTATCCCAACCTCCGGTGTCTGACCCCAGAAGAGGGAAAAGAGGTGCTTACAATGATAAATGCCGGGGAGTGTAGAAACCACTCGGGCGCCAGGTCTCTGGCCAATTGTACAATGGGACATGGATACTTTTGGCCCACGCTTGGTGACGACGCCAGAAGGGTGTCCAGGTCCTACCACAAATCTCAACAATACGCTGACCTCCCCTATGCCTCGGAGGAACCTCTGTCAATCATCATTGGCCCATGGATCCATTCCATGTGAGGCTTAAACTTGCTGGGAAAATTCCCAACCGCCAGGGGTCAGTTCAAATACATCATTGTCGCCATCGACTACAACAGCAAGTGGATCGAAGCAGAACCACTGACAGCAATAACTACCGCCAAGGTAACCCACTTCCTCTGGAAGAACATTTACTGCAGCTACGGCGTTCCCCACACAATCATCACAGGCAATGCTACACAGTTCAACAACAAGGAACTCATCTCTTTCACCGCTAACTTGGGCACCAAGATGAGCTTTGCATCTGTCGCTCACCCCAAAACCAACGGCCAAGTCGAAGCAGCAAACAAGATAATCAAGAAGCTACTAAAAAAGAAGCTTGACGACACTAAGGCTTTATGGGCGGAAAAACTCCAGGAGGTTTTGTGGGCCATCCGGACTACTCTAACTTCTGCCACCGGCGAAACACCATTTTGTATGATGTTTGGTACAGAGGCCGTCCAACCCATTGAGGTCATACAATCTACCGCTAGAATCGAAGGCTACCACTTCGAGACCAACGGCGAGAGCATTAATCTCGACAAGGACCTCCTCGAGGAAAAATGCCACTAAGCCCATCTACACAACTTGCAAAACAAGCAACGGGTCTCACTTTTTTATAATTCCAAAGTCAAATCCCGGAACCTCCAACTGGGGGACTGGGTAATGAAGGAAGTTATTCCGCCACCAACGACACTCCGCCCAACTTGGAAAGGTCCATACAAAATTGTGGAAGTCGTTAGCCTCGGCACCTTCTACTAAATGGACAAGGATGGAGTCACAACGACCCACCCTTGGAATACCGAGCACCTTCGGTATTACTACAAATAGCCATGCCGCTACCGTAGTAATAGCTAAATTTTTGTCCAATATTTAGCTAAAGGAAGCTACCCAACGGTACAACCCCGCTTTTGTACATATGCAGGCCTTGGCGGCATTACAATACAAAAGTATGGTAGAGGACAACGTCTTCAACGATTTTTAGCACTGCCCTGCTCACCCTCGACTGGCGGTTGTTCCTCACCCTTGGGTTGGCGGTTGCTGTGCCGCCATGGGACTTGTCCGATCGGAGCCATGCGTAGTCGGGCTTGGGGTCATGATGGTCCCATCCGCCGGGTACGATCAGCCACAACATTGGCCCTGGAGACCTTGGACTGAGTGGGCACCGGAGTCTGCTAGGAGGCTTCCGCCGGGTCATCATCACTCTCCCCACTGCCGGAGCGCAAGCCAGGCGGAACGGCCAAGGACCCGCCCCCTGGGGCTAACGACTTGACAGGTGTGCTGGTGGACCCGGACGCCTTCGCCCAGTCAATAGAGCCTTTTTTTTTAGAAGCTCTAAGTTAGCAACAGCACTGGCCTTCGCCGCCTCCGTCAAAGCTTGCTTATACATCGCAGACTGCTTGAAGGCATCCACAGCGGCTGCCCAGCTAGAGGCGGACAGCGGCTGCCACCGCTCTTCTCCTCCTCTAGCTGGGCAGCCACACCCTCTAATCTCTTCACCTCGGCAGATTTGGCGACAGAGTCTTTCTGAAGAATGTCAATCCTCTTAACCTTGGCCGCCATCTGTTATTTCAGTTGAACTATATCTTGCTGGAACAGGTTGATGTGATCGTTCCGCTCAAGGTTTTGTTCGATGGCGATTTTCAGCTTGCCACGAGCATCCGAGGCATCACATTCTGCCTTGGTCAACTGCCACTCCTTATCCGCCAGTCTGGCCTGCACATCTGCCAACTGCCGCTCGACCTCAGGCTGCTTTGAAACCGCCAAGAAGAGCTTTGTAACCCAACGGACAGATGGCCAAAGGCCGAGCCAAATGACGACTACTGTAGCACCATTGGGCGAATGGTCCCATCCAATCCCACCCTCTCGCAGAGGTGGAACAAAAACACCCACTTCAGGTCAGCCAGGAACTCGGCATACTCGGTAAACGAGTCTAGGTCACTCGTCTGCACCTCCCCGCTGTCACGGTGGGCGGAGCCAGTTTTACATTCTTCTGCTGGTGGACCCCTATGGTCCCAGGGTCTTCGCCCTCCTCATCGGCATCATTCTGCCGCTGTTTCCTCTGCATAACTGCTCTGGTAGGGCCACCGGCGACATGCCTAGTCACATGCGGCTCCAACCCCGCAATTGTAACTAGTGGCTGGGACCCGTGCCGAGTGGCAGGCACTCTTTCTTTTCGTTGCACAGGGGCAGTCGGAGCCTGGCTCCCGCCTGCAACATTGTGCTCACCGCCAGCGCTAACTTGAACAACTGGCAGTCTGTCGACACTGAGATGAGAGTGGTGCGGCATCGGCAGCACCACTTGGGTTTCAAATTGGCTCACCGCCAGCATCTGTGGATTCACCACGGTCTGCTGGGTCACCATACCGGCGGCGTACTTAAGAAAATTGTTTGTTTCGGCACAGAACCAACGCTACAGTAGGGATCAGCGGATGTCACTTACCAAGGGAGCGGGTCAGCTGCAGATCGACCAACAATTCCAACCCGGTGAGTAGGCGGAGATCTAGCAGATTGCGATTCTTCCAACAGCCCCGGATCCTTGCCACACGGCACTCTTCCTCACGAGTCAGGTTATAGTACAAGGCCGCTACAAAAAAAAAAAAAAAACGAAACTCATTAGCACAAGGGATCATTATCCAAACAAAACTAACAGCAGTGGAGTCCAACGACAACCTCGGATAGGCTGGAACTCCGACTTAATCCTGAACATCGGCTCCCACTCATTTGATCCCGCTTGGTAATCCCATCCACAGAAGACCCCCGGCCAGTAGGACATGGAATCTTTCAGATTCTCGATCAACTTAGGTGCCCCTTGGTGGCGACTCAAGTTCACTTGCCCACTGCAACCCTAGTGCTTTATGTACACCAACTGGTAGAAGTGCAGCCCCTCTGCCACGGTTGGACCCTCGCAACCGGACAAGCGCCGCAATGAGTTGATCGCCATCAACAATAGCCACATGTTAGGGCAAATTTGCCCAAAGGCGAGGCCGAACTCGCATACCAAAATTTGGAGATTCGACAGGAGGGGAAAAGTCACTCCTTGGTAGAAGATAGCCTCATGGACGGCGGCATGCCCCGCTGGCAGCATAGACGATCTCTAGTCCTTCAGCGGTGGACGCAGCTTCATGACGCAGGGCAGTCGAAACACACGCTTCAACCAGTTTAAGGCTGAAATGGTCATCTCCCCCTCCCCCCTTGCCTCGTCAACAGGGATACCGTCACGGAGAACCCATGCTGACTCGATCTCCTCCCCGCTAGTTTCTCCCCCATTAGCTGAACCACTAGCGGCGCTATTGCTCGCTAACCGCTCTTCGCGCCTATAGCGGGCCGCGGCTTCCTCCCCCACCCTAGAGCTCTCCGCACGACCGACACGACCCATAGCCACCTCCCAGGGTATGGTATGTAGCGGCTCGATGACTAGCGGTTCGGACAGTGAGGTTCCTGCAGGGGCAGACAGACGCAACAAATCAATAAATACCTTATCCGCCACACTGAATGACACGTCTGACCTAGAATCCTCACTGCTCAAGATCTCTACGACGCTAGCCATCACAAACCTTAAAACCTAAACCAGTCAGTTCAAACAGGATCTAAACTCACCCTTGTCTATTGTCACCCAAGAACATCAAGAACACCCATACCCAGAAAACCCAGAAAATGCCAAAACAAGAACAAAACGCACTTACTCCAACCCAGATTTAACCATCTACTAGGACAACGACCCTCAATCCCCTATCAAACACAAAAAACCCACCCCCAAACACAACCCTAGACCCCTAGACACCGGAGAATGCCAGAAATCACTTCGGAAAACAGAAAACCAGAAATCGACAGAAATAAACAAAAAAACCAATAAAATAGGAACGAGTTTGGGGCTACCAACCTCAACCATGGAAACTCTAGTATGCTCAAAAGTGCTTGACTTCACGTTAGAAGATCTTTGTCTTCCAAGGATCAACAGCTTCACGGAGATTACAGAACCTTCTCAGATCTCAGCGCAAGGCACGAGGACGACAATAACAGGCAAAAGTACAAAGTGTTAAACCTCCGGGTTTTCCCTTTCTTTTATGTCAACATCCAAGCAATCTACGCCAACTGCTGACAACGACGTCACACGACAACCGAACACGTGGCCAGCGATCGTACTTAATCGCCTAATTAACCGAGGTGTCACCTGGTTACAGAATCCATGATTACTTACATTAATGGTAAGGAGATGGGCGAGCTGCAGAGACGTTATTCCACACGCTAACCCAGTACATGTCGGCCACTTGTCGAATGCAGTCAGGCGAAGCATCCAGCCAAAGCGCCATTGAAGAGGCAGGTCACAGCTCAGTGAGATAGTCTCCGCTAAGCTAAACTCCGATAGCGGAACTTCTCCATTCTCATCTTGCAAGCGAGATAGTCTCCGCTAAGCTCAACTCAGCTAGCGAAACTTCTCCCTTTTCATCTTGCAAGTGAGATAGTCTCCAGTAAGCGCAACTCCGCTAGCGGAACTTCACCATTTTCATCTTGCAAACAAGATAGGCTCCGCTAGCGGAACGTCTCCCTTCTCATCTTGCAAGTGAGATAGTCTCCGCTAAGCGTAACTCCGCTAGCGGAACTTCTCCATTCTCATCTTGCAAGTGGGATAGTCTCCGCTAAGCGCAACTCCGCTAGTGGAACTTCTCCCTTTTCATCCTGCAAGCGAGATAGACTCCGCTAAACGCAACTCCGCTAGCGTAACTTCACCATTTTCATCTTGCAAGCGAGATAGGCTCCGCTAAGCACAACTCTACTAGCGGAACTTCTCCCTTCTCATCTTGCAAGTGAGATAGTCTCCACCAAGCGCAACTCTGCTAGAGGAACTTCTCCCCTCTCATCTTGCAAGCGAGATAGTCTTCGCTAAGCGCAACTCCGCTAGCGAAACTTCTCCCTTTTCATCTTGCAAGCGAGATAGTCTCTGCTAAGTGCAACTCCGCTAGTGGAACTTCTCTCTTCTCATCTTGCAAGCAAGATGGTCTCCGCTAGGTGCAACACCTCCAGCAGAACTTCCCCATTTACCTTACAAGTGAGGCCGTGACCACTAACTGCAACTCCACCCACTGGGATACCGCCAAACAGGTCCCCGCGACACTGGTAGGCCACATACTATTAGCGGAGGGACATCCGCCAACGTCGATGCCCGTGGCTACGCCTCACTGTTACAACGACCCTCACGCGGCGTTGTGTCAAACCAAGGTCCTCCGGGACACGGGGGCAGGTCAACAGTCTACGACAGCCTTGATTAGGCACGTTGACCCCCGCCACTCGGGTACCAAAGCTTGGGCTCTCTACCCAACACCCTTTGCTCAGTGCAGCTCCCCTCAACAAATAATTTGCTTACCAAACGGAGGTCTATCTTAGCTGGGGAGTGGGGGACTCCCTGGGGGGGGTTTGCAGGGGCCCACCCGAAAGGGTACAAAGCGTTTTCTCCGTAAGTCCATGGTTGACAACGTACTGACGCTAATTATGCTTTTGTCGATCAACGAAATATTAAAGGAATTAAAATTGTTCCCAAGTGCACGATGTAGCGGACGTAGTCCGCAGAATATTTTTGGCGTTGCTAGTTAATTCTTGTGCTTTGACTGGGTGACAATGGTTTGAATAATTCCTCGTTTCATTGATAACTGATAGATCAACGTTTACAAAAGTAGGGTTGTACCCGTTGGGTAGCTTCCCTTAGCTAAACATAGCAAAACTTTAGCTAAGTCAAGATGCTCTTGGGTAGCGGCATGACTATTTGTAATAATACCGTAGGTGTTAGGTATTCCAAGGGTGGGTCATACGTTGTGACGCCATCCTTGTCCATTAAGTAGAAGGTGTCGGGGCTCATGACTTCCACAATTTTGTATGGGCCTTCCCAAGTTGGGTGGAGCACCATTGGTTGTGGAATGACCTCCTTCATTACCCAATCCCCCAGTTAGAGGTTCCGGGGTCTTGACTCTGGCGTTGTAGAAACATGATACCCGTTGCTTATTTTACAAGTTGTACAGGTGGGACTTGTGTCGTTTTTCCTATAGGAGATCCCTGTCAAGGTTGATGCCCTCCCCGTTGGTCTCAGAGTAGTAGCCCTCAACCCTAGCGGCAGGTTGGGTTACCTCAATAGGTAGGATTGCCTCAGTTCCGAACATCATGCATAATGGTGTTTCGCCAGTGGCGGAAGTTGGGGTAGTCTGGATGGCCCATAGAACCTCTGGGAGATTTTCTGCCCATAAACCCTTGGCATCGTCTAGTTTCTTTTTTAGCAGATTCTTGATTATCTTGTTCGCTGCTTCGACCTGGCCGTTGGTTTGGGAATGAGCGACAGATGTGAAACTCATCTTGGTGCCCAGGTTAGAGGTGAAAGATATGAGTTCCTTGTTGTTGAACTGGGTGCCGTTGTCTGTGATGATTGTGTGGGGGACGCCATACCTGTAGTAGATGTTCTTCCAGAGGAAGTGAGTTACTTTTACGGTAGTTATTGCCTTCTGTGGTTCCGCCTCTATCCACTTGGTGTTGTAGTCAATGGCGACAATGATGTATTTAAACTGACCTTTAGCGGTTGGGAATTTTCCCAATAAGTCTAGGCTCTACATGGAATGGATCCATGGGTCGATATGATTGACAGGGGTTCCGCCGGGGCATGGGGGAGATTAGCGTACTGTTGACATTTGTGGCAGGACCTTGACACCCTTCTGACGTCATTGCCGAGTGTGGGCCAAAAGTATCCCTATCGCACTGTGCGATTGGCCAAAGACCTGGCGCCCAAGTGGTTTCCACATTCCCCGGCGTGTATCATTTAAGCACATCTTTTCCCTCTTCTAGGGTCAGACATCGGAGGTTGGGATGAGTAAACCCCTAGAGGTAAAGTTAACCGTTCTGTATGTTGTAGTGAGTTGCTCTCCGCTTGAGCTGTTGTGCCTCGACCTTATCCGCTGGTAGTGTCCCATTGCACTTGTATTCGATGATTTCATCCATCTAACTGGGCCTGGTCTCAATGTTGAAAATCTCCGCCAAGGTTTTTGTGATGCTTGGCTTTTCAAGGCGCTCCACCCTTGTGTCCGCCGGACATTGGTGTGGTTGAGCGGTTGCCAATCTCGCCAGTGAATCAGCCTTGGTGTTATTTTCCCTGGGGATCTGTGTGATGGTATGAAATTTGAATTTTTTGAGTAGTGTCCTGGGGATCTGTTGGTCCTTGGACTGGAAACTGTTATTGACCTGGTTAACGACTAATTGGGAATCGCTGAATATGTTGACACTATCAGCGCCCGAGTCGATGGCGAGGAGTAAGCCGGCAATGTGTGCTTCATATTCCGCCATGTTGTTTGAGGCTTTGAAATTGAACTTCAACACGTATTCTACGGTTAGTCCTTTTGGTCCTGTGAGGATGACTCCGGCGCAGCAGGCCTTGGTGCAAGCGGAGCTGTCAACGTGGAGGTTCCAGTCGGACTGTTGCTGGGGGGCTGGTTCCTCAACAATTATCATTTCTGTGTTGGCCTCTTGTGCGCCCTGGTTGGGTTCATCCTGACTCTCGGTGAGCTCAGCGATGAAGTCTGCCACCGCTTAGCCTTTCATGGTTGGTTTGTTAAGACATGAATGGTATGGGCTTGAAAATATTGGCAGAGACGTCTGGCGGTAACAATAAGTGCGAGAGCAAGCTGTTCCAAGGGATCATATCACGTTTCTGCCCTGTTCATGCCTCTGCCGGCGTAGAATACGGGGAGCTCCTCCTAGCCTTCTCTTCGGACAATGGCGCAGCTTACTGCTGATTGTGATACCGCTAGGTATATGTACAGTGTCTCCCCTTGCACAGGAATGGAGAGAAGTGGGACTACTGCCAAGTACTCTTTCAAGCTCTGGAATGCCGCCTCATAGTCTGGGTTCTAGTTGATTACCTTCTTGTGGGTCATCTTTAAGACCTTGAAAAGTGGGAGGCATATGTCAGTGAGTCTGGAAATGAACCAAGAGAGGGCGGTTAGCTTGCCCTATAGGCTCTGAACTTGCTTTTTCCATTCTGGAGCTTTCATGTTGAGGATGGCCTGCACCTTGTCAGGATTGGCCTCTATGCCCCGTTCACTGACTATGTTACCTAGGAATTTGCTGGCGGTGACGCTAAAGAAACATTTTTCCAGGTTGAGGTGCATGCCATAAGTCAATAGAATGACTAATATGATGCGGAGGTTGGCCACGTGTCCACTCGCTTTGATGCTTTTGACCAACATGTCATACACGTATACCTCTATGATTTTGCCCAAATGCTCAGCGAACATGGCATTCATCAACTGCTGGTAAGTTGCACTAGCGTTCTTCAAACCGAAAGGCATGACATTGTAACAGTATAGGTCCTTGTCGGTGGTGAAGGCGGTGCACTCCTGGTCACCAGGGTGCATCTTGATCTCATTGTAGTCGGAGAAGGCATCCATCATGCTGAGTAGCTCGTGTCTAGCGGTGGCATCGATCAGTTGGTCTATGCAGGGTAGCGGGAAGCTATCCTTTTGTGTAATGATCTCAAGGGAGATGGCTGGCATGTCAGAGTAGGACCATGCAAAGATGGCGGCGTTGTCACGTAGAAACTGGGTGAGCGCCGATGCGGACTGTTCTCTTAGGGTGTTCGTCATAGATGTTGGTAACCCTCAAAGATGTTTCTGGGTTGACAGGCACCTTTTTGACATATTTCTTCTCATTATCTCTAGGGTCCTCAAAGAAGTTTGGCGGTGCTGCATGGTTTCCTGCTGTTACTATCTCAAGGCGGTGCGTCGACCGTGCTACGGTTGTGGAGTAGCATTCTCGTGCCAATTGTTGACTTCCTTTGACACAGCCTATCCCGTTGGGCACAGGGAACTTCATGAGAAGCATGTATTCGGCTATGATGCACTTGAGCTTGTTGGGCACCGGTCAACCAATGATGGCATCGTATGAACTGAAGCAGTCGACAATGATGAACTCCATCTGGATTTCCGCTGTACATGGACTAGCGCCGATAACTAGTCGCATGTAGTCAGAACCCAATGGTTGCATGATGTCTCCTGAGAAGCTGAGCAATGGCTCATGATCCTGGAGTAATTTTCTATTCCGCTGGAGTTTGCTATAACAACCATTGAAGATGACATTAACAGCGGATTCGCTATCCACAAGGACCCTCCATACTGACCATTTATCGAATATGGCGTGGATTAAGAATGGATCGTCGTGGGGTAGATGCACTCCGCACTCCTCCTCCTCTGAGAAGGTAATGGGTTCCCAACCAGACCTTGGGAGTTTAGCGGACCTCTCGTAGCAGATATTGCAAACTTTGTTGGGGTGGTTAGAGCGTGCATAGCGCTTTTTTTCCCTATGGAACATGTTGGTAATTGGAGCACCGCCGTCAATAGTATTGATGCAGCCCATTTGTTCGATGTTGGCGACCACGGGTGGCGGTTAACGTATCTTGATTTGCTCCATCTTACCATCCTGGTACAAAGTCTCAACAGATGTCTTGAGAGTGTTGCAATTGTTGGTGTTATGGCTATTGTCCTCATGGTATTTGCACCATTTGCAGGTGTTCCTGGGCTTTCCTACCATTGGGTATTTTCTTGGGGGTGGTGGCAGAATCTGGTCCTTGCACTGGTTGTATATTTCTTCATACAAGGCTATGAGAACTGTGAACACTGCATACCGTTGGGAAGACTCCGTCTGTTTATTACGGTTATCCCCATGGGATGAGCGGTTCCCTTGTTATAATGCTGGTCCTTCTACCGCTTGTTCTAGTAGGTGCCTTGTTGCCATTCTCTCTTCTTATCAGTTGGCAGCGTAGTAGAGGTTTTGCTAGCGGTCTCTTGGTGGCTGAAGGATGGTTGAATGGACTTGGTAGGCGTTGGCGGCGATGGTTTCTCCATATGTGATGAATTATGCCTGTGCATGGATCACAGCCTCACTCATGACATGGTCATATGAGGCATTTGGATGATTGTAATTGAGATGATAGAGAAATGGTCCCTTGAGGAGTCCTTGCTTGAGGCTGCCAGTGCCATTGTCTTATTGAGATCGAGGCACTAAGATGTCGCCGCTCGCCACCTGGTGATGAACGCCTTCAACGTTTTCATTGCCCCTTGCTTGAGGTTGAAAAGCTGAGTTATGTTGTGATGTCCGGCGGCCAAGGCCAACAGGATGAACCGCAAGAGGAAAGTGTTTGACAGTGTGTGGAATGAGTCTATGGAGCCTAGTGGGCATTCGAAGAACAAGCTCATTGCCTCGCTGTCCAAGGTTTCGCTGAACAAGTGGCAGAGGGTGGCGTCATCAAATCCCTTATTGTTAGTGACTTTTTTAAAGGTGTCCATGTGGACGAAGGGGTCGAACATGCCGCTGTAATGTGACATCTTTGGTGTCTTTGCGTGTGCTAGTATGATGACCTGCAGGATCCTGGCGGTAAATGGTCATGGTCTGGATGTAAAGAGCGGATTTGGAGTTGGCACTGGGGCGCCTGCCTCCGCCCAGATTAGCCTTTGCTCTAATTGTATCATCCTTTCTAGGATTAGGGCGGTTATGTCTCCAGCGGGCCTCTCCTGGAGGTTCCGCTGAACCAGCTCCCGCCTGGGGGTAGGTGAATTACCTTCAGTTCTGGCCCTGGCTGCAGGGCGGTTGGTGTTTGGCTGTGATTCTACCTCCTGCTCCATCATTAGGAGGGGCAGAGAAGGCGGGCCCATCACTTCTGGTGGGTTCAGCGGTACCTGCATCTGTATGACTGGTTTGGGTACCATTCCGCCTGTATTGGGTCGACTGCGTCTAGTGCTCCGCCATTGCTCGCTCTGTGCTATGTTAGCGTTTGCTTCCAGCGCCTTTTTTAATTCGTCTAACTTTGACATCAGCATGGCCACCTGCTTTTGGGCCTTGGCCTTCTCTATGCGCTCTTGTTCGCGCTCCTTGTTTGCCTTGTGGAAGTCCGACAATGCAAGCTCATACATGGCGGCGAGGTACCAAACCTGTGGGCGATTGCTACCCGGCTGGGTCTCCGCCACAAGGTTTGATGGGGTATTGAATAGTGCATGGTTAACGTTTACCACTAGGTCAACGTTAGCTGCTAGGTTTTTGGGGTGGGGGTCGGCGGACTGGCCCTCTTGCTGCTGAGCATTTACCCCGCTACCGCTAGTCATGGTAGTGGTGGATCACCTTTTGTTCAAGGATTCCCATAGACGGCGTCAATGTTAATGTCTAAAAGTTCAGCGGTAGCTGAACCTCAGTTAAAGCTGATCAGATGGGCGAACCTACAGTGTGGGACCGCTACTTGTGATATTCAGAGATTCCGTTTACCTGTCAAGTAAAATACATAGGGCATCAGAGGGAGACCGCGTTCGGCGGTCTTCTCTTCTCCGATGCCTAAGTTAGTCAATGTATTTGTGTTGACAAAGTAACAGTAGGTAAGTAGTAAATGCGTAATTAATGAGGAGAGAGGAGAGTACCTTTTATGGGTGAGGAGGGAGCTGATCTTCTCTATGTTTTCGATGTGGGACTGACATGCTTCAGTTCCCAGCTTCTGGAGCTTCTGATGCTATCTTGGCGGCCTGTTGGCGGTGATCTGGGGGTAAGCCGGGGCTCAGGCGGTAGCCTACTTGGCTGTGTTTCCGTAGGTCACCCCTTTGGCAGGTTTTGGTACAGCTGGCAGTGGCATGAGCGTGGCTCATTATAGCTAATTATGCTTGCAAATTCCTATGTAAGTACATATGTCAACATCAGACGCATCCCGGCCGTCTGATGAAAAATGAAATCGCACGAGAACAGTACACGTGCCCCACGATAGCACCCACTATCCTGATTAACCGTGGCATCGCCTCGGTTACAAAAACGATATTTACTTGCATTAATGGCGAAGCAACGGGCGTGCTGAGAAGATGTACACCCATACGCCAACCCAATAGGTAACCGACACGCGTCAGGCGTTGTCAGATGAGACGTCTATCTCATTCAACCTTCAGAAGTAGGCATATCAATCGACAAGCGAGAAAGTTTCCACTAAGCGTAATACCTCTAGCGGAACTTCTCACTTCTAATCATTCAGGCGAGGGAGTCTTCGCTAAGCGCAACACCTCTAGCAGAACTTCTCACCTTCATCTTGCAAGAGATACAGTCTCCGCTAAGCATCATACTGCTAGCAGAACTTCTCACTTCTAATCATTCAGGAGAGAGAGTCTCCACTAAGCGCAACATTGCTAGCGAAACTTCTCACCTTCATCTTGCAAGCGAGACAGTCTCCGCTAAGCGCCATACCGCTAGCGAAACTTCTCACTTCACAACATTCAGGCGAGAGAGTCTCCGCTAAGCGCAACACCGCTAGCGGAACTTTTCACCTTTAACTTACAAGTGAGATAGTCTCCCCTAAGCGAAACACTGCTAGCGGAACTTCTCACCTTCATCTTACAAGCGGGAAGGTCCCCGCCACTACAAAAAAGAATTCAAATTGCCATGGCGTTGTGCAGTCTCGGAAAGTGAAATTGCCGTCGCAAAAGACCAATGGCGACGGCAAGGCGACGGCAATTGCGCCGATGTCGTTGAGGGCGTCGCCATTGGTATTTGCGACGGCAATTGCGTCGTCGCAAACTTAATAGCGACGGCAAACCTTGCCATTGCAAGAATTTTGCTACTGAAAAATGCCGTAGCAAATATCCATGGCGACGCCACCGACCACTACCGAAGCTTTGCGACGGCAATTTTGCCATCGCAAAAGTTTATTTATGAATAAAAAAAAAATCTGGCATGCAAAATATGCATGCTGGATTTTTTTTTTTTTTGGGTGGATAATAGCTGTACAAAATGGAATTAAGCATATTGAAAAGGGAATGTTGCATGTTAATTTTTCTCATGAATGTCACAAAGGAAATGAAGCTCTTATACATGAGTTTACAAGATAATACAAGGTAGTTTTTTTCCCTATACTTCAAGATAAGCCTTGCCGGGACCTCCAAGAACTTGAAGATGCTGTGAAACAGAATGGATGCTTTAAACCTGGACAATATCATGATTTAGTGGCAATAGCAGTTTACTCACTTCGTGCATGTCAGCTAAGCACCTAGTTGCTTCTTCAACTCGTCCCAGCTGAGCCTGAACCCTGTCTCTCACCTCCAACTTCTTCCTCTCAATCTCTTTCTCCTACACATGGAAAATAGCCAATGCAGACCTTGATATATGTTCTTCCTTGTTGCAAAACTGGACTCCCACTGTAATAAACTGAGTACAAATTTTGCTCATCCCAAATTCTTACTTTTAGTTTTACATTAATGCAAAATAATAATGAAATAATGAGAAGAAAGAGTAGATATCAACTAAACTCTCACAATAGATTAATTCTGATGCATATAGAGATACCAATGGCAAAATAGGCATGAATATGGTCATCCAGCCATTTTAGACACTCCAAAAAATATCAGAAGACAAAATACCAAGTGATTGAGCAAACACTACTGAGGGCCTCCACGAAATTTTAGCGCCATCTCAAATGTCAATTTGTATTAATTTATTCTTTGATTGATAGAAAATTAAAGCACCATTAACAATTGATAGATGAACAATTGTAGCCTAAGATCGAATGCCAATCTCACAAAGGAAAGGATACTCTCTAGCCTTGGATAAGATCGAATGTTAATTGTCTAAGGTAGAGATGCCAGAAGAATAGGAACGTAAGAAAGTGTTTGACTCTCTGATCGAAACCCTCGAATAAAGGAAGCTGAAGAAAGCAAAGGTCTAATTACACTAAATCTTCTCCTACAGAATGTACTTACAACATGAATGTTTTTATCAACAACATATTGCTTATTAGTCTTCCAGAGAAGCTTTGAATACAGAGAATTAAGTACTAACTTGAGTTTGTGAAAGTAAAACTTGAAAACAAGAAAGTGCAATATATACTCCCTATGCAATTCATTTGTCTATCTTCCAAGAAAGGAAACATTAGATAGACTAACCAAGGAAAAAAATTAGATGCAGTATTGGCTGCTGCTAGTAAAATTGCTGGTTCAAAGAAACTACAGTTACAGGTATTGTTTGTTTGTGTTTCAATTGTTAAGTTTCCATGAGTAAAGTATCAACAAGTTGGTAGAACTGATCAAAGTTGTAAATGAATCATGCAAATTGTTACTGCCATAGGAAAGCATGTTAGACTCTGACAGTGATTCACTAACTTTAGGAAAGCATGCTATACGTACTGTAACAGTAAACAAAAGTTCTAATTAAAATATAAGAAATAAAAAACCAATAGCAAAACTTGTCGCTTCGGTTGTAAATTCAATTGGCTCAAACAAATTTTCTTTTCATAAAAAGTGTACATACCGACATAAAGTATATAAAAATGAATTATTTCTATAATGAACTTCAATATTACCTGTTATAATAGTGTTGGTAAGAGCTCTTTTTATCCAATCAATTGACTTTTCTCTTGTTGCTGCCCAAACAATAAGCTATTTAAAAAACAGTGTTGACAAAGTAATTAGAAAAAGAACCTGAAAGCTACATTTTTATACTTATATTTAATTATTTATATAAGCAATGATGGCTATACATGGGTTTTTTGGGGTTCAAACCTTTCCAAGAAGGGAATCATAGCCTGAAGGAACCACATTATGAGGACAAGCCCGAGCACCATAAAAGTGACGGAAAGCTAGGAGTACTGATATAGTTATTGACACATTAACCTTTGCAAAAATAACTTAGAACCTTCTACCTTGTCTTGGTCTACATGGGAATGCCAAAGAAATTTATATATAGTAACGAACCTACTGAAAGTGTAAGAATTCTTATAAGGGCATCAGGATATTCACTAGAACCACCAAGCTAGTGAGAGTCTATTTAGCTTTGTGACTTAAAAATTTAGCATAAACTCATGTAGGCATCAATGAAATAACCAAAAGTCCTATAATTCGCAAAAAATATATCACTGGAGATATATGTATAATTCGCATAAACTATACCACTGGAGATATATGTTATACCTTTCCAACATCTCATGAGACATCATATTTTGAAATATACATAAGTAAAGAAAAAAAGAACGAGACTTTGATAAATGCTTGCTGTCATGGACTCATGGTAGTAAAGGGTATACTACACTATACCTGAATGCCACCATCTTCACCAATTGACCATGTATGACGATTTAGAATTTTACCATACAACAGATTCTGGTATTCTCCAAGTGGATCTGTGATGAACCAAAAACTAACTCTTAAATCCATACAACAAATTTATATCCATTCGAAGATATAAGCTGTGATGAATAGCAGTTCTAACTTCTAAAGGCATACAAAATGCCAACAGTACAAAGCAGTTTAGGCCAAGCAAGTGCAAAGTACAACCCAACCATGTTTCAAAAGATGCAAAAGATGATGACATAAGATCATGTTTCCCAAGCAGGGCCTATCTTGCAACTCAGCAGCTGCTTTCTCCACTTTTATGTCAGTAACAATACCAGCAATTTTAAACAGAAAAGAAACGTTCAACAAGTTAAATCAAAGATATTGTGCTGAACTCCTTCCAAAACATTGTTCCAAATTATAATTAGTCCTCTAGGATAGTGCCCAACTAAAAACCCCTAATCTTGAAACCCAAATGTAATCATATAAACCCTAGGCAAATTCAATTTAAAACAAACCAAATTATATCCAGAAAGCAAAACTAGATCTATTCACAAGTAAACAGGGGAATCTAAATGCAATCATAAAAGAAGAAAACAAAACCAGGTGTATTACTAAAATAACATATGTAGTGAAGGACCCAAATGAAAATTAAGCTAGAGAGATAGATATGCGTGCGTGCGAGAAAGCAGATCTAGATACCTGCGATGACGACCAAGTGTGGTTGGCTTTCGGGGTTGAGTTTGCGAGAGAGCCTGCTATCGGACTCAGAGCCCTTATATCTGGATCTGCCAGTCACAGCAGGATTAGGGGTTTGGGGTTTGGAATGTCGGCATTCAGTTCTTCAATTAGAGAGTCTAATTTTCTCTCTCTCTTGTTCTTCTTTGTTTTGTCTAACTGGAGCCAAGTGATAAAAGGCTCCGCCTCCCAGAGAACTCCAAAAGTATAAACAATGAATTAAGTAGATCCTTGCAATTGTAGTTTTCCTATAGCGCTAAAACATCCCACCCAACAACATATGCAAGGACTTTCAATTTATATGCAAGGAGTTATCATTTTTTCAGATTTTGAAACACCAAATACAAGGACTTGTTATATTCCTTGCAAACTCAAAGACACAAATGCAAAGATATACAAAATTCTTTGT
This sequence comes from Rosa lucieae, assembly GCA_024704745.1. Taxonomy (NCBI): domain Eukaryota; kingdom Viridiplantae; phylum Streptophyta; class Magnoliopsida; order Rosales; family Rosaceae; genus Rosa; species Rosa lucieae. Next base: position 26,081,446 of record CM045493.1, on the reverse strand, counting down.
ATAACCCAACCAATGGCAAGGAATTTATTAATCCTTGCATATCATTTGTTGTATTAGCCCAAATTTGTTGTAGTGTTAGTTGAAGGCTATTAAGAGAAAAAGTAGCACAACATTGTTTTATCTGTGAGTAAGTGTAGAGATATAAATTGAACAGAAATACCAAAAAGGAGAAGGGAAGAGTTTAATAGACCAGCACGTACCATCATCATCATCATCATACAGTCCACACTCCACTTATACCCATCATCGACTTCTGATTGCATCAAAGTTGATGCTATATGCATCCATAAACATAAAATCTAAAGGCTATACTTTAATAAGGAATCCAACTCAGAAGAGTAATGATAATTATCAAGAATGAAGTAAAAATAGAGCTCTCGAAATCAAACTACCTGTAAAGGAGAATCCCCAGATGCAGGCTTAACATCTATTACAAAACACCCCATTATCAAGCCATGTCGGCGAAACCCAGGGTACCCATTTTGGGCCAATTCTTTTCAGTTGGACATCTTCGACTTTTCGGATGTTTTGAGTTCTGATGAATCTGCATCGACTTGACGTCCAACGCCGTTATCATGCAGTGAGGTCACTTGTACTTGGCATGTCTTCCTTTGTCCTGCTCGGTCCGGTCAGCGATTCCAGCCTTCCCGGCCCTATGATTCGTCTTCACCGCATCGATCTTCACAGTGACCCAAACAAATCAGGAGGTATAAATAGTAAAATCCAGTTGATGAAGAGCAGCGATATCTATTTTGGAGCTACAAATCCTAGCAATTTGTTAACGCAAACTGTAAAAAGAATGCCATATATTAGAGGTAAAAGCATGAGGATGGTACCTTGAAGAGATGGGTGAACTCGGGATCGTTGCAGCCTTTTTGGGGCTGCAGGTGGGTGAGGTGAAATGTATTATATTAGGTTTTGGACATTGAGAGGAGCGATTGGTTAGTAGATCTCCCGGTAAACTCAACGGAGTTGACCTAAATCAGCGCATTTAGTCGGCGTTTGTATTCTGCTGCGAATTTGGCAGATCTAGAGAGGACAATAATAGCTCAAGGAGGTGATGGAGAGAGGATGAGATCTGGGTATTCATCGGGGTGTCGGATCGAGATAGAGTTATGGGGTTAAACAATAGATAGACTAAAGAGGGCGGAGAATTAGGATAATATCGTTCACATATTCTCTTTTAACGCAACAGCAAGTTTTTGTAGTCGTTAAATGCTATTATCTTGCGACGGCAAATTCTTGCTGAAGTAAACCATAGTTGCTGGCGACCACAAGTGGCGACAGCAATTAATACGGTTGCATAACTTTTACACAATTGCGACAGTCAAGTTTTGCCGTCGCGAAAGAGTAGGCTTTAGCGACGGCAATTTCATGCCGACGCAAATTGGTGAAGCTAATTGAATTCTTTTTTGTAGTGCGCTATGCCACACTGAGCTAACAGTACTTCTTACCTCTCCCTCTCAGCGGAGAGACTTCCGCCACCGACGCCTCCCGAGTCAACGCCTCATAAACTACAACGACCGTCACGCGATGTTGCAGTAAAGCTCTGTTCCTCTGGGAAAAGTAAGGGGATATGTCAACACAGTTTTCGAAGGCCCTGATCAGGCACATTGACCCCCGTCACTTGGGTATCAAAGATTGGGCTCTCTACCCAACACTCGTTGCTTAACACAGCTCCCCTCAACAAACAATATACCGGCTAAACGGAGGTCTATCTTAGCCGGGGAGTGGGGGACTCCCTGGGGAGCCTAGTAGGGGCCTACCCGAAAGGGTATAAAGTGTTTGATCAGAAAAAATCCATGGTTGACAATGCACTGACGCTAATTATGATTTCGCAAGACTAGTAGAAGTAACTCTTCAAACCGCTAGGCAACTCCCCAACCAAGATTGCCCTCCTTGATTGGGGACTTGGGGGACTTGTACTTACATGAGCATTTGCCTAAGTAAAATTAGTTATAATGGGCCACGCTCATACTACCGTCAGCGGCACCACCAACTATCGAGGGTGTGACCTACGGAAACACAACCAAACAGGCTATCACCTAAGCTCTGGCTCATCCCGAGATCACTGCTGACGCGGCGCCACGCACCACGCCAAGATCACCTCGCTGAAGCATCAGAAGTTGGGGACTGAAGCATACCACATCGAAAACAAGGAAGAGGTCAGTCTCTTCCCCACCTATAAAAGGTTCACTCCTTTCTCCTCATTAATTACTTACCTAACGTTATTCTGTCAACACAAATACATTCACTGAGTTAGGCATCAGAGAAGAGAAGACCGCAAATTGCGGTCTCCTTCTAACGCCCTCTTTGTTTTATTTGACAGATAGCGGAAGCAATAAGAATATTACCAGGCAGCGGTTAGCCCCTCGAACCCACGTTAATCAAGGTTTGACTACCGCTAAATCTTAAACATTAACAGAAACAATGTTAGTAGCACCATAATCTACAAGCTTGTTAGTCAATGCATTGTCCTCCCTAAAGATGTGAGTTACATTAAATTGCATAGTAACTATTTCCACCTAAACATACACAATGTTCGTAGCACCATAATCTGCAAGCTTGTCAGCCAATGCATTGTCCTCCCTAAAGATGTGAGTTACATTAAATTTCATAGTAACTATTTGCACCTAAACATACACAGCCCTAAAATATGTATTTTAGGTCATAAATTCCAATTTTCCTCTTATTTTAATTGAATTAAAAAATAATTAAAATAAAAATTGTAGAATCGAGAGAAGAGAGAGAGCAACCTCTCTGCGCTAGGGTTTTCAGGAAAAACTTCTTCCCTCTGTTCGACGGCGCGTCTATGGATGCTGTTATCGGATGGGAGTTGATAGGTGAGGATGGTGTCATGAATCAGGGCAGTTTCGCTCTAGATTGATGGGATCATAAGCAAGTGGTAGGAACGATCAACAACGTTTGCTAGGTGGTGGTCCGATTCTTGTTGGCTGGGTTGGAGGGCGGTGGCGTCACGGGTTCAGTCTGAGGTTTCCGGGTCAGGCCCGATCAGAGGAGGTTGTCTGGTGGTGGCTCCTTTTCTAGGTTTAGGTCATGTGATTTTCCCAAACCCGATCTAGAATGGGTAGATCTCAGGGTTGGTAGAACAAGGGTTGTGGTGTACTGGAGCGGCCGCGTTGGGAGATCACGGGCGGTGGAGCAACCATCTTGGGCAACCCGAGATTGTGGAGTGCTGGAGGTGACGCGATGACATGGGCGGTGGTACGGTAGGAAGTTGGTGGTGGCTAGGCATGAATTGGGCTGGGTGTTGCAAGTTGTTTTCTGATCCTTTTGCTAACTGGGTTTGAGCTCAATTTTGGGCCCTGTCGTGGCTTGGGCTACTAGGGTTTTAAATGGTTTTTTTTGCTATTTATTTCCAATAATTTCCTCTTTTTTTTTTAGGGAAGTATGCTTGTTAGTTCCTTAATGAGCACCAACGGGCATAGTTAGGTGGTTTTTTAGCCTGGAGATTATGATGTTTTCTCTTACATCTTGATATTGGAAACTTCTGGCGCACCGCAATTGAGCGCATTGGCAAAAGAAGTTTTCACACAAATTATCTTTTGTAGGATAATGTTGTACGTAGTTTGTTAGGCTCTTTGTTTAAGTGAGCTTCGATGTCTTAAGCGAATGGTGCATGATTCCCGTTTCTAGAAAATTTGTAAGTACCGTTATGGCCTGCGATTATCAATGAAATCTTAAAAAAAAAAAAAAAAATTGTAGGATTGTACGTATGGTTAGGCTCAAGTAGTTGACCCAAGAAGAAATTAAGAAGGAAGAACAAGATTTTGGTTCGTAAAAAGATGAGTTATTCATTAAGAATAGTTTGGACTTTCATAGCTTAAAAATGTCAAATTCTCAATTAATAATTAAAAAATCGTCCACATTAATGTTTAGGTAATTTTTTCCCTTTCTTTAGAGGCAGTCGTAGGTTCTTTAGGTTATACATGAAAGAGTTCAAGCTTTGATTAAATTAAGGCTTGAGATATTTATTTGTAACCACTCATATGACATAACAAAAAGCTTCAATTTTCTAGTTTAGTTTTCCTCAAATCTCTTAACTTGTGTATAACCTTGTAAATTGAAGAACCACATATCACAAAAGTGACAAAAAAAATATAACTTTTGCACTGTGACATTTATAGGTGGTGAAGTTGGGACAATATTAATGCAATGCCAATTAGTAATGGGTCACATAGGCTTACTTCCTTAATTAAAATAGGGTTTTGAAAAGATGTGTTAGCTTTAGCTTAAGTGTACTGAATGCATGTCTGGGATTTTGAAAAAATGCATTGTCTCTATTAAACGAATTATGTCTGAGCTCTAAAAAAGATGTCTTAGCTCCACTCTACAAATTAATAGTTTTCAATGTGAAAATTTGTTGTTTGTGTAAACCTAATAGTTAGGTTAAACATGAGGAGGCATGTTAAAGATTAGAGGATTCTCATAATAAAAATAACAAAAGAAAATATAACTTAAAAGTGAGTGATTATAATATATAGATACACTAACAATTATTATTAACGGGTCTCGTGAGGATGTGAACCATTCCTGTCGCTATTTAAGATCACGTGCAAATCCTCCCTCCTTAAATTTATCATCTTTTATCTAATAGTTTTTTTATTACTTATAATGTCATTATGTCTTCTTCAAAATTCTCAGAAGGGGAAAATATCATTTAGGGTATCCATAACATCAATTTTGCTTTTGGACATAAAGTATGGAGCTCCTATTATCACTCAAGAAATTTATTGTTACTTGAAAGAATGAAAGAAACAACAATAACCCACTTCTAACAAAACAACTATTACGCTATCACTTAGTAACTCGACGTATTGGTGAAATTGTGGGATAGTAGATTGGATCAGAACCAAACAAGGCCCAGTTTTTCGATGTCGGATTGATAAATAGTTCAACCCTAGCTGGGATTTGATCCCTTGATATTCATTAATCTCCTTCGTTTTGTAGTGGAGAGTGATTCGTGATATTTGGGAAAGTTTGAAAAATTATCTTCTGGAGAGACGAACTATCCCATGAGTAGACCTATAAATGGACCGGATTTGGATCGGATCGACCTAAATCCAAACCTGTTTACTTAAAAATAAAATTTGATCCAAACCCGCTCCGTTAACCCGGCGGATCATTGATAGCTCGATCCAAATCCGTATCTGCCGGATTAACGGATACCTGATCCGCTAATCCGACCCGTTTATAATTTCAAATATTTTAAAATTTTAAATAGTAATATTCAATTTATATCATGATACCTCATAAAGATATTAATAAAATATTAAAACAACATGAAAAGTATCACCAAAAGTAGAATTACATTATCAAAATTCTTAATTCTTCTTGGAATATTGGGTGATGGACTGTCCCTTAGATTTCTACAAAAAATTTGTATTAGAAATTCTTCATATGTTATATTTTATATTTTAAAAAAAAATATTATATTAATAAAAAAAAATATTATTACAAAAAACGGGCTGGATCATTAACGGATCGGATCGACCTAAATCCGTATTTGATCCGTTAACTAAACTAGTTAACGGATTAGAATCATTAACGGATCAACGGATCAAAAAATTTCGATCCAAACCCGTCCAATAGCCTCGGATCTGGAGCGAGTCCGGATCAAAATCCAGTCCATTTACAGGTCTACCCATGAGGAGGAAGAGAATTAAAAGGAGGCTTGAATTGATTTACGTCCTTAATTCAACAAGTAGAAGCAAAATATTTATTACATATACTATATATGTATGTTGCTGACGGATTCAAATTTGCTCACCACTTTTATTTTGTGGTAATATCACCACCCTATTAAAACTTGCAACGTCATATAAAATTAATAATTAAATACTTAAAATATAATTTTTTAATAAAACATCCTCATGATTAATTATAATTGTGTTTTATAACACATAACAGTTTTGTATTGAGTGGTGGTATCACCACCAAAGTATTGGTGGTGAGCAAATTTGAATCCGTTGTTGACTATATTTGATATAGATGTTCAATTACTGCGGCTTCGATCGATCAATTGAAATTTGAACATTAGTTGTTGATGAGGTTATTCTCTACATAAAAAGATTACAGAACTGAAGAATTAAAAAAAGTAGAAGCAAATTTAAGCATAGAGACTGAGGCCTTTCTAGTTAAAATGACGATTGATAAGCATCACATTGCAGAACTAATATCGATCTTATCATCGTCCACCATTAACCAAGCAAACAAGAACACAATTGAGAAAATTAAAAACAAATATATCATCACCACCTTTACCGATTACCATCAACTTCATTTCAATGTAGTGTCACAATTTTGCTCAAGGACCTTTGTACCCGACGCCAATGTGTCCACCTTGAATTTGCATTCAACTACCGCTTTCTCATCCCAACTCTTAAAAACCCCATATTTGATATGTACAGGAAGGTCACTTATTTTCAGACTTAGGGACAACGGCGTCGTCTTCTTCGAACTAGTTTCTTCGATGCTTTCCTGGACCTCGCTAGGCAACTCTGCGCTTGTTCCGTTTAGAACAAGTTTTACGGTGTCCGACTCATCATCATCTAGTTGATCAGATGGAAATTTGCCCTTAGCAATGTCCTTTTGCCTATATAAAAGGGAAGTTCCACCACCATTTTCGAAGCGTATGCTCATCTTATCATTAGGATTAACAGCTTTCAAGGTGATGTCATATCCTAGATCTGAATCCTTGCTGCTGTCTGAAGAATTCGATTGCTTCACTTGGACCTGACTGATAGAGAATGTAGGGTCTTTATGGCTCAAAACGAGGTACCATGTCAGCAAGGCTATGCCGAATATGAGGAACAGGACAAGCAAAACGACAAGGAGAGCCCAGCAACAAGACTTGCGTGATTTCTTCTTCGTCACCGGCCGGTGCTTATCGACGAGTATGGCATTTTCAGGGGGCGGCACGCGGTAGATTTGGTCTTTAGGGAAATGGATTACGTATGTTTCGTTGGGTGAGGGGATGGGACCATAGGGAACTAGCTGCGTCTCTGACGTTGGAGCTGGGTCTTCATTGATGTCGTCGGCGCCGGTTGCAGGTGGGCCCCGCTCCTCCATTGTAGAAGGGGGAGCGGTTCACAAATGGAGAGGATGGATGATGAAGGGAGGTAATAAGGGTGAGAAATTTGTGAAATCAGCATGGAAAAAAATGAGAAGAGCTGGCATGCAAGTAGTTCGATTGGGAAAAAATTGAGGGGTGAGGGGGAAGCTGGGAGGTTACAACCTACAGACTAAGAAAAGAAAAACCTGTTGGAGAGAGTTTTTTTGGTGAGTTGGTGAAAGATCGAGTACAGCTCCATTGGGCACAAAATGTTCATCCAATCACACATCCTATTTTTGGGTGTTTTACTTGGTCAAAATTGCACAAAGTATGTAATAATTACACCCTTGTATTTGTTGTAGCTTCCAATAATTTTTCATTTTCGAACCCTGTATTCTCTTCTTCCCTATATCTTTGTCATTGTTTGTTCTATAGAACAAGATTGTTGAATCAGGCCGGTATACTATTGCATGCAAACTCTGATGTCCTAAATTGATTCTATTTTGAGGTCCTCGACCCATATACATCTGATCATCTATGATCACCTAGTTTAACCGTTACTGTTGGATACGGATGCAAAAAACCTAAAACAGATAATTCTTAGTGTCATCTTTGGGTGAACAAACATATTCACCCCTTATTATAATTAACGCAATTTCACTTTATAAATTCATAATCAAACCGCTCATATTTTAAATTATCTTTTAAAAATCATCAATACAAAAAATCAACCAAATATGAGATCTTTTAACCATCCAATTGTTATGACAGCAATTATTACTATTATGATGAACTGTCAATATATTCCATATATATGAATGATTAAAAGGTTTCAATTTGATTAATCTTTACATTATATTTTTACATATGAATAGTTGAGATCATAAAATTATATAGTGAAATATGTTAATTGCAATGAGGTGAATGAGTTGTTCACATAAGGAGTGAACTTCCGAAGTATCCAACGGAAAAAACAAAATTTTACTATATCATACAAGGAATCCCATCAAATTATTGAATTTGAGGTATGCTCCCCTAAGGGACAGGTGAATCTAATGACTGAAATTAAATGCACAGTTTTAAGTTGCCATAATTTAAACTTTTAAATTTAATATATGTGGATAACTTGTCTCTCTTATAGTCTCTTAAAACTATTTGACACAGAACCTTTGGTCATTGTATGGTCATTGTATGACCAAAACAGAAAGTTTTGGCCAATAAAGTACAAATGGAATATACAAATTCGAAGTTAGCACTCTCTAACTATTTGGATCTTTTTTTTTTTAATAAAGGGTCGGTGCGGCTGCCCTCAATCCTTGATTAATGAAACTGTTGAATACAAGGGGAGGACATTGAGCCTAAACCCCTAATTACAATAAGCAACTAGAGTATGTCCCTAAATGATATTATGAATCTCTACAAAATACTTGTATTCTAACAAGTACCAACTAGCAAAGAGTGCTCTACTGGCTACTCCATTTATTTTAACATAAGGGTGACATAAAGGAAAAATAACTTGATTACAACGTAGCATAATTACCAATTGCACTGTTTTCTTACTATGTTGCCTCCGGAGGATAAATCCGACGTCAAATATTATATGATGGGGTTGTACCATGATTACTTTAGGTTATACATTTCACTTTTTTTTTTCTTCGAAATAAGGACCTGTGCGATTGTTGTTAAGCCTTGAATAATGAAACTACATAATACAATTGGGGGGCGGGAGGCCCAGGTTACAATAAGCAATGAGAGAACATCTTGAAAAATAGAAAGAGTCTTCACTAAAATATATATTCTAACATGCACCCATTAACAAAAAGTGGTCTGCGCTACTCTATTTGCTTTACAGTAATTGTGGCATGCCGGAAAGATAAAGCTAAAAGAATGCCATATAACAATTAAACCCACTTTCCCATTGTGTTGCCAACCCAAAAACCTAGAGACACAACGTTTCATCTTTCCACTAGGAGGTTGCACTCATTTGACGAAGCAATGAGAGAACATCTTGATATATCTCCTCACTTGAACAGACAAGGCACCTAGAGTGAACACACAGGTAGGTAAAAAATAGGGACTTATTCCAAGTATGGAAACTGAAAGTATAAAATAAAAACAAAGACCAACAATTGCCCATGCCTAGGCCCAACCACTACTCAAGGGACCGAGCAAAGAGATCACGCTGGCCCATTGGACAAGCCCAACTCAGTTCATGAGAATCCACCACCAAAGCACCACCACCCTGTAAGCCACACCACCATCTCCTTCTAACCACCCCCTTCAACCAGCGAGAGACCTCCTCCATCACGTGCATTAATTAACATACCAAGATCCAAATTCAGTTGACCAACATATCTGAACCAAAGCAAATTAGCAATGACAGTGAAGACGATATCACCCAATCTAAGCCTTGCCTCTGCCAGCCGACCGCTACCAGACAACCGGAACCCATGTCGCACTAGATTTTATACATTTCATTTTAGAACAATTAACATTTCAAAGCTATGCTAGTATTAAAAAAATGGAGGAAAAACATTGGAGTAATAGCGGGATGGATGAGTCTCTTCCTAGTTTTAGTATAAGCATAAAGCTCTCTCTCACTTTTGATTCCCTCTTTTCCTCTTATGATATTCCATTTCATGATCTCCTTTAATTATCTTCAGATGATCATGTACATTTAAACTTACTTCGTCTCATGGAATTGAACAGAAGTTCTACATATATTCAGTGTTTGTTTGTTTTTTTTTTTTTAAGGGGAAGGAAAATGATTCTATTGATTGAAAAATTATATGACCATACTAGGTCAAGTTAGAGTAACCACATCACCATGACAGTTTCATCATAATGTTCCAGTTATAAGCTGTTAGCATTAAAGCCACCCTCAACTGCAAGAGGTACAAGTTATAGAATAGGGGATTAAGTAAGGATGTCGAACCCACGAGGATTGGTAAATCCTTTCCTAGCTAGGGAAAACCTAAGGAAAAACTAGAAGAATATGCAAATGTACAATCACAAACAAAGGCTCACAAGTGAACCAAAGTTCATGGTGAGTATGTGCAAGATGGTGTGTAGAGATTTGATTTTGATTTTAAGATTGGTTTATATTCAAATTGAAACAATGAAAGCAAGTAATATAAACTAAGCTAAACAAAACAAGTTGTTATCAAATGGATGGGAGTTAGGGCATCGGGTTTCACCTTTTGCCTCCCTTGCAAGCACTAAAGCAATTGAATATGAATGATGCAAAGCTAATTGTCCAACTACCCTCTTAGCATCCGGATAGGACTACTACGGCTTAAACCCCTTTCATTTAATTTACTCTAACCGGATAAGTGTAGAGCTAACTACCTAGAGGCAAATTCAATTACCGGATAGGTCTCAATCGTTTGCCCATAAATGCATAAAGCTTAGAGTTTAGGTAACCAAGCAAGCAAACAAATCCTATCTCTAAGCGATTTTAACTCACTACCCTCACATGCACACATGGTGTGCTTTCATGCTCCCTTTTTGCCGAAAGGTAATCAATCTCTAGGAAAAACTTCATGTCATGGCAAACACATAACTCAAATTGATTAGGTCTACGTAATGCATTCAACTATTGACTTAGCATGTGAGAATGACAACATGAATTTGCATCAATTTATAAACAAAAGCATCAATACAAGCAAGTTTGGCTAGGGCTTTCAACCCTAGCCCCAACTAGTTCACTACTCACACATAGCTAGATACACAAGCTTCAACATTCTATTAAACATAAAATACATAAAGAGATAGGGAGTAAAGGGTGACTATTGATAATGTCGGAAGAGGTGGTAGAGATAGGTCTCCAAGAACATAATGTCGTGGTAGTCACCTCCTTCTCCTTGCTCCAAGCTCTTGATATTGGTAAGAATAGTGAAATTTGGAATCTCTATGGTGAGTTGTGGTGTTGAGTGGTGGAGGAAATGGAGGTTATAGTGGTGGAAATGGAGGTTGTAGTGGTGGAAATTGTGATTTTTGTGGTGGAAATGGAGGTTGTAGTGGTGGAAATTGTGGTTTTTGTGGTGGAAAGAGAGAAAATCGATCTTGGATAGGATGAAGATCATTGAATGGAGTCAAGAATTCTGAATAATTGGTCTTTGGCATCTCTTTGATCAGCTATGTATGTCCTCTTTGGTCCCAAAGTGTGCAAGAGATGCTCTTACACCATTGTCCCCCAAATGGTCCCAAATTGGCAAGGTGACAAAAGGACAAGGTGTAGGGAGATATTTAAATTTCAAGTGATGGGATATTCTCACAACCATGGTCCTCCTTTGCTAGAGAAAAGACCCTCCCGGAAAAGTTTGCCGGAAAAGTCGATTTGCAATTTTCTTCGAATCTCCGTGTCTTCTTCCCCATAACTTCAAATCTTCGCATTTCAAGCCTCAAATAGTCATTTTATTCTAAATGCAAGATTTCCTATAAATAAAACAAAATGGATTAAAAAGGGTAAAATATCATGGTAGACAAATCAATTTTCATAATTACGGGGCACAATTGCATAAGTAATTTGTGACTCAACAAATACCCCCAAACTTGAATATTGCTTGTCCTCAAACAAAAGCATTAACCCAAATCCAAAACATAACAAAACTAACACAACCTAATCCTTCCAACATTATCGTCAAAGAACACAATTTGCTCAAGGCAAGAAAATCAAGTCATGTCTCAAAAGTTTATGAAGCTATGGGACAAATGCTAGAGTAAAATGTATGATATGCCATGATTGTCACTTTGATGTACCAAAACCAAGCTTGCACAACAAAACTGTGCTAACCATAAACTCACTAGATTTTCACTCCAATTTTCACACAAGTGTTTAAAGATTAGCTACACTATCACTCAAACAATCTCATGCAAATGCTGCCATATGCTTGTTTTTCAATCTCATCTCCACGGGTCATGCACAAACCATCTCTAATCAACAAGGACTTTTATTAGGTTATAATGAGGCTTAGGGCGAGGGGTTAGAGAAATGAAGTGGATAGGAAATCACAAATTCCAAGCAACTTAGCAAGCAACTCCCTTATTGAGATTTTACGAACTTAGGACCTTAAGATGCTTCATATGATTCACTCTCTTAACCATTCCCCCAAACTTTAAACTAAAAACTATTTATTGATCAACTAGAAAAACTTTCTTTTTGGATTTTCTTTCTTTCTTTCTTTCTTCTTCTTTTTTCTTTTTTTACTTTCTTTCTTGACTTTCTTGAAATGTAAAGACAAATTACAATTTCAGAACAAAAATAATACTTCCCCACACTTATTTCTTTTCAAGTTCCCCCAAACTTTGTTTCTTGAAGCATCTTGATATATACAATCTCACATTGCTCACTAAGAAGACTTGGAAAGGGTAAGGTTAGTGTTTAAGCTAGAAGGTAAGACATTTGTGGTGCAAAGAAATGAAAGGTTAACAAAAGGCACAAATTGGAAATCTAAGGATAATCATCTTTTTAGGACAAGAGCTTGTTTGGCCATGGTGGAATTCCTATTGCCTCAATCATTTCCGCAATGTATTCATGCTTGACAAAAGTTTTGAGAGATATAAAGTAAGTTCTAGAGATACAATTCACAAAAGATTGATCACACATGAAGAATAAAGTGCTAAGAGCTATTAGATGCACTTTCATTAGGCTCAAAACTCACATTTGCGGTGCAATTAGTTCTCACAAATCTCATCATGCCAACCATATCTCAATGCATCAACTTGACAATCAAAGGTAACAATGAAGTTAAACATAAGTCCCATAACCTTTATTTGAAAAATTGAGTTCACAAGACATAGACATGCTTTCTAGCCCTTTACAAATCAAGTTCAAGTTTCATCATATGAGTTGGAAGGAACTAAACACAAACAAAACACACAATAACTAGAAACAACTAAAAGCTAAAAACAAATTTATTTTTTTTAACAATTTGAATTTATTGAATTTAAACTAGACCTTCCCCCCACACTTGAACTTAACATTGTCCTCAATGTTAACAAGTGTTTTCTTGAAAGCTTTGCAATGAAAAAGTCAAGCATCTTAAGAAGGAGCATACAAACTATCACGAAACAAAGAAGTGACCGAAATTTAAACAGAATGAAGTACATAAAGCAAGAAAAAGGTTTAGGAATATTGCTCCCCCTTGTAGACCATGAAGTTCATTCAATTCACCAACAATCACCAACATGCAAGGCTTTAAGCCCCTGCCTTCCAAGCTAAACTATAATGGTGTCATTTCTTCAAGAATGGTTCCAAGGGTTTTCCTCCTCCTTTACTTGCATTATGAGTTTGGCTACCTCCAAGTAGGGCTTTACTTTAAGGACATCTTGCAGGTCTGTTGATCATTCTTCATTCACTCAAGGGGGCTTCTTGAGACAACTATCTCCCTTGTTTACCTTCTTTGAACTTCCAAGGCAAGCTCCCATGTCAACAAGTGCTCCCTTGAGCAATCCTCCAATTTGTTTCTTCTTCTTGATGGCGGTGAGGAGTGACTCAAAGCCTTGTGAATATGATGAGACCGGAAGAGGTGCCCAAACTTCTTTCTTATTTTTCTCATCTCCCCTTACTCTTGCCTCTCCATAGTAACCCAAAAAGTAGCATTCATTCATGTCATCCATAATTTGAAGGGGAGGAAAGATTTGGAACTTGATTTTCTTCCAAGTACCTTCATGCTCATGGTGCCTTTCTTCACATTAATCTTGACACCGGTAGTGGCCATGAAAGCTCTTCCAAAAATGATAGGAAGCTCATTGTCAACCATGGGGGCTTCCTCCATATCTAGGACTATAAAATCCACCGGTATCACAAACCTTGCAACATTGACAGGCACATTCTCCAAGATTCCTCTAGGATACCTCATGCTTCTATCCGCCAATTGGAGAGTGATTGAAGTTGGTTTCAAAGCTCCTTCAAGACCAAGCTTCTTTAAAGCCGAATAGGGCATTAAATTGATACTTTCCCCAAGATCCATCAAGCAATTGTCAAAGTAGTTTCTCCAATCTTGCTTGGAATAGTGAAGCTTCCCTGATTTTTGAGCTTTGGTGGAAGCTTTCTTTGACTAATAGCACTCACTTCTTCACAAATAGCCACTTGCTCATGTTCTTTGAAATTTTTCTTCTTCATGCGCATATCCTTCAAGAACTTAGCATAAGATGGGATTGACTTCACGGCTTCAAGGAGTGGAATGTTTATATGAACCTTCTTGAACAAATCAATCATCTCCCTCAATTGGCTCTCTTTCTTGAGTTTTTTCTCTTGTTGCCATATAGCTCGAGGGTAAGGGAGAGACACTTCTTCTTCTTGCACAATCTTCAAAGGAGGATTGAAAGTGATACCTCTTTGGAATGGTCTATTGATTGGATGATCATTGGACACTTCTTTTTCATGGTTGGCCTTGGAATTTGAGTTGTTTTTCAAGACCTTATCTTGTCCTTCATTGTAATCCAAAACAACTTGCTCATGCTTTAATCTCCTTTCAAAACCTGGTGGCTCTCTTGGAGTTACAACTTCTTCAATAGTGGGCATGTACACATTGTTCTCAACTGGACTTCCACTTCTCAAAATAGTGATGGCCTTGGCTTCATGCCTTGGATTGTTGACCACTTGACTTGGAAACACTCCTTGCTTCCTTTGGCTCAACTCATGGGCTAGTTGCCCCATTTGTACCTCAAGCTTGCTCATACTTTGTTGGATGACATTGATCTTCTCATCTTGCTTTGCTTGATTGTTCACAAAGGCCGCCATCATTTCTTCAAAGTTAGGTGTCTTTCTTGCTTCTTGTATTAGTACTTGGGGTTGTTATAGAGGTAGAGGTTGTTGAGATAGTGCTTGATAAGGTGGTCTAGGAGCATGATAAGCATTGTTTGCTCCTTGATTGTTGAAATGTGAGCTACTTGCACCTTGATATCCACCTCCTAACCTTTGGTAACCTTGACCTTGTTCACGGTTTTGATTCTCACCCCAACCAAAATTAGGGTGATTTCTCCACCTGGGATTATAAGTGTTGCTATAAGGATCATTCTTTGGTTGTGTTTGGTAGTCCAGGAGATTGCATTGCTCTATCAATTCCGGATACATATCACTTTGTGAACACTCTGTTGTGCTATGATACACACTTTCACAAATCAAACAAGCTTGTTCCATGACTTTGACTCCCAAACTTGGTTCCCGAATTCGGATTGGTGATGCCATTAGATTGAGGGGTCTTACTTGAGCTTGTAGAATCATGTCAAGCTTCTTTTTCATATTTCCTTCTATCCGCTTCAACTCTTGTTGCATTTGAACACTTGAAATGTCAACATTATAGATGCCTCTCCTTTGATTTTGCTCCCTCATAGGTACTTGTGCACTCTTCATCATCATTGGCTTTCTAGCCGAGGCACTATCATAGAGTTGAGAAGATTCACTCATTTCATCTAGCATCTTCACTGCTTCATCTTCGGTCTTGTTCATGAAACATCCCCCATAAGCATTGTCAACTCTCCTCCTTGTGTCTTGTGAATGTCCGGTGTAGAAGGCACTTAGAACCGCCACCTTAGAGAGGCCATGATTGGGAACACCATCTTCTATATCCTTGAATCTCTCCCATGTCTCATAGAATGACTCATTTGGTAGCTCTCGGAAGTTCATCAACTCATTCCTCATTGAATTGGACTTGTGAGGAGGGAAATAGAATTTGAGGAATACCCTTTGCCTCTCTTCCCAAGTGTGGATACTACTTGAGGGTAACTTGTACAACCATTTCTTGGCTTTTTCCTTCAATTAAAAGGGAAAGAGCCGAAGAGGCAAGTTGCCTTCATCAATACCCAAAAGTTGAACGGTTGAGCATGCTTCATTGAACTCCTGGAGGTGCAAGTATGGCTCATTACTTGGAAAGCCAAAGAAAAGGGGTAAGTTTGCAATAGTCCCTGGCTTTATGTCAAAAGCAACGGCACATGGTGGAAGCACAAAGCAACTTGGATGAATGGAGATGATGGAGTGGAATATGTTGAATTGATCCTTGGGCTACTTGTAGGTGAATCGTGAGACATAAACACCTAAAATATTTCAAAACAAAGATAAGAACATAAGTTAAGATACAAAAAGAAAGCAAAAACATGAAATTGAAAAATTGCTGAAAATAGGGGAAACGACCGGTCGGCGACACTTGTCGACTAGTCTGTGAGCTTCTGACCCTAAAACGAAACTTGCCGACTGGTCGGAAATTTCTGACGACTGGTTGGCGAAACAAAAATCACACGAAATGAACACAAATGACTGGTCGGTGGAGACCAACGACTAGTCTGTAAACAGATATAAAATAAAAACAAGGGAAATTTCTAGCTAAGCCCTAAGGCTACCTGAGCTAGGGATTGGATTTTACACCAATCCCCAGCAACGGCGCCAAAAACTTGTTAGCATTAAAGCCACCCTCAACTGCAAGAGGTACAAGTTATAGAATAGGGGATTAAGTAAGGATGTCGAACCCACAAGGATTGGTAAATCCTTTCCTAGCTAGGTAAAACCTAAGAAAAAACTAGAAGAATATGCAAATGTACAATCACAAACAAAGGCTCACAAGTGAACTTTCATGGTGAGTATGTGCAAGATGGTGTGTAGAGATTTGATTTTGATTTTGAGATTGGTTTCTATTCAAATTGAAACAATGAAAGCAAGTAATATAAACTAAGCTAAACAAAACAATTTGTTATCAAATGGATGGGAGTTAGGGCATCGAGTTTCACATTTTGCCTCCCTTGCAAGCACTAAAGCAGTTGAATATGAATGATGTAAAGCTAATTGTCCAACTACCCTCTTAGCATCTGGATAGGACTACTAAGGCTTAAACCCCTTTCATTTAATTTACTCTAACCGGATAAGTGTAGAGCTAACTACCTAGAGGTAAATTCAATTACCAGATAGGTCTCAATCCTTTGCCTCTAAATGCATAAAGCTTAGATTTTAGGTAACCAAGCAAGCAAACCAATCCTATCTCTAGGTGATTTCAACTCACTACCCTCACATGCACACATGGTGTGCTTTCATGCTCCCTTTTTGCCTAAAGGTAATCAATCTCTAGGAAAAACTTCATGTCATGGCAAACACATAACTCAAATTGATTAGGTCTAAGTAATGCATTCAACTATTGACTTAGCATGTGAGAATGACAACATGAATTTGCATCAATTTATAAATAAAAGCATCAATACAAGCAAGGTTGGCTAGGGCTTTCAACCCTAGCCCCAACTAGTTCACTACTCACACATAGCTAGATACACAAGCTTCAACATTCTATTAAACATCAAATACATAAAGAGATAGGGAGTAAAGGGTGACTATTGATAATGTCGGAAGAGGTGGTAGAGATAGGTCTCCAAGAACATAATGTCGTGGTAGTCACCTCCTTCTCCTTGCTCCAAGCTCTTGATATATGTAAGAATAGTGAAATTTGGAATCTCTAAGGTGAGTTGTGGTGTTGAGTGGTGGAGGAAATGGAGGTTGTAGTGGTGGAAATTGTGGTTTTTGTTGTGGAAATGGTGGTGTCTTCTCTAGAGAGAAAATGAATCTTAGATAGGATGAAGTTCATTGAATGGAGTCAAGAATTCTGAATAATTGGTCTTTGGCATCTCTTTGATCAGCTATGTATGTCCTCTTTGGTCCCAAAGAGTGCAAGAGATGCTCTTACACCATTGTCTCCCAAATGGTCCCAAATTGGCAAGGTGAAAAAGGACAAGGTGTAGGGAGATATTTGAATTTCAAGTGATGGGATATTCTCACAACCATGGTCCTCCTTTGTTGGAGAAAAGACCCTCCATGAGTGGCGGCTCGCCGGAAAAGTTTGCAGGAAAAATCGCCGGAAAAGTCGATTTGCAATTTTCTTCCAATCTCCGTGTCTTCTTCCCCTAACTTCAAATCTCCGGATTTCAAGCCTCAAATAGTCATTTTATTCTCAATGCAAGGTTTCCTATAAATAAAAAGAAATGGATTAAAAAGGTAAAATATCATGGAAGACAAATCAATTTTCGTAATTATGGGGCACAATTGCATAAGTAATTTGTGACTCAACATAATCCAGCCATACTAAAAATCATCCTAGCTAATGGTACTCAACACAATTTGGTATGCTCACTTATTTAAAGGATTAAACTAAGCAAGAGAAAATACTAACCAAAAGAAAATAACGTACACTTTAAAATAAACCCTAACCTAAATCATACCCATCCACCTAAATTTTAATTAAATGCAGTCGCCTAAGAACATATTGTTGTACATGCAGTAGCATAAAACAAATAAGGGAAGGCCTCCATAAGCCAGCTAAGGTCAAAAATGTGCTACACCTCCTAAAGGGGCCACCCCAAACCAAACCCAAGTCATAGAGAGAAAGAGAGATAGGCTAAAGTCTGAAGGCCATCACTATCACCAACCTTGATATTGCACATACGTAGATGTGGACGCGCAACACCACGTGCTGCAAGCTGGACAAGAAGTTGCCCTACTATAGATCACTACATTGATGTCGTCAAGACCCCTATTAGATCAGCAAGGCCACAATAGAACATCATATTACTGCTGGACACATCAACCTATAATCACTTATGTAATCACTTGAAACCACCGCAGGGGATTAGATCAAATCCCCCCAGCAATAGGCTCATAAACGAGGACGATCCGAAGAGTAAGCCGACTCGACGACCCACCACCCACACACCACCACTGGGAAGTACGGAAAGCAGCATCTTAGGACGTCTGCAAATGCTTGCAAGAAAGCCTAAGTTTCCACTACGATTGTGCATGAGGTGTGTTCTTAAGGGTTGAGAGCTTGAGAATAATTATCTTCAGTGTTTGATTGAGACTGCTAAAGATGATACAATCCACCCAGATTTCAAGTTATGTTTAGAAAATCATAATCTTCCAAGAGATTTTTTGATATGATAATGAAAATATTAATTTAAAGATAAGTGTCAAAATTTCAATTAGTCCAAAATACTGAAATAGTATTCAAAATTGTACACAAGCAAATCTTAAAGTACGAGAAAGAAGAATAAATTTTTCCTTTTCGGAGAATAGTCCTCCCTCAATTTTTGAACTATTTTTGTTCACACTTATACTTATACTTATTTTTCTTCGTTTTCCTCATCTAGTGCCTTGGAGGCTTCGTGTGTAGTGGAGTAATTACTTGCATCGTATCTCTCAAATGCATTTTAAATCTAGCCATATATTTCGTGAAGGCAATCAAGCTGCTGATACCCTTGCTAACTATGGTGCTTCATCAAACGGCTTTGCTTGGTGGGATTCAACTCCAGATTTTATATAGTTATCGTTTAGGTCTTCCTAATTTACGGTTTTGTTAATGTGTGTTCTTACAATAGGAAGTTAGTTGCGTTTCTTACGCTTGTTCTACCTCCTTCCTCTTTGTAACTTTCTTTTCATTCAATAAATTTCGCTTGCTTGGTCGAGTTTTTTTTTTTTTTTTTAAACAATTTTCCCTCTTAAGATAAATAAAAACTAGACCAAAACACACACTTTGTGTGTGGGTTTAATTTTTAAAAGAAAAAAAAAACAAAATAATGATTGGAGAAACGTGGGGAGTTTTGGAATTTGTATTTTTTTTTTCCTCCCCATATAAAAATATAATTCAATTAATTGATTGCTGGGAGTCAATCAACTACAAGAAAAAAAAACCAAACAAACATTAATCTTTATGAGAATAACAAACAGTGAAGAAAGAGACTAGAAATTAAGATTATGGGATAAAGGATGGGAGGAGAGAGTAGACGATGAGACAATTGAAACTATGTGATGATGAAGATAACGATGAAGGTGTGAGAAAGATACAGTAAAGGTTAAGAGGAATGCATAGACGCACAGTTGTGATTTTTTTTTCTTTTATATTATTTTTTATAGAGGATATTACAGAAATAATTTTTTTTTAAAATTAAGAAAGATATAAATGTCATATAAACGTCAATTTAAGAAATATGAATAGAAGTGTTATTTGAAGAAAGAACAGTCATTTCATTCTAAACAAGATAATGTTATTCTCTTCATTCTGGTCCATCAGATGCTTCCGTTGTTGGGGAAATAATCATTTACTCAATTTCAACAACAAAATTGCTCACTTGCTCCACTAACAGTTTTTTAACCCCATTTACCCAAAACACTCTAAGGGATTCTTGGGGGCGGGGGCGTGTGGTTATGGTGGTTTTAGATCTGGATGTGAGAGAGAGAGCTTAGATCTGGATGTGAGAGAGAGAGAGAGAGTCACATAGTCGAGATAGAGAGAGAGTCTGAGGGATTTGTTAATTAAAATGAGGGTAACATTGTCATTCATGTTTAAAATGGGTAAAAGGGATTAAAAAACTCATTGTGGAATAAGTGGTCAATTTTTAGGCTGAAATTGGGTAAGTGGTCACAGCCCCTTAGTTGTTTGGTAGACATTAGAAGCCTCAAACAATTTTCTAACATTTTGTCTGACCGAAAAGAAAAGCAAGATAATGGTCATTTCTTTTTCTTTTTCTTCTTCTCATTTTTCTTTTTCTTGTTCTCATTTTTCTTTTGGGGAGTTAAATATACGTGAATATGGAACTACAAAGATTAATTGAATGAAAAAATGAGATTATGTTAGACAGTTTGCGGTTCTGATAACTTAAATTTTGATGGTCGATCTACTGTTTTAAGTTTTAAACCACTTTGATGCTACAAGAAACTGCAACTAATCTCTCTAAGTTTTGATTCTAATAATGAAGATGCGACCAAAAACATAAATATACAAAGGAAGCCCACTCTCTTGTCACTTAGCTGATGACCTGTTCATTCCAATACGAAATTGTCCCACCTCTGATGTGTGGTTATGATTGCCATTTCCATTATCATAGTACTGATAAGGTTTCAGGGCTAATAAAGTAATTCAGCAAAATTGTGAAGCTTTAACTCTCCCTTTTTCTTTTCAAAAAAAAAAAAAAAACTCACCCTTTTTAGATATTTGATGTTGATAATTACACTCGAGTTTAAATTAAAACAACAAATATTTTCTCTTCAATTAGAAAAAGAGAAATTTTTTTTTAATAGGAATTGATTTCATTAATAATTATGCCATAAGAACAGGCCAGAGTTCACAGAACTTATATAACTAAACTGATCGATAACCAGAAACCTATCTAAGCAGAGCTAAATTCATTAATAAACTAAGGGACGCTCACTGAAAGCAAGCCTAACTAAGCAAGACAAACCTCGCTTTCTAAGGCAAAATCAATCATCTAGTCTACTTTGCCAACACACAATTGTGGTACAAAAACAAACTAGAAACATCTTAGGAAAGCATATAGAGATTTAAACCCTACCTGACACAAGACTTGCATCTAGAATGTCTATTGATAAGAGAACCTAGACAAGGGCCAACTCCTTCCCCTTAAGGTCGGAATTAACAACATCTGCAGCAGCTAACAACCTCGGCATCAGGTTGGTCTTTTTATTGTTCCTCTTGGTCTTCTTACCTTAGTCATAATCCTTCTTACCCATTTTACTCTTTCATGCAGTACCATACGAAATTTTGTTGAGGCTTCCTACAGGACGACCACGTTTTCACTTTGGTTGCTCAGTAGCACCAACAGGGGCTTCAATAAGGCCCATAGTCACTACATCTAGAGTTTTCTTACCCACAGCCAAACTGAGACGAATCTTTTTAGGGCAGATGGTTACCTCATCACCTTCTCTATGACGACGCACTCCCGTAATAGGTGGTACCTCATGCCGTGGCTCCTCAAGCTCCCTAATCTGCACCTGCCTTCTAGCACAGAGCATATTCACCACAAGTTAAGGCAGAAAAGCTTCTGGAATGGACCGGGGAACCTGGGCCTGGAAAGCTAGGGTTTGGCCATTTGCCAAAACCCTAGTTGTAGTAGCACTTGTTTCTGGCCCTCCACCCAACACCGCCAAGGCTGACGGCGGCGCCACCGTCCCCACTTGTCCTTGGTCGTCCTCCATCAACTCAGGCCCGGAGCATGGCAAGCCCACATGGGTAACGAACCCACAACGACTACAGCGCCCAAACAATTTCTCGTATTTGAACTGTACCACAAACTGGACCTCGTCCTCAACCTAGAAACGATGCTTGAGCAGCAATGGCGTCGTATAGTCGATCTCCACTCTGATTCACAGCACCCTGGTCCGGACAGCCATCCGGTCAAACTCCATGAACTCCCCGATCGTGCTGCCTATCAGGCGCATGGTCCTTTCGAATCTAAATGCCGTAGGAACTCCCATCAACGTCATCCGATACGATGACTTTTGCAGTGGTACTGACAGCACTGGGCTCACTCCATCATACTTCGCTAAAGCGATCAGAGCTCGATTCCAAACCCTAGCCCTGTCCATTGGATCTGAAAATGAAATCAGGACACAATCATCTTCTCCAGCTTCTTCGACACGAAGGGTGCCATTAACCCTCTACGCAGACTGTTTTCAGTTTTCACAATTAAAATAAGAAAGACAAAAATGTCTACTTATTCTTATATTTCAATTGATTGTTGCCCAACACCAAATCATGTTGAATCCTAGTTCTTAAAAATTTCTCATTGTGCATCTACAAAGGAAAGTAAAAAAGTAAAGCAATACATATGTAAATTGATCGGTAGAATTTGATCAATTATTTGCATATACATCTGGGGGTATATATCAAATCTCTTGCATATACACATTTATATGAATTAGAAGTTTGTTGGATTACTGAATATTGTATATTTTTATTTCTTCATTTCTTTAAGCTTTTTTTATTTAATTTTTTACCTTAATTTAGGGGTAATTCATACAGTTCAAATTATGAAAATATAATATGAAAAATACATTTTGTCCTAGAATAGTGAGAATAAGCAAAATATCTATTCTAAAAAAAAAAACAAAAAATAGTGAGAATAAGCAAGTTCATCTAACGCAGACGGCCGGCCCTGAGTTTGTCGGGACCTCGAGCAAACTAAAAATATAAGACCCTCACATTTTCATATGAATCTATATATGGTTAGTGTTGTAGTGTAAAAAATTGTTAGTACATAAATTTTACACTAACAAATTAATTAGAACATTCTCAAACAAACAAACAAAAAATAATTAGAAAAATAAAAAATTGAAAGAATAATGTATTGAAATTGTAATTAAAATTCTCTTAATAAATGATAGAAAAATATGGTAAGAAAAAGTTAAGAATGAATCTAATAATAAATTATTCACTAAGAGCGTAAAATTGGTGTTGTAAGATTATGAAATAATAATATGTATCATGTAAAACACATTGAATTAAAATTGTAATTGTTCACGGTAAAATTAATTCCAAAAAGAACCGACATGGTAACAAAAAGGATAATATTAATATGAAAATGCGTGATAATTAGTTACACCTTACAAAGGCTAATTACATTGCACACCCGACATTGAAGGACGAAGTTATCAATATCTCATTTTCATCATGAAAAGATGGCAAAGCGGTGCTCATCGCTCAATGTGGAAAGAAGGCCTCTGGGCCAACCAGTACGAGACACCAAATGACCAAATCATCCCCGAAAGCATTATCCACATGTTGACAATACACAATACAGTACAACGTGATATGATTTGTAATATATAAAGTCTGTGTAGCCCCAAACTTAACGCAGCTTCACTCATCGCAACAATGGCGTTCAACATCAACAGACTCCTCCTCTTCCTCTCCCTCTCCCTCTCCCTCTGCCTCTCGCACACTCTCGCTTTCTCTGACGTAAATCTCCGTCACGTGTCTAATCTTTTGATCACGTCCTTGCTCTCTAGGGTTTAGTCTCTTAACTCCTTTGGTTTTTTGTGTTCATACGCAGGACCCCGATTGCGTTTACACGGTTTACGTTAGGACCGGGTCGATCATCAAGGGTGGGACGGACTCCAACATCAACGTGAGACTCTACGACGGCTACGGATACGGGATCGAGATCCGGAACCTCGAAGCCTGGGGAGGGTTGATGGGATCCGACTACGACTACTTTGAGAGGGGCAATCTTGACATTTTCAGCGGCCGCGGACCCTGCCTCACCGCCCCTATCTGCGCTCTCAACCTCACCTCCGATGGCGCCGGCTCCGGCCACGGCTGGTACGTCAACTACGTCGAGGTGACGTCCACCGGGGCCCATATACCTTGCCACCAGCAGCTGTTCACGATCGAGCAGTGGCTCGCCACCGATACGGCCCCGTACGAGCTTACCGCGATCAGGAACTACTGCAACAATAACGACGCCGTCGATGAAAGATCCGGTCCGGCTCGAGTGGTTTGGTTTCATCTGTTTAGTGTCCGGAAAATGAGGTGTGTGATGATGCTTGTTATTATGGTAAGGATTAGTTAGTCCTTGAGTTAGAGCATAATCTGACTGTTGTGCTTGTTATCGGAATCCATGGTTATCCAGTTGAGCGGTTATGTACAAGTTTTAAGGCTTTGTTTGGCCTAATAAATTATGGGGTTTTTCATTATTGTAGATCATGATGTGTAGGCTAAATAGGGAGAAGAAGCAGGTTTTTTGGCTTTGCTCGGAAATATATAATCGGGGTAATTGGTGTCGGTCGGATCTGGAAGACAAAAACTATTCTTTCAATTTGTCTTGGTGCTTTTATGGACCATTAATAGACAGCAAAATATGACAAACTCAATTCAATCCAATCTCTGGACAACTAGGACAGCATATTCGATAAGATGAGTTATAGGTTCGGCAAAAAATTACGAGGCCATTAATAGTTGTTATTTTGTGATTCGAATGTTTAATTAAATTGGAACAACTCAAGTGTAAGAAATCATAAATTTGGGAAGTGCTAGGTTCAGACTCACGAGATGAGTTTGTGTCACCCAGACTCAAGCAGGTCACTCAGACCAAAATTGATGCACACAGAGAGCTTGAATCAGCAACATGAAAAATGAAACTTCGATTCACTCCAGCTCTTAACTCTTCACTACTAGAAATTTCCCCAATAGGGACTAACTAGTAGGCACCAAAAATTATCAGTGTGAAATTGAAATAGTTAGCCACCGTTGTGAATTATTGGTGGGATAAATTATCATCACACTGTACAGCAGTGGCCAAGTGAGAAAAATGCAGATATATATGATTAACTTATAACCCAGCCCACTGATATTGGTGTCAAACGTGATAGTGGAGCTGACACACAACCTTTATCGGTTTTGACAATCTTTTATAGCCGTCAGATTGGTTATGAAGAGCTGATCGTACGATGAGAGAATACTTCCTTCAAATATACCTCATTCACTCATTCAGAGTTCTAACCTAACCTTAGATCGATATATGGAGGTTTCTCCCCTCATCTCTCTCTCTCTCTCTCCTCTCTCGCTCTCCACACCCAAAAGCTCGGTTCTCATACTCATTTACTCAGCCCTTCGCCCCAGGTTTTCTCTCAAACACCTTGAGAGTCGATGGCGCATCTCCCCGCCCCTTGTGGGCGATTTGGCCTAGGTTCCGGCCTAGATCTGAGGCTTCTTGCCTCTGTTTTTCCTTCAGGTTTGTTTGTTTTGCTGTGGGTTTCTCTCTACCCAATCCATCTTTCTCCCGAGCTACTTTACCTTTATGCCTCAGATCGATCATTCCTTGTGCTCTGCTGTTTCCGCAGTTCGATTTTCATGCCTTCTACCATAGCTTGTAAATATGCTCCTTGGAGCTCCACTTTAAGTGAGGTTTTCTCACTAGCGCCACACCTCCCGATTTCGGTGGTGTCTCAAGGGATTGTTCATCTATCCGATGGCTATCTCTTTGATCTCTTAGTGGATCTCACGAATCCGACTTCGGTGGTGCAACAAGGGACTTTCCTCCTCTGGGTGGCTGTCTCTTCGATCCTTGTGTGGATCCCCTCTGTTTTCGTTTCTTCTTTGTCTGGTACTCTTGATGGTAGAGGATGCTCTCTGTGACATAGATCATTTGAGGTTGTTCTTCTTCATTGGTTTTCTGGTTTCAAGTTGTTTGGGTATTCTGGAATTGCCGTCGGAGCCTCCAGTTCTTGTTGGTTATTGCGGCTTGGTGCATCTTCCTCTGCGGTGGTGCAGGCGACGCTGCTGCATCTTCATCGTCACTGTTTTCCCGTTTGGGTGGTTACCAGTTTGGGCTCGCCTGGTTTGGGCCTTTGTTGTCTGTTTTAGTTTGGGTTTGCTTGTTCTTTCAGTCTATAATATATGACCCTTTGTTTGGGTCTAGTGTTGTATTAAGTTTGTTCTTTTAATGAAACTCTGTTTGGGTCTAATTGGTTAGATTAACAATTCTTTTCATGCCCTTTTTCAAATAATTATTTTGGGGTTAAACAATTTCTTCGGCTTATGAAAATATAAAACCGTATTTTTTCCCCCATAAAATTAGGATTTGTATATGAATTTAGGGGTTCTCTTTTGAAAATTCTCTCTAAATAGTCTACGAATGGCAGGCGAAGAAGTTCTTGTGCTGGCCACACCTACCTATGATTTTGGCAGGAGTTTAGCTTCCATGGAAGGTATTTTCCTGTTAAGTTAATATGCTTGTATTATGTGATCGTTTAATTAGAAACATGAATGCTTATTAGAGTCTGTAATAGAGTGAAATGTAAATGAGTTTTGGAGGATTCTACAAAAGGTAAGGAAAGATCTTTTGCATTTAGTGCTTCATAAATAGTATATATATATAGAGAGAGAGATAGAGAGAGAGAGAGATATGCATAATTATTAGTTAATTACTATGTTTTGGTACATTCTCTGATTATGTTAATGGGTAACTCTAGTGTGTGTATGTGTGTGTGTGTGTGTATATATATATATATATAGAGAGAGAGAGAGAGAGAGAGAGAGAGAGAGATTTATATGCATAATTATTAGTTAATTACTATGTTTCTAAACATTCTCTGATTATGTTAATGGATAACTCTGGTTGATTTTGAATTCGGATCTCAGTTGATAGCTAGCATATCTCATCTGCTTTGGTTTCATTCTAATTTTTTTGTTCTGGTTTTGCAGCCTCGGATGACCGTTTCTCTGTCTTCTCTAGAAAGCATTGTCTCACCTATTCCACCTTTAAGTAAGAAGCTTTAGTTTGTTAGCAACTTGACTTACATTTATGTTTTAGGTTGTGCATATTGTAGACTTGTTGGACGCTATTCTGTCTAAATTTCTTGTTTGCATGCATTAGCTGTATAGGATTCAAAAGCACAGGTTAGTGCAATTCATTTGATAAGTGGGGCTCTCCAGAGGATGCATTTATTTGGTGTTGAGAACAGAGATACTTTAACTCACAATGCCACGAGTAATCCTATTTTCATTACTTTATGAGCTTTCTGTTATAGAAAGTACCCTACTTATTGCCTCATTACTTGGTTTTGCAGAAGCCAGACGAGTTGGTTTACATTGCTACCTATGATATTCTTTTCGGCCAGTAATTTGATTTGTATGCTTGCTCTTCATACGGTAACAAACAACGGGCTTGACTAATGTCTTGGTGATGAGTGGTTCAGAACATGGAGTTATGCATGTGTGCATCTTTGTAGTTGACTTGTATAGACATTTAATTATGATTTTCTAATATTCTTTTAATGTTAAACTGCTAAAGATTTCTGAACTTGCTCCTACAATGCATGATGTTTTAGTTAACAGATAAGATTTTTAGTATATAATCTGCTCAACTAATCTCAACGTAGTTGCAGACTGAATTTCGCTTAATGATTATATATTCATTATTAATTAAACAGACTATATTGACTTTGATTTATCTCCACTGAAAACGTATTTTGCAGATTTATGCTGGTTCATTTGTAATTCCTCTGTTCCAGTGGATTGTCTTGCTCAAGAGAAATGCTGACATAGAAAAAAGAAATCTAGCCAGACAGCAATTTGCTCAACACAATGAATTGTCTGATCTCTTACTAAGACGAAAGGTATCTCATTCAAATTTTGCATCCCTTTTTCAGTCAAATGTTTATTGCTCTCTGCTATGTTATGAAGTGTTGCAGGTTATTGTTCATCAACCATTAAATAAGGTCGACAAGTATATTATGAGCATTAATATATCAGTTGTCTATAACTACAAATTTTATCTTGCAGGTTATTAGTAGAACGTTTGCAATACAAAGAAGGGTTGCAGCTTTGGGCAGGAAGAGTCTTGGATGTTTAAATTTTGATTGGGTTTATCTGTAACTTTTTAGTTTAGATGGTTTGATTCATTTAAAAGTACAATAAAAAATACACTACATAAATGTAGAGGTGCCAGTTGGCACCTTATTTTTTTAATGTAGATTCATAATTTTGCCACTAATATCAGTGGCAATCCAAAACCAGCAATACACACTGATAGTAGTTGCTTTGGCACTGATTTGGATGTAACATTGCTTTGGTTAAAGATATCCCACTGTTAAATTATTGGTGTCTAATGTCCCAATAGCACCTACAATAGAGGGGACTGATTTTTGATTAGTGGCTGCATAGTGGTTAATTGCATTAGTCACTCTTATCAGTCTGTTTTGGGACAATAGGCACCAATACAAGTCAGTGTGTAATGGGGAAATTTCTAGTAGTGCTTGCTAGTAAGACTTACCCCTCATTTTTAAACAATTGTCCCTTTATTTCATTATTTTCTCTCATCAGTTCATGAACACATGACATTTCTCACAATAGACTATGAGGGGTGAAATTCACACTCTCCATTACAATCCACACTTCATGTTTCTTTTTTAGTAACTTAAATTTTGTCTTTCTATAAATATTTCAACTAAAAAAGAAAGGAGTGTGGATTGCAGATTAGGAGTGTGGATACTGTCACTTATAATAAATTGTTCCTACTTTAATTATAATAAAAATTAGGACAAATTTTTTTTACCTCTCTGATCTTTACACCATAAATCATTTGTGTCCCGATACTTTTAATTTCATCACGGGTGCCCCTGTACTTACCAATTTCAATCAATTTTGTCTAACTCTTGGCTTTAATTTATATAAACTATTGTGTGATATTGAAACTGTAGTCATACAACATAATTTTGCATATTACATTAGTGAATCATCATACAAGGGAGCCCATTAGAACCACGTTAACAATTTACAAAATACTTGATGAAAAAATTGGACATGATTGATTAAATTAGAGAGCACATGGGTATATGTAATGAAATTAAAAGAGCAGAGCCACAACTGATTTAACGTATAAATGTTACAGAGGTAAAATGAAATTAGCTCTAAATATTACATATGTTCTACCAAACAATGATAATCATAACAAAAAATAACATATTCAATTAGGGGTGTGCAAAATACGGTATAAACCGGCCAAGTCGGCCAAAACCGATCACAATGTATGGTTTGGTTGAGATCTTTTGACTTTAAAAATTGAAAGCCGGTTCAAAACTGAACCAAACCATTTATTAATTGGGTTGGTTTGGTTTCTTTTGTGCTTATATTATATTTAAAATATACCAGTCGAAACCCAACCAATTGGTATATTTGAAATATAATAGGAATTTAAAAAAAAAATTTATAACATAGTAAATATATATTCATTTTGTCTAGTCTGTTTTCAAGCAAGTTTTAAATCTCCAATTATAACTTTACTCTTAAATGATATACTTCCATGCATCTTGAATCCTAGGCCCAAAGGCCTAGAACCCTAGTATATAATTCCTGCTATTCTTTTGATCCTCTCACATCACATATTTCAATCTCTCATCTCTAACCTTTACCACTACCATATTAAATTAGTATTGATGATTAAGCCATTAAATAAGTGAATCACTTTGAATCTATTCTAGATTTTGGTTTTTAAATATTGATTTTGGATTTTGATTATTGAATTTAAATTTAGGTATTGTTTTTTTGTTTTTTATTTTTTTGTTTGTTTGGTTTTTTTTTTTTTTTTTTTTTGTATCAATAGAAACTTCATTCAAATAAACTGCAATTCTTTGGTGGTTCTTGCAGAGACAGATGGGCGTGTAGATTTATGGGACGTTTGTCTGGAGGAGACGGAAATCTAGATTAAGGTGAGAGGACTTCCTCCCTTTTTCTGAATAAGGCGATGGGGGAAAAGATTGGGAATAGTGTGGGGAGTTATGTTTGGACTGATGAAGGTAAAAATGGGGATTTCCTCGGTGGTTATCTTCGAATACGGGTCCGGCTTAAGCTATCCTCACCATTACCTCGGTGGGTGAAGGTCTGAGTCGATGGTGGGCTGGCAAAGAAGTTTGACTTAGAGTATGAACATCTGCCTTTCTTCTGCTTCTTTTGCGGGCTCTTTTCTCACGTTAGTTCCTGCTGCCCCAAAAAGTTGAATAATCCGAGCTTGGAAGTTAGTTACGGGAGGTGGAGGACAGTGATTAGAGATGTGTACAATGTCAGAGTGGATGGGGAGCTCAGAGGGCATTCTTTCGGGTTACGGAAGGGCTCGCCAAAACCTGGGTGGGTGTGTTCGGCTCTAGGGTCTCAACTAGGGGGGACGGTGCGCAGTCGAGAGGAGGCGGTGATTGAAGAGTGTTTTGGAGTTGGTTGTGCTCCTCGACAATCCAAGCGCAGGAGGATTGAAGGGGACCTAGATATCACTGCGGAGCTGGGTGGTGCAGCGGCCGAAGCTCCGGTAGGGCAGGCTGCGGTATTCCCCGGTAGGCAAGAAAGGGAAGAAGTTGAGGTTGGAAGGATGGGGACTGAGTTATTGCGGGGTTTAAATGATGCTTTAATGCTGGAGGTTTATGAGGAGAGTGATGCAGGGAATTTGGATTCTCTCAAATTGGGAGAGATTTGCGGACAGTCTCCAAGATTGAAAAGGAAAGCAAAGGTGGAGGATTTCTCCTTGATTGATGCCCCGGTGTTTGGAGTTAAGGAGGTGTTTGGGCTCGGGTCTGATGGGCTAATTAGCCATATGGCCATTAAGCCCAGTTCTGGGAGAAAGAAAGTTGTTGGGTGTACTGATCATAAAATGAATGTGAAAACGGGGAGGAAAATTAAGGGGGACGGGCCTAGCGGTGTTGGCTCTAATGTTGCTAAACGAAGGGGCTTTCCAGTTGGCGGTAGAAGAACTAACTCCAGTGGCTCTTCAAGTACAGTGTCAAAAATTGCGTAATATGCTCGGGAAGAAAACCGTGATGGGCTCCGGTGCTATGGCCCATCACGAGAAATGATCATTTTGAGCTGGAACGTGCGGGGATTGGGGGACACGCACAAGTTCCATGCTTTAAGAAAATTGCTTAGAGCCCGTAACCCAGACATTATGTTTATCACGGAAACGAAGAAAAAGGAGATGGAGATGGTACGAGATTGTAATTCTTTGGGTTTTTCAAGATGTTTTGTAGTGGAAAGGCAGAGAAACCAGAGTGGAGGGCTTGCGTTGGCGTGGAAGGACCATGTCACGCTGGACGTGGTTGGGCATTCTATTGACCATATTGATGCAGTGTTAGTGCAAAATAATGTCAAGACGAGGATTGTTGGGTTTTATGGGAACCCTACTACAAAACTGAGGCACTTTTCTTGGGAATTGCTTAAGAGGATTTCTAGTGGTGTAGATGGCCCGTTAATTGTATTAGGAGATTTTGATGAAATTACTCAAGTTGAAGAAAAGTATGGCGGGGGGGATAGATCTATGGCTCAAATGAATCGTTTTAGAGAGGCAATTGATCATTGTAATTTGGTATAAGTGAATTTTGAAGGCCCGGTTTATACTTGGAGTAATGGTTCG
The DNA here is from genome assembly GCA_024704745.1 of Rosa lucieae. Taxonomy (NCBI): domain Eukaryota; kingdom Viridiplantae; phylum Streptophyta; class Magnoliopsida; order Rosales; family Rosaceae; genus Rosa; species Rosa lucieae. Next base: position 26,049,708 of record CM045493.1, on the reverse strand, counting down.
GTTCTTGAAAGACTTGATAGAGCCTTTGTGAATGGAGAAGCTTTCCGTTTCTTTAACAAGCTACAAGTATATCACGTCGACTTTGGTCCATCTGATCACCTTCCCATATTTCTTACCACTAATGGGGAAGCATTGGGGCAGAGACAAGGGCGGAGAAGGATATTGTTTGAGAATTTTTGGGCAAAGGAGGAAGGTTGCAAAAGGTAGTGCAGGAGGTTTGGGAAGATGATGTCGCTGCAAATGTCAACATGGGCACAAAATTACTCAAATGCATGAATAGATTAGATGAGTGGGGTAAGAAGCAAGTGGGAAATATTCCCAGAAGAATCAAAGAATTAAAAGAATGTTTGAATGAGCTGCCTTTTGATAGCACCTTAGCTGATGTTCAACAAAAAAGGAAGATTGTGATGAAGGAGCTTAATAAATTGGAGCGGCATGAGGAAGAGATTTGGAGGTAGCGGTCCCGGATTAATTGGTTGAAGGAAGGTGATAATAATACGAAATTCTTTCATAATTTTGCAAAAAATAGGGGGAGTCGCAATCTGGTCTCGGGTTTGTTTAATACGGAGGAGGAGTGGGACAGGATAGTAGTGCTATTAAGAGTTTGTTTGTGGAGTTTTTTACTATGCTGTTTACGACGGGTGGATGTAATCATCAGGAGGTGATTTTGGACAAGGTTCAACGACGGGTTAATGCGGATATGAACAAGAAGTTGCTGGTTCCCTTCAAGAAGGAGGATATTGAGGTGGCTCTTAAACAGATGGCTGCTTCTAAGTCCCCAGGATATGATGGCCTCCCTGCACTTTTCTATAAGCAGTACTGGGATATTGTTGGACAAGAGGTTTGTGACTTTTGTTTGGGGGTGCTAAATGATGGCAGAGAGTTGGGGGATGCAAATCACACTTTGATCACACTCATTCCGAAGATTCCAGAGCCGCAAAGAACATCAGATTTTCATCCTATTAGTTTGTGTACTGTGCTTTACAAGCTGATTTCTAAAGCTATAGTTAACAGATTGAAAGGTGTGCTTGACAAAGTTACTTCTCCCACACAAAGTGCTTTCGTACCAGGTAGGCATATACATGACAATTTTATTGCAGCCTTTGAGACCATGCATTCCATTCGAAAAAATTCTGGAAGTGGGGTTACAAATCTAGTTTTGAAGTTGGATATTAGCAAGGCCTATGATAGGGTAGAGTGGCTTTTTCTTGATAAGATGATGGTGAAGCTTGGGTTTGCAGAGAGGTGGGTGCAATTAATTTTACGGTGTGTCTGTTCCACTTGCTTCTCTATTCTATGGGAAGGACAGCCTACAGGTTTTTTTAGATCATCAAGGGGTTTGAGACAAGGGGATCCCCTTTCTCCTTACCTCTTTCTCTTGTGCTCTGAGGGATTATCGAGCTTATTCTCCCATGTAGATATGATGGGATTCATCCATGGAGTACAGGCCAGTAGTAATGCACCGTCAATTTCACATTTACTCTTTGCAGATGATAGTCTTGTTTTTTCCCAAGCTGAAAGGCAAGAGGTAGTTAACTTGAAGCAGATCCTACTTCTCTATGAGTCAGCGGCTGGGCAGAAAATTAACTTTGAGAAATCTGCAGTAGCTTTTGGGCCTGGAGTAAGGTATAATGTGAAGTTGGAATTGCAGCAAATCTTGGGGGTGCAAATTGTACCGTCCCATGAAAGACACCTGGGGTTACCAACTGTTGCAAGTAGAAATAAGAAGGAGATGTACAAGAAGCTGCAAGAAAGGTTGGATCATCACCTTGTGGGCTGGCAAAGTAAATTTTTGTCGAAGGTGGGTAAAATGACTCTCATTAAATCTGTGGCTCAGGCTATACCGACTTACAAATGAGTATTTTCAGGTTACCAAAAGGTGTACAAAAGTTTTTTCAATGGAAGATTACAAGATTTTGGTGGGGGAAAGGAGGGGGAAAGAAAGGGTTGCATTGGTGTAAATGGGAGCTTCTTTGTCGGAGTAAGTGGGAGGGTGGTTTGGGGTTCAGGGACTTGGAACTATTTAACCAATCATCATTGCCGAAGACTTATTAGCGTATCATGCAGGCACCTCACTCTTTGGTAGGAAGGCTTCTTAGAGCTAAATATTTCCCGGATATGGAATGGATGAACGCAAGAGTGGGTAGAGCACTACTACAAAAATTGCATCACACAACGGTGGAAATCTGTTGTATGATGTGGACCATGTCTGTCGTCTATCTCAATGTTGTGTGATGAGCACACTCACACAACGGTGTTTCACCGTTGTGTGAATATCATAGACACAACGCAATGCTTAAAACCGTTGCACCAATTCTGCTCATGCCAATGCCAGAAATTGGATGCGGCGCATTCAATTGTTGTGTCGATGTGGTCAGACAACAGAAGTAAGTAGGGACCGTTGTTGGTTAACTTCTCACACAACAGAAAAATAACACTCAGACAACGAAAGTAATATCATGCTGTTGTTGGTTAACTTATCATACAACAGAAAAATATGAACATGTTGTGTGAGTACTAATGAGACAACAAAATTTTATAGGGACCGTTGTGTGATTTAACATTGGCCAACTGATATCTATTTGTTCTGTTGTGTGAGTATTAATGAGACGACAAAATTTTACCGGTACCGTTGTGTGATTAAAATTGATTTGTTGTGTGATACGATGTATGCGTATTCATACTACGTAATATAATTGATTGTTATTTGATTATTTTTTGTTCTTTACCTGAAATATTTGCTCAAAAATAATGCACAATATAAGATTTAGGCATTGAAATACTCTAATTCAACCATCCAATGTACCAAAAGAGGTAGCATTCATGTATCCATCCATACCATAAAACCAAAAAGAAGACATTCTAGCTAGCTTGATGGCTGCTGCATCCTAGCTAATTACAATGAAAGATAGCAAAAGCTGACACAATATCATTATTCCAAAAAATACACATGCTGGCACTATTGCATTCAAGTGCCTTCTTCCCACTCGCTAGCACTAATGCAGCTGCACCATCAGTGTCTCTCCCTGCAACCCATAGCTGCTACCGCTGTCTCTCCCTGCAACCTCCCTGCAGGCAACTAAAACATTTAGAAATCATAAACTTATATCAAACTAAATATCAGAATACTTATATCTAATACTCAAGGTAATTGTTAAGACTCTAAAAGTAATTAAAAATGAACAAAGATAATCTACAATCCCAGCCTGATGCTAAATTGATGCTTATAGAAAAAGAATGTCTAAAAATACTTACAAGCATCCTATTCTTCCAAATATATCATACTTCGACAGGCAAGAAATAAAGAGAGAGCACTGACAACAAACAAAGAATCATTCCACTTAACCCCTCTACACTCTTGCAGCTTTTATCTAATAGTAATAGAGATCTATCATGCAAGCATATTACTGGCATATTACTGGCATATTAATGAAAATTATGTTTAACAGGAGCCCAACAACTTACATATCTAGGAAACTATCCATTTTTGGTAGTAAGGCCATTAGCTCTCTCAAGTATTTGACATACATAAAAACAGAATAATTGAATAAAAGGACAAGGAATCTACCTTAGGAATTGCAGTTTCATTTGTGTACGTTGACAATAGTGTTATGGATGGAAGACTGATAACTCAATGCATTCTATAAAGCATAGTAGACCTGCACCATACAAGAGGCTCTGTCAAAATGAGCATGAGCCGCTATAACATGGAATGAAGATAATGCCAACAGAAGACTATTGAGGGTCGTTTCATGATCGATCACAAGCTTCACATTCCAACAAAAAAACAAAATAAAAGAAGAGGAAGTGGACACTCTGGATCAGCCAAAACATAATAGAGCAAAAATAGAATTTGAAAAAAAAAAAAAGGCATTAATGCAACAATAGAGATTTCTATAAAAACAATCCTAAATGAACTTCATGCCCATCCAATAAATACCTCAATATTTAGTTTGGCGTGCATTCACATCTACTCCAAAGCTCCAAAGAAAAAGATGTTTTCCACATTCGCACATAATTGTACTTCAAAACAAAATCATCATAATATGAAAGACAAAGGGAACAAAAAGGGCTTGTAATAAAATATCAAAAACAGAGAAGACTTACAATAGAAATTTTTGCCTTTCTAAGCTTAAAAGTCTACAACAACGGTGTTGTCATTGCGTCTAATCAGAAAGTAAACCTCACTACATAATCACTATATATAGCCTGTACAAAAAGAGGAAAGATTAAGTGACAAATTAGACTTTGGCCAGTGAACAATGAAAATTTCAGTACATGAATTGATAAACAAACTATATTCTATTTCACAAATTGCAACATAGCTAATGAAACTAGTATACAAATTGCATTCTGCTTCATAACTAGTTAAGAAGAATATCAACTTGCAAACAAACAGAGCAAGATGAAACCGAAAAGCAAACAAACAGCTAAACTTGAAAAGCCAAAATGAGCCAAGACAAGAAAAATAATTATACCAAATTTCATACGACATGGTTATGAAACTGTATATCAAATTAAGATAGCTAATCTAATAATAAGATCGAACATATAAGCCAAAAGGAAATACGAGCTGATATAAGTACCTCAGCCATCTTTAGGAAAACAAAAATGCATTCAACTTTCTCAAGGTAGAGGCAGAGCATATTCCTTACCTTTTAGTTCATACTTAAGAGTACACATATTCAGCAGCTGTACGATAAAAAGACTAATCTTGTATACAAGAAAAAGTAGAGAAAAGATTCAAAGTTTACTCTTCAACCATACCACCAAAAATTATTGTTTAGATTCTTTGCTGGCCTTAATATCATAACAAGAGAGTAAAGCAAGCACCAATGAGCGAAAATGCCATCAATTCGACAAGTCCTCAGTCCAATGTTCATCCACTAATAATCTGAACAGTCTAATCAAACTCTACACATCTCAAAACCAATACTTGAACAAAAAGAATGCATCTTTATACCTGTCCTCTGCCGCCGACGCAAACCTCTTGAGTAGTACAAATGGAGCCAGACCCCATCCCAACCCTCAACCCATCAACACCAGCCTGAATCAAATTCTGCGCCTGACTCACAGTCAACACATTCCCACAAACCACATCCAAATCTGAGTACCTCAATCTTGAAGTTTTCATGTGCAAATTCCATCTGTTTCAATGCATCCTCATTTACCGGAGCTATACTCTTATACTGCATATTAAAATGACATTAATATTAAGTTCAGTCAGTATTAAGATATTAAGCACGTCAAGGAGAAGTCAGAACCTGTAGCATGTGATCTTTAGTAGCCTGCATTTCATCTTTCAAATTCTTAATCTCATCCTTTGCAGCACGTAATGCCAACACAGCCTACCAAGTTCAACCAAGTCAATGTCAGACATCAATCACATAATAAATGTATCTGCAAATTAGATACAGTAGCTCCCAAAATAAATAAGCCAATCACTACATAAAATCAAAGAAAAAGAAAAAAGCAGTATCTTTTTATGTCTACAAAATAAAACATAGGACTAAAGATTGAAATTTGAAAGACAACCGTGGGAAATGCATTTTAAGGGCTTCACAATGATAATACAACCCTTCATAATCCATATTTTGATTCAGCGGAAAGTTAAATGAAAATATGATTGAAGTAATTGACACAAATGCGAAAAGTAGAGAAAGACACCTAAACCTACATACTTCAACCGTCCATCCTGATTAAAATTCTATTTAAAAACATATACTCCTTTGTTTCAGAACTGGACCGAACTTGATACATTTTAAAATTTAGCAACCACAATCATTCATCAGATCTTGAATCTGAAGAAGATAGTGACACCTTTTTGTCATATGGTTTTGAAAAATACCCATAGGTAGATGTGTGTGTTGTGTGTTTTTTTTTTTTTTTGGGGGGGGGGGGGGGGGGGGGGGGGGGGGGGGGAGCGAGAGAGGAGACCTGGAGCAGCCTTTATTAAATGGGGACCAGACGAACGAAGTTTATGCTCCTCTTCATACAACCTTTTGTACATTGCGACCTGAGAAAAAGTTAGGATTTAAAGATGAGGAGTCAGAGCAGAGCAATTATTTCATCCCCACCACACTGTAATCCACACAATTTAAGGTAAAGAAGAAGAAAAACAGCAATGATAAAAACAAGATGACATGAGTGCTTGCTCTTTAGAGGGATTCACTAGGGCGTACAGAGGTGTGAAGGGATTCAATCATTTGCCCTTGCTCTTCAGCCTCAACTCTAGAAGCAGCTTCCTCAGGATGCTTCTTGAGCTCCTTTTCAAAATTTTCCTGGAATTCCAAGATACACACACATGCATCATATAGTTTTCAAGTCAAAGATAGTACTAAAGAACAAGCTCCATAATGAATTAATTAGTCGTGGAAATGTTCAAACCAACAAAACAAAACAAAGAAAGAAAACCACAAAAGGTCATAATTCATTAATTCATAAATCATAAGTTCATAACTAAATGAACTTGTCCAGTTATCCATCAGAGCATCAGTCAATATCAATAGCTATCAATCCTATGATTCCTAATTTCCTATCATTACCAGATACAATTTCAAATCTTCATTAGCCGGCTCAACCACCTCACTCTCTGACTCCGAGTCCAGCTCCTCCTTTGAAAAGTCCCCTAGCCCCTTGAAGGCCTCTTCACTCAATGTGCCAGTGTAACAACCAATCAAGGTGCTAATATATGTAAAATACCAAATGCTTGTTCAGCTTCTACATATAATTGCACATAAACAATACCAAAATAACACTTTTTCACCAAGAAGAAAACATTGAATTTAACCAAAGATTGGTGAAGTTTCAGCTACAGATTATACAACCCAGGGCTCAATTCATTTTTTTTCCTAACATTTATTTTACAAAAGAACAAACAATTCTGCTCAACAATCAACAAAATCAACACAACAATCTATATGCAAAGCAGAAAATTCTTCTGAGCAACTAGTTCCCTCTGTTTGGTTGCCCCAAAATACAGAACGCCTCTGTTTACCATAAGCACCAAACAAAGCTAAATCACTTGGATTAGGTTCAGAAATTACCTTCGCAGTTTCACTCAACAAACCTCTTTTCCCACAGAGCCTCCGATACCCCAATAGCTCTTCTCCGGCGAGCCAAAACGCCAGAATGTTGATCAAAACAAAGACCAATCACCAACGCCGTCGTACAAGTCCCATAAAGCCAAAACCCCCACTCTCCCTCCTTCTTCCTTCCGGCTATCACCGACAACGCCGAGAAACACCGATAATGCGACACGAAGCAGAAACGACGCCGTGGCAGGTCGACGGCGAGCGGCAATGAGAAGCGGAAGTCTTGTGGTCTAGAGAATGGGGGTTAGGGTTTTGAGAGAGAGAGTGTGAGAATCAAATTTGGAAATTTAGAGAGAGAGAGAGAGCGAAGAAACACAATGACTGGAGAGGACTACTGGCCTTCTCTGAATCCACTATATTTCACCGGCAACGCCTTGTCGTTCAGCCCAAACTGGTGGAGCCTGGACGACGATTGGCACGGAATAAATCTGTTGCTATACATCGAGGTCTTCGACAGTGACGATGAGAGGCTCGAGATTCCCCAAAACAAGTCGAAACGCAGATGGCTAGACTCAACCCCTGTCTCAACGCAAGAAGAATTAGGAATTAAGGTAACCGCCTCGGCGCCTCCGTCACGCTGCTACTGCTTTTCAAGGTCAGGACGCTCGGATTTGGTATGGATTTCGAAAAATTGAAAGGAACTTGAGGAATTGAATTAGTGGTTTGGATTAGCAGTGAGGAGGGCACAAGATTTTCATTTTGGATAAGAAGGGGAAGAGAAAGTGGTGAAGAAGATGACTGAGAGGGTCGAGAGGTTTTGTCTTCCACTTTGCAATTAGGTCGAGATGTGACTCGGTCTATGGGACACAATTAACCCTCAATATATTTTCAAGTCACTCCCACAACATTTCCGTAACAAACTGTTGTAGGAGTGTATCGCATTAAAACTAGATGCTAAAACATGGAGGGAAACAATGCCGCCTACTACTTTGGGCTCAAAATCTTGCCGCCAATGTTTTTAGTTCACACAACAGAATAGCTTAAATCTGTTGTGCAATTTCTACATATTGCACTAGGTGTACCGAGTGGAAGACATTCAAGCAAACTTCTTCAAAATTTAGTGCACAGTTTTCAATCACACAACAGAAATAGTTATACCGTTGTACCTAGTACCCCAAATTTCAATGTTTCAAGAGGCAATCAAGACTCCAAAGTGGAGGGAAATCTGCTGCTAAATTTTTTATGACTCAGACAACAGAACATCACTAATACCGTTGTGCAATGTAGTTCTGATAAAAAAGTTATCACTTTGTTGACATTCACACAACAGAACATCACTAATACCGTTGTACAATAGAGTTTACTTGAACACACAACAGATGAATTCTGTTCCGTTGTGTGATTCGTGTTGTGTGATGCAATTTTTGTAGTAGTTGAGGTTCGTCTTTAGTTTGGCGGAGTCTTGTCTGGGGTAAGGATGTTCTCGATCTTGGCATGCGCTGGGGGTAGGCAATGGTGATCTAATTAATTTTAGAAGTGATAAATGGCTCCCTACACCATCAACGTTTAAGGTGATTTCTCATATTTTGTTACCTGGCACTTCTAGAGTCGCTGACCTCATTAATTCCAATCGCGAATGGAAGGTTGATCTCATTTATGCCTAGTTTCTTGAGTTTGAAGCAAAAACTATACTTTCTATGCCATTGCCTATATATGGTGGTTTTGATAAGTTGATCTGGCACTATACTAAGAATGGGAGATTTATGGTAAAGTCAGGCTATTGGGTTGCTACGCAAGAAAAATCAAGGAAGGATGGGTTGATTGCCTCTAGTGGTAGTGTGAATGGGAGTAATGGGTACAGTATGGGTTGGAAGAAGCTTTGGGGGTTACATCTCCCAAATAAAAAAAGGTGTTTCTGTGGAGGGCTTGTAATGGGTTTCTTCCCTGTGCTGCTACTTTAAAAGGTAGACGGGTATGCGACAGTGCTGTGTGTAAAGCTTGTGGGTGTAGAGAAGAAACTGTAACTCATGCTTTGTGGGAGTGTACGGTGGCCCGCAAAGTTTGGAAGTGTACATTTTTGGCTGAGGTGTGCAAAGTTTGGAAAGAAAGGAATTTTTTTGATTTATTCATGCACGTAGCTACAGTAGCCAGAGATAATGATCTAGAATGGTTTGGGGTGGTGGCATGGCAATTATGGCATGAAAGGAATAATTTTGTGCATGGGAATCAACCTTTGGGACCAGAGGCTTTAATTGAGAAGGTGGGGGTGCTGGTGGGAAGTTTACTTAAGAGCTTGTGGGGATCAAGAAGGGAGTAAGGACATAACTACACATCATGATGCAACTTTACGTGGGCAACAGCGGTGTGCATGGAGGTGTCCAAGGCCAGGAGCAATTAAACTAAATGTTGATGGTGCGTTGATGGCTAATCAGGGGGTCTTTGGCACCAGAGCGGTTTGTAGAGATGAGGAGGGGGCCTGCGTTGGTGTACTGGCAGTACCAGGGATTGGTTACTTGAGCCCGCAAACTTGTGAGTTTTTAGCCTTAATAAATGGGTTGCATTTTTCTTCAAGCGGGGTTTTCACATTGGAGATTGAAGGTGATGCTCATAACATTTTTACAGCTCTTAACTCTCCACAAGAGGATTTCAGCATTGATGGAGCATTAGTAGAGGAAGTCAAGATTCTATTGAGTCATTTTCAGTCTTGTAGTTGGGGTTATATCCCTGGAGAGTGTAATAAGGCTGCTCATTGTGTGGCCAGAGCTGGTCTATCTATGTTGTTCCCTACTTATTGGTGGAGAATGACACCAGGTTGGCTAAATCCAATTCTAGTCGACGATCTAAGTCATTGAGTTATGTCATTAATTCTTTGATATGGAGTGTGGTACTCTTCCCTCTGGTTTTGTAGGGTTTAATGAGGCCACTATATACTCCTTGATGTAGTTTTTATTGAGGATGGATGAATCCTCATGTTGATCAAAAAAAATAATAATAAAATAAACTGCAATTACATCATAATCACAGCACTCAATAAGGGATTATAACCAAAGACAAATAACTGTAGCCTCACACTACATATCTTCACTCTAAAGAGGAGAGACTGACATGTCAACGGATCCAACGACGAATGCCAAATTAAGCAGCTAGTCGAGCTAAATTGACCAAATAGGTAGCAATAATTGGGATAGACTAAAATAGAAAAACTATTGGATGGGAATTTCCAGGATCTCTTGGAAACCTCAACACAAGCTAATAATGAATCGCACGGCATTAAGTCGGCAGAAGACTGGGTTCTATTAACAACAAACCAGCAACCCAAATCCAACCATCCGTCAGAATCTATGACGACAACCTTAACTCGAAACATTATGGACTTATTGAGATCTAATAAAATATTCGAAAGCTCGATCAAGATAATGAAAAAAGACTAAACAACAAAAGCACAAAGCAAAAATGTAGCAAAACTAGAAATAAGAGCCTAGACCTCTAGAGCAGTGAGCTACATCCCCACGCTTCGTCGATCTAGAAGAACGGTGGGCCCCACGACAGTAGATACACCAATGCCAACACCAACACCCCACCATCACGAGGCACTCCATAGTCAGCCCAGTCACCACTCTCAGTAGCCGCCACTTGCTTCCCAACAACGATTTCAAGGAAGGTTTGACAATCCACTCACCATCTTGTGACCAAGATCTCAACAAACCCAGAAGGAAACCCATGCAATTCCACCGCCAAACTCGAGCCATCACTATCAAAACCAAGCCGCTGATGATCATACCTCATCGCTGCCGAATAGTTCTCCAATTATCGAAAGTCAGTCCGTGATCAACCATGCCTCCATCCAACTTGTTGAGGAAATCCCAACCAAAGTGATCCTATTTGGATCCCTGCACCGCCAGACTGAAACCCATATCCTCAGCACAACTACGCCAATGCAAGGCCAATAAAGAGGGAGCCCGTTCGAAGATGACAAAAGAAGAGTGGCACGTCGCCGGATAAGGTGAATTTTTTTTAGGGTTTCATGCTGCAAGGTTATGTCAGGGAGATGGTCGAGCTATTTAGCAGTAGTTTAGGTATTATTTATTTTAACAAAATTTTTATTATTGAGATTGAATTTTAATATTAATTTTTTTATAAGTAGCATGTTAATATTATATAGGTTGAAACCACCTAACTTACCGAACCAAAGTATCTTTAATTAGATTGGATTGGATCAGATTAAGGTTATTATGTTTTTTGACCAGTTGTCCAAATTTCCTAAACCACTCACTTTGGCATAAAGACGGTTTGGAGTTAAAACTGATCCAACCCAATCAGTGTGCAACCTTATGTTCAATCATTGTAAAATATTTCCACTAACTATTAAACTGTTAAATGTTACATTAAGATGTTCCTAGAGAATCCCTACAGGAAATTCTAAGGGTCGTTACAATCAAATTTCTTTCAGATCCTCCAAATTGTCTTCCAAACCTTAATGACTGAAATTCTCATCTAAAAAAACACACGATTCGCAACCTCATAACTTGATTAGAAGCATAAAATATAAATGATCTAATAATTTAGTTTCCCTGGATGGTACAAAAAAAAAATCAAACTATGGGTGATGTGGGTAAGTTGAAGTATTTGACTACTAGATTCCTTTTGGAGAATATGAAATATGGTGGCTCTTAGCTAGTTCACAGACATCACAATGAAAAACAGACTCACTGGCAACTGAAACAGATGAGGTTGCAGCTTCTTAAGATAACTGAAAGGTAGATGACCTAAACGACGATGCCATAACCACACAATTGCCTTATCACTCTACTCCACTGCACTACACCCAACACTACTAGAAAAGGTTAATAGACATCATGTCTTTTAAATCGAGTTAAGATTTCAACCGATGTCTGTTGTTTTTGTAACATCAGTTCTTAAAATCTGATGTCTATTCATACGTTAACATCGTTTCTTATATTCGACCGATGTCTATACTTTTCATCCAAAATTTAAAAAAAAGGCGGAAATACTGGGTCTAAAATTTTGTAAGCGGGGAGCCAAATTTTCACTCCCTCCAACACTTAGTCAGATTTCACCCTAGACTTATATTCACTAACAACCGCAATTTTCATTCCCAAACCAAAACCACCGCGACAAAAACCAGCCACCGACCTCCTATTCCCCTCCTTCTCCGCCTCCGACCGCTCCTCCTCCCCTTCTCTGCCTCCTCTCTCCCTCCCAGCCGAAGTCGGAGCTGCTTTCGCCGTTCTCCTTTCTCTCTCCGTAGGCCTCCCCCTCTCAACCCCTCTCTTCGATCGTTGACTCGTCAAGGCGTCTACGGCCTCTCTCTCCTCGACTGTAAGTCGGTAAAAGGTTGTACTGGGTTTTGACTTTGAGCATCTCCATAATTTGAACATCTTCAATCGATCTATCTCTGATGAACAACTCCTTGAATTTCTGGGTTTTTCAAACGAACAGCCTTTAAACTTGATCTTGGTTGCTCTTCTTCCTCGCAAGCAAAGCTGAAAACTTTCTGGGTTTTCATACGAACAGCCTCAAACTCGATGTCTTGGGTCTGTTCTCAATCTCTTTTTACTTGATTTAGTTTTAGCTCCTACTTTTGCTAATAGAATGATAGATTTTGCTTNGGAGGCTTTTAAGAAATTCATGCGGGTGACAGTGCCTAAGTTTCATCTGCCTTCTCGTAGAACCATTGCTAGGGATATATGGGATTTGTATCAAAATGAAAAAACAACTCTTAAAAATATCTTGTCCACTTATGGATAGCGAATTTCCCTCACCACCGACACTTGGACTTCGATCCAAAATGTCAATTACATGGTCTTAACTGCTCATTTCATTGATGACCAACGAACTGTCCATAAGAGAATCCTAAGCTTTGTTTTAATTCCTAATCATAGGGGTAAAACCATCGGGACACTTGTTGAGTCATGTCTTATAGGTTGGGGAATAGAGAAAGTGTTTACAATTGTTGTTGACAATGCTTCTCCAAATCAAGTGGCACTTGATTACATGAGAGAGAAAATAAGGAATTGGAGGGAGTTGCTGTTAGATGGTGCATTTTTGCACATGAGATGTCGCTGCCACATCCTCAATTTAATTGTTAAGGATGACATGGAGGAGTTGGATTCAAGTATTGGTGGGATTAGGAGCTGTGTTATGTATATAAGGTCTTCACCTGCTAGGTTAGAAAGGTTTCGGAAGTGTGCTGCTCATGAAAAGATAGAGAGCAAGGGGCGGATAGTGCCGTTAGATGTGTGCACTAGGTGGAATTCTACCTATTTCATGCTAGACATTGCTGTGAAGTTTAAGAAAGCATTTATGAGAATGGAAGATGAAGATTCACAATTTGAGAGTTACTTCCAAGAAAGGGTTGGTGGGGAAAAAAGGGAGGGGCCTCCAAATAGTGCTGACTGGGAGAAAGCAGCTAGATTAGTGAAGTTTCTGAAAATCTTCTATGATGCCACTCTTCAATTCAGTGGTACTAAGTGTGTGACTGCAAATCAGCCTCTGTTATGGATATGTACAATTGTTGCTGAGTGTGAAAGGTGACGATCCTCTAAAGGTGAGCATTGGAGCGTCAATGAAGCAAAAATTCGACAAATACTGGAGAAAGTTAGAAGACATGAACAAGATCTTATTGATTGCTGTTGGGTTGGATCCTAGATACAAGATGTTGTATCTAGAGTACTTTTTCCGAAGCTGCAGCAAGATAGAACTTTGGTGGCTGAGATGGTTGATGAAGTGAAATCCATGTTTCTGCAACTCTTTAATGAGTATGCAAATTCTGATTCGTGAGGCTGCGCAAGCAAGTATGGATATCACACTACCTAAAGTTGATTCCAGCAGTTCTGCTCAAGGTGAGGGCAATAGCCATGCAGCCAATATCTATGAATTTATGATGCTGAGGCAAGGGAAAGATGTGGTGGAGATTAAAAATGAGGTTGATAAGTATATTTTGGAGGCTGCTGAAGACCCTTCTAATCCTAAGTTCCAGATCTTAGAGTGGTGGAAAGAAAATGCACCTAGATATCCAATCTTGTCTCAAATTGCACCAGATGTGTTTGCTGTCCCTACATCCACAGTGGCTTCAGAGAGTGCTTTTAGCCTTGGTAGCCGAGTGATGGATCCTTTTAGGGCCAGCTTGACTCCTAGAATGGTTGAGTTCCTTGTGTGTTGCTCGAATTGGTTAAGGGCCGGGAAGTTTCTATTCAAGAAGCCAACCAAAACTGAACTTGAGGTCTATTGTGAATTGGAGAAACTTGAGCAAGGTAAAATTTTGTTTCAAGTTTTCTTCTTGTAAGTGTAACTTTTGTTCAAATATGTAAACTTTTCACTTTTGCTCAAATATGTTAGTTTTGTTCTAACATTGTTTTCATGTTTGTGCTGCTAGATGTTGGAATTACCAATCTTTCAGATATTGAGAAGTGATTTTGCAGATCTGCTTGGTACAAAATACAAAGTTAATTAGATTAGTTTATTGCTGGATTATTTTGCTGTAGCTTTGCCTGTCTCATACAGTTGCTAATTTGCTTTGTTTACAGATTATAGTCGATGGAAGGGAAGTAGCCAAGTTGAAGAATGAAGAGGAGAAAGCCAAGCTGAAGTGTTGCCTATGTCCTTAATTTTTTTTTTTTGAATTTCTTTCCAACTTAAGCTTTGGGTCTTAAACTTTGGATTAGTTGGTCTGTAAACTTAAGTAGTTTGGAACAGTTTTGGATTTGTATTGCTTGGTTGCTTGCTTCTGATTTTGGATTAGTAATATGCATGTTGGTATGGTGATTATGTTTTGTTCTTTGTGTGTCAGTGAGTCATTAGGTTGATAACCTGATATATCATATGTTGATCATTTGCTCAGTACGTGACTAAAAGGTTGTGTACATACATGTACATTTGCAAACATAATTAGCTATAATGGGCCATGCTCATTGCACCGCTAAAGGTACTAATTCCAACCAAAGGAATGACATGCAAGCTCACCGCCAGACGGGCTACAACCTCAGCATCGGACCACCTCCAGATCGCCACCGACGCGCCGCCACGCGCCGCGCCAAAATTGCATCAGAAGCTTCTGAAACTGAGAACTGAAGCATATCAGTCCCACATCGAAAACAAAGACAAGATCAGTCTCCCCTCACCTATAAAAGGTTCTCTCCTCTCCCTCATTAATGACGCATTCAATACTTACCTACTGTTACTTTGTCAACATAAATACATTGACTAACTTAGGCATCGGAGAGTTGAAGACCGCCCAGCGCGGTCTCCCTCTGACGCCCGTTGTATTTTACTTGACAGGTAACGGGAACTACAAACATTAGCACAAGTATCGATCCGCCCACCGGATCAGCGTTAACTAAGGTCCGGCTACCGCCAGACTTTTAGACATTAACATTGGCGCCGTCTGTGGGAACCTTTTGAACAAAAGGTCATCCCGCTACAATCACCATGACTAACGGTAGCGGGGGAAACGCTGAGGAGCAGGCAGAGCTCCCCGCCATTCCCCAACCCTCCGACCCCGCGATCGGCGTTAACCGCGCACTATTCACAACCCCAGCCAACCCCGGCGGTGAGGCAAATCCAGGCAGCAGCCGCCCGTCAGGCAGGGATCTCGTCACCATGTACGAGATAGCACTGGCGGATCTTCATAAGGCAAACAGGGAGCGTGAGGAGGAGCGCAAAGAGAAGGCCGAGGCCCAGGCACAGATGGCTGCGCTCATGGCACGTTTCGAGGAACTAAAAAACACCTTGGCGGCCACCAGCCGCCCGGCACAAAGCGAGCAGTCACGCAGCACCAGGCGTAGTCGACCCAGCGCCGGCACAGCGGCGCCAGGGCCGGTCATACAAATGCACGTACCGCTGGACCCACCTGGGTTGTCGGGAATGGGACCACCGCCCATACCCCAACTAATGTTGGAACAGGTGGCGGATTCCCTTCCGCACGCCAGTCGCTTGAATGTCAGGGCGAGGACTGAGGGTGATCCGCCCATACCTCGGCGCAGGCCAACTCGGCAGGTCAGTCAGGCCGATTCCGCCGGCGATACAACCGCCCAGTTATTAGAAAGGATGCACCAACTGGAGCAGAGGTTGATCCGGGCGGAGACGGGCGTCCCGACGTCAGCTCGGAACCCACTATTCACTTCCAGACCCGGCCCCTTTTCCGCCGCAATCCTGCAGGCTGTCAGACCGACATATGCAAAAACCCCAAAGATGTCACAGTATGGCGGAATGACCGATCCCTTTGTCCACATGGACACCTTCAAGAAGGTCACCAACAACAAGGGCTTCGACGACGCCACCTTGTGCCATTTATTCAGCGAAACGTTGGACGGCGAGGCAATGAACTGGTTTTTTGAATGTCCGCCAGGATCTGTCGGCTCGTTCCATGCGCTGTCGCACGCTTTCCTCTCCCCTTCATCTTATTGTCCGCCGGACATCACAATACAAGTCAGCTTTTCAGCGTTAAACAGGGGGAGGACGAATCACTGAAGGCCTTTGTCACAAGGTGGCGGGCGGCAGCATCTCAGTGCCGCGACCTAGACAAGACTATGGCATCGCGGCCTTCAGGAAGGGACTCCTCAAGGGACCGTTCCTCTATCACCTCAATTACAACCATCCCAATGCAACGTACGACCACGTCATGAGTGAGGCGGTCATTCACGCCCAGGCGGAATTCATTACATATGGAGAGACCCCACCGCCAGCAACGGCAGCAAAGTCAGCACAACCATCTGCCAGTCACCAGGAAACCGCTGACAAGCCCCCCTCAGCACCGCCAACTGACAAGAAAAGGGAATGGCAGCAGGGCCACCACCAAACCAAGCGGCAGAAGGGACAGCATTATTACAAGGGAAACCGCCCAACTCATGAGAATAACCACAACAAGCAGACGGAATCCTCGCAGCGGTACGCAGTTTTCACGGTCCTAACGGCCTCATATGAAGAAATCTATAATCAGTGCAAGGATCAGATCCCACCACCACCCCTCCAAAGTACCCAAAAACAGGCAAACCCAGAAACACTGGTAAGTGGTGCAAATACCACGCGGACAGCGGCCACAATACAAACAGCTGCAATGCTCTCAAAACGGCCATTGAGACTTTGTACCGTGACGGCAAGTTGGAGCAGTTCAAGGTGCGCCAACCACAACCAGTGATTGCCAACGTTGAGACCCTGGGCCGCATCAACACCATCGATGGCGGTGCTCCAATCACCAACATGTCTCACAGGGCCAGAAAAGGCTATGAACGCGCCAACCACCCGAAGGAAGTTTGCAACATCCGCTACGAAAGATCCGCCAAACTACCGAGGTCAGGTTGGGAGCCTATTACCTTTTCAGAGGAAGAGGAGCGTGGAGTACATTTACCCCATGACGACCCATTCTTGGTCGATGCCATTCTTGGCAAATTCTCGGTGGGGAGAATCTTGGTGGATAGCGGGTCCGCTGTCAACGTCATCTTCAGCGGTTGCTACGACCATCTCAAGCGGAACAGGAAACTACTCCAGGATCACGAGCCACTGCTCAGCTTCTCCGGTGACATCACACAACCACTAGGGTCGGATTACATGCGACTAGTTATTGGCACTAGTCCCTGTATGGCGGAGGTGCACACGGAGTTCATCATTGTCGACTGTTCAGTTCGTACAACGCCATCATTGGTCGACCAGCGCTTAATAAGCTCAAGTGCATCATTGCCGGATACATGCTTCTCATGAAGTTCCCCACGCCCAACGGCACAGGCTGTGTGAGGGGAAGCCAACAGCTGGCACGAGAATGCTATTCAACAACTGTATCGCGGTCAACGCGCCGCCATGAAATCCTAACAGTGGGTAATGACCCACCACCACCAAATATCTTTGAGGATCCGAGGGATGAGGAGAAGAAATATGTAATGAAGGAGCCGGTCAACCCGGACACGTCGCTGAAGGTCGTCTGCATTTCAGATGAGCATCCTGAGAGGACAGTCTGCATAGGAGCCCAACTAGACCCAGAAGTGGAGGCAGAACTCACTCAGTTCCTACGTGACAACGCCACCGTCTTTGCATGGTCCTATGCGGACATGCCTGGCATCTCCACTGAAATAATTACCCATAAGCTGACCATCAAACCTTCCTTCTATCCCATCAAGCAGAAGCGGAGGGCTTTTGATGAGGAAAAATACCGGGCAATCGGACAGGAGGTCGCCAAACTACGGGACATTGGATTCATCCGCCAGGTCATCTACCCTCAGTGGATCTCAAATCTGGTAATGGTGAAAAAGCCCAGCGGCAAGTGGCGGATGTGCGTCGACTTCAAAAACCTAAACAAGGCATGCCCAAAGGATAGTTTCCCGCTACCTCGTATCGATCAGCTGGTCGACGCAACCGCCGGACACGAACTCCTCAGCATGATGGATGCCTTCTCCGGATACAATCAGATCAAAATGCACCCCAGCGACCAAGAATGCACCACCTTCACCACCGACAAAGGCCTCTACTGCTACAATGTCATGCCTTTTGGTCTGAAGAACGCTGGTGCAACTTATCAGCGGTTGATGAACGCCATGTTCGCTGAGCATCTGGGAAAAATTATCGAGGTCTATGTGGATGACATGCTAGTTAAGAGCATAAAGGCCAGTGGACATGTGGCAAACCTCAGGATCATAGTAACCATCCTCCTGGCCTATGGTATGCGCCTCAACCCAGAAAAATGTTTCTTTGCAGTCACCGCTAGCAAGTTTCTGGGTTACATCGTCAGCGAACGAGGTATCGAGGCTAACCCAGACAAGGTACAGGCCATCCTTAACCTGTCGGACCCGAAGTATAAGGTAGACGTCCAGTGTCTCCAAGGCAAGTTAACCGCCCTTTCTCGATTCATCTCTCGACTTACTGACAAGTGCGCCCCATTCTTCAAACTCCTCAAAACAACTCACAAGAAGGTCATCGACTGGAACCCAGAATGTCAGGCGGCGTTCCAGAGCCTAAAAGAATATCTGGCAGCGGTCCCTCTCCTTTCTGTCCCTGTGCAAGGAGAGACATTATTCATATACCTGGCGGTCTCGGCAACGGCAATAAGTTGCGCCATTGTTCGGCGGGAAGGCCAAGATGAACTCCCAGTATTCTACGCCGGCAGAGGCATGAACGGAGCAGAAACAAGATATTCACCGTTGGAACAACTGGCCCTCGCACTTATCGTTGCCGCCAGACGCCTCCGGCAATATTTCCAGGCTCACACGATCCATGTGCTAACCAATCAACCGCTAAGGCAGGTGATGCAAAACCCTGAACACTCGGGGCGCCTCAGCAAGTGGGCGATTGAACTCAGCGAATTTGACATCGAATACAAGCCAAGAACCGCCATGAAGGGCCAGGCAGTAGCGGACTTCATCGCTGAACTTACCAAGCGCCAGCCGGAACCCAATACTCAAACAAAGCCCGGAACAGAAATAATAACCAGTACAGAGGCAACTCCCCCACAGTCAGATTGGGACCTACATGTGGACGGCTCCGCCTGTGCCAAGGCCAGCGGCGCCGGAGTCATCTTAACTGGACCCGGGGGACTGAACGCAATGTACGCATTGAAATTCAACTTCAAAGCTTCAAACAATATGGCGGAGTACGAGGCGCTCATCGCCGGCCTACTCCTCGCCATTGACTCAGGAGCTGACAGCGTCAACATATTCAGCGACTCCCAACTAGTCGTCAACCAGGTCAACGACAGCTTCCAAGCCAAGGACCAGCAGTTAGCAGCATATTTGGGGTACGTCAAAACATTGCTGAAAAAGTTCAAATTCCATACAATCACACAGATTCCCAGGGAAAAGAACGCCAAGGCTGATTCACTGGCGAGACTGGCGACCGCCCAACCACATCAGAGTCCAGCGGACACAAGGGTGGAATGCCTGGACAAGCCAAGTATCACAAAGACCCTGGCGGAAATCTTCAACGTTCAAGTCAACCCCAGCTGGATGGACGAGATCATTACATATAAGCGCAACGGAACGTTGCCAGAAGATAAGGTCCAGGCAAGACAGCTCCAACGAAGAGCAACCCGCTACAACATCCAGCACGGCAAGCTCTACCGCCAGGGATTCACCCATCCTAACCTCCGCTGTCTAACCCCAGAGGAGGGAAGGGTTGTCCTAACTGAAATTCATGGCGGGGAATGCGGAAACCACTCGGGCACCAAATCCCTGACCAACCGCACAATGCGACAAGGCTACTTCTGGCCCACACTTGGCGATGACGCTCGGCGGATTTCGAGGTCTTGCCACAAATGCCAACAGTTTGTAGATCTCCCACACGCACCAGCGGAACCACTATCAATCATCGTGGGCCCATGGATTCATTCCACGTGGGGCCTTGACCTGATGGGAAAGTTCCAAACTGCCAAAGGTCAATTCAAATACATCATTGTTGCCATTGATTACAACAGCAAGTGGATAGAGGCGGAGCCGCTGACGGCAATAACTACCGCCAAGGTAATTCACTTCCTTTGGAAAAATATCTATTGCCGCTACGGTGTCCCACACACAATCATCACAGACAACGGCACACAGTTCAACAATGACGAGCTCATCTCCTTCACCACCAACCTAGGCACCAGGTTGAGATTTGCATCTGTCGCCCACCCCCAGACCAACGGTCAGGTCGAAGCGGCAAACAAGATAATCAAAAAGTTACTAAAAAAGAAGCTCGACGACGCCAAAGGTTTATGGGCGGAAAGACTCCCAGAGGTCCTGTGGGCCATCCGAACAACTCCAACCTCCGCCACCGGAGAAACTCCTTTTTGTATGATGTTCGGCACAGAGGCTGTCCTACCCATTGAAGTTACTCAACCTACCGCTAGAGTCGAAGGCTACTGCCCAGAGACCAACGGCGCCGGCGTCAACTTGGACAGGGACCTCCTAGAAGAGAAAAGACTCAAGGCCCATTTACACAATCTCCAAAACAAGCAACGAGTATCACGCTTTTACAACGCCAGAGTCAGGGCCCGAAACCTCCAACTGGGGGACTCGGTTATGAAGGAAGTCATTCCGCCACCGACAAAACTCCGCCCAACTTGGGAGGGCCCGTACAAAATTGTGAAAGTCGTTAGCCCAGGCACCTTCTACTTAATGGACAAGGACGGCGTCATTTCGGCCCACCCTTGGAATACTGAACACCTTCGGTATTATTACAAATAGTCAAACCGCTACCCATGCGCATCTTGACTTAGCTAAATCTTTTGTTCAAATGTTTAGCTAAGGGAAGCTACCCAACGGGTACTACCCCACTTTTGTACGCTGATCAGTCAGCCATCAATGAAACGAGGAATTATTCAAACCATTGTTACCAAGTCTAGCACTGAGGGCAACTGGCAACGCCAGCAATCGTCGGTGGACCCCGTCCGCTACGTGGTGCACTTGGACCAATCTTAATTCCTTTAATGTTCCATTGATCGACAAAAGAAAAATATAACTCAAAAATACTACACACACATCATGGCAAACCAAGTCAGAAATGTACTTTATTCCACAAAATTCTTTACAAACCAGTCTGCCTCGGGGGCTACAAAAAAAAAAAAAAACTTTGGCGGTCTCAGATAGGTTCAGCGGTTGGCTTCGGCCTCTGCTGCTTCAATAGCTGGCGGCGCGACCGATCGGCTCGTTTGATCGGACCCTCGGGCTGTCGGACTGGGGGTCTCTATGGTGCCGTCGGCCCGGGTGTGTGCCTTCAGAAATCCGGCACGTGACACCTCCGACGGGGTCTGCTGGGGAGTTTGCTGGGACCCTTCCGTTGGATGTGGGCCACTTTCCCCGCTGCCCGATTGAGTACCTACAGCTGGGGCAGGCACGACTTCTGTCTCCGCCGGGACACTATCGACCGGCGGCACGTCAGGCTGTGACGCCTTCACAAAGTCAATGGCACCCTTCCGCTTCAACATGTCTATGTTAGCCCGGGCCCCAGACTTCGCCGCTTCGATCAGTGTCTTCTTATACTCCGCCGACTGCTTGAATGCTTCAACAGCAGCAACCGCAGCGGTGCTCCCCTCAGCTCTCAGGCGGGTAACCTCACCCCCCAGCCGCTTAATTTCGGCCATCCTGTCGGCGGACTCCCGCTGCACTATAATGAGCTTCTTCTCTTTAGCGGCTACCCGCTCCTGCAGCAGCGCGATCTCCTGCTCCAACTTGAAGACGTGTTCATTCCTCTCCAGATCCCGCCGGATGGCCGCATCAAGCTTGCCGCGGGCGTCCGCATAATCACACTCCGCCTTGGCCAGTACCCGCTCGGCCTCCGCCAGTCTCTCCTTGGCCTCCGCCAACTCCCTCTGGAGACCTCCAATTTCTCCCTTGAGCTCTTCCTCAACCCGGGGCTGCTTTGACGCCGCCACGAACATATCGTGTAACCCCGCAGATATTTGACCAAACGCCGAGCTGAAGGGCGATTGGTCAATCGCCGTCGGGCGCGATATGCCCGCCAGACCCCCGAACCCCAGCCGCTCACACAGATGGAAAAGGAACTCCCACTCCCCTTCTGTCATGAATGGCGCATACTCGGCGAAGGAGTCCAGATCGCTGACGGCGGGCGCCTCTCCCTCCACCGCCGCAGTTTTTGCAGGAGCTTAGCGGGCCTTCTTCTGTCGGCGGGCCCCGACCACCTCCACCTCATCTCCCTCTTCCTCGTCAGGAGACTCAGCCGTCCGGCGCTTTTTCTCCAGCGCCCTCTGGCTCCCAGCGGCGGTCCTCGTCGCCCTCACTGGCGGTTCCTCCCTTGTCACGACAACACCTTCCGCCGGTTGAACCACTTTTTGAGGACCACACCTTTGGGCAGGCATCCGCTCCTTCTGTGGCCCGGCCGCAGCGCTCCCCCTCTGACCCCCGGCGGCCGTCTGAGTCCCCACCTGCACCGTAGGCAGACCATCTTCAACAAGGTGAGACTGGTGCGGCATCGCCATCACCACCGGAACCTCGGACTGACTCAACGCCAACGTCTCCGGGTTCACCACAGTCTGCTGGGCCGCCAGCCCCTCGGCATACATGGCCTCCAAAAAGTTTTCTATCTCCGCCCGATCCATCGCCTTCTCAAATGCGTCGCGACTGGATTTGTTGCCCGGCGGAGTTTCTAAAAAAAAAAGGGAGAGCCACCAGTCAGACAATTCAAAGGTATAATACGAAACAACAGGGAAGACTCCTTACCAATGGAGCGTGTTAGTCGCAGGTCGACCAGTAACTCCCAACCAGTCAGCAGGCGGAAATCAAGCAAGTTTCTGTTCCGCCAGCAACCTCTGATCCTCGCCACGCGGCACTCTTCTTCGCGCGTCAGCGTATACCGAAGTCTCGCTGCACAAAAAAAAAACACGTCGTTAGTAAGAATACAAGTTCAAGCACGTAAGCACGCCAAACATTTTCAGCGGACACCGGATACCAACCTCGAATAGGTTGGAACTCAGACTTAATCCTAAATGACGGCCCTTCTTCATTCGACCTAGCGTGGTACTCCCAACCGTCTGTAGCGACGCAGAAGGTCCCCCGCCAGTAGGACATTGAGTCCCTTAGATTTTCTATCAACTTGGGCGCTCCCTGCCGGCGGCTCAAGTTCACTTGCCCTTTGCAGCCTTGGCGCTTCACGTACACTAGCTCGTAGAAGTGAAGCACTTCCGCCACGGTAGGCCCCTCGCATCCGGATAACCGCCAGAGGGAGTTCATCGCCAACATCAACCGCCACATGTTGGGACAGAGCTGACCAAAGGCAAGGCCAAACTCGCACACAAGGATTTGGAGATTAGGCACAAGCGGGAGTGTCACTCCTTGGCGGAATATGGCCTCATGCACGGCTGCACACCCCGCCGGGAGAATCGACGCCTTCTCATCAGCCGTCGGTGGACGCAGCTTCATCGACCCCGGTAACCGGAACGTCTGCTTCAGTCGAGCGACAGCAGTACCGCTCATCCCTCCTCCCGCCTCGTCAACAGCTGTCCCATCCGGGAGGAACCACGCTGACTCAACATTCTGCTCCGCTGTTTCTTCCTCCCCAGCGGAGCCGCTGGCAGCACTATTGCTCGCCAAGCGCTCATCCCGCCTCGCCTTGGCAGCAGCGGCCTCACCCGCCCTAGAGCTCTCTGGACGCGAACCACGAGCCATAGTTACTTCCCAGAGGATAGTCTGTAGCGGCTCAACTTCTAGCGGTTTTAGCAGTGAGGTTCCTGCAGGGGCAGACGGACGCAACGAATCAATAAAAATCCCATCCGCCGCGCTGAGCGACACGTCAGACCCGGAATCCTCACTGCTCGAAATCTCTATAACGCTAGCCATCCCAAAACCCTAAAACCCACATCAGTTAGCACAAACATACATCTAGCCTATTCTCGCATCAGATATAGCCAAAATAGTCAAGAACAAAACCCAGAAAACTCCATAGTACAAACAAACGCGCTCAACCCAGACTCGGCTATCCAAATCCTAAACCACTAAACGCATTGGCCAACCATCATTCAACCCCCCACAAAAAACCCCATTTCACACCTCAGAACACACCCAGAAAAGCAAACACAACAAAACCCAGAAACTGGCAGAAACAAATAGCAGAAGACGGAGATCCGAATACCAACCTCAGTGGTGCAATCTCCGGCGCGGTGGTGCACAGTTACGACCGACGTCTCTCTGGGAGTGGTATACCCAAACTTCGGTAGGCTCCTTCTCGATCTCGGACAAACGGTGACTAAGCTTTCAAAATTTTCACAAAGTGTCGAATCCCCCAGAGTTTCCCCCCTTTTTATATTGACCCCAACGCGTCCTCAGCCGTCCGCTCCATATCGACACCACTTATTAGCCGTACACGTGTCGTCAATCTCCACTCATTCTCCGGATTACCCGAGGCGTTATCTCGGTTACGAAACCCACACTTATTGTCATTAAAGGCTAGAAGACGGACAGGCTTAGCAGACAAACCTACGCACGCTAACCCGCTATGGGCTCGACACGTGTTAACCACCGGGGGGGCAATTTCGCAGACCCCGCCAGCGGAATTTCTCCCTGGTCATCCTCAAGAGACGAAGTCTCCGCTAAGCGAAACCTCGCAGCGGAACTTCTCCCTTGTCGTTTTCTCAAGAGACGAAGTCTCCGCTGAGCGAAACATCACCAGCGGAACTTCTCCCTTGTCGTTTTCTCAAGAGACGAAGTCTCCGCTGAGCGAAACCTCACCAGCGGAACTTCTCCCTTGTCGTTTTCTCAAGAGACGAAGTCTCCGCTGAGCGAAACCTCGCCAGCGGAACTTCTCCCTTGTCGTTTTCTCAAGAGACGAAGTCTCCGCTGAGCGAAACCTCGCCAGCGGAACTTCTCCCTTGTCGTTTTCTCAATAGACGAAGTCTCCGCTGAGCGAAACCTCACCAGCGGAACTTCTCCCTTGTCATTTCCCAAGAGACGAAGTCTCCGCTGAGCGAAACCTCGCCAGCGGAACTTCTCCCTTGTCGTTTTCTCAAGAGACGAAGTCTCCGCTGAGCGAAACCTCCCCAGTGGAACTTCTCCCTTGTCATTTCCCAAGAGACGAAGTCTCCGCTGAGCGAAACCTCGCCAGCGGAACTTCTCCCTTGTCATTTCCCAACAGACGAAGTCTCCGCTGAGCGAAACCTCGCCAGCGGAACTTCTCCCTTGTCATTTCCCAAGAGACGAAGTCTCCGCTGAGCGAAACCTCGCCAGCGGAACTTCTCCCTTGTCATTTCCCAAGAGACGAAGTCTCCGCTGAGCGAAACCTCGCCAGCGGAACTTCTCCCTTGTTGTTTTCTCAAGAGACGAAGCCTCCGCTGAGCGAAACCTCATAAGCGGAACTTCTCCCTTGTCATTCTCCAAGAGACGAAGTCTCCGCTGAACAAAGCCCTGCCAGCGGGACTTCTCCCTTGCTATCCTACAAGCGGGGTGTCTTTCGCTACACACCGCTGGCGGAACCTTTTTTTTCATCTTGCAAAATACCGCCAGGCACGTCTATCGGACGCTGCTTCCTGCTGCGTCCAGCGGGGGGATGTCCGCCAAACGGAAAATCCCGAGGCTACGCCTCACTCTGACAACGACCGCTACGCGGCGTTACCGTCAGACCATCCCTACGGGACACGGGGACTAGTCAAACAGTCTACGACGGCCCTGATCAGGCACGTTGACCCCCGTCATTTGGGTGCTAAACATTGGGCTCGCTACCCGACACCCACTGCTCCGTGCAGCTCCCCCTCATCAAACAATTTACCGACCATCCGGAGGTCTATCTTCGCCGGGGAGTGGGGGACTCCCTGGGGCGCCCAGCAGGGGCCCACCCGAAAGGGTACAAAGCGTTTGCTCAGTAAAACCAACGGTTGACAACGCACTGACGCTAATTATGCTCTTGCAAGTCTAGCGGAGGAAAACGCTTCAAACCGCCGAACAACTCCCCAACCAAGATTGCCCTCCTTGACTGGGGACTTGGGGGACTTGTACATACATGTACATTTGCAAACATAATTAGCTATAATGGGCCATGCTCATTGCACCGCTAAAGGTACTAATTCCAACCAAAGGAATGACATGCAAGCACACCGCCAGACGGGCTACAACCTCAGCATCGGACCACCTCCAGATCGCCACCGACGCGCCGCCACGCGCCGCGCCAAAATGGCATCAGAAGCTTCTGAAACTGAGAACTGAAGCATATCAGTCCCACATCGAAAACAAAGACAAGATCAGTCTCCCCTTCACCTATAAAAGGTTCTCTCCTCTCTCCTCATTAATGACGCATTCAATACTTACCTACTGTTACTTTGTCAACATAAATACATTGACTAACTTAGGCATCGGAGAGTTGAAGACCGCCCAACGCGGTCTCCCTCTGACGCCCGTTGTATTTTACTTGACAGGTAACGGGAACTACAACATTAGCACAAGTATCGATCCGCCCACCGGATCAGCGTTAACTAAGGTCCGGCTACCGCCAGACTTTTAGACATTAACAGGTTGTTTGCATGTGTTTGAACTTTGGTTCTTTGAAGCTCATTTTTCTTCTTTGGAAATTGAGCCATTAAAAGTTGTAGACTTGTAGTCATTGAAACAGGTTGAAAAATATGGAAATCTTCAATATTGGGCCTTAGAAAATTTGTAGTTTTTTTTATTATTTATTTATTTATTATTATTTTTTTCTGAAAACTGGGCTAGAATTTAAAAAGCCCATAACCGAATTGGAAATCTGGGTTGACTGAAAATCGGCCAAAAAAAAAAAAAAAAATCGGTTGCGGTTTGAATTTTGGCCCAACTGAAGAATCCGGGTCGAAAATGGTTTGGGCCCTAACCCAACCCGACCTGACATATGCCCACCCCTAACCGAAAAGGTCGAAGCACGGCAGCTTAAGCGGAGGGCAACCCGGTATAATATACAGAACGACAAGCTTTACCGCCATGGATTTACCCATCCCAACCTCCGATGTCACACCCCATAAGAAGGAAGGGAAGTCCTTGCAATGATACATGTTGGGGAATGTGGCAATCATTCAGGCGCCAGATCTTTAGCAAATCGCACCATGCGGCAAGGGTACTTTTGGTCCACGCTCGGAGATGACGCCAGAAAAGTCTCCAAGTCCTGCCACAAGTGTCAGCAATATGCTGACCTCCCTCATACGCCGATAGAACCCCTCTTAATAATCTTCAGCCCATGGATCCACTCCACTTGGGTCCTCGACCTAGTTGGCAAGCTACCAACCGCTAGGGGCCAGTTCAAATACAACATCGTTGCCATCGACTACAACAACAAATGGATAACCGCTGACCTCAATCACTGCCACCAAGGTAACCCACTTCCTCTGGAAAAACATCTATTGCCGGTATGGCGTTCCCCATACCATCATCACAAATAACGGAGCATAGTTCAACAACGAGGAGATCATATCTTTTACCGCTAATGTAGGCACCAAAATGCACTTTGCATTTGTGGCGCACCCCCGAACCAACAGGCAGGTTGAAGCAGCAAACAAGATAATCAAGAAACTGCTAAAAAAGAAACTCGATGACGCCAAAGGTTTATAGGCAGAGAAGCTCCCGGAAATCCTATGAGCCATCAGGACAACCCCAACATCTGCTAACGGTGAAACACCATTTTGCATGATGTTCGGAACAGAGGCCGTCCTGCCCATCGAAGTCACCCAACCTACCGCTAGGGTCGAGGGCTATTGCTCTGAGACCAACGGCGAAGGCATCAACGTCAACAAGGATCTCCTTGAGGAAAAAGACCACATGGCCTACTTGCACAATTTGCAAAACAAGCAATGGGTATCGCGTGTCTACAACGCCAGAGTCAAAGCCCAGAACCTCCAACTTGGGGACTGGGTAAAAAAGGAAGTTATTCCACCATCAACTGCACTCTGTCCCACTAGGGAAGGACCATATAAAATAGTGGAAGTTGTTAGCCCCGACACCTTCCACTTAAGAGGCAAGGACGGTGTCACAACCATCCACCCTTGAAATACCTAACACCTCCGGTATTACTACAAGTAGTCATACTGCTGACCCACGAGTTTCTTGACTTATCTAAATTTTTGTACAATATTTAGCTAAGGGAAGCTACCTAGCGGGTACTCGCCCCCTTTTGTAAACTCTGATCTCTCAGCTATCAATGAAACAAGGAATTATTGAAACCATTGTTCTCCATAGCACAAACAGTTAACTGGCAACGCCAACAACACTCAGCGGATCACATCCGCTACATTGTGCACTTAGAACAATTTTAATTCCCTTAATGTTTCATTGACAGAGAAAAGTTTAAGAAAAACTCTAGCGGTATACCAACATGCAAAAAAAGCAAATATTTGCCAGCAGCAATCCCACATTTGGAAAAATTCAAAGAAACAAAAAACATTACTTCATTGAAAACTAAGGTTGGGACCCCTTAACCAAAATATTGTTATATTACAAATTACAAATTACCTCAGCGGCGATACAAAAAAAAAAAAAAAAAAAAACCTAGGCATCCTGCAACTCTCCTTGTGGGGCTGCGACACTATCCGCCTGTGCAGGCTGCGCCACCGAGCTACTCGTCTGATCAAAACCGGGGGCGGTGGGGCTCGGAGTGATGATCGTCCAGTCATCACGGGTGTTGGCAGTCATGGAACGTGCGTGGGAGGAATCGGAGACAGTAGGTGCCGGTGACTGTTGGGATCCTTCGCCCGTTCGCTGAATAGACTCACCACTACCAGACCGCAAGCCTTTGGGCTGCGAGGAGTCGGGACCACCTTGGTCGGTCTGTGGCTGACTCTGCTCCTCTTGCATTTGGGCTGCATTATCCCAATTAATCACACCTTTGGCGTCCAACTTATTGAAGTTGGCGATAGCACGAGCTATGTCAGCCTTTGTCAGCTCCTCCTTGTACTCCCTAGACTACTTGAAAGTCTCAACAGCCGCGGCGGTCAACTTTTCCTTCTCCCCCTCCCAACCCTCAACTCACAGTTGAAGGCGCTTGACCTCTTTTGATCGAGCGGCGACCTCTCGCTATACAATATCCAGCCTCTTCACCTTTTCAGCCAAATGCTCGCCGACGCAGGCAATCTCTTCTTGCAGCTTCGCCACCTTGACATTATGTTGCACATCCCAATCGACGGCAACCTCCAACTTGCCTCGCGCATCCACCAAGTCAACCTCCGCCTTGGAGAGTTACTGCTCACAGTCCTGGAGCCGCCTCTTTGCTTCGGCCAGCTCATGTCGCAGACTGTCGACTACGGCCCGCAGTTGTACCTCAGTGGCAGATGGCTTGGAAACCGCCAAGAACAGCTTATTTAGGCCAACGGCAAGATGGCCGAAGGCCGAGATGAATGGCGACTGTTGTAGAGGAGTGTCCCGCACAGTGCCATCCATGCCCTCGAACCCCAACAGCTCGTAGATACTGAAGAGCAGCTCCCGCTCGCTGTTGGTAAGGAATTCGGAGTAAAAGGTGAAGGAGTCAAGATTGTCAGATGGCACCTCCCCGCCGGTGTCAGCAACAACAGCCTTCCCATCCTTCCGAGCCCTTTTTTGTTGCTAAAGCAAGGCAAGAGGCTTGTTGTTCACCGCATCATCACCCTCCTCGTCATTTTGTACCGCCTTTTCCTCTGAAGAGCAGTACCTGGACCAGGAATTGTCCTCGTCGACGTATCTGGCAGTAGCAGCCTCCCTACCGCCAGCATCCTTCCGCGGCGCAGTCTTTTCCTTTTGGACCACTCATCTGGAAATAGGGACCCATTCCGTGGTTTTCTACTGTCGCCAGCCCTCAACCACCGGGCGCTCCAATAGGGTGGCGGTCGGTTGCACAACGGTTTCCCCGGCGACAGGGAGATGAGAATAATGGGGCATCTCCAGGACAACCTCTTGCTCCGAAGGATGGACTTCTTTCATCTTGGGATCAACAGTCGTCTTCTTCGCTTTCAGGGTCGCCGTGAACATGCCTTCTAGGTAATTATCAAGACCGGCGCTGTCCATAGCTTTGTAGAAGGCCGGTCGACTCAATTTGTTGCCACAAACAGGATCTACAAGGTCAGTGTCAAGTTATAACGATAACACAGTGGCGACAAAAAAAAAAAAGGAAGTACACTTAGTGGTAGCTACCTGGGACTCGAGTCAAATTCAGCGACGCTAGTAACTCCCACCCAGTCAGTAGCTATAGATCGAGAAGGTTGAGATTCTTCCAGCAACCTTTGATTCTAGCCACGCGACACTCTTCTTCCAGCGTTAACACAAAGCGCAACCCTGCTACACACACCAAGAAAGCGGGAAGCATTAGTTTTTGATATAGTGGAATTAAAAAAAAAAAAAAGGAACAACAGCAACCTCGGATAGGTTGACATTTCGACTTAATCCTATAGGTTGGCCCTTCTTTATTAAAGGCTGCGTCGTATTCCCAACCCTCGGTCGCGATGCAGTAGGTCGCCCGCTAGGGGGACATGGAGTCTAGAGGATTCTCTGCTAGCTTAGGCACACCGGTACGCCAGCTCTAGTTCACCTACCCGCTGCACCCTTTCCTCTTCACATACACTAACTCGTAGAAGAATAGAACCTCAGCGACAGCCGGAGATCCTCCACAGCTCATTCAACCCCATTAGGAGCTTCCACATGTTTGGACATATTTGTCCAAAAGCAAGGTCGAATTCCCACAATAGTATTTGGCGGTTCGGAAACAGCGGGAACAAAACCCCTGGCGAAACACCGCCTCATGTACAGCTGTGTACCCTGCTGGCAGAGACGATACTGGCTTGTTCCTTAGCGGTGCCCCTAGCTTCGCCACCCCTGGAAGCTTGAACACTCGCTTCACCCTATTGATCGCTGCCTGCGACATTAGGCCGCTCGTTTCATCAACCGACGTCCCATCCAACAACCTCCATGTTGACACAACAGCGCTATCGTCAATGGGATTGTCACCCTCCTCATGCCAACCACTGGTAGCGCCGTGACTAGCCAACCGCTCCTCTCACTGTTGACTAGCGGAGGTATCTTCCCCAGCCAACACAGCAGTTTCCACTCCCCCCCCCCCCCCCCCCCCCCCCCACCGTTTTGTGCATCTCCAACCATAGTCGAGTATATAGTACGCAGCGGTTCAATATCTAACGGATCGGACAATGAGGTTCCTGCAAGGGCAGACAGATGCAACGAGTCAATAGAAACCCTATCTGAACAGCTGAACGACACGTCAGACTCGGAATCCTCACTGCTC
Source organism: Rosa lucieae (assembly GCA_024704745.1). NCBI lineage: Eukaryota > Viridiplantae > Streptophyta > Magnoliopsida > Rosales > Rosaceae > Rosa > Rosa lucieae. The sequence continues at coordinate 26,018,029 of CM045493.1, read as the reverse complement.
AAAATCTCTATGACGTTAGCCATCGCAAACACCCAAAAACCCAAGTCAGTCGTCGTCTTCAAACTTGAGTCGTCGTCTTCAAGCTTTGCTTAGGGATTTGACCCTATGTCAGATTCTATCCAAGAACACAACAAACACAAGTTCAAAGAAAACCCATAAAAAAAAAAAAAAAAAACAACAACATATATCCTTCCAAACCCAGATTCAACTATCTAGCAAACTCATAACCATTAATCCTCTACCAAAAACGCCTAAACCAACCCACAAACCTTTCTAGACCCTCAAACACGTTATCATAGAGTGGCAAGAATTCATTCGAAAGGCAAAAGTATCAAGAGGTAAAAACAACAAGCAATCAGTGGAACATGAAGGCCAGATCACCAACCTGAAATATGTGAAGTGTATGCGCTTGCAGATGTCTGTCTGTGCCTCTAGGGTGGTCTCTTTCCATTGAAAGATCGACGCCCTTACCTCTAAATTGCAATACTCACTCCTCCAGACTCTCAATAAGCAAAGCTTGAAGACGACGACTCAAGTTTGAAGTTTACACAAAGTGTCAAATCCCTCTAAGTTCCCCCTCTTTTTTGTTGTTAAGGTCTAAAAGTTTAGTGGTAGCTGAACCTCGGTTAACGCTTATCCGATGGGCGGACCTCTACTTGTGATATTCAGAGCTTCTGTTTACCTGTCAAGTAAAATATAGAGGGAATCAGAGGGAGACCGCGTTGGGCGGTCTTCTCTTCTCCGATGCCTAAGTTAGTCAATATATTTGTGTTGGCAAAGTAACAGTAGGTAAGTAGTAAATGCGCAATTAATAAGAAGAGAGGAGAGGACCTTTTATGGATGAGGAGGGAGCTGATCTTCTCCATGTTTTCGATGTGGGACTAACATGCTTCAGTTCCCAGCTTCTTGAGCTTCTGATGCTATCTTGCCGCGGCGGGTGGCCGCGCGTTGGCGGTGATCTGGGGGTACGCCGGGGCTCAGGCGGTAGCCTACTTAGCTGTGTTTCCGTAGGTCACCCCTTTGGATGGTTTTGGTACTGCTGGCGATGGCATGAGCGTAGTTCATTATAGCTAATTATGCTTGCAAATGCCTATGTAAGTACAAGTCCCAGTCAAGGAGGGCAATCTTGATTGGGGAGTTGCCTAGTGGTTCGAAGCGTTACTTTCACTAGACTTGCAAAAACATAATTAGCGTCATTGCGTTGTTAACCATGGACTTACTGAGCAAACGTTTTATACCCTTTCGCGTGGGCCCCTGCTAGGCCCCCCAGGGAGTCCCCCACTCCCCGGCTAAGATAGACCTTCGTTTGGAGGGTGTATTGTTTGTTGAGGGAAGCTGCGCTGAGCAGAGGTTGTTGGGTAGCGAGCCCAATCTTTGGTACCCAAGTGGCCGGGGTCAACGTGCCTGATTAGGGCTGTCAAAGACTGTTGACGTGTCCCCTTGTCCCAGAGGATCATGGCTTCTGTGACGTCGTGTGGCGGTAGTAGAAGGTTTTACTATAACGCCGCGGGGCGGTCATTGTAGGAATGAGGTGTTACCTCGGGAATCGTCGTTGGCGGAATTTCCTCTATTGATATTAAGTGGCAAGAAGCGTCGCGGGGACCAGGCTGGTTGCCGTTCAGCGGAATGTCTTGCTTGCAGGATGGAGAAGTTCCGCTAGTAGAGTTTCACTTAGCGGAGGCTCGGTTGCAAGAAGAAAAGGAGTTCCGCTAGGGGAGTTGCGCTTAGCGGAGACTCGCGTGCAAGAAGAAAAGTGAGTTTCGCTAGCGGTGTTGCGCTTAGCTGAGACTTGCTTTGCAAGAGGAAAATGGAGTTCCGCTAGTGGAGTTGCGCTTAGCAGAGACTCGCTTGCAAGAAGAAAAGGAGTTCCGCTAGCGGAGTTGCGCTTAGCGGAGACTCGCGTGCAAGAAGAAAAGAGAGTCCTGCTAGCGGTGTTGCGCATAGCGGAGACTCGCTTTGCAAGAGGAAAATGAAGTTCCGCTAGTGGAGATGCTCTTAGCGGAGACTCGCTTGCAAGAAGAAAAGGGAGTTCTGCCAGCGGAGTTGCACTTTGTACTTTCATGAGCATTTGCAAGCATAATTAGCTATAATGAACCACACTCATGATACCGCCAGAGGTACCTGCTACCGCCAGCTGTGTGACCTACAGAAACACAGCCAAACAGGCTACCGCCTGAGCCCCGGCTCTCCCCCAGATCACCGCTGACATGTCGCCACACGCCTCGCCAAGTTAGCATCAGAAGCTGGGGACTGAAGCAGATCAGTCCCACATCGAAAACATGGAGAAGATCAATTCCCTCCTCACCTATAAAAGGTTCCGTCCTCTCTCATTAATTATGCATTTACTAATTACCTACAGTTGCATTGTCAACATAAATACATTGACTAACTTAGGCATCGGAGAAGAAAAGACCGCCCAACCCGGTCTCCCTCTAACGCCCTCTGTATTTTACCAGACATGTAAACGGAAGCTCTAACCACCACAAGTAGCGGTCTGCCCATTGGGTCAGCGTTAACCGAGGTTCACCTACCGCTGAACTTTTTAGACATTAACATTAGCTCGCCTTCTGTGGGAATCCTTGAACAAAAGGTGATCCACCACAACTACCATAACTAGCGGTAGCGGGGAAAATGTTCAGCAGCAAGCGGACCGGTCCGCTGACCCCCACCCCACAAACCTAACAGCTAACGTTCACCCAATGGCAAAAGTTAATCGTGCACTATTCAATACCCCATCAAACCTTGCGGCGGAAACCCTGCCGGGCAGTAGTCGCCCACCGGTCCGGGACCTCGCCGCTATGTATGAGCTGGCATTGGAGACCTCCACAAGGCTAACAGGGACAGCGAATAGGAGCGCATAGAGAAGGCCGAGGCCCAAAAGCTGGTGGCTACGCTGATGTCAAAATTCGATGAATTAAAAAAGGAGCTTGAAGCAAAAGCTAACACAGCACACAGTGAGCAATCGCGGAGCAACAGACATAGTGGACCCAATGCGGGCGGAATGGTACCCGTACCAGTCATATAGATGCAGGTACCGCTGAACCCACCAGAGGTGATGGGCCCACCTCTTCTACCTTTCCTAATGATGGAGCATGAGGTGGAATCACAGCCAAACACCAGCCGCCCGGTAGCCAAGGCTAGAACTGAAGGTAATCCACCTACCCCCAGGCGGGAGCTGGTTCAGCAGAACCTCCAGGCTGGGCCCTCTGGCGACACAACCGCCCTAATCCTGGAATGGATGCAACAATTAGAGCAAAGGCTAGTCCTGGTGGAGACAAGCGCCCCAGCGCCAAGGCCAAATCTACTCTTTACGTCTAGACCAGGACCATTCACCGCCAGGATCCTGCAGGTCGTCAGACCAGCACATGCAGACACCAAAGATGTCACATTACAGAGGCATGTCCGACCCATTCGTCCACATGGACACCTTTAAGAAGGTCACTAACAATAAGGGATTTGATGACGCCACCCTCTGCTACTTATTCAGCGAAACATTGGGCGGTGAGGCAATGAGCTGGTTCTTCGAATGCCCGCCAGACTCCATCGACTCATTCCACTCACTGTCAAACACTTTCCTCTCGCGGTTCATCCTGTTGGATGCCAGACATCACAACATAGCTCAGATGTTCACCCTCAGGCAGGGGGCAGCGGAACCGTTGAAGGCGTTCGTCACCAAGTGGCGAGCGGCGACATCTCAGTGCCGCGATCTCGAAACAGACAGAGTCCACCCAGCGGTATGCAGTGTTCACAGTCCTCACGACGTCTTATGAAGAAATATAGGACCCAGTGCAAGGATCAGATTCCGCCACCACCCCAAGAAAATACCCAAGGGAGGGAAAGCCCAGGAACACCGGTAAATGGTACAGATACCATGAGGACACGGCACAATACCAACAATTGTAACGCTCTCAAGACAGCTATGGAGACTTTGTACCGCAATGGTAGGATGTAGCAATTCAAGATCCGCCAACCACCACCCGTGGTTGCCAACATTGAACAAATGGGCCACATCAATACCACTGACGACTGTGTTCCAGTTACCAACATCTCCCACAGGGAAAAAAAGAGTTATGATCGCGCTAACCACCCCAACGAAGTTTGCAATCTCCGCTACGAAAGGTCGGCAAAACTCCCAAGATCTGGTTGGGGACCCATTACCTTCTCAGAGGAGGAGGAATGGGGAGTACATCTACCCCACGATGATCCATTCTTAATCGACGTCGTACTCGACAAATGGTCAATGGGGAGGGTCCTTGTGGACAGCGGATCCGCTGTCAATGTCATCTTCAATGGTCGTTACAGCAAACTCCTGCGGAATAGAAAATTACTCCAGGATCATGAGCCATTGCTCAGCTTTTCCGGAGACATCACGCAACCATTGGGTTCCGACTACATGCGATTAGTTATGGGCGCCAATCCATGTACGTCGGAAATCCATACGAAGTTCATCATTGTCGACGGCTTCAGTTCATACAATGCCATCATCGGTCGACAGACACCCAACAAACTCAAGTGCATTGATCATAGCCGAATACATGCTTCTCATGAAGTTCCCTACGCCCAACAGAACAGGATGTGTAAAAGGAAGTAAACATTTGGCACAAGAGTGCTACTCCGCAACTGTAGCACGGTCGACATGCTGCCATGAGATACTAACAGTAGGAAACCATGCGCCACCGCCAGACATCTTTGAGGACCTTAGAGATGAAGAAAAGAAATATGTCAAAAATGAGCCTGTCAACCCAGAAACATCTTTGAGGATTATCAGAATCTTCGACGAGCACCCTGAGCTGACAATCCTCATCATCGCTTAGCTAGACACAGAGGTAGCGGTAGAACTCACCCAGTTTCTAAGCAATAACGCCATCGTCTTTTCATGGTCCTACGCCGACATGTCAGGCATCTCCCCTGAGATCATCACACATAAGCTGAGCATCAAACCATCCTCCTATCCTATCAAGCAGCGGCGAAGGGCCTTCGATGAGGAAAGATACCGTGCAATAGGGGAAGAAGTCGCAAAACTACAGAACATAGGGTTCATCCGCCAAGTTAATTACCCTCAGTGGATTTCCAACCTAGTCATGGTCAAGAAACCTAGCATGCCCCAAGGACAGTTTCCCGCTACCCCGCATAGACCAACTGATCGATGCCATCGCTGGTCATGACACATAAGCTGAGCATGACAGACGCCTTCTCTAGCTACAATCATATCAAGATGCACCCTGGTGACTAGGAATGCATCGCCTTCACCACCGACAAGGGCCTATACTATTACAATGTCATGCCATTCGGTTTGAAGAACACCGGCACAACTTACTAGCGGTTGATGAATGCCAAGTGGCCAACCTCCGCATCATATTTACCATCCTATTGGCTTATGGCATGCGCCACAACCAGGAAAAATATTTCTTTGGCGTCACCGCCAGCAAATTCCTAGGTTACATAGTCAGTGAACGGAGCATAGAAGCCAATCCTGACAGGGTGCAGGCCATCCTCAACATGAAGGCTCCAGAATGGAAAAAACACGTGCAGAGCCTCCTGGGCAAGCTAACCGCTCTTTCTCGGTTCATTTCCAGACTCACTGATAGATGCCTGCCATTTTTCAAAGTCCTAAAAACGACACACAAGAAGGTAATCAACTGGAACCCAGACTGTGAGGCGGCATTCCAGGGCATGAAAGAGTACTTGGTAGCAGTCCCACTTCTCTCTATTCTTGTGCAAGGGGAGACACTATACATATACCTAGCGGTATCACAATCAGCGGTAAGCTGCGCTATTGTCCGACTAGAGGACCAGAAGGAGCTCCCCGTATTCTACTCCGGCAGACGCATGAATGGGGTAGAAACATGATATGATCCCTTGGAACAGCTTGCTTTCGCACTTATTATTACCGCCAGACGTCTCCGCCAATATTTTCAAGCCCATACCATTCATGTCTTAACAAACCAACCGCTGAGGTAGGGAATGCAAAACCCTGAGCACTCTGGGCGCCTTAGCAAGTGGGCCATCTAGCTCAGCGAGTTCGACATCAACTACAACCAAGAACCGCCATGAAAGGTCAGGCGGTTGTAGATTTAATAGCTAAGCTCACGAGCATCAAGATGAACCCAGCCAAGACACACAAGAGGCCAACACAAAAATGATAAATGTTGAGGAACCAGTCCCCCAGTAACAATCAGACTGGAACCTCCACGTTGACTGCTCTGCTTGCGCCACGGCCTGCAACGCCGGAGTCATCCTCACAGGACCGGGGGGACTAAACATAAAATACGCGTTGAAGTTCAATTTCAAGGCCTCAAACAACATGGCGGAATATGAAACACTCATTGCCGGCTTACTCCTCGCCATTAACTCGAGCGCCGACAGTGTCAACATATTCAGCTATTCCCAGTTAGTTGTTAACTAGGTCAATGACAGTTTCCAGGCCAAGGATTAACAGTTAGCGGTATACTTGAGGCATGTCAAGACACTCCTAAAAAAATTTAAATTTCACACCATCACACAGATCCCCAGGGAAAAGAACACCAAGGTTGATTCACTAGTGCGGCTAACAACCGCTCAAACGCACCAGTGTCCAGCGGACACAAGGGTAGAATGCATTGACAAGCCAAGCATCATAAAAACCCTGGCAGAAATATTCAACATTGAGACCAGGCCAAGTTGGATGGATGAAATCATCGAATACAAGCGCAATGGAACATTGCCAGCGGATAAGGTTGAAGCACGACAGCTCAAGCAGAGAGCAACCTGCTACAATATACAGAATGGCAAACTTTACCGCCAAGGGTTTACTTATCCCAATCTCCGGTGTCTGACCCCAGAAGAGGGAAAAGACGTGCTTACAATGATAGATGCCGGGGAGTGTAGAAATTAACCACTCGGGCGCCAGGTCTTTGGCCAATTGCACAATACGACATGGATACTTTTGGCCCACGCTTGGCGACGACGCCAGAAGGGTGTCCAGGTCCTGCCACAAATGTGAACAATACACTGACCTCCCCTATGCCTCGGCGGAGCCTCTGTCAATCATCATTGGCCCATGGATCCATTCCATGTGGGGCTTAGACTTGCTGGGAAAATTCCCAACCGCCAGGGGTCAGTTCAAATACATCATTGTCGCCATCGACTACAACAGCAAGTGGATCGAAGCAGAACCACTGACAGCAATAACTACCGCCAAGGTAACCTACTTCCTCTGGAAGAACATTTACTGCAGCTACGGCGTTCCCCACACAATCATCACAGACAACGGTACACAGTTCAACAACAAGGAACTCATCTCTTTCATCGCTAACTTGGGCACCAAGATGAGCTTTGCATCCGTCGCTCACCCCAAAACCAACGGCCAAGTCGAAGCAGCAAACAAGATAATCAAGAAGCTACTAAAAAAGAAGCTCAACGACACTAAGGGTTTATGGGCGGAAAAACTCCCGGAGGTTTTATGGGCCATCCGGACTACTCCAACTTCTGCCACCGGCGAAACACCATTTTGTATGATGTTCGGTACAGAGGCCGTCCAACCCATTGAGGTCACACAATTTACCACTAGAATCGAAGGCTACCACTATGAGACCAACGGCGAGAGCGTTAACCTCGACAAGGACCTCCTCGAGGAAAAATGCCACTAAGCCCATCTACACAACTTGCAAAACAAGCAATGGGTCTCACATTTTTATAATTCCAAAGTCAAAGCCCGGAACCTCCAACTGGGGGACTGGGTAATGAAGGAAGTTATTCCGCCACCAACGGCACTCTGCCCAACTTGGGAAGGCCCATACAAAATTGTGGAAGTCGTTAGCCTCGGCACCTTCTACTAAATGGACAAGGATGACGTCACAACGACCCACCCTTGGAATACCGAGCACCTTCGGTATTACTACAAATAGCCATGCCACTACCCTAGTAATAGCTAAATTTTTGTCCAATATTTAGCTAAGGGAACCTACCCAACGGGTACAACCTCACTTTATGCTAATCAGTCAGCTAATCAATGAAATGAGGAATTATTCATACCATTATCACCAAGTCCAGGCACAGGTTCAAGTGGCAACGCCAACAACATTCGGCGGACCACGTCTGCTACATCGTGTACTTTGAACAATTTTAATTCCTTTAATGTTTCGATGATTAACAAAAACACAAGTCAAAACTCTGGCATACGACACTGAAAATTTTCACGATTCCGTCCATTCAGGGTCGGGACTCCCTGCCCAAAAATAGTCATTACATAAAAAAAAGGAAAGCAAATAGTACATATGCAGGCCTTGGCGGCATTACAATACGAAAGTATGGTGGAGGACAACGTCTTCAATGATTTTCAGCACTGCCCTGCTCACCCTCGACTGGCGGTTGCTCCTCACCCTTGGGCCGGCGGTTTCTGTGCCCCCATGCGACTTGTCCGATCGGAGCCATGCCCAATCGGGCTTGGGGTCATGATGGTCCCATCCACCGGGTACGATCAGCCACAACATTGGCCCTGGAGACCTCGGACTGGGTGGGCACCGGAGTCTGCTAGGAGGCTTCCACCGGGTCATCATCACTCTCCCCCCTGCCGGAGCGCAGGCCAGGCGGAACAGCCAAGGACCCGCCCCTTGGGGCTAACGACTTGATAGGTGTGTTGGTGGACCCAAACGCCTTCGCCCAGTCAATGGAGCCTTTTTTTTTTAGAAGCTCTAAGTTGGCAACAGCACCAGCCTTCGCCACCTCCGTCAAAACTTGCTTATACGCCGCAGACTACTTGAAGGTATCTACAGCGGCTGCCACCGCTCTTCTCCGCCTCTAGCTGGGCAGCCACACCCTCTAATCTCTTCACCTCGGCGGATTTGGTGACAGAGTCTTTCTGAAGAATGTCAATCCTATTAACCTTGGCCGCCATCTGCTATTTTAGTTGAACTATATCCTGCTGGAGCAGGTTGATGTGATGGTTCCGTTAAGGTTTTGCTCGATGGCGATTTTCAGCTTGCCACGAGCATCCGAGGCATCACATTCCGCCTTTGTCAACTACCACTCCTTATCCGTCAGTCTGGCCTGCGCATCTGCCAACTATCGCTCGACCTCAGGCTGCTTTGAAACCGCCAGGAAGAGCTCTGCAACCCAACTGACAGATGGCCAAAGGCTGAGCTAAATGGCGACTGCTGTAGCACCATTGGGCGAATGGTCCCATCCAATCCACTGAATCCCACCCTCTCGCAGAGGTGGAACAAAAACACCCCCTTCGGGTCAGCCAGGAACTCGGCATACTCGGCAAACGAGTCTAAATCGCTCGTCTGCACCTCCCCGCTGTCACCTTGGGCGGAGCCTGTTTTACCTTCTTCTGCTGGTGGACCACTATGGTCCTAGGGGCTTCGCCCTCCTCATCGGCGTCGTTCAGCCGCTGTTTCCTCTGCATAACCGCTCGGGTAGGGCCAGCGGCGACATGCCTCGTCACATGCGGCTCCAACCCTGCAATTGTAACTAGTGGCTGGGACCCGTGCCGAGTGGCAGGCACTCTTTCTTTTCGTTGAGCAGGGGCAGTCGGAGCCTGGCTCCCGCCTGCAACATTGTGCTCACCGCCAGCTCCAGCTTGAACAACTGGCAGTCTGTCGACACCGAGATGAGAGTGGTGCGTCATCGGCAGCACGACTGGGGTTTCAAATTGGCTCATCGCCAGCGTCTGTGGATTCACCACCATTCGCTGGGTCACCATACCGGCGGCGTACATGCTCTTAAGAAAATTGTTTATTTCGGCACAGTCCATTGCTTTGCTGAAGGTGTCGCGGCTCACTTTGTTACCTAGCGGAGAATCTAAAAAAAAAAAAAAAAAACAGGTCACCTGACACAAAACCAACGCTACAGCAGGGATCAGCGGATGTCACTTACCAAGGGAGCGGGTCAGCTGCAGATTGACCAACAATTCCCACCCGGTCAGTAGGCGGAGATCTAGCAGATTGCGATTCTGACAACAGCCCCGGATCCTTGCCACACGGCACTCTTCCTCAACAGGCCGGTTATAGTGCAAGGCCGCTACAAAAAAAAAAAAAAAAAAAAAAAAAACGAAACTCATTAGCACAAGGGATCATTATCCAAACAAAACCAACAGCAGTGGAGTCCAACGACAACCTTGGATAGCCTGGAACTCCGACTTAATCCTGAACATCGACTCCCACTCATTTGATCCCGCTTGGTAATCCCATCCACAGAAGACCCCCCGCCAGTAGGACATGGAATCTTTCAGATTCTCGATCAACTTAGGTGCCCCTTGGTGGCGACTCAAGTTCACCTACCCACTGCAACCCTAGCGCTTTATGTACACCAACTCGTAGAAGTGCAGCACCTCCGCCACGTTTGGACCCTCGCAACCGGACAAGGGCCACAATGAGTTGATCGCCATCAACAACAGCCACATGTTAGGGCAAATTTGCCCAAAGGAGAGGCCGAACTCGCATACCAAAATTTGGAGATTCGGAAGGAGGGGAAAAGTCACTCCTTGGTGGAAGATAGCCTCATGGACGACGGCATGCCCCGCTGGCAGCATAGACGATCTCTAGTCCTTCAGCGGTGGACGCAGCTTCATGACGCAGGGCAGTCGAAACACTCACTTCAACCAGTTTAAGGCTGAAATGGTCATCGCCCCCTCCCCTCCCTCGCCTCGTCAACAGGGGTACCGTCACGAAGAACCCATTCTGACTCGATCTCCTCCCCGCCAGTCTCTCCCCCATCAGCGGAACCACTAGCGGCGCTATTGCTCGCTAACCGCTCTTCGAGCCTATAGCGGGCCGCGACTTCCTCCCCCACCCTAGAGCTCTCCGCACGACCGACACGACCCATAGCCACCTCCCAGGGTATGGTCTGTAGCGGTTCGATGTCTAGCGTTTCGGACAGTGAGGTTCCTGCAGGGGCAGACGGACGCAACAAATCAATAAATACCCTATCCGCCACGCTGAATGACACGTCAGACCTAGAATGCTCACTGCTCAAGATCTCTACGACGCTAGCCATCACAAACCCGAAAATCCAAACCAATCAGTTCAAACAGGATCTAAACTCACCCTTGTCTATTGTCACCCAAGAACATCAAGAACACCCATACCCAGAAAACCCAGAAAATGCCAAAACAAGAACAAAACGCACTTACTGAACCCAGATTTAACCATCTACCAGGACAACGACCCTCAATCCCCTATCAAACACAAAAAACCCACCCCCAAACACAACCCTAGACCCCTAGACACCGGAGACTGCCAGAATCACTTCGGAAAACAGAAAACCAGAAATCGACTGAAATACACAAAAAAAACCAATAAAACAGGAACCAGGTTTGGGGCTACCAACCTCAACCATGGAAACTCTAGTATGCTCGAAAGTGCTTGACTTCACGTTAGAAGATCTTTGTCTTCCAAGGATCAACAACTTCACGGAGATTACAGAACCTTCTCAGATCTCAGGGCAAGGCTCGAGGATGATGATAACAAGCAAAAGTACAAAGTGTTAAACCTCCAGGTTTTCCCTCTCTTTTATGTCAACATCCAAGCAATCTACGCCAACCGTTGAAAAGGACGTGACACGAAAACAGAACACGTGGCCAGCGATCGCACTTAATCACCTGATTAACCAAGGTGTCACCTGGTTACAGAATCCATGATTACTTAGATTAATGGTAAGGAGACGGGGGTGCTGCAGAGACGTTATTCCACACGCTAACCCAGTACATGTCGGCCACGTGTCGAATGCAGTCAGGCGAAGCGTCCAGCCAAAGCGACCATTGAAGAGGCAGGTCACAGCTCAGCGAGATAGTCTCCGCTAAGCGAAACTCCGGTAGCGGAACTTCTCCATTCTCATATTGCAAGCGAGATAGTCTCCGCTAGCGAAACTTCTCCCTTTTCATCTTGCAAGTGAGATAGTCTCTGCTAAGCGCAACTCCGCTAGCGAAACTTCACCATTTTTGTCTTGCAAACAAGATAGGCTCCGCTAAGCTCAACTCCGCTAGTGGAAACTTCTCCTTTCTCATCTTGCAAGTGAGATAGTCTCCGCTAAGCGCAACTCCGCTAGCGGAACTTCTCCATTCTCATCTTACAAGTGAGATAGTCTCCGCTAAGCGCAACTCCGCTAGGAGAACTTCTCCCTTTTCATCTTGCAAGCGAGATAGGCTCCGCTAAACGCAACTCCACTAGCGGAAGTTCACCATTTTCATCTTGCAAGCGAGATAGGCTCCGCTAAGCGCAACTCAGCTAAAGGAACTTCTCCCTTCTCATCTTACAAGCGAGATAGTCTTCGCTAAGCGCAACTCCGCTAGCGGAACTTCTCCCTTTTCATCTTGCAAGCGAGATAGTCTCTGCTAAGTGCAACTCCGCTAGCGGAACTTCTCCCTTCTCATCTTGCAAGCGAGATGGTCTCCGCTAGGCGCAACACCTCCAGCAGAACTTCCCCATTTACCTTACAAGTGAGGCCGTGACCACTGACCGCAGCTCCACCCACTGGGATACCGCCAAACAGGTCCTTGCGACACTACTAGGCCACATACTATCAGCGGAGGGAAATCCGCCAACGTCGATGCCCGTGGCAACGCCTCACTACTACAACAACCCTCACATGGCGTTGTGTCAAACCAAGGTCCTCCGGGACACGGGGGCACGTCAACAGTCTACGACAGCCCTGATCAGGCACGTTGACCCCCGCCACTCGGGTACCAAAGCTTGGGCTCTCTACCCAACACCCTCTACTCAGTGCAGCTCCCCTCAACAAATAATTTGCTTACCAAATGGAGGTCTATCTTAGCTGGGGAGTGGGGGACTCCCCTGGGGGGGTTTGTAGGGGCCCACCCGAAAGGGTACAAAGCGTTTTCTCAATAAGTCCATGGTTGACAACGCACTGACGCTAATTATGCTCTTGCAAGTCTAGTGGAAGTAACGCTTCGGACTATTATGCAACTCCCCAACCAAGATTGCCCTCCTTGAATGGGGACTTGGGGGACTTGTACTTACATAAGCATTTGCAAGCATAATTAGCTATAATGAACCACACTCATGATACCGCCAGCGGTACCAGCTATCGCCAACTGTGTGACCTTGGGAAACACAGCCAAACAGGCTACTACCTGAGCCTCGGCTCGCCCCCAGATCACCTCTGATGCGCCGCGCCAAGTTAGCATCAGAAGCTTCAGAAGCTAGGGACTGAAGCAGATCAGTCCCATATCGAATACATTGAGAAGATCAGTTCCCTCCTCACCTATAAAAGGTCTCTCCTCTCTCTTTATTAATTACTCATTTACTACTTACCTACGGTTACTTTGTCAACATAAATACATTGACTAACTTAGGCATCGGAGAAGAGAAGACCGCCTAATGCAGTCTCCATCTGACGCCCTCTGTATTTTATTTGACAGGTAAACGGAAGCTCTGAACACCACAAGTAGCGGTCCATCCATCAGATCAGCGTTAACCGAGGTTCAGCTACCACTAAAGTTTTTAGACATTAACACGCTTAGCGAAGACTTGCTTGTAAGAAGAAAAGGGAGTTCCGCTAGCAGTGTTGCGCTTAGCTGAGACTCGCTTTGCAAGACGAAAATGGAGTTCTGCTAGCGGGGTTGCGCTTAGGGGAGACTCGCTTGCAAGAAGAAAAGGGAGTTCCACTAGCGGTGTTGCGCTTAGTGGAGACTCACTTTGCAAGAGGAAAATGGAGTTCCGCTAGCGGAGAGTCGCTTGCAAGAAGAAAAAGGAGTGCTGCTAGCGGAGTTGCGCTTAGTGGAGACTCGGTTCCAAGAGGAAAAGGGAGTTCCGCTAGCGGTATTGCGCTTAGCGGAGACTCGCTTTGCAAGAGGAAAATGGAGTTTCGCAAGCAGAGTTTCGCTTAGCGGAGACTCGCTTGCAAGAAGAAAAGGAGTTCCGCTAGCCGAGTTACTCGTAGCGGAGACTCGCGTGCAAGAAGAAAAGGGAGTTTTGCTAGCGGTGTTGTGCTTAGCGGAGACTCGCTTTTCAAGAGGAAAATGGAGCTCCGCTAGAGGAGTTGCGCTTAGTGGAGATTTCAACGATTGGTAGTCTCCCTCTTCCATAGTTACTTCGGGTAGACGCTTCGTTTAACAATGCTCGACACTTGGCCGTCATAGATTGGGTTAACGTGTGTGATAACGTCTCTTCTGCATGCCCGTCTCTTTGCCATTAATGTGAGTGATTATTGATTTTGTAACCGAGGCAAATCCGGGGAGTAAGTGCATTCGTGGGGCACGTGTACGGCCGTTGTGCGATGTCGTTTTTCAACCGTAGCTCCGCCCCAGGTGACTGCGGCCACCAGCAAGGAGGTGCATACGAGCGACCTGGACTCGTTTGCAGCGTACTCCTAATTCCTGACTGACCCCGAGCGGGGGTTTCGTTTTCACCTTTGTGAGCGGCTGGGGTTCGGCGGTCTTGAGGGGATTGTACGTTCAACTGCCATTGATCAATCGCCATTCAGCTCGGCCTTTGGGTATCTCTCTGTTGGGCTGCATGAGATGTTCCTGGCGGCGTCGAGCTAGCCTCAGACTGAGCTGTAGCTTAGGGAGGAGATTAGCGGTTTCCAGAGGGAACTGGGGCAAGCCAAAGACAAGCTGGCCAAAGTTGGACGGTGTCTGACCAAGGCAGAGTGCGATGCTGCTGATGCCCGCGGCAAGCTGAATGTCGCCATCGTATGGGACCTCGAGCTGAATGATCGAGTGTCCCAGCTGGAGCAAGACATGGCTTTTCTGAAGGATCAACTGGCGACAAAGGTCAAGAAACTTGAGATCCTTCAGCGGGATTCTACCGCCAACTCCTCGGATGTGTAGCGGCTGAAGGGTGAGATTGCCCAGTAAGAAGAGGAGAGGAGCCGTGTTGAGGCCGCCACTGTGGAGGCGTTCATGCAGTCTGCGGAATACAGGTAGGCAATGATGGAGGCGGCCAAGGCTGGCGCCACCGCCAACCTGAAACTGTTGAACCAGAAGGGAACTATTGATTGGGTCAAGGCGTCCCAGTCAACTGAGCCGTTGGGGCAGAGGGAAGCTCCCGTAGGCGGGGTGGTTCCCACTCAAGCTGAGGGTGTCTGCTTAGTAAGTGGTGAGAGCGATGGCCATGCAGCGGATGTCGGTTTGCTGACGCCGCTCCCAACTTACTCAGAAGTCTCCCATGCAGATTTTATGGCGGCCAACACCAGCGCGGATGGCACCATGGTGACGCCAAGCCCTATTGCTCACGGGTCTGACCAAACAAGCTCCTTGGAAGATCAGCAGCCGCTAGTGGATGGTGAAGAAGTTGCTGCTGCGCCCAACAATCCCTGAAGATCATTCGAGCCCTTGTGGCCCTGCGCTTGCTTTTTTTTTTCCTGTAATGCCGCTAAGGCTTTTTTTTTTGTGTACCTTGACTGTAAGTGGGTCTGTTTACAATGATTGGGTTGCTTGCATGTTGACATACCGCTAGAGTTTTGACTTAGGCTTTTGTCGATCAACGAAACATTAAAGGAATTAAAATTGGTCCCAAGTGCACGATGTAGCGGACGTAGTCCGCAGAATATTTTTGGCGTTGCCAGTTAATTCTTGTGCTTTGACTGCGTGACAATGGTTTGAATAATTCCTCGTTTCATTGATAACTGATAGATCAGCACTTACAAAAGTAGGGTTGTACCCGTTGGGTAGCTTCCCTTAGCTAAACATAGTAAAACTTTAGCTAAGTCAAGATGCTCTTGGGTAGCGGCATGACTATTTGTAATAATACCGAAGGTGTTCGGTATTCCAAGGGTGGGTCGTACATTTTGACGCCATCCTTGTCCATTAAGTAGAAGGTGTCGGGACTCACGACTTCCACAATTTTGTATGGGCCTTCCCAAGTTGGGTGGAGCGCCGTTGGTGTGGAATGACCTCCTTCATTACCCAATCCCCCAGTTAGAGGTTCCGGGGCCTTGACTCTAGCGTTGTAGAAACGTGATACCCGTTGCTTATTTTGCAAGTTGTGCAGGTGGGACTTGTGTCGTTTTTCCTCTAGGAGATCCTTGTCAAGGTTGATGCCCTCCCCGTTGGTCTCAAAGTAGTAGCCCTCAACCCTAGCGGTAGGTTGGGTTACCTCAATAGGTAGGATGGCCTCAGTTCCGAACATCATGCATAATGGTGTTTCGCCAGTAGCAGAAGTTGGGGTAGTTTGGATGGCCCACAGAACCTCTGGGAGCTTTTCCGCCCATAAACCCTTGGCATCATCTAGTTTCATTTTTAGCAGCTTCTTGATTATCTTGTTTGCTGCTTCGACCTGGCCGTTGGTTTGGGAATGAGCAACAGATGTGAAACTCATCTTGGTGCCCAGGTTAGAGGTGAAAGATATGAGTTCCTTATTGTTGAACTGGGTGCCGTTGTCTGTGATGATTGTGTGGGGGACGCCATACCTGCAGTAGATGTTTTTCCAGAGGAAGTAAGTTACTTTTGCGGTAGTTATTGCCTTGAGTGGTTCCGCCTCTATCCACTTGGTGTTGTAGTCAATGGCGACAATGATGTATTTGAATTGACCTTTAGCGGTTGGGAATTTTCCCAGTAAGTCTAGGCCCCACATGGAATGGATCCATAGGCCGATATGATTGACAGGGGTTCCGCCGGGGCATGGGGGAGGTTAGCGTACTGTTGACATTTGTGGCAGGACCTTGACACCCTTCTGACGTCATTGCCGAGTGTGGGCCAAAAGCATCCCTGTCGCACTGTGCGATTGGCCAAAGACCTGGCGCCCGAGTGGTTTCCACATTCCCCGGCGTGTATCATTGTAAGCACATCTTTTCTCTCTTCTGGGGTCAGACATCGGAGGTTGGGATGAGTAAACCCCTAACGGTAAAGTTAACCGTTCTATATGTTGTAGCGAGTTGCTCTCTGCTTGAGCTGTCGTGCCTCAACCTTATCCGCTGGTAGTGTTTCATTGCGCTTGTATTCAATGATTTCATCCATCTAACTGGGCCTGGTCTCAATGTTGAAAATCTCCACCAAGGTTTTTGTGATGCTTGGCTTGTCAAGGCGCTCCACCCTTGTGTCCGCCAGACATTGGTGTGGTTGAGTGGTTGCCAATCTCGCCAGTGGATCAGCCTTGGTGTTATTTTCCCTGCGGATCTGTGTGATGGTATGAAATTTGAATTTTTTGAGTAGTGTCCTGACATATCCCAAGTATGTCGCTAACTGTTGGTCCTTGGACTGGAAACTGTTATTGACCTGGTTAACGACTAACTGGGAATCGCTGAATATGTTGACACTTTCAGCGCCCAAGTCGATGGCGAGGAGTAAGCCGGCAATATGTGCTTCATATTCCGCCATGTTGTTTGAGGCTTTGAAATTGAACTTCAACGTGTATTCTACGTTTAGTCCTTTTGGTCCTGTGAGGATGACTCCGGCGCCGCAGGCCTTGGTGCAAGCGGAGCCGTCAACGTGGAGGTTCCAGTCTGACTGTTACTGGGGGCTGGTTCCTCAACAATTATCATTTTCGTGTTGGCCTCTTGTGCGCCCTGGTTTGGTTCATCCTAACTCTCAGTGAGCTCAGCGATGATGTCTGCCACCACTTGGCCTTTCTTGGTTGTTTTGTTAAGACATGAATGGTATAGGCTTGAAAATATTGGCGGAGACGTCTGGCGGTAACAATAAGTGCGAGAGCAAGCTGTTCCAAGGGATCATATCATGTTTCTGCCCCGTTCATGCTTCTGCCGGCATAGAATATGGGGAGCTCCTCCTAGCCCTCTCTTAGGACAATGGCTCAGCTTACTACTGATTGTGATACCGCTAGGTATATGTACAGTGTCTCCCCTTGCACAGGAATGGAGAGAAGTAGGACTACTGCCAAGTACTCTTTCAAGCTCTGGAATGCCGCCTCACAGTCTGGGTTCTAGTTGATTACCTTCTTGTGGGTCGTCTTTAAGACCTTGAAAAGTGGGAGGCATCTGTCAGTGAGTCTGGAAATGAACCGAGAGAGGGCGGTTAGCTTGCCCTGTAGGCTCTGAACTTGCTTTTTCCATTCTGGAGCCTTCATGTTGAGGATGGCTTGCACCTTATCAGGATTGGCCTCTATGCCCCGTTCACTGACTATGTTACCTAGGAATTTGAATTTGCTGGCGGTGACGCCAAAGAAACATTTTTCCAGGTTGAGGCGCATGCCATAAGTCAATAGAATGACGAATATGATGCGGAGGTTGGCCACGTGTCCACTCGCTTTGATGCTTTTGACCAACATGTCATACACGTATACCTCTATGATTTTACCCAAATGCTCAGCGAACATGGCATTCATCAACAGCTGGTAAGTTGCACTAGCGTTCTTCAAACCGAAAGGCATGACATTGTAACAGTATAGGCCCTTGTCGGTGGTGAAAGCGGTGCACTCCTGGTCACCTGGGTGCATCTTGATCTGATTGTAGTCGGAGAAGGCATCCATCATGCTGAGTAGCTCTTGTCCAGCGGTGGCATCGATCAGTTGGTCTATGCAGGGTAGCGGGAAGCTATCCTTGTGTGTGATGATCTCAAGGGAGATGGCTGGCATGTCAGAGTAGGACCATGCAAAGACGGCGGCGTTGTCACGTAGAAACTGGGTGAGTTATGCTGCTACCTCTGTGTCTAGTTGAGCGCCGATGCGGACTGTTCTCTCAGGGTGTTCGTCAGAGATACTGGTAACCCTCAAATATGTTTCTGGGTTGACAGGCACCTTTTTGACATATTTCTTCTCATTATCTCTAGGGTCCTCAAAGATGTCTGGCGGTGCTGCATGGTTTCCTGCTCTTACTATCTCGTGGCGGCGCGTCGACCGTGCTACGGTTGTGGAGTAGCATTCTCGTGCCAATTGTTGACTTCCTTTGACACAGCCTGTCCCGTTGGGCATAGGGAACTTCATGAGAAACATGTATCCGGCTATGATGCACTTGAGCTTGTTGAGCATCGGTCAACCGATGATGGCATCGTATGAACTGAAGCAGTCGACAATAATGAACTCCATATGGATTTCAGCCGTACATGGACTGGCGCCGATAACTAGTCACATGTAGTCAGAACCCAATGGTTACGTGATGTCTCTTGAGAAGCTGAGCAATGGCTCATGATCCTGGAGTAATTTTCTATTCCGCTGGAGTTTGCTATAACAACCATTGAAGATGACATTAACAGCGGATCTGTCGATTAAGAATGGATCGTCGTGGGGTAGATGCACTCCGCGCTCCTCCTCCTCTGAGAAGGTAATGGGTTCCCAACCAGACCTTGGGAGTTTAGCAGACCTCTCGTAGCAAATATTGCAAACTTTGTTGGGGTGGTTAGCGCGCGCATAACGCTTTTTTTCCCTATGGAACATGTTGGTAATTGGAGCACCGTCGTCAATGGTATTGATGCAGCCCATTTGTTCGATGTTGGTGACCACGGGTGGCGGTTAACGTATCTTGATTTGCTCCATCTTACCATCCCGGTACAAAGTCTCAACAGCTGTCTTGAGAGTGTTGCAATTGTTAGTGTTGTGGCCGCTGTCCTCATGGTATTTGCACCATTTGCCGGTGTTCCTGGGCTTTCCTACCCTTGGGTATTTTCCTGGGGGTGGTGGTAGAATCTGGTCCTTGCATTGGTTGTATATTTCTTCATACGAGGCTATGAGAACTGTGAACACTACATACTCCGTCTGTTTATTACGGTTATCCCCATGGGATGAGCGGTTCCTTTGTTATAATGCTGGTCCTTCTACCGCTTGTTCTAGTAGGTGCCTTGTTGCCATTCTCTCTTCTTATCAGTTGGCAGTGTAGCAGAGGTTTTGCTAGCGGTCTCTTGATGGCTGGAGGATGGTTGAATGGACTTGGTAGGCGTTGGCGGCGATGGTTTCTCCATATGTGATGAATTATGCCTGTGCATGGATCACAGCCTCACTCATGACATGGTCATATGAGGCATTTAGATGATTGTAATTGAGATGATAGAGAAATGGTCCCTTGAGGAGTCCTTGCTTGAGGCTGCCAGTGCCATTGTCTTATCAAGATCGAGGCACTAAGATGTCACCGCTCTCCACCTGGTGATGAAAGCCTTCAATGTTTTCGTTGCCCCTTGCTTGAGGTTGAACAGGTGAGTTGTGTTATGATGTCCGGCGGCCAAGGCCAACAGGCTGAACCGCAAGAGGAAAGTGTTTGACAATGCGTGGAATGAGTCTATGGAGCCTAGTGGGCATTCGAAGAACAAGCTCATTGCCTCGCTGTCCAACGTTTTGCTAAACAAGTGGCAGCGGGTGGCGTCATCAAATCCCTTATTGTTAGTGACTTTTTTGAAGGTGTCCATGTGGACGAAAGGGTCGAACATGCCGGTGTAATGTGACATCTTTGGTGTCTTTGCGTGTGCTGGTATGACGGCCTGCAGGATCCTGGCGGTGAATGGTCATGGTCTGGATGTAAAGAGCGGATTTGGAGTTGGCGCCGGGGCGCCTGCCTCCGCCCGGATTAGCCTTTGCACTAATTGTTGCATCCTTTCTAGGATTAGGGGCGGTTATGTCTCCAGCGGGCCTCGCCTGGAGGTTCCGCCGAACCAGCTCCCGCTTGGGGGTAGGTGGATTACCTTCAGTTCTGGCCCTGGCTGCCGTGCGGTTGGTGTTTAGCTGTGATTCTACCTCCTGCTCCATCATTAGGAGGGGCAAAGAAGGCGAGCCCATCACTTCTGGTGGGTTCAGCGGTACCTGCATCTATATGACTGGTTTGGGTACCATTCAGCCTGTATTGGGTCGATTGCGTCTGGTGCTCCGCCATTTCTCGCTCTGTGCTGTGTTAGCGTTTGCTTCCAGCGCCTTTTTTTAATTCGTCTAACTTTGACATCAGCGTGGCCACCTGCTTTTGGGCCTCGGCCTTCTCTATGCGCTCCTGTTCGCGCTCCTTGTTTGCCTTGTGGAGGTCCGACAATGCAAGCTCATACATGGCGGCGAGGTCCCAAACCTATGGGCGACTACTGCCCGGCTGGGTCTCCACCATAAGGTTTGATGAGGTATTGAATAGTGCATGGTTAACGTTTACCACTAGGTCAACGTTAGCTGCTAGGTTTGTGGGGTGGGGGTCAGCGGACTGGCCCGCTTGCTGCTGAGCGTTTACCCCGCTACCGCTAGTCATGGTAGTGGTGGATCACCTTTTGTTCAAGGATTCCCACAGACAACATCAATGTTAATGTTTAAAAGTTCAGCGGTAGCTGAACCTCGGTTAACGCTGATCAGATGGGCGAACCTACAGTGTGGGACCGCTACTTGTGACATTCAGAGCTTCGGTTTACTTGTCAAGTAAAATACAGAGGGCGCCAGAGGGAGACCACGTTGGGCAGTCTTCTCTTCTCCGATGCCTAAGTTAGTCAATGTATTTGTGTTGACAAAGTAACAGTAGGTAAGTAGTAAATGAGTAATTAATGAGGAGAGAGGAGAGTACCTTTTATGGGTGAGGAGGGAGCTGATCTTCTCTATGTTTTCGATGTGGGACTGACATGCTTCAGTTCCCAGCTTCTGGAGCTTCTGATGCTATCTTGGCAGCGCGTTGGCGGTGATCTAGGGGTAAGCCGGGGCTTAAGCGGTAGCTTACTTGGCTGTGTTTCCATAGGTCACCCCTTTGGCGGGTTTTGGTACAGCTGGCGGTGGCATGAGCGTGGCTCATTATAGCTAATTATGCTTGCAAATGCCTATGTAAGTACATATGTCAACATCAGACGCATCCCGGCCGTCTGATGAAAAATGAAATCGCACGAGAACCGTACACGTGCCTCACGATCGCACCCATTATCCTGATTAACCATGGCATCGCCTCGGTTACAAAAACGATATTTACTTGCATTAATGGCGAAGCAACGGGTGTGCTGAGAAGAGGTACACCCATACGCCAACCCAATAGGTAACCGACACGCGTCAGGCGTTGTCAGATGAGACGTCTATCTCATTCAACCTTCAGAAGTAGGCATATCAATCGACAAGCGAGAAAGTTTCCACTAAGCGCAATACCTCTAGTGGAACTTCTCACTTCTAATCATTCAGGCGAGAGAGTCTTCGCTAAGCGCAACACCTCTAGCAGAACTTCTCACCTTCATCTTGCAAGAAAGATAGTCTCCGCTAAGCCTCATACTGCTAGCAGAACTTCTCACTTCTAATCATTCAGGAGAGAGAGTCTCCACTAAGCGCAACACTGCAAGCAAACTTCTCACCTTCATCTTGCAAGCGAGACAGTCTCCGCTAAGCGCCATACCGCTAGCGAAACTTCTCACTTCACACCATTCAGGCGAGAGAGTCTCCGCTAAGCGCAACACCGCTAGCGGAACTTCTCACCTTTAACTTACAAGTGAGACAGTCTCCGCTAAGCCAAACACCGCTAGCGGAACTTCTCACCTTCATCTTACAAGCGAGAAGGTCCCCGCTATGCCACACTGAGCTAACAGCGCTTCTTACCGATCCCTCTCAGCGGAGAGACTTCCGCCACCGGCACCTCCAGAGTCAACGCCTCATAAACGACAACAACCGTCACGCGACATTGCAGTCAAGCTCTGTTCCTCTGGGAAAAGTAAGGGGATATGTCAACACAGTTTTCGAAGGCCCTGATCAGGCACATTGACCCGCGTCACTTGCGTATCAAAGATTGGGCTCTCTACCCAACACTCGCTGCTCAACACAGCTCCCCTCAACAAACAATATACCGGCTAAACGGAGGTCTATCTTAGCCGGTTAGTGGGGGACTCCCTGGGGAGCCTAGTAGGGGCCAACCCGAAAGGGTATAAAGCGTTTGATCAGAACAAATCCATGGTTGACAATGCACTGACGCTAATTATGCTTTCGCAAGACTAGTAGAAGTAACGCTTCAAACCGCTAGGCAACTCCCCAACCAAGATTACCCTCCTTGATTGGGGACTTGGGGGACTTGTACTTACATGAGCATTTGCCTAAGCAAAATTAGTTATAATGAGCCACGCTCATACTGCCGCCAGCGGCACCACCAACTATCAAGGGTGTGACCTACAGAAACACAACCAAACAGGCTATCACCTAAGCTCAGGCTCATCCCGAGATCACCGCTGACGCGCCGCCATGCACCACGCCAAGATCACCTCGCTGAAGCATCAGAAGTTGGGGACTGAAGCATATCAGTCCCACATTGAAAACAAGGAAGAGATCAGTCTCTTCCCCACCTATAAAAGGTTCACTCCTTTTTCCTCATTAATTACGCATTTACTATTTACCTAACGTTATTCTGTCAACACAAATACATTCACTGACTTAGGCATCAGAGAAGAGAAGACCGCAAATTGCGGTCTCCTTCTGACGCCCTCTTTGTTTTGTTTGACAGATAGCGGAAGCAATAAGAATATAACCAGGCAGCGGTTAGCCCCTCGAACCCACGTTAATCAAGGTTTGACTACCGCTAAATCTTAAACATTAACAGAAACAATGTTAGTAGCACCATAATCTACAAGCTTGTCAGTCAATGCATTGTCCTCCCTAAAGATGTGAGTTACATTAAATTGCATAGTAACTATTTCCACCTAAACATACACAATGTTCGTAGCACCATAATCTACAAGCTTGTCAGCCAATGCATTGTCCTCCCTGAAGATGTGAGTTACATTAAATTTCATAGTAACTATTTGCACCTAAACATACACAACCCTAAAATATGTATTTTAGGTCATAAATTCCAATTTTTCCTCTTATTTTAATTGAATTAAAAATAATTAAAATAAAAATTGTATAATCGAGAGAAGAGAGAGAGCAACCTCTCTGCGCTAGGGTTTTCAGGAAAAACTTCTTCCCTCTGTTCGACGGCGCGTCTATGGATGCTGTTATCGGATGGGAGTTGATAGGTGAGGATGGTGTCATGAATCAGGGCGGTTTCGCTCTAGATTGATGGGATCATAAGCAAGTGGTAGGAACGATCAACAACGTTTGCTAGGTGTTGGTCCGATTCTTGTTGGCTGGGTTGGAAGGCGGTGGCGTCACGGGTTCAGTCTGAGGTTTCTGGGTCAGGCC
The DNA here is from genome assembly GCA_024704745.1 of Rosa lucieae. Taxonomy (NCBI): domain Eukaryota; kingdom Viridiplantae; phylum Streptophyta; class Magnoliopsida; order Rosales; family Rosaceae; genus Rosa; species Rosa lucieae. Next base: position 25,994,099 of record CM045493.1, on the reverse strand, counting down.
CGATCAGAGGAGGTTGTCTGGTGGTGGCTCCTTTTCTAGGTTTGGGTCCTGTGATTTTCCCAAACCCGATCTAGAATGGGTGGATCTCAGGGTTGGAAGAACAAGGGTTGTGGTGTGCTGGAGTGGCCGGGTTGGGAGATCACGGGCGGTGGAGCAACCATCTTGGGCAACCCGGGATTGTGGAGTGCTGGAGGTGACGCGATGACATGGGCGGTGGTACGGTAGGAAGTTGGTGGTGGTTAGGCATGAATTGGGCTGGGTGTTGCAAGCTGTTTTCTGATCCTTTTGCTAACTGGGTTTGAGCTCAATTTTGGGCCCTGTCTTGGCTTGGGCTACTAGGGTTTTAAATATTTTTTTTGCTATTTATTTCCAATAATTTCCGTTTTTTTTTTTTAGGGAACCTAGGATGCTTGTTAGTTCCTTAATGAGCACCAACGAGCATAGTTAGGTGGTTTTTTAGCCTGCAGATTATGATGTTTTCTCTTACATCTTGATATTGGAAACTTCTGGCGCACCGCAATTGAGCGCATTGGCAAATGAAGTTTTCACATAAATTATCTTTTGTAGGATAATGTTGTACGTAGTTTGTTAGGCTCCTTGTTTAAGTGAGCTTCGATGTCTTAAGCGAATGGTGCATGATTACCGTTTCTAGGAAATTTGTAAGTACCGTTATGGCCTGCGATTATCAATGAAATCTTCAAAAAAAAAAAAAAATTGTAGGATTTTACGTATGGTTAGGCTCAAGTAGTTGACCCAAGAAGAAATTAAGCAGGAAGAACAAGATTTTGGTTCGTAAAAAGATGAGTTATTCATTAAGAATAGTTTGGACTTTGATAGCTTAAAAATGTCAAATTCTCAATTAATAATTAAAAAATCGTCCACATTAATGTTTAGGTAATTTTTTCCCTTTCTTTAGAGGCAGTCGTAGGTTCTTTAGGTTATATATGAAAGAGTTCAAGCTTTGATTAAATTAAGGCTTGAGATATTTATTTGTAACCACTCATATGACATAACAAAAAGCTTCAATTTTCTAGATTAGTTTTGCTCAAATCTCTTAACTTGTGTATAACCTTGTAAATTGAAGAACCACATATCACAAAAGTGACAAAAGAAAATATAACTTTTGCACTGTGACATTTATAGGTGGTGAAGTTGGGACAATATTAATGCAATGCCAATTAGTAATGGGTCACATAGGCTTACTTCCTTAATTAAAATAGGGTTTTGAAAAGATGTGTTAGCTTTAGCTTAAGTGTACTGAATGCATGTCTGGGATTTTGAAAAAATGCATTGGCTCTATTAAATGAATTATGTCTGAGCTCTAAAAAAGATGTCTCAGCTCCACTCTACAAATTAATAGTTTTCAATGTGAAAATTTGTTGTTTGTGTAAACCTAATAGTTAGGTTAAACATGAGGAGGCATGTTAAAGATTAGAGGATTCTCATAATAAAAATAACAAAAGAAAATATAACTTAAAAGTGAGTGATTATAATATATAGATACACTAACAATTATTAGTAACGGGTCTCGTGAGGATGTGAACCATTCCTGTCGCTATTTAAGATCACGTGCAAATCCTCCCTCCTTAAATTTATCATCTTTTATCTAATAGTTTTTTATTACTTATAATGTCATTATGTCTTCTTCAAAATTCTCAGAAGGGGAAAATATCATTTAGGGTATCCATAACATCAATTTTGCTTTTGGACATAAAGTATGGAGCTCCTATTATCACTCAAGAAATTTATTGTTACTTGAAAGAATGAAAGAAACAACAATAACCCACTTCTAACAAAACAACTATTACACCATCACTTAGTAACTCGACGTATTGGTGAAATTGTGGGATAGTAGATTGGGTCAAAACCAAACAAGGCCCAGTTTTTCGATGTCGGATTGATAAATAGTTCAACCCTAGCTGGGATTTGATCCCTTGATATTCATTAATCTCCTTCGTTTTGTAGTGGAGAGTGATTCGTGATATTTGGGAAAGTTTGAAAAATTATCTTCTGGAGAGACGAACTGTCCCATGAGTAGACCTGTAAATTGACCGGATTTGGATCGGATCGACCTAAATCCAAACCCGTTTGCTTAAAAAAAAATTTTGATCCAAACCCGCTCCGTTAACCCGGCGGATCATTGATAACTCGATCCAAATCCGTATCCGCCAGATTAACGGATACCTGATCCTCTAATCCGACCCATTTATAATTTCAAATATATTAAAATTTTAAATAGTAATATTAAATTTATATCATGATACCTCATAAGATATTAATAAAATATTAAAACAACATGAAAAGTATCACCAAAAATAGAATTACATTATCAAAATTCTTAATGTTTCTTGGAATCATGGGTGATGGACTGTCCCTTAGATTTCTACAAAAAATTTGTATTAGAAATTCTTCATATTTTATATTTAAAAAAATATTATATTAAGAAAAAAAAATTATTATTACAAAAAACGGGTAGGATCATTAACGGATCGGATTGACCTAAATCCGTATTTGATCCGTTAAATAAACAGGTTAACGGATTCGAATCATTAACGGATCAACGGATCAAAATTTTCGATCCAAACCCGTCCAATAGCCACGGATCTGGAGTGAGTCCGGATCAAAATCCAGTCCATTTACAGGTCTACCCATGAGGAGGAAGAGAATTAAAAGGAGGCTTGAATTGATTTACGTCCTCAATTAAACAAGTAGAAGCAAAATATTTATTACATATACTATATATGTATGTTGCTGACGGATTCAAATTTGCTCACCACTTTTATTTTGTGGTAATATCACCACCCTATTAAAACTTGCAATGTCATATAAAATTAATTAAATACTTAAAATATAATTTTTTAATAAAACATCATCATGATTAATTATAATTGTGTTTTATAACACATAACAGTTTTGTATTGAGTGGTGGTATCACCACCAAAGTATCGGTGGTGAGCAAATTTGAATCCGTTGTTGACTATATTTGATATAAATGTTCAATTACTGCGGCTTCGATCGATCAATTGAAATTTGAACATTAGTTGTTGATGAGGTTATTCTCTACATAAAAAGATTACAGAACTGAAGAATTAAAAAAAGTAGAAGCAAATTTAAGCATAGAGACTGAGGCCTTTCTAGTTAAAATGACGATTGATAAGCATCACATTGCAGAACTAATATCGATCTTATCATCGTCCACCATTAACCAAGCAAACAAGAACACAATTGAGAAAATTAAAAACAAATATATCATCACCACCTTTACCAATTACCATCAACTTCATTTCAATGTAGTGTCACAATTTTGCTCAAGGACCTTTGTACCCGACCCCAATGTGTCCACCTTGAATTTGCATTCAACTACCGCTTTCTCATCCCAACTCTTAAAAACCCCATATTTGATATGTACAGGAAGGTCACTTATTTTCAGACTTAGGGACAACGGCGTCGTCTTCTTCGAACTAGTTTCTTCGATGCTTTCCTGGACCTCGCTAGGCAACTCTGCGCTTGTTCCGTTTAGAACAAGTTTTACGGTGTCGGACTCATCATCATCTAGTTGATCAGATGGAAATTTGCCCTTAGCAATGTCCTTTTGCCTATATAAAAGGGAAGTTCCACCACCATTTTCGAAGCGTATGCTCATCTTATCATTAGGATTAACAGCTTTCAAGGTGATGTCATATCCTAGATCTGAATCCTTGCTGCTGTCTGAAGAATTCGATTGCTTCACTTGGACCTGACTGATAGAGAATGTAGGGTCTTTATGGCTCAAAACGAGGTACCATGTCAGCAAGGCTATGCCGAATATGAGGAACAGGACAAGCAAAACGACAAGGAGAGCCCAGCAACAAGACTTGCGTGATTTCTTCTTCGTCACCGGCCGGTGCTTATCGACGAGTATGGCATTTTCAGGGGGCGGCACGCGGTAGATTTGGTCTTTAGGGAAATGGATTACGTATGTTTCGTTGGGTGAGGGGATGGGACCATAGGGTACTAGCTGCGTCTCTGACGTTGGAGCTGGGTCTTCATTGATGTCGTCGGCGCCGGTTGCAGGTGGGCCCCGCTCCTCCATTGTAGAAGGGGGAGCGGTTCACAAATGGAGAGGATGGATGATGAAGGGAGGTAATAAGGGTGAGAAATTTGTGAAATCAGCATGGAAAAAAATGAGAAGAGCTGGCATGCAAGTAGTTCGATTGGGAAAAAATTGAGGGGTGAGGGGGAAGCTGGGAGGTTACAACCTACAGACTAAGAAAAGAAAAACCTGTTGGAGAGAGTTTTTTTGGTGAGTTGGTGAAAGATCGAGTACAGCTCCATTGGGCACAAAATGTTCATCCAATCACACATCCTATTTTTGGGTGTTTTACTTGGTCAAAATTGCACAAAGTATTTAATAATTACACCCTTGTATTTGTTGTAGCTACCAATAATTTTTCATTTTCGAACCCTGTATTCTCTTCTTCCCTATATCTTTGTCATTGTTTGTTCTATAGAACAAGATTGTTGAGTCAGGCCGGTATGTTATTGCATGCAAACTCTGATGTCCCAAATTGATTCTATTTTGAGGTCCTCGATCCATATACATCTGATCATCTATCATCACCTAGTTTTACAGTTACTGTTGGACACGGATGCAAAAAACTTAAAATAGATAATTCTTAGTGTCATCTTTGGGTGAACAAACATATTCACCCCCTATTATGATTAACGCAATTTCACTTTATAAATTCATAATCAAACCGCACATATTTTAAATTATCTTTTAAAAATCATCAATACAAAAAATCAACCGAATATGAGATCTTTTAACCATCCAATTGTTATGACAGCAATTATTACTATTATGATGAACTGTCAATATATTCCATATGTATGAATGATTAAAAGGTTTCAATTTGATTAACTTTTTACATGATTAATCTTCACATCATATTTTTACATATGAATAGTTGAGATCATAAAATTATATAGTGAAATATGTTAATTGCAATGAGGTGAATGAGTTGTTCACATAAGGAATGAACTTTCGAAGTATCCAACGGAAAAAATAAAATTTTACTATATCATACAACGGATCCCATCAAATTATTGAATTTGAGGTATGCTCCCCTAAGGGACAGGTGAATCTAATGGCTGAAATTAAATGCACAGTTTTAAGTTACTATAATTTAAACTTTTAAATTTAATATATGTGGATAATATACACTTGTCTCTCTTATAGTCTCTTAAAACTATTTGATACAGAACCTTTGGTCATTGTATGACCAAAACAGAAAGTTTTGGCCAATAAAGTATAAATGGAATATACAAATTCGAAGCTAGCTCTCTCTACTATTTGCATTTTTTTTTTAATTAAGGGTCGGTGTGACTGTACTCAATCCTTGATTAATGAAACTGTTGAATACAAGGGGATGACATTGAGCCTAAACCCCTGATTACAATAAGCAACTAGAGTATGTTCCTAAATGATATTATGAATCTCTACAAAATACTTGTATTGTAACAAGTACCAACTAGCAAAAAGTGTTCTACTGGCTACTCCATTTGTTTTAACATAAGGGTGACATAAAGGAAAAATAACTTGATTACAACGTAGCATAATTACCAATCGCACAGTTTTCTTACTATGTTACCGCTGGAGGATAAATCCGACGTCAAATAGTATATGATGGGGTTGTACCATGATTACTTTAGGTTATACATTTCACTTTTTTTTTTCTTTGAAATAAGGACCTGTGCGAGTGCTCTTAAGCCTTGATTAATGAAACTACATAATACAATTAGGGGGCAGGAGACCCAAGTTATAATAAGCAATGAGAGAACATCTTGAAAAATAGCAAGAGTCTTCACTAAAATATGTATTCTAACATGCACCCATTAACAAAAAGTGGTCTGCGCTACTCTATTTGCTTTACAGTAATCGTGGCATGCCGGAAAGATAAAGCTAAAAGAATGCCATAGAACAATTAAACCTGCTTTCCCATTGTGCTGCCAACCCAAAAACCTAGAGACACAACGTTTCATCTTTCCACTAGGAGGTTGTACTCATTTGATGAAGCAACCGATACGTGTCCTCACTAGAACAGACAAGGCACCTAGAGTGAACACACAGGCAGGTTCAAAAATAGGGACTTATTCCAAGTATGGAAACTGAAAGTATAAAATAAAAACAAAGACCAACAATTGCCCATGCCTAGGCCCAACCACTACTCAAGGGATCGAGCAAAGAGATCACGCTGGCCCATTGGACAAGCCCAGCTCAGTTCATGACAATCCACCACCAAAGCACCACCACCTTGTAAGCCACACCACCATCTCCTTCTAACCACCCCCTTCAACCAGCGAGAGACCTCCTCCATCATGCGCATTAATTAACATACCAAGATCCAAATTCAGTTGACCATCATATCTGAACCAAAGCAAATTAGCAATGACAGTGAAGAGGATATCACCCAATCTAAGCCTTGCCTCTGCCAGCCGACCGCTACCAAACAACCAGAACCCATATCGCACTAGATTTTATACATTTCATTTTAGAACAATAAACATTTCAAAGCTAGTATTAAAAAAAAATGGAGGAAAAACATTGGAGTAATAGTGGGATGGATGAGTCTCTTCCTAGTTTTAGTATAAGCAGAAGGCTCTCTCTCACTTTTGATTCCCTCTTTTCCTCTTATGATATTCCATTTCATGATCTCCTTTAATTATCTTCAGATGATCATGTACATTTAAACTTACTTCGTCTCATGGAATTGTACAGAAGTTCTACATATATTCAGTGTTTGTTTGTTTGTTTATTTTTTTTAAAGGGGAAGGAAAATGATTCTATTGATTGAAAAATTATATGACCATACTAGGTCAAGTTAGAGTAACCACATCACCATGACAGTTTCATCATAATGTCTCAGTAATAAGTTGTTAGCATTAAAGCCACCCTCAAGTGCAAGAGGTACAAGTTATAGAATAGGGGATTAAGTAAGGATGTCGAACCTACGAGGATTGGTAAATCCTTTCCTAGTTAGGGAAAAACTAGAAGAATATGCAAATGTACAATCACAAACAAAGGCTCACAAGTGAACCAAAGTTCATGGTGAGTATGTGCAAGATGGAATGTAGATATTTGATTTTGATTTTGAGATTGGTTTCTATTCAAATTGAAACAATGAAAGCAAGTAATATAAACTAAGCTAAACAAAACAAGCTGTTATCAAATAGATGGGAGTTAGGGCATCGGGTTTCACCTTTTGCCACCCTTACAAGCACTAAATCAATTAAATATGAATGATGCAAAGCTAATTGTCCAACTACCCTCTTAGCATCCGGATAGGACTACTAAGGCTTAAACCACTTTCATTTAATTAACTCTAACAGGATAAGTCTAGAGCTAACTACCTAGAGGCAAATTCAATTACCGGATAGGTCTCAATCTTTTGCCCCTAAATGCATGCATAAAGCTTAGAGTTTAGGTAACCAAGCAAGCGAACCAATCCTATCTCTAGGTGATTTTAACTCACTACCCTCAAATGCACACATGGTGTGCTTTCATGCTCCCTTTTTGCCTAAAAGTAATCAATCTCTAGGAAAAAATTCATGTCATGGCAAACACATAACTCAAATTGATTAGGTTTAAGTAATGCATTCAACTATTGACTTAGCATGTGAGAATGACAACATGAATTTGCATCAATTTATAAACAAAAGCATCATTACAAGCAAGTTTGGCTAGGGCTTTCAACCCTAGCCCCAACTAGTTCACTACTCACACATAGCTAGATACACAAGCTTCAACATTCTATTAAACATCAAATGCATAAAGAGATAGGGAGTAAAGGGTGACTATTGATAATGCCGAAAGAGGTGGTGGAGATAGGTCTCCAAGAACATAATGTGGTGGTAGTCACCTCCTTCTCCTTGGTCCAAGCTCTTGATATTGGTAAGAATAGTGAAATTTGGAATCTCTAAGATGAGTTGTGGTGCTGAGTGGTGGAGGAAATGGAGGTTATAGTGGTGGAAATGGAGGTTGTAGTGGTGGAAATTGTGGTTTTTGTGATGGAAATGGTCGTGTCTTCTCTAGAGACAAAATGGATCTTGGATAGGATGAAGATCATTGAATGGAGTCAAGAATTCTAAATAATTAGTCTTTGGCATCTCTTTGATCAGCTATGTATGTCCTCTTTTGTCCCAAAGTGTGCAAGAGATGCTCTTACACCATTGTCCCCCAAATGGTCCTAAATTGGCAAGGTGACAAAAGGACAAGGTGTAGGGAGATATTTGAATTTCAAGTGATGGATATTCTCACAATCATGGTCCTCCTTTTCTGGAGAAAAGACCCTCCATGAGTGGCGGCTCGCCGGAAAAGTGGCTGGAAAAATCACCGGAAAAGTCGATTTGCAATTTTCTTCCAATCTCCGTGTCTTCTTCCCCTAACTTCAAATCTCCGAATTTCAAGCCTCATATAGTCATTTTATTCTTAACGCAAGGTTTCCTACAAATAAAAGAAAATTGATTAAAAAGGGTAAAATATCATGGAAGACAAATCAATTTTCATAATTATGGGGCACAATTGCATAAGTAATTTGTAACTCAACATAAGCCGGCCATACTAAAAATCATCCTAGCTAATGGTACTCAATACAATTTGGTATACTCACTTATTTAAAGGATTAAACTAGCCAAGAGAAAATACTAACCAAAAGAAAATAACTTACACTTTAAAATAAACCCTAACCTAAATCATACCCATCCACCTAAATTTTAATTAAATGCAGTCGCCTAAGAACATATTGTTGTACATACAGTAGCATGAAACAAATAAGGGAAGGTCTCCATAAGCCAGCTAAGGTCAAAAATGTGCTACACCTCCTAAAGGGGCCACCCCAAACCAAACCCAAGTCATAGAGAGAAAGAGAGATAGGCTAAAGTCTGAAGGCCATCACTATCACCAACCTTGATATTACACATACGTCACTGTTGACGTGCAACACCACGCGCTGCAAGCTGGACAAGAAGTTGCCCCTACTATAGATCACTACATTGATGCCGTCGAGAGCCCCGTTAGATCAGCAAGCCCATAATAGAACATCAGATTACTGCTGGACACAGCAACCTATAATCACTTATGTAATCACTTGAAACCACCGCAGGGGATTAGATCAAATCCCCCCAGCAATAGCCACACAGACGAGAATGATCCGAAGAGTAAGCCGACTCGACGACCCACCACCCATACACCACCACTGGGAAGTACGGAAAGCACCGTCTTAGAACGCCTGCAAATGCTTGCAAGAAAGCCTAAGTTTCCACTACGATTGTTCATGAGGTGTGTTCTTAAGGGTTGACAGCTTAAGAATAAATATCTTCAGTGTTTGATTGAGACTGCTAAAGACGATACAATCCACCCATAATTCAAGATATGTTTAGAAAATCATAATCTTCCAAGAGATTTTTTGATATGATAATGGAAATATTAATTTAAAGATAAGTGTCAAAATTTCAATTAGTCTAAAATACTGAAATAGTATTCCAAATTGTACACAAGAAAATCTTAAAGTACGAGAAAGAAGAATAAATTTTTCCTTTTCGGAGAATAGTGCTTCCTATTCATATATCCCAAATTGACATTTAAACCTCCCTCAATTTTTGAACTATTTTTGTTCTCTTATACTTATTTTTCTTCGTTTTCCTCATCTGGTGCTGTGGGGGTGGTCAATTAATTTGACCATGCAATCAAGGCAATTAAAGAGAAGTAATGGCAGCAGTAAATGCAACAATTGATGTAGCTGTAAATACAACGATAAATGAGACATACAGTGTTGCAATCATGGCCGCCAATAAGTGACGGTTATTGCAGGAGTGAATATGGCCTTAATGGTGGTGTGCCGCTCAAGTCACTGCGACTTGTTGTGCAAGTTTATTTGTAGCCCACACCAAAGTACACCTATAAATAGGCTGCTCGACAGCGAGGTAAATCATCGAATTCCAACTTGTTGTACTTCACTACTAAGAAACGTACTGACTTAGGCATCGGATGGTTTTCTGCAGGTACCCCCCCCCCCTTCTCCTCGAGCCGACGGTTAAACTCTAGGTCAATGCTCGAGGGAAGCTTCTCAATTGTTCCCAGGTCAGCTTCCGCTCCAGTTCGCATTAATTGTTGGGTCAAACTCCTCTACAGAATTGTTCACCTCCAACAAGTGGCTCTATCTGTGGGAAGCACTTTTCCCTAAAAAGTGATGGCGGGAGCTGCACCTCAAGGCATCTTATTTCTGTCACTGAGGACTAGCGGTGACAAAATCCAATCCCCAAATAGACTTGCCTCAAACCTACAGTAAGATCTGAACTTGCCTCTGAATGATGAGATGCAAAGGCTGAGGCAGTGGCGAGGTCAGGGACGGTGCTTGCTAAACCAAAAGAATAACAAACGCGGGCACCGGCTACGCCACCAGCAAAAGCCATAAACAGACCTTATGCCAAGGGAGCAAGCGGCACACTGATTGGATGAACAACTGGAGAAACCAGTACAGGCCGATCCTCGAGGGCTCTAAGGAAGCATGTGCTTAGGAAAGTGATCGATGAGTATAACCGAGCCAGTCTTCAAGGGCTCGCAGCTGAAATCGAAGGGGATGCCGGCAAGTCTCCATTGAAAGTAGAAAATGGAAACCAACCCAGGTAACACTGATCAACATTTAGCAGTTACTCCTATGATTATAGTTCACAATTGATCTTTAAATGCAATGGAAGTTAGTGACTAGAATGACTAAACAATTGTTTGATTAAACTTGTGAGACCTTCTGGACCTCACCCTCGCTGCAGGCGGGGGTGGGATGACGTGCGCTGCTGGCGGGGGTGGGATGGCGTGCCTCACCCCTCGCCGAGGGCGGGGGTAGGATGATGGACCACACCCTCACTGCAGGTGGGGGTGGGATGGCATGACAAATTTTACATGTGCAGGATCTGGTGGTTATGCAATAGGTTATGTACGGTGAGTGGGGGTAATCCCATCCCCGGACGTTGTCATGCCACCATACGTGGCAGATGCCCCTCCATTCCGGTTTGGTTTCCATTCTTCTATTGTTTTGCCCGGCTCCACACCTCGATTATTTTACTTTTGTAGTTTTTCTTTCTGAGCATCTGCTAGTGTAGACAAGAAAAACAAGGGGGCAATTAGGAGAGTGGAGTACAAGGGGGCAAATAGAAGAATCAAAATAGAAGCCGACGTCGAGGCGCCCTCGTTGAAATAGATGCCGAAATCGAGGCACCCACGTCAAAATGGACATCGAGGCGCCCTCGTAGAAATGGACAGCGAGGTGCCCTCGTCGAAATAGACGCCAAAATCGAGGCACCCTCGTAGAAATGGACGTTGAGGCGCCCTCATCGAAATAGACGCTGACATTAAGGCACCCTCGTCGAAATAGATGTTGAAATCGAGGCACCCTCGTCGAAATGGACGGCAAGGCGCCCTCGTCGAAATAGATGCCCAAATCGAGACACCCTCGTCGAAATGGACGTTAAGGCGCCCTAGTCTAAATAGACGCCGACATCAAGGCACCCTTGTTGAAATAGACCCTGAAATCGAGGCGCCCTCTTCGAAATGGACATCGAGGAGCCCTCGTCGAAATGGACGCCAACGCGCCCTCGTCAAAATAGACGCCAACGTCGAGGCACCCTTGTCGAAATGGACACCAACGTCAAGGCGCCCTTGTCGAAACCGACGTCAAGGCTCCCTCGTCGAAATGGAAGACAACATCGAGGCACCCATATCGAAATAGACACCGACGTCAAGGCTCCCTTGTTGAATCCGACGTCGAGGCGCCCTCTTCGAAATGAACACCGACATCGAGGCACCCTTGTGGAAATGGAGGCCGACGTTGAGGCACCCTCGTCGAGACAGACGACGAGAAGTCTACATCAAGGCGCCCTCATCGAAGTGGACACCTATGCCAACGTTGAGACACCCTTGCCTTCATTAAAATAGACGCCTACTCCGACCCGAGTTTGACGCCCTCGACGTCAGGGTGCCCTCATCGAAGTGAACACCGGCATAGAGATTGGCACTAAAGGCATTGAGAAAGACGTCATCAACATCGAGGTCGACACTGACATCGAGGTCGACACTGACATCGAGGTTGAGATAGGCGCTGAGGTGAGACTGTTGAGAAAAACGCCTATGCCGACATCAAAATTGACCCCAAGGGCAGACGACAAGACGCCAACATTGAGGTCGACACTGAGGTTATTAGGAAAGACGTCGACGCCTAGGTTATTGAGAAAGACGTCACCGAGGTTATTGAGAAAGACGTCACCGATGTTGAGGTTGACACCGACGTCGAGTTAGCGCCGAGGTTATTGCAAAAAGAAGTCATCAATGTCGAGGTTGGCGCCGACGTTGAGGTTGAAACGGAGGTTATTGAGAAAAACGTCATTGACGTCGAGGTTGGCGCCGACATTGAGGTTGACACAGACGTGGAGTTTAGCACCGAGGTTATTGAGAGCAACATCATCGACGTCGAGGCTGGCGTCGTAGTTATTGAGAAGGACGTCACCGACATCGAGGCTGGTGCCGCGGTTATTGAGAAAAAGTCACCATCGTCAAGGTTGACACCACAAACATTAAAGAAGACGTCATCAACGCCTACGCCCACATCGTGGTCATTGTGAAGGAGACGTCATGACGTCGAGGCTAACTTCACAGAATGTTAGGTGACTAAGAAGGGAGACGTCTTGACGTCGAGGCCGACGTCACAGAATGTTAGGTGACTAAGAAGGGAAAAGAGGAAGAGTTTCACAGCAGGGTACCTCAGGCTCGGAGTCTAGTTTGAGCTGAGCTGGGGGCACGGCTTACGAAAGAGGTAGCTCAGCGGGGGCACCGAGCGCAGGCCAGACTAGAAACTAGGCTTCGGCTCTGTGGGTGAGGCACCGGAGACTCCACAAGCAAACAAGTCCGCGACGCGAAGACCCAACACTAGAATGGCTGCAAGACAAAGGCAGATTTAAGTCCTGATTTGGGCACGTCGGCGTCGTCGACGAGATGAGATGCCGACTCTAAACAAGGAGTGAGGATCTTCTTATACGGGCATCTACATTTTCAACACGAGGAAGGCCTAAATGAAATTCAAAGAGGGGTGCCGAAAGAGAAATATAAAGATGTGGAGCCCATAGAGAAATTTGAGCTTTGGAAATTTTCTCTTGGGATGAATTCCCAAGGAGAAAATTTGGGGGCATTATGGGGGTGGTCAATTAATTTGACCATGCAATCAAGGCAATTAAAGAGAAGTAATGGAAGCAGTAAATGCAACAATTGATGTAGCTGTAAATACGAGGATAAATGCGACATTCAGTGTGGCAATCATGGCCGCCAATAAGTGACCGTTATTGCAGGAGTGAATATGGCCTTAATGGTGGTGTGCCGCTCAAGACACTGCGACTTGTTGTGAAAGTTTATTTGCAGCCCACACCGAAGTACACCTATAAATAGGCTACTCGATAGCGAGGTAAATCATCGAATTCCAACTTTTTGTACTCCACTACTAAGAAACGTACTGACTTAGGCATTAGAGGGTTTTCTGCAGGTACCTCCCCTTCTCCTCGAGCCTATAGTCAAACTCTAGGTCAACGCTCGAGGGAAGCTTCTCGATTGTTCCCAGGTCAGCTTCCTCTCTAGTCCGCATTAATTGTTGGGTCAAACTCCTCTACGGAATTTTTCACCTCCAACAGGTGCCTTGGAGGCTTCATGTGTAGTAGAGCAATTATTTGCATCGTATCTCTCAAATGCATTTTAAATCTAGCCATATATTTCGTGAATGCAATCAAGCTGTTGATGCCCTTGCTAACTATGGTGCTTCATCAAATGGCTTTGCTTGGTGGGATTCAACTCCAAATTTTATATAGTTATCGTTTAGGTCTTCCTAACTTACGGTTTTGTTAATTTGTGTTCTTACAATAGGAAGTTAGATGCGTTTCTTACGCTTGTTCTGCCTCTTCCTCTTTATAACTTTCTTTTCATTAATAAATTTTGCTTGCTTGGTCGAGTTTTTTTTTTTTTCTTTAAACAATTTTTCCTCCCATAATACCCTCTTAAGATAAATAAAAACTAGACCAAAACACACACTTTGTGTGTGGGTTTAAATTTTTAAAAGAATAAAAAACAAAATAATCATTGGAGAAACGTGGGGAGTTTTGGAATTTGTATTTTTTTTTCCTCCTCTTTTGCTGTGGAACTATGGAAGTGGGAAAGTTATAGAGAGAGATTTTAGGGGGAAATAAATTAAAATTTTATTCTATTATTTTGTTTATTACGATTATGATCTTCATTTATTAAAAAATATTTTTAGATAGTCTATGGTGTAAGGATTAAGTCGTCTTTTCACGTCCACTTTGGCGAACAAAGCCTCTTCTCTTAATAAAAGGCATGCTCATCTAAGGGACAGTTTTTAAAGGACGGTGAGGGACAAATGAATCTAATGGCTGAAAATAAATGCACAGTTTTAAGTTGTTATAATTTCTACTTTTATATTTAATATATGTGGTTGAGATGCATTTGTCCCTCACAGTCCCTTAAAACTGTTCCTTAGGTGAGTAAATCTACTCTTAATAATAGTATAGATTAGCATAACCCTAATCAACCATGACCTCATCTCCCTGTCTATCTCTCTTTCCATCTATATATGTTTCTCGTTCTCTCTTCTTCTGCTTAATTAAATTGCAGAGAACGCAAGCCCAATTCTAAGCAACAAAGTACACCATTGACATTTTATCCAACAAAGGTCATATTCTACCATGACAAACAATTAATAAAATTCTAATATCACCATATAAAAATATAGTTCAATTAATTGATTGCTGGGAGCCAATCAACTACAAGAAAAAAAAACCAAACAAACATTAATCTTTATGAGAATAACGAACAGTGAAGAAAGAGACTAGAAATTAAGATTATGGGATAAAGGATGGGAGGAGAAGGTAGACGATGAGACAATTGAAACTATGTGATGAAGATGACGATGAAGGTGAGAGAAAGATACGGTAAAGGTTAAGAGGAATGCATAGACGCACAGTTGTGATTTTTTTTCTTTTATATTATTTTTTATAGAGGATATTACAGAAATAAAATTTTAAAAAGAATTAAGAAAGATATAAATGTTATATAAACGTCAATTTAAGAAATATGAATAGAAGCGTCATTTGAAGAAAGAACAGTCATTTCATTCTAAACAAGATAATGTTATTCTCTTCATTCCGGTCCATCAGATGCTTTGGTTGTTTGGTAGACATTAGGAGCCTCAAACAATTTTCTAACATTATGTCTGACCAGAAAGAAAAGCAAGATAATGGTCATTTCTTTTTCTTTTTCTTCTTCTCATTTTTGTTTTGGGGAGTTAAATATACGTGAATATGGAACTACAAAGATTAATTGAATGAAAAAATGAGATTATGTTAGACAGTTTGCGGTTCTGATACCTTAAATTTTGATGGTCGATCTACTGTTTTAAGTTTTAAACCACTTTGGTGCTACAAGAAACTGCACCTTATCTCTCTAAGTTTTGATTCTAATAATGAAGATGCGACCAAAAACATAAATATACAAAGGAAGCCCACTCTCTTGTCGCTTAGCTGCTGACCTGTTCATTCCAATACGAAATTGTCCCCCCTCTGATGTGTGGTTATGATTGCCATTTCCATTATCATTGTACTGATAAGGTTTCAGGGCTGATAAAGTAAATCAGCAAAATTGTGAAGCTTTAACTCTCCCTTTTTCTTTTCAAAAAAAAACTCTCCCTTTTTAGATATTTGATGTTGATTACACTCGAGTTTAAATTTAAAAAAAAAAAAACAAATATTTTCTCTTCAATTAGAAAAAGAGAAAATTTCTTCATTTTTTTTTTTTTTTTTTGAATAGGAATTGATTTCATTAATAATCAAGCTATAAGAACAAGCCAGAGTTCATAGAACTTACATAAGTAAGCTGATCGATAACCAGAAACCTATCTAAGCAGGGCTAAACTCATTAATAAACTAAGGGATGCACGCTGAAAGCAAGCCTAACTAAGCAAGACAAACCTCGCTTTCGAAGGCAAAATCAATCATCTAGTCTACTTTGCCAACACGCAAATGTGGTACAAAAACAAACTAGAAACATCTTAGGAAAGCATATAGAGATTTAAACCCTACCTGACACAAGACTTGCATCCAGAATGTCTATTGATAAGAGAACCTAGACAAGGGCCAACTCCTTCCCCTTAGGGTCGGAATTAACTCCATCTGCAGCAGCTAACAACCTCGGCATCAGGTTGGTCTTCTTATTGTTCCTCTTGGTCTTCTTTCCTTGGTCATAATCCTTCTTAACCATTTTACTCTTTCCTACAGTACCATACGACATTTTGTTGAAGCTTCCTACAAGACGACCACGTTTTCGCTTTGGTTGCTCAGGAGCACTAACAGGTGCTTCAATAAGGCCCATAGTCACTGCATCTAGAGTTTTCTTACCCACAGCCAAACTGAGACGAATCTTTTTAGGGGAGATGGTTACCTCATCACCTTCTTTATGACGACGCACTCCTGTAATAGGTGGTACCTCCTGCCGTGGCTCCTCAAGCTCCCTAATTTGCACCTGCCTTCTAGCTCAGCGCATATTCACCACATGTTGAGGTAGAAAAGCTTCAGGAATGGACCGGGGAACTTGGACCTGGAAAACTAGGGTTTGGCCATTTGCCAAAACCCTAGTTGTAGTAGCACTTGTTTATGGCCCTCCACACAACACCGCCAAGGCTGACGGCGGCTCCACCGTCCCCACTTGTCCTTGGTCGTCCCCCATCAACTCAGGCATGGAGCATGGCAAGCCCACATGGGTAACGAAGCAGCAACGACTACAACACCCAAACAACTTGTCGTATTTGAACTGCACCACAAACTGGACCTCGTCATCAACCTAGAAACGATGCCTGAGCAGCAATGGCGTCGTATAGGCAATCTCCACTCTGATTCACAGCACCCTGGTCTAGAAAGCCATCCGGTCGAACTCCATGAACTCCCCGATCGTGCTGCCTATCAGGCGCATGATCCTTTCGTATCTAAACGCCGAAGGAACTCCCATCATCGTCATCCAATACGATGACTTTTGCAGTGGTACTGACAGCACCGGGCTCACTCCATCATACTCCGCCAAAGCGATAGGAGCTCGATTGAAACCCCAAGTGCCGCCCTTCCAAACCCTAGCCCTGTCCATTGGATTTGAAAGTGAAAACAAGACACGATCATCTTCTCCAACTTCTTCGACACGAAGGATGCCATTAACCCTCCACGCAGACTGTTTTCACTTTTCACAATTAAAATAAGAAAGACAAAAATGTCTACTTATTCTTATATTTCAATTGATTGTTGCCCAACACCAAATCATGTTGAATCCTAGTTCTTAAAAATTGCTCAATGTGCATCTACAAAGGAAAGTAAAAAGTAAAGCAATACATATGTAAATTGATCGGTAGAATTTGATCAATTTATTTGCATATACATCTGGGGTATATATCAAATCTCTTGCATATACACATGTATATGAATTAGAAGTTTGTTGGATTACTGAATATTGTACATTTTTATTTCTTCATTTCTTTAAGCTTTTTTTATTTAATTTTCTACCCTAAGTTTTAAATAACACCTCTAATTACTTAATACACACTTCATACTTAATACACCACCCATTTAATTTCTTATTATAATATTTTACTAAATACACAACCCAAAGTACCTAAAATATCCTTAATCTCAAAAAAAAAAAATATCCTTAATCTCAAAAATCATGAAACATCCTATTATTTGACTATATTAAGGCTACTATTTAATATGAGTTAATTACTGGTTACTCCCTATACTTATAGGGTTTCGTCGTTTCAGTCCCTGACCGTTGAATTTCACCTAAAAAGTCCCTGAACTCTCAATTTCCTCCCATTTCGTCCTTGCCGTCAAGCTCCGTCCAAATTGCCCGTTAAATTGCTGACGTGGCATTCCTCAAGCCCTGAAATGTCTAAGTTACCCTCACTTACTTTTTTTTTTTCCTTCTCTCTCTCGCTTTTTTTTAACCTCTTTTTCTTCCTCCTCTGTTTATCTCTGTCTTCTTCTTCCAAAAACAAACCCAGCTCTCTCCATCTTCACTTCCTGCTCCCTCAACCTCCTCCACTTCTCTTCCTCCTTCGAACCCACCTCCACAACATCATCAACATTCACTTTAACTTCCAGAGGCCATTCACATAGGCCAAAACATATGCAAATATGCAATTCAATCAATCAATCGATTCAATTCTCATTCATAGAGGCCAAAACATATGCAATTCAATTATTAATTAATCAATTGATTCAATTCACATCCAAAATAGATACAGAGGCCAAATATTGATATTTCAAAACAGATATAGTAAGCAAAGTCATCCAAAATAGCTCGAACCCAGCAACTCAATCCAACCCAGAAACACCATCGCCCAAAATCAAAAACTTAAGAATGAGAAACTTAATCGAATCCAGCAACTTAACAAGAGATTCAAGAAATTCAAACCCAGAAATCGAGCTTGAAGAATCACCGAGCTTGAACCCATAAATCGAACCCAAAATTTCTCCAAGCTTGAGTCACCGAGCTTCACATAATCATAGCTTGAGGAAGAATCAAAGAGAGCAAACCAAGAGTGAAGAGTTCGAGCCTTCGACTGAAAAGTGTAAACCTAGAAATTGTGAGATTGTGAGAATCATGATTCATGAGACAGGCAGCAAATCAACTAAAAGTCTAAAACCCAGAAATTCGACTTACCAGTGAGGCAGCAAATCAACAATGTCACCGGCTGGGAGAGAGGTTGAGAATAGAGGGCTCGTGGAGAGAGAGAGAGAGAGAGAGAGAGAGTATCGTCGTTTTGATTTTGAACCCAAGAACCCTATCTTCTATTCTTCGTTGATTTGGTTTTTAAGTTTTAAGAGAGCATCTAGCCGCCTCCTCTTGCCCTCCACAGCCGAAGCCTCCCAATTTCGACCTCACGATCGTCTCCGCCAAGCACCTGAAGAACGCCAACTGGAAGAACGATGACCTCAAGCCCTACGCCATCTTCTGGGTCGACCCTGACCTCCTCCTCGCCACCAAATCCGACGATTCCTGCTCCACCCGACCCATCTGGAATGGGGCTTCACTTTCCCCCTCTCCTTCTCCCTCCACGACTCCTTCCCCACCCTCGAAATCTTCCACTCCAAACCCTCTGACACTCCCAAACCCTTAGTCGGCTCTCTCCACCTCCTCCTCAAAGACCTATGCGACCCGGATAAATAGAGGAGGAAAGAGATGGAAGAAGAAGAAGTAAAAAGAAAAAAAGAAAAAAAGAAAAACAGAAGAGAGAGAGAGAGAGAGAGAGAGAGAGAGAGAGAGAGAGAAATAAATAAATAAATAAATAAAAATTAAGTGAGGGTAAATTAGACATTTCAGTCTGAGAGGAATGCCACGTCAGCAATTTAACAGGCAATTTGGACGAAGCTTGACGGTAGGGACGAAATGGGAGAAAATTGAGAGTTCAGGGACTTTTTAGGTGAAATTCGAAGGTCAGGGACTGAAACGACGAAACCCTATAAGTATAGGGAGTAACCAGTATTTAACTCATTTAATATCATTAGTATATTCTAGTATATTAATTGATGTTTTGTAAATTACCATATTGATTACTTGTGTTAGTTATTGAGAAATCCATAAAGATTTATTATGTTCACTTTAAATAGATGCATGTAAATAAGTTTTGTATTATTTGAGTTCTCATCCACCAAACACCATGTTAATTAAGTATAAAATTATGAGTTGAACCTTTAACTAAAACTATATCAGTAGTTTCTCCACAATGGCGAAACTACAAAGTTGTCATTAGAGGGGCTAAACAAATGCAATTACAAAGTTTTTTCACCCGTGATGTTTTATATTAGAAAATAAATGGATTGATCATATCTCTTAGAAAAAAAAATTAACTAAAAAATGGAAGTAAAGCGATCCGTTTTAAAAATATTTAATGTCATTGATTTTGAAATTCTAAAAATTATGGTTTCTAACCTCATTTAATTACAATTTATATAAGAAAAAATTAAATTAGATAATTTCTAATTAACTTTATTCTTGTATTAAATTAGGATGCTCATCAATTGGAAAGCCAAGATACTTAGTTGTGCAGGAAAGGAGATCTTCATCAAAGCTGTTGCTCAGACTATGCCTCTATATGCAATGAATTGTTACTTGTTGCCAAAGGTTTTGTGTGATGATATTCATAAGTTATGTGCTTCTTTCTTTTGGGGAGAAAAGAAGATTCGTTGGAGAAGATGGGAACGTTTATGTCTGACAAAGCATGAAGGAGGTACGGGTTTTAAGAATTTATATGCTTATAATTAACCTGGCTATGTTGGCCAAGCAAGGGTGGCGACTTGTTACAAATCCATCTTCACTAATTGCCAGACTGTACAAAACTAGATACTTTCCAAATTGTGATTTTTGGCATGCAGAGTTGGGGGACCTCCCATCCTTTTCTTGGAGAAGCATTCTTGCAGGTAGACCTATCCTAAAGGCTGGTATTAAATGGCAAATTGGGGATGGTACGAAGGTTAAAATTTGGAGTGAGCAATGGATACCGAACTGTTCACAAGTCCTTATTCAACGACCTTCCAACACAGCGGTGGAACTTGTCTCTGATCTCATTGATACATCGACTCGGCAATGGATTCCGGCCATTGTTTATGGAGTCTTTCATCCATCAGTTGCGGCCAAAGTGCTTAGTATGCCACTGGGAAGGCATGGTTCATGTGACAAGTATTATTGGTCTCCTAACAGAAGGGGTTGGTATACAGTGAAGAGTGCCTACTGGATAGCTAGGACACATGTCCTAGATAACGCACTAGCCTCATCATCTCAGGGGGACCCTTTCCAAGCGCTGTGGAAAAAGATTTGGAAGGCACAAGTACCAGGCAAAGTTCATATATGTGCCTGGAGAGCATGTTGTAATCTTCTACCCACCCGGGAAAGGCTTACTACCAAAGGGTATGAGGGCGAGATTTCCTACCCAGTATGCCAAGCTGTAGTGGAAGATTCAGCTCATCTCTTCTGTAAGTGTACTATAGCTACTACCTTACTGTCCCAAGCTCCCTTTCATTTTTAGGAGACGCTGCTTCCTAATCTCACCTTTCGAGAATGGATGTTGGAGCAAGCTCTCCATCTCAATATGGAGGTTTTTGAAAAACTTCTAATGATTATATGGGGGCTATGGAAGAATAGGAACACGAACCTATGGGAGAACAAAGCCAGCTGTGCCTCAAAGATCTTCTTCAGTTGTATTACCTAGTTAGAGGAATTTCAGCGTGCTCGAGCTAAAGAGACTGTACCATCCACACGCATAAACAGGGTTTGGAGCCTAGAACATGCTGCTAATCTCACTTTAAATGTTGATGGTGTTTTTCTTCCCCAACTAACTAAAAGTGGTCTTGGGGGAATCCTTCGAAATGATCAAGGTGAAGTCCAGGTTGCATACCAAATTACAGTTCATTTTGTCGGCTCGGCTATGCATGCTGAACTCCTGGCCATTAAAGCAAGCTTGCAACTCATTGGTTTGTATAACTACCAGTCGGTGTGTATCACTTCGGATTGTTTGTTAGCTGTCCAAGATATTAACAGCAGCCCTCCCACTCTTTAAGAGTATGGGACCTTGATTGAGGAAATCTAGTTCATGCTACATCATTTGCTGCTAGTCCAGCTCTCCTACACCCCTCGTACTTGTAATAAAATAGCACATAGGTTGCCTAATTTAGGTTTTGAATCTGAAGAGACTTTCTGTTGGCTTCAGACCACTCCGGATTGCATATGAGACATTGTACTAAAGGAGATTCCTCCTCCTTCTTAGTCTATTAATCCCATTCTTTTTTACCTCAAAAAAAAAAATTTACGAGGCCATGTATAAAACTTTATTGTGTTTATTTAACTATTTATACATAAATAGAATAATATAAGGAAAATATGACTATCATAGATGTCTGTTTTGGTCATTTAACTTACCTTAAAATTTAATTTGAAATATAAAATAATAGAAATGTGTATTAAGTGATTATGTTTGTGTATTTAAAATTTCTCTAATTTAGGGGTAATTCATACAGTTCAAATTATGAAAATATAATATGAAAAATACATTTTGTCCTTGAATAGTGAGAATAAGCAAGTTCATCTAACGGAGAGGGCCGGCCCTGAGTTTGTCGGGACCTCGAGCAAACTAAAAATATAAGACCCTCACATTTTCATATGAATCTATATATGGTCTGTGTTGTAGTGTAAAAAATTGTTAGTACATAACTTTTACACTAACAAATTAATTAGAACATTTTCAAAAAAAAAAATTAATTAGAAAAATAAAAAATTGAAATTGTAATTTCAACCTATAAAATTCAGTAATTGAAGTAGTATTAAATTCTCTTAATAAATGATAGAAAAATATGGTAAGAAAAAGTTAAGAATGAATCTAATAATAAATTATTCACTAAGAGGGTAAATTTTATTTTTTTTTTGAACCAATAATCATTCATTCAACTCAAGCCAGAATGGCATGGATACATACATTTTCTTGCCAACTCTAGGGCAAGTTTAGGACGTGGTATGCTAGCACCACCCATTAGACAACCAGTGCTCACTTTTTCAGCGAGCCTATGAACTATGAACATACATAGTAAATAGGCACATAAAAACAAAACAAAGTGCATAGGTCCCTAAAAAAATAGGGTATAAACTTAGAAAGAAAAATCTATCTAATTTGGAGGCCAAACAGACCCAATAGTAAGAACCTAGGGCAACAACCCCAGCCCAAAATATTAAGCCCAAGAGCCTCAAAAGGAAGGGTTCCAACTCAGAGCCCATCAAGCTGGCTTGATCCATGCCCAACATCTCCCCGACGACATGTCGTGCGCAGCAAAGCCCAGCACCTCCTCACAATCAGTTCTGCCCCGACCGGTGCCACCACGCCCCATGCCGCCAAGACCTCAAGCCGTTTAGACGCCAAACCACCGCACCCCCTCCGCCACAGCTCAAACCGTGAAGACCTGATCCCGAATCACATACCACCCCTCAATTCAGAAACCAAATGCTGCCGGTCTTGATCAGCTCACAACCCCGACCGCCAGTCTTGATCGGAGATGTTGCCAGAGAAACAACCCATGCCGTCTGGAATCCCCGAGCACACAACACCCACCCAAGAAGCATTCTTGACTAGATATAGATCGAAACACCCGTTCGGTAGCATACCTCAGACTTCAGTGAGGCCGGAGGCCAACCCAAACGTTAGGCGCCGCCGGACGAGCACGATTATGCAATCGGAAAAAATCGGTTTTAGAGTGTTTAGGGTTTCGAGAGAGAGAGAGAGGCTGCAAAAAAATATTGTTTTTCCTAAGAGGGTAAAAAATAGTGTTGTAAGATTATAAAATAGTAATATGTATCATGTAAGACACATTGAATTAAAATTGTAATTGTTCACTGTAAAATTAATTCCAAAAAGAACGGACATGGTAACAAAAAGGATAATGTTAATATGAAAATGCGTGATAATTAGTTACACCTTACAAAGGCTAATTACATTGCACACCCGACATTGAAGGACGAAGTTATCAATATATCATTTTCATCATGAAAAGATGGCAAAGCGGTGCTCATCGCTCAATGTGGAAAGAAGGCCTCTGGGCCAACCAGTACGAGACACCAAATGACCAAATCATCCCCGAAAGCATTATCCACATGTTGACAATACACAATACAGTACAACGTGATATGATTTGCAATATATAAAAGTCTGTGCAGCCCCAAACTTAACGCAGCTTCACTCATCGCAACAATGGCGTTCAACATCAACAGACTCCTCCTCTTCCTCTCCCTCTCCCTCTCCCTCTCCCTCTCGCTCACTCTCGCTTTCTATGACGTAAATCTCCGTCACGTGTCTAATCTTTTGATCACGTCCTTGCTCTCTAGGGTTTAGTCTCTTAACTCCTTTGGTTTTTTGTGTTCATACGCAGGACCCCGATTGCGTTTACACGGTTTACGTTAGGACCGGGTCGATCATCAAGGGTGGGACGGACTCCAACATCAACGTGAGACTCTACGACGGCTACGGATACGGGATCGAGATCCGGAACCTCGAAGCCTGGGGAGGGTTGATGGGATCCGACTACGACTACTTTGAGAGAGGCAATCTTGACATTTTCAGCGGCCGCGGACCCTGCCTCACCGCCCCTATCTGCGCTCTCAACCTCACCTCCGATGGCGCCGGCTCCGGCCACGGCTGGTACGTCAACTACGTCGAGGTGACGTCCACCGGGGCCCATATACCTTGCCACCAGCAGCTGTTCACGATCGAGCAGTGGCTCGCCACCGATACGGCCCCGTACGAGCTTACCGCGATCAGGAACTACTGCAACAATAACGACGCTGTCGATGAGAAGATCCGGTCCGGCTCGAGTGGTTTGGTTTCATCTGTTTAGTGTCCGGAAAATGAGGTGTGTGATGATGCTTGTTATTATGGTAAGGATTAGTTAGTCCTTGAGTTAGGGCATAATCTGACTGTTGTGCTTGTTATCGGAATCCATGGTTATCCAGTTGAGCGGTTATGTACAAGTTTTAAGGCTTTGTTTGGCCTAATAAATTATGGGGTTTTTCATTATTGTAGATCATGATGTGTAGGCTAAATAGGGAGAAGAAGCAGGTTTTTTGGCTTTGCTCGGAAATATATAATCGGGGTAATTGGGTGTCGGTCGGATCTGGAAGACAAAAACTATTCTTTCAATTTGTCTTGGCTGTCTTTATGGACCATTAATAGACAGCAAAATATGACAAACTCAAATTCAATCCAATCTCTGGACAACTAGGACAGCATATTCGATAAGATGAGTTATAGGTTCGGCAAAAAATTACGAGGCCATTAATAGTTGTTATTTTGTGATTCGAATGTTTAATTAAATTGGAACAACTCAAGTGTAAGAAATCATAAATTTGGGAAGTGCTAGGTTCAGACTCACGAGATGAGTTTGTGTCACCCAGACTCAAGCAGGTCACTCAGACCAAAATTGATGCACACAGAGAGCTTGAATCAGCAACATGAAAAATGAAACTTCGATTCACTCCAGCTCTTAACTCTTGCTAGTAAGACTTACCCCTCATTTTTAAACAATTGTCCCTTTATTTCATTATTTTCTCTCATCAGTTCATGAACACATGACATTTCTCACAATAGACTATGAGGGGTGAAATTCACACTCTCCATTACAATCCACACTTCATGTTTCTTTTTTAGTAACTTAAATTTTGTCTTTCTATAAATATTTCAACTAAAAAAGAAAGGAGTGTGGATTGCAGATTAGGAGTGTGGATACTGTCACTTATAATAAATTGTTCCTACTTTAATTTATAATAAAAATTAGGACAAATTTTATTTTACCTCTCTGATCTTTACACCATAAATCATTTGTGTCCCGATACTTTTAATTTCATCACGGGTGCCCCTGTACTTACCAATTTCAATCAATTTTGTCTAACTCTTGGCTTTAATTTATATAAACTATTGTGTGATATTGAAACTGTAGTCATACAACATAATTTTGCATATTACATTAGTGAATCATCATACAAGGGAGCCCATTAGAACCACGTTAACAATTTACAAAATACTTGATGAAAAAATTGGACATGATTGATTAAATTAGAGAGCACATGGGTATATGTAATGAAATTAAAAGAGCAGAGCCACAACTGATTTAACGTATAAATGTTACAGAGGTAAAATGAAATTAGCTCTAAATATTACATATGTTCTACCAAACAATGATAATCATAACAAAAAATAACATATTCAATTAGGGGTGTGCAAAATACGGTATAAACCGGCCAAGTCGGCCAAAACCGATCAACAATGTATGGTTTGGTTGAGATCTTTTGACTTTAAAAATTGAAAGCCGGTTCAAAACTGAACCAAACCATTTATTAATTGGGTTGGTTTGGTTTCTTTTGTGCTTATATTATATTTAAAATATACCAGTCGAAACCCAACCAATTGGTATATTTGAAATATAATAGGAATTTAAAAAAAAAATTTATATACATAGTAAATATATATTCATTTTGTCTAGTCTGTTTCAAGCAAGTTTTAAATCTCCAATTATAACTTTACTCTTAAATGATATACTTCCATGCATCTTGAATCCTAGGCCCAAAGGCCTAGAACCCTAGTATATAATTCCTGCTATTCTTTTGATCCTCTCACATCACATATTTCAATCTCTCATTCTCTAACCTTTACCACTACCATATTAAATTAGTATTGATGATTAAGCCATTAAATAAGTGAATCACTTTGAATCTATTCTAGATTTTGGTTTTTAAATATTGATTTTGGATTTTGATTATTGAATTTAAATTTAGGTATTGTTTTTTTGTTTTTTTTTTTTTGTTTGTTTGGTTTTTTTTTTTTTTTTTTTTTTGTATCAATAGAAACTTCATTCAAATAAACTGCAATTCTTTGGTGGTTCTTGCAGAGACAGATGGGCTTGTAGATTTATGGGACGTTTGTCTGGAGGAGACGGAAATCTAGATTAAGGTGAGAGGACTTCCTCCCTTTTTCTGAATAAGGCGATGGGGGAAAAGATTGGGAATAGTGTGGGGAGTTATGTTTGGACTGATGAAGGTAAAAATGGGGATTTCCTCGGTGGTTATCTTCGAATACGGGTCCGGCTTAAGCTATCCTCACCATTACCTCGGTGGGTGAAGGTCTGAGTCGATGGTGGGCTGGCAAAGAAGTTTGACTTAGAGTATGAACATCTGCCTTTCTTCTGCTTCTTTTGCGGGCTCTTTTCTCACGTTAGTTCCTGCTGCCCCAAAAAGTTGAATAATCCGAGCTTGGAAGTTAGTTACGGGAGGTGGAGGACAGTGATTAGAGATGTGTACAATGTCAGAGTGGATGGGGAGCTCAGAGGGCATTCTTTCGGGTTACGGAAGGGCTCGCCAAAACCTGGGTGGGTGTGTTCGGCTCCAGGGTCTCAACTAGGGGGGACGGTGCGCAGTCGAGAGGAGGCGGTGATTGAAGAGTGTTTTGGAGTTGGTTGTGCTCCTCGACAATCCAAGCGCAGGAGGATTGAAGGGGACCTAGATATCACTGCGGAGCTGGGTGGTGCAGCGGCCGAAGCTCCGGTAGGGCAGGCTGCGGTATTCCCCGGTAGGCAAGAAAGGGAAGAAGTTGAGGTTGGAAGGATGGGGACTGAGTTATTGCGGGGTTTAAATGATGCTTTAATGCTGGAGGTTTATGAGGAGAGTGATGCAGGGAATTTGGATTCTCTCAAATTGGGAGAGATTTGCGGACAGTCTCCAAGATTGAAAAGGAAAGCAAAGGTGGAGGATTTCTCCTTGATTGATGCCCCGGTGTTTGGAGTTAAGGAGGTGTTTGGGCTCGGGTCTATGGGCTAATTAGCCATATGGCCATTAAGCCCAGTTCTGGGAGAAAGAAAGTTGTTGGGTGTACTGATCATAAAATGAATGTGAAAACGGGGAGGAAAATTAAGGGGGACGGGCCTAGCGGTGTTGGCTCTAATGTTGCTAAACGAAGGGGCTTTCCAGTTGGCGGTAGAAGAACTAACTCCAGTGGCTCTTCAAGTACAGTGTCAAAAATTGCGTAATATGCTCGGGAAGAAAACCGTGATGGGCTCCGGTGCTATGGCCCATCACGAGAAATGATCATTTTGAGCTGGAACGTGCGGGGATTGGGGGACACGCACAAGTTCCATGCTTTAAGAAAATTGCTTAGAGCCCGTAACCCAGACATTATGTTTATCACGGAAACGAAGAAAAAGGAGATGGAGATGGTACGAGATTGTAATTCTTTGGGTTTTTCAAGATGTTTTGTAGTGGAAAGGCAGAGAAACCAGAGTGGAGGGCTTGCGTTGGCGTGGAAGGACCATGTCACGCTGGACGTGGTTGGGCATTCTATTGACCATATTGATGCAGTGTTAGTGCAAAATAATGTCAAGACGAGGATTGTTGGGTTTTATGGGAACCCTACTACAAAACTGAGGCACTTTTCTTGGGAATTGCTTAAGAGGATTTCTAGTGGTGTAGATGGCCCGTTAATTGTATTAGGAGATTTTGATGAAATTACTCAAGTTGAAGAAAAGTATGGCGGGGGGGATAGATCTATGGCTCAAATGAATCGTTTTAGAGAGGCAATTGATCATTGTAATTTGGTATAAGTGAATTTTGAAGGCCCGGTTTATACTTGGAGTAATGGTTCGGTTCTTGAAAGACTTGATAGAGCCTTTGTGAATGGAGAAGCTTTCCGTTTCTTTAACAAGCTACAAGTATATCACGTCGACTTTGGTCCATCTGATCACCTTCCCATATTTCTTACCACTAATGGGGAAGCATTGGGGCAGAGACAAGGGCGGAGAAGGATATTGTTTGAGAATTTTTGGGCAAAGGAGGAAGGTTGCAAAAGGTAGTGCAGGAGGTTTGGGAAGATGATGTCGCTGCAAATGTCAACATGGGCACAAAATTACTCAAATGCATGAATAGATTAGATGAGTGGGGTAAGAAGCAAGTGGGAAATATTCCCAGAAGAATCAAAGAATTAAAAGAATGTTTGAATGAGCTGCCTTTTGATAGCACCTTAGCTGATGTTCAACAAAAAAGGAAGATTGTGATGAAGGAGCTTAATAAATTGGAGCGGCATGAGGAAGAGATTTGGAGGTAGCGGTCCCGGATTAATTGGTTGAAGGAAGGTGATAATAATACGAAATTCTTTCATAATTTTGCAAAAAATAGGGGGAGTCGCAATCTGGTCTCGGGTTTGTTTAATACGGAGGAGGAGTGGGACAGGATAGTAGTGCTATTAAGAGTTTGTTTGTGGAGTTTTTTACTATGCTGTTTACGACGGGTGGATGTAATCATCAGGAGGTGATTTTGGACAAGGTTCAACGACGGGTTAATGCGGATATGAACAAGAAGTTGCTGGTTCCCTTCAAGAAGGAGGATATTGAGGTGGCTCTTAAACAGATGGCTGCTTCTAAGTCCCCAGGATATGATGGCCTCCCTGCACTTTTCTATAAGCAGTACTGGGATATTGTTGGACAAGAGGTTTGTGACTTTTGTTTGGGGGTGCTAAATGATGGCAGAGAGTTGGGGGATGCAAATCACACTTTGATCACACTCATTCCGAAGATTCCAGAGCCGCAAAGAACATCAGATTTTCATCCTATTAGTTTGTGTACTGTGCTTTACAAGCTGATTTCTAAAGCTATAGTTAACAGATTGAAAGGTGTGCTTGACAAAGTTACTTCTCCCACACAAAGTGCTTTCGTACCAGGTAGGCATATACATGACAATTTTATTGCAGCCTTTGAGACCATGCATTCCATTCGAAAAAATTCTGGAAGTGGGGTTACAAATCTAGTTTTGAAGTTGGATATTAGCAAGGCCTATGATAGGGTAGAGTGGCTTTTTCTTGATAAGATGATGGTGAAGCTTGGGTTTGCAGAGAGGTGGGTGCAATTAATTTTACGGTGTGTCTGTTCCACTTGCTTCTCTATTCTATGGGAAGGACAGCCTACAGGTTTTTTTAGATCATCAAGGGGTTTGAGACAAGGGGATCCCCTTTCTCCTTACCTCTTTCTCTTGTGCTCTGAGGGATTATCGAGCTTATTCTCCCATGTAGATATGATGGGATTCATCCATGGAGTACAGGCCAGTAGTAATGCACCGTCAATTTCACATTTACTCTTTGCAGATGATAGTCTTGTTTTTTCCCAAGCTGAAAGGCAAGAGGTAGTTAACTTGAAGCAGATCCTACTTCTCTATGAGTCAGCGGCTGGGCAGAAAATTAACTTTGAGAAATCTGCAGTAGCTTTTGGGCCTGGAGTAAGGTATAATGTGAAGTTGGAATTGCAGCAAATCTTGGGGGTGCAAATTGTACCGTCCCATGAAAGACACCTGGGGTTACCAACTGTTGCAAGTAGAAATAAGAAGGAGATGTACAAGAAGCTGCAAGAAAGGTTGGATCATCACCTTGTGGGCTGGCAAAGTAAATTTTTGTCGAAGGTGGGTAAAATGACTCTCATTAAATCTGTGGCTCAGGCTATACCGACTTACAAATGAGTATTTTCAGGTTACCAAAAGGTGTACAAAAGTTTTTTCAATGGAAGATTACAAGATTTTGGTGGGGGAAAGGAGGGGGAAAGAAAGGGTTGCATTGGTGTAAATGGGAGCTTCTTTGTCGGAGTAAGTGGGAGGGTGGTTTGGGGTTCAGGGACTTGGAACTATTTAACCAATCATCATTGCCGAAAACTTATTAGCGTATCATGCAGGCACCTCACTCTTTGGTAGGAAGGCTTCTTAGAGCTAAATATTTCCCAGATATGGAATGGATGAACGCAAGAGTGGGTAGAGCACTACTACAAAAATTGCATCACACAACGGTGGAAATCTGTTGTATGATGTGGACCATGTCTGTCGTCTATCTCAATGTTGTGTGATGAGCACACTCACACAACGGTGTTTCACCGTTGTGTGAATATCATAGACACAACGCAATGCTTAAAACCGTTGCACCAATTCTGCTCATGCCAATGCCAGAAATTGGATGCGGCGCATTCAATTGTTGTGTCGATGTGGTCAGACAACAGAAGTAAGTAGGGACCGTTGTTGGTTAACTTCTCACACAACAGAAAAATAA
The DNA here is from genome assembly GCA_024704745.1 of Rosa lucieae. NCBI lineage: Eukaryota > Viridiplantae > Streptophyta > Magnoliopsida > Rosales > Rosaceae > Rosa > Rosa lucieae. Next base: position 25,963,377 of record CM045493.1, on the reverse strand, counting down.
CACTCAGACAACGAAAGTAATATCATGCTGTTGTTGGTTAACTTATCATACAACAGAAAAATATGAACATGTTGTGTGAGTACTAATGAGACAACAAAATTTTATAGGGACCGTTGTGTGATTTAACATTGGCCAACTGATATCTATTTGTTCTGTTGTGTGAGTATTAATGAGACGACAAAATTTTACCGGTACCGTTGTGTGATTAAAATTGATTTGTTGTGTGATACGATGTATGCGTATTCATACTACGTAATATAATTGATTGTTATTTGATTATTTTTTGTTCTTTACCTGAAATATTTGCTCAAAAATAATGCACAATATAAGATTTAGGCATTGAAATACTCTAATTCAACCATCCAATGTACCAAAAGAGGTAGCATTCATGTATCCATCCATACCATAAAACCAAAAAGAAGACATTCTAGCTAGCTTGATGGCTGCTGCATCCTAGCTAATTACAATGAAAGATAGCAAAAGCTGACACAATATCATTATTCCAAAAAATACACATGCTGGCACTATTGCATTCAAGTGCCTTCTTCCCACTCGCTAGCACTAATGCAGCTGCACCATCAGTGTCTCTCCCTGCAACCCATAGCTGCTACCGCTGTCTCTCCCTGCAACCTCCCTGCAGGCAACTAAAACATTTAGAAATCATAAACTTATATCAAACTAAATATCAGAATACTTATATCTAATACTCAAGGTAATTGTTAAGACTCTAAAAGTAATTAAAAATGAACAAAGATAATCTACAATCCCAGCCTGATGCTAAATTGATGCTTATAGAAAAAGAATGTCTAAAAATACTTACAAGCATCCTATTCTTCCAAATATATCATACTTCGACAGGCAAGAAATAAAGAGAGAGCACTGACAACAAACAAAGAATCATTCCACTTAACCCCTCTACACTCTTGCAGCTTTTATCTAATAGTAATAGAGATCTATCATGCAAGCATATTACTGGCATATTACTGGCATATTAATGAAAATTATGTTTAACAGGAGCCCAACAACTTACATATCTAGGAAACTATCCATTTTTGGTAGTAAGGCCATTAGCTCTCTCAAGTATTTGACATACATAAAAACAGAATAATTGAATAAAAGGACAAGGAATCTACCTTAGGAATTGCAGTTTCATTTGTGTACGTTGACAATAGTGTTATGGATGGAAGACTGATAACTCAATGCATTCTATAAAGCATAGTAGACCTGCACCATACAAGAGGCTCTGTCAAAATGAGCATGAGCCGCTATAACATGGAATGAAGATAATGCCAACAGAAGACTATTGAGGGTCGTTTCATGATCGATCACAAGCTTCACATTCCAACAAAAAAACAAAATAAAAGAAGAGGAAGTGGACACTCTGGATCAGCCAAAACATAATAGAGCAAAAATAGAATTTGAAAAAAAAAAAAGGCATTAATGCAACAATAGAAATTTCTATAAAAACAATCCTAAATGAACTTCATGCCCATCCAATAAATACCTCAATATTTAGTTTGGCGTGCATTCACATAGTAATTGTAGCTTTGGTGGGAGGCATCTACTCCAAAGCTCCAAAGAAAAAGATGTTTTCCACATTCGCACATAATTGTACTTCAAAACAAAATCATCATAATATGAAAGACAAAGGGAACAAAAAGGGCTTGTAATAAAATATCAAAAACAGAGAAGACTTACAATAGAAATTTTTGCCTTTCTAAGCTTAAAAGTCTACAACAACGGTGTTGTCATTGCGTCTAATCAGAAAGTAAACCTCACTACATAATCACTATATATAGCCTGTACAAAAAGAGGAAAGATTAAGTGACAAATTAGACTTTGGCCAGTGAACAATGAAAATTTCAGTACATGAATTGATAAACAAACTATATTCTATTTCACAAATTGCAACATAGCTAATGAAACTAGTATACAAATTGCATTCTGCTTCATAACTAGTTAAGAAGAATATCAACTTGCAAACAAACAGAGCAAGATGAAACCGAAAAGCAAACAAACAGCTAAACTTGAAAAGCCAAAATGAGCCAAGACAAGAAAAATAATTATACCAAATTTCATACGACATGGTTATGAAACTGTATATCAAATTAAGATAGCTAATCTAATAATAAGATCGAACATATAAGCCAAAAGGAAATACGAGCTGATATAAGTACCTCAGCCATCTTTAGGAAAACAAAAATGCATTCAACTTTCTCAAGGTAGAGGCAGAGCATATTCCTTACCTTTTAGTTCATACTTAAGAGTACACATATTCAGCAGCTGTACGATAAAAAGACTAATCTTGTATACAAGAAAAAGTAGAGAAAAGATTCAAAGTTTACTCTTCAACCATACCACCAAAAATTATTGTTTAGATTCTTTGCTGGCCTTAATATCATAACAAGAGAGTAAAGCAAGCACCAATGAGCGAAAATGCCATCAATTCGACAAGTCCTCAGTCCAATGTTCATCCACTAATAATCTGAACAGTCTAATCAAACTCTACACATCTCAAAACCAATACTTGAACAAAAAGAATGCATCTTTATACCTGTCCTCTGCCGCCGACGCAAACCTCTTGAGTAGTACAAATGGAGCCAGACCCCATCCCAACCCTCAACCCATCAACACCAGCCTGAATCAAATTCTGCGCCTGACTCACAGTCAACACATTCCCACAAACCACATCCAAATCTGAGTACCTCAATCTTGAAGTTTTCATGTGCAAATTCCATCTGTTTCAATGCATCCTCATTTACCGGAGCTATACTCTTATACTGCATATTAAAATGACATTAATATTAAGTTCAGTCAGTATTAAGATATTAAGCACGTCAAGGAGAAGTCAGAACCTGTAGCATGTGATCTTTAGTAGCCTGCATTTCATCTTTCAAATTCTTAATCTCATCCTTTGCAGCACGTAATGCCAACACAGCCTACCAAGTTCAACCAAGTCAATGTCAGACATCAATCACATAATAAATGTATCTGCAAATTAGATACAGTAGCTCCCAAAATAAATAAGCCAATCACTACATAAAATCAAAGAAAAAGAAAAAAGCAGTATCTTTTTATGTCTACAAAATAAAACATAGGACTAAAGATTGAAATTTGAAAGACAACCGTGGGAAATGCATTTTAAGGGCTTCACAATGATAATACAACCCTTCATAATCCATATTTTGATTCAGCGGAAAGTTAAATGAAAATATGATTGAAGTAATTGACACAAATGCGAAAAGTAGAGAAAGACACCTAAACCTACATACTTCAACCGTCCATCCTGATTAAAATTCTATTTAAAAACATATACTCCTTTGTTTCAGAACTGGACCGAACTTGATACATTTTAAAATTTAGCAACCACAATCATTCATCAGATCTTGAATCTGAAGAAGATAGTGACACCTTTTTGTCATATGGTTTTGAAAAATACCCATAGGTAGATGTGTGTGTGTTGTGTTTTTTTTTTTTTTTTTGGGGGGGGGGGGGGGGGGGGGGGGGGGGGAGGGAGGAGAGAGAGAGAGAGAGACCTGGAGCAGCCTTTATTAAATGGGGACCAGACGAACGAAGTTTATGCTCCTCTTCATACAACCTTTTGTACATTGCGACCTGAGAAGAAGTTAGGATTTAAAGATGAGGAGTCAGAGCAGAGCAATTATTTCATCCCCACCACACTGTAATCCACACAATTTAAGGTAAAGAAGAAGAAAAACAGCAATGATAAAAACAAGATGACATGAGTGCTTGCTCTTTAGAGGGATCACTAGGGCGTACAGAGGTGTGAAGGGATTCAATCATTTGCCCTTGCTCTTCAGCCTCAACTCTAGAAGCAGCTTCCTCAGGATGCTTCTTGAGCTCCTTTTCAAAATTTTCCTGGAATTCCAAGATACACACACATGCATCATATAGTTTTCAAGTCAAAGATAGTACTAAAGAAGAAGCTCCATAATGAATTAATTAGTCGTGGAAATGTTCAAACCAACAAAACAAAACAAAGAAAGAAAACCACAAAAGGTCATAATTCATTAATTCATAAATCATAAGTTCATAACTAAATGAACTTGTCCAGTTATCCATCAGAGCATCAGTCAATATCAATAGCTATCAATCCTATGATTCCTAATTTCCTATCATTACCAGATACAATTTCAAATCTTCATTAGCCGGCTCAACCACCTCACTCTCTGACTCCGAGTCCAGCTCCTCCTTTGAAAAGTCCCCTAGCCCCTTGAAGGCCTCTTCACTCAATGTGCCAGTGTAACAACCAATCAAGGTGCTAATATATGTAAAATACCAAATGCTTGTTCAGCTTCTACATATAATTGCACATAAACAATACCAAAATAACACTTTTTCACCAAGAAGAAAACATTGAATTTAACCAAAGATTGGTGAAGTTTCAGCTACAGATTATACAACCCAGGGCTCAATTCATTTTTTTTCCTAACATTTATTTTACAAAAGAACAAACAATTCTGCTCAACAATCAACAAAATCAACACAACAATCTATATGCAAAGCAGAAAATTCTTCTGAGCAACTAGTTCCCTCTGTTTGGTTGCCCCAAAATACAGAACGCCTCTGTTTACCATAAGCACCAAACAAAGCTAAATCACTTGGATTAGGTTCAGAAATTACCTTCGCAGTTTCACTCAACAAACCTCTTTTCCCACAGAGCCTCCGATACCCCAATAGCTCTTCTCCGGCGAGCCAAAACGCCAGAATGTTGATCAAAACAAAGACCAATCACCAACGCCGTCGTACAAGTCCCATAAAGCCAAAACCCCCACTCTCCCTCCTTCTTCCTTCCGGCTATCACCGACAACGCCGAGAAACACCGATAATGCGACACGAAGTAGAAACGACGCCGTGGCAGGTCGACGGCGAGCGGCAATGAGAAGCGGAAGTCTTGTGGTCTAGAGAATGGGGGTTAGGGTTTTGAGAGAGAGAGTGTGAGAATCAAATTTGGAAATTTAGAGAGAGAGAGAGAGAGCGAAGAAACACAATGACTGGAGAGGACTACTGGCCTTCTCTGAATCCACTATATTTCACCGGCAACGCCTTGTCGTTCAGCCCAAACTGGTGGAGCCTGGACGACGATTGGCACGGAATAAATCTGTTGCTATACATCGAGATCTTCGACAGTGACGATGAGAGGCTCGAGATTCCCCAAAACAAGTTGAAACGCAGATGGCTAGACTCAACCCCTGTCTCAACGCAAGAAGAATTAGGAATTAAGGTAACCGCCTCGGCGCCTCCGTCACGCTGCTACTGCTTTTCAAGGTCAGGACGCTCGGATTTGGTATGGATTTCGAAAAATTGAAAGGAACTTGAGGAATTGAATTAGTGGTTTGGATTAGCAGTGAGGAGGGCACAAGGTTTTCATTTTGGATAAGAAGGGGAAGAGAAAGTGGTGAAGAAGATGACTGAGAAGGTCGAGAGGTTTTGTCTTCCACTTTGCAATTAGGTCGAGATGTGACTCTGTCTATGGGACACAATTAACCCTCAATATATTTTCAAGTCACTCCCACAACGTTTCCATAACAAACTGTTGTAGGAGTGTATCGCATTAAAACTAGATGCTAAAACATGGAGGGAAACAATGCCGCCTACTACTTTGGGCTCAAAATCTTGCCGCCAATGTTTTTAGTTCACACAACAGAATAGCTTAAATCTGTTGTGCAATTTCTACATATTGCACTAGGTGTACCGAGTGGAAGACATTCAAGCAAACTTCTTCAAAATTTAGTGCACAGTTTTCAATCACACAACAGAAATAGTTATACCATTGTACCTAGTACCCCAAATTTCAATGTTTCAAGAGGCAATCAAGACTCCAAAGTGGAGGGAAATCTGCTGCTAAATTTTTTATGACTCAGACAACAGAACATCACTAATACCGTTGTGCAATGTAGTTCTGATAAAAAAGTTATCACTTTGTTGACATTCACACAACAGAACATCACTAATACCGTTGTACAATAGAGTTTACTTGAACACACAACAGATGAATTCTGTTCCGTTGTGTGATTCGTGTTGTGTGATGCAATTTTTGTAGTAGTTGAGGTTCGTCTTTAGTTTGGCGGAGTCTTGTCTGGGGTAAGGATGTTCTCGATCTTGGCATGCGCTGGGGGGTAGGCAATGGTGATCTAATTAATTTTAGAAGTGATAAATGGCTCCCTACACCATCAACGTTTAAGGTGATTTCTCATATTTTGTTACCTGGCACTTCTAGAGTCGCTGACCTCATTAATTCCAATCGCGAATGGAAGGTTGATCTCATTTATGCCTAGTTTCTTGAGTTTGAAGCAAAAACTATACTTTCTATGCCATTGCCTATATATGGTGGTTTTGATAAGTTGATCTGGCACTATACTAAGAATGGGAGATTTATGGTAAAGTCAGGCTATTGGGTTGCTACGCAAGAAAAATCAAGGAAGGATGGGTTGATTGCCTCTAGTGGTAGTGTGAATGGGAGTAATGGGTACAGTATGGGTTGGAAGAAGCTTTGGGGGTTACATCTCCCAAATAAAATAAAGGTGTTTCTGTGGAGGGCTTGTAATGGGTTTCTTCCCTGTGCTGCTACTTTAAAAGGTAGACGGGTATGCGACAGTGCTGTGTGTAAAGCTTGTGGGTGTAGAGAAGAAACTGTAACTCATGCTTTGTGGGAGTGTACGGTGGCCCGCAAAGTTTGGAAGTGTACATTTTTGGCTGAGGTGTGCAAAGTTTGGAAAGAAAGGAATTTTTTTGATTTATTCATGCACGTAGCTACAGTAGCCAGAGATAATGATCTAGAATGGTTTGGGGTGGTGGCATGGCAATTATGGCATGAAAGGAATAATTTTGTGCATGGGAATCAACCTTTGGGACCAGAGGCTTTAATTGAGAAGGTGGGGGTGCTGGTGGGAAGTTTACTTAAGAGCTTGTGGGGATCAAGAAGGGAGTAAGGACATAACTACACATCATGATGCAACTTTACGTGGGCAACAGCGGTGTGCATGGAGGTGTCCAAGGCCAGGAGCAATTAAACTAAATGTTGATGGTGCGTTGATGGCTAATCAGGGGGTCTTTGGCACCAGAGCGGTTTGTAGAGATGAGGAGGGGGCCTGCGTTGGTGTACTGGCAGTACCAGGGATTGGTTACTTGAGCCCGCAAACTTGTGAGTTTTTAGCCTTAATAAATGGGTTGCATTTTTGTCTTCAAGCGGGGTTTTCACATTTGGAGATTGAAGGTGATGCTCATAACATTTTTACAGCTCTTAACTCTCCACAAGAGGATTTCAGCATTGATGGAGCATTAGTAGAGGAAGTCAAGATTCTATTGAGTCATTTTCAGTCTTGTAGTTGGGGTTATATCCCTGGAGAGTGTAATAAGGCTGCTCATTGTGTGGCCAGAGCTGGTCTATCTATGTTGTTCCCTACTTATTGGTGGAGAATGACACCAGGTTGGCTAAATCCAATTCTAGTCGACGATCTAAGTCATTGAGTTATGTCATTAATTCTTTGATATGGAGTGTGGTACTCTTCCCTCTGGTTTTGTAGGGTTTAATGAGGCCACTATATACTCCTTGATGTAGTTTTTTATTGAGGATGGATGAATCCTCATGTTGATCAAAAAATAATAATAATAAAATAAACTGCAATTACATCATAATCACAGCACTCAATAAGGGATTATAACCAAAGACAAATAACTGTAGCCTCACACTACATATCTTCACTCTAAAGAGGAGAGACTGACATGTCAACGGATCCAACGACGAATGCCAAATTAAGCAGCTAGTCGAGCTAAATTGACCAAAATAGGTAGCAATAATTGGGATAGACTAAAATAGAAAACTATTGGATGGGAATTTCCAGGATCTCTTGGAAACCTCAACACAAGCTAATAATGAATCGCACGGCATTAAGTCGGCAGAAGACTGGGTTCTATTAACAACAAACCAGCAACCCAAATCCAACCATCCGTCAGAATCTATGACGACAACCTTAACTCGAAACATTATGGACTTATTTGAGATCTAATAAAAATATTCGAAAGCTCGATCAAGATAATGAAAAAAGACTAAACAACAAAAGCACAAAGCAAAAATGTAGCAAAACTAGAAATAAGAGCCTAGACCTCTAGAGCAGTGAGCTACATCCCCACGCTTCGTCGATCTAGAAGAACGGTGGGCCCCACGACAGTAGATACACCAATGCCAACACCAACACCCCACCATCACGAGGCCACTCCATAGTCAGCCCAGTCACCACTCTCAGTAGCCGCCACTTGCTTCCCAACAACGATTTCAAGGAAGGTTTGACAATCCACTCACCATCTTGTGACCAAGATCTCAACAAACCCAGAAGGAAACCCATGCAATTCCACCGCCAAACTCGAGCCATCACTATCAAAACCAAGCCGCTGATGATCATACCTCATCGCTGCCGAATAGTTCTCCAATTATCGAAAGTCAGTCCGTGATCAACCATGCCTCCATCCAACTTGTTGAGGAAATCCCAACCAAAGTGATCCTATTTGGATCCCTGCACCGCCAGACTGAAACCCATATCCTCAGCACAACTACGCCAATGCAAGGCCAATAAAGAGGGAGCCCGTTCGAAGATGACAAAAGAAGAGTGGCACGTCGCCGGATAAGGTGAATTTTTTTTAGGGTTTTCATGCTGCAAGGTTATGTCAGGGAGATGGTCGAGCTATTTAGCAGTAGTTTAGGTATTATTTATTTAACAAAATTTTTATTATTGAGATTGAATTTTAATATTAATTTTTTTATAAGTAGCATGTTAATATTATATAGGTTGAAACCACCTAACTTACCGAACCAAAGTATCTTTAATTAGATTGGATTGGATCAGATTAAGGTTATTATGTTTTTTGACTAGTTGTCCAAATTTCCTAAACCACTCACTTTGGCATAAAGACGGTTTGGAGTTAAAACTGATTCAACCCAATCAGTGTGCAACCTTATGTTCAATCATTGTAAAATATTTCCACTAACTATTAAACTGTTAAATGTTACATTAAGATGTTCCTAGAGAATCCCTACAGGAAATTCTAAGGGTCGTTACAATCAAATTTCTTTCAGATCCTCCAAATTGTCTTCCAAACCTTAATGACTGAAATTCTCATCTAAAATAACACACGATTCGCAACCTCATAACTTGATTAGAAGCATAAAATATAAATGATCTAATAATTTAGTTTCCCTGGATGGTACAAAAAAAAAAATCAAACTATGGGTGATGTGGGTAAGTTGAAGTATTTGACTACTAGATTCCTTTTGGAGAATATGAAATATGGTGGCTCTTAGCTAGTTCACAGACATCACAATGAAAAACAGACTCACTGGCAACTGAAAACAGATGAGGTTGCAGCTTCTTAAGATAACTGAAAGGTAGATGACCTAAACGACGATGCCATAACCACACAATTGCCTTATCACTCTACTCCACTCACTACACCAACACTACTAGAATAAGGTTAATAGACATCATGTCTTTTAAATCAGTTAAGATTTCAACCGATGTCTGTTGTTTTTGTAACATCAGTTCTTAAAAATCTGATGTCTATTCATACGATTAACATCGTTTCTTATATTCGACCGATGTCTATACTTTTCATCCAAAATTTAAAAAAAAGGCGGAAAGTACTGGGTCTAAAATTTTGTAAGCGGGGAGCCAAATTTTCACTCCCTCCAACACTTAGTCAGATTTCACCCTAGACTTATATTCACTAACAACCGCAATTTTCATTCCCAAACCAAACCACCGCGACAAAAACCAGCCACCGACCTCCTATTCCCCTCCTTCTCCGCCTCCGACCGCTCTCCTCCTCCTTCTCTGCCTCCTTCTCTCCCTCCCAGCCGAAGTCGGAGCTGCTTTCGCCGTTCTCCTTTCTCTCTCCGTAGGCCTCCCCCTCTCAACCCCTCTCTTCGATCGTTGACTCGTCAAGGCGTCTACGGCCTCTCTCTCCTCGACTGTAAGTCGGTAAGAAGTTGTACTGGGTTTTGACTTTGAGCATCTCCATAATTTGAACATCTTCAATCGATCTATCTCTGATGAACAACTCCTTGAATTTCTGGGTTTTCAAACGAACAGCCTTAAACTTGATCTTGGTGCTCTCTTCCTCGCAGCAAAGCTGAAAACTTTCTGGGTTTTCATACGAACAGCCTCAAACTCGATGTCTTGGGTCTGTTCTCAATCTCTTTTTACTTGATTTATGTTTTAGGCTCCTACTTTTGATAATAGAATGATAGATTTTGCTTCGTATAGGTTGGGTACTGTTCTTTTGTGGATTTGTGTTTCGTTGTGTTTGTGTATTTTATTTCAGGAGGGAGAGAAGCCTGATTGTATCATTACTCCGAAACTGAATGTTGGGGATAAGCTTCGGGCTAATATAGCTCTAAATCAGAAGCTTCTCAAATTCTAGGACTTCATATCCCATTTCTAAAATTTCAATCATTTAAAGTTCCTCGGTACTTCCAAAGTTTTCATTCCAATGACCATTAAAATTCTGAAATCTGTTTCAAGTAGGAGATTTTGTGATTCATGAAATTACTTGGTGCTTATCGATGCCAAGGATTTTCCTGAGGCAGAGAGTTGAGGTTGTCAAACATGCTGTTTTGAACATAAGATAATATTTTAATTTCTCAGTTGTAAATTCTCTTTCCGTCCTCACTTGTGCATGTATTATTCATTGAGAGTTGCACTGCAAGTCTGTGTTTTAACTTGTGTGGGATTTTAGGCTGGCTCAGGTGAATGTAGCTGTGGTGGAAAAGTTGTAAAGGGTATGTCTGTCAAGCCAACTAAAGGAGATGCTGTACTTTTCTGGAGCATGGTTAGTTTCCCTTTCAAGTGATGCATTAATAGTTGCATTTTTCGAAAAACCAAAATGATGATTTGCCTTCTATGGTGATGACTTGATTCGTTTTTGATATTTTTTTGCTTTTTAGTGGAGTAAAGGTTGGTGTGACCACAAACGTATGTGATATTTTTTTTCCAGGGTCTGGATGGCCAATCAGATCCAAATAGCATACATGCAGGGTGCGAGGTGCTAGCTGGGGAAAAGTGGTCAGCCACAAAATGGATGAGGCAAATATCTACCTCTTGATTTTTCTAGCTTGCCCCTCTTAAATTATATGAATTTTGGGGCTTTTACCTGGTTCATGAGATAGATAGATACGTACAGTCAGATATCTCTAAGCCATGATGGACATCAAGTTTGGCATTCCAAATATGATGAGCATCAAGAGTAGTGTCATACCGCCTCAGTTTAGGTACTAGTGGGATTAAACAGAACAACATACTCAATAATCATGTTAGAAAGTGGAGAGTGCATATGATCGCGGAGAATAGTATGGGATAAGGTGCATCTTGTAATGAAATTCCATTACCGAGAAAGGCAAAATGCAAATGCTTTCTTGATGGCAAAATTTAGGCTTCTTATGAAACCTTTTCTTGGTGGAACACTTGCCCTTGTTGATTTTCCTTCCAAAGACAACGTTGCAAGCTTAAAGCCATATTAACAGATTCTTTACGTTGTGTTTTACTCGAATTTCAATTAATTAACATGTGTGTGTGTGTATTATTATACGCCACAGAACCACAATTATTACTGAAGTACCAGTAATGCACATGGGGAAAGCCTAAGTACAGTGCCCTCCAGCTTATTAATTCTTGCATTGCAGCTGGTCAATTAAGCTCAAAGAGACCCTTCTGAAAAATAAGTTGGAACTGGAGGAGGTATGCAGACAGTCTCCTCCAGGTTTAAGTTCTTCTATTCAGTACAAGCTGACAAAACGCCAAGCACAGGAGGAGGTGAATGTTTTTGATTTTTTTATTCTTTTCTGTACAGAAAACTATTTTAGTGTTAGTTCGTAATGGATGGTTCTCTTGCTTGAGATTGATTGTGCATGATACATGCAGATCCAAAGGTGCACTGGTGCTGTGGTGATAACAAGGTTTGTTGGTTTACAGTGGCACATTCATAGTTGGCTTTTTCCTCATGTATCATGCATGTAATGCATATATGATTGAATTTTCAGGGGCAAGTATCATCCACCAAATGCGTCAACTGATGGTGAAAAGCCATTATATCTTCATATTTCTGCAGGGGCTAATGTAAGTACCTTGGTAAAGGGGCTTTGACTAATAAATTCTTCTGCTTAACAGCTATATGACTGCTCTATTTTGTTGTGTAGATAGGCATGTTGAAGAGCTCGTGTAAATTGGCAATCAAACAACTGAAGTCATGGATGAAGCCAGAGAAGGTACATTTGATCACAAACTATGTTTTGAATGGCAGTAGTAATTGTATTGGCTTGACGGGCATTTGTTTGAGTTTCAATATTTGCATTCAACCTTTCAGAGTAAGTAATATTTTGCCTTTTTAAATGCAGGCTAAAACTTCAATAACCACTTTCCCTTCCTCAGCTGAAATAGTGTCTGAGCCTCTTGGTGTTGTTCTAATAATTTCAGCATGGAATTATCCTTTCTGTACGTTAATTTCACCTAGTGATTTAAGCATTGAGATTAAATCTTATTTTCCAGTTCTGTTTCCTGTTTACAGAAAATAGTAACAGTGTGATACCTGTTTTCCAGTGTTGTCCCTTGATCCAGTTGTTGGAGCCATTGCAGCTAGTAATGCTGTAGTTCTAAAACCATCAGAACTTGCTCCTGCCACATCGTCATTGCTTGCAAAACTTTTAGGAGAGTATATGGATAGCTCTTCTGTGAGAGTTGTTGAGGGGGCTGTTGCTGAAACATCTGCACTACTGGAGCAGAAGTGGGACAAAATATGTTACACAGGTACTTATTTTCCTCACTTTGTAGTCTATTAATTACTTAAAGATATTGATCCACTGGTTGATCAATATTCTATTACTAATGTTCTGTGGTAGATCTCTTTCTGTATGATGTAGAGATATAATGATCATAAAGATGAAATAAAAAGAAAGGAGAATGAATTTACCTTAATCCATCCTCAGTTCATGGTAGAACGTAGCATTAATTACAGGCCTGCTGCTACATTTAATTTTCACCTTTAATCCAATGAGGTAATTCCTCATAATTTGTTGTTTAGTATTTGTAACCCTCGCTTGGTCCTTATCCACTTCTGATTTTCTCCATCTGATGTGAGAGATCGAGGTTTGCGTACATATTCTTCTATTTAATTGATCAGTGTTTGAAACCAGCCTCAACTCATTGATTTCAATTGTGGTCAGTCACTCCACTTGAGCTATTTAAAATAAAAAAGGTCGTATATTGCTTGGTAGACCTATGATCATGGTTTGACATGGACTTATTCTGTTGTACATTCACCTTTTGACAATATAAAGAAGAGACCTTGGCTATATCTAGATGATTGATACGTTTTTTTAGATAAAGATGATTGATACGTTTGCCATAGTGTGAAAGTTAAAGTTGGATTTATTTATCTGGTTGAAGAATTATGCAGTATTCCACAAGCTTCTTTGCAGAAACTTTAGCACTCTGATTGTGACTAAAAAAATACATAATCCACAAGCTTCTTTGCAATATTTCATATATAGTTTAGTAATTACAATTAAACATGGCCGACAAAGGAAAATATTTACAGGGTAATTCTAACCGTGATCTTGGTCGAGTATAGTTTATGTTTCTTTACAGGAAAATATTCTCATTCCAGCTGGAGTAAAATATTTACAGTATTTTGGTCGAGTATAGTTCATGTTTCTTTATTTTGTGATTCTCTATAATGTTGTTCTTGTTATAATATCACTTCAGCAACTGGGATTGAGTTGATAGTCTCATTGTAAAGTAGGTTTGCCTCTTAAGTCTTCACTCTTGACAAGCTTTTTGTCTAGTTTTGTTTCTTGCCGCAAGTGTCAAATTTCCTTTTATGATCAGATTAGTTAAAGTCTAATTTTCATTTTCCAGTTCCTATATGACAGGACCCGCCCCGAATTTCACTCTGAAATCCAAGGTGGCCCTGCGGGGCCCACCTTAGTGATAACTCTACCGAGAACTGGTCGAGTCACCCCTAAAGTGGACTACCCAAAACAGTAACCCACAATAGATCAGAGCCAAACAAAGAAGTGCGGAAGCTATTCGTCAACTATGCCTCGAACCACGTACGCCCGACCTCAACTAATAACGCCTGCAAACTGGGCATTTGAAACCGAAGGGCCCAGGGGAAAAGTATATAAAAACGTTAGTGTGAGTGGACAAAAATAAACAAATTTAAACCAAATGGATTTTATACTTTCCCACATTTATTTCTTTAAAATTCCCGATGCATGTAAGGATTAACGAAAGTAAAACAAGAGGAGTTCCACTCATAAAAATCGACTAGCCCCGCTAGTCACATACGAATAAAAGAAAAGGTTGAAACTCCGATACTCAAGGAAAATAATACCAGCCCCGCTGGATAAATGAAAATCGAGCTAGCCTCGCTAGCTAAAGTAGTAAAGTGAGTAGGGGAAGGCGATAGCCATACAAGTGAGCCTCCCAGGCTTGGGTGATAGCCTCCCAGGCTAAAGAAACTCCCATGACTCCCGTAATATACCCTTACGCCACTAAGTGTAGCGATAGGATACCGGGCTACAGAATTACTATCACATAGACAGTAACCTGCGCCACAAAGGCGGAGGGCTACGGTGATCCCATCACCGCGCCACAAAGGCGGAAATCAATGCTAGCAATGATAAGTCACCCAAAGTATGGCAAAGAAAATCCGAAAGCCAAGTAAATCCATAAAACTTCCCCAACTCGTAAAAGAATTTCCATGACGTGTCCCACACGCCAAGATAATCTCATCTTCAAAATAAATGGAATATAAATAAAATATAAAGATTAACTTCAACGAATTTCATAAAAATCTCAATTGCCGAATATAAATATAATATAAATAGTATAAATCCGGAAATCATATCGGAAATAAATAGATAAAGGGAAATAAGCGTAATCCAATGACGTGACCCCGCACGCCATGAAACCATCAAATAAATCAATTAACCAAAACTGTTTCCGAAAATAACCATATGCTCGAAAAGTAAATTGATAAATAATTATAACTTCGGAACCGATTAAATAAATGCATGCATCATTCTTTGAAAAATAAAAGTCCACTCACTGTACTATTGGGCGACCACACAAACAAGTTCCTTTATCTAGCCGTAGCTCGCAACATTGCCCTGTACACAATTAAATTTCTGTAAACAGCAATCCGATAAAATAATTACGAACCTAAACGAAACCTGAAAATCTCTATCTCTATTACTTCTCAAATTCACCCCAAATCTCTTCCACAATTCCAATTCCTCAATTTACATATTCATATTGAAGACGAGGGAAATCCGACGGCCGGATTTCCCACAATTCCCCCACAAAACTCCAAACTTCGAAAATTCACAAACAATTCCAAACTCCTCCAAAATTCACCAAACTTCACATATATGCTCTATGATAATTATAGAATTTAACTAGCCAGAAAATGAAATTAAAAAGCTTCCCTAGCCGCCGCTACCGCCGCCCACAGTGGCGGCACCGCCGCCACCACCACCAGCTCCGATGGCCACCAAACTTTGGCAGCAGCACCTACTCAACACACTGATTCAACTTCTCAACTACAACATTCCCAAATAACAACTAGAAACAGTCGAAATCAATCCAAGAACACAAACCCAGAAAATTTCAAGAACCCTAATTCGATCCGGCCACTACACTTCAAATCGCGTTACAAGACCATAGGGGAAATGATCAGTGATAAAAACCAAACCTTCGACGAAGAAATGGGGACCGGAGGTGGCCGGAATCGCCGGGAATCGGCAAAAGTCCCAAACTGCAGCCGGAGTGGTTTAGGCTTCGATCCGTGGTTTTCCGGCCAAATCGTGGAAAACCAAGGCTGCTGGGGTGCTCGGAGGGAGGAGGCGCTCCTCTGGTGACCGGTGGCACGCCCTGTGGTGGCCGGAATCGCCGGAAATCGGAGGGGGTGAGGAGGAGACCGAACCGGAGAAGAGAGAGCTCGGGGGAGAGGAGAGAGAAAGAGCTGGGGTGGTTTCCGGAAATGGAAACCTACCCGGGTAACTTTCCATTTTTATCAAAAGTTACCATGAACAGTAACTTCACATTTTTGGCCATAACTTTCGCATACTAAGTCCGATTTTTACGCACCACATATGCACGCGCTCGGTTTAACGTCCTCTACAACTTCCATGAAGAACCTTTCCTCAAATTTTGACCCGAACAAAAAATCAACTTTTAGGGCCACTAAAAGTACTAAACCGAAAGTAAAAGTGAAAGTAAAGGCTGTTTACCGTCCAAATGACTAGTAAACCGGTAAATTTAGGTTCGGGACGTTACACTATATTTTGATTCCTATTTTCTTTTGCTTTTCTTCAGATTTCCTCTACTAGGTGAGTTTACATGCCAGAATGCTATTATGGCTGAGCGCTTTATTGAAGCAGGTAGCGCGTACATTATTCTAATTGAAAATTTTCAATTAAGAACATTATTCACTCATTTATACTTTTAGTGCTTATATATTAGATTTATCTTGTGGTTTTAATACAATTAACGTATGGTTTCGCTTTTCTCTTTTGCAGGTTATAGCTGCTATCACTTACCAAATAGTTCCCACTGACACACAGTACGCTGAGATACCTATTGCTGCTGTCAGTTCAATGTACCAACACAAGGTCTTTCCTCTATGCGTTTGCCATTTCTTATTTGGTTGCTTGTGATTATACTCTTGTTTCATGTAGGGCTGCTTTATCTCTGATAATGTGCTTGCATTTGTAAAAATGGCAACACAGTTACACCCAATGACCACTTCTAGTTTTGAAAATGAAAATTTTCCTTAACAGTTCATGCAATCTGTGATCAAACTGAACTTCGAAATTAGCAAGAAATTTCCTTCTCCATTTTAATTGCATTATGCTGAACTTTTTGAGTTCGGTGTTGTAGGTTTTGCGTATTACCTTTGGGTCTTGTGTTCTCCCCAGGCCCCTATTTTTTAATTACTCTTCCTTGGAATGCTATCAATTCTTATTTAGAAATCTCATTTAGTTTTTTACTGGTTGACTCATGTACATAAGTAATTTCAGGGATTTGGTAGCTCCTTGCTCCTGGAATTGAAAAAGAGACTTCAAAGTGTTGGTATATGCACAATATTCTGTTGGGGAGACAAGGAATCTGAAGGGTTTTGGCTCAAACAGGTAATTAACGTTTTTGGTTCTCAGGATCAGAGTCGGATGTTGTAGTTGTATTTTCTTGTTGATTTTGTCGAGTGTTATTTGATATATCTTCTCTCCAACAATTTGGGCATTGATTTTACTTTTTTGCTCTTTTAGATGAAGATGCAAATTTTACTTTTTTCTTCATAACTACCATAAGAAAAAATATTAGTGTACGGCCTTTTTGGTTGGGAGTTGATGCAATAGACATGATCATATGAATATAGTGTGGAACACCTGTAAAAAGGCAAATGGAGCACTGGAAATTGTTAGTTTCTGGTACCGTGATAATCAACTCAAGTAAACTAGGATAATTTTTGTGCTTAAAATGATTATTTTCATGTTTCAACTTTCAAGGTAAAGAAAGTTGGTTGTTCTGTTTTATTCCAAATGAAGTAAACTATGCAGCTGAATTTGATAATATAAGATGAAAATCCAAATGTTCTGTTCAGGCTAATTCTTGACGATGATCAGGTCTAAACTATCATTTGGAATGTGCTAACATATAAGATGAAGTGCGTGTTTATGCAAGCAGCATTTCTCTTTGTGCTGACAGCCATGATTTTATATGTTACCCAGATCAGAATGACAAGGATTTGGATCGGATGAGTGAGAGGCAGGATCTTGAAGGAAAGGAGCTAAAGCAAGAAACTACTTTGCATGACCTGGAGCTGGTTTCTTTAGTTCACAGTCATGTCAATGCTGCAGAGCAATATGATTTTGAGTAAGGCTAGATTTTGATGACCATTTTGTAGATGTAGTGATATCAGGATGAATTGTGAACAAATTATACTGCATGTAGTTATTGCAGTAGTGGTATCTTCTAGACTAGCCTTAAAGTAGGTTAGGGTTTATTGTGCAAAACTTTTTAAGCTTCCTCAAGCTCTAATTTTGGATAGAAATTAATGCAATTCCCTAATATTTGAATTTCATGTTATTTGTGGACAAGCTTTCTAGTACCAAATACAGCACGAAAGGGATATAACAGTAGTTTGAATTCACAGACTGATGTCAAGAAAAGAAAAAACATCAGTTACTGATGAAGAACTGATGTCAAAAAACAGAAATTACATCAATTTAAAAATAAAAACCGATGTCAGAAAAGAGAAAATACATCAGTTTGGAAACAAAAAACGATGTCAAGAAAGAGAAAATACATCAGTTACTAAATAAAAACCGATGTCAAGAAAGAGAATGTACATCAGTTCTTAAACAAAAACCGATGTCTAGCATTACTATGGACATCAATATATAAACAAAAACCGATGTCTAGCATTACTATGGACATCGATATATAAAAAAAAACCGATGTCTAGCCTAAATATAGACATCGATATAGACCAAGGAACCGATGTCCAACATAGCATTGGACATCGTTCTTCTTCAGGAACCGATGTGTAAAATATTATCAGACATCGTTTCTAAATCAATAACGATGTTAAAATGGATAATTGTGTTGTTAGACCTATATTTCATTAAGCATCTAATGCCAAAATATGAAGGTTTGACAAAAGCTAAACACACCAAAATGGTGATCACAATAACGTTTTTACATCGGTTCTGAACCTTAAACCGATGTCTCGTTGCAAAATAGACATCAGTTGTGAACCGATGTCTTAGTTTTGGCGATCTTTAACATCGCCCACTAAGACATCGGAATTTTTTTTTTTTTAACATCAGTTGTGAACTGATGTCTATGAACTTTATCCTAGTAGTGCAAAAAGGGTCTTTTACGGCCCACAATGTGTGCCGTAAAAGGATATTTACGGCGCACAAAGGCAGGCTGTAAATGCCGGAGCCGTAAAAGACGTACCTCATTTACGGCACACTAAAATGTGCCGTTAAAGTGCATCCAAGAACGCCGTGAAAGTGATATCGGAAATGTCACTCATGTTATTTACGGCACATGTTGCACGCCGTAAAAGACTTGATTGCGTTCCCATTTAAGGCGTATAATGTGTGCCGTAAAAGTGTGATTGAGTTCCCATTTAAGGCGCAGCTTGCACGCCGTAAACAAGGTTTTTTTTAATAAAAAAAAATTATATTTCTACCAATTTCACATTTGTATCACCATATCCATATGACAAATTAGATGTAAGAGAAACATTTCAATCAAATTATCATTATAAGTAATTTCATTTACAAAATGACAATTAAAAATGTACAAGTAGCAGTACTCAGTACATCAATCAATCAAACTCTAACTCTACAAGTTCAATTCACATATCAGTTTCATTTCAGCAAACAGATCAAGGACTACCACCCTCCCTGCAGGAACATAATGTAAAAGTGTCTGGAAAGAAGTATGTTCCATTGTTAATGACAACAGATAAATAAAAGGGAACAATATACCCAAAACAAAAATTGTAAATATAACCTTCATTTGTGCAGGCCTCCAGAATGGATCATGTGAAAATAACCACCCCTGCAGAATTAGTCATTAGCATACCAAAACATAGTACAGTCCAGTAACTTTCCAGCAACTCTACAAGTAACTAACACATAAGGAAGTCATCATAATCAAGGTCAAAAGTGAAAAATACTTGTAGCACAAATTCTAGATAGTTTAGTTTGGACTTGGCTAGAGAAATAAAGTAAAAAAACTATTAATGTGAGGTCTAGTCCTCCACTACGACCACGAAACCGACATGTATAACCTTCATCATCACCAGAAAGAAAATCAAAAGTATAAATCAAACATACCTCTCAGTAAAACTCGTGGTCTTTAACTCTGGTGCGGAAAATGGAATATAAATTTGAGGTGGGCAATCTGTCCGGATTAAGTAAATACAATTACACAAAAGTAACAGTATGGCTTAAAGCATTTGCAAAAGACATACAAGATTTTAGCTTGACAAAAACAGTATTCATTGTAGGAACTATACAAGTATAGTACCACCAAAAACAGTATTCCATTTTCAGTATTCCATTGTTACTGAAATGCATGCCATCTGCTTTTGCTGATCTGGATGCTGAGGAAGAATTACTGTTTGAGGTTTGCGGCTGGCAGGTACGAATTGTCTTCACACTGTCAAAGAACCTGCACTTATTAGGATCCATGAAACAGATTGTGAATTTGTGATCACCGAATAAAGAATTTGAGTTAAGAGTTTTCTAAAAAAAGTGATCTTAGTACCTCCCAGCAGCAGAGAAAATCTTCATGAGGTTTTGGTGGCAATGATCCTCAGGCAAATTTTCAGCAACAACAATGTGAGGCTACAGATCAGAATGAGTATTAGATGATAAGAAACAAAAGTTCAATTTTTACAAAACCTCAAGAGTTATCAACGTAAACAAGGATATAATTATAACTTTCATAGTACATGAGTGCAATATTATGTCACTGCAGGAGATGATATTATGTCTATATTTTATAATAGCACTGTTCACAAAATTCTTGACATAAACGACCAAAATAGCATCATAGACAAGGCACCAAAGGAATATCATGAAACTAGGAAATGGGATTAATAAAAATAAAACCTACTTGCAACTCTTCCATATCTGATTGAGTCAGGGGATGCTGGCGTCTGACCTTATTCCCATCTTCATGTACTACCTGCAGATTATGGCATCATCAGTGACTCAACAAATCTTTGAGAGCCTTTACGTACAACAACATAATATGAAGCCAGAGCACAAATAAGTGAACTCACAAGCTTTGAGGAGTTCCGCAATACAGTTGCAAGCTGGGAATGACTACTTACGAGGGCCTTAATCTTCTTGAAAGATGCAACAACAGATATTGGCACTATATCATAATGAATAATAAACAGTTAATAGTGATGAAAACTCAACCCACTGAATTCCAATGCAAAATCAATATACATCCTTGAATATAAAACTGGTTTGCAGCACCACAAACAAATTAGGTATTTCTGCAGGGACAAATCTTGCCCTTTAACTTGAAAGGTAAGCATCATATTAAGTATATTACAGAGCCCACAAACACTGAATCTAACTCTCTCACACACATTTAAAACCATAACAGTTCTCAAAGGAAAGAAACAGTACAAACAGATTAGTAATTACCATGTTCTGGAACACATGTTATCGAATTCCATAAGGACCAACTTCATCCCCATTTCAATTCATCCAATGTCAAATTAAGTTTGCAGCCAACATACTTTTAGACACATATTTGAACACTATTACATAGCATATAATCTGCTATAATAGAAAAATCAAGTAGGGTATACCTTTAGAAGTAGGGAGCTCCTTGCCTTCTTTAGTAAAAAACTCCCTCAACGACACCAATGGTTTCCCCTTGAACTCCTTAACTGTCACCTTCCTCTTATGCGAAAGCTGCGTCACCACAAACGATACCCCAAAAATAAAAAATCAAATAAAATATCGAATCCAAATTAGCAATAAGCGAGACCCGGATTTTGGCATACCCTACAAATCACGAGATCGCCATTTCATCGAACCCACGCTCCTGGTTGCTCTCCTCTGCTACTTTGGACTCCTCGTCGTCTGCTGATTCCGAATCTTCGACTCAGTGGCTTGGTCCATGTCCAATTCTTTCAGGATTAGACAGCAATTTCTGCGGCTGAATTCCGACCTACTTTATGTTCATTCTCAGATCTAAAAGAAACCCGGAATCAAACTCAAAAAGAAACTACAATTTGGTTTTACCTATTACCTACAAAGTGAAAAGGAGAGAAGGATTACCCATCCGTGCTGAGCGAATTTTGCTTTGCTCCGACATTGGATTGAGATCCTTCGATATGCAGGGTGAGAGAGAGAGAGAAAGAGAGAGGGGGAGAATGCGTTTTGCCCACAAAATAAAAATTGAATAGGAAGTTTTTGTTTGATAAAAAAAAAAATGTACGTGGGAAGTTTAAGTTTTGGCCCAAAAATTGGGCGGGCTGGATAACCTTTATACGGCGTGCGTTATCTGTGCGCCGTTAATAAGGATATCAAAACTACTTATTTAAGGCGTGCTTTAATTGCATGCCGTAAATAGCTTAAAAATACCTTATTTATGACATGCATTGGAAGCACGCCGGAAATAGCTAAAGACTTTATTTACGGCGTGCAATTAGAGCATGCCGTAAATAAGGTATTCTCTAGAGTTATTTACGGCATGCATTCAAAGCGCGCCGTAAATAAGGTACTCTTTATAGTTATTTACGGCATGCTTCACAAGCACGCCGTAAATAAGGTATTCTCTAGAGCTATTTACGGCGCTCTTTAAATGAGCGCCGTAAATGACCAATTTTTACGGCACACATGAATGCACGTCGTAAATTTTAAGCGGTAAGAGACTCTTTTTCTTGTAGTGACTGGTTTAATTGGCTTAACCCAAACGACACAATTGTTGCTCTCAACTGTCTGTTAGATCCAGGTAGTAAAGTTTCCCCCTTCTAACACCATAACCAAGTATCTGCTAAGTCAGAATGTCTTGAAATACACAGAAAGACGGATAGAAAGTCACAATACATGCAAGAGCCAAAATAATTTGACTCACAGTAAAAGATTATACGACAAAAAGGGAACAAATAACACATAATCAAGAGTCAGTGTATTAGATAAAACTACATAACCTTCTCCGATAACCGTAGTTTGAGTACCATCAGCTGTTGACACAACACTTCTAGGAAGGGTTAAGTATTTTCAAGAGTCTAGGGTCATTAGTCATGTGATCTGATGCATATGTATCAATTATCCATGTACTATTCATAGATGCCTTACTTCATACCTGACTGCGCTACATTAGCTGAGGTATTTGGTGGACGCTCACCCTCTGTAATAGCAACATCAACTTTGTCCAATTTCTTCCAATTGGTTTCATGGTGAAATCCCACCAATCTGGGTAGCCAATGACTTTATAGCACCATTTTTTTTTTAGTGGCCAGTGTCTCTACAATGAGTACAATCGCGAATCATCGAGCTACCCAGTTTGCTTGTGGTGTGGCGATTAGGAAGAATAGAAAAACCAAGAGGAGGACCCAGCCCATGTTGAGCAGCCAAAGCAGAAGACTCGGTAGAGTGACCCATAGCTTGCATGTTAGATTGCACCTTTCGAACATAGGCGTAGCTCTGCTCTAAATTAAATTGAGTCCTTGGGCAGAATCTCACCATGCACTTGATCATGTTCTAAGTCAAGCCCACTCAAGAACATATGGACTCGCATTTGGGTCATTGTTGATGCCGCTTGAATTGGTGCAGCAACAATGTTGGTCTAAGAGGCCATGCGTTGATCAATCTCTTGAAACATATCTACCAGTTCATTGTAGTAGGCAGGAAGAGATCGGCCATTTTGCTTTGATCCAAAGCACTTTTTATTCAATATAAAAATCCAAGTCTCATCTGAATCATCATAGAAGGTCTTCTCAACACTATCTCAAACATCCTTTATGGTGGGAAGACGTATGTACCGATTCATAAGGGATGGCTCCATGGAATCAATGAGCCAACTCTTCACTTTTTCATTTTTAGTTGCCCAAACTTCATATTCAACAAAGTCAATGTTAGGTTCGACCTTGGCTCAAGTCAGATAGCCAACTTTTCCTCGTGCTCATTCGCATCTGCACGAGGGGAGCCCATATGTCGTAGTTTGACTCATTCAAGACAACGCTGGTGGGAAAAGCCGAGTTGTCTTGGGTAGTGGTGTGATAATGGTTGATTATTTGTGGTTGAGGAACCTGATTTGCATAAGATCCCTGGCTGCCAGAGCCTTCGGCAATTTCTGGGATTGCAATTTGAGCAGAAAAACAGGGCAAATCTGGGACTTTTAGGTTTCAAGGTATATTCCTGGTGCAGCGGTTTGTGGTGGTGATACTTCAAGTTTTAGGTTTTTTTCAAAATTCAAGATTCGGGAAATATGAAACAAGTTCAAAGGATCGAACTTGCTTTGATGCCAAGGAGAATAAAAGAATTCGATATTCGTCAATGCTTTAATGTTTCATTTTTTTTTAATCAAACTCAAACTCATATGGCGGGAGCTAATATATTCATCTAATGCCAGAATAAGTCGTTACATACCTTTCTGCTGCCATATATAGATGGATAAGAAGATAGTGGTAGTACCCACAGTGGTACATAGAAATATTCTTGTCATGTATGTAGAAATAGCAGAGATCCTCAGTTAGTACTACTCCAGAGGAGCTAGAGAGACATAGAGTGCACACAACGTGCATTAGCGTCCTAAAAAGAAATTATTGTAAAAGACTATACTAAAACATAATTAATGGAGAAGGTCCAAAACTCAAATCCCAACTAGGATAGCCACAAAAGAAAAGTCCACCCAAGGCCCATCAGCCTGGTCCGGTCCAATCCACATGCTCCATCTCATCCCCATCGTACAAATAGCCAAGCCAAGCTCAGTCCGCCGCACGATACCACGACCTGCACCGCCTTGATCTGCGCCACCACGATCTCTCACTGCCTGTGACCCACATTGCCACAGGCCACGTCGCTACAACCTACGCCACCATCGAGAAAACCAGCACCGATCCAGGTCCTCACACCTCATACTGCCGTCGACCAAGAAAACCTTCATCAGGGCTCAATTGCTAGCTCTGTTAGCACAACCACCGCCTCTCACCATCCCAACCAAAACCATTCGACAAACCCAGAGCAACACCCCATCTGATGGAACCCCATAGCAATAGCCATCAATACTCGTCCGGTAGCAGATCCCAACCCGTGAGTCAGGGCGCTGCTGGACGAGGACGATTTCTCATAATCGAAAGTACGGCCTTTAGGGTTTTCCCGAGGAGAGAGAGAACCATAGAGAGTCTACAAGTAAAGTAAAAAAAATTCTGAGATTATCTATTCTTCTCCAATTTGAGGTATATATACTAATATAAGTGGTATTCTAATAGGAAACAATCTTCTTATAATTACAGGGTATAAATGACCATAACTATATAATAAATCAATTACGTAAATAAAGAAATAATCTCTACAGCGATTCAACATATAAAAGTGCCAAGAGCCTCACAACGGCTAGAATAAACTACAAAGGAAAAGTATTCAATCAGCATATACAATTGAATGAAGGTTAAATATATAGCCGATCAAATCTAATGGTTCGACCGTCCTACTAGAGATCATGTGCTTCTCCAATTATATCTCATCACAATAATTAGAACCACCATTGAAAAGAACTAGGTAGAAAAAGCCGTCACTGTCTCTCTCTAACCAGAGTTAGGGTTAGGGTTTTTTCTTTGAAACTTTCAAGAGATTTTCATGATGACCTCTGTTGATGCTATGGCTGCACGTTTGACTTCCTCCCTCACACTTGCAGAGGGGAAGAAGCAAGTTGATATGTGCCCAACTAAAGGGAAAGGATTACGACAGGCTGATGTTTTCATGGTGGGGAAATTGTTGACTGCAAGGGAATTCAAGTTCGTTCTTTTTTTTGGGATGTTTCGCAATGCATAGAAGGTGAATGGGAGTCTGCAGGTGGAGGAGGCAAATGGCCAAAGGGTGTTGTTTACGTTCTCGGTTCCATCTGATCGGGAGTGAGTTTGGCGAGGAGCGCCGTTGGGTTTTAATCGGGCCCAGTGGCGTTGGCCATGTATGATGGTGTTTCTCCTATGGAACAAGTACCTCTGGTGAAAGGCTCATACTGGATAACACTGTTGGGTATTCCTCCTGCATTCAGATCTGAAAGAATCATGATGATGATTGGTTATACTCTTGGTGATTTTCAGGAGATCGATAAGCCGGGGAAAAGGCCGGTAAGTATCGGATTCTAGTGGAGATTCCGTTTACTCGACCTTTGCCGCTGCAACATTGGTATTTGGTTGAAGATGAGGTGGAATTCTTATGCAAATTCCACTACGACAAACTGTTTGGAAGATGTGGGGTGTGTGGGTTGATAACTCATGTTGGCTTACCGTGCTCGGGGCCGGCATTAGATGAGGAAGAGGAGGCAGAGCATACAGTGTTGGGTGACCAACAGGCGGCGCTAGCGATGGCTGCGATCTAAGGTGGAAATACAGCCTCCAGTTCTGGGACAGGTCCAAGCAATAGCTGCAGGTTTAATGCAGCCATGCAAACTAGGTTTTCGGTGCAAGGCCAAACCCTAATTTTTTTAACTCAGGTACCAAACTCCATCCCAGAACACTTCTTGCCTACTCCTACCTTCAAACCACCCAGGAAAATCACCATCAGGGAATTAGACACAAGTGACATGATGCTTGAACCGGTGACTGGTAAGCGGAGGGATCGTGGTGAGTTGGAGGTCACCATATCGCCAAAGAAGGTGAAACTAAGCCTGGCTGTGGGAAAGAAGAATTTACAGTTCAGTGATTTGATTCTGGTTCCAGTGGAACAAGACGTAGGTGGTGTTGCAAAGAAGAAAAAGAGGGGGAGGCCAGCGAGGAGCAAGAATAAGCTTCCATATGGTACTGTAAACAAGACAAAGGCTACTAGGCTGGATCGTAAGGAGAGAAAGGAGAAGGTGGTGAAAACAAATCTGTTGGACAAGTTGAACAAGTTGGATGAAAGCCCTAGCTCTAACCCGAAAGGGAAGGAGCTTGTTATTGCTTAGTTGTTTTTATTTATGAGTCTTCTACGACGTTTCTAGCATCTTACATGTACCACAATGGCGTGCCTGGCATGTGAGGGTTAGATAAATGATTTCCTTTCCTTAGAATGGCGAGGTTTTTTGTTTTTTTTTTACATAAGCTTGCTTATTGGTGAGCGTCCCAAAGTTTTACTAGTTTGTATTAGCTTAGATAAGTTTTCACGGCTTGGTCGGGATTCTTATGTAAGTGTATTGTAGACTTTAGCTGTTTTGGCTATTGATCTAATACTATCAATTCCTTCAAAAAAAAAAAAGGTTAAATATATAGCCACACACAATGAAATATATATTTTCTCCGATTATTACAACATACAATGAAGATTTCTTACGAAGTAGACTGTAGACATCCCAAAAACAAAAAAAATGTGTCAAGCAGCGAACTTTGTAGCCGATATGGTATGACGGAAGGTCAAACTCACTACCTTAGGGCCGAATTCACTCTATGAAGATAAATCAATTTTATGCAAAGCTGAGTGCAATCTTCCACCAAAATATCGTTGCCAACCAAGGTGTTTGATCGAGGTCATACTAGGGGCCGATCTTACAAACAAATACCAAAAACATGGAGTTCAAATTGATCTTTAAAGTAGCAGCATCTATGCTTGGAATGACAAACGACTCAAGATTTCTTTCAAGTATATTTTCACATTGTTTATAAGCAGTATCAAATACATCTTCCCAGAAATAATTGCAGAATGACAATTATACATAAACAAACTGGGTAACGTATTTGGGTTACGTTAACCGCCACTATTCAATTCTCTCTGAAAAAGAACATCCATTTTCGCCTTTCCGCCTCGAACTTCTGTGCTTCTTCGCTCGAGCTCAAGATCAGTACAATTTGCCGAAGGGCAGTTTTGTTTCCTGACTGTTGCCTCCTAACTTAGTTGTGCACATTGGCTTGTTTCTATCCTCTACGTCTGCATCTCTCTTGCTATGCCTCACCTCGCTGTTTCTTGAGCTGTGTCCGCACCTCAGACAAAGCACGTTTTATCTCCTCATCATCTGGTGTTTGCTTGATCAAAATCTCATAGTCCTGTAATGAAGCATCCCATTTTCCCAACTACATGATACATCATCATAGAAAAAGTAATTAATCACAAATCACCTTAGAAAAGATGTGGAATAATGATGAGTAACTGCAAGTTGTTCACCTTGGCATTGCAATCTGCTCTTCTTAGTCTGGCCTTGCTGTAAGAAGGACGCACATTAAGTGCAGCTGTACAGTCCTCAATTGCTTGGTCAAACTGGCCAAGTTTGGACCGACAAGCAGCGCGGTTGCATAACAACACTGAGTTATAAGGGTCCTGCTCAAGTCCCTCCCCATATGCAACACAAGCCTCTGAGAATCTTGATGTCTTGAATAGCTCATTACCCTTTGATCGCGCTCCTGCAACAGCTCTAGCCTTCCTCATGACCATGTTTGCTTCCTTGTTGTTTGAGTCAAGACGGGATGCTCGTTGAGCAGCCTCCAATGCATCGTCGATTCTGTCAAAGCATTAGGCATTAGATACCAGATTGAACAATGATTGGACTAAGCCAGGCGCATTTCATCTTCTTTTAATAATGCACAATGACTAGAATGACTAGCATAAAACATGATATATACCTTCCAGCACACATGTCAACCTGAGCCCTTGTTACTAACATACTCGCGTTACTAATAGGACCGAAGTATTTAGTGCAAGCATCCACCCCAAAGTTTGGACCCCTGGATAAAGCCTCATCTGCTTCTTGGTGCCTATGGACCTTCAGCAAGGCCTCGGCTTGCAAAGAAAATATCTTTAAAGAGTAACAAACAAAACAAGGATTCACGTTAGTATGGTGTGCAAGTGTATGTGCATATATGTACATAGTTTTGAATACAGATATGATTTTCACCCATTAAATCTGATATTATGGACGATTGATATGTAATTGTAATAAAGATGAGTTTGAAATTTAGTAGGCTGACCTGTGGTGCTGAATCTGCACCAGCTGCTATAATGTTTTGTGTTTCCTTGATCAAGGTGTTCCAATCTCTTAACCTACGAGCCTCTGTGCACTTGTTCAGAAGAGCCTGAAGAGATCTCACTTTAGCCAAGTCCTCTTGATCAGCCTCTGGTCCAGAATGTTTATAGTGATATGTAGCTTTTTCAGCTTCCCCTAATCTGTATGCCCCACATGTATAACACATGTATTTTAATAACAACTAGCGTAACATATAATATTGAATTGTATGCAGTGTAATTAGTTTGTACCTAATGTATAAGGTTGCAAGACGATGGTGAGCCCTATGATAATGAGGTTCAATCCGAATGGCTTCTCTGCACTCAAAAATTGCCTCAAGAATTTGACCAAGAGCAGTTAATGCAGCACTCTTATTGCTCCTATATGAAGCCTTATCGGGGTCAATAGAAATTGCAGCGTCATACAAAGACAAAGCCTCTTCAAATCTTCCATTCTTGTAATCCTCATTGCCCATAATCTTCAGTGTCTCGGGGTCCATCCTTGTTGATAATGCGCGACAAAATGAAGTAGGCTGATTTTGCGAACTTGGTTTTTTCTCTTCTTTAGGAGCACTACTCTTCCCTACATTTCCATTCATCATCATTGGGGTTTCTTCTCTTGCTGTCTTTGGAAGGTAATCCAGCACGTTATTTGAGTTCGCATTTCCACCACCGCCTCCACCACCTCCTGTTCTCAAGTTACCCAGGTTACCAAAAAGCATCACATTGCCGGATGAAGCTCTAACGAATGTGCTACTCCCTTTTGATTTCTGGTGATCAGCAATCATGCTATCAAGCTCACCAGACAACCCAACTGCTTCCTTGGGAACCCTTTTGCCTTGATTAACATAACCTTGACTCGGAGCCATTCTCATTGCTCCTTGTTGGCCTTGGCCTGGACGTGAAACCATGGCTCCAGCTTCCTGAGGTGGCTTAGTGCTTCTACCCTGATTTTGATGTGGCTGTATAGGGGGCGCTCTGTTACTATATTGAGATGGTTTTGTGACGGGTTTTGATGAAGATTCTGATCCATTAGCCGATGACCCGTCAAGAAATGATGCCTCATCGGAGCCACCACGCCGCCTTCTAGAGTTACCACTTGGTGTTTTCACAAACTGATTGCCACTGGCGGGAAGGGAGCCCGTGGAAGTTGTTCTTCTTGGCCAAAAACTGCTCCGTCCAAACACAGCATTCAAAATGCCGCAACCTGATTTCTTCTCCGGCGACTCTCCCATTTTGGTAATTATGTTGCTTCAAGTCCGAGAAAATGGGGACGATTGCTTGCATACCATTAAGATTACCTAGAGAAGAACATCAGGTGCAGGTGGTAAAAGAAAACAGATTTGTTAAGAGTTCAAAAGGATCCAACAGAAAAATCCAGATTGAACCCAAGATCACATTTTGGAAAGAAAAGGCCACGAAAAATTAAAAATGAACAAAAAAAAATGAGAGAGGACTCAGGAGATGGTTTTCATGGTCCTCCTGGTTTTGGACTGGCTATGCTTAATTGTAAGAAACAATGGTCTCCTGCTTGATTTCTCTCTGCTTTGTGCAGGAGAGATATGACCTTGAATTATTGCATGATCAAAATTACGGACCGGAAGGAAATGACGACGACTAATGGCAGATTGGCAGGAAAAGAGAATTAAAAAAATAAAATAAAGTGTTGGGTGATGAATCTTTTGTTTCTGTTTCTGTTTCTGGTTTTGTTTTTTCTTTTTCTCATCTTTCTTTTTTTTTTCTTTCTTTCTTTCGTTTCTTTGTGTGGTGCAAATGTGGAAGCACAAGACCCGGTCTTTTGTTAAATGTTGATCTCTAGAATTTTAGAAATGAAAATGACTGA
Source organism: Rosa lucieae (assembly GCA_024704745.1). Taxonomy (NCBI): domain Eukaryota; kingdom Viridiplantae; phylum Streptophyta; class Magnoliopsida; order Rosales; family Rosaceae; genus Rosa; species Rosa lucieae. Next base: position 25,932,781 of record CM045493.1, on the reverse strand, counting down.
GACTGACTCACACAAACCCTCTTGTCAATCTGTCATGGCCTTTTTTTTTCTTTTCTTAGAGGAGGGCACGTCTCTATTGGTTTTTAGCATTCCACATAAGAAGCCAGCTGCGCACACCTAAAATATTAACAAAGATATGTAAACAAAATGCAGTTAAAGGTTTGAAAAAAAGACATGCTTCATTATAGCTGCCCCTAAATGGTTGCCTTGACTCTGAAGCAACCTTTCAAATTTGATCGAAATCAAAAAGGGAATAAGAAGTTCAGATTCTCTCCTTATGTAATTGAAACACAAAAGAATAAGGAGTTTCATATGAAAAAAAATGATAGGGGGGGGGGGCATATCAAATTAATAAATCTAACCAAACCCCATATTGAAACAGGGAAGTGAAGGCAGCTTCAGATTGTTAAAGAGCTTGAAGGCCAAATTTTGCAGTCAAAGAAGAGAACCAGAGTTAATCTGCGTGAGACTAGGCCTTTGGTGATTCTTTGAAGCATGGGAATTGGGAAGCATCTATCCCGTGTAATGGCTCCAATGTATATAAAGAAAAAACGATGCAGTTATATAAAATGATGAGATTATCTTTGGCTAAGATAACCGACTCATTCTCAGACTCCAGTTATGTAGTTGAAAGTTATGCTGGAAACCAGCTTCATAGATGCTTCCATTTTCTTCAGCTACCACAACAAATCAGTCATCAACTGATAATTTATTGCTCCCCAGTGCAATAGATACATCCTGCGATTATGTTATGTCAAAGACTTGAAAATGACAATATATTTGTCTACAGAAAATGAGGTTGACAATAGATGTGAAACGAATCCCAAGCATTTTGAAATATCACATTGAAACTCAAAATTTTCATGTATTCTTGCCTGATGAATAATCGAACCAATAAACTAAACACATTCTAAAAGAATCCTATATCACTGCTTAGTCAAGAGTGGTATTTGAATTCTGTCATATCTATTAACTGTGTGAAAGAGAGAGAAAGGAATGTAAAAAGGAAAAGTAAAAATCTCCATTACACTAGGCGAAACCTTTCAGTCCTTAAGTTGAGGTTCTCTTGATTTGAGCTCCTTTAGTATCGCTTCTGACAGTTCCTCTGCATTGTACTCTACACCAAAGCATCTCACAACTTCCATGTTTGGACTCATCAAATACCTGCATGTTAATAAAAATTAAAAAAATACATATCCAATTACGCTAATCTGTGAGAAAAATGATAGGAAAAATGTTTTAGGCAGTGGCTCACATGTTGTGTGAAGACTCAACGAGATAATCATCCCCATCTTCTTCAATCTTTCTGAAAAAAACACGATATTCCTGAGCCATCTGTCTTATAGCTGTTACAGGTCCTGTTAGCCCTAGAATGTTTGATTCAAACTCTGCAGTCCATGGGTGTGGGGAAGCCAAAAGAAAGTATTAGACAAACCATCTGTTTAAATTATTAGTCTATAACATAAGAAATATTGAACAGAAGGAGAATGGAACCTTTAAGGTAGGCACGCAGTTGAGAAGGGGTATCACGTTGTGGATCAATTGTGACAAATACTGGTAAACTTTGAGATTATGTCTTGATTCTGGTACCCAGTAAAAGTCATATCATATAAGTGACTGAAACTTGAAATAGTTTTCAACTATGAATTACTAATCGAAGTACCAAACCTAGAATGTTTATGGCCTTGGCCATAATCTGGACTTGCTCTGGTCCAACATCAGGAGAGGAAGTATATCCAAAATAGAGTACCGCCCAGTTGCCGCGAAGATTTTTCTCAGTAACGGTACGATTCTCTGTGTCCTCTAAAGTAAATGGACCACCAATTATAGGTCCCTTGAGATTATTTACACACGAGCAGTTATCCTGGCCTGCAATAAATAGAGAAGCGGTAAAAAAAGGATGGCACTTGTTTACACTCAGATCCCAATTCCCCGAAGTTTTAACTGAATTAAGAAAATCAATTGATCAGTATGACAAAATTAAAATGGGTCGAAGGTTGGTGGAATGTGTTAAACTTAGCCTTCAAGATCATATAAGGTTGCTATGTGCACTTTAGTCATCATTAGAAAGTTACTATCCCAAAACACTGGCAGTCCTAACTCAGGGCATTACTCCAATGAAATTTGCAACCTAGTAATAAATCCTACTATCCATCACGTAACACCTACATTCTTTAGGTGCGTATTTCCCTTCCCACAAGTCAACCATTCTGGTACCCATAGTTACTCATGAAACCCTCTATCTGGTAGACACAAAGAATTGAGTATTACACATATTGCCTCAGCCAAAGCTGGATATAATGAAAAGATTATTCCTCTGAATACTAGTTACGCCCCAAGCATGGCATCTAAAGATTTCTCAAGTGGAAACTCTGAACCATGAAGATAGCCCATGTTCCCTCAATGTTTCATGCCTGTTGACGAGGCACAAGGAAAATGACCAGCTTTAATCTTGATAAAAAAAAAAATCACAGTCATCCCTCTATCAATGCCAAAGTATCGTACCAACTTCATCAATGTGTTGTACAATTAAGCTTAATAACAGATTCATACTATAATGATTATGCAGCTCAATACAATTCTGTGATTTCTTTCATAATCATTATACTCAAATGATTATCCAATTGCCAACAAAATAACAAAATAAATAAAATAAAACTCAGATGCATCTCTACAAATTTACCAATAATCTCATCAACAGAAGTAATTGATTTGGGACTATGGAATTCTCTGCTTCCACATTCATTAACGTACAAAAGGGCAACTTTGAAAAAGAAATCAATTAGACAGTAGTAATAATTCAAGATAGCAAATGTTTGACTCATATGTCAAAAATCCCACTGGATGCAAAAGCAACTAACCCAAAGGGTAAAAGACGCAGTCCTGCATGATGAAATATTTGACATGACATGTAAAAATTTGTCTTTACGTCTGCAAATCAAGAAATAAACCTCAACAATATACATTATACAAAATTATCTTTAATGAAGTACCCTCCTGAGAAAATAGAATACAGAGTATCTCCTCAACAGTTCAGATAAGCAGTCTAATTACATTGCCTTTTAACATTTAGATAACCAATATTATAAGGACTTGAAACTGGAGCCTCTAGACTGATCATACGAACTCTTTTACTTTCCAAATGTGTTTACAGTCAGAAGCAAAGATTCTTAGACCATTCAAACGAGCTCCTTGGAATGAGAATACAAGTACAGATTAGATTGAATACCATTTTTATCCAAATGAATACTTTAATTTTGCCTAATGGAACAAAATGAAGAGGAAGAACAAGAAGACCAAATTGATATAATAAGACCATAAATTGCTAAAAGTATTCACTATCATGAAGTTTGCAGATTCCAACTTTAATGAAATAAAATCCAGATATTTAGTGCTCTAATATCACAGATTGAAAGTAGTACCTTTCGTTACTACTCTCCTCTCATCATTATAATGAATGAAAGCTGCCAACCCAGCAAATCCTAGTAGAGTAGCAGCCGGCTGCAGAAAAAGTATATGAATATGAGTCATATGACCAACAATCTAGATTCTCGACAAAACAGAACTAAAATGAGAGATCTAAAAAAAGGAGAACATGAAAATATGAGATGATGCTTATTGTTCATCATGTCTGTAAATGTGCACCTCCAGAACAAGACACAGATAGCAATACTAGTAAGAAAATGAAAAGAGGAAGGCAACATACAAGGACGAAAGAACCCCGAAAGGGAGAAGGTGGTGTATCTACTGGTGTTGAAGTACTGATATCTGTTCTCCCACTAGCACGTTTCGATGAATTTGCATAATTTCGAGACTGAATTCTCTTGGATGGGGCAGACCTACAGCAGACACAAGGGGTTCAATAGAAATCCGGAAGAGAAAACCATGAATCAAAACTTTAAACAGATCCCCAATTGCGCTCAAGAGTATATCTGATGCTTGCCAAAAGGATCATTCTGACATTGAGCACTCATCGCTCCACAATATCCGCATATAACCAAAAATCACCCATTTTGGATTTTCAGGAGCCTCAAGCACAAACCCCAGTATACTTCAATGAAACATAAAAAACGAAAACTCCAATTTCCAGAAATCCTATACAAACATCCATTGGTAAACCAGAAAACAGCCAGTATCACATAGTTAACATTTCCTTCGACACCCGAAAATATATTAGTTTTTCAATGTGAGACATTTCGCACCAGACACAGAACATGCCCTGCAAAACCAACTTGCAAGAACAGTCCCCAAGAGCACACATACACTACTCCAACTCTCCAAGATATCTACTTTTTTGGGTTACAACAAACATATATATACCAATATTCAAATCAATGCAAAACCAAATTCAGAATTGCAATCTAATCAGCATAACATGAACCCAACAAGTTGAAACCGAGTGATTCAAGATAAAAGATTGAATCTTGAGAGACCCAACAGCACTAATGGGTAGTGAAACTAGTCAAGAAACGAAGATTCTAGAGGGGTTTTAGAGTGTTCTTTACCTCCTGAGTAGATTTAAAGCCTCCTTTGAACGGTGTTTGAAGGAAAAGAAACAGAAGCGAGAAATGGGCATCGTTCCTTAGGAAAATTGCTTCAGTAGAAAACGAGCTCTGTGAATTGATCTTTTGAGCCAAAACCCATGTCGGTTTTGTAGGACGCTAAAACCCTCAAAAGACCAAAACCTTTTCCCTCCGTACTCTGATGAGTTGCCTTCTTTGTCAATATAAACCAAGAAATTCCGACCTTGTTTCAACCGTCTGATCTGATGACTAATAGACTTTAATTTGTTTTTGGAAATAAAGCTTTGTGGATATTTAAGATAATGATTTTATGTTTAGAAAGTAAAAAAGAGACCTTGGAGTGCACTCCAAGATCGTCCTAAATTTATGGTTCTCTACAATTTGGTTCTAGATATGGCATTCTTCAAACACCTTTGAATTTGACTATTTGAGAGAGGAAAGTAATAACCTAATTCTGTTGATTATTGTTGTGTGATGGGTGCTTAAATGTTTGGCCAAATATTACAATAGCACAATTTGTTTGCCTGTATTTCGTTTCACATGGAATGGGCCGGTCATGTCCGAGTTAGTGAACATCTTTGGTTTGAAGCAAGAATGAATGACTTAGATGTGTAATTTTACTCTTTAGTATATATTGTAGTTTGTTTTTCTCGCAAATCCACGTCAACTGTAAATTCCTTGTGCCAAACTGCCACCATTTATGCATGTTATACCTACGAGGCTACGATTCATGCATGCTATACCGGGATATGTTTCAAGCGTGTGTGAAAGGTGTTAACTAGAAATTAGTCTTGCAATAAGATATACCTTAGAAGAGAATGTTATAGATGTTTTATTCTCTTTAAATGCATGTAAGTTAGACAACACGTCGACACATGTTCATTGGCAGCACAACGGAGTAGAACCTTCTCTTCTAATAAATAGCCCTTCTGGGCCTCAGGATACTTGCCTACCGTTCCCTCGTAAACTGGTAATGGCTCTGAAGCAACGTACTATGACAAACCCCATATCAAAGATGTACCACTATTATCTATATATAATAAAGAACAACAATTCCAATGATTGCAGTGCTGTTACTGGTCAATTACTTGATCACTTCAAACATCTTGAGCTACAATTTTGAATGATGTGTCACAGTGATATTTGCTATTATTTGCATGAGGATGATGCTAAATCTCTGTTATTTACTTAACTCCGTGTTTTTTGGTGGGGTGGAAGAGAAAATCAAAAAGCAGCAAAAGCTCCAACTTAAAGTAACCCTAAACGATCAAACTTGAGAGCCACCCTCACCTGGAATTGGCATGTGGATCGAGGAATGTAACAACTAACAAGTATGCTTCCGTAAAGACCCATGTTCATCTCAATTGCATCTTAATTAGATCCAACTTGAGAATGATGTAGCGACATTTGCATCTTAATTAGACATATTATTAAGATTCTGTAGGTACAATTTTTGTACATGTCGTGTTGGCATTCCTATACAAAGCTACGACAAAGTCTATTTACTGATCTCAGAGAATCTCAAGTAAATACATCTACATAAGCATGGGATTGCAACACGTGCCAGTCAGTAGTCAGTTTTATTAGGAGTCTGTTTTTGGGAAGTAGGTTTTGGGTTTTATGTAATTACGTTTTTAAAGATATTTCTGATTGATAAATAGGTTTTGTAGTCCTAGACATTTTAGGATTTGGCTATTCCTAATTGATTATCTTTAGGATTTGGTGGATATCTTGTGGGATTGAGGATTGGCGTTGGTCTATCATATATTCAGAAATATGCACGATCATAGGTGAGAACTTGGTAACACAAGAATATTTGGTGAGTCTTGCTTGGTTGCTTAAGATTGAGTCTTCACAAGAGTCAAAACACTTGGTCCATGTTTAAGTGTTCTTGATCATTTTTCATATGCATTAATTCTCTTGATATCAGTATCGAGGCTGTGAAGAAAGAAGAGCGATATTTGGTGATCGTTCAAGTGAAGAAGGAGTTCAAGACGGAAGACAAACTTCGTATTAGTTTTTGTCTAATCTTTATAGCCGAGCTAGTGTTATTCAAGTTTGTAAAGAACATATCCTTCATCATAGCTTAATTCTTATTTTGGGTTGTCAAGAGTAAGAGCCCCACAGTGTTTTTAATATCATAGTTGAGGTTTTCACTGCGTAACCAGAAATCTGGTGTTCTGTTTGTTATTTTTGGTTTCTGTCCAGTAAGGATTGATCATTGATACGTGCCTTGCAATCCTCATTCTCTAGGAAACACATTCTGTCCTTGCATGTATTTTCAGATTCATATACATGTAATTAACAACATAAGAGAAAGGGAAATGAAAATTACATGGTAAAAGAGCTGGTGGGATAAAAGCAGGAGGTAAGTTTACATGCTCCCGACCACTTCAACAGGCTGAGAGAACAAATGCTTGGTTTTCATTTTCTGTATGGCATCGGCAGGATTGAGGCTTTTGGGGCACGTGGCAGTGCAATTCTTTATAATGTTGCATCTATATAGCCTCTTCTGGTCCTCTGTTAATGACTGCAATAGCTCCTCTGTGGACTGATCCCGACTGCCAAAAAAACTCATCCATAACCATAAGAAAATAAACCTTCAATCATCAAACAGATATAACAATCATAATCGTTATTTTTCCCTATATAACACGCAGTCACCAAAACCTTTCCCACAGTTTAGTTGCCGAAGAGGTTTTAGTGCATGCTAAGCGCAGGTATCTCTGAAGTGGTATTATACTCGTCAGAAATACATGAGGTACATAACAGATGATGGAAGCTGAACAGGTACAGATAGATGTTCGAAAAAACTACGCCAGATCAAGCGAGATCCAAAAATGAAGGAAGTGTATGGAAGGCTTTTAGTCAACATTATCCATGTTGATGTCAAAAAACAGTTCAATGGGAAATAATACCTTCTCAGATCCATGCATTTAATTTGGATTTGGCTATGTTCTTTTGAATTTGGTGTTATTCTTGTGCATGAGTTACCATTTACAAGAATTTGGCATAGATGATATCATGATAGACATCAATAATTCCAAACTAGAGTCCTGTCAGACAAAGTAATTCAATAATTCGAAAAATGCAGATGATCAATTAACTACTTGTTGAAAAATTACCTGTCAGATATCCATCGATAAGCATGGAGCAAAGCCGCTGGTCCAAGGAACTCCTCCGGATTCCACCAGTAGGAAGGGCATGAGGTAGAACAACAAGCACAAAGTATAGATTCATAAAGCCCATCAAGCTTCTTCCAGTCTGCAGGCGATTGCTTGTACTCCCGACCATCCTCCGGGGCCTTTTTAGTCTTCAGCCATGGTTCAATCAACCTAGCCAGTTGTTATATGTCAAGATTGAAACTCTAACGAATTAAGATGCATATATACTAATGTTATAAATTTTTAGTATAGTTACTTCAACTCTCATGAACTCTAACTTTAGGCTCCATTAATTATATGGAGTATCTTTGACAAGGTTTGAATCTGACAAAACATTGCTACTTGATTACCATGACTATTTGCAACTTTACATCCGAACTATCTGTGAAATAAGTATATGCAATGAGGCATTGAAATTCATTGTCGATCTTCTTAATATTCTTCTGACTTGAACTATATGTTGAGGTCTCGAGGATTGTCATTCTCTAAACAATTAGCAATTAATTTGTAGATCTTAGAAGGGGCCTAGAGGGGGGTGAATAGGCTCACAACCAATTTTTTCGTTCAAAAACTTTCTTAGGGATTGCAATTGGGTGATCAATCCTGAGTGCTGATATTGAACAGAATGTATTGAACAATCAACCAAGCCAACTAAAGCAATAAAGAACACATGTTTTGTTGACGTAATAAAACCCTATCAAGGGAAAACATCTGCGTGGCCTTTACTCTTGAAAGACCAAAACCAAATCACTAATGAAACCAAATCTCAAGATTACAACACAGAGGTTACACTAATCGCGGCAACCTTTCTAGACTCACTCACTAAACTGTTTGTACTCAAATCTTGCTAATTGTTTACACAAGTGAACAACTCAGAAATCTTACTAAGACACAAGCTATGAACACACAGCAAGTCCTTCTTGAAGATTTCACCTTTGAAGTTTGCAATACCCAATTGACCTCATGGGATGCAAGAGATGAATATGCATGAATGGTTTTGTGTTTTTCAAATTGTTTTCAACATGGAATACAAGACACTTTGAAAAGCAGAAAACCAAAGAGATAAACTCTTGATAAACAAATGGACTGAAAAAAAAAAGTATTTTCAATATTGAGAATGAACAGAGTAACCAAGTATATATAGGAGGAAGAGGAAAATCAGTTCACTTAACAACCCCCTAAGCTCAATTGGAGTAGGTAAAGCCATGCCCTTAATTTCAAATTGCACATGAAAACCCATTCCCCAAAATTTAATTTGGAAAACCAAATTTAGAAGCCAAACACTCCAACTCCTTAATCAAAACTGACACCCGAATGGAACCCATAAAAAACCATTGACTTTGTGAAAGAGATGCCATGTATGAGCTTACTTGATCGAGCCATGATGAAGAGGGGTCTTCTTCTATCTTCAAGTAAGTTGTTTCGACATGATAACAAGTTCAGATGGGCAAGCAAGACAGCAAGCTATGATGAGGTAACAAGTTGCAATTGAACTAATCTTCAAAACTTGGTCTTGGTATTCGACAACAAGGCAGCCCCTAAAGAGAAGAAGAAGCAAGTTGCAATTGAACTATCATGCTAAGATGGGGAAGCTGACAGCAAACTGATCTTCAAGACTTCAAGTGGGTCTTTGACAGCAAGACAACCACGATTGCAACAATGGTAATTACACAAAGCAATTATGGTTGTGGGCTGCAAACTTGGGCTTCTGACTCTTGGGCTTAATGGGTAGAGTGTTTTTGTTAAAGTGAGAAATGCCAATACATGATATATGTCAATACATGGTACGGGAAGGATCTAAAGCGGACGTCCGCAACCCAGAAAAAGTGCGGACGTCGATGAAGCAGGAGCTTTCAAGCGGTGACGGAGGCGCGGGCTGGCCGGATGAAGGCCGGAGGTGTCCCAGACCTCTTCTGGGCAGAAATCAAGGTCGAAGGAGGTCGGGGTTGCAGGTTTCTAGGCTTCCATGGTTTCCGGCGAGCTCGCTGCACACCGCCGAGTTTCCGATCACCCTCACCTTCGTCGCTTGATCAAGGCTGTCTGGGATGTCCAAAGGGTGCGTCCGGCACCCGCAGCGCAACGATCACAGTTTTCCCGACGTCCGAGGAGGGACGACCTCACTTTTTCTGGGTTGCGAACGTCCTCTTCAGAACCTTCCCGATACATGATATACTAACATAATTTAACCTCATAACGTTAACTAAATGGGATGATATCCTCTCCTAAGCTCCTTATCAACCTAACCTACCTAAGCTTTTAACCACATAGTGACATGTGTTAATAAGTACATCTAACGGCTTGTATCAATTTTTCCCCACTACACTTTTATTTTAATTTTTTAATCCTTACTCATTTCACGACCAAGCAGTAGTACTGCTCCTTTGTCTTCTTCATCAAGTTCAAACCATGCTCTTTTTTTTGTTCTTCTTATTTTTCTTTGCAATCCCATTCCTCTAAAAGAAAAGCCGCAAAGTTTCAATCTTACAAATTTCCAACGACACCCAGTACACCAATATCGATTTTCCGACCGGCCCAGATGGACAAGGAGCCTCTACTCCCCTACACATCAAGCCCAAGGTGAAATCTCTCACCAATTTAACAAATCTCTGGCCTTTACTGAAGCGCGACGAAGTCCAAGTCCCTGAGTTTTGGTGAATTAGGTGTCGCCGGAAAATAGGGGAGGATTTAGTGTCTTTCTTTCTTAAGGTTTAGTGGGTGAGCTTTGGTGAATTGGGGACCCAAGATTTCTTTCTTCTTCTAGTGTTTGGTAATTGATCTGGGTCTTCTTCTTATTTGATTTATTAGGGCAAATATTGAGAAAGTTTGAATCTGTTCTGGTGTTTGGGTAAGAGATGATGGTTTAGTGTGTTTCTTCTTCTTCAATAATACAAACAGCAACTAATCAATAATGATTTGAGATGAATGGGGTTGGGGTCGAATTGTTAAGCTTTGGATATGTATGAACAGTGTGATAAAGAAGAACAGACAGAGTACAGAGTGGGAGCTGACAAGAAGAGAGGAAGGAGAAAAGAATAGAGAAGAGGTCGAACAGGCCCGGCCTTGCCCAAGGGCAGCCTTGGCAACAGCCCAGGGCCCAAGGCAAGGTGAGGCACCACATATATATATAGATATATATATATACATATACATATATATATATATACACACATATATATATATATTATAATTTTCAATAATATATATGCTGCAGAATATTTTTAAAAAAAATTATTCCAGAATTTTAGATTCAATAATTGTGTGTTTTCTTCTTCTTCTCATTCTTCTACTATTCAAGTCATCGAGAACTGTAAAAAGTCTAGCACCATTATAATAGAATCTCTCACTCTCTCCAAAATATTGAAATCAAACGAATTTCTCTTTAAATTTGGGGTTTCAATAGTTATTCAATCCCTCAATTCATTTTCATCAATCATTTGTCCCTCTAGTCTTTCTCCTGTATGTTTTTCATCTCCCAATCTTTCTCCTCTCTATTTTTTTTAGTTTTTCCAAGGTGATTAGACAAGTTTTTTTTGGCATTCCATGATGCATGTCGAAGTATATATCAAAATAAGTATTTGGTGTTCTTCAATTTTGAAACTACGAATAGTAGAAGTTATATTTCTTGTTTTTGTGGTTCTAATAATTATTCTAAAAACTTGTTAATTCGTAACCGAGCCAAATTAATCTCGATCAGAATCATCATAAAAAAAATTCTCCAGATCAGCCCTGGACACCAAAAAAAAAAATTCACCCTGGGCGTCAAGAACCTCAGGACCGGTCTTGTCGTCCTGAGGTGGAATATGACAAACATCTGGAAAGGGTATTATTGTAAAATTAGTTAGTTACTCAAGGAGATTTGGACCATTGGATGTCATTTTCGCTATGTGTCTGACTCTAGTGAAAAGCTTAGGTAGGTTAGGAGAGAAAGGAGATTAGGATCTCCCTAACTAAATTCCAAGTCGGAATTGCTCCATCTAAATGTGCCCCCAAAACAATAACTAGCTCTCGATCATCTTACTTGTACTGCAGGTAGAAATTAGTGAGATCAACAACTAGATCTTTGATCACAAACATATGAGGCAGCGGAGTTATAGTTGTGGCTGTTGAAGTGTCTGCATCATGGGTCTGAGACAGGCCACGGTGTTGGCCGGTTCCATCAATATTCATGGCACATGACCCACATATTCCTTCTCTGCATGACCTCCTATAGCTCAGGGTTGAATCATCCTCTGCTTTTATCCTCTGTAGTGCATCCAAAACCTAAAAAATTCCCGACTTTAGAACTACAGAAATTAACCGTAGGTAAAACGAACCAAAATTGGCTTGCTTTTATCAAGGACTAAGAATCTAGCTACGAAAAGTAAAATGATTAAAAATTACCATTGGACCACAGTTGTTGAGGTTCACAAAGTAAGACTTGAGGTAAGGCTTGTTGTCGGGATGGTCGGGGCTCCATCTGTAAATCTTGAACTCCGTTAGAACTTTGTTTCTGCTTCTGACAGTTTCATGGGTCTCAAAAGCCTCTTCTGCATGTACTTGTGCAGCAGGGTGTCCTTTCAATATTGGAAAGTCTTGCTGCTTCTTTGGGTCCGCTTTGCCTACAGCTCGAGCTACTTTGTTGTAGCCATGGCGGATCCAGCTCTTTGACATCTCGGTTACCTCTCTCTCTCTCTCTCTCTCTCTCTCAAGTTTTGCAAATGATCCAGGCGACTGCTGAAATGATCGACCATTTCAGTTGCACACTTTGAGGGTTTTGCATGTAGTACAGGTGTAGAAACTAAGAACACAAAAGATATCCGTAACCGCATAAGTGAAACACACTTGTCTCTAAACTTGTCACCGAGATCAAATTGGGCCTTGACTTGGGCTTCTTCTGGTCTTAAAAAGGGGCAAAAACATTCAGGTTCGAAGAGATATGAAATCCTCCCGAGTTTCCTTCATTTTCTTCGGAGCACATTACCACCAACTGCAATAGCTTAAGCCCGGTCAGCAACTTTTATATAAATCAGGAAAAAGCGCTATTGTTTATAGTTTATATTAGTTTGAACATGTGCATTCAAAGTCTTTTTTATGGGAAATTCAAGTGTAGTGGTGAGTATCTCATACCCACATTTACAAAAGTGAGAACAAATTTTGTTGTCAAAGTTGAAATTTGAGTCATACTTTGTGTAATCTTAGTTCTAATAATGGTAATTACATCTCTTACGACATTTTACAAGTTTTTGAACAAATTCGTTGTCAATATTGTAATCTTAGTTCTAATAATAGTAATTACACCTCTTACGACATTTTTACAAGCTTTTGAACAAATTCGTTGTCAATGTTGTAATTTTTGTTTAACTATATGTAAATAGTGTAAATGAATATGGTAACTTTTGTTCTCAATGTTGTAATTTTGGTTCAAATATTTGTAAATTTTTGTTCAAATAGTTGTAAATGAGGGTATCTCATACCCACAAATACACTAGCTTGTCTCCTTTTTTATTAGCATGTATTCGGGAATATAAACGACTATTGAAAAGTTAAATTAACTTTTAAAATTCATTTATGTAAAAAAATCAATGCAAACAGAAATCGCTATTGATAGATGATCATGAGAATGTTGACTTCTATCAAAATCATTCATTTATGACGTCCATAGTTGTGTTCGCATCTGAATTGTGATTGAAGAACTTGTAGACATCCATAGTCATAGGAGTGGGCCAAGAAATAAGGGAGGAGGAGGCGGCTGAGGTTGCTCCAAAACCACCGACGACAACAAAGGAAACCCCAGCTCACCGTACTATGGGTTTGTGTAGAAGAATATAATCGTAACGGTCTTTGGATTAAGAACTTAATGAGTCTGGCAAAGTGCTCGCTTATTCGATCCTTCCAACAAATTGACACACTACTAATACTGAACAAGTCACTCTGGAACAACGAATAAACCATACACGAATCATGAAACTAAATCCAAGTTGTGTAGTTTTTTGGCCTTGAAACTTCGTAGTTTTGTCGACCTGTGATGCTCAAACAAAGCCATAATAGAGAAAGGTCAGAGCCTCGGGTCATGTGTAGAGAAAATCCCAAATACAAGTCAATCGTCAACTGCATCCACTAGTTTATAAAATTCATAAGCCGCGTGGGGCATTTTGACCCAAACTAGGAGAGACTTACTTTTGATCTAGAGTTTGGCTTCAATGTTGAAATTTGATCCTCTATGCGTCAGCACTAGACACAAATTGCGTTACTACTTATTATGTAGGATTAAGAGCATGGTTAAGAATTGCTTAAATCTTGTGAAGTTCCGGAATGTGATAAATTTTGTGATTATTTTATCAGTATTATAGAGGTTTCTAAAATGAGGATTGCATGGATACACTAGTAGTAGTAGTAGTAGTACACTTTCTAGATGTCTACATTCACAAGGCATCGAAAATTAAACCTAACCAAGATACAATTGGATGCAAAAAAGAATCAAAAAGAGCACCGAGCGTAAACCAGGTTATGTAATAAGTTACAATGGTATGACCGACCATGTACACATGTTCTGCATAAAAAATATACGCCAAACAGAGAGAAATCTCTCATCAATGTAACTAGTGATATAACTGACAAAGCATATTCCGTGTAAAAAGATAGGCTAAATAGAGGAAAATCTTCCACCAAAGTAACCGATGAACCAAAACTTAAAACCCATTTCAATTCATGACGAGCTTGAAAGATAAACAACTTAAATAGGGAAGAAGTAAAATTATTTAATCAAATCAATATCATGCAAAAAATACATACAAATCAGAATTTGAGAATATTCGTTGTCAGTCATTGATGTACATGAAATTCATTCAATGCATGTGAAATCCACCTTAGAGGTTTGATGCATCAACAACCGATGGGGTCATCTTTGTATGTGAGGGTGTTTTTGTTGGCCAATAAATACATTAGGGTTATTTAAGTACTAATTTTGTCCAAGTCAAAAAGAAGAAATTTTAAAAAGTGAAAACAAGTTGGGTGATGTCCAATCAGATTAACAAAAAAAATTAATTTGCTGTCCCATTGAATTTAGGTGAGTATTGAAGGAAATACAGTAAAGGTGGATTCCAATTACCTCTCATAGGATTTAGGCCCGTTTGTTAGCCAGGAAATCAATTCTGGAATGTGAAATAGCTTTCTGTTGAAGGAAAACCTAATTTGTGTTTAGCCCAAACTCTAGGTTACTTGACCTAGTGGTAATATGATTTAATTAGAAGGATCTAGAATCCTAATCAATGTAGAATTACTTTTCTTGTATGATTGAGATTCTATGCATTGTAATCCTCTATATAAAGAGGCCCCTATTATCAATGAGAATACACAGCAAATTCCTCTCAAATTCAGTTTCTCTACAACACGTTATCAGCACGAGCCCTAACCCTAGCCCTAAAAACCAAAACTCTTCTCACCAAAACTACCACAAGCTCCTAGCCCTTGCTAGCCATGCCGTACGCTGCCCCTGCAGCCCTTGCGCACCCGTGTGCCGCCTACTGCCCCTGCAGCATTGCCGCACGCCTGCTGCCCCCTGCAACTTCCTGTGCAGATCAGGCTGCTTGCACACCCCGAAACATCTTGTTCGGGACCTCTGATCAAAATCCTTTCTTCATCAAAGTTGTTCATATATGTCTCTTCTATCTGACCTCCAAATTTCAGACATATTTGAGTCTTTTTGAGACCTGTACACCATTCGAGGTGGGAGCTGTTCAGCATGCTTGTTCCTGTGCATATCAGTCAGTTTGCAAGCCCCGAAACGTCTAGTTCAGGACTTCAGATAAAAATTATTCCTTCATCAAAGTTGTTCACCTATGTCTCTTCTATCTGACCTCCAAATTTAAGCCCAATCGGAGTGGTTTTGTGACCTGTACACCAATCGGAGTGGGAGCTGTTCAGAAGAGAATCTGCTCCGAATTTCAACAAGTTTGATTCGCCTAGGACTGAAGCTCGTCTGCAATCCTACAACGAGGATCGAATATGCTCTGCAATCCTACAACGAGGATCAAATACGCTTTGCAATCCTAAGAGGTATGGTTTACTAAAAGTTCCCGTTTTTGAAGTTTTTTTTCTTTTTCGCTTCTTTTTCTCAGGGACTTCCAACATCCCTTCTTCTACCCCCCTTTCTTCTTCATAGGGGAGACCAATAGCCGAACTGTGGGGGTTCGTGCTCACTCCAAGCTTAGAGCTTGTAGAGTCCTCCAAACTTAGAGTTTGTTGAGAAGAAAACGATCGACCATATACATCGTCGTTTCTATCTAATCCAAAACCCCTCTTGGAATTCGATTTTCTTGGAAGCGACTACGCTCAGAAAATTCCTAATTTCTTGGAAGCGACTACGCTCAGAAATTTAATAGTTTTTCGTGGTAGCCTTTTTCGCTCCGAAACTAACCCTAATCTTGTGTTGTTTTTCAGGATGAGTTACCTGAATAAGTTGAGCTTTGTCCCACTCGAGACAACTGGCGCAGGATACCATAGATGTGGTCCGAGATGTGCGCCAACATCTTACTGATGGAATTCTGGAAACCATCCAAGAGCCTGGTCAGAACGTGCTCTCAATCGAGCAAGCTACTGCTTTTGAAGCAAAACAAGCTAAGGCCATAATTCTCATGACAAGGCACATGAATGACGCGCTCCAAAATGAATACCTCAATGAGGAAGACCCAAGAAAGCTATGGGTAGAACTAGAGCAGCGATTTGGCAACGTTCGTGACTCCCTGCTTCCTGATTTAGAAGTGCGATGGCATAGCCTCCGCTTTTGTGATTTCAAGTCTGTGCTTGATTATAACTCGGAAGCTCTTCGTATCAAGTCTCTGATGGAGTATTGTGGCCAAGCCATAACTGATACGATGTTGATCGAGAAGACTCTCTCTACCTTCCCCGTCTCTGCATTGATGATTTCAAAGAATTATCGGATTGATGTAAATGTAGGACGTATCACAAGGTTTCATGAGCTCATTGGCGCCATGAACGTAGCTGAAAAGCACGATAATATCCTTGTGAAGAACTATAATGCTAGACCCGTGGGAACTAAGCCTATTCCGGAGTCTAACTATAGTCGCGCCCCCAATGGAGGACGCAAGGAGCGAAACCCTAAGGATAGGGACAATTCTGGACGTTCTGGTCCACATATTCGCCCTAAAGAGGAAGGAAATCGCCAAGAGAGGCGTGCACGGAACCGTAGAGGTCAACGTGTGAAGAGAGAGAGAGGTGGAGCCTCCGACCATGGTGGTAACGCCACCAAGAGAATAGGTCGTTCAAATCGCGCCCCAATGGCGCCTCGATCAAGGGAGCCTGACCATGATGATGTTTGTTTTCGATGTGGATCAACTGAACATTGGGCTAAAACATGTACCGCACCCCAGAATGTTGCAAACGCATACAAGACGTATCGTGAAGCAAGGGAAGCAAATTACATGGCACAAGATGATCAAGATGGTGATCTAGATCTAAGGGTGGAAGACTACAAGGATCAAGACCCAGAAATTGGCGATTTTGATTAAGTCTTTTTATTTTCCAAGAGATGTAGGCGATTGCCATATTCCTTTTTATTGGATTAGATTTTCTTTGATCATAGAAACAATGATGTATTTCGTTGGCTTATGAATAAAATTTCGAGTTCTTTCATTATGACTCAATTTTGATTCTGAGCATATGACTTTGTGACTACGATGGCTAGACCATCAGTATTAATTTAAGGACATGGAATAGCCCAAGTTCCACTTGCCAAATGGCACCTTATTACAGTTGTCACAGAAGCTCTCTACGCTCTTAGGGCAAATAGTACCCTATGAATAGCCAACGAATTCCATGCGAAAATGCATGTAGAGAACGGAAATGAGTTCCTTTGCATTACCTCTAATGATTGCGAACAAAGACGCATCTTAGAGACGTTTATGTGTCTCTCTAGTGGACTTTATGTCACTATTCGAGCTATTAAATCCAATAAACTTATGAGAGAAGATCTCTTGGATTTAGACACATATTGGCTTTGTCACGATAGGATAGATCATCCTAGTCATGATATGATGATCCGTCTACAAAAGACTTCACATGGACATCATCTTTTGAGCAACATGAAGCAAGATGCTGCCATAAATGGCACCAACCATGGGCATAACGCCATGGTTGTTCCTCCTTGTGGCCATGCGCCATACATGCTAATTTCCATGGCTCCCACGCCATGATGGGAGATGTAGTCACACATTTTGCTTCTAATAGCGCTACAGACGCTTAGGCCTAACCAAAACCCTCATTGGTTGCTTCTATGGCCCCTCGCTCCTTTTACAAAGCCCATTCCTTAGGGAAATTAGGACTGAGACCGTCCTATGCAAAGGATATGACAATACCCATTCTGTTCTTACAAAGAATCCGTAGGGATTTTGTGGATTGATTCAACCAACTTGCGGACGCTTAAATATTTCATGATGTTGGTTGACACGCAAACACGCTGGTCACGTGTTGTGCCATTGTCCACCTATAAATGCTGCTTACGCTACACTCCTAGCACATATCATGTGACAACGGGCTCACTCCCCGAATCATCCTATTCAGTCAATTGGATTTGACTATTGCAATGGGTTTGATGTTGGACATCACATTCCCATGTACACACCCAATTGGTCTCGCGGAAACGACTACAATGGTAGTCCGAACATTGGTAATGCGCACCAATCTTCTTACATCCGCTTGGGGTGATGCGATATCGCATGCAGCCTTGCTAATTCGTCTACGACCTCACGCCACTCAATATACCTATGCGTTACAGCTAGTGACTGGGTACACGTATTTTGTACTTACGCACATTTGAGTGAGCCATTTATGTGCCACTTGCGCCGCCACAGCGCTCTATGATGGGTCCTTACAGACGAATGGGCAACTACGTTGGATTTGCGCTTCCAACAATCGTCCGCCACTTAAATGCCCTTGCTAGGCGATCTCCTTACCGCTAGATTTGCGGATGTCACTTTGATGAGACAGTCTTCCCGTCGTTAGGGGGAGATAAGAACACGAATGTTCAACAGGAACGACAGGAATTGTCGTAGTCTGTCCCCACTATGTCTCATCTTGATCCCTATTAAAGTGACGAGATCACACAATTATGCTGCAAACATGCCTGCAAGGAAGGACGTCCCTACGAGAGGACGTACGCGCCACCCTACACGGAGGTAGGCATGGCGCCAATGCCAAAGAGAGTGGCACTCTGGCGTTACAGGCCATGGCCCCAGCTAGGATGCGTGGGAGGCCCGTGGGTTCGAATGATACTTTGGCACATTCCAATCCTTTAATCATCATGACTCAAAATCCGTCTCATGAGTATCTTCCGGGTTATGGTTATCGTTGGGGGACGCCTCAACGTCAAACCTTATTCCTGAGAATATAGAGCTCTATGAAACTTACACTAGTGTACATGAGACGTGGGATAGAAACTCCATCATAATTGATGATGTAGTTACGTATTTTGTTGCGCATGAGTTTTTGAGTTAGATGATATCGAACCACGCTCCGTTGATGAATGAATGCCAACGTAGAGAAATTTGGCCTAAATGGAAAGATGCGATCCAGGTTAAGATGGATTCTCTAACGAAGAGGAAGGTTTTCGAGCTAGAGATGCCAACACCTCCTAACATAAAACCTGTTGACTAATGGGTCTTCGTTAGAAAGCGTGATGAGAAAAAGAGATGGTAATCTCGCCTTATGGCGCAAGGCTTCTCACAAAATGCCCTGGAATCGACTACGATGAGACATATTCTCTCGTAATGGATGTCATTGCACTCCACTACCCTGTCAGTTTGGTAGTTTCCGAATAACTGAACATGCAGCTTACAAATGTGGTCACTACGTATCTCCATAGGGATCTAGATACGGAACATACATGAAGGTTCATGGCGAACTTCATTTACCCAAGTCAAGAGGTTCTAGACCACGGAGCGCGTTTACAATTAGGTTGAAACGCTCACTAAAGTGACTACTTGATTGGGAAGGGATATGCCCACGCGTTTCTATAACAAGTTTCAAATTCTATCGCAGTTCATGTTGGACATGATCTTCATTAGAAGCCTTTAAAGAGTTAAGGGAAACTGCTGAACACTTGAAATCTGTAGTTTGAGATGAAGGATTTTGGGAGAACACGATTATGTCTCGGTTTGGAACTTGAGCATCGTGTCGATAAATGCTTAGGCATTTTGACAAGGTCAAGCCTCCAAGCACCCCCATGATCGTCTGTATTTTTGATCCTAAAAAGGATCCTCTTCGTTCGAAGGATGATGACGAAGATGCGCTAGGGGCAGAAATGCCCTAGTTAAGTACAATAAGCGCATTATTGTACTTAGCTCAATGCACAAGACCGGACATCTCATTTACCATGAACTTGTTAGCTAGATATAGCTCTGCGCCAACGCGACGCCATTGGATTGGTGTAAAAGATATCTTTCGATACTTGAGATGTATGAATGATATGGGCTTGTTCTATCCCTACAAAGAGATGATGGATTCGAACCCATCACACACCAGGTACGCCGCCAACGCTGGCCTGCGTTCTCTATCCCCATCCCAAAACGACATGTGTTTTGGAAGGTTTTGCTGATGTTGGGTATCTCTCTGACCCACACAAAGGTCGCTCCCAAACTGGTTAAGTGTTCACCATGGGAAAAGACCGTGATATCTTGGAGGTCTACAGAACAGACCGTAGTCGCTATATCTTCGAACAATGCAGAGATCATTGCTCTTCACGAAGTGGTTCGTGAATGTATATGGATTGGATCCATAATTACGCATGTTCGAACAATTGTGGTTTGAAGTTTACCACGGATGAGCCTACGAGCATTTAGGATAATGCTACTTGTTTTGAACAAATGAGGCAAGACTACATCAAAAGCGACAACACCAAGCATAATCAGCAACAACAGACACTCCTCGAGATCAAAGTGAACTAGGTTCGATCTGAGGACAGTGAGGCAGACTTGTTTACTAAGTCATTGCCCAATACCACGTTTGAGAAACATGTGGCAAGAATTGGCTTGCAGAAATTATCTGAACTCCCATGATCGTAGTCATCAGGGGGAGGTGCAGACATCAGGGGGAGATGTCTACATGTTCGTCTCGAATCGTGAAGGGTGTGTTGTGCTCTTTTTCCCCTTCGACCGAGGTTATTTTTGTCCCACTGGGTTTTTGTTACTCGGCAAGGTTTTTAACGAGGCAACGAGAGAAGCACCGCGTTTGGGCAACACAAGGGGGAGTGTTGAAGGAAAACCTAATTTGTGTTTAGCCCAAACTCTAGGTTACTTGACCTAGTGGTAATATGATTTAATTAGAAGGATCTAGAATCCTAATCAATGTAGAATTACTTTTCTTGTATGATTGAGATTCTATGCATTGTAATCCTCTATATAAAGAGGCCCCTATTATCAATGAGAATACACAGCAAATTCCTCTCAAATTCAGTTTCTCTACAACACTTTCAATTTTATTAAATTGTCGTGTTTGGTTAAGTCTTAAATCTAAAGAGGAAAGTAAAATAAATGAGTTTACCGGAGTTCAATTCCATAAAAGATGCGGAATAGAAATACCATCTATGGCACGTTTACTTAATTGGAATGGAAAATAATCATGAATCGGAAACAAGTGGAATGGGAGAAGAAATGAATTGGTATTCATTTCGGATGATTGATTCTTAAACTCATCTCCCCCCTTCGTAATTAAATTCTTGAGTATTCAGAAATTAATTCCTGATAAGGAGGTAGGACCTACATTTATTCTGATTCATTCATGTGTTAGTAAACGCAGAAATTCGTTTATCCGGAATCATTCAAATTCCTTTATGTGTTAGGAAACATATGAATGTTTTTACCCCGTAATCATTCCCTCTTATTTCAAGTAAGTAAACATGCCCCCGTTTGGTTGACAGGAGTGTCAAAATAGGAAAATGATTTATTTTCCTTTCCATATCTATATGGAATGGAATAAGTATTGGTATTTCCATAAGGGTGTTTGGAACATTACTGGAAATTAAATTCTAGAATTAATTTTCCATTCCTATTGTAGAGTTTTTTTTTTTTTGAAAGTAATGATTTCATTCATAGCAAACACAGGCTAGAATAGCACAGTACATAGTTCCCACCATGGAGATAGGTGCCATTACACTTAAAGATAATTCCGCTCCATCATGCAGGAGCCTAGCAAAATAATAAAATTCTAAACTATAATAATACCAGACAGAGTTCCCGGTGCCAATGCACTCAATTGCGGTACACCAAAGAACTTTGCACCTAGATTTTAGAATCAACTATCATTCTGTAGGCTAGAAACAAAAAAAAAAACTTAAAATTTCTCCTTGCCCTCCGGGATCTTCCGAAAGACAAGGAATTTATTGTAATAGACAAAACTAAAACTTAGGGATGGACCAAGGACAAACATCCCAGCCTACCATAGAAACCTAAAGAGAACAGCCCTGGAAAAGAGGCTCAAAACTCGGGCCCAGCAAAATTGGCTTGGCCCAAGCCCAAAAACATCATCTTCCCCACCGACTGGCCGCCTGTACAGTTCTAGTGTAAGTCCAGTGGTCTCCTCAGCTGCACCCCAACGTCGTCTCGACGACCCACTTCGCTGCAACCCCCGCCGCCACTCCATAAGTCGAAAAGCTTCTCGCCGAGCCACTCCTCAACAAACCCCGCTGCACCACGTCGTGCTCTCCAATCCAGGCTCCTTCACCGCCGCCAAGTCCCACGACACGCCGGATTTGGAAGTCCCTCGACGAGGCACGCCATCCCTGTACACACAACCACCGCCACAGAAGACCTGTCGTCTGGACTCAACACCAAAACCATCCAGCCCATCCCAAGCCAAACCCTCTCCGAGAAGCTCCTAGGCTTTATTCAAATTCTCTGTTCTACAGCAACCCCTTACCGGCAAGGCTAACCAACGCTGACCATGAGAGCTGCCAGACGAGAAGAGATTTGCAAACTCTAAACGCATATCAGTCCGAGTTTTTAGCAAGAAATACAACACATTGCGAAGTCTTTTCAATCTATTTCCTTCCTATTGTAGAGTTTGGTAAGTCATAAGAATGAAATATAAAATTATAATTTTCAATAACACCCTTTTACTAATTAAAGTACAAATATGACATCAACTTATAAGGAATATTAGCGGAGGAATAAAAAAAAATTTAGAGGGATAATTTATGTAATTTTACCTTTGAAAGAGGGAAATGTAAATAGAATACCACCCCTGACTATGTAATTCTATTCACGTTTTATGAGGGAGTCAATTTCCAGTCAAATCTCATTTTTTATTTCCTTTCCAATCTCTTATAACAACAAACAACACCTTTAAATGAAAAATGAAATTAATCCTCATTTTATACCATGATTTCCTGTCATCCAAACGGGGCCCTAGGGTGTGGTATTTCAATTCCTTCACTCAAATGGAATTGAAAATTTACATGTTTAACCCCTCATAAAATCTGGTCAATTAATAATTCGTATCTCCATTCGATTGAGTATTATTAGAAAATCATTAATAAATTAATTCTCTCAAACCATTTTCTAATCTCAAGTCTTGAATCCTTCCAAACACTACAAATGGAAATGCTAAATCAATTCATTTTCATCCTTGAAAGGAAAATTAGTACAATTATTTTTCCCACTATAACATTCTGGTCAACCTAACAGAGACTTAAAGTAAACATACTGTATTACTGTAATCTTTTATAAACTCAAAAGAAGCTATTTGTATCCTTGCAGTTGTAAATAGTTATTGGTTACTAGTAAATAGCTGAGTCATGTCAAAGTCTTGTACTAATCAATACAAAGTAAAAAGTAAATATATATGTTTTGGGACATCTTCTGAAATTTAGAGAAAAGTAGGAATAAATTTTTTGGATCACCTAATAAATACCTAGCGCCACTCTGCTAGGGTTGAGATTGAAAACTTTCCTTTTCAATCTAGCAATTCATCCATGACTATGGATGCCATTTCCCTGTTGGGTTTTGTTCGGAAGTCATTGATGGGGTGGCGTTTGGGATTCTTCTCTTTCTTCTTTCTTTTTCTCGCTGGTTAGGCAGCAGTTCAAGAGGAGGCAAGGTGATTTCGGGTTGTTGGAATTTTGGGTTTGGGCTTGATGTTATCGTGCTCCCGGCGACGCAGTCATGGGCAGGCGCTACGCAATGGGATTGGTTCAAATCTGGTGATGACACTGGTGGTTGGGAGGGGTCTGGTGATGGGCTTCTTCCACGCGGGAACTCAGTAGATCTGGTTTGGTGGGCTGAGGCTCTAGCGATGGGGCAGATGGTGTTGCTCTGGGGTGGATTTTGGATGCTTTTGTAGAACAAGTCTTTCTTGAGCCGGAGGATCGTTGTGGATCTAGAGGCGGGTCTGAGGCTAGCGACGAAGGTCTCAATGCGGGCCGTGATGGCTTTGCGGCTGACGGCGGTGGCAGAGCAATGGCTGTGGTGAACTGCTTGTTGGGTGTCCTCAACAAAGCTGTTTTGGTCTGGGCCCTTTTTGGGGCAGGGATTCAAGTTTCGATAGGGCCTAGTTTGTAGGTTTTAACTTTATTTTTTGTGTTATGATGGATGGAGGGTCTGCGACCTCTCTGCTTGCTTAGAAAAGATGTCGCAAACTAGCGCCCATCTCCTGTGTTTCTTGATTTCCCATGGGTTTTGTAAGGGTTTTTCTGGTTGGGCTTAATAGTTTTAAAAATGAGTTTACTTAGATAATGACTCTTTTGTTAACTCCACAAGAGTGGAGGATAATTATAATAAGGTAAACAATTATCTTATTATTTTTATTTTTATATCTAGATTCAATGATAGTTAAATATGACTGACTACGAAATCAACTGACATCCTAAGTGGGATTGTAAGATGAAAAACGGCTCTTAATCAAAATTTTAGAGATAAAAACACAATTTGTTATATTTTAAATTTTCTGGCTGTGAATGACGTACAGTACTTGTACAATCTATCTTTTGGGTTGTTTAGATTCTTCTATATGGCTGGCATAGAATAACACCAGAGAGGAAACCACCAAAATTAAAAAGGGGGAAAGAGAAGACAAAAGAAAATATTCTACGCAGTGGTGTATAAGAAATTCTTATTTGAGTTTTTTATGTTTTTCTTTTTCTCTTTTCGTTGAGGAAGTGATAATTTTTCTATGCATGCAAATATAGAAACTTAACGAGGTAATTAACCTGTAATAGTCATCCTCTTGATTGTCACAATCACCAACTCTCTCTCTCTCATATATATATATATATATATATATATATATTTATATAACGTGTGAAGTTCGAGTTTTGGTTCACTTTTCGGTCGCATATCTACATCTCGATCGTTCAGTTTTTAGGTACTAGTGTATAGATCATCTCTGCAAATTTTCAGCCAAAATGATTATCGTTAAAACATTGATAACTGCCTTAAAGCTAGTACGGTTCAGGTTGACAGATTCAGTCTGTCCATTGGTTTAAGCCAGTTAAATATCTTAACGATCATCAATTTGGCTGAAAATTTGCAGAGATGATTTATACACTAATACCTAAAAACTGAACGGTTAAAATGTGGATATGCGACCAAAAAGTGACTCAAAACTCGAACTTCATACGTTAATTTTAAAGCGAAACTCCGCTCTGAATAAAATATATATATATATATATATAGACACACACTGTATGTATATATATATATATATATATAGACACACACTCATATGCTGCGTGCCAACATTTTGGGTCAATAACATTAAGTGTTGATGCAACTCCTATTACAGTATTGCACTAATACATTCGATTAAAAAATTTATGGCAATATCAATATGAATGCTGTATCGATATGGATTACAACACTAAAAAAATATTAAATCACAAAAATACACTGTAAGAGAGATATTGGGTTGTGACTTGGGAGCCCTTAGATACTTCTTTTAATTACACGTGATTAGTGCAGTGAGACTTGCATTATCATATGAGTTCGGTAAAATTTATCATATTCACCACGCTTCTATTAGTAAGATACTAGAAAATGTCCACACACCCAATGGGTGTGAGAGTAGTGGGGAGTTATAATTCTGAGAGTGGAGAGTTTGAAATAGTTATTTTCTTTTATTTTGTTTTTTTTATTGTTTTATTTTGCTTTTTACATTTTTATCCCTGATGTTAAAATGTAATCCATGATATTTTAATATTTGAGGGTTATAAAGGTAAAAAAAATCAGTTTTAGCTAACAACACCTCTTCTCTTAATAATAGTATAGATATAGTTACTTTTCTAAGTATAATCAAGCATATGTATTTTGTAATATAATCTTTACTTCAGTGGACAAGTATTATATTCACAAAAATTCCTCCAATAAAAAAATAAAAAATTACATACAAGTAACAGACTAAATTTGAAAAAATAGAAAATCCATCTTGTATTAGATTTATACAAATAAGGACATAAAGCCCAGGCTCAAGGAGAATGAATCTAGGGATTTCATGCGTAATTACGAATTAATACAATTGTCAAAAGGTTATGACTTTTTTCTCAGTTCCTTCTATTCATTGACTGAGATCCAAACTTTTCTTTCTCTCACTCAACCATGTCTGGTCACAATCTCTCAGTCTGTTCACTCCTCACCCCAATCAGTTTCAGGATTGGTCTCCACCTCTAGGCTTCGTCAGAATTTTGCTTTTTGTATAAAAGATTCAAATAGGAAAGATGATGGTGGGAATGTGGTGATGCTCATGCTCTTTGCAACAGTGATTGCTCACAGCCACCTTGAAGTTACTGGAACACGCGAAAATGGCAAAGAGCAGCGGCAACCTCATAAGTCCGAGATGAACCCTCAAGGGAATGATTGCCCTTGTCACTGGCGGCACTCTTGGAATTGGGTATGCCATAGTGGGGGAGCTAGCTGCGCTTGGTGCGTTTGTGTTCACCTGTTCTTGGAACTCAGTAAAACTCGAAAGGTGTGTTAAGGAATGATCGGGTAAGGGGTTCTGTGTCACTGGGGTTGTTTGTAATGTTTCAATTAAATTCGAGAGAGAAAAACTAATGAAGCAAGTGGGTGTTTCTTTCACTGGAAGCTCAACATATTTGTAAGCTAAAAACCTTAGC
Source organism: Rosa lucieae (assembly GCA_024704745.1). Classification (NCBI taxonomy): domain Eukaryota; kingdom Viridiplantae; phylum Streptophyta; class Magnoliopsida; order Rosales; family Rosaceae; genus Rosa; species Rosa lucieae. The sequence continues at coordinate 25,905,998 of CM045493.1, read as the reverse complement.
CCACTACTATTTTGTATAAATGTATCAGACAATTGATTATGGGTGTCACTTCAGTTCTGAATTGGTGTGTGGTGTCATGGTGGGACTAGGTGAACAATGTTGGCACAAACATAAGGAACCCAACTACTGGGTACATGTAATACCCCGAAAAATCCAAATTAAATTCCATGGTTTTTTAGAAATGATTTCGCATTAGTGGTAGCGAGTTCGAAGCTTGGAAAAGTTGTGGAATTAGTTCGAACGAATTTATTTTCGAAACCGAACATTATTTAAAGTTACGACAAATCGACTTTTGATACGTACGGAATTTGGAAAAACTTCCTTCATGAAAGTTGTTGAGCTCGTTGATACAAGTCCGTGCTTATGCTGAACACAAGGATCGGAATTTGTATGAATTAGTTATCGCATTTAGAAGAATTTCCAAGTTTAGTATATATATTTTTGGAAACTTTCCCCATTTAGGGTTTCCATTTCTGTCAGCCGTTTTCTTCCTCTTATCTTTCGTTTTCTCTCTCTCTCTCTCTCTCTCTCTCTCTCTCTCTCTCTCTCTCTCTCTCTCTCTCTCTCGGCCGAAACGAGCTCAAAACAGAGAAATTCTTCACCAGCCGATCTCTCCCTCCTGAGGCTACCTCAAGACATCGAACCACCTCCATTAGCAGCTGCCAGTGGCAGCCTTGAGCCGCAACATGGCCGGAAGCAGCGGCGGTGGACTTGGCTCCGTTTTGAGCCGATTTCGAGTCGATCTCAATATCTCGAGCTACAGGCCACCAATTCTCTTGATTTTTGGCTCATTGGACTCGCCTCAACTTCTTGAACAAGCACCAAGAAGGACGGGACCTGGGTAGATCGATTTCACGTTCGTCGGAGCTCAACCCTTCTAGATTGAAAAACAACCTTTCGATCAGGATATCTCGAGTTACAGACCACTATTCCTTGTGATTCTTGGCCTGTTGAACTCGCCTTGAGTTTCTGAACAAGTATCCAGAAGGGATCGAGGCGAGTGGTGGAAGTTTTTAAGTCGAACTGGAGCTCGCCAGTTTCTGGAAAATTTCCGGCCAAATCAGACTGTTCTAGGTAATTTTCGACCACTTCCTTTCGTTTTCAGACTTCATGCTAGTTAGAAAAGTTGTTCAAATTGATGAAACGAAGAGGAGCAGCCTGGCCCTGATGTCGTTAGCGGTGGTCGGCAGCTGCTCTGCCTCTAACTCCGGCAGCAATTTCCGGCCACTTCTAGTCACCCTAAGGGCAGTTTCTGCCCATTTTTATGTTCTACATGTTGATACGATCATTTCTATATATAGCATGTAAATTTTGGAGATCGTATGATTAAGTTATGAATTTTACAATTTCGATCGATTTCGATCGTTCCATTTGTGATCTGTGAAGATCGGATCGTCCAATCGACTTGTAGTTTTGATATAATGATCGTAGTACTTTCCCGATGACTTTGTGTGGTCAAGGGTGAAGATCCGACTGTTGGATCTTCATATAAGTGCATTTTTCATTTGTACGCTAAGTTAATTATCGTATTTGGTTAGGTGATTGACGGTTTGAGTTGGTGGACGATTGTGAACCGTATTTTACGCTGAGAAGACACAGCGGGATTGGAAGTGAGTAAATCTCACATGGTTCATTTACGAACCGAATTTCCTTATTGCACAATTAATTGTTATGTGTGAGAAAATGGTTCTAAGAAAATCAGATTTAAAGTATATAAGAAAATGAATTTATTGGTTTTACTACATGTGAACTATAGTTGGTATTAGTGGTCATTCTTGAGTGGATGATTAAGTGTGTATATATATATATATTTATGTGATTTTATACGGAATGGTGTAACATTGAAATATGTGGTTTTTTTTTATGATTTCATTTTTATACTTGAATGAAAGATTTATTTGCCATGATTTTTATGTTAATTGGTATTATTGTGAGTATGATTTGCGTGGAGACGTGATATTGTGAATCGGGGGGGGGGGGGGGGGGGGGGGATTCTGTTTATATTTTGTTTTGCGGACTGAAATGTCCAAAGTTCGATGGTTATAATAAACAGAGTGTTTTGTTCTGAGGGCAGAAATGTCCAAAGTTCGACGGTTATCATTGTGATAAACGAAGTATTTTTGTTCTAAGAGCAGAATTACCCAAAGTTCGACAGTTATAATATTAACCGAAGTATATCGGATGCTTGCACCTGGGCCAAGGTGACAAGTAACGATTCAAATAGAGCTCTAGTATGTTGTGGGAGTACGGTCATGGTGGTAACTAGGTTATTGCATTGTGAGTATTTTGTGCCACGTGAGTTGGGTTGGTGATTAAATTGTTGGGGTTGTTGTGTGTTCGGATTGTTGGATTGTTTTATTTGAGTTCAAAGAATTGTGATTAATAAATCAATTGTTCATTTCTTATTTACTCACGAGCTTTGCAAAAAGCTTACCGGGTTTTGTGTTGTTGCAATCCCGGTACACTATTCAAACGGTGTAGCGGATAATCCTGCAGGTCAGGATAATCAGGGTGGAGAGCGAGCTGAGTAGGGCAGCGGGGTTGACGTCAGCACTGGTCTATTTTGGTGTGTTTTATTGACTCTTTTGAGCGTAACTTTTATTTATGGTGGTATTGTAATATTTGACTCGAGAGATAGTTTGCTACGAGGTTTGTTTTATGTTTTGTGAGACTTTGGTTAAGAAAAAAAAATCAAGACGTTATTTGCATTGGTTATTATTCATGTTTCGGATTTGAATTTGTTATTCAAAATTCAGGGTGTGACAATACACTTCTGATGAGTATTCAAAACTAATGGCTACTAATTTGGAATCCACATACAATCTGTGCCAACTTGCACATCCGCTTTTGAAAGTATCTAGAGCTGGAAGCATTGTGCTCATATCATCTGTAGCTGGTTTGGTGAGTATTGGTTCTAGGACCATTTATGCAGCAATTGAAGGTCAGCCATGTACTCTCATTTAATGTCTAAGTTTGGAATGTGATGTTTTACATTATAAGAAGGGAAAAGGCAAATGCTACTGGATTGGTAATCTTGCTGTGGGAATCTATGTTTTCAATTTCATTCATGGATTGACAGATCTAATTGCTACTGCTATTGCTTCTGCTCCTGCTACTGCAAATAAAGCTACTACTAAACCAAAGACACGTTCAGCAATAAAGAAGAAAAAGAAGTTTGACAAAAAGCTCTGAGATTTTTTCTCTTAGCAACGTGTAAAAGAAAGGGATTTTTTTTTCTTTGAGAAGTAGTATAAATGGATTATTCTCAGGAAAAAAAAAAAGTAACATAAAGTGATTAAAAGTCAAAAGAAGTAGTTAAGGGTAAAAAAGTAAATTAACTCATGACATGTAGCAAGTGGAGAGTAGATTGTCTTTATTTGTAAAATTGTAAGATTTAGTCCTTATATGTTTAATTCAATCTTTAAAGGGTGTATCTGTTAAGTAATCTTTTGTCAATAACTTATATGTAATTTCTTAATAAATAGAAGGAAATCATGTAATACCCCGAATTTTGTTATTAATTTCGTGTGATTTCTTGAAATTCATAGGTTATTCGTTTGTACGATTATTTGTTTCGTGGGTGAAGTGAAAGTATTTCAGACGAATAATAACTCGAAACGTTTTATTTTTGAGGTTATCAAGAGTTGACTTTGTATTAGTTGAGTTTCTCCAAAAACTTCCGTCACAAATGTCATAGAGCACGTCGATACAAGTGTGTAGACATACAACACGTTATTTTCTCAGATCATATGAAAGAGTTATGATCAGGGGAAGTTCTTTTCATTTTTGAAAATTTTAGCATTAATAGGAAAATTTCAAAAAAAAATATTGAAGTTTCCCATTTTGGAAACTTTCCGGAAATTTCTGAAATCCATTTCCTGTCTCTGAAAACCCACTACTCGACCTGACCTGGCCAGAGCTTCTCCATCCGGCGTCCCATGCCGGCTCCACCACCACAGACAGATGCTCCTCGGTCTCTCCTTTGGGTCCCAACCACTCACATTTACCGATTCACACAGTAGACAACGGATTGAAGGCTAGAACTCACGGTGGCGCCGACCAGGATAGATCTCCATCCTCCAACCACGGATAGGCATGAAACTGGTTGGGTTTTAAAGCCCTCTTCCTCCTCGTTCGATCCATACAAAACTTGAAAACCAAGTCAAAGTGTGGAGAATTTGGATTTGAATTTTCGGCCATCCGAAACTTTTCAGCTTGATCTAGCTCGATCCCGGCTGAATTGGACTTAGTGGCAAGTACGAAAGTTCTTCTTCTAGTTGTGCTCTACAAATTAGTCGGAGCTGTTCTTAGTGGTTATGACTTTTACCGGCGGCGTGTAGGGCTCAAGCGCAGCCGCTTGTGGCAGCTCATCCGGCCTCTTTTTGAGCAGTTGTTAGCCTTCGTTCGTCGATATGAACATGTATATGTGTTTAATTTTGTCTTTGTTCTATCTTTTGGAGAGTTGGGTTATTTTCAGTTTTGTTCGTCCAATTTGCGATTCATGAGGATCTGATCATTGGATCGTCTTTTCATTTAGGTGATTTAATCCTAGAAGTGTTTTGGAGACCTTATGCTATCTCGGGTGAAGTTTCATCTCGATTGCGTAAACTTCGGTTTTTAGTTCAGATGTGTGTTTCGAACTATAAATGTTGTTGCGTGTTCTGTTGTAATGATTTGTGACCTTGAATTGAGAATTGATTAGGTGCTTGACAAAGTTGTTTTGAGCGGATTGTTGTAGATTGTGCTTGTCTCGTTTTGTGTGTGAAGGCGCAGCGGGATATAGAGGTGAGTAAGCTCACGTTGTTTTCGGTTTTAAATTAGTTATGTTATGGTTCTAGTAGATATAATTGTTAGCTGTAAAATCATATTTATCGAAAATAAATATTTGTTTTGAAATATATGAACTTAATCGTGAACGGTTCATAGGTAAGTTAAAATGAAATTTTGTTATAAAATGATTTTTGGGTTTTGTAATTTGTGAACTATAGTTGGTATTAGTGGCTTTCCTAGAGGATGATTATGTGTGTGTCTATATATATATATATATATATATATATATATAACTCTCTTAAACCAATGGACGGACTGAATCTGTCAACTTGAACCGTACTAACTTTAAGGCAGTTATCAATGCCTTAACGATCATCAATTTGGCTGAAAATTTGCATAGATGATCTATACACTAGTACCTAAAAACTGAATGGTCGAGATGTGGATATGCGACCTAAAAGTGACCCAAAACTCGAAGTTCACTCCATATTTTCAAAGCGGAACTCCGCTTTGGATAGGATCTATATATCAGGTAAATATATTTTGAAAATGATTTATTTATTGTTTTGAGATTAATGGAGTTGTGAAAACAATATTTTAAGGGGGTCGGTTATATTGTTTTGAAAGCGGAGCTCTGCTCTGGATAGGAACTCTATATATCATTTTCAAAACAATATTTTAAGGGCGTGAAAATAATATTTTAAAAATGATTTCTTTATTGTTTTGAGATTAATGGAGTTGTGAAAATAATATTTTAAGGGGGTCGGTTATATTGTTTTGAAAGTGCTTTAAGTTGTGATTGTGAATTGTGTTTTGATGAAGTACTTCATCAAATGTTTAGTTTGAGATGTGATTGAACTGTTGTGGTTATACCAGTGGGGCAGCTTGTGTAGCAGTACCAATGGGGTGGCCTGTGTGGCAATGCCAATGTGGTCACCGGTGTAATGGTCTGTATGGTAAATGTTATGTAAAGTCCTTGGTTGCGTGGTTGAGATAATAATGATTGTGATTATTATTGCGGTGATTGTGTTTTCTTGTAAATGAAAGTATATTGATTTTGAGATTATTGATTGTGTGGAGTTATATTATTTGAGTCTTGAGTTATTTGATTTCATCGTTCTCTTCTGAACTAAATTATATACAGGGATTGCTGTTTTCTGAACTGACTTATTTTAATGTAATCTCCTGAACTAAAGTACATACAGTGGTTACTATGATTCTGAATTGTGTGATTTTAATGTAGTCTCCGAAATTAAACTATATGCAGGGATTACTATGATTCTGAATTGTGTGATTTTAATGTAGTTTCCTAAACTAAACAATATGGAGGGATTACTATGATTCTAGATTGCGTGATTTTAGATGATCTCCTAAACTAAATTCTATATAGGGATTAATGGTTTTGACTTTGTTTAAATTGTGAGTGCTGTGATAGTTTGAGATGTATATTGCTTTGAAAAATTGTTGTTGCATTTTAAAATGTTTTAAAATGTTAAGAATGTGACAAATGTTTTGTTTTCTGAGAAGGGAGTCGTGATTTATGTAGTGCTAATTATTGATTTCACCTTTAACATTACTTTAGGTGAAATTGTTTTAGTTATGGTTTTGGTAATCGAATGCTGAGTTGAGAGTTTGTAGTATGTGGGTTTTAGTCACGATTTGGTTTACTTAAGCATGAAATTGAAAGATGTGATCTTGTTGTTGGTTGGTGATATATGTTCATTGATTTTGTTAGGTTGAGATAACTTCTTCATGTGTTTCTGTTATGTTTGTTTTGAGTTTACTCATACAAGCTTTAATAGCTAACCGGGTTTGTTTATTGCAGCTCGGTGCACTATTCAATGGTGTAGGGATTTATCCTGCATATTAGGGTCAATGTTGTTGAAGCTGAGGTCCCATGCTATTGCAGTCGTAGGTTTAGGAACTTAATTGTTCATTTCACACTTGTTAGGCTTCCACTATGTACTAAGCGTGGTGGGTGTGTTTACTTATTGAATTGATGTTGCAGTTTAATTTGTAAACTTAGTGTAATATAATATATGACTTTAAAGAATAAGTCTCCATTGACATTGTGGGTTCAGAGCATAATTGCATACTTGTTTCAAAAGAAAAAAAAAATTCAGGTATTTAGTGTTAATGTCTGAATCATCACACCTGGAGTATTTGTGATTTAACTTGGTTATTATTTGTTAATGTTTGAGATTCAGCAGTAGCTAAACCTCGGTTAACGCTGGTTTACGAGGCAGACCGATACTTGTAAAGACCTTGGTGTTTCCGCTAGCTGTCAAATAAAATACACATGGTGTCAGAGGGAGACCGCGGTTGGCGGTCTTCTCTACTTTGATACCTAAGTTAGTCAATGTATTTATGTTGATAAAATAACGTTAGGTAAGTAGTAAATGCGTATTTAATGAAGAGAGAGGAGTGGACCTTTTATAGGTGACGAAGAGACCGATCTCTTCCTTGCTTTCGATGTGGGACTGATATGCCTCTACTCCCAGCTTCTAATGCTTCAGTGAGGTGATCTTGGTGTGGCGCATGGTAGCGCATCAGCTACGATCTTGGGTTGAGCCGGAGCTCAAGCGATAACCTGTTTGGCGGTGTTTCTGTATGTCACACCCTTGATAGTTGTTGGTACTACTAGTGATAGCATGAGCGTGGCTCATTGTATCTAATTATGTTTTAAACAAGTGCTCATGTAAGTACAAGTCCCCCAAGTCCCCAGTCAAGGAGGGCAATCATGGTTGGGGAGTTGCCTAGTGGTTTGAAGCGTTACATCTCCTAGTCTTGCCAAAACATAATTAGCGTTAGTGCGTTGTCAGCCATGGACTAATTATGGTTTAAGAAAATGCTCATGTAAGTACAAGTCCCCTAAGTCCCCAGTCAAGGAGGGCAATCGTAGTTGGGGAGTTGCCTAGTGGTTTGAAGCGTTACTTCTGCTAGTCATGCCAAAGCATAATTAGCGTCAGTGCGTTGTCAGCCATGGACTTGTTCTGAGCAAACACTTTATACCCTTTCGGGTGGGCCCTTGCTAGGCCACCCAGGGAGTCTCCCATTGCCCTGCTAAGATAGACCTCCATTTGGTCGATTGATTGTTTGATGAGGGGAGCTGCGTTGAGCAGTGGGTGTTAGGTAGCGAGCCCAATATTTGATACCAGAGTGTCGGGGGTCAACTGCCTGATCAGGGCCATCGAAGACTATGTTGACCTATCCCTTAACTCTTTCCCGGAGGAGTAGAGCTTGACTGCAATGCCGCGTGGCGGTCGTTGTCAGGATGAGGTGTTGCCCCGAGAGGTGTTGCTGGTACGAGCCTTTATGTTGAGAATTAGAGGTGAGGAGCTCCGCTAAGGAAGTTTCACCTAGCAGAGACCTTCTTCCTTGAAAAATCGAAAGTGAGAAGTTCTGCTAGCGGTGTTACGCTTAGCAGATACTTTCACCCTTGAAAGATTAAAAGTGAGAAGTTCCGCTAGCGGTGTTACGCTTAGCGGATACTTTCACCCTTGAAAGATTAAAATGAGAAGTTCTGCTAGCGGTGTTGCGCTTAGCGAAGATTTTCTCCCTTGAAAGATGAAAGTGAGAAGTTCTGCTAGCAGTGTTGCGCTTAGCAGAGACTATCTTTCTTGAAAGATGAAAGTGAGAAGTTCCACTAGCGGTGTTGCACTTAGTGGGGACTTTCTCTACCAAGTGATCTGCATCTTGTGACTATTGGACTGGATAGGCATTACCTCTGTCATTGCTTGACGCGTGTCGGCTACTTATTGGGCTAGCATGTGGGTGCACGTCTCCTCAGCAAGCCTGTCGCTTCGCAATAAATGCGAGTAAATGTTGCTTTTATAATTGAAGCGACACCTGTATTAACTTGGATAGTGGGTACAGTAGTGGGGCACGTGTACACATCTTGTGTGATGTTGTTCTTTGATGGACTTCCCGGATTTATCCGATGTTGACATAAAATAGGGGGAACCCATAGGGTTTTGCACTTTGCTTCGTGTTTGAAATATTGTTCTTCTTCTTCTTCTTCCAGCTTTGTGAGTTGTGAGAGTGTGCAATAGCAAGGGTTCCAGTTTGAAGCGAGTGTGTCGATTTAGGAGACGAGAAGTTAACTGAAGGACAAAGCCAGGCATCCTCAAGTGCGTAAGGCAATTGTGCTTTAGATATCTCAAGTTGGTAATCTTTGGCCTTTACTTCGTGCTCCTGTGTGTTCTTTGCGCTATGTTTATGGTTGTTTTGGGTTTTTGGAATTTTGCAATATTGTGGCAATGTGCTTGAGGGTCTAGAGGGGTTTGTGGGTTGGTTTTTGCGTTTTGACCGAGGATTCATGGTAGATAATTTTCTAGATGGTCGAATTTAGGTTCACAAGCGTATATATTTGCTTTGCTGGTTTCTGGGTTTGTTTTGTATGTTTATTCTTGGTGTTCTTGGATAGAATCTGACATAGGGGTAGCTTAGATCCGTTTGGAACTAACAATTTAGGTTTTAAGGTGTTTGTGATGGCTAACGTCGTAGAGATCTCAAGTAGTGAGGATCCCGTGTCTGACGTGTAGCTCAGCGGTTCTACTAGGGTATTTATTGATTTGTTGCGTCGATCTGCCCCTGCAAGAACCTTACTGTCCGATCCACTAGATATCGAACCGTTATGAGTTATATATCCAAATATCGGTATGGACGCACAAGGCGGTGGCGACCGAGAGGAGACTTCAGCAGTGGCGGGGGAGGATACCGTCACTAGCCGTTGACTAGAGGAGTGGGTGGCTAGTTACAGTGCTACTAGCGGTTCACATGAAGAGAGCGGCAATCCGGTGATGACAGTAGTGTGGAGTCGTCGTGGAAGTTGTCTGATGGGATGCCTGTTAATGAGGCGAGTGGTCCAACGATGCAGGTGGTGATTAACAGACTGAAGCTAGTTTTCAAGCTTCCTAGGGTGGCAAAGCTAAGCTCGCCGCTGAGGAATGAGAGAGCGTTGTCTCTTCTGGCAGGGTACGCAGCCTTGCACGAGGTGGTGTTTCGCCAGGGGGTCCGGTTCCATCTGTTGTTGAACCTCCAAATATTGTTGTGTGAGTTCGACATCGCCTTTGGGCAAGTTTGTCCAAACATGTGGAAGATGCTTATGAGGCTGAATGCTCTGTGGAGCTTGTCCGGCTGCGAGGGTCCTACAGTGGCTAAGGTGCTCTACTTTTATGAGTTGGTGTATGTTAAAAGTAAGGGTTGCCGCGGGCAAGTGAATTTGATTCTTTGCACCGAGGCGCCTCGGCTGATCGAGAACCCACAAGATTACATGTCCCCCTGGTGAACAACCTACTGCGTCGCCATCTAGAGTTGGGAGTACGATGCGACTTTAAATAAATAAAAAACCAACCTTTAGGATTAAATCGAAGTTCCAACCTATTCGAAGTTGTCGCTGCTAGACCTGTAAATGGACCGGATTTTGATCCGAACCCACTCCAAATCCGTAGCTATTGGACGGGTTTGGATCGAAAATTTTGATCCGTTAATAATCTGAATCCGTTAACCCGTTTATTTAACGGATCAAATATGGATTTAGGTCGATCCGACCCGTTAATGATCCGACCCGTTTTGTAATAATAAATTATTATTTTTTAAAAATATAAAATATAAAATATTAAGAGCTGATGAAATTGAAGCTAAAGTATTGCTTTGAAAGTATTTTGGTTACCTTAAATTATTGGTGTAAGGAATATTTTGATAATGTAATTCTACTTTTAGTGATACTCTTCATGTTATTTTAATTTTTTATTAATATCTTATGAGGTATCATGATATAAATTTAATATTACTATTTAAAATTTAAAAATATTTGAAATTATAAACCGATCAGGTATCCGTTAATCCGGCGGATAGGGATTTGGATCGAGCTATCAATGATCCGCCGGGTTAATGGAGCGGGTTTGGATTGAATTTTTATTTTAGTAAACAGATTTGGATTTAGGTCGACCCGATCCAAATCCGATCCATTTACAGGTCTAGCCGCTGCATCTTTTTCTTTTGCTTGACTTGCATTTAATTCCCCGGTACTCGAAATTCATCCTTTTTTTTTTTTTTTTGTGCAGCGAGGCTGCGATTTGTGCTGCCACCGGAGGAAGAGTGCCACGCAGCGAGGATCACTGGTTGTTGGAAAAATCGCAATCTTCTGGATTTGCGCCTACTAACTAGTTGGGAGTTGCTAGTGGAGTTTAATTTGACTTGGTTCTTGCTCTGGTTGCGTTGCGGTTGTGATTCCGCCTCCTATTATGCCATTAGACTTGGTGGAGGTGGAGGACCCATTCCTACCATCTCAGGTGGGTTCAGCGATACTTGCATCTATATGATCGGTGCTGGTATCAACCTTCGACCGCTGGGTTGACTACGCCTAGCACTTTGTGATTGTTCGCTCTTTGCTGGGTTAGCGTTTACCTCTAGCGCCTTCTTTAGTTCATCAAATCCTAACATTAGTGTGGCTACTTGTTTCTGAGCTTCAGCCTTTTCTTTGCTTTCCTGTTCATGCTCCTTGTTCGCCTTGTGGAGGTCCGCCAATGCCAGCTCATACTTGGCGGCAAGGTCCTGGCCTGGCGGTTGGCGGCTACTGCTCTGGTGAACTTCTTTTGTCGATTAAGTACGTGGAACCTGGGGGTATCCTGGGGCTCCACACTAGGGTTGACTGGAGTATTGAAGAGTGCGCGGTTAAAGTTAGCCGCAGGGTTGGTGGGTTGGGGGTTGACGGACTGGTCTGCTTGCCCATAGGCGATTTCCCCGCTATCGTTAGTCATGGTGAATTTTATGGTGGGATGACCTTTTGCTCAAGGGTTCCCACAGACAGTGACAATGTTAATGTTTGAGATTCAGCGGTAGCTAAACCTCGGTTAACGTTGGTCCGCGAGACCGACCGATACTTGTAAAGATCTTAGTGTTTCCACTAGCTGTCAAATAAAATGCACAGGGCGTCAGAGGGAGACCGCTGTTGGCGGTCTTCTCTACTCTGATGCCTAAGTTAGTCAATGTATTTATGTTGACAGAATAATGTTAGGTAAGTAGTAAATGCATATTTAATGAAGAGATATGAGTGGACCTTTTATAGGTGACGAAGAGACTGATCTCTTCCTTGCTTTTGCTATGGGACTGATGTGCCTCTACTCCTAGCTTTTGATGCTTCAGCGAGGTGACCTTGGCGCGGCGTGTGGCTGTGCATCAGCGGCAATCTTGGGCTGAGCCGCAGCTCAGGCGATAGCTGGTCTGACTATGTTTCCGTAGGTCGCACCCTTGATAACTGTTGGTATTGCTAGCGGTAGAATGAGCATGGCTCATTGTAGCTAATTATGGTTAAGGCAAATGCTCATGTAAGTACATTATTTGTACTTGAAAATTGAGGCGTAACACATCACCTTTATGAAATTTTCAAATAACAGTTTCTTGCATAACAAATCTCAAAACCTGAAATCCCAAAGCGTAAATTTTGAAGCCACCACCACAATCTGATGCCAAACCATCATGTATGTACGACCAAGAATCATCTATCTACCAACCCTAACCATCAAATTTTATTGGGAAAGTCAATAAAAACTTTTAAGGAGTTTATGTTCTGATTGGTTGACAAACCCACAAGATATACAAGAGGTTGTCAAGCCCACAAGAATTACAATTCCTCTCACCAGTTAGGGCATGAACCTAGAGGAACACTAGAATGAATATATAAATATGGGAGTGAAAATTACACTCCCCCAAATACATTCCACATTTCCTCTCCTACTTTTTAACTATAAAATGTCAAAAATACCCCTTTGTTTATTTTCTCAGACAGTCGAACACTAGTACACCACCATACTTCTCTTGGTATCTCAATAGACATGACTACTGCTAGCAGACTAAGACTGAAACAGACAAGAGGGCTAGGGAGAGAGAGAGAGAGAGAGAGAGAGAGAGAGGATGAGAGGGTGTCTTCCGATGCCGACAGACATTTCCGATGTGGCGAGTTTTAGAATCACTCAAATTGTTTGTGGTAGAAGAAAAGATCGATCCGTTCTTTCAATTCTCAGTCTACTCCACAACTTCAGCCTCAATATCATCTTGCTTATTCTATAATAACAATAAGCATGATGAGCCAAGACAAAGGAGATATATTTTGTTATTAAAAAGAAGTAAAGGGAGAGATGGGCAACAGTATTTGTGTTGCATTATAGAAACTATGCAGCTATGATAGTGGGAGAAGACAATGAATGGTTCGTGGTCAATTTTTACCAGTTTGTGTTGAATCAAAGACACGGAGTCAAAAGTGGTGAAGCATCTCAATTTCTTAAAGGGCCTTGATATACATGGGCGGATATATGTGAATGAACAAGGATTAATGCCCAGGTATTTCTTTCAAATTCAATACAATTCAATAGAATGAATGAATGTGCATTCATAACGAAAATATTAATTTTGGTTATGCTTATATTGATTGAAGGTGAGGATTGTGGTGGAATAGAGATGATTATCACATGACATGGTTGGGATATGCTTTGTCGATAGAAATGGTCCAGTAAAGGCATTTTTGACATTTTTACTGTTAAAAGTAGGAGTGGAAGTATGAATTGTAATTTGTGGAGTGCAAATTTCACTCCCCTACAAATATATACTTACATTCCTAGGTTCACAAGGACATCTAGGCTTCTAGAGAATATTTGCAATGCGGTGTCTAATGGATGATTTTTTCTTGGACTTATGGGGATACTAATTGAACTAAGTAAATTACATACAACTATCTAGCTAAGTTAACAAACAAATGGACGGAAGCTAGGGTTTGGATTTTGTACCACTAACCTCCCTTGGATATATACAACAATGCAATTGAATTAAATGATGCTAAATCAAATGTCTTATTACTCTCTTAGAATCTAATTAAGACTAATAAGCTCTAAACTCTTTTATTTATATTAATTTTATTCGGTTAAGTCAACAATTAACTACCTAGAAACAAATTCAAATACTGGATAACTCGAAATCCTTTATCCTAGGTGCATAAAAGTTAGAGTTTAAGTAACCATGCAAGGAAATAAATCTTATCTTTAGGTGATTTTAACTCGCTACCCTCACATGCACACATGATATGCTTTCATGCTTTCATGCTTTCATTTGCTTAAAGATAATCAATCTTTAAATAACACCTTCGTGTAATGGAAAAGACATAAACTCAAGTTGATTAGGTTTAAGTAAATGCATTCGACTATTGACTTAGCATATGAATGTGACAATATGAATTGCATCAACTTTATAAACAAATATATTAATACAAACAAGTTTGATTAGGAATTTCAACCCCACCAATAAACTATTCACTCACATCGACATGAACTAGCATCAAAGTAATGGCAAACATCTAACTAGTGAAAATCACAAATGAGGATGATGGAACGAGTGCTCATGCAGGCCTTATCACAGTGATGATGTGATCGTTCTCCATCAAGTATTCTAGACTTCTTCCTTCTTCTTCAAATCCTTGATAATTGTAGGTGGAGTGTTGAATTGTTGATGCTTGACGTATCTTAAATAGAATAAATAGGTGGAATGGATGGAGTAATATAGGTGAAGATTGGAAATTGTGGTGGTGATGGAGGAGATGAAGTATTGTTTGAATTTGTAGGAGATGGAGTTATAGAGAGAAAAATGAAGTTAAAACGAATAGAGAAATGATAAATAGTGAAGAAGAAAGGAGATAAAGCTTTTTAAGCTTTAGAAATTTTCTATGGTAGGAGACAAGGAGATGAAAAATTCTCTTAGGCAATTGTCCCGAAAATGGTACAAGGAAAATGCTTTTGTCTGATGGGCAATAGGATCGATGAAGAGCAAAGTTAAATAATATTGGGAAACTTCCTTCTACCATGCTCTTCCACGGGTAGGGATGGTAAAAATCCCCAGTGGGGCTGAGGCTGAGCTCCATTGGATACCCGCCCCTAATGGGGGGAGAATTCGGGGACAAATGGGGAATGGGGATGGGGATCCCCAATCCCCGCTTGAAGGAATGGATGGATTTCAAAAAATTTTAATTAGTGCGGAATTAGTTTAACCATTAAACTACTAAACATAAAATCCATTCCTTTAACCCATGATCTTGGCTTAATTAGTGCGGAATTAGTTTAACCATTAAACCACTAAACATAAAATCCATTCCTTTAACCCATGATCTTGGCTTATTGTGATATGTATGTAAACATAGCATGCATAGTAAGGAAGAACAAAGAAGTAGTTTATGTTCTACTCACCCTTGGAGCGTGATTTTAATCCGATCCAAGTGAACCACCAAAGTTCCTCTCCTTGATCTCTCTTTGTGTGTGTTTCCTCCACCTTGAAGCACCTTGAATTAAGAACTCCTTCTTGTACTCCTTCTTGTGCTTGTAATCTTCTCTCTCTCTCTCTCAAATCTGAAAATAATAGTGTGGAGACACACTTATTAGTATGTCCATGCTTTCACTTTTATATAATAGGAAATAACTCTGATACACTTAAAGCAAGCATATAATTTAACCCTATAAAATGTCATTAGTAGTATAAGCAAGTAGGGATCGTTCTATTCCGGGAATTGAGGGTACACCTGTCATTGTAAAAAATAAATTAATAAAAGTAAAAGTATTATTTACAAAAATAAAACAAAGAAAGAAATATATACAAGTAAACACAATTAGGGGGTTTTAGAATTATAAATTAAAAATTAAATAAATAAAATAAAGAAAATGTAAAAACATATATACAATGGTGGAACGCAAGTAACAAAGATCAAAACCACAATCATATGCAAGAAATCCAATCACAATTCCTATAGTTGATCTTCTATGTCATGAGAAAGAAGTTGACCATGTGAAACGTTAGAAAGCAAACGATTTCCCAATTTTTACTTTTCTTGAATAATTAATCTAAGTGAAAGCACCTAAATCAATCCTATTGAACATGCAATCATAGTCTAGAAAGCTAGCTAATCAAGAACATATTCAATGCATGGAGAACAAAGAAAGAATGTCAGCCAAAGTGCACAACCTAGTTATGAATAAGTTCACCTATTTGCAATCCTCCTTAATTGATTTCGACTTTTGTCCAAAGCCTTTAGTACTTAAATCTAGCTCTAATTACATGCATATATCCTAAGTTGGCCACCAAAGAACAGATACATATAAAAGTTTTCTATAATCCAAAATCAATCAAGCAATCTCACATAAGCAACATATAAATCAACATATAGAAATCACAACTTTATTTCAAAACATATAAACGGGCTTTAAAATTTTCCCTTAACGTTTATGTCAACTAGAAATCAAGTTCATACGAAATCAAAACAAAGAAAACCAAAAAGGTTACAAGGAATGAGATAGAATTACACCATGAAGGATGAATGGTGGAAAGCTTGAGACGTTGGTCTTGGATCTTGAAAGCAAGGCTCCAAAGCTTCACGACACAAGGTGGATGATGGCGGCTAGGAGGCTTCATAGCTTCTTCTTCTCT
Organism: Rosa lucieae; assembly: GCA_024704745.1. Taxonomy (NCBI): domain Eukaryota; kingdom Viridiplantae; phylum Streptophyta; class Magnoliopsida; order Rosales; family Rosaceae; genus Rosa; species Rosa lucieae. The sequence continues at coordinate 25,889,765 of CM045493.1, read as the reverse complement.
TCTTCTCTTTGCTTGAAGACGCAGAGACTTGAAACTAGAGGATGGAGAGAAAGCTTGACGTTATGGAGAGAATTTTCTGAATGAAGAGGTGTGTTGTGGTGTTGTGGTGTAGCATAGGGGAGTTTATATAGGGGAAGGCAAGGCTTCATGAATTTAATTTCTAAGGAATTTTCTGGTTGCACCACACAGCTCCAACCAATGAATTAATGCCATGTTAACTCTGCCATGTCACTCAACCAATCAAAAAGCTCCAAAATAAATCCATAATCTTTCCAAATATATTATTGCTGATTTTCCAAAGATTTAATCTGATTTTATTCACCATTTTCGGCCAAATATCTAGGCATGAACCTAGACAATGTATCCGGACGCATTTTGGACATTTTCTCCCTTAAATCTCTCCATGGCTTTATCCTTAATGTCCTCCCCTTGATTTTCTCTTGATTTTCACATTAAAACTTCAGATTTTATTCTCTAATTTCAGGCAACATATCTTGAGGGAATTAAGTAATGAATCTGGACTTGTTTTGAGCCTTTTCTTCCTTGATATTCTCAACGTAATCTCCTTGATTTTCCATGCAAAAATCAGATTTAATCTCCCAAAATATCTCCCACGTCATCATGTTGTCTCCTAATGCCTTCAGGTTTCCTAGCCTCATCAGGATTCCTGCGTTGACTGGGATTCCTAGTCGGACCAGGAAAACTCCATTTCTTCATTTCAGCTCCATTTATTCCAAGGTACCTAGAAAATAGAAACTTTTATTAAAATTACTAAAAATAGAAACTTTCTAAAGATGGAAACTTTCCTAAACAAGAAAGATTTATTTAAGGAAATAACTAAGTAAATATGATGAAATAACAATTAAAACGTCGCATTAAAATGCTCCTATCAAACTCCAATTACTAAAAGAAAAATATTGACTTTCATAAACCCAATATGTTGGCTGGTCCATACATGTTATTGGGCACTAAATTTGTGTCTTGGGCTTTCATTTAAATTTCACTTAGTGAAGCCCAAGTCCACACCAAAAACCCGACAATCGTTTAGGCCCAATAGGTTCGGTTTTACCCGAAAATCCTAATTATGTCCAAATAATAAATCTAATTAATTATTTGGTCATAACCAACTCTTGTTTAATTTCTTCATATAAAATCTCAAGGATCCACTTATATGGTGTGCGATCTCTTAGGTTCTAATTAACAAGGCAGTGAAGTTTATAGAAACCATTCTATTTTGTTTACGAATCAAAAACTCCATTTTTGATTCTCCCTTGTTATTAGGATTATAAATGTTTATTAATCCTCGGGACTTCACAAGTCATGAGTGACGTCTTGCAACATATCATGACTACCCTAGTTAATGTAGAATGACAAAGAACCTATTCAATTGGAATTACAATACAATACGGTCCTTCTCTAACACTATGTTCTAAATCACATCATCGGGGTATGGAATTGATATGTCAATCCCCTAATGTGATTTTCATTCTTATGTGATTCGTAGAATGTGATTAGAAACTCCTTTTTAATCTCATTCCATGCTTTGGCCAAAGACTCATTGAATCACTTCTTTGAACATACACCTTATTTACTTAAGGATAGAGATTCCTTATTGTACACTCACATGTCTCCATGACCGAATTGATTATACCAATGAATGCATCTATTATATCCATTAAGGGACACAATATTATTGCATCATCAAGAGATAATTCATTCACTCATAAGACATCTATGGTGTCTCAGGTCAAAGGACTAATTTGTATTATTGCAATTTAGAGTTCAAGTTTGACATGTAAGTAAGATTCCATACAACTCTAATAATCGCGTTCAGTGTACTCTTTAAGTTAAGAGCACCCACATACTTGTATTAGTGTCTCTACACAAATGACAAGAGACATATCATCCTCCATATTGAGCATACATAGTATGTGCTAGTCTTTCCGGATTATCAATGTCCAAGTGATAATCCTATGACTAGGAACTTTTTAGGATAAGAGTGTGAAAGAGTAAAGGTCTCACACATCTAACTCTTTAGATTACTTTCTCTTTAACTCATATTCCTTGGATATTGTTCAATCAAATATTAAATATAAGCAATGAACAATAAACTTGCCCTTTTGATTAATAATAATTACAATAATAATTACATCAAAATGATTGTTTTAGGACACAATTCCTTCACCGCTATCTAAGATTGGGGATGGGGCGGGGATGGTATTGTGATCCCCATCCCCAAACCCGCCCCAATAATATATACATATATTTAACTTTTATATATATATATATATATATATTTTTTTTAATTTATTTTTTATAATATAAATCACAAATATAAACATTTACTACTTTATTTTAATGGCTACACAATTACTTTAATGGTGTTTTGACTTTTGCACTCACTGAATTATGATTTATGAATTTAATCATATTTTAAATTTATTTGTTGTAGATTTTGATTTTAAAAAAGGCAATATGAGAAAAAATTATTTTATTTATTAAATTCTTATTGGAGATTTGGGGCGGGTTTGGAGGTTTAGGGTTTAGGGTTTAGGCTCTGGGCATGGAGACAAGGAATCCCTAATATATTTTTATTGGGGATTGGGGCGGGGATGGGGATGGGGGTAGAAAATGACCCCGGGGATGGGGATGGTATTGTGATCCCCATCCCCAACCTGCCCCATAGCCATCCCTATCCACGGGTGACGACTCGTTGAAAAAGTTTATGGACTCCAATTTGCTCTTTCTCTCCCTCTGCCTCTGCCTCTTACACAATAGGAACATATTTTTGTTTGATGGACAATAGGATGAAGGGCAAAGTAGAATAATGGGGGGAAACTTCCCACCATCTAAAGTAGAATAATGGGGGGAAACTTCCCACCATCTTGCATGCTCCTACATTATGGGAGTGATGCTCCTACATTATGGGAGTGATGCTCCTCCACAAGTGCGTATTGCTCATAATAGCTATATTGTAGGTTTGAGCCCTACTAAGCCTATCACCTCTTTCGCTTCACTCGATCTAAGGTTGTCGGTCGCCAGAAAAGTTGTTGGACTCCACTTTGCGTTTTCTTTGCTTTAATTTTCATATCTTCTTCCTCTCTCTTCAATTTCATACTTATTTTTTAGGTAGGGCCAAATGGCTGCCCTTAAGCCAAAACTATTAATGAAACTATAGAATACAAGGTGGTGAGACATATTGTCTATATCCCAAATTATGATAAACCATAAGAGAACGCTCCGAAATAAAATCAAGAGTCTCTACGAATTCTGTGTATTCTAATACGCACCAATTAACAAAGAGCACACAACTGACTACTCTGTTTGCTTTCCAATTTTGGCGACATTTCGGAAAGATAATGCTCATGCGAAGCAAAACCAACTTTCCCACTGTTGAAAAAGAAAAATCGCATCTCCAATTTAAATTTATCCTAGCCATATATGAAGCACAAAGTTCCAACAAAAGAGAGAAATATAAGACTTTGTTTCAATTAAAGGATGTGGACGTGGCAAGCTGGAGATCGATAAAGTTTGTTACAAAGTCAGTCAAAGAAATAGGAAGTGATAGACTTGCCGAAGTAAAGCTGGGAAAAATATATATATTCAAGAAAGGAAGAAGAAGATATATTCAACATTCTGGTGTCTTGTTTAAAATGCAAAACCAAGTGATAAAAGCAGTCAAACCTTTTTCATTCAAATCTACTTCATTGCAAGACGCCTACACATGCAGTTTCATTTTTTTTTTTTTGAATCAAAAACTCTATCATGATCAGCAAAACAAGTGGATGATTGTTGGAAAAAGGAGGCATGCATGCAAATCAACGTCCAAGTTGTTTAGTTGGACTCTTCAACTATGATAAGATCAAAGCCAAATCCCAGCGACTTTGTGGGGATGCGCCAAACACCTACAAACTTGGTCAAACTGATTTTGAATACCAAATCATTCAAATTCAAACTGGAGTCAGCCTCAACTGAACCTCATCCATTACTCTCCTATAAAAGGAGCTACCATACCGGAGGAGGGCAGAAAAGTTACGAAAGAGGAACTGCGAGCTAGAGAGCAGAAGCAACAAAAGAGAAAAAAAAAAAAGAGAAAGAGCAGAAGGGAAAACGCAGGAGAAAGCAGAAAAGACAAAGAAGAGAAAATTAATCTGAAATCCGAAGCTAAGAAGAGACCACGAGAAGCTACAAATACAAAGCAGTGGGTATAATTTCTTCTATATGCTGTCAATTATCATTTTCACTCAAGTGTTCTCTTTGTCTTGTATTATATGATTACAGAAAGCTAATAGGTGATCATGTAAGACTATGAGCACTCCAAACAAAAAGTTGATGCTCTATCCTCTCTTCAAGAGTCCCTCGTTGCTGTCACCCTCACAAATCTCACCAACGGCTTCCGGGCAAGACACAAAGTCGACATCAAGCCCTCATTCACAGCCGTGGTGTCACTCCATGCTGCACTTGCTTTTGATGCCTATACTGCGGTGCGTCCTGCATATAGGTGGCAGAAGCAAGCTTCAAGTTCAAGGGGGTTCACCATACTTGTTTTTGATGCCTGTATTGTGGTGCGTCCTGCATATGGGTGGCAAAAATGAGCATGTGAGGTGAATTCTTGGTGGCTGCCAGTTCACGTCACAACAGTGGGGAAGCTGCTCCAAAAGGATCCTCGTATAATGTTTCAACGCCATGTTGTTGCTTCCACCTGCATCAACAGAGTCACCAAAGTCATGTTCGGGAAACCAGAGTGGCTCACAAGTTAGACTGCAGCAGCAAATGGAAGAAAGAGGGGAGTTGCCTCACAAGATGGCTGCAGAGATGTTCGACGGATACGTACAACACGGTGGAATAAGCCTAGTTGGTATGAGGGATTGAACACATTCATTCAATCCATGGCAAAACTACCTCTGTGAAGTTAAGAACTACCTTTGCAAATCAATGGCTCGTACTACGACTGCAAAGAAACAAGTCAGGATGGTGGTCTTCTCCGAAATTATGTCTACAAATAAAAGACAATTGTTGCACTGCTACCATCAAAAGAAACAGATTGAAGAAGCTACATGGCTGGTCCCAAGGCTCCACCGCTCCACTATCTTAATAAGGGGACACGAGTTCATCCAAGAAAGGAGAAAGGATACAAATTAAAGACAAATTCCACCGCTTCAAGTATAAATGAATGGGAATTATGAATCCCATATGAAATATGCCACTTGATATCTACCGTGTTGGTCTTTGAGCAAGACAACAAGTCTTAAGGCCAAAAGTACATGCCTTGAAAGTCTGCTGGGCAATTAACACCAAAACGTGAACTACTAAATTAATGGATTATTGATCAAATAAATATATCTATTAATTTAATAGTTTGCAAACAATTCTCAAACACACGGTTGGGCCTCCTACAAAAACAATGGAAGCAAGCCCACTCTACAAAGGTCCACATCAAATCTGCGACTCCAATCTCAAAGCTCGTCTCGATGGGTGTCCAAAGCAATTAATCACTTGAAGCAGATCACTATGGTTCCGGCGAAGTGACACAAAGCTCATTGCACAGCTTGGCATGATGAGTGTCCAAATCAAAATTAGAAAACACTCTCCCAAATTGGGTGCTCACTCAAAAAGTCTATTTGACGGGTTCAAAAAAAATATATATATATACACATCCGTTGAACACTAAAGTCGGTACAAAACCGAAAATTCAATTCTAATGAACTACAGTGGTTTGATCCCTTCACGGGGTATGTAGGCAGTCTAGCGACCCACTAGATGCAACCGCAACTCCAAACAGAATCCCTGACTCCACCAGTCGAATTCAGCCAGTCCCAAATGAATCACTGACTCCAGTCAAATTCTCCCAGCACCAGAAAATCAAATCATTCCCAAATCACACAAAATTCAAAGGCTCTAAACCTTTCAAATCTCTCAAACACAAATCCAAAATAAATGGGTCATCTACCCGTTTAAATCTCAAAAGCCGGAACTATATGTGGTTTGATCCCGCAAAGGGTATCTAGAACCAAATCTATCTAGATGCAACCGCGTCCTAAACACAAAATCGAATCCCTGGTCCACTTAAACCAAATTCGTCCCAAACACTACTCTAATTCCAAAATCAAAAGCCTCCAATGAGTCATCCACTCATTGGAACTCTTGAACTACGAGTGGCTTGATCCCTCTCCAAGGGTACGTAGGCAACCCATTCAAATATTTGGGTGCAGCCGCAAAAACAAACAAACACACATCCCATCAATTGGTTTCTTCATAAATGGAATCAAAGGGTGTTTCCCTGTAACAGGGGATTGTAATTAAGAGACACATTCCGTCTTGAATGGGTCGAACCAAAAATAATAAAAACTCTATTCACTAAATGAATACGAGTGAAATTATGTTGGGTGACATTTACGCTCACAGTGTGCAGATTTTCTCTCAACACCCACTATGTTGCCACAGAAAAATAATTCCATTGTCACTTGATTTCATCATGCCACTAGGAGGCTGCAACCATTAGACAATGCAAGGAACTCACTGCCGTCCTAGGCCAAACACGGCACTCAAAGTGCACAAACCGTTCTTTAAAAGTCCCAATTAGATTGTTTTTTTCCTTTGCCACATTTTCTTATAAAATAAGAAAATGACTTAATGATGGGTAAAATATAATTAAAAAAAAAAGTTATTTTCATGATTTTGGGGCATAATTGCATAATAAATTTGTGATTCAATAATAAAATAAATGAACGGACTATCACCATTTAGGGTGCAGCACTACACGGGCTCCATTGCTTTACCTAGTAGCATGATACTTATATTGCTCTGCCACAATCACGTTTTCATGAGATTTAGGCTGCTCCATTTACTAGCCACTAAAAGGCAATCTTCTTAGTTAAATTTATGGTTAGCCTACGAGACCTACTTTAGAAGAAATTCTACCGAAAATTTGGCAAAACTTCCCTTAAAAATAAACTACCCAAACTTGCAAGACAAAAAAACACTTCTAACAATACAATTTCAATCCTCAAACTTCCGTAGCCTACTTGCTCACCCTAAAACATAACTATCTGTAGAATAATTTATAACAACTCCCACACTTCCATTAATCAATTATATCGGGTAAAATATTAGCTTACATGTATAACAATATATTCATAAGGGCTAAATACAAATTACTACCCTGTGGTTTAGATCCAAAATCAATTTAGTCCCTGAACTTCTAATTTCATCAAAAACATCCCTACACTTTCAATTTTGATCTAATAGGCCCAATTTGTTAGTTTTTCGACAATTGAGTTATTTAATTTGTTAACGTAGCTCATATATGGCCTATGTTTTGTGATGTGGTGTCGAGGTGGTCTGCATAGTCAATTTAGGAGTGATTCCTACTATTAAAAATAAATAGTTTTTCAACAAATAATCCAACTATAACTTGAACCCATAACAGAATATTAACGAATTGGACCTATTAGATCAAAATTGAAAGTGCATAGGTGTTTTTGATGAAATTTGAAGTCCAGGGACTGAATTGATTTTGGACCTAAACCATAGGGTACTAACTAGTATTCAGCCCTATTCATAAATATAATTCTCATTATGCCATGGAATTAATCGATTCAGATAGTTCGAAGTATACTCAAAAATACAATCATAACATACATGTCTCAGATCAATAATCATCACGGCCCCCAGTTCATCCCTTTTCTCTTGGTGCCATAACAACAACCATGACCACCAGTCCATCCCCTCGCTTCTGGTGCCTCATCTCTGGCCATGACTTCCAGCCAATCCCCTCTCTTCTGGTGTCATCAGTTGAGATCACTAGTCTATCCCCTCTCTCCTAGTGCCTCCAATCACATAGGCCTCATCATATGGCCCTTGGGCCTTAAGCCCGCCCGGACCTTCCATTAGGGCGGGCCGGCCCGACCCTTTTTTATTTAGGGTAGGGTATGGGTCACACAAATAAAGCCCGGCCCTAAAATTTATATTTTATTTTTGTTATTTTCTATTACATGTGTTATATGTATATGTATAAAACTATGGAAGTGTAGAAAATTATTTCAATCTGCCATATTAGGAAATAAGTCTTTTAAATTGAGCCATATTTTGAGAAGAAAAAAATAAATTTTTTTTAAAGAATTAACCGTTAATTTGGCAAAAATGCCGCCGTTTTATTATAATCTTATGGGTATTTTAATATTTACCAATAATTACTGTTAACTAATTAACTGTAATAATTACAAAGCTATTATTTCAAATTGGACAATATATTCATGTAATACCAATTTTGAAATAAATCAAGTAATCAACATAACTAAAAATAATCAATTGGTCGAGTTGAAACTATTTTACCAATGTAATGGTAACTTCTTAATGAGCAAAATGGGGGACGAAATGGAATTTTTTAAAATGCACCGCTGGATGTTATTTGCATATGAATATATGTTAGTGGTAGAAATTTCAACAATTTCCGCCTTCGTTTGGACCTCGATCTACCCGGTCAACTCAATACCCTAGATAGAACATAAAACAAATATGCTCTTAACCGGTCCTTGGCAATTCACTTTTTTCGATCTTTCAGCTCCCACACTCTCATGGGTAGGGGGTCTACTTATGGATGTCAAAATTCCGCAACGTTTGTCCGCGCATGGTGCCGCTCCCCTTAGGGAAGTTTTCTTGTGCAAAGCGTTGACCGCTCCGTTAGGTGCCTTATTCACGGCGGATCAGCCTAATTTCTTTACACAATACCTATCACTATTGTATAAACATATAAGAACTTTCCGATTGATCGATTTTCATTTTAAAATTTTTGGATCGCACATAATCCTTATATGTTTTGTAATGTAGTATAACTAATTTATTAGGCTTGTTACCCTCCATGAGCAAAATAGGGGACGAAATGGAATTTTTTAAAATGAACTGCTGGATGTTGTTTGCATATGAATATATGTTAGTGGTAGAAATTTCAACAATTTCCGCATTCGGTTGGACCTCGATCTACCCGGTCAACTCAATACCCTAAATAGAATATAAAACAAATATGCTCTTAACCTGTCCTTGGAAATTCACTTTTTTCGATCTTTCACCTCCTACACTCTCATGGGTAGGGGGTCTACTTACAGATGTCAAAATTCCGCAACGTTTGTCCGCGCATGGTGCCGCTCCCCTTAGGGAAGTTTGCTTGTGCAAAGCGTTGACCGCTACATTGGGTGCCTTATTCATGGCAAATCGGCCTAATTTTTTTACATAATACCTATCAATGTTGTATAAACATATGAGAATTTTCAGATTGGTCGATTTCCATTTCAGAATTTTTGGATCACATATAATCCTTATATGCCTATTAATGTAGTATAACTCGTTTATTAGGCTTGTAATCCTCCATGAGCAAAATGGGGGACGAAATGAAATTTTTTAAAATGCACCGTTGGATGTCGTCCGTATATGAATATATGGTAGTGGTAAAAATTTCAGTGACTTCCACCTTCGGTTGGGTCTCTATCGACGCGGTCAACTCCATACCCTAAATAAAACCTAACACAAATATGCTCATAACCAAGAATTTGCAATTTTTTTTTTTTTTGATCTATCAGCTCCCACACTCTCATGGGGAGGGGGTCTATCACCTGCTGTCAAAATACGGGGATGTTTGTCCTCAAAAGGTGCCGCTCCCCTTACGGAAGTTTGCTTATACAAAGTGTTGACCGCTCCGTTTGGTGCCTTATTTAATGCAGATCGATATAATTTTTTTACTCAATACCTACTACTGTTGTATATGCATATGACCATTGTCAGATTGAACAATTTCCATTTCGAAATTTTTGGCCCGCCCGAATAAGCCCTAAATTTTTTTTTTTCTATTTTTTAATTATGTTTCTCTTTTTTCTATAGTATGCAATTTATCTATTTCTTTGTAATTGATTTCATAAGTTTTGTTTTCTTTAATTTCTATTTTATTTGTTACACAACAATTAATATTGAGAGATTTATATAGATAGTTAATTGAATATAACCACCTTAACTAATATTAATAAATGTTATAAGTTACAAGTGTTTGTGTGTATTAAATATGTTTAATAAAAAACAATGAGTCTTTTATTACCAATATATACCATTAAGCCATATTTTGAGAAGAAAAAAATAACGTTTTTTTTTTGTTAAACAAAATAAGGCCCTTTTTTGGCCAATTTCGGCCCTATTTGGCCCTATTTGAGGGCCGGCCCTTTCGGCCCTAACGGATCGGGCTTTTCGGGCGGGTAAGGGTTAGCATATTTAAGCCCTGGCCCGACCCTACCTGGCCCTAAATTTTGTTGACTTTGACTAGGCCCTGCCCGACCCGACCCTAAGCCCTAAAATTTAGGGTAGGGCCGGCCTAGATGACCCCTAATCACATATCATATCTAGCTGAAACTATTAGTACAATCACAAACATAAAATAACACAATCAATAATTAATGCATCCACAATCCTACATTAATCCCAAAAATTATGACAAATACTCAATCCATAGTCTTTATTCCCAAATCACACTCAAGCTTAAATTCAAAATATTTATCAGGAATCACAATTTCAAATAACACCCAAATTTGAAGTATTGATAAAAAGATCGTAAGTCAAATATGAAATCACAAACAAAAATCAGCACTCAAATCCCACACCTGTGGAAATAAATTAATGCTTAGCTAAATTCGAATTTAAATCAAACCTCAAAACCTTCATTTAATAATTTGTCGAAACTGTAGAAAATCAGTATTCACATCGGACTCGAACTTTTAGTGATTCGTCAACTCAATGATTCTAACAACATAATGAAAAATCAGCACGATCTAACGGCTGGATTTACATGAATTCGTACCCAAATTTCTGAAACTTCGAAATTCCTATTGATCCTAAAGTTTGAAGTATTCCTACCAAACTATATCCACAAGATCGTAATATCATGCTCTACATAATGAAATAAAATGGAAGACCAAAAGCGGCGGCATGTGCCCCCACGCGCCGGCACCCCTAACCTCGAGTATGAGTCACAGCTTACACCAAAACATTTAACACAACACGCTTTACAACATTTTCAACTACACCTAAGCCAGATTATTAACGAGCAGTTTGAAATTTACCTAAAAAATTTTGGGGTACCGAACTTCTAATCGATCGATCTCCCTCCACACTGCAAATTGGTGTGAAAGACTATAGTGGTTTTGATCACCAACCTAAGGGCTTTAAAGCCCTAGTGATTTCACGTCTAGCAGTGGCTGAAGAAGGAAATTTCGGTTGGGTCAAGTTTCATGAGTCCGCCAGGCTTTTAGACTTCAATTCTCTCTCCGGACTGAAAATCGATTCGAAGAAAGGCCATGGATCGAAAGAGGAGGAGAAGGCCATCATTTTTAGACTGATGGCGAGGTCGATGGTGGCCGGATAGCGGAGAACCCGCCAGATTCTTGTTCCAAGTCGGGACGGCCCAATCAACTGTCTCTCTCCCTCACTCTGGGTATATAGCCCGACAAAAAGAGGGATCCCCTCCTAAACTACAAGGTACTGCCTATTTAAAGTAACGACAGGAAAAGTCAATTTTGCCCTCAAACTCTAACAAAATACTTAAACTTCTGGAGACCATATATTTCTCATATGAACTCTAATTTTTGCATGCTGCATATCCACGGACTCGGTTTAACGTCCTTTACAACTTTCATGAAGAAAGTTTTTTCGAAAAATGAATTGAAGAAAAAGTCAACTTTGGAGTTCCCCCTAAATGTTTGAAATGAAAGTAAAAGTAAAAATTTTGATTGGTTACTGTTCAAATGACCAGTAAATCAATAAAACTAGGTATGAGACGTAATAGTCAAGGTTTGAAGGCATCTGTACTGTCCTTGAATTCAAAAAAATAATAATAATAATAAAGAAAAATCAACAAGTGTGATCCACTATTATATCTATATTGTCTCAATTTAACCACCTATTAGGTATTAAGTTTTAACTTACTAGGTACATATATTTTTAAATCACCCACTAATAAGGTAAAAGCTTCAAATAAGTAATAATTTATTTTGTTACTTTTCTAATGTAGGATTATCACTCTCCAGCACTCCTTACATGCAACCTAACTTCGGTCTTCACGTGCAACTGCTTAATAAACCAATTTCTACATCAAAAAAGGAACCCTAATTCAGGTCCATCGACGTAATTGGAGAGGGCTGGATCTGCTCTGATTTCATGTTGAACAGTGACAAGCTTGGCTTGTGGCTCACTATTAAACCGACTGTCCCAACTTAACTATCTGTAAGTGTTGGATTTTGACCTACGAAACCTTGATATAATTGAGAGTAAGTTATCCACTTATATATTTTAATATTTTTTTTGGTCACTTTTGTAATGTGAAATCTTTTTAATTTTTAAGGAAACTCTTGTGATCCAGAACTCTTCAAAAAATACACAACCAAAACATTAACAAAGGAATAACCATTCAAATCAACAATAATGTGTTGTATTACATTGCATCTTTGTGTGATGATGTACAGGTTGATTGAAAATGATGGGAGGTCCCATTAACCCTAAAATTTTGATCTTACTTAATCGTTGTAGTTGGAGGGGATAGAGCCCCCTATGTAGTTAGAAAACAAAAGCTAGCAGTTTCACAGGTCCAATTAAACTTAAATAAGACATAATTAGGTAAATTGATGTGAGTGTAATCACTACCACGTGGGTGCTTTTCATAAGCTGTCGAAAAGCAACATCATAATTCTGTGTAGGATAGTCCAGAACTATCAAGGACTGTAAAAAGTTACGAGCCAATAAGAGCTAATTTTGAAGAGGAGACGTGAGAACGAAGGTTTTAGGGTTAGGGTTTTGTTTTTGTAGGGGCAGACTGTATTTGTTTCTGCTAAATTTCTTTAAACATATAGAGTATGATAATTCTAATCCTAGTTGGGTTATTTGTAATATCATTGAAATTGTTATAATAAACATGGGATTTAATAATATGTTTGGTTCCTTTTTAGTTTTGATGGTTGCAGCGAACCTATATGTTGTTGAACTGATCTATCCATACTATTAAAGATCACAGAAGGTGTCGTTCTTCTTCTTTCTTCCAAACAGTTTCTTTGCCATTGATGAAAAAAATACAAAGTATTTTGCAGGGAGGAGGCGGGAATAAAAGAAAAAAGAAAGGAAAATATATCAGATTCTTTATATTAACAGAAGAAATATCATGATTTTTTTTCCCTATCTTCTGCAGAGGAAGACTGTGAAAGATTCTCTGAGGTTCTTCAATAATAACACCAGATATTTTGATATATAATGTCAAGCTGATGACTTGGTCAAAGCTAGGTCCAGTAAAATGTTTATTTATAGGTAATTTTTGAGAAGGAAAAATAATAAGAAAAAACCAGGTAGGTGCTAAGTGCTAACTTATATTTAGCATAATAATTAGACCCAAAATTATTTGTAATAATCTTATTTGCACTTGGGAGGGAAAAAGCAAAGGTGAGGATGTGGTGGTTCTCTAACCTTTATAAATACCATTCAACAACCATACTTCCCTCATTTGGTTGCTTGCCCACCTCACTGTTCCAAAAGAACTAAAATAATGCTAACAAATTTAACTGGAATATAATTAAATTTAACTAATAGTAATTACTATATTTTAAACAGCTTCCTTAACCACCTCATATCCTTTCTTCATTTCACACTGAATCAAAACCACAGCTCTCACTCGCTTTGACCAGTTGGCCTCTCTTCCTCTCCATCACTATTACTCTCTCTCTCTCTCTTACACACACACAGACACGCATGGCTACCCCACACTGATCCTTTTGAGTGGAACCTCGAGCAGAGAAGCAGCTTCTCTTTTAGAGAAGAAGAAAAAGGCTCTACTAGAACTAGATATAGAGAACAACCATCCCTTTTGTCAAATTTTCTCTCTCCCTTTCCCCAACTCTGTTTTCTCATCCCAAACCCTAATTCCCCCAATAACCCCATATATATATATATATATATAGTATAAAAAAAAAAAGAAGATCGGTGGTTTGGGTTTGGAGCTTTCATAAATTCCTCAACAGTCTCTTTCTGCAACCATCAGTTTCATGATCTCCGAAGACAAAGCAGAAGCAAGCAAGCCAAACACTGTCCTCGTTTCGTTTTGAGATCAGAGAGCAAAGACATGGATAGTACTACTCATCTCTTTCTTTCTCTCTCCTCTCTCGCTTATGCCTTGTTTGGCAGTTTCGTATTAATGGGTTTGTAGTTTAAATAAAGCTAAACTATCATCATCTGCTTCACATATCTCTGTCTCCCCTCGCGTCTTTCCATTTTCGGCTCCCTCATGGATTCCGGTAACAGCGGAAGTATGCAGTCCTCGAGCGGCGGCGACGACGAGTCGTACGACTCACGCGCGGAGTCGATCTCGGCCTTGCTGGGTCCCGCCATGACTAACCACCACCACCACCACCCACCGCAAGTACCGCAACAACAACAACAACACCACCGCCATCATCCTCATGTTGAGTTCGACACCTTATCCAACATCTTCGATTCGAGGCTCACAAACCCGAACCCGCTCCTCAACCTCGACATGGTGTGGTCCAAGACGTTGAGATCTGACCCGAGTATGTCCGATCTTGGCGGCCAGAACGAGCTCAGCCAATCCTTTTTGACCAATAGTCAACTAGGAGGACAAGTCAGCAGAACAGGAGTCGGCGGCGGCGGAGGAGGGTCATCTACTTTTACTCAGATCCCATCCTCGTCAGCTCCGAACGACCAGACCCACAGCAACAACAACAACAACAACAACGTCGGCGGCGTTCGGAACAGCAACCCAAAAAAGAGGTCGAGAGCGTCGAGGCGTGCACCCACTACGGTTCTCACCACAGACACAACAAACTTCCGAGCCATGGTTCAAGAATTTACAGGTATTCCTGCACCCCCATTTACGAGTTCGCCTTTTCCTAGAAGCAGGTTGGATTTGTTCGGGTCTTCGGCTTCATCTATGGTTAGATCGGGCCCGGGTCCCAATCATATGGATCCTTCTTCTCTTCCTCCTTATCTGTTGAGACCATTTGCTCATAAAGCTCCACTACTACCTTCTCCTCCATCTCCATCTTTGTTGCCCTCTAGTAATTCAAATACTAATAGTAATATTGGTGGTTCTAATCTACAACAGTCTCAGAGTCTTTTGAACATGAACAACATGCAAAACTCCTCCTCTTCATCAGTTCTGAATTTTCAGTCCCTCTTTCAAAACCAGCAGCCTCAGCCGAATTTACCAAAATACCCATTACCCGGTTCAGGCAATATTCTTGGCTCCTCCAAGTCTCAAGGCTCTTTGGGTGTGCTTGAAGATCAGTTTGGTTTGAGCCATGGGCTAAATGTGCAGCAGCTTCCTAACATCGTGTCGTCGTCGTCGTCGGATGGTGGCCGTACGCTTCAGCAGCAGCAACCTAGGCACGACAATAACCAGAGGACGACAGCGACGACAATCAACTGGGTTGACAACAACAACAAGAACGACGGCAATGTCGATCTTCTGAGGTCCGTCAATGGGAATTACAGTAATGGCAAACTAAACTACGCGGCTTCTTCTTCGTCGAATGTTGTCGATAAAGCTGGGGTGCAGCTGGAGAATAATGTGAGTACTACTACAGCTAGAAGTGAAGGTATGGTGGAATCATGGATTTGCTCTTCAGATTAATTATAGGCTTCTGCAAATCAATGAGACAGATTCACATTTACAGTTTCAAAGGTATAGGATGATGATGATGATGCATGTGACAGAATTTTAATTTGTGTTCTTAACCATGACGATCGACATAATTAAACCTTTTTCCCATTTCCTTTCTTTCATTATATGTAAATAATAGCTTTCTCAGTTTCCTTCATTTCTTTTCCTTGTGATCATTTTTCACATATGTTTCATACTTTCACATACGAAAGAATACCATCTTGGTCTTTTGTTAACAATCGCAGTTCTATCCTATCTGAAACGAGGAAGAAGAAAAAGAAGAAAGAAGAATCTATTAATTAGAGCAAATGGTAGATTTGTCTCCTTGCTTAATAGATTATTCTCTCTACCCTTCAATTTCGCAATATTCTTAATGAATTTTTATTTAACTTTTTTTTAAATATATTATATAATTGTCTGGGAGTGATTGGTGGCGAGATTTGGGGTATAGTTAGCCGCCGCAAATCTCATATTTATACGAATCACATATCTTTCATGTGCCTCTGTTTCTAATTTCTTTATATTT
Source organism: Rosa lucieae (assembly GCA_024704745.1). Lineage (NCBI taxonomy): Eukaryota > Viridiplantae > Streptophyta > Magnoliopsida > Rosales > Rosaceae > Rosa > Rosa lucieae. Next base: position 25,873,545 of record CM045493.1, on the reverse strand, counting down.
TTTTTTCATTATTTTTAAATTGATTAATGAGATGCTCATTGTACAAAACCATAGATGATATGATACCCAGCAGTTTTTTCGATGAGGATCATTCATACGCTACTCGCCCTTAAAGAAATATTAAGGAGCAGAAAATACTTTAGCCAGTTTCATACGTAAATATCTTCATGATTGTACTCTAGCGAAAAAATAATTATAATAGAAAAAAAAAAGAAGGGGGTCTTTATTCTTCTTTTTAGTGGTCTTTAAGGTACAACCACACAAATTTGAAATTATGGTCTTTTATGTACAACCACGAAAATTGGAAAATTCCTAAATTCATTAATTTTAATTTCCTTCCTCCCTGCATTTTCATTTATGCCATTTACTCTTGCGTTTTTTTTTTTTTTTTTTGCAGTTAAAAATATATATTATTATGTCAGCCCAGAAAAGAAGAATATATATTATGTGGTGTATTTATGAGGTGTGGTGACATCATCATATGAGCTAGCATGAGCTATGCATGTCACATGTTGAAAACCAAAAAAGTAGCGTAATCCATGGAATTAATTTTGTTGTTTTTTTTTTTTTTTTCTTGTTGATAGTGTCATTATTATTTTGTTTATCCTATTAAGACCGTGATTATCATCACGAACCACCAAACAAATCCCAACTAAGGTGGTAGAGGGGATTTTGCCTATACATATTAAAGAGGAAAAAAAAAAAACAGCCATAATATTGTGGCTTAGGTCAATTGGATGAAAGCACAATGTCGACTATAAGCTTAGTACGCTAATGATCACACTTTCAAAATGCATGTTTGGGAGAAATTATATACTGAGCATAGAAAAAATTACACTATCGTCAAACACTATTGCAAAAAAAAAAAAAAAGTTTATTTTTCCCGCCAGAAGTTTTATATTTGACATGTGAAATTTTGAAAATTATGAATGGGGAAAAGTTGAAGTACTTTCAAGCACTCCTCTGATATTGTTATCATTAGAGCATAGTGTAATCTTTACATGAATCGGTGATACATGTGAAAGTTGATCATCTTTTTTCATTTCTTTGATTGATAGATCATGATCTTTTTCACTTCAATTATGCATCTTTTTTTGCATTCACCTTTGGTTTTAAATCTGGAATGATGTGAGCGACATAGGTAGCAACAACACTGCTCCCAAAATTTGAATCTTCCTTTTGCTGGGAAGTGGAGACATCTACACAAAGATCAAAATCATGGGATTTTGTAGAGACTTTTAAAAAGAGTGAAAGGGGTTTACTTTCTTTTTGGGAAAATCCCAATTTTTTCTTTTATAAAAATTAACCAATGTGCATTTAGTCATTAAATTTAATAAAATTTTTGGGTTAATGATTAGGCATGGGATTTTGGGAGATTTTGTGAAGGGGCCAGACCAGGCATTTTGTGAGAGAGAAAAGAGTGACACTTGTTTAGGCATCATGGTGGCCCATGCTTGTGAATAAGCCTATGCTCATTAGCAATGATGGCTGTTCTTCCCTTTCACAGCCCATAGCTTAGGGTAATGTCAAAGCCAGAAACAGTAGGGCAAACTGGAAAAGGCATCTCTCTCTCAATAGAACCTGCCCTTCAAATTTTTGAGTTTTTAGATACTCAACTTTTGGCATCCCCCATCGAAAAAGCTGGCACCATTTCTTTGCCTCGCTTGCTCACTTGAAAGTTGAAACCATTCTCTCACTCGGAAAAGCATATATTCATCTATACACAGGAACAGGACAAAGTTTCGAATTTTATAGAATAATCATGTTAAGATTCTTACATAGTACTAAATCTCCATCTTTATTTCACTTCATTTCTTATCATATAATTGTCTTCATCGATCTTACACAAAATCATCAGGTTTATACCCTTACGCAACTTCAATTACTGCTGCTAGATGAGTGGCAGCTTATTTTTAATTTTGTATTTTCTCTCTAATTTCTTATGAAGGTCCACTAACGAATCAACCACCATCAAAATAGGTCACTCAGCCACAAAATCGATCACGAAAGGACCGGCCGCTCGATCCCATCTAGTCGCTGCTTGAACTCAACCTCCTTCCATAACCGCCTACGACAGCGTATCAAAGAGGAGAACCAAAACGGGTAGCAACCGGATTTTTCCTCCTTCGGCCACCTCGAGCTCCGCCACCTCTTCTTGGGTTGTGTTTGTTTCTTCCTTGCGGTTCCAACGCCACCACCAACCATGCATATCAAATCGTTACCACATCGACTTATCGAAGGGGAGAAACCAAAATTGGTTGCAACCGGGTTTTACCTCCTCCGTCCACCTCGAGCTATGCTACTACTTGGGTTGTATTCCTCTCTTCCTTGCAGTTCCAACACCGCCCCATGCACAACAAATTGATCTGTGGAGAGAGGAAGCATAATTGAAAAATGTTAGCTGAATACCTTTCGAGAAAAATTCTTTATTTCTTGTTCATATTTAAACTAGGCTCAAGTTGTGAAAATTATAGTTAAGATCTGCCACCAAAATCACCTGTTTTAGTGGTGGTTAACCCGCTGGTAAACCTCCACTTCAATGCACTGAATTATTTTTGAGTAAATAGATAAACGTACGTAGGATTAGTACTTAGCCAGTAACCTACAAGCTCTCAAAACACCTTTAAATAGTTTAACTAATTAATTTTCATTGTTAGACCCCATTTTATAAAATAAGAAAGGAAAGGAAATCACAGAAAAGCAGATCCAGTAGTTGGTTGTAAAATTCCAACCTCAGACCGTACTAAATCGATTAGACCATTTTAACATTATCTTCTTTCTAATTTAGTGGGTCAGAGTCAGAGATAACTCTCATGAACCCGAGCTAGTACCCTACATTAGTACATTGTCTGCCAACACTGTTATATACCAAGATCCAGCTATCCATTTATAATGATGTCGCCAGTTATTCCCACAACCTCTTCTGTGTTCCAACTTAAGATTTAACCCCCATGATCCAGTTTATCCTAGCTAAAGGCCTTGCAGCAACATTAGTATGTATAGTTCAGCATATAGTGTAGTTCCCACACGACATATGACAATGACAGCTAAAGGAACTACTTTTTCTCCCAAGATTTGAAGAAATTGTTTTCTGGAGTTTAATCAGTTTGAGTGGAAATTAAAATAAACCATCGAACATTTTAAGCTTGTTACATTCTGATAAAAGAATGGGCATAAAATTAAGTCAGAAAAATCACTTTAGTCATCGAACTATGTTTCATTCGACATTTTGGTCATCTAACTTTTAAAAATTTCACTTTAGTCAATCAACTATATCACTGTATATCACTTTGGTCTCTCATTCTATCTTCTTTGTTTAAATGTGGCAATTGAACCTCACATGCCTAATAAAAAGGGATATATTTGTCAACCCACTTAAAAAAGATTCTCAAGTAGAACAACAAAACCCAGAAAATTAAAGAATGACAATTACCATTTCCAAATGGATAGAGAAGCTTCCAAATTCAATTTAGCAAAAAATTATAAAGAATTACATAGCTAAAACCTGACGAAAATAGATACGATCTTGTTGAGAGAAAATCTGCACACAGTGAGCGTAAATGTCACCCAACATAATTTCTCTCGTATTCATTTAGTGAATAGAGTTTTTATTATTTTGGGTTCGACCCATTCAAGACAGAATGTGTCTCTTAATTACAATCCCCTGTTACAGGGAAAACACCCTTTGATTCCATTTATGAAGAAACCAATTGATGGGATGTGTGTTTGTTTATTTGTTTTTGCGGCTGCACCCGGATATTTGGATGGGTTGCCTACGTACCCTTGGAGAGGGATCAAGCCACTCGTAGTTCAAGAATTCCAATGGGTAAATGACCCATTGGAGGGTATGGCTTTTTGGAAATAAGAATAGTGTTTGGACGAATTTGGTGTAAGTGAACCAGGGATTCGATTTTGGATTTGTCTGGAAAAGCTATGACGTTTCCTGGTGTTTGGCGGAATTTGACTGATGAGGTCAGGGATTCGGATTGGATGAACCAGGGAGTCATGAATTTTATTTAGAAAGGCTGTGACGTTTCCTGGTGTTTGGCAGAATTTGACTGATGAGGTCAGGGATTCGGATTGAATGAACCAGGGAGTCAGGGATTTTGTTTGGACTTGCGGTTGCATCTAGTGGGTCGCTAGATTGCCTACATACCCTGTAAAGGGATCAAACCGTTGTAGTTCTTGAGTTTGTATTTCTGGTGTTGGCAGAATTTGATTGGAGTCAATGATTCAATTTAGGACTGGCTAAATTTTGACTGGTGGAGTCAGGGATTCTGTTTGGACTTGTGGTTGCATCTAGTGGGTGTTGCTAGATTGCCTACGTACCCATTGTGGGATCAAACCGACCGTAGTTCATAAGAATTGGGATTTCGGTTTTGTACCGACTTTTTATCCGACGAATGTGTGTATGTTTTTTTGAACCCGTCAAATGTATTTCTTTGGGACACCCAATTTGGTAGAGCGTCTGTTGATTTGACCTAGACCCGATGTACCGAGCTTTGCAGTGGGCCCAAGATTTGAAAATGGGCTTTATGCTGCCTCTGCTCTTGTCGACGAACAAATTAATCGGGCTCGAGCTTCAAAATAAGTGGGCTCAAGTAAAAAAAGTGATTTGGACACCCATTGCAAAGAGTTGAGCTATACGTCGAGTCATTGCTTGACATTTTGACGAGTCGGGTTTTCACTTTGGAGCTCAAGATTTGAAGTGAACCTCTGTACACTGGGCTTGCTTCCGTTTCTTTTGTAGGAGGCCCAATAAACTGAATTTGAAGTCTTTAGACTTTTCCACATGCTATTCTTCAAGTTAAATTAATCAATGAAAAAATTATGATCCATTAATTAATTAGCCTTCATTGCGTCAGTGCTTGAATTCATGTGATTGAACAAATTCACCACTTGCTGAGTTCTTGTCTCTTGTAACATTAATCAAATATCAAGCAATCATGGTTTGCTTCAGAGGCTTTTGTTTGGGCAAGGAGGAAAGCACGTGCATACGGGCACCAAAAATCTTGGTGACCTGCTTCTCAGTTTTGCATTGTTGCTGCACCCTTCTTTTTGTTACATTGTATTTATAGAATTTGATTTGTCCTTCCGTGAAAGCGTAAAGGCTGTGAGTAATTGAAGTCACACAGCAGCGTTATTAAGGAGGGAGCTCGTAGCATTGAAACCCAGTTGTTCAAGAACAACTATTCTTATTCCAATGCATTAAACATCGTGGCACTAAAGAACAACAACAAAGCCATTTTTAAAAGGCTTTAAACATCAAAACTTGGCTGTTCATGAACAACCATTTTGTTTTAATGCAATGAATTTTGGGGCATTCAAGACCCTTAAAAGAACTCTAATAGTTGTGGTCGTTCATGAACGGCCTATTAGAGTTTTTGGAGCATCCATATTAACAACAGTGTACCATCTCTGAGAAGCTTTAAACATCGAAACGCAGTTGTGAACAACCATTTTTTTTGTTCCAATGCTTTAAGCCTGAGAGCATTTAAAGGCAGCAGCAGCAGTATCGTCGTCATTTCGAAGGGCTTATAAGGACTCCAATAGTTGTGGTCGTTCATGAACGGCCTATTAGAGCTTTGAGCTTTGAGGCAGCACAAGACACGGGGCGGAGCCATTTAGATTAGTTGGAGAAATTTGAAGTGCAGAAGAGGCGTACTTCTTTCTCTGTCAAGAACATCATCTGGAAAATTAATGTAAGAAAATTAACCACAGATGCAGCCGTATACCTGCAGCTCTTTGTTTCTTCTTTCTCCAATGAAAGTTGGCCTTCTTGCTACCCGGACGTTGCACCTCTCTTCTTTTATGACTATTATTTTCTGCTGCGTATTCTCTGCTTTTTTTTTTTTTTTTTTGCTCCCCCCCTCTTTGATGTCGAGAGTCTCCTTTTGTAGGCAATAATGAGGGAGTCCGTTTTGATCGGATGAGCCTTCATTTCAATTTGAATGCGTACGTTCAAATTTCAAACTAAGCTGACTCAATCTTCTTGCACGATCACGTACGACTTTATTTCCTTCTCTCTTGACCGACTCATGCATGATCTGTTATGATTGCTTGGGAGTTCAAATACTTATGGATAAGATCACAAGTCAAAGCCAACCCCCCATATTTGTTGGCTTACTGTTTCTGCTCCTCAAGAGATAAACACAAAGCCAATTAACCAATCACCATCCAAGAGGTGCAATTTAGTTTGGCCTTATCATCCGTATTAATCTCTTTTGCTTTGAACTCTTTGATCAAACAATTAAATGGAATTATCTTGCTGATCTGGTGGCCAAAATATATATGTATATTGTTGCTTTGGACTCCAATTTTTATTGAAAGACCACGACCACCTATCTGTGAGAGTTCATCAAATTGGACATTTGGAATATTTTTTTGGTCTCAACAGTTGCCCCCTCAAGCGTCGTGCGTGGAATAGCTTTCGCGTGCGAGGCTTGACAACTTTAGTTTATTCCGAAAGTCTATCAGAGTTTGGGAAAGCTGCTTATAGAGCTTGTTTTTGCGACCCATGTTCGTCAACATTATTTTCACCATTTGTAGTTTATAGACGTACAAAGAGTTCTTCAGAGGTGCCAAGCTTTGTGCCATTTGATCGCAACCTGTTGGTGAAAAGTTTGTGATTTTGATGATTTTGTGGCTGGATCTAGAATTTGAGACTAGACTGCCTTACGTAGTTCCTATGAAGGAATTTTTTTGATTGGTAAATGAAGCAACTGTTGCACCTTTGTAGCTTTCATGATATTTGTAGGTATTAAACTATGTGCTCCTGATCAGCCCAGAAGGGATTGCACCTCACCAGGATTTTTCTCGAGGAGATTTCCTCTCACTTGAATCTTTCTCGAAGAGCTTTCTCCTTACTTACATCGAGCTCGAGGAGATTTCTACTCACTCGGATCTTTATCGAGGAGATTCCACCTCATTTAAATTGACCTTGAGAAGATTTCCCCTCACTCAGATTTGTTTCGAGGAGATTTCTCCTCACTTGGATCATCTTGGAGAAGATTTCTTCTCAAAGAGTTTCATTGACTTGTATTCCTTCCAAGAACTTTGATGACAAGCTGCATCCTTTTGTCATAGGCACATGTTAATTAGCCTTTCATGCTTGGCCAACAACACTTACTGCTTCATTTATCTGATTCTTTCTTTCTTCCTGATTGATTCAGGAATAGAGATATATTTTTGATTGGGTGGCTGCATCTAGTTTTTGAGGCTAGACTGCCTACGTACCCCTTTTGAGGGATCAAGCCTTACGTAGTTCCCATAAAGGAATTTTTTTTTTCCTTTTTTCGAAGCACCTTTTGAGAGACTGGTAAGTTCGGAGGTAAATTTGGATTTCACTCTGCCGACGATGTCTCCACCTCAATTTCCTTGTTATTGACCATCTTTCGGATTATGTCTTTCAGAGCAAAACAATCCCTTGTTAAGTGACCTACGATTCGATGATACTGGCAAAATTTGGGGTCGTTGGTCTTGTTGACCTCACCTCGTCGTTTCGATTCAGGAAGCTCAATAGCTTGTGCGTTGATGAGCTCACTGAAAATATGTTCGACATCATCATCATCGAAAGAGTATTTGATTTCTCTTCTTTCTTTGAGGGTGAGCTTTCTAGACCCTTCTTTTCCTTTGCATGTGTTTGACTTGTTTTCAGTCTTGACAAAGGTTGCCAGCGACTCATCTGTGTTGTCAACTGTATGGTCTTTAAAGGATGCCCTTTGTGTCATAAACTTTTTGCGGGCAACTTGTCTTTCGACATTACTAGCTTTTGAGACTAGTGCTTCAAACGTTTGAGGTTCTGCGGTGCTAACAAAAGTTGCTATCTCTGGTAAGAGATTGTTTGAGCACATTTGTACTGCCGAAATCTCTGTCAATTTTTCTGAGCACTGGAGGTTTAAACTCCTCCATCTAGAAATGAATTCATTAGTGCTTTCATCAGAATTCTGTTTAGTGTCAGCCAAGTCGATAATCGAGACTTTCTTTTTAGAGCTGACAAACTGTGCTAGAAAAGCTCTTTGCATATCGTCCCATGTGAGGATAGAACCTGGTTGTAATTGACTGTACCAAGTAAAAGCTGCTCCTTTTAGGGACTGAACAAACTGCCTTATTAACAATGCATCTGACTGTGATGTTTCCCCACAAGCTGAGAAGAAATGAGCCAAATGTTCATGCGGAGAGCCATCTACTCCATTGAACTTGTCAAAAGTTGGCTTCTGATAGCCTTTAGGGAATGGTAGTGCATCGTAATGAGCAGGGTAGGGTTTCAAGTACCCAAAGAACTGTGGATTTGAGGAGGTGTATACTTCACGAATTCCTTCTGCAATTAGTGTCTTTATGTCTTCAAGACTTGCAATTGTGGAACCATGTCGTCCGATGTTCTTTTCACGATCACTCTTTTCATTATTTTTATGATCGCTTATGTTGGCCATAGCAGCCAATTGAGAAGTCAGTGCTGCTATTTGAGCATCTTTTTCAGCTAGCATTCTCTTCATTTCCTCTAGCTGCTCTTCTATTGTTGATGCGTTTGTGACCATAACTGACATAGTCTCAGGCTTTGTGCCGTCATTTGTCTCAAGCAATGCTTGAGTATGTTGACTAACAATAGGGACCATAGATGGTCTTGATTCTGCTGAAGAGTCCGGGAAGGCCCCCTGTGGTACGTTAACTGGAAATGCCCCCTGTGATTTGTGTGCTTGGAATGCCCCCACTGGTGTACGTGTTTTCTTGGACTTTCTAGTTGTAGAGGCTGTTTTGTTGACCACTGATAGATTCTGTCGGTGGTGTGCCTTAACAAATTTGTCCTGTGTGCCAGATGAGCTGTCAGAGGTTGAGATGAACTTGACTATCTGAGGTTCAGAAGCTATAGTAGCTGTCGCTGATTGTAGATGTACTTGTTGTGGGGACTTGAGGCACGGGGCTTCGGGTCTATGTGGTGTAATGACCAAATTGATTGGAATAGACCCGATCATTATCTGAGTACTGACAGGGGCATGGTTAGCATTGAGCGTAGCGGTCTTAATGACTCTGACATCATGGTTGAGCTTCTGAACACTGCTTGTCAGTGGAGTTTGATCAACGGTGAAAGAAACATGATGTTTAGCTCGTGTTGCTTGTCTAGCCTTCGACCCAATAGCTTTAAGCTCTTGGAAATACACTGTAACTTGTGGTGCCATCTTGTATCCTGTGGCAAACAAGTAACACATATGATTAGTCATATCACAAATGGAGATGAAAAGGAGAATGGGTCCCACCGGGTGTGCCAAAAATTATGTTGAGAGAAAATCTGCACACAGTGAGCGTAAATGTCACCCAACATAATTTCTCTCGTATTCATTTAGTGAATAGAGTTTTTATTATTTTGGGTTCGACCCATTCAAGACAGAATGTGTCTCTTAATTACAATCCCCTGTTACAGGGAAAACACCCTTTGATTCCATTTATGAAGAAACCAATTGATGGGATGTGTGTTTGTTTATTTGTTTTTGCGGCTGCACCCGGATATTTGGATGGGTTGCCTACGTACCCTTGGAGAGGGATCAAGCCACTCGTAGTTCAAGAATTCCAATGGGTAAATGACCCATTGGAGGGTATGGCTTTTTGGAAATAAGAATAGTGTTTGGACGAATTTGGTGTAAGTGAACCAGGGATTCGATTTTGGATTTGTCTGGAAAAGCTATGACGTTTCCTGGTGTTTGGCGGAATTTGACTGATGAGGTCAGGGATTCGGATTGGATGAACCAGGGAGTCATGAATTTTATTTAGAAAGGCTGTGACGTTTCCTGGTGTTTGGCAGAATTTGACTGATGAGGTCAGGGATTCGGATTGAATGAACCAGGGAGTCAGGGATTTTGTTTGGACTTGCGGTTGCATCTAGTGGGTCGCTAGATTGCCTACATACCCTGTAAAGGGATCAAACCGTTGTAGTTCTTGAGTTTGTATTTCTGGTGTTGGCAGAATTTGATTGGAGTCAATGATTCAATTTAGGACTGGCTAAATTTTGACTGGTGGAGTCAGGGATTCTGTTTGGACTTGTGGTTGCATCTAGTGGGTGTTGCTAGATTGCCTACGTACCCATTGTGGGATCAAACCGACCGTAGTTCATAAGAATTGGGATTTCGGTTTTGTACCGACTTTTTATCCGACGAATGTGTGTATGTTTTTTTGAACCCGTCAAATGTATTTCTTTGGGACACCCAATTTGGTAGAGCGTCTGTTGATTTGACCTAGACCCGATGTACCGAGCTTTGCAGTGGGCCCAAGATTTGAAAATGGGCTTTATGCTGCCTCTGCTCTTGTCGACGAACAAATTAATCGGGCTCGAGCTTCAAAATAAGTGGGCTCAAGTAAAAAAAGTGATTTGGACACCCATTGCAAAGAGTTGAGCTATACGTCGAGTCATTGCTTGACATTTTGACGAGTCGGGTTTTCACTTTGGAGCTCAAGATTTGAAGTGAACCTCTGTACACTGGGCTTGCTTCCGTTTCTTTTGTAGGAGGCCCAATAAACTGAATTTGAAGTCTTTAGACTTTTCCACATGCTATTCTTCAAGTTAAATTAATCAATGAAAAAATTATGATCCATTAATTAATTAGCCTTCATTGCGTCAGTGCTTGAATTCATGTGATTGAACAAATTCACCACTTGCTGAGTTCTTGTCTCTTGTAACATTAATCAAATATCAAGCAATCATGGTTTGCTTCAGAGGCTTTTGTTTGGGCAAGGAGGAAAGCACGTGCATACGGGCACCAAAAATCTTGGTGACCTGCTTCTCAGTTTTGCATTGTTGCTGCACCCTTCTTTTTGTTACATTGTATTTATAGAATTTGATTTGTCCTTCCGTGAAAGCGTAAAGGCTGTGAGTAATTGAAGTCACACAGCAGCGTTATTAAGGAGGGAGCTCGTAGCATTGAAACCCAGTTGTTCAAGAACAACTATTCTTATTCCAATGCATTAAACATCGTGGCACTAAAGAACAACAACAAAGCCATTTTTAAAAGGCTTTAAACATCAAAACTTGGCTGTTCATGAACAACCATTTTGTTTTAATGCAATGAATTTTGGGGCATTCAAGACCCTTAAAAGAACTCTAATAGTTGTGGTCGTTCATGAACGGCCTATTAGAGTTTTTGGAGCATCCATATTAACAACAGTGTACCATCTCTGAGAAGCTTTAAACATCGAAACGCAGTTGTGAACAACCATTTTTTTTGTTCCAATGCTTTAAGCCTGAGAGCATTTAAAGGCAGCAGCAGCAGTATCGTCGTCATTTCGAAGGGCTTATAAGGACTCCAATAGTTGTGGTCGTTCATGAACGGCCTATTAGAGCTTTGAGCTTTGAGGCAGCACAAGACACGGGGCGGAGCCATTTAGATTAGTTGGAGAAATTTGAAGTGCAGAAGAGGCGTACTTCTTTCTCTGTCAAGAACATCATCTGGAAAATTAATGTAAGAAAATTAACCACAGATGCAGCCGTATACCTGCAGCTCTTTGTTTCTTCTTTCTCCAATGAAAGTTGGCCTTCTTGCTACCCGGACGTTGCACCTCTCTTCTTTTATGACTATTATTTTCTGCTGCGTATTCTCTGCTTTTTTTTTTTTTTTTTTTGCTCCCCCCCTCTTTGATGTCGAGAGTCTCCTTTTGTAGGCAATAATGAGGGAGTCCGTTTTGATCGGATGAGCCTTCATTTCAATTTGAATGCGTACGTTCAAATTTCAAACTAAGCTGACTCAATCTTCTTGCACGATCACGTACGACTTTATTTCCTTCTCTCTTGACCGACTCATGCATGATCTGTTATGATTGCTTGGGAGTTCAAATACTTATGGATAAGATCACAAGTCAAAGCCAACCCCCCATATTTGTTGGCTTACTGTTTCTGCTCCTCAAGAGATAAACACAAAGCCAATTAACCAATCACCATCCAAGAGGTGCAATTTAGTTTGGCCTTATCATCCGTATTAATCTCTTTTGCTTTGAACTCTTTGATCAAACAATTAAATGGAATTATCTTGCTGATCTGGTGGCCAAAATATATATGTATATTGTTGCTTTGGACTCCAATTTTTATTGAAAGACCACGACCACCTATCTGTGAGAGTTCATCAAATTGGACATTTGGAATATTTTTTTGGTCTCAACAGATCTATAATCTCTCTACACCAAATGACCCAATCCCTAATCAACCTTGCAGAAGAAAATAAACTTGTAAGATGAAGAGTTGCTCCTTATCTTTGCCCAGAGCAACCAAGGTTCTAAAAAACGCTAGACGTTAGTCGGGCGGTGACTCGGGGACTAGGCGGTTTTTATTTTTAAAATTTTTAAATTATTTTTATGACCTATAATAATATACTGTTTAATCCTTGAGCTTTTGAACATAAAAGACTTCAGTCTCTGACTTTCTAATTTCACACGTTTAGTCCCTGTACTTCAAAATTTCAGACCAATATGTCATTGCAGTTTAAAAGCCGAGGTGAAATGTCTATTATGCCCTCAGTTCTTTTTTTTAAAAATAAATTTATTCCTTTCTCCTTTTTTTATTTATTCTTTTTTTTTTCAAACAGAAAGAAAGAAAGGGGAAAAAAAATTTCTTTTCCAAATAAAATAAAATAATTAATTAATTATAAAAAAAATTGAGGGCATAATAGACATTTCGCTGTTACTTTTAGATGGCAATGACCTATTGGTCTGAAATTTTGAAGTACAGGGACTAAATATGTGAAATTGGAAGGTTAGGGACTGAAGTGTTTTATGGTTAAAAGCTCAAGAACTAAACAATATTTAGTCCTAATATAAATATTTAAAGCTTAAAAATTAATTATAAATATAAAAATAGTCAAAATATAGACTAAATTAGGGTTTAGGGCCGCCTAGTCCCAGCCTAGCACCTGCCTAGCACAACCTAGCCCGCCTAGTCCACACCTAGCCCGCCTAGGCGGATGCCTAGTAGCCCAGCGCCTAAGGGCAATGCCTAGGCCAAAATCCGATCGGTTCCTTACCGCCTAGACCGTTTTTTAGAACATTGAGATCAACCAAGGCGTTGATGGCCTTGATAGCTCTTTGCTAATACTTGAGGACTTAATCATAGTCTGCGATGAAGTTGAGAAGGTCTACTATAGATTTGGTTGATGATCTAACTATGAGTCTCTCTGAGAGAGAATAATGGTCTTTCACAATGTTTGAGCTTTCAAGCTTATGGTTTGTAATGTTTATTTGAGTTATGTGAAGTAGATTATTAATGGTTGAAACTGAAATGAAATCTAATGCTTCCAATATGTAGATTTGGATGAATTGCAACTCTACGTTGGAAATCCAGAAAAGGATATATAACCACACTAAACCACTAACTTCTTTCCTTCCATTCACCTTTGTCAAAGCTCTGTTTGGAATCAAAGACCGAGGATCGACTATTGCAGTAGAGACATAAGTAAACGGTACCAGTGGGACGTCTTTTAGAGATTGGAAGAAGGAGATCCGAGACTATCTTGATAGTGGGCGTTTTAGATATGTTGCTCCATATCATCCTATTCTAGGATATATAAGAGTTAATCATCTGAGACTATCTTATTTTTCTTGACGTATCTTCATAAATCCTATCGTACGTGCTGTTCTATTAGTGGAGGAAGAAGACCAGAGGGAGAAATTGTTGTGTTTAATTGTGGATGCCAACTGAAAGCCTTCAAATATCCAGCCATTGCAATAAATGAAGGGGTTTTGACCAAAAGCCTAAATTTGAGTCAACACAACCCACTTTTTACCCCACTAAAATATTAGTGTTCCCATTCACCCCATTTAAGTGAAAAAAGACATATTTAGGCTCAGCTTAATTATAAAATTACGTTAGCGCCACTAGCAATCTCTCTCTCTCTATTCCGTCTCTGGCCGACATAATCTTTTTTTTTTTTTTTCTCTCTCTCTCTCTGCAAAATCCGATTTCAATTATGGACTTTGACGTCCAGCTCTAACCTAAACCCGGTTCCTCGACCTTTTATGAACTCCGTGACGGGCGTTTAAGCACCTCACCGTCTCCACCCTCAACGTAGCCTTCTAGAATCATTAGAGCCGTATGTGGAAGAGCATGCCCGGTAAATCGGGTAGGAGGAGCTTGCGTAATCCAAGAACACAAGTCCTGAAACCCTTCCCTTGGTATTTCACAGTGATTTGACAAGATTATTAGCTGAGGCTTGCGTTAGTCAATTGTGTTGTTGTGGCTTCTCCTCCTTTGTGTTCACAAGCGGACAAGCCTAGTACGAAGCTTTTATCAATCTTCTTGTTGCATTGTTAACTAAACATTTTGTCTTATGCATAGCTTAATTAAGATTTTTTTTTGTCTTATGCACAATCTGATTAAGCTTTCTTTGCAACACCACCACCATGTTTTGTTCTGCAATTGTTTTATCATTTTGAATCGTTTCTGGGTGGTAGTACTGCAACACAAATGTCCAAGACCTTATTTGGGGGCAATAAATATATTATTGCGGGGCAAATAAACTTTTTATTATGGGGCAATAAACTTTCTATTGGGGGGGGGGGGGGGGAATAATATTCTCCGATGACTTCTTTAGAGATTTTTGGCGAGGTTTCCGGTGACCGGAGTCCCGCGGCGGATGGCCGGATTCCTGAGATCTTTGACCGGGGTTCGGCGACTGGTGACAGGATTCCTGCGATCTTTGACCGGAGTCCGACGACCGGTAACTAGAGCCACGTGAAGTCTCTAATGACTTCTCTCTCTAAGTGACAAAGAGAGGAGGGCAAAATTGTCTAAAAAAAAAAACTTAATTGGGTATTAGGGCAAAAAAAATTATAATTTGTTGGGTAAGTGGCAATCTTATAAGAAGTTTGGGTAAGTAAGGCTTCAATTTGGGTAAATGGACATTTTTCCATAAATAAATTCAAAGAATGATCAAATTTTAATTTTTTAATTTTTTGCAGATTTAGCTTTAATTGAATAGACCAAAACTTCCCTAATTTTAACGGTTTGAGACGAATTATTTAACAGTAGTGACTAAAGTATAAAAATGTGTTAAAGTTGAGTGACCAACACTATAGGACAAAGTGAATCAGACGACGGGCTAAAGCCTGTTGTTTGATTGAAAATGAGGCTGTTGTCTAGTAGCCTGTCGTCTGATTGCGTTCAATCAGATGACAGACTTTTTATGTCGTCTTTTTTCTCATTCATACAACATGTATATATAAATATGTGTTGTCTGAATTTATGCAATTTCTATTAATTTGGCTAAACTGTCGTAGAGTATAGAATCACACAACAGTTTATTGCCCAAGTGTTGTGTGAAATGATCTTAGCACAACAATTTTTCCATGTCTGTGTGGTTGTGTGATTCATCCAACAACATAGATATGATAAATATGTTGTCTGGAGTGAACCTCAAACAAGAGTTCATTTGGCAATGATAAATATGTTGTCTGAAGTAAACCTCATACTATAATTACAATTTCCTTCTATTGTCTGAATTCACCCTTAGATAACAATTTGTTTGATGGCCCTGTTGTCTGAAATAAGCTTCAGATGACATGTGTAGGACCAGTTGTCGTCTTGAATGAACCTCACACTACACATGTTTTCCCTTTATGTTGTCTGAATATTACTTTGAATAAGAAGTTTGAGGATGACTTTGTTGTCTGAAATTCATTTAAGATAACATGTGTGGGATAATTTGTCGTCTGGAATGAACCTCATATTACACATTCTTTCCCTTTATGTTGTCTGAATTTGATTTAGGATAACAATTTCCAGGATATATATGTTGTCTGAAGTACCTTTTAGATAACAAGTGAGGGATGCATGTGTTGTCTTAAATGAACCTCACACTACCCTTACTATTTCTTTTTGTTGTTTGAATTGCATTTAATATAACAAGTTACTGGATGCATGTGTTGTCTGATAACTTTGCACTACTACAGTTACTTGTCCTGTATGTTGTTTGAATTGAATTGACACAATTGCTTCCTGGAAATAGGCAAATATGAAAATGTTGATACAAATAAGTTCCAAATGTCATTTAGTAGCACATCATTCTCATAGATTGCCAAAACATACAAAAAACTACAAAGAGGTCTCCTACTACAATGTATCAGTTCAAAGTACAACTTGCAATTCATGTCCAACCAAATTTTAACCACAAGAGTGAGCAATAATGTGCCGAGACCCCAGCTCTTAGCCATTTTTTGGTTGACCAGAAACAATGACACTGCAGCAACTCAAACTGCAGAATAAACAACTTGCCAGTAAAATTGAAACTCATCTGCCCAAGCAAAAAACAACTACTGTCTAAAAAGAAACAATATAGGAGATTCGATCTAAGTCCTCTGTTCAGGAAGTGGTAAGTTGTCCTTCCTGGAAAGAGAAAATCTTACATTGATCGAAAAGACACGGATGATGCATGAATTTCATTGGTGTCACACAACTGCTTCGTCAGCGCCAAAACTATATCATTGCCTATTCAATAAAATTGAGAAACCACAATTAATCGTCAAACATGTCAATCAAATTACAGGAAAAATTTTTGTAAATGAACACTGTATTTGCCTATTTGGTCAAACCTTTTTTATGATTGTTGTTTGAAGTAATAAAACCTTCTGCTAGAAAGACAACAGCCACACAGAGAATTTTTGCTGTTTGTATCAATTAACCTGTTTGTATTAATTAACACTCACGAATTCCCCAAACATCAGTCTGCTCAATGTAAGTACTCTAATATCAACATGACCCTAATCTATTGCATTATTTGCAATAGTGATTAGACCAGACTAACCTGTCTTTGAGCCAGTTGCGAGGGGTTGACTATAGAACTGATGTGTAATTGAGATCCGCCTATAAGACACATTAATCGTTATAAATTACGACGATAACAAAATAAAAGTCTAAGATGTTTAAATTAATGAAAACAATCCAATTACTGTTTAGCAACTTGATTCTTATATAAGTATAACCTTCTAAAAGCAGCTCTAATGTCTCTTTTCACTATCATCAATTGTCATGGCTGAAAGTCTCTCCAAGGTTATGCCTGCTGCAAACAGATGACCAAAATTGCTACAGCATTGAAGACATAAGGCATACATGCAAGATATAAAAACTAAGGAGGATAAGGAGAAAATTTATAGTTTTCTTTTTACCTCTCAACATCCTCATATCTGATGCGAATATTTGAAATTGGAAGTTTCAAATTTCCAATTATTCTGCTGATCAGGGATCCCAACCATGATTAATTATTCAAGGAAGCAGCAAGTACAAATAGCTAAAACCATTATACATACAGAACATAGGACCTCCAGCAGAACCAATCTACAAAATTCACAAAATAATTTACACATCTCCTTCATCAAGAAAATGCAGGTACGTATTATGTATAGTGAAAGTAACCGGTAAATTTGATATAACCAAATTGCATTGCCAAAAGCGTTAAGGTACATAAAATATGCAGTTGACTAAAAGTTCAGTTTTGCTTTCTCTTATGGCTATAATTCAATCAGGAAATTAGAATGCTTGCTTAACCATAACTTTGCTGCAGTTTATAGTTAGGCATTTATGATTCTCTGCCTACAGAATCGTACAAATTTAAGCTTTATATTAATCCAGAGAATTGTGGATTAAAGTTATGTTTAGGCAAATTTCATTACAGAGAAACATGTACCTGCAATTTGGCTATACCAAACAAAATGATACTAAACTCCACTGAGCAAATACTATAACTGATAACCTCATTTGCACAATTTGCAGCCACAAATAGATATTGTTGATTAAAAAATTTCTGCTCACTTAACATTCACTAATAAGAGCATAAAATATGGCAAACTATTTAAAAACAAAAAAGGAACTCTAAATTGCTTACCCTCAAGACACAACTCAATCAATTTATTGATAACCCCCCCCAGCTGCAACATCTCACCAGCTCAGTCAAGTCTCTTTCGATGAAATGTGCACGGCGTCCTTCCTGTAACAATAAGCAAAACGCATGGTTAAGTCAAAACCCACATATTAAAGATCAAGAGAAATCTGAAACCTAAACTTGCCACTTTAGACAATGTCTATGTAATCACATACTCTACTCCTTAAGCCTTCTCAAATACCACTTACAATCAGGTACTAATCTTAGCAAAAGCTAAACTACTCTAGTTGTGTCTAACTACTGACTGCAAGCATGAAACTTCAAGTACATTTTGAACTACACTACTCAAATTATTATCCAAAAAATCAAAAGAGAAAAAAGATGTAACTTTCAACCAGAATAGAAAAAAAAAAACAGTAGGAGTTAGAATAAGCACTCAACAACACTGATGATTATATATACAGTACATTACCATAATTGGAATTCATCTAAAAAAAAAGTTAGAGAAATACATGCAGGCTTCAGTTAGCATAGAGAAACCATTAGTACAGTGTATAAAAAGACATCTAATGAATGAAAAGCTATTTGTGTGATATGTCAATTGTAGTTAGAATTTTTTATGTAGAGTTCTCACACATTAAGCAATTTCATGTATGATCAATACTATATACTGTATGTTTTCTTGCAATAGAGTCCCTGAGTTTTTTGGTAAAACTATAATATTAAATGTTGCACAGTACCCGACCAAGATATGTTTTGCTTTATGACTCTTCCCCGCAAAGTTTATACTATTCATCTGTAATAAAAAGAATTCATCTGCATATATCTAAAAAGTTTTGACGAAAAGAACTCAGTAAATGAATTCAAGTTGTACGCTTCGGTTACCTACATGTCAATATGCACATTCCAGTAATAAAATAGAAATAGAAGAAACAGCAGATCATTGAACATCTAATCACTTATGTATACTAATCAGTGCAGTCCCTTTTGTCAACAGCTATAGCAGAACAACTCCATAAACCCCATAAACTACATAATCAATAAGAAAAGTACCAAGATTGTAATCGAAAAAAGCTAAGTAAAAAACAAATTGAACAAATAAATCCCCATAGTAAGAAGAAGGACCATACCCTCTTCTCTCTTGCCAAATAGACATGACTAAACTTTCGATGTCCCAGAGGCTTTCCAATATCAAAGTCACCGACCGTCCATCTCTTCATCTCTGTCGCCGAAACCTCCAATGAACCCTGTCAGAAACCAAAATCATAATTAAAATCCTAATAATAATCAATCAACTTTGAGCCCTAAAAATTCAAACTCAATCAACCCCAGATTTCCTTAACTTAATTCTAGGGTTCTTGAAACCCTAACACAGGATGGGTTGTTCTCCTTCGAGCCCAGTTACGCGGTCGGGAGGTTGAGGTAGATTGTGGAAGATAAAGGTCGGAGCTTTGGCACTTGGGCTCTGACTCTGAGACTGTTGGCTCCGAGCCATAGATTCTATTTATAGACTTCTGGGCACCATCCAATTTCAAAATTAAAAGTATCAATCGATTTCAGAACCTAATCAATACACAACAATACCAGAAAACCTAGTCATTCGGAATTCAGAAACCCAACCAAAACCCAATGAGAAAACGAAGTGAATCTGATTAAGAAGTAAGAGACAGAGACGAAGAACTTACAAGGAGAGAGAGAGAGAGAGATGGAGGCTGAAGAGTGAAGAGAGTCACGACCGAGGGGGAGAGAACTCGCGGTGGAGAGAGAGAGAGAGAGAGAGAGAGAGAGAGAGAGAGAGAGAGAGAGAGAGAGAGGCAGTAATCGACTGAATCTGATTAGAGTGTATCGTTACTGAGAGAAGCTAGCGGGTGAGAGAGGCTGAGTCAAATACGCAGGGGAAGAAAAGGGCCAATTTTTTTAGCCGAGGGAGGGAACCCTAAACTAGATAGATTTCGAGGTTTTTTTTTTTTTTTTTTGGATACAAAAGGTTTCTAGGATTTTCAACCCACCCAATTAATTGAATTTTTTTTATGGATTTTTCAGACAACACATATCATTGTAAGTGTTGTCCCAAATTGTGCAAATTTCATTTTTGAGCCTGTGTTGGATAAGGAAAAGAGAAACGACAGGTTTAACATGTATGTCGTCTGACGTACTCAGACGACATATAAATTCAATATGTTGTCTGTTATGTGTCGTCTGATTCACTTTCTCCTATAGTGCAAAGTGATATTTTTTCCTAAAATTAATATTATCATCCATTAAAAGTTCTTGTTTTTTTTTTTTTTAAAATTTTTTTTTTTGATCGGGAGTGAGGTAGCAAACCACCTCGGTTACGTTAGCGAGTTAGTAACATAACCCACTCAGTCAATTCAATTAACAGTAGTGTTTAAAGGTCTACTACGATATCTAACCTTTAAACTATTGCCATGATGATATCTAACCTTTAAACTTTTCCCACGGTGCATATTCCTACATTAATCTATCTTGTGAAAAAAACAAAAAAGTGCACTTAGGTAATAAAAACCCTTGTATTATTTATCGTAGTAACATAACCACTTGATGCTAAATTAGTATCATCATGGCAAAAGTTTAAAGGTTAAAAGGTCCCTAACATTATTGGATTTTAGCCATAATAATGTATTCATTTCCCAGAAGTATCCAAATCATGAACAATATCATAATAATTGGAGGTTGATGGCTTCCTTTATCTCACAATAAAAGCTAATTATGAGTCTCTTATAGTGCTCGGTAGCAACTTCGTACACAATTTTGCTCTATAAATTTGTAATGCTAAACCAAAAAAGAAAAAGAAAAAAAAGAAGTAAAAGTATGAGAAAATTTACACTTAATGAAGCTGCTTTTCAATTACTTGAAGTTGTCAAAGGATCAAATTTAAGCATACATATCAAATTTTGTAGCTAATGTAATTACAAATTCAGAGAATTTGATGAAGTTTCTTCTGACATCATTTCTCAAGGTTGGACTTTAGGTGAGCCAGAAGAGGCATCACGTCAAACTCGACAATTTTGAATTGAAAAATATGCCTTATTTTCTCATTTATAGATAAATAATACTGTTACAAGTAGTTAGATATCGTAATTTCACTTATAGTTAGCGGACATGTAAGAGCTATTGTTCTCTCATTTGGCCTATCTCTCAACGCTTGCTTCTTTTATTGTCGGTTAGGTTGTGGTTGATTAGACACTATTCTTTGTAGCTTTTGTTAGTTATTTATGTTCTTAATCGAATGAGTAAATTGGCTATTACGGTCGACGGATGCTAGTCCATTGCTACAAAACTAGTATACTCTACTTCAAGAAAGAAACCCTAATAACACTACCTAGGGTCCTTAAGTAAACACACAAATGAGTGCCAAACCATTATGGCCCAAAGCTTCTGGCCCCGAAAACACTATGAGACGCACGTACGTACAGAGAGAACATCACACGCGGATGAAGCACTGCCGGCATGCAAAGGCTTTGAAGTTTGAAGCTCTCGGAGGAGCAGCAGACACTTTTGGTTTGGTGTGCAACCATTGATTAGATCTGTCAGTTGTCTCCTTCCCCCAGCAAAAGCTTTCAGAGAATACAGGAGGCCAGAGAAGCCCATTGACGTTGAGAATATATAAGCACTAGCGGAAGCCAGCAATTGATAAAGGGAAGGAGGGAAATGCAGGTGGGTCCTTTGCTAAATGCGACCGTCCTTTATTCTCATCATGTTTGCTCCCTCTTCATGATTCCAATTCTCTGAACCCATATTTATCATAATCATGCCAACTGAGTCAGCTATGTCCCTACCTCTTTGCCGGGGCCTTTTACATACCTAAAGGGATGATTTAGATCATCCCTTAAACCTAATGGTTGTATACGGTACCGTTATTTTTGGATGAGATCATAGGCTGTTGAGTCATTGGAATTTGATCCAAATAAAGTTTTGTTTGTGTATTCAGAGTAAAGGGCCGGCATGGATATATGGAGTAAAACCCACCAGTAGGGTCAAAACTTTTCTCTACCGGACAAAATGATACCCAACTTTCAAAAGTGATCAAAATGGTACCTAAATTTTTAAAAGTGATCAAAATGATACCTAAATTTTTTAAAACAAATCAACTTGATACCCAACTTTCAAAAGTGATCAAAATGATACCTAAAGATTTAAAAACAAATCGATTTGATACCTCAATTTATTTTTTTTAGCGCTAAATACTGGTTACTACTTTGTGGTTTAGGTCCAAAATTAATTCAGTCCCTAGACTTCTAATTTCATCAAAAACACTCATGTACTTTCAATTTTGATATAATAGGTCCAATTCATTAATATTATGTTATGAGTTCAAGTTATAGTTGGATTATTTGTTGAAAAACTATTTATTTGATAGATTTTTAATAGTGAGACTCACTCCAAAATTGACTATGCAGGCCACCTTAACACCACATCATAAAACATAGGCCATATATGAGCTACGTCAACAAGTTAAATGACTCAATTGTCGGAAGACTAACAAATTGGACCTATTAGATCAAAATTGAAAGTGCAGGGGTGTTCTTGATGAAATTAGAAGTTTATGGACTGAATTGATTTTGGATCCAAACTACTTAATAGTCAGTATTTAGCCCTTTTTTTTTTAACTTCTTTGTTAAATCAAATGCAAAATCAAGCACAAAAATTGAAGTGATTTGCGGTCAGATGGCCATCAATCATCTATAACCCAATCTTCTTCTTCTATAGAATAAAAAAAAAAAAAAAAATCTTCCATTCAATTTCGATTCTACCATCGATCATAGAAACAAATTAAGTTTGGATGTTTCCCAACTTCTAAAGAAACAAAGAAATATGGGAAGAGAGAGAGAGGTAGAGATAGAAGAAGAAGAAGGGAACTAACAAAGTAAAATAAAAAATAATTGAAAAATAGTTTTTTGTGTAAAATATTATTATAACTCCATAAAATACTATACCACATGTGATCAATTTTAACAAAAAGTTACAAAAAATTAAACCGAGGTATCAAATTGATTTGTTTTTAAAACTTTAGGTATCATTTTGATCACTTTTGAAAATTGGGTATCAAGTTGATTTGTTTTTAAAAATTTAGGTATCATTTTGATCACTTTTAAAAATTTAGGTATCATTTTGATCACATTTGAAAGTTGGGTATCATTTTGTCCGGTGGAGAAAAGTTTTGACCCTAGTGGTGGGTTTTACTCTATCAAATAATGCAAAAAAGTTGGAACATATATTTCTTAGGACTAAATTCAGTTTGCCCCCTCTAACTTTGAGGCAAATATCAGTTTGGTCTATGACATTTTTTTTAATCATGATCGTCCTTGTATTTTTAATTTTCATCACTCTCGTTCAAATTTCAAAATTATCTCCAAAGATGACGTCAGAAGCTGAGCTGGCCCATGGGAGCCCACTTTTTAGATTTTGAACTCCAAAGAAGGATAAAATGGTCACTTTCAATTTAATCTAATTTCTTTTTTCTTTTATTAGAATTTAATCTAATTACTATTTTTTTTCTATATATTTTCTCCCTCTTCTGCTTCACTTATCCAAAACCTAAAACCAAATTGATCCAACAACTTCTCAATCTTCCTCCTCGGTCCTCCATCAAGCCCGAGATTCAGGCCACCACACTTCTCAAAGAAGTGAGCTTAGCAAAACCAAAGCTCCAAAACGGAAGCTTCATCTCAAAACTCACACACTCCCTCACTGCCCATCAACCACAGCTTCACCCAAAACCCCGCCCAAATTCAGAATCCCATCCTCCATTTCCTCCCACATTTCAACCAGTTCCGATAATGAAGAAAACGATAAAACCAAGAAGCCCAATTTTGATTTCCTCAAGTTCTCATTAACTCTAACCGTCATCTCCGCCTCTCTCCCCCAAACCCCAACCTCACGCACTGCCGTCAAGGAGAGAAAGCCACAGTTTGGGTCACTGGCCCAACTGAAAAATGTAGAAAGTTTTCTTGGTCGTCGCAGTTAGTCTTGGAGGCCTGGTCAAGCTCTGTTCCTCGACGACAATCTCCGTTGAGTGTAGCGACGGGCGGATCTAGCTTGGGGGTCGACGCTTCTGAGTCGAATGCCAGAAGTCGGTGTGGACGCAAAAGGTGTGCTGCAGATCTGAGTCAGGTTGCCAGGCAAACACAACTTGGATTGTAATGGAGCGTGCCGGAGTGAGTGATGATGAGGTCAGAATCTGGTTGGAAGAAGTGAAGCACGCAAGCTGATGCAAACGACTCAGGAGGTCGATGTCAACAGTGTTTCCGGTTTGGCTCGTCGGCGGCGCGGGCTGGTTCTGGTTTGAGGCTAGTGGTCTCGGAATGATCAGAGGTTCTGTCCGGGTTTTCGAGGGCGAGGAAGCTAGCGAAGAAGGAGATTAAGAGGGTGGTGAGGGAGGAGTTCAAGATGCAGAGGAAGGAGGAATGAGAGATCATCTCTTAAGTTTTAGGCTTGGGATAAGCGAAACAGAAGAAAGAGAAAATACAGAGAAGAAAGGAAAGAAAAAATTGGAAAACTAAAAGAAAAAAGAAATTAGATTAAATTGAAAATGACTATTTCACCCTTCTTTGGGGTTCAAAATCTGAAAAGTGGGCTCCATGTCGGAGCCAGCTCAGCTTCTGACGTGATTTTTGGAGGTAATTTTGAAATTTGGACTAGAGTGATGAAAAATTAAAAATACAAGGACGATCATGATTAAAAAAAAAGGTCAGGGACCAAACTGATATTTGCCCTAAAGTTGAAGGGGGCAAACTGAATTCAGTCATATTTCTTATATTGTGTCACTAGTTATTTGTCAAAATTGAAATTAATGTGTCATTTTTGAGTTGAGAATGAGAATTGTTAACTGTATCGATGTATGATTTCTTTTGTAAAACTGATAAAGAAGTATAGGTGGATTTTGTACCATGAGTTCACTTTATTTGCACTAATTGGGGCTAGGGATACCAGCTAAGAGAGTAAAAAATTAATTAATTGCACTTTGCACCTCGAATGCAGTAGCTATAAGGCGAAGCCCCCTAATTCCATTCCAATTATTGAAACTGAAGTTGCAGCTTTCTCTTTGATGCGAGTCTGCTTAGATTTATATCAAGGGAGAATTTCACAAATGGTAACTCAACTATGACTCATTCGACACTTTGGTCACTGAAATTTCAAACATATCACTTTAGTCACTCAATTACTACACTGTCAATCACTTAAGTCACCAAAAGAGTATTTTTTATAATTTTTTTTAATGAAAAAAATTAACAAAGTGACTTAAGTAATTGACCATGTAATAGTTTAGTGATCATTTGTGAAATTTTCCTTTCTATCAATGACATCAATGATTCCACTTACAAAACTAAAGTCCACTAGATTTTTTTACATAACTGCCATCTCGATTTGATTTGATTTGATCACTTAATTTCTTAACCATGTAGATTTAACTAAAAACTATGGGTGCAACTGTTGCCACCCTACTATTTTCTTAATTCACCCTACAAACATTTGAATTATTAAAAAACTATATTATCCTAGTGCAAGATGACTAATAAGTATACTAATTTTCTAAAATCCATATGTGTAAGGAAAACTAAATACATAACAAATTGATTAAATACAAAGACTACTTAATATCTCACTTGATAACATTGATCTTCAACTTCAACACCCAAATTAGAATTTATTACTATTTTTTTGTCTTTTTGTTGCCTCTTTATCATTAATTTGTTATTCAATTCACAAAACCATTAGTGTTGTTAATGCTTTAGATTTGGGCGGTAGCCCAAGCCTTTGTTTAATGCTGGTCCGGCGGGCGGACCACTACTTGGATGTATTGATGACCTCCGCTATCTGTCAAGTGAAATACAAAGGGCTTCAGAGGGAGACCGTGTTGGGTGGTCTTCTCTTCTCCCATGTCTAAGTCAGTCCATGTATTTGTGTTGACATAATAACAATATGTAAGTAGTTATTGCGTAATTAATGAGGAGAGAGGAGAGAACATTTTATAGGTGGGGAAGAGGTTGATCTCTTCCATGTTTTCGATGTGGGATTGATGTGCTTCAGTTCCCAGCTACTGGAGCTGCTGATGCCATCTTGACGCGACGCTTGGCGTCACGTCGGAGGTGATATGGGAGTGAGCCAGGGCTCAGGCGGTATCCTGCTTGGCTGTATTTCCGTAGGTCACCCTGCTGGCGGGAATTAGTACCGCTGATGGTAGCATGAGCGTGGCTCATTATAGCTAGTTATGCTTAGCAAATGCTCATGCAAGTACGTGTAAGTACAAGTCCCCAAAGTCTCCAATCAAGGAGGGCAATCTTGGTTGGGGAGTTGCCTAGCGGTTGAAGCGTTACTTCAGCTAGACTGCAAAAGCATAATTAGCGTCAGTGCGTTGTCAACCATGGATTTACTGAGCAAACGCTTTATACCCCTTCGGGTGGGCCCCTGCTAGGCCCCTCGGGGAGTCCCCCACTCCTCGGCTAAGATAGACCTCCGTTTTGGCCGGTACATTGTTTGTTCAGGGGAAGCTACGCTGAGCAGAGGGTGTTGGGTAGCGAGCCCAATCTTTGGTACCCTAGTGTCGGGGGTCTACGTGCCTGATCAGGGCTGTCGAAGAGTGTTGACATGTCCCCTTACTTGTCCAGGAGGGACATTGCTTGACTGCAATGCCGCGTGGAGGTCATTGTCAGAGTGAGGCGTTGCCTCGGGAAGCATCGTTGGCGAACATCCCTCCGCCGATTGAGAGCTTGTTAGAAGCGTCATGGGGATCTCTTTGTGAACTCGACGAGCGGTGTTGAGGTCAGCGGAGAGTATTCTGCCTGATGGACGATAGGGAGAAGTTCTGCTAGCGGTGTTGCGCCCAGCGGAGGCTGCCTCACTTGCAAGATGAAAAGGGAGAAGTTCCGTTAGCGGTGTTGCACTTAGCGGAGACTATCTCACTTGCAAGAAGAAAATGGAGAAGTTCTGCTAGCGGTGTTGCGCTTAGCTGAGACTGTCTCGCCTTTCACGATTTGTTACCTGCCTTTTCGATTGTTGCTTTGGCTAGACTCTTCGTCTGACGGTACCCTACATGTGGCCAGCATGTAGTGGGCTAGCGTGTGGAATAACGTCTTTGCAACACGTCCATCTCCTCACCATTAATGCGAGTGATTATTGATATTGTAACCGAAGTGACGCCTCGGTTAATCGGGAGAGTAAGTGCGATCGTGGGCCACGTGTATGGTTGTCGTGTGATGCTGTTTTTCAGCGGATGGCGTAGATTTGTTTGATGTTGACATAAAAGAGAAGGAAACCGAGTGGTTCAACACTTTGCACTTTGAACTGATATCGTTGTCTTCAAGCTACCCTCTGTTATCCGAGAAGAAGATTCTGCGATTCCGTGAAGTTTTCGATCTCCAGAGGACAAAGACCTCTTGCAATGAAGATAAGTGTCCTCGAGCGTACCAGAATTTTCATCTTCGAGGTTGGTATTCTGAACCCATCCCTATTGTATTGGGTTTTTCGTTTGGTATTCTGAACCCATCCCTGTTGTGTTTGAGGGTCTAGACTGGGTTCTGGGGGTGGGTGTATGTGTTTGATCGGGGTTTGGGATTCATTTGCCAGCTAGATGGTCGAATCTGGGTTTTGGGTATATATGCGCTGTGTTCTTGTTTTGATGCTTTCTGGGTAAATGTTCTTGGTGTTCTTGACTGAAACTGTTATGGGGTTAGTGTAGATCGGTTTGGAACTAACTTACCAAGGTTTTAGGGTTTGTGATGGCTAACGTCATAGAAATCTCGGGCAGTGAGGATTCCGGGTCTGACGTATCGCTCAGCTTGGCGGATAGGGTGTTTATTGATTCGTTGCGTTCGTCTGCCCCTGCAGGAACCTCAGTGTCCGAACCGCTAGACATCATCCCTTTACAGACCATACCTTGGGAAGTTGCCATGGGTCGTGCCCGTCGCCAGAGAGTTCTAGGTAGAGGGAGGAGGCCGCCCCTCAAAATAGGCGCGATGAGAGGTTAGCGAGCAATAGCGCAGTTAGCGGTTCTGCTGATGAGGGAGAGATTGGTTGTGGAGAAATAGAGTCCCCCTGGGTTTTGATTGACGGTACCGCCGTGGATGAGCCAGGAGGGCCCATGACTGTGGCTGCCGTCCAACATATGAAGCGGGTCTTCCGCCTCCCCGGAGTGGTGAAGCTGCGTCCGCCGATCGCTGAGGAAAAGGCTTCCATTCTGCTGGCGGGTATGCGGCCATCTATGAGGCCATCTTCCGGCAAGGTGTCACCTTGCCGCTACTCCCCCACCTCTAGATCCTGGTATGCAAGTTCGGCGTAGCTTTTAGGCAGGTTTGTCCCAATATGTGGCGGCTACTGATGGCGCTAAACTCGTTATGGCTCTTGTCTGGTTGCTAGGGTCCAATTGTGGGGGAGGTGCTGCATTTCTACAAGTTGGTGTACGTGAGGCGCCATGGGTGCAGCGGGCAGGTGAACTTGAGCCACCGCATGGGGGCGCCCAAGCTAATTGAGAATTTGAAGGACTCCATGTCTGCCTGGCGGGGCACTTTCTGTGTTGCCACGGTGGGGTGGGAATACCAAACGGGGTTGAATGAGGAGGCGTCGTCGTTCAGGATTAAGTCGGAGTTAGAGCCGCAAGTAGCCTCAAGGTCTGCCGCCGCTGGTACTACAAGGGCGGTTCTGCAAAGGAAGCAGCTGCAGAACGACAATGAAGAAGAGGATGAGGCTGATGACGCGGAAACAATTAGGGCCCTCTAGAAGAAGAAGACGAAGCAGGCCTCCCAGCAGGTGACCATAGCGGTGTCTGGGGAAGCACTGCAGGGAGGGCTAGACTCATTCTTCGCCTAGGCGGAGTTTCTGACCAATCCGGAGAGGGAATTCCTGTTCCACTTGTGCGAGAGGCTGGGCTTTGGCATATTGGATGGGACGGTCCGCCCAACTGCTGTTCAATAATCGCCGTTCAGCTCGGCGTTCAGCCATTTGTCTGTTGGGCTGCATGAGCTGTTCCTAGCGGTTTCAAAACAGCCTGAGGCTGAGCGGCAACTGCTGGAGGAACTTGAAGGTCTTCAGGAGCAGTTGGCGGATGCTCAGGCTAGACTGGTGGATAAGGAGCGGCGGTTGACCAAGGCGGAGTGTGATTCCCCAGATGCCCGCGGCATGCTTAGCGTAGCCATTAAGCAAAATCAGGAGCGGAACAACAAGATTAACTGGCTCGAGCAAGATGTGGCTCTGCTAAAGGAGCAAGTGGCGGCTAAGGGCAAGAAGGTCGACATCCTTTAGAAAGATTCTGCCTCCAAGGCCTCGGAGATGAAAAAGGTGGAGGCTGAGGTAGGCCGGATGAGTGCTGAGAAAGATCGTGCTGAGGCCGCCACTGTAGAGGCGTTTAAGCAGTCTGCGGAGTATCAACGTGCCATAATGGAGGAGGTGAAGCGGGGCACTGCTGCTAATGTAGAACTGCTAAAGCAGAAGGGCGCCATTGATTGGGTGAATGCGTCTCAGCCTGTGAGCACACCAAGTCGGCCGCCTGTGCAGCTGGTGTAGGCAGGAGGGCTTTCCGCTGATCCAGGTGGGGTGCGCTTTGGTAGTGGAGAGAGTGATCATGCCCTGATGGATGACCCTTAGTGGACCCCGGTGCCAACTCAGTCTGAAGTGTCCCGGGCCAATGTTCTGGCGGCGCACACTCGTCCTGATGGGACCATTATGACACTGAGCCCCACTGCTGGTGGCTCGGACCAGACCAGTCACCTGGCCATTGTTCAGCCGCCGGTGGACGAAGAGACCGCTGCCGACGAATGACAATCCCTGAAGACCGCTAGTTCCCTAGGTTTTTTTTTTTTTTTTTGTAATGCAATGTAGCTGAGGCTTTTTTATTTTTTTGTAACTTGACAATATTTTTGGGCGGGGAGTCCCGACCCTAGATATATAAAGTATTGCTATTTCTTCTGAAATTTTGCCAAGTGTGGGTTTGCGTCTACTGATTTTGTTGTTTGAATATTGGTATACCGCTAGAGTTTTGACTTGTGCTTTTGCTAGTCAACGAAACATTAAAGGAATTAAAATTGTTTCAAGTGCACGATGTAACGGATGTGGTCCGCCGAATGTTGTTGGCGTTGCTAGTTAATTCTTGTGCTAGACTTGGTGACAATGGTTTGAATAATTCCTCGTTTCATTGATAGCTGATTGATCGGCGTTTACAAAAGCGGGGTTGTACCTGTTGGGTACCTTCCCTTAGCTAAATATGGAATAAAAAGTTAGCTAAGTCAAGATGCTCTTGGGTAGCGGCATAACTATTTGTAATAATACTGAAGGTGTTTGGTATTCCAATGGTGGGTCGTGGTGACGCCATCCTTGTCCATTAAGTAGAAGGTGTCAGGGCTGATGACCTCTACTATTTTGTATGGTTCTTCCCAAGTTGGGCGGAGTACTGTTACGGGGGAATGACTTCCTTCATGACCCAGTCCCCCAGTTGGAGGTTCCTGGCTTTGACTCTGGCGTTATAAAAACGTGATACTAGTTGCTTGTTTTGCAAGTTGTGTAGATGGGCGCTGTGGCGTTTCTCTTCGAGGAGGTCTTTGTCGAGGTTGATGACTTCGCCGTTGGTCTTAGAACGGTAGCTCTCGACTCTGGCGGTAGGTTGTGTGACCTCAATGGGTAGCACGGCCTCAATTTCGAACATCATACAGAATGGTGTTTAGCTAGTGCCGGAAGTTGGGGTAGTCCGGATGGCCAACAAGACTTTCGGGAGTTTTTCTGCCCATAAACCCTTGGCATCGTCAAGTTTCTTTTTTAGCAACTTCTTAATGATCTTAATCTTGTTTGCTGCTTCGACCTGGCCATTAGTTTGGGGGTGGGCGACAGGTGCAAAGCTCATCTTGGTGCCCAAGTTGGCGGTGAAAGATATGAGTTCCTTGTTGTTGAATTGTGTGCCGTTATCTGTGATGATTGTGTGGGGGACGCCGTAGCAACAGTAGATGTTCTTCCAGAGGAAGTGCGTTACCTTAGCTGTAGTTATTGTCGTCAGCGGTTCTGCCTTTATCCATTTACTATTGTAGTCGATGGCTACAATGATGTATTTGAATTTACCTTTGGCGGTTGGGAATTTGCCAAGTAGGTCAAGGCCCCACGTGGAGTGGATCCATGGGCCAATGATGATGGACGGGGGTTCCACCGGGGCATGGGGAAGGTTGGCATATTGTTGAAACTTGTGGCAGGACCTGGAGACTTTCCTGGTGTCGTCGCCGAGTGTGGGCTAGAAGTAGCCATGTCACATTGTGCAGTTGGCTAGAGATCTGGCGCCGAAGTGGTTTCCGCATTCCCCGGCTTGTATCATGGCAAGGACAACCTTCCCCTCCTCTGGGGTCAGACACCGAAGGTTGGGATGGGTGAATCCTTGGCCGTAAAGCTTGCATTCTCAATCCTCCGCTTGAGTTGCCGCGCTTTGACCTTATCGGCTGGCAATGTGCCATTGTGCTTGTACTCGAGGATTTCATCCATCCAGCTGGGATTGACCTCAATGTTGAAAATCTCTAGCAGGGTGTTGGTGATGCTTGGCCTGTCAAGACACTCCACCCTTGTGGCCGCCAGACTTTGGTGTGGTTGGGCGGTTTCCAATCTTGCCAGTAAGTCAGCCTTGGCGTTCTTTTCACTGGGCATCTGTGTGATGGTGTGAAATTTGAATTTTTTGAGGAGTGTCTTAACGTACCCCAGGTATGCCGCCAGTTGTTGGTCCTTGGCCTGAAAGCTGTCGTTGACCTGGTTGACGACTAGCTAGGAGTCGCTGAATATGTTGACATTGTCGGCCCCTGAATCAATGACGAGGAGTAAGCTGACAATGAGTGCTTTATACTCCGCTATGTTGTTTGAGGCTTTAAAATTGAACTTTAACGCGTATTCCACGTTTAACCATCTTGGTCCTGTCAAGATGAATCTGGCACCTTAAGCCTTGGCGCAAGCAGAGCTGTCTACATGGAGGTTCCAGTCTGACTGCTGCTGGGGGGCTGGTTCCTCAGCGGTTATTATTTATGTGTTGGCCTCTGCCCTTGAGTTAGGTTCATCCTACCGCTCGGTGAGTTCAGCGATGAAATCTGCTACTGCCTAGCCTTTCATGGCGGTCTTTGGCTTGTAGTCAATGTCGAACTCGCTGAGCTCAATGGTCCACTTGCTGAGCCTCCCAGAATGTTCAGGGTTTTGCATTACCTGCTTCAGCGGTTGACTGGTTAGGACATGAATTGTGTGGGCCTGGAAGTATTGGCGGAGCCGCCTGGCGGAGACAATGAGTGCGAGAGCGAGTTGCTCCAGCGGGGGATACCTTGTCTCTGCCCCGTTCATGCCTATGTCGGCATAGAAGACTGGGAGCTCCTCGTGGTTTTCTCGATGTACAACGATGCAGCTTACAGCTGTTGGTGATACCGCCAGATATATGTACAATATCACACCCTGAATAGGAATGGAGAGAAATGGAACTGCCGCCAAGTATTCTTTCAGGCCCTGGAATGCCGCCTCACAATCTGGGGTCCAGTCGATTACTTTCTTATGGGTCCTATTCAACAGCTTAAAAAATGGGAGGTATTTGTCGGTGAGTCTGGATATAACCTGAGAAAGGGTGGTCAGATTTCCTTGTAGGCTTTGACCGTGCACCTTCCATTCAGGAGCCTTTAGGTTGAGGATGGCCTGTATGTTGTCAGGGTTGGCTTCTATTCCCGGTTCACTGACAATGTAGCCCATAAATTTGCTAGCGGTGACGCCAAAGATACATTTTTCTGGGTTGAGACGCATACCATAAGCGAGTAGAATGGCGAATATGATTCTGAGGTTTGCCACGTGTCTGTTGGCCTTGATGCTTTTGACCAACACGTCTATGTATACCTCTATGATTTTTCTGAGATGTTCAGTGAACATGGCATTCATCAACAGTTGATAAGTTGCAACGGTGTTCTTCAAACCGAAGGGCATGACATTGTAACAGTATAGGCCATTGTTGGTGATGAAGGTAGTGCATTCTTGGTCGCCGGGGTGCATCTTGATCTGGTTATAGCCGGAGAAGGCGTCCATCATGTTGAGTAACTCGTGTCCAGCGGTTGCATCGACCAGTTGATCAATGCAGGGTAGCGGGAAGCTATCCTTGGGACATGCCTTGTTAAGAGCCTTGTAGTCTACGCACATTCACTACTTTTCGCTAGGTTTCTTGACCATAACCAGGTTGGAGATCCACCGAGGATAATTGACCTGGCGGATAAATCAGATGCCCTGGAGCTTGGTGACCTCTTCCCCTATAGCACGATATCTTTCTTCGTCGAAGGCCCTTCGCCGCTGTTTCACATGGTAGAAGGATGGTTTGATGCTCAACTTGTGTGTGATGATCTCAGGGGAGATGCCAGGCATATCAACGTAGGACCATGCAAAGACGCCGACGTTGTCACGTAGGAATTGTGTGAGTTCCGCCGCTACTTCGGGGGCCAGCTGAGCGCCGATGCGGATTATCTGCTCAGGGTGCTCGTTGGAGATGCTGATAACCCTCAAAGTTGTTTCTGGGTTAACAGGCTCCTTTTGGACATATTTCTCCTCGTCGTCCCGAGGGTCCTCAAAAATGTTTGGTGTCGGTGCATGGTTTGCTACTGTTAGGATTTTATGGCGGCGCGTCGACCGTGCCACAGTAGTTGAATAGCACTCCCGTGCCAGTTGTTGCCTTCCTCTCACACAGCTTGTGCCGTTGGGCGTGGGGAACTTCATGAGGAGCATGTAATAGGCGATGATGCACTTAAGTTTGTTGAGTGCCAGTCGCACAATGATGGCGTTGTACGAATTGAAACAGTCGACCACAATGAACTTTGTATGAATTTCCGCCGTACATGGGCTGGTGCCGATGACTTGGCACATGTAATCAGACCCTAGCGGCTGTGTGACATCGCCAGAGAAGCTGAGTAGGGGTTCATGATCTTGAAGCAATTTTTTGTTCCACTGGAGTTGGTTGTAGGAGCTATTGAAGATGACATTGACAGCGGATCCGCTGTCAACTAGAACCCTTCCCACTGACCACTTGTCGAGCATGGCGTCGATCAAGAATGGGTAGTCGTGGGGTAAGTGCTCCCCGCGTTCTTCCTCCTTTGAGAAGGTAACTGGTTCCCAACCAGACTTTTGGAGCTTGGCGTATCTTTCGTAGCGGATGTTGCAGACTTCTTTGGGATGGTTAGCGCGTGCATAGAGCTTTCTTTCCCTATGAGACATGCCGGTGATTAGAGCACCGCCGTCAATGGTGTTGATGTGGCGCATGGGTTCAATGTTGGCCACCACGGGTGGCGGTTGGCGCACCTTGAATTGTTCCATCTTGCCATCACGGTACAAAGTTTCAACAACGGTTTTGAGATCATTGCAGTTGTTGGTGTTGTGACCGCTGTCCTCGTGGTATTTACACCACTTGCAGGTATTCCTGGGCTTCCCCACCCTGGGGTATTTTCTTGGGGGTGGTGGCAGGATCTGGTCCTAGCATTGGTCGTATATCTCCTCATACGAGGCTTTGAGGACTGTGAACATTGCGTACCACTGGGAGGACTCCATCTGTTTATTACTGTTATTCACGTGGGACGAGCGGTTGCCCTTGTTGTAATGCTGGTCTTTCTGCCGCTTGCTCTGTTACCACTCTCTCTTCTTGTCAGTGGGTGGCACAGCGGAGGTTTTGTTAGCAGTCTCCTGATGGCTGGAGGAGGGCTGAGTGGATTTTGCCGATGCTGGCGGTGATGGTGGGGTTTCTTCATATGTGATTAATTCTACCTATGCATGGATGACTACCTCGCTCATGACGTGGTCGTACGCCGCATTTGGATGATTGTAATTGAGATGATAGAGAAATGGTCCCTTTAGGAGTCCTTGCTTGAAGGCTGCCAATGCCATTGTTTTATCAAGATTGCGGCACTGAGATGTTGCCGCCCGCCACCTGGTGACAAATGCCTTCAACGTCTCCTTGGCGCCCTATTTGACGTTGAACAGCTGACTTGTGTTGTGATGTCCGGCAGCTGGGAGGATGAACCGAGAGAGGAAAGCATTTGATAGTGCTTGGAATGAGTCGATGGATCCCGGTGGGCACTTAAAGAACCAACTCATCGCCTCACTATCCAATGTTTCGCTGAACAAGTGGCAGAGGGTTCAGTCATCAAATCCCTTGTTGTTAGTGACCTTCTTGAAGGTGTCCATGTGAACGAAAGGGCCAGTTATGCCGTTGTAATGTGACATCTTTGGTGTCTTTGCATGAGCTAGTCTGACAGCTTGCAAGATCCTGGCGGTGAATGGTCCTGGTCTAGACGCAAAGAGCGGATTTGGAATTGGCGCTGGGGCGCTTGTCTCCGCTCGGATTAGCCTTTGCTCTAATTGCTGCATTCTCTCTAGGATTAAGGCGGTTGTGTCACCAGCGGACCCTGCCTGGAGATTCCGCTGAACCAGCTCCCGTCTGGGGACAGGTGGATTACCCTAAATCCTGGCCCTAGCTACCGAAAGGTCGGCGTGCAGCTGTGACTCCGCTTCTTGTTCCATAATTAGGCGGGGCAGGGGAGGTGGGCCCATTCAATAGTTCTGGTTGGTTCGGCGGTATCTGCATTTGTATGATTGGTACTGGTACCAATCCGCGGGTATTGGGTCGACTACGTTTGGTGCTCCGCGATTGCTCGCTCTGCGCTGGGTTAGAGTTTGCCTCCAGCGCCCTTTTCAGCTCGTCGAATTTTGATATCAACGTGGCCACTTGCTTTTGGGCCTCGGCCTTTTCTCTGCGCTTTTTTTCACGCTCTCTATTCGCCTTATGGAGGTCCGCTAATGCCAGCTCATACATAGTGGTGAGATCCCGGCCTGGTGGGTGACTGTTGCTTGGTCGTGCCTCCGCTGCAGTCTGGGTCAGCGGGACCTGGGATGAGTCATGGGGTTCCACGCTAGGATTGACCGGTGTGTTGAATAGTGCTCGGTTAACTTTAACCGTGGGGTTGGCGGGGTGGGGGTTGGCAGATTGATCCGCTTGCTCCTCAGCGTTTCCCCCGCTACCATTAGTCATGGTGGGATGGCCTTTTGTTCAAGGATTCCCACGAACAAGGATTCCCACAGACGGCGCCAATGTTAATGCTTTAGATTTGGGTGGTAGCCCAAGCCTTTGTTTAATGCTGGTCCGGTGGGCGGACCGCTACTTAGATGTATTGATGACCTCCACTATCTGTCAAGTGAAATACAAAGAGCTTCAAAGGGAGATCGCATTGGGCGGTCTTCTCTTCTTCAATGCCTAAGTCAGTCCTTATATTTGTGTTGACATAATAACAATTGGACAAAATACTGTGTACTCCCTATACTTATAGGGTTTCGACGTTTCAATTTTACCTAAAAACTCCCTGAACTCTTCAATTTCACCTAATTGGTCCTTGCCGTCAACTTTCGGTCAAAAACTCTGTTATCTTGCTGACGTGACAGTCTTTCAACAGTAAAATGACTATTTTACCCTCACTGACCAAAAAAAATAAAATTCTATATTTTTTTTACTCTCTTTTCTCTATTATTTAATTTGTTCTTTTTTTTTCCTACTTTTTTTTTAACTCTATTTTCTCTATTTTTTTAATTTTTTCTTTTTGTTCCTACTTTTTTGTTTTAACTCTCTTTTCTCTATTTTTTTAATTTTTTCTCCTTTTTTTTAAACTCTCTTTTCTCTTTTTTTTGTTTGTTCTCTTTTTTTTTAACTCTCTTTTCTCTATTTTTTTAAATTTGTTCTTTTTTTTTTTGCTACTCTTTTTTCCCTTTTTATTTATTTATTTGTTCTCTCTCTCTCTCACTTTATATATATATATATATATATATTTTTTTTTTTTCTTTCTCTTTTCTTTTTACCTCTTCTTCCTCTTCCTCCTCTCTTCTCTTTGGCCATCTCTTTCCCCTCTCTGATCACAGCTCCAGTTTCTGGCCACGCCTGGACTCCAGAATGGTCGGGTTCTCTTCCCTTCAGATCCCGGCCGCTTCGTGATATTGGACCTATATCAGAAGCTTTCTATCGACGTCAATAACATTTCTATGGTGTTGGTTTGCTAAGATGATGAGTCAAGAGAGAATCTAAAGGATAAGATGTTTGAGTTTTCCTGCGCAAGACGGTGATTTGGTCTTTTTGGCTGTTTCTGATAGTAACTTGAGAGAGAAATGTTTGAACAGTTTTGGCGCCAAAGAAAGGGAGGTGGAAAAATAAAGAACAAATTAAAAAATAGAGAAAAAAGAGTAGGAAAAAAATTAAAGAACAAATTAAAAAAAAATAAAGAAAAGAGAGTTAAAAAAAAAAAAGAGAAATAAGAGTTAAAAAAAAAAGAGAGAAAAGAGTTAAAAAAAAAAGAACAAATTAAAAAAATAGAGAAGAAAGAGTTAAAAAAAAAAAAGAAGAGAGAAAAGAGAGTTGAAAAAAAAAAGAGTAGAAAGAAAAAAAGAGAACAAATTAAAAAAAAATAGTGAAAAGAGAATTAAAAAAAGAAAAGAAAAGAGAGTTAAAAAAAAATAGAGAACAAATAAAAAAAGAGAGAAAAGAGAGTTAAAAAAAAAGAAAACAAATTAAAATATAGAGAAAAGACAGTTAAAAAAAAAACAGAGAAAAGAAAGTAAAAAAAAAATAGTGAATTTTATTTTTTTTGGTCAGTGAGGGTAAAATAGTCATTTTACTGTAAAATGACTGCCACGTCTTCAAGATAACAGAGTTTTTGACGGAAAGTTGATGGCAAGGACCAATTAGGTGAAATTGAAGAGTTCAGGGAGTTTTTAGGTGAAATTGAAATGTCAGGGACTGAAACGTCGAAATCCTATAAGTATAGGGAGTAAACAGTATTTTGTCCATAACAATTGGTAATTAGTTATTGCGTAATTAATGAGGAGAGAGGAGAGAACCTTTTATAGGTGGGGAAACCTTTTATAGGTGGGGAAGAGGTTGATCTCTTCCATATTTTCGATGTGGGACTAATGTGCTTCAGTTCCCAGCTTATGGAGCTTTTGATGCCATCTTGAAGCGGCGCGTGGCGGCCCGTCGGCTGTGATCTGGGGGTGAGTCGGGCTCAGGCGGTAGCCTGCTTGGCTGTGTTTCCGTAGGTCACCCCGCTGGCGGTAGCATTATAGCTAATTATGCTTGGCAAATGCTCATGCAAGTACGTGTAAGTACAAGTGTAAATTGCATTAAGATCTTTGCAATACCCTTTGCGAATACCGAAAGTAAAAATTCAAAACTGAAATTTTAAATCAATCTCTTCTTTTGCTCATAGTTGTTCGCATACTAATCTTTTGACTTGGATTGAAATAGACTAACAATGAAATTGAAAGAAAAAATTTAAAAAATGGAAGTAAATTAGATTATGATTTTATTAGCATACTTTATTATATTTTAATTTTTTTATTGGTATAAATTAAATGAGAGATTTTCATTAAAAAAAAACTTTTTTAATTGGATATGTCATATAAGGATATTTTTAGAAAGAAAAATATGTTTGATAAGTAAATTTAATAATTGAGATTAAAATGTAGGGTGTAAACCGTGTAATGAGCAAATAGGGTAAACAAAAAAAATTGATAGGGTGGCAATAGCCGCACCCAAAACTATTCATCATTTGTCACCATATTTTAGGACAAATGTAAGAGAAAAAGCTATCACAAATTAGAGACATACACCCTAAATCCTATATACACATAATACTTTTGTCACTACTACAGTACTACTATATAATCATATATCTCCATAAATAGAACTAGGTTTTCACGCTAAGATGTTCCATTAGAATGTTCTCTAGTGAACATTCTAATGGAACACCTTAGCTTTTCCCCCTGATATCTGCATCTCTCCCTGATGACTCTATACATTCTAATGAACATTCTAATGGACCCTATACATCTCCCCCTGATGTCTGCATCTCCCCCTGATGACTACCGTCATGGGAGTTCGGATAACTTCAGCAAACGATGCTACCAACACGTTTCTCGAAAGTGGAATTTAGGGCAATGACTTAGTGAGCAAGTTTGCCACACTGTCCTCAGATCGAACTTAGTTCACTTTGATCTTGAGGAGAGTCTGTTGTTACTGATTGTACTTGGTGTTGTCGCTTTGATGTAGCCTTGCTTCATTTGTTCAAAACAAGCAGCATTATCCTAAATGCTTGTAGGCTCATATATGGTAGACTTTAAACCACAATTGTTCGAACATGCGTAATTATGGATCTAATCCATATACATTCATGAACCATTTAGTGAAGAGTAATGATCTCTGCATGGTTCGAAGGTATAGCGACTAGGGTCTGTTTTGTAGACCTCCAAAATATCATAGTCTTTACCCATCGTGAACACTTAACCAGTTTGGGAAGGCATTTTGTGTGGGTCAGAGAGATATCCAATATCAGCAAAACCTTCCAAAACACATGTCATTTTGGGATGGGGGTAGCGGATGCAGGCTCGTGTTGGCGGCGTTCCCGGTGTGTGTTGGGTTTGAATCCATCTTCTCTATGTAGGGATAGAATAAGCCTATATCAATCATACATCTCAAGTACCGAATGATATCTTTTACACCAATCCAATGGAGTCGCGTTGGCGGAAAGGTATATCTAGCTAACAAGTTCACAACATATGAGATGTATGGTCTTGTGCATTGAGCTAAGTACAATAATGCGCCTATTGTACTTAAGTAGGATACTTTTGCCTCTAGCACATCTTTGTTATCATCCTTCGGACGATCATGGGGATGCTTGAAGGCTTGACCTTGTCAAATTACCTAAGCATCTATTAACACGATGCTCAAGTTCCAAACCGAGACATAATCGTATTCTCTCAAAATCCTTCATCTCAAAATCAGATTTCAAGTGTTCAGTGGTTTTCCTTAATTCTTTAAGGGCTTCCAATGAAGATCATATCCAACATGAACTGTAATAGAATCTGAAACTTGTTATGGAAACGCGCAGACATATCCCTTCCCAATCAAGTAGTCACTTTATTATATGATATGTGCTAGGAGTGTAAGATAAGTAACATTTACGTGGACAATGGCACAACACGTAACCAGCCTGTTTGTGTGTTAACCAACATCATGAGATATTTAAACGTCCGCAAGTTGGTTGAATCAGTCCACAGAATCCCCACGGACTCTATGTAAGAACAAAATGACTATTTTCATATCCTTTACATAGGATGGTCTCAGTCCTAATTTCCCTAAAGAATGGGCTTTGTAAAATGAGAGAAAGGCTTTAGAAGCAACTAATGAGGATTTTGGTTGGGCCTGAGCGTCTGAAACGCTATTTGAAGCAAAGTCAGTGATTGCAGCATCACTTAGGGCATCATCACCATGATGGACGCCTTTTATGGCATCATGGATAGGGACTATGCCAGCCATAGGCTGGTGGTGGACAGATCATGACTAGGATGACGATGTTAAGTCTTTAGTAGACGGATCATCGTATCATGACAAGGATGACCTATCCTGTCGTGACAAAGCCAATATGTGTCTAAATCCAAGAGATCTTCTCTCATAACTTTATTGGATTTAATATCTCGAATAGTGACATAGAGTGCACTAGAGAGACACATAAACTTCTCTAAGTTGCGCCTTTGTTCGCAATCATTAGAGGTATTGCAAAGGAACTCATTTCCGTTCTCTACATGCGTTTTCGCATGGAATCCGTTGGCTATTCATAGGTGCAATTTGCCCTACGAGCGTAGAGAGTTTCTTTGACAGTAATCAACGTGCCATTTTGGAACTTGGGCTATTCCATGTCCTTGAATTAATACCGATGACCCAACCATCGTAGTCACAAACTAATATGCTCAAAATCAAAATTAAATCATAATGAAAAGAACTCGAAATTTTATTCATAAGCCAACGGAGTACACCATTGTCTCTTAACCATTAGGAGAATCTAATCCAAATGCTAGCTAATGCAAAGCAAAGGTAGTCATTTGACTTCTTTTGGTAACTTCAAAATAAATATTACCAGGTGAGTAGAGAGATGTCGGTAGAGCAAAGCTCGGTTAAGTACCACTTATCTCAAAACCTTCCTAGACATCATACTCATTTTGGATGAGCCTATGTGAAGAAAAACTAAACCAATCGCATTTACTACAAAGTACATGGCAATTGCCTATTACATCTCCTGAAAAAAATCAGGATTAAGTTCAGTTTACCCCCCTGAGGTTTGGGGGTAACTTCATGTTAGTCCCTATGGTCCCAATTTAATCAGAAACATCCCTGACCTTTTAAATTTCACTCAACCGTGTCCAATTTGTCAAACCTCATCCAAATCAGACGTTAACTGTGATGATGGGACCCATTTTAAGGGCTAAAATAGTCATTTCACGACACAAAAACCTCACCCAAAAAAAAAGAAAAAGAAAAAAACCTCCTCCGTCTTCCTTGAATCCTTGATCCTCCTAATAAAAGAAACCCCAATTTTTTCTCTACTTGAGTCACTCTTCTCAATCTCTCTCTCTCTCTCTCTTAGTCACTTGAGGTTTATACGAGAGCCTCTGCACATCTAAATCTGATCTAAGATCAATGGAGAGTTCCGAAACCGATCGTCGTTCGCAAGCGCACGGGTAACAATGTCCAACGCATCATTGAGACCTCGGACGAAAATCTCTGTATCTTTGCTCTCGCTTCCTCCTCCTTCAACCACTACCACGACGATGGAGATAACAACAGCTCTAGAAAACGCATGAGGCAAGACCGTGGCTGCAACGCCATGAATGCTCGTCAGGTCCGCTGTGAAACCCTATGACGCTAGGATCTAGTTGGAGAAACACACAAGGGGCATCGGCATGAAATTGCTGATGAAGATGGGCTATAATGGAGGTCGACTTGGCAAAAACGAGAAAGGTATTGTGAGCCCAATTGAAGTTTGGGTCGGGTGTCTGCAGTTAGTTCAAATTTGGAGTCTAGTTCGTTGATGCCGAGATTGATGGTGGATGTAGGAATTTGGTACGTGATCAATCATAATGGCTATTTCCAGTACCACAATTTAGTCTGTAGAATTCTGTCATGGAGCAAGATGGGATCTTTCTTGTTAAACCGAGTCTGTAGAATTCTGATTTCCTTTTGGATTGTTTCTAGTGGTCTGATGACTCTTATCAACAAGGTCTGACGTGGGTCGTTGCCGGTCATGTCTTCCACATTTCGCTGAACCACAACAAGAAGAGGAGCAGATTGTGGTTGGTGTTTGTGTAAACGAAATTACTGGGTTAAGATTGGGGATGGTTTGTGTGTTTGTTGGTGGAGTATACTGGGCTTAAACCCATGCCCCAATTTTCGCCGGAATTGCTAGTAGTGTTCAATTGTTTAAACCCACACCCTATCGCAGAACTGCTATTAGAAATGTGATTTAGGGGAGTCAAGAGGGCAAGAGACCAAAATGACGTCGGATTACTCCTAAAGTGTACCCCTAAAGGCCTAAAGTGGGTGTTTTTTTTTGTTATTTTTGTGTGTGTCGTGAAATGACTGTTTTAGCCCTTAAAATAGGTCTCATCATCACAGTTAACGTCTGATTTGGACGGGATTTGACAAATTGGACACAGTTGAGTGAAATTTAAAAGCACAGGGGTGTTTCTGATTAAATTGAGACTAGAGGGACTAACATGAAGTTAGCCCCAAACCTGGGGGGGGGGGGGGTAAACTGAATTTAATCCAGAAAATAAAGACTTAAACAGAATTGGCGATCTATTGATCCCATCCAGATTTGTAGTCTTCAACCCTTCACTCTAGAT
Source organism: Rosa lucieae (assembly GCA_024704745.1). NCBI lineage: Eukaryota > Viridiplantae > Streptophyta > Magnoliopsida > Rosales > Rosaceae > Rosa > Rosa lucieae. The sequence continues at coordinate 25,831,000 of CM045493.1, read as the reverse complement.
CATCTTCTTGATCTTCTTGTTCCACATAGTGAGTTTCTCTTGCTTCACAATATGCTTTGTAGGTGGTGACAATTTCTTCACGAGCTCTACAAATGTGTGCCCAATGACCGGATACTCCACATCGAGAACATACATCTCTTTGCTCAAACTCCATTGATTGAGGCACTTTGAAAGCGTCATTTATATGGCTCTTAGTGTTGGTGGCGCCACCAACATGGCCAGAGGCGTTGCCTCTCTCTCTCTTTCCACGTTGACCTCTTCGGTTCCGTATTCGCCTATTTTGGCAATTACCTTCCCAAGTAAAGCAATTATATGGACCAAAACATCCAGAAGTATCCCTAAGATTAGGGTTTCACTCTTGGTGCCCTCTCTTAGGATTTCGGAATATGCTCTGTTTCTATGGATCTCGAATTATAGTTCTTCACAAGGATGTTGTCATGCTTTTCAGCGACATTCATAACTCCAATGAGCTCATGAAACCTTGTGATACGTCCTGCAGTAACATCGATTTGATAGTTCTTAGCAACCATCAATGCAGTGACGGGGAAGGTAGAGAGAGCCTTCTCAATCAACATCGCATCTGTGATCTTTTTACCACAAAATTTCACTAAGGATTTAATGCAAAGTGCTTCCAAGTTGAAGTCAATGACTGACTTGAAATCATAGAAGCGGAGGCTATGCCATCTCACTTCTAGGTCAGGAAGCAGGGAGTCATGGACGTTGCCAAATCTCTCTTCGAGTGAGGCCCACAATCTTCTGGAGTCTTTTTCATTCATACACTCGTATTGGAGCGAATCATCCATATGGCGAGTCATTAAGATGATGACTTTCGCCTTATTTGCCTCTAAGGCAGCTCTATTTGCTTCCAAAGCTTGAGCTTGCTCAACAGTTAGCAAGTCCTAGCTAGGCTCGAGAATCGTATCCAAGATTCCATCGGCCTTGAGATGCTGGCAGACATCACGAAACCAACTGTGATATCCAGAGCTAGTTGTTCCCAATGGAGCAAAGTTCAATTTGTTCAGGTTACTCATCCTGAAAGAGAACAAGAAATTAGGGTTAGTTTCGGAGCATAACAGGCTACCACGAAAGCATATAAATTTTTTTAGCGTAGTTATTCCCAAGAAATTATGAATTTTTTAGCATAATTGCTTCCAAGAAATTAGGAATTTATGAGCCTAATTGCTTACAAGAAATTCATTTCAAGAGGTATTGGATTAGATCGAAACAATGACATAAGTGGTTGACCATATATTCTCTACAAACTCTAAATTTGGAGATCTCAACAAGTTGCAAGCTTGGAGTGAGCACGAACCCCATAGTTTGGCTTAATTAGGTCTCCCCTATGATGAAGAAAGGGGGGTAGAAGAAGGGAGTTTGCAAGTCTCCGAGAAAAAGAAAAGAAAAAAAAAAAAAAACTTCAAAAATAGGAACTTTTAGTAAAAAATACCTTGAAATAGTGATCGAAAAGTCGCCGGAAAATCTTACAGGAAATCTGGTCAGAAAAGTCACTCGAAATCTGGCCTGAGGTCACCGGAAAAGTCGCTGGCGGTGGCTGACTGGAGAGTTGACCTTGGCTGGGCTGATCCCTCCCTTTTTTTTTTACTTGGGCCCGCCTCCCTCTTTCTTTTCTGCTTATGGGCTGCTTCTTTCTTTTCTTCTTCTTTCTGGCAGGTGGGCAGCGTGAGTCTCTTTTGGCGCTGGGCTCGTCTAGAGGAGGTTTGGGCTTCGTCAGATCTGGGCTAGGTGGCTTGCAGGTGCAAGGATCAATTGGAGGCTGGAGGTTTAAGAATTACAGACGTTCTGCCGGCCGGTTCAAGAACTTTCCGGCCGGTTTAGGTCCTTATCTTTCCGATTCATGATTTCTGGATTCAGGGCGCCTATGGTGAAAAAAATTTGCGGTGGAAAAAGGACTGGAACTATGCGAACTGGTCAGGGGACTATATTTCACTTCTTGAGGTCGGTTTGGGGCTTTTTCGGCAAGTTCTTGGGTGTCACTACCGATTCTGGGTTCCTAGGATTGAGGGCTTCATTATATGCAGCGGTGGTTGCTAGGGATTGAAGGCTACGAATTAGGGTTTCTGGGTTAGGACTTCGTGCTGATAACGTATTTTAGGAAATCGACATTTTAGAGAGAATTGTTGTGTGTTCTCATTGATAATAGGGGTCTCTTTATATAGAGGATTACAATGCATAGAATCTAAATTGTACAAGGAAAAGTAATCATACATTGAATGGATATCTCTAAGATTCTCCGAGATTATCTCTAATTAAAACTCTATTACCACTAGGTCAAATAACCAAGAGTTTAGGCCAGATACATATTCTGGATTTACTTGAACAATCGTATTTTAAATTTTCATTATTTAAGAGAATCGAATGTCACAACATCCAAAGAAAAATTATTGTTATTAATTGAAAAGCTAATGGAACGAACAAAAAAGCTACTATTGAAGAACCAAAAAGTTATTGTCATTCTTCAGAAAAGTTAATGTAACTCATAAGAAAAGTCACTCCCATCTTTCGAAAACCTATTACCGACTGTACATGCATAACATCACTGGGCATAATTGGCTAGGACTTGGACCCTTCTCCATGTGTCCAAAACATCCCAACAGTTGAATAGTGTTACCTTCGGCAACACAAGTTTCATCTGAGCTCAGGCTCAGGCCAAAACCCACCTTGACGCGCCGTTACAAACGACGAACACGGCCTCTCAGAGAAGACTGCAAGCTCAAAACTAAAGCTTATCAGTCCCACATCGGGAACAAAATGGAACTCCCATCTCCTCTCACCTATAAAAAGGTCTCTCTCTCTCTCTCTCTCTCTCTCTCTCTCTCTCTCTCTCTCTTCATTATGACATACATATTTATTATTTACTTAATGTTACCTTGTTAACACAAATACATTAACTAACTTAGGCATTGGAGAAGCGAAGATCGCCAACCGCGGTCTTCCTCTTGACGCTAGTGTATTTTATTTGACAGGTGATGTTGACACTTACCTTCACAACCAGCTGAGACTCCGGGCACATGCCTGGGTTAACAAGATTGGACTCCCTCTAAATCTTGAGCATTAACATCGACTAACTGAAAATTTACTGTTATTATCTAAATTCACTACAAAAAAGAATTCTAATAGCCATAGCGCAAGGCCGTTGCGGAAAGCCAAATTGCAGTCACAAAAGACCAATGGCGACGGCAATGCTGCCGATGTCGTTGGTGGTGACCCCATTGCTATTTGCATCGGCGTAATTGCTGTCGAATGAATTTTAACTACAGCAATTATGCCATCGTAAAAAGCAATAGCGACGCCACCTACCGCAACAGATTTATTTGCCGTCGCAATGGTCACCATATGTCAATTGCGACGGAAACTTTGCCGTCACAAAGTATGAATTAGTAAAAAAAAAAAAAAAAAATCTGGCATGCATTTTTGCCTACCAGATTTTTTGTATTATTTTCCATTTTTTTGCCAAAACCCATACAAATGGGAAAGTAGTATGGTTTTTTTTTTCTTTTGTTTTTTTGTTTTTTTCACATTGCATTCAACAACTTGAGTATCCAAATCATATTATCTATAAGTACGTAACCAACAAAGTCTGGAATCAAATATAATAATGAGATATAAATACTGGATAGATAATTTAATTTGAGGTATGATTATAAAGATACAACATTGGACTAATAAAATGATAAAACTATAGAAAAAGGAAAAAGAAAGTAGTTGAACTGCAGTACTTGTGACAGTTAACCAACATTGCTTTCCAACCTCCAATTTCATCATTGTAATCCTGAAAATAAAATATCCAAAGTGAACGCATGTAAGTTTGTTATCACCAAGAGACCACAAATATTTTTCCTTTTACTTACAGGTGAATTGAATTTCAAGTTACATGCGTAAGTCTCAAATGGCAAATAACTCAACAACTATCATATTCAATCCATAGTCAGAACATTGCAGTCATTCAAGTTTAAAGGTACAGATGGCATATTTCTTTACCAGACACCAAGACCCTACACACTCATCCAGTTGTGCAACAACTCATTCATTAAATAGATGAAAGCCAAACTGTTAAGTTTATAAACAAACTTCTTCCTAGTTTAATCTAGTTTATAAACAAACTCATTCATTACACATCAACCTCTTCTCAATTCAAAGAAGCAAATCATTGATCATAGGTGCAAAATGAGAATAAGAGTATATAACCTACACAATTTAGAATAAGGTTGAACTGATATAGAGATACATAATATGAAATGAGTTTTAGATACATAATATGAAATGAGTTTTAAATAAAAGAAGAGCTGAACTACTTTGAGTTGTGAAGTGTTTCCATTTTTGAAATTTTCTATATAGTTCAATGTTTAGGAACAAAACTGACATTTGGTACGTATGCCTGCATCTTTTACAAAAGATTGAGCTTGAAATATGCAATACAAGGATACTTGTCAACATTTTAATTGTGGGTTCAAGAAAGTCTTGTCAACATCTTTCACAGAACACAATACAAAGACAATTTCCACCACCTATATATACTATGTTTCACAGATATCACGTTGCAAACAAATCCATTTATTTACCACAAAGGGAATTGCAATGGTTAACTTTTCTAAGCAAAGCTTCAAAAAATATAAACTAGCCATGATTCAAGTCTTAAATGCATTGTCACATTGATAGTACTAATCCTACTAGCGGTACTTAATAATCACTCAAACAACCATGACCACAAATATATTAATTCTGAAGGATCCAATCCTAGAAACTTAGTCATATTCATGCATATACCAAAACACAGGACCAACAAATCATACTGCACTCAACTTAAAGAAAATTATAAAGAAGCTAACCTTCAAGTGAGCAGCGGCTTTGTCCTTGTCAGTGAACACTCCAGTAGACTCCATAACAATATCGGCACCAACCTGACCCCATGAGATCTCCTCTGGGTTTCTGTAACAAACAAATCACATAATTGATTTAGCACTTGGATCTATAATCGCATACTTCACAGTAACTACAAAATTGACTCTATGTAAACCATTATGAACTCTAACATATAATGGCAGAAGTAAAGCCCAAAAGAAAAACCTAAATCTCTTAAGCAGAGCTACAAAGGGAGCTCACAGCTCTTTCGATCTTCAAAATAGACTAAGACCCTAACGTATCCTATTAGAATAAAAACCAAATCTAATTAACAGAAATTAAAAGGAACTCTGACATACAGATGTAAATAGTACTGACCTTTTCCTTTTGTTTCTCACCCAGAGGAAGGATCTTAAGAGGAATGATTGGTTTGTAGATAGCCTGGTAAACCCGACAGGACCGAAATCGAAGCAATCAGTCAGCGGTTACATTCTGCTATGAATTTTGCAGATCTAGATAGGAAAATAGCTTAAGGTAGTCATGGAGAGAGAGGAGGTAATCTGAAAGTATTCATCAGTGTCGGATCAAGATGGAGTCTTGGGATCAAAGAAGAAAGAGAGCAGAGCAGAGAAAGAAAAGAAGTTTTCTTCTAATCAAAGAGATAGAATTGTTCAGATATTGTTAACACCACCCTAAAGCGACGACAAGTGTTTTGTAGTAGCATACTGTTAAAAACTTGCGACGGCTAATGCTCGCTGAAGTAAACTCATAGTGGTTGGCGACCACTAGGGACGACGACAGTTAATACGGTTGCAAAATCTCTATACAATTGCGACGGTCAAATTTTTCTGTCGCGAAAGAGTAAGCTTTGGCGACGGCAATTAAACGCCGATGCAAATTAGTGAAGCCAATTGATCTTTTTTGTAGTGAAATAAGTACTGTCATATTCACAATAATCTTTTGAAATGCTATCAGCATCAATGTTACTATTGATGAATAGAAAAGCTACTACTAGAGAACCAAAAAACAATTGACCCGTTATCAACCTAAACCTAACCGGTTCGGATATCCATTATTCGGACATCTTTTAACGGTGGTTTGGCGTAGATGTGTTCCTTTTTGTCTATCTCTTTGCAATATATATATATATATATATATATATATATTGATTACTACCTCAAAGATAGTACGGTTCAGGTTGATAGATTCAGTCCGTCTACTAGTTTATGCGAGTTAGATACCTTAGCGATCATCAATTTGGCTGAAAATTTACAGAGATAATCTATACACTAGTACCTAAAAACTGAACGGTCGAGATGTGGATATGTGACCGAAAAGTGACCAAAAACTCAAACTTCACACGTTAATTTCAAAGTGAAGCTCCGCTGTGGATAAAATTTGTGTGTGTGTGTGTGTGTGTGTGTGTATAGATGGCCTTATCAGAGATAAAGCATATTGTGACTTAATTGATAATAAAAATTTTAAAAAGACATTTATGGATTATTTGCTATAATGTATATTATTTAATGTATACTATATCATGTGAGCCTAGAGTATGAAGAAATATGGTAATAGAAATGAGACAATATTTATTAATTTTAGGTATAGCTAGCATTTCAGTTTTTGTTGTTGTTGTCTTTTCTATAATTCTAGTTTTCATATGAAATAACCGAGAACCAGACAGAAATTTAATTTCATGGATTAGTTTTCAAGAGTTTTGTGCAATAATCGTCTATTTGTCATATCAATTCAAATTGTCACCCTTACAGAGAAATGTACGTTTAAAAATGATTGGAGAATAGTCGCCATGATTGTTTGAGGTTTATGAAGAGGATTGATTCTCAGTTGATTAAAGAAACACAAAAAACGAGTTGTAGGAGTGTGTCATAGAAAATCAATATTCTAAAAATTACTATATGGAAGGCAAGGTGCTGGGGAAGGTCCTAGCTAGTGCCTATGTGCTTAACTGAGGGCTCAAGACGGATTTTCATTTTATCATTCAATATATAAATAAGTACGTAATTTAAAACAAAAAAAATACTTATATTGGAAATATAATCTTGCAAAATGAGGACATGAGCATGTTCGCCTAGTTGGCCACCTAATTCTCTTTTCAGTTCTTTTGGTGGTTGTCTTAATTGAGGGATTTGAGGCGGCTAACTACCCCTAGAGTCTAGGCAAGACCGCAAGACCAAGATTTAGCACTGATGAAAATAATAATGACACCACAAGATTTCTACATTGCCTGCTTGGACGAAAATAACATTTGCAAGAATAAAAGTGTCTAGAAGATTAAGGCACGAATGTAATGTTGGTGAACGACTCATTGACGATGAAGTTAGTGAGATAGTGATATTCGAGTTAGAGTTATGTCCTTGTGACACGGAGCATCATCTATACAAATGGTGCGAGAGTTATTGTATGGTAAAAAACCTCAAGTATCTCAAAGGTTGGTAATCCCAATGGGAACTTGGTGGAAGAGGACACCTTCATACAGTTCAACCTTCCCAAAAGAGGCAGCCCGGAATTAAATGTACACCACGAACCGGGGGTGCGATAGGCTTTGTCTGAACAAGCTTTGTGCCAAAATTAGGTTGCAGGTGTTACAGCTCCAGAGCTCATTTTGTAAAAAGACTAATCGCATTCTACTTCAAACCCTCTGTGGAGCCTAATCTTGACGTTTTCATAGTCACAGTGCCTGTTAGTCTCCCTTGTCTATCTTGTGGATACTGAAACAATAAAACAATAGTCGGAATCATGAAACTAAAACTCCTTTAGTTACGTTTTCGATCAATAAATCTGAAAGGCATGTCATCTCTCACCACGACCATGCTATAAAAGGAAAAGGAATAAGCAAATTCGACTTATGTTTATTATTAGTGAGCCACATTACTGGATAAGAAACCATTGCAGAAATAACTCCAATATCCAAACCTGATTTTCTTCTTTTCATTTATGAAAATAAACAGATAGCCAGCGTACGTGGTATTTCTCAGATTGAGGAACATACCAAGTATGAGTAAGAAAATGTGGTATGAAACAACACTCTCATGGTTGTCAAGTCAAAGAGACTCGACGAGCATCCGATTTTTGTCCAAGCTGTGTAGATGAAGCTTTTTTGTTGGTTAACAGAGACGCAATAGTTCAGCTTGGCAATTCCTCTACTCTTTCATATTTGAGAAAGTTAGCTGATGGGAGAGCAGAGACTTTTCATCATTATCATCCAACTCAACGCTCTCGTGTGCTGCATATTCTACGTCGATATCACTTTCATCTTTTCCATTCAGCACTTTTGATTCTGAAACATTAAGTTGTGAGTATTCTTCTCCTGATGCAGCACAACTAGTTTCCAGATGTTGCATTTCTGATTCTATCAATGCCTGCATTCTTGCCCGTTCCCGGTCTCTTGGGTATGTGCAGTAAAGGAACGAGTAGATTGAGACACAGAGTGTCATAGGAATTGCCATTGTAGTGAAGAGTGCCTTGGCAAGTGCTGCAGCATTCTCTCTATCTGTTTCAATCTCTACAGAGTCTGATGATCCTTTAGGAATTGGTTTGTAACCAAAAACGTGCTGAACCAAAATCCCAACGATTGGGGGAGCAAATGATGATAAGATGGATTCAAAAGATTGATCTAGAGCATAGATACTCGTACGGGACCTCTCAGGGACGATCTCTGCAAATATTGGACTGTATCCAGCTTAGATATTGAACAATTCCCAAAAAAAGAAAAAAGAAAAAAAAAAGAAACGAAAACCAGACATATATTTGACTTCGTCACAATTAGCACAAAAATTATAATTGCACAAGCAGAACCTGAAGTGTAACTCTAGTGAAGATGATTTAACAAACTTTAACTCATTAACACTAAAATTAAGAGTTCAAGCAAAGAGGTACAATGAAGGGTGTGCATAAGTGCATTTACTTGAGAATTCCTGCCTACATTTGTTTCTGTCCATGACTTGATGCTAAGAGTGAAAGTCTTTAATGAAGAAAAATTGAAAGCAAAGATGAAGTAGGAACTATTTAGTTGAGACTAAAGGAGCATAACCGAACTAATCAAACTATCATGACAACTTTTGAATAACTCAATGACTTGAGAAGATTTGAAATTATGATGTTGACACAACTTGTAAAGCTCACAAAAGTTGCAGGTTAAATTTCCACATGAAGGACCTTTCCAACCTAATTACAGTCCTCCGCAAGTGTTAATATTAGTATTACTAGAACATTGCTATTCCAGACTGCTAATAATTGAGTCCAAAATAGAAAATCTGAAACAATTGATCAGTGCAACAAGTATGGAACTTTCTTTAGAGACATCCCAAACATAGTTAAAACAAACCTCTTCAAAAGTTCATTTGAGCAAAGACTAGAAGAAACTTATTCCAGACATTACTAGTTTCTTCCAAACTTTACTTAATATTGTGAAGTGAAAAATCATTTGGCCACCATGCCAAGTATCAAACTCTCATTACATGCTCCTTGACTTGTGTTAGTACCTTATACCTAAATGGAAATTTACATCGACAATAACTGATTCTTGCAGATTAGATTGCCTAAGGTGGATGAGTGTATCTACTAAATTTGAATGCATATGTCATGTGCAGAATTGTGCGGTTACACCACTCAATGACAGATTTCACTCTTTCTTTCTTCCCCACCAGACAACAAAATAGGAGGAACATTGAAAAGATGAAGAAGAAAAAATTACTTTTTAAACACTATAAGACAGAAAAAGGAGACTATGGAACAAGGATACGTACTTGTTAGTTGCTGGAGCATTCCAGGAAGTGAACCATCCCATGATGAACAAGACCAGCCCATGCATGAATCCGGTGGATGGGTCATCAGGCAACCCCAGCAGCAAAAGAGCTGCAAAAGGAATGGCTGATCCTGCACTTATCTGTGAAAGAACTATCCTCCCAGCATTGGGAAACGGTTTTGCAAGGACATCCCCCATTTTTCCTCCAAAGAGACTTCCAAGTGAGGCGCCAATTATAAATATGGTCCAAAGAACTGCCGTTTCTTTGTGGGAGAAGCCAATAAGCTCCAACCACAAAGGAGCAAATGACAAACCTGACCAGGGGAATGATCCAAAGACACCCTGAGCAATGAGTATTTGAAAAGTTGGTATTTTGATAACCAACTTGGATTCTTTAATCAGGTCCTTCACTTCTTCTGAAAAAGTATGTGGCATTTCATCTTTAGCTTTACCATTGTTCTGTACATAGTGCGGATCATTAGCAAAGAGACGAACCAATATACCGACTATGACACTAATGAGCCCAACCAGATGGAATGCAATTCTCCAACCATCTATACCCATTACTGAAGTGGAGGCTATTAGTACAGAAAAAAGACCACCTATTATGGAGCCTAGATTTCCTGTTAGTTGTAGCCATCCAAATGCTGTACCACGGTTGTTATCATCTGTTGAGTCAGCAACAAGTGACTGAATGGCAGGAATGACTATGGCAAGTCCAACACCATTTAAACCTCTTGAAATAGCAACCTAATAACCAAATCAGACAACTAAATGTTGAATTATAATCTGGAATCAAGTAAATGAAACAGGTTCTTATGTCAGAATGGTAGAGTTTAAAATATGAAAACAACCAATGTCATGTATTGTGTACATGAAGAATTTGTACCTGCAATTTTCAGTTTTTTTTTTTTTTGAAAAGATCTGCATTTTTCAGTTGCACCTTATAATTTATACAGTTCTTTAGAGCTTCTTTACTTCTAACTACTTTCAGGTTTATGATCTCCGCTCAAGAGCTACAAGCTTTGTGTTAACCAATGCAAACATTCCCAAAAGGGGCATCATCATAACTCATACTCGTTAAATATTTTTAATTCAAACACAAAAATATGTGCTTCATGTAACTGGTATCCCAAATATACAGCATGAGCTTTTTCAGTAATGAAGGAGCCTAGGTACATTATGCTAAGAAGGAAAAAACAGAAAATTTGCTAGGTTTGAATTGGCTATTGATACGCTTGATTCTTTAGGACAATTTCACTTTGTCACTCCAGAGAGATCTTCAATATGGAAAATGAAATGAAAATAGGCGAAACAAAAAACAAATTTATGCCAACCTCAACTATTTTTTTTAATAAAAAAAAGCAACTAATTCACCTCAAAAAACTATAACATTTATTCCTTTAGTATCCATAATCCATCATCATTCTTTCTAGATCAAGCAAAGCTAGACCCATCTTCAAGATCAGTACTCTAATCCACTTTGCTTGTCAATGTGGAAAAATCAACACTACATTGACAAAACTGACTAATCTATCTTATCAACCACAAGATTAAACTGTTCAAGAATATCAAAATCAACCAATAAAACACAAACAACCTCACTCGCCTGGTCAAGCAACCCAATTCAAGGCTTCACTTCGATCTATGATTACAAATACCCAATACACACTATAACAAAACCAATCTGAGACAAAAGAGAGAGATAGACCTGAAGGAAAGTAGAGGAGAAGCCAACGAGAAAAGTGGCGGCAGCCCAAAGAAAAGCACCAAGAGCAATGACATTGGCTCGGTTGTGACGCATAGCAAGATAAGCAGCAAGTGGGTAGCAGGAGGATTGGACAATGGATCTGAACAGAGTCAGAGAGCCCAACCCAGTTGGGTCTGTGTGAAGAGAGGCTCCCACTTCTTTGTAGACTCCTGGCAAAAGGGACTCATCAGCTCGCTGCATAATACTGGCTAGGTTGACCAGCACCAGTGTCACAGTCTCTGGTTTCATTTTCATGGCTATCTCTGTTTGCACTGAAAACAGAGGACTCTGCCGAAGCCCAAAACAGATGAAGACGAATCAGAGATTTGGAGAAGACGAGAGGTTACATTTTTGGTTGACTTGGAACGAGGTTGATGTGGGACCGAGTAGATTTGGGAAGTTTGGCACGTGTAGGGTTGGGGTTTGGAATGGAGCGGTGGAGATTTGGAGCTTGCATGTTGTTATTGAGACCAATCTGGAAATAGTTATAGGTTGCTTTTTATGGAAGGAAAGGAGAAAGTTTTGCATGCAAGAAGTTCGGGATGTGCTTTTTTCACGTTTTGAAACTAATTTGTCTTAATTTTCCTTAATTTGTGCTAATTGAATAGATTTATACATTAATAAAGCTTACAGGATGGCAATGCATTGAGCAATACTATTTCAGTTAGTCTGTGTGACACGTTATAAAAGAGAGTTGTAATCCTTTCATCATGTGTCACACTCTAGTAACACATTAGTTGTGTTGAGGCATGGGAAATAGCTCAATAGTTTCATGAAAGATGACATCATCATTTCTTCTTTTTTTTTTTTTTCTATCTTCTTTTTAACAAAAATATCAAGATTTCACTCCTAGTTTAGGTCCACAATCTTTGTCATTCATTCCTTGTAGTAAGGATGTGCGGCACTCATGTTCTTTGTGAGTTGAATTTGAAAGTGCTTGCTAATGGGTTGAAACGAGTACTTCCGGAGTTAGTGATGGGAAGAATATCAGAATGCTTTGTCCCTAATTGTTTAATTCGTGACAATGTTATAACCTGGAAGTTGATCGAAGGGACACACTCTTTCATAACCTGTAAGTTCTTTGATTACTTTTCCATTTACAAGAAGTTCCAGAGCTCCAGTTTATCTTCAACGTCCAACCAAAAGACAGAATTAGATACAAAAACAATGATTGACAGTTTCACTCTATACATGAAGAATCAAAAGCTGCGTGTATATGTTCTCAAGCCGTCCTCGAAGAAAATGAAAACATTCGATCTTTAGGGGCGTACCACTTAATTCGTTGTTCGGAATCACCGACCATCAACAGTATTTTGAGACATAGAATGAATGGCTTTAGGAGGTGATTGGCCCATTATGCTTGTACTTGCCGATGAGTTGTTGAAGCTAAAATCAGTTCTTTAGTCGTCATATCAGTCGCTAGGTTGGTGACAGTACTTACACCATCCAGTTTTGTTAGGCTGGTGACTGTCGTTAAATCATCAAATTTCCAGTCTGTCAAGTAACCGGGCTTTGAAGTTACTGTTGTCACTTCCATATCTCCTGAAAGCATTCCCACTACACGGGACATGGATGGTCGTAGCATTGGTGATGTTTGAGTGCACAAAAGTCCTATTTTGATTATTCGTTGTGCTTCTTCCTCATTGAATTCAGATAATCTAGAGTCCACTAGTTCAACTGCCCGTCTGTTTTCATGCAATTGCCAAGCCTACGAAGCAAGAACACAATAGTATCATTAAAAATGAAACACATGCAGAAGATAACTAAAAGGCATATAATGATCAACCTGTGTTTCAAGAAGTGCTTTTAGAATCATGAAGCAATGAACACATCAAAGAGTCAAACACTGAAAAAAACTCGGAACATTTGTGGCAAGGAAGGATAGACAGGGAGGACCAAAAACAAAGTTCTTACCCATTCGAGAAGATAAGTCATTTCTTCACCCAAACTCGGATCAGAATTTGGCCTACCACTGACAATTTCAAGAGCCACAACACCAAAGGCAAAGACATCAGTCTTCTCTGTAAGGTGTCCACGCATGGCATATTCTGGTGCAAGATACCCACTGTATCATTGACAATAGCATAACATGTTTGTAAGACAAAAAGGGAATGGAAAACTAATATTTGAAAAGAAAATACGGTGACCGAATCTTGTAAGATCTTACAATGTTCCTGCAACACGGGTACTTATGTGGGTCTTTTTCTCATCAAAAAGCTTAGCCAAACCAAAATCCGATATCTTGGGGATGAGATCAGTGTCGAGCAGAATATTACTGGCCTTCACATCTCTGTGTACAATTCGAACCCTTGATTCTTCGTGAAGATAAGTTAAACCTCTAGCTATGCCCAAGCATATATTAAAACGTGTTGACCAATCAAGATTTAAACGTCTCTCTCCTGATTCATGCAATCCATAATAACAAATTCTTTTAGTGCTTTGTATTATATCACGCATAATGCATTATAAATTAACAGTCTTATTCTCATACCAAATAATGCTTGATCAAGACTGTTGTTCTCCAGATACTCATAGACAAGGAGCCTTTTAACTCCCTCAGTGCAGAATCCGTACAACTTTACCAGGTTATTGTGTTGCACAGCAGATATAGTGGCAATCTCAGTTACAAACTGGTTCTTTCCTTGGTGGGATGCTGCAGACAATTGCTTCACAGCAATTACTCTTCCATCACTAAGTGTTCCCTATCAATCAAAATATTATAAAAAAAAAAGTTTAGCAAGATTATTATATGCACATTGTCCAGTATCTGTAGTGAAAACGCGAGTTCAGCAACTAAAGAGTTCGATGGGTTGAATATTGTAATGTTTTAGGATGTCATAGTCAACATTCAGGCATATGAACTAGGTATGTAGAAGTGCAACGCCTGTATCGACTAGTAAACATTAACACATCGATCCTCTTTTATTAGAATAATAACTTACTCTATAGACAGGTCCAAATCCGCCCTCTCCAAGCTTATGAGCTTCATCAAAGTCATTTGTGGCTGTCTTTAGTTCAGGATAACTGAAGGTAAGTGGTCCAACATCTATCCCGTACAGCTCTGCAAATTTAACATAACACACTGTTATGTCAACTGTAAGCCTGTTCTTCAGCCAATCAGTTTCCCTTCTCCTTTTTTTTGTTTTTTCTTTTCCAGTTAACCATCAAGTATGCATCTACTAAAACACGCTATATGTATCTGACAACAAAGAGTTTGCAATGAAAAAATAATAAAAAAAAGTTTGAACTACGTAGTGATATAGAACAATGGAGTCACTAAAACCAAATGATGCAGAACATGGACAGAAATTGAAAGAGAACAAGGAAAATAAAAAGAAGATAATAGATAAAACATTAAAAAAAGAGTAACAGAAAACTAAGAGAACTTATGAATATTGGGAATCTTCATCACTTAATGATCAAAGCCTCAAGTTACTATTACTAAATAAATAGTAAATTAAAAAATTCTAGTCCTAGATAAAAACGAAATAGATTGAGCTTGATTTATGAGCATCTATAGCAAACACAGAATTTAATTGCAATTGCCACAGCCTAATGATAGATTTCGTTGAACAAGAAAAGAAGTAGCAGTTTACCTGCGTCGTCATCAGGGTCAGACCTTTTTCTTCTTTGAACAAGATAAAAAGCCACAAACAACAGAACCAAAAGTACTCCACCACCCCCAACAATCCCAACAATCAGCCCAGTTCGATTCTTCTTACTAGTTGGAGGGTTGTTACTGACAGTAGGTATGAAATCTGTACAAAATCTCTTTAGTTGATTATGTGAAACCACTTCTTAAAACATCTGAACCTAAACATGCTAAATTGCATCTCAAATTTCCACATTATGTTACCTGGTGTAGCACTGATGGCTGCAATAGCAGGTCCATAAGTACCCCGCGCAGGTACGCAGCAAGTCCCCTTTCCAGCCCAAAAGAGATGGATTTCAAGGTAGTTCTCCGAAACATGAGCCGTGTATGGCTTCTGAACAGCTCGGAAAGATGACATACCTGCCTCCTTTAGTATATCAAAATCCTTTGATACCAGAATGCCCTGAAAAGTAATAAAGGAGGATATTAAGTTTACTTAGTATGAGAGAGTACAGTGATGCTTGATTCACTATAGTTTACCATAGAGATTGGCATATTTAAGATTTGAAATGACAGAATTATCGAGGTTTCAGAAATTAATTGAGATGCGAAAGGTAGTCAACAGGTTATTGCAGCAGTAATGAACTAAACTTCGGGGCTAAAGAAGACATACGTGATGATTATTGGCAATAGATGGGGAGTGAAGGCCATATCAAGTAAGAGCTTGAGTAATTGAGTGGTGATTCTATGTCTACTCGGATACTTTTGGATCTACTCCATATATCCATCAGATTTTAAAATGACGAATATAATTGATAAATTTGTTATAAGACACTTGATCTAATTTATTCAATTCAACAATTTAATATACCAAGAGAACCCCAAGTCAACTTCACTAATTCAATAAGGAAAAGTTATCCTAAGCGCTCATAACATGGTTTTATATATGAAAGAAAAGTTTAAGATGATACAGACCTGGATATAAATATCAAAAAGACGTCTCCCAAGAAATTTCCCGGTAGTAGCAGCCAGAATGACATGTTCTGCAAACTTGAGGTTCACGGTGTAGTTACCATTCTGAAGCCCCAAGCCAAAGTATCTAATTGATGAAGCAGAGAGCCTTGCAGTCTGGAATAGCACAGAATCAAAAGTATTTGTGAATTGAGATGAGGAGAAACTTGTATACTGAGGATTGGTACTGCCAGTGAAAGATCCGACATTGCTAACTCCCCATCTGCTTGTGCCAGTCACAAAATATGAAGCTGGTCCAAGGGGCTCATTTTCCTTCTCATACACAATTCCATCGGAGGAAGACGTAATCTCAGGTCCTCCACAATTAATCCCAAAATTATAATCTGCAGAAAGATGCAAGAGCACCTATCAGAGAATGGTCACAAAGGCATTTTAACTTACAATAACAATGGTTAAGGCTTCGACCATACTTACAGATTCCAGGGCCACGATTGCAAGGAAAGTTTCTTTGAAGGCAAGCCAACCCTGAAGGAAGACCACTGAAATAAATATATAAGTAAACAGCTAAATGAGTATGGCAGTTAATTTCTGGGTAGCAAGAAATGACCAGATTCTCAGGCCCCCAATTTTCTCACCATGAATAGCTTTATGTGAAATGTGCTCTACAACTAGTACAAAAGGAAAAGAGAAATATTATTTATAGCTATGAGTTCTTGGCTACAATAATTACGTATGCTAATCATTGAGTGGTTGATACTCATGTCGCTTCTCATGGGAGGGCAAGGGACAAGGGAAGGTTTGGTTAGATGCCAGGTCTGATTTTATATTCTATATAAGTAGAGATTGTATTTCTTAGTGATGACCAAGAAATTGATTTCTAGCTTCCGCATGATATTGGTGCAACATATATATGGTACTTAGATATGATGATCATTGGATTGGTAGAGGGATCCTGAATTCCTGAGCTACAATTGAAACGACAAGAAATTTGATTTTTAGGTGCAGCCTGATAAAGGGGTATTACAATAGTAGCCACAGTTGCTATACTTAAGAACCAATACAATGACAGGCATATATTGTAAGTAAGATGCAACTCTCACATCCCTTATCAAAATGATCAAAACACTAGAGATGAACTCAGAGTTAAAGGAATCACCTGCTCTGTAAACTTTCTATGCTGAAGTTGTTGGCAACTAAATTACTGCAAAATACACCCAATTGTCAATGTTAATTTCATCTAATAAAGGCACATTAGATACTTATAAAGGAAGCCCATCCTGCCAACCAAAAAAACTCTGTATACTTGGAAATATCACTAACGAACTAGCAAATCGTAATATAAGGAGAGTAAACAGTCATTAAACTAGAAGCCTTTTAACTGATAGAATAAAAATTTTGTCAAAGAGAAACGTAAAAAAAGCTAAATAAATAGTGGAATATGAAGACATACAGCTGTAATTTTTCTTCTTTGACCCAAGAAGGAATTCTCCCATCTAGATAATTGTACGACAAATCTCTGCATAGTGCACACATATCATGACAAAAAACATCAAATACCATAGTTCATAAATTTTAAAATAACAATACTGTTATCATTATCAACTTCACCATATGTCACATGATATTAATACTTTGATATATGATTTGTATCATGATAAGTTGAATATAAAACCTCATTGTCCCCCTGAACCCACTAGATTATATTTCAGGCTTTTGCTAGAATAGGAGTCCACATCATGAAGAGAAACAATTTGACTGACCAAGAGAATATGTTGTAGGACTAAGAATAAGCTCCAAACAATCTTGAAGGGCAAACAATATCAAAAATACTTCAAGATTTTTATAAAGAATACATGACAACCTCCTATCAGTAAAGGCGTTGAGGGGATAAAGTACTCGGATTTAAGCTGTAACTGCCATTGCTACTTTACTATTTCATCATGTAGTTATGATTATTCTACTTGTGAGAAAAACTGTTCGCTACTTAATGTAGCTAAATATCAATCTGTACTTCTAGGTAATTAGTTTTTTAGTTGTATGCATTTAGTATAATTAATCAACTCAAAAGAAATCTTTATACTACGTATCAAGGTCACTGTCAAAGTTAAGTGGGCATTCGAATCCTTCAAGTTCAGGAAGCGTGCAATTCAGGTAAAATCATCGCAATCTGTTCATTGACACAGAGATGACTTATTCAAGGGGTTTGATTTTGGCACTCCACCTTTCAACATATTTTATCACTTACACTCAACTTTCTGCCCCTTAGAAGTGGAGTTAGACTGTGAAATTGGAGTGCCAAAACCACTACCCATAGTTAATGGAAACCAACTATATCAGAATGCTTGAGTGTAATGCACTAAGATCTGTAACACATATGCTGAAAACTTACATATTGAGAAGAGATGCTGTCTTATACTCGGGAAGGGTGCCATTCAACTTATTGTTTCCAAGAAACCTAATTATGAAGACAGAAATACATGCCTCAATACTAAATGACTACATTTGGGTGGTGTATAAAACAATCAAGAGGGATTGGTGTATTACAAGATGGAGAGAGAACTCAAATTAAAAAGTGAGTCTGGTATCTGTCCAGTTAAATTGTTGAAGCTCAAATCCCTGGGGGAGGCAAGAATATAAATCATTTACACGCTTTAAGCCAATAAGAAGTAGTGGTAAAAATTCTTATAAGAAAAGGAAAAAAAAAAAACCATAATCATCATTCATCTAAAACTGGTTGATGCAATTGAATGGAAATTACTCTATTTAGCCTTGTATGCATTACAGTCGTGTTAGAGAAGAGGATAATGTTGCAATTAAGAAGTCGTATTGGTATCCTTCTGTATTTAAAAAGATAAGTATTAAAAAAAAAAAAGTTCCTGTTTTGGCAATTTGGGTTTTCTCAACATGTATGGTCACCAATCACCAAGAAAAACTTACAGCTGAGACAAACTTTGGTATGCTCCAAAATCGGAAGGAATTGAATCAGAAATATTGTTATTCCTCAGCTCTCTGCAGGGTGTGAAACCAAATTGCCATGATAAGTTTCACAAGAAAAACAAACAAGAAGAAAGCAGTATGATCCCGATGTTGTGATGGGTTCAAATATAAGTGAGAAATATTTTCCTTACAAGATATTTAGAGCCTTCATATTCTCAATAAACACAAGAGAAGAGCTCCCATTGGCATTCGACAAATCACTAATGCGTCTGATATTACATCAGACAGCAAATGGTAAGCTTTGTAGATATGAGAAGATAAACAGAAAGTGACAAGTATATCTAGATACTCACAGCTCTTGCATAGAAGTCAGATTGGAAAATGCAAATGGTATAGGACCTTCAAAAGAGTTTCCTTGAAACCTCCTACAGTAAAATATAGTTAAAAACCCATAGAGCCTAACTAAAGGATGAAAATATTGTCAATAAACTGCAACTAAACAAAAGTAGTATTCATTTACAGTATCTTACAAGGAAGTAAGCTTTGACCAATTCCCAATGAAGTCTGGTATCCTGCCAGAGAGTTCAACATTTCTAGCCCAACTGCAACAAGCAAAAGTACAAATCTCTTATACGGATAAACTATAAACCTTCAATCAATGCTTTTTTCATTTCTGGAAAATAAACATATTCGTAAAGCTCTTACAAAAACTCCAAGTTTTGTAGATTAGCAAATGTTGGTGGAATCTCACCGCTAACTCCCGAACTATCAATGTAACTGCCAAAGTAAACAATAATTAATTGTCACAAACGTATTGCTACCTTATAACTTTTTGTAAATTGACACCTAGCAGTCATTAGAGAAGAGATGAATGTTCAAAGTAAATTACTAAAATATGGTAATAGAAAATAATAGTTGTATTAGTTCCGATTTTGCAGATTTTGTAGCTATACAAATGCACATACCCACAGTTCACTATCCATTCGCATATAACAAACAAAATTGAGGTTAGAAATTTTTTGTATGTAGGATCATTTCAAAACACCTGATACCCTCATGCCAAAGCTCTGAAAAAGAAATGAACAACATATCAAACTTACAGCTGTTGTAAATTGAATAAATTCCCTAGCTCAGATGGCAGAGAACCCGAAAAGTTGTTTCCTCCAAAAGCCCTACAAAATTGACAAGTAATCTCCAATTGATATTACTCTTTGGTGCAAATAATCAAGATTAAGCGCAAGCTGCAGGTATATGACTATAAGTTTGAATCAAGCAATACAGAGACAACATTGAATAGGGAGACTACTAACTGGGACTATATTGGAAACATGTGTCTTAATATTTGAAATAAAGTAGACATATATGAAGAAAGCAGTCATATATGTCACACAGTCATGTAAAGCAGTTCTCTTGTTTTGAATCACACATTCAAACAAAGTCCCCCTAATCAGTGGTCTGAGTCTCCCAAATGAGAAAACTTACAATGATCTCAGTTCAGTAAGTTGTCCAAGTTCTTTAGGTAGCTCGCCTGATAAATCGTTGATGCCAACAGTCCTGGAAATTAAAATCAAATAAATCCATCGAATATAGCGTTCAAATAAAATGTTATAGATGTGCATACAAGTATTGCAAGCCAGTTAGATTTGCAATGGCTGCAGAGAGAGGTCCTGTCAAGTAATTCAGTGCCAAATTCCTACAAGACATGGGAGAAAGATTACAAATTGGGTAACTAAAGCGAGTCCAACTCAAGTGCACGAGTTCAGAGAAAGCATACAGATTGGTGAGAGAAGTCAAACTCCATAACTCGTCTGGAATTACACCAACAACTTTCAAGTCATAAACCTTCCTGCAAATTCAAATTATTTAAAGCTAAAAAATTGAAGTTCTAGAGAGCGGCATTGAAGTAAAATGAGAGATTAGAAGAGTAAATTACAGTTGGGTAATGTGGCAAATGGTGCTGGATTGATAAGAGCAGTCACATATGATTAAGGGGTTGTAATCGGTGTCATCAAATTTGGTGGCGTTTATGGCAGCTCCAGTGCATGGGTCTCCGGTTGTGTTCCATTGCTCCGGATTGGCCCGAATCTTCCATTTCTCAAATACTGAATTCAAAGCTCTCGCTGCAACACCAATTACAAAGATTGAAACCTCAAACCTTTATGTTGTAATCACAAAAACCTCAGCTTTGCCAAACCAACCAAAAAAAAAAAAAAACACAACTTTGCTAAACATATGGGTTTTCTATCAGAAGCTATTGGGTGGGGAAAGAGGTTAGCAAAGTGGTGATAGATGAAGTGACAAGATTGTCCTGTACCATTTATATGGGTTTTTTCATGCATATAAGTTATTGTTATGAACTAATGAAGTTGATGACAGTCACTTTTGGCTCTTATGTAACAAGAAAATTAAAAAAAGCCGTCATTGGAAAGAATAAGAAACCTTGAGATGGGTCAGTGGTGGCATTAGTAGCTTGAGGTTGAGGAGCAGGACCAGAAACTTGAGCTTGTGCTCTACCAGAGATGCACAAAAATAAGACCAAAACTGATAAGGAGGCACCCCCTGACATGAATGCTTTGATCTTGGTTGATATGGAAACTGAGGGACACAGTGAAATTGGGTTTAGAGGGTGATCAAAGTAGCAACAGAGTGGAAAAAGACAAGACTTTTATGCCGGAGACTTGATCTGTACCTGCACACAGACTTTTGGGCTCTCAAGTCGGAAAACAAAGAATGATTCCAGTCTTCCAGCCGTACAAAACTCTTCTAGGTGAGCATTGTGTGTGACTTGGACGCCGGCGACCGGGGACCAAGGATGATAAAGCAAGAGAGTTTAAAACTCCAAGAAAAGAGAATAGGCACGTTTTGCATTATTTTACTCAAAAGATTGTTAAAAAGTAAAAGGTATTTCCACAAATGCAGTTTTGGATTAATAAAAAAATATTATAAATAATTAAAAATTGTAAAAGAAAAAATAAAATCTGTCATAAGTTGGTTTTAAAGGCACTTGAAAATATTTTAAAAAGCACTTACTGTTAAAAGAAAGACATATTGTGTGCCTTCGTCAAAGCAACTGACGGAGAGGAAATCAAGGAATCAGTGATTACCATCAATCAGCGCAATTACGGACCAATTAGCATTTAGTATCATTAATGTAATCGATATTTCCGTTGTAATTCTATCCATATATAAAGGGACTATGAAATGAAATGAGTAGATCAATTTCAATCTCAATTTTACTTTAACACGTTATCAGCACGCTCAGAGCAAATAAGCCAAGCGAAAAGAAAACTTTAGCTTCGAAACAAAAAAAACCCCAAAACCCTAGAGAAATTTTCTTTTCTTTTCTGCCGCCACCAATTTAAAAAAAAAAAGAAAGAAAAAAATTCTGCCTAGGCCGGCCCTGCCAGACTGGCCTCACCTCTGCCTCTCCGGCCGAGCACCACAGTGCCTAGCCCAGCACACGGGCCTCCAGCGCGGCCCTGCAAACCCAACGCACGCACAGCCTCGCTGCCTAACCCCACCATCGAGCCAGTAGCAACCCCAACACCTACAGATCCCGCCTGCAGCCTGCAGCCCCACCCGGACCTCTCCTAGCCAACGCCCCCGCATCTGCTCAGCCGTCTGCATCAGCAGCCTCGTGACCCTGCATCAGTAGCCTACCAATTGAAGCCGCCGACCGATCCCAGCTAACAAGGCCGCGAGCTGCGCAACACAGTCCCATCCAGACCGGCCTCCATCTCGATCCGGTGGCCTTCCCACTCGATCCCACAGCCGGCCACATCTTTCGTCAGCTCACCACCTGCAACCCAGAAAACCAGAAAGCCAGAAAAGAAGAACAGGCGGAAAAAGAAGAAAAGAAAAGAAAAAAAAAATTGCCCCGGCCCAAAAAAAAGGTCAGGCCCAGAAAAAAAAAGAATCCCGGCCCAAATTAAAACAAAAAGGCCCTGCGGGGCCCAGAAAAAAAAAAAGCAAAGAAAAAAAAAGAAGAAACAAGGCCTGCGGCCCAGAAAAGGGGAAAAAAAAAAACCAGGCCAAGGAAAAAAATGCCCTGTGGCCTACTGCTAAAAAGAGAGAGGAAGCGGCCCAGTTTTTCTCAAGTCCAAAAACATCGTTATGCACGTCTGCATCAACACACGCGTGCGTTAGGATTGTTTTATTTTTTCCAAACCAAGTATGTTCTCTTTAATTTATTTAATTTCATACTATGATATATTTATTTATTTATTTTCTTGAGCATGCTTTATATTTTATTATTTATGTTTTTATCATGAACTTTTGAGCATGTTTAGTTAGATAATATTGATCCTCTTAAAGCATGCCTTGTTATTTATGTTTTATATGATTATCTTTAAGCATGATTATATATTTTATTTTTTATGCTTTATTATGAAATTTTGAGCATATTTTTTTTATTTACGCTTATATAAATTATGCCTACGCATGCTTTGTATTATGCTATTGTTTACATTTTATTTTATGTATGATATATTATTGCTATTATTATGTGTGGTATATAATTTGTTGTATATTTGTGAAATTTGAGCATGCCATGTAGTTTATTTTTATATATGCTATGTTTAAATGTGTTATGCAACATATACAATCTGCTTTGCCATGATAATGAAAATTCATGCGCATTATACACACACACTTACTGTGATAAAGTATTTTCACATAGCATCGAAAAAAATGTGACCATTACGAATCTTGGTCTTGAAATCTAATTCATATGTTTGGAAAATAATTCACGTGGATTTCTTTATGACTGCGAAATTTATATCTTCCCTCTTGTTTATGTAGATGGCTGATCTAACTCGGAAGGACTTGAGTACCACCGTTGGGTTTCCGATGTAGAAACTGCATTTGTGGCAAAAGACTACACTGCCACCATTACCGACCCCAAAGATGATGAACTACCTAATAAGGTGAAAGCAAATGCCTTAATATTTCTGAGGTGGCATATTGATACTAGCCTACACTGGGAATACCTATAGCTGAAGACACCCAAAGAACTATGGAATGCCCTTAAGGGATGTTTTGGGAATATTCATGAAACTTTACTCCCAGAACTGACCATTCAGTGGAATGAAATCCGCTTACTTGACTAAAAAAAGGTAAATGACTTCAACAAAGACATGTTGCGCCTCAAGGCACGTCTCAATTTTTGTAGAAGGAAACTCACAGAAAATGATATGATCTAGATGACTCTTTCCATTTTTCCTAGCTACTTCAGCAATTATACTAGCGAACTGGTATAGGCTAGAGTAGGATAACAAAAGAATCACAACCTTCAATAACCTGATCAACCTACTGCAAGTGGCTGAGAGGCATGATGCTGGTTCTTTTGAGCAATAATGTCAGGCCCATTGGGACAAAAAAAATTCCTTATACTAATTATGGTCAAGTGAAAGGTGGAAAGAACCCCAATGCAAAGGGGGTTAGACGTGCTGATCCCTATCCACGTGGCCATAATGCACCATGTGGCAAGGGATATGGGGGTCGTGATATGGGTCGTGGAGGCCCTCCCAATGTATGGCGCAGAGATGGTGGTGCTGGCCCTAGTGTTCATGGAAACAAGGTGCAAAAGGCACCCAAGAACCCTTTAGTCAAACAGGATAGAGTTGGAAATGAACCATGCTATAGGTGTGGAGTCATTGGGCATTGGTACAAGAACTGCCAAGCAAGCAACATAGTTGCAGCCACTTACAAGAGGTATAGGGAGTCTAAAGAACAAGATGCTCACTATATGGAAGAAGGAGGTTATGACCCAGATGTCAACCTCACAATTGCGGACTTCAATGGCAACAAGGAACTTGCCAAGTCAATGGATGGACTAGATTTTGACTGATCTGCTTTATTTATTTTCCAAAGACAGATGTGAAGGCATAATGCCTCATTTTTAATTAGACTATTGCTTGGTCTTAAAAGTTTATTTCAATAATGGTTTGATGAATTAGAACAAGACCTTGATTTGATTATCGTTGGCTTATTAATAAATTTTGAATTTTATTCTGAAGCACTGAATTTATTCAAATTTATTTACTACACATATTTACATGGTTCGAAATTGCACTATAAAGATGTAAAGCAATACATCTAGAAAAAGAAAAAATTATTTGGATGAAAAGATTATCATTCTACATAAATACAAATACTCCAAAGAATATGAGATACGCTCTGTATGCATCAAGAGCTAATTGAACCTTGTTAAGTATCAAAGATATTCGTGCCAACGGTTATCATGTAAAAACACACTGTGATAATGAAACTGAATACTTTTATATTACCTCTAATGAATGTGGAAGGAAATGCATTTTAGAGAAATTCATGAGTCAATCTAATGGACTGTACCTCACTACAATTCGGATCATTGAATCCTAAATTGTCACCCATAATGAAATGTGGGACACTGACTCATATAGGCTTTGGCATAACTGCCTAGGGCACCCCGGTCGTGACATGATGATCCGTATTTTAAAAAACTCATATGGACATCCCTTCTTTCGAGTGAAACATAAAATGAGACAAAAATCCGTCACACTGCAAGGTGTCGGTTCTAGTATTGCTCAAATGCAGTTATTGCCTTCTGAAGTACCAAAAGCACTATCTCCCTCCATTATGCCTCATTGACTATCTCAAAGGCACATCACTCCTTTTGCAAAGCCTGCTCTTTAGCAAAAACAGGATCGAGACCTCTCTATGCTAAAGATATAACATAAAACATTCCATTCTTACAAAGGATACAAGGACATATCTGTGGACCTATCCATCCAGAATGCGGACCATTCAAGTACTTTGTGGTTCTGGTGGATGCTTTGACACACTGGTCACATGTCGCTTTATTGTCCACAAGAACTGCTGCAAAACTCCTAGCACAGATTATACAGTTAAGGGCTCACCACCCCGATCACCCTATCAAGTCTATAAGGCTTGATAACGCTGGAGAATTTACATCAAAAGCATTTGATGAATATTGCATACCTATTGGGATCGATGTAGAGCATCCTGTACCCCATGTGCGTACAAAAAATGGTCTCGCAGAAGCCACCATCAAAAGGCTACAGATGGTGGCTAGGGCATTGGTTATGCGAACCAACCTGCCTATATCTGCCTGGGGTTATGCAATATTGCACGCAGCTTTACTTACTCATTTCAGACCCACTGCTAGCCAACCATTTTCTGCGTACTAGTTGGTAACTGGATATGAGCCTGACATTTCATACTTACGCATATTTGGTTACGCAGTATATGTGCCTATTGCGCCCCCACAGCGCACCAAAATAGGTCCTCAGAGACGATTAAGTATTTATGTTGGATACAAATCCCCAACAATTATCCGCTATTTGGAAACCCTTGACAGACGATCTCTTTACCGCTAGATTTGCAGATTGTCACTTTGATGAGACAGTCTTCCCGTCGTTAGGGGGAGATAGGAAAAATGATTTTCCAAGGGAACGATAGGAATTGTCGTGGTTTGTCCCCACTCTGTCTCATTTTGATCCCCGTACTTCACAAAGTGAAAGTGAAGAGAAAAGAATAATCGATCTTCATAACGTAGCAGATTTGATGCCTGATGCGTTTACTGATATCGCAAAAGTGACGAGATCACATATACCAACTGCAAATGTGTATGCAAGGTTAGAAATCCCCAACAAGGGGCACTGCAACTGCACTTAGTGGAGATGTGGTTGAGGCCGTGGCTCCCCAAGGAAGAGGGGGAGGCCACTTGGTTCGATTGACACTCACCCAAGGAAGAATAGGGTGAGTAAGGCACAAACCAATCATCAATGTATAGAATCCCTCTCATGAGATTGTCTCTTATTATAGTTATGTCCATGAATCAATACTAGAGGATGCTCCGATGTTAAAAATGATTCTAGAGAACAAAGAAATCTCAGTGGATTATGAGAGTGCGTATGAGTTGATAGAAAGATCTTCCATACTCATTGATGATATATATATTGTTGCTCAAAGAATCATAGAGCACGATGATATCGAACCACGCTCTATTGTAAAATGTCAACAAAGAGCAGATTGGCCTAAATGGAATGAAACTATCCAGGCAGAATTAGATTCTCTGACAAAGAGACAGGTATTTGGTCCGGTAGTGCTAACCCCACCAAGTGTAAAGCCTGTAGGACATAAATGGGCCTTTGTCAGAAAGCATAATGAGAAGAATGAAGTCCTGAGGTACAAGGCTCGTCTTGTGACGCAAGGTTTCTCACAATGCTCTGGAATTGACTACGAGGAGACATACTCTCCCGTAATGGACGTTATAATGTTCCGCTACTTAGTTAGCTTGGTAATTTCCAAAGGACTGGAAATGCAGCTCATGGATGTGGTTACTGCATATCTCTATGGGGATCTAGATTCAGAGATATATATGAAAGTGTCTGATGGCCTTACATTACCCAAGTCAAGTGACTCTAAACCATGGAGTGCGTTTGCAATTAGGTTGAAACGCTCACTTTACATATTGAAACAATCCGGGCGGATGTGGTATACCCGTCTAAGTGACTACTTGATTGGGAAGGGATATAAGAACGATGAATTATGCCCCTGCGTATTCATAAAGAAAACAAGTTCCGGATTTGCAATTGATTTGCAATTGTAGCAGTATATGTTGATGATATGAACATAATAGGTACTCTTGATGAAATAAGAGAAACCGCGAGCTACTTAGAATCCGAATTTGAGATGAAGGATCTTGGGAAAACTCGATTCTGTCTAGGCCTTGAACTAGAACACCGAGTTTGTGGAATACTAATCCACCAGTCTGCATATGTCCAAAAGTCAGGCAATTTAACATGGACAAAGTGCATCCTGCTAGCACTCCCATGATCGGTCGAAGTTTGGATGCAAGGTAAGATCCATTTCGTCCAAAGGAAGATGATGAAGAGGTGTTGGGAGCTGAAATTCCCTATCTAAGTGCAATAGGCACATTATTGTACTTAGTCCAATGTACTCGACCAGACATTGCATTCTCAGTGAACTTGTTAGCTAGATTTAGCTCAGCGCCAACGCAGCGTCACTGGAATTGTATCAAGAACATTTTCGATACATAAAAGGAACCATTGACATGGGACTGTTCTTTCCCTACAGAGAGACAAGAGGGACCGCAGATGGAATTGCAATCCCTAAAGGAAATGTTGATGGCAAAAGCGCCACTCACTACACCGAAACGCCAAATGACATTTTGGTCGGTTTTGCTGATGCTGGGTACCTCTCTGACCCACATAAAGGTCGTTCCCAAACTGGTTATGTATTTACCATTGGGAACAAGGCGATATCTTGGAGATCAACCAAGCAAACCCTTGTGGCTACCTCCTCGAACCACTCAGAGATCATTGATCTACATGAGGCGGCTCATGAGTGTGTATGGTTAAGAACTATCATTACACATATTCGAGGGACTAGTGGTTTGAGTTCTACCACTGAAGAGCCTACTTGTATTTAAGAAGACAATGCAGCTTGCATCGAACAGATGAAGCTAGGTTATATTAAGAGTGATAACACAAAATACATATCGCCAAAGTTGTTCTACAATCAGCAACAACAGGCTCTCCTCAAGATTCAAGTGAATCAAGTAAGGTCTGAGGAGAATGTGGCAGATTTGTTCACCAAATTATTGCCCAAGGCCATATTTGAGAAACATGTGAAAAGCATAGGAATGCGAAGACTTTCCAAGCTCCCCTGATTAATGTAAGTATCAGGGGGAGGTGTAGACGTCAGGGGGAGTCTAACACACACATGTCATACTCAAATGTAAAAGGTGCGTTGTGCTCTTTTCCTTCGACCAAGGTGTATTTTTTATCCCACAGGGTTTTTATTGTTACTTGGCAAGGTTTTTAGTGAGGCAACAACTCATGCACAATTTCGTCTTTACTTGGCACAAGGGGGAGTGTTAAAGGAAAAACATATTGTGTGCCTTCGTCAAAGCAACTGACGGAGAGGGAATCAAGGAATCAGTGATTACCATCAATCAGCGCAATTATGGATCAATTAACATTTAGTATCATTAATATAATCGATATTTCTGTTGCAATTCTATCCCTATATAAAGGGACTATGAAATGAAATGAGTAGACAAATTTCAATCTCAATTTTACTTTAACACTTACTTCTTCGTATAAAGGCGTTTTTATCAAATTTAGAAAGTATTTTTAGATTTTTAGTTTGAATATATATATATATATATATATATATATGAAGGTAGGTAACAGTGTAAGGTAAATAATGTGGTAGAAGTACAGAATAATGTAACTTTTTTTTTTTTTGGTTTTTGGTATATGGAATAATGTAACAGTACATACTGAATGTATGATTTTCGAATGATCTTGACCACCCACCAACGTTGTGTTATTTGGGCACCAGCTAGTTACTGTCACTTGCATGAATTAATGCATACAATGAGAGAGAGAGAGAGAGAGAGAGAGAGCCAATGTCGCGACGATTGGTTACTGTCACTTGCATGAATTAATGCATAAAATATCAGAAGAGAATGTGTATAAATAGAACTCTTGCATTGAAAAAATATAAATTTGCTTATGGGTTTATAAGGATTTGAGCTATTTCATCTATTGTCAATTGATTTTGAATGTGAAACCTAAAATTACTTTATCAAACGAAACCCTAAACTAGAAGTAGAAGATGAAGAAAAATAGAGAGAATAAGAAGAAAAACAACTGGTATGGAGTTCGTACAATTTCACAACTAACTACACTAAGCTTGATTAACTCTTTTATACTAATGGAGTTGTCCTTTTATACTAATGGTGTTGTAACTAATTATTCTACTCTTTCATCTGGATTTCGACATGTGTAGCTCATTTTGTGGTCTAGCATTGTCCATGTGAGTATTTGCTGAGCTCCCTTCCATTTTGTTTTGACTTTGACCTTGATTCATTTTTTTTTTTTTTTTTGAATAAAGGGCTAGTGCTATTGCCCTCAAGTCTTGATTAATGAACCTGCTGAATACAAGAGGGGAACATTGAGCCTAAACCCCTGATTACAATAAGCATCTAGAGTATTTCCCAAAATAATATTAGGAATATCTACAAAAGACATGTATTCTAACAAGCACCAACTAGCAAAGAGTGTTTCACTGGCTTCTCTATTTGCTTTGACAAAGCAGTGACATAACTGAAAGATAACTTGATATGTAACCCGATTACAACGTAGCATAATTACCATAAGCACAACTTTCCTACTATGTTGCCGCTGGAGGATAAACCCGACGACACTTAGCTTTACCCTGCCACTAGGCTGCAACGACCATTTGACAAAGCAAGGAACTCGCCACCTACCTAGAGCAGACAAAGCACTTTGAGTGCACACTTAGGCACGTAGCCCTACTAGTCCTACACTACATATGTAGGGACTTATTTCTCGCAAAAAGCACAAGAAAACTAAACAACATAAAATAATAAAAGCATAAACTAAAAAATCAACTTGGGCAGGGCTCAAGAGTGTGCCCAGGCCCAGGCCCAAGCCCAAGCCCAAGAAACAATGAGACCACAGCCAACCAGCCAAGCTCAGCCCAATTTCGCCATCACCTGCCTCGGGTCGCCACCACCTGCAAACGCCACTGCTTGCGTCTGAGCTCCTCCTGCAATGAGTGTCACTATCTGCCACCAACCACAGCCTGCAATAGACAGCAATTTGCATTGGAACTCTAAAACCTCCCTCAAATCGCCCCCGCCAGCATTGAAACTCCACTTGCTGACAGTCACCAATGACAACGCTCCTCCACCCTGATTGTCCCAAGGCCAATCTTTACCGGCCACCCTATCTAGCCCAGATCTAGGAGTCCAAGATAGCATAACTCACAAAAACCATCCTCGTCCAAACCGGCTTCGAACGACCACCACAGATCCGGCCTCTCTTTTTCCTCCTAAATCAACAATGAAAGCTGGGTTCACTAACGCCTTTCCGACCTGCGACTTCAACCGGAAAAAATTGAGCCACAACCTCCCATTGACTTTGATCTCACCTACCACCGGACATCGACCTCGTCGATCAAGAGCGATGCCACTTCGATCATGGGAGCCATGCCCCCCCATCACCAGATCCAACAGAATCTGATGACAGCGTCGATGGACGCACCGTCGGATGGAGTTTAGAACCCTTTCTTCGAAAACCCTAGTACAGCAGCTAGAGAGAGAACTTCATCTAACTCTGGGGTATTGACATTTATGTTACCATGATTTTTTTTTCCTTTGAGAACTAATAACCTTGATTCATATTTCGAGCTTCATAGTTTTCCTTCAGTACTTTAACAACACAATCCCACCATGACAATGGTTTCCTCAGCAACTCTATTCTTCTGCTCTCATATTCTGTTACTCGCGGTCACTCAACCCCTTCCTCAGCCATCATTTTCAGCCTATTCATGTTCCAATGGAAAAGGTAACGTACTACACCGCTAATAGTACCTACCAAACAAATCTACACTCCCTTCTCTCCACAATTGTCTCCACCAACGGCAATGGTTATGGCTTTTACAATTCCTCTTATGGCGAAAACTCATCCTACCAAGTTTATGTAACCGAACTTTGTAGAGGAGATTTCCTGGCGAATGCTTGACGTAGCTGCCTGCCTGCCTCAATGACTTGAGCCACAAGCTCACAGAGCTTTGTCCTAACCAAAAAGAAGTTCTCATCTTTTATGACACTTGCATGTTACGCTACTCAAACCGATCCCTCTATGGCCTCGTGGAGAATTCCCCTCTTTTCTATCTCGTGAGTCCAAGAAACATAGCATCATCAGAAGTGGAAGGGTTCTTTGAAGAGCTTTGGAAGCTAATCCAAAGATTGAGCAGTGAAGCTACAGCACGTGGTTCACTTCGTAAGTTCGCAGTAAACAGCATAACTACTTTAGATTTCAAGACAATATATGCACATGCGCAGTGCCAGCCAAATTTGTCTGACCAAGATTGTACTGATTGCTTGGTTAGTGCTTATGGAGGCATCAAAACTTACAGTTATAGGAAGGATGGGGTTAGAATTCTTAAACCAAGTTGTAACATTAGGTATGAGCCTGCTAGCTTCCTTGACCCCGCAAATGTTGCACCACTTCCATCATCGCCACCAATATATCCACCTTCACCATCAATCAATACCATAAATTTGGAAGGTACATTAGTATATATGTTGCATTGATGTGTGTGTGTGTGTGTTACGATCTTTCCAAATTTGTTGTTCGTCTTTCGTTCTTTTTTTGCTAGAGTGATGTTTAAGGCATCCAAAAAATAAACAATTTTGTCACTGAGTACTGGGTGCAAAAGGTGATTAGCTTCATAGTATGGAGCTAAATGGCTAGATCCATCTATGTTATGTGATTTTAATATATAGTACCTGGCTACCTGCATAACTTTTCGGTTCTGAAACTTTAGTGGATGATAACAAATAACAAGTCATTATTTAATTTGATAGTCATGGTAATCTATCTATGCATACACTACAACAAAATCAGTCTTTTACGGCGCACATTTGACGTGTGTCGTAAAAGATTGTCATTTACGGTGCACATCTCATGTGTGCCTTCATAATGTCTTTATTCGGGTCATTCACGGCGTGCATCTGATGTGTGCTGTAAATCTAGTCATCTATTAACGTGTGTGCAAATATGTGTGTCATAAATGAGTTATTTTACTAGTCTTTTACGACATACTTTGCAAGCCTGCAGTAAATGAGGTATTGATTTTCTTTTTAAAAAAAGATTTGATTTGAAAATCAGCTCATTTACGTTACGTTATTCTCTTGAAAATTTTCTCTGAAAACCTTCTCTGTCATAAATGCATCTCCAAAGAAAACCTTCTCCCTATACTCAAAGTTGATTTCGGAGCTGCTCTCCGCCTCAACAAAAACCACGCCCTTCAGATTGCAATCGGTTTGGAGCTCAGGATAAATCGATTTGGAGCTTAACAAAAGCCATCCTTGTTTCATGCCATGGGGGTTCTGGTTTGCCTCTGGTAGAAGTATATGTTCATCTCGTTTCTTTGAGCTCAAGACAAGCCTCTCTCTCTCTCTCTCTGTCTCTCTCTCTCTCTCTCGTTTTTACTCTCTTGGTAATTTCACCGAACACCTTCTCTGCATCTTCAATTTCCTACTTTCTTCTCACTTCCTGCATTTTGTTGATTCCACATTTTTGTGTCTCAGCTCGTTTTGAATTTCCTATTGATTTTGCCGTTCGATTAGGGTTTGATTGTGTGGACTGATTGTGAGGGCCAAGAAATATTGGCTTCGTTTCTCAGGAAATAGTGATAAACTTCACAACATTGAGCAAAATCTAATTAGCTGGCTGTTTGTTCTTTTTTATTTGATTGGTATACTATTTATTCAGTTGGCTTTGTTCTTTTTGAGTTGATTGGTATATTGTTTATTCAATTGGTATTTGGATATTGAGAGTAGGATTGATGGGCCTTGTGAGTTTAATGCAGAGGCATGTAACTATTTGCGTGCATATGTGTGTGTGTTGGGTACACATTTAGTACAATTCTGATACAAGCTGCAGATTTGATATCTTGGGCTTTAGCTTGATTTTGGACATTTATTAGAGAAGGCAGAACGTCCTATCTATAAAGGCTCTTCATTGTCAAAAATGCTGGCAATAGTAGCTATGTATAAGTTTAGGGGAAGGCATGGTTTGTCTAATATAGGGTTTGATGGTTGAGATGATTCGTGGGTTTCTATCTATATGGTTGAGATGATTCGTGGGTTTCTACCGCATGACAACACTCATCCTAGCTCTTTATACAATGCAAAAAAAATGTTAAATGCATTTGATCTAGGTTATGAGAAAATACACGCTTGTGTTAGAGATTGTTGTCTATTTAGAAAAGAACTAGAACATGCAGATAAGTGTCCTAAGTGTGGCTCATCACGCTGGCAAGTTGATAAGCGCACACAAAAGATTCAAGCAGGAGTTCCAGCGAAGGTACTCATATACTTTCCAATCATACCTAGATTTAGAAGGATGTTCAAGTCATTTGAGAAGGTAGAACAATTAAGGTGGCATCACACACACAAGAGTCAGGATGGCAAAATGCGCCACCCGGTTGACTAGTTGGCATGGAAGAGCATAGATAGTAATTGGCCTTCATTTGCATCAGATCCTCATAACCTAAGACTTGGCCTATCATCAGATGGATTTAATCCCTTTGGTGATTTTAGTTCTCGATATAGTTGTTGGCCAGTGATTTTGGTTACCTATAATCTTCCTCCTTCTTTATGCATGTCAAAGGAAAATTTAATGTTGACATTGCTCATCCCTGGACTGAAGCAACCAAAAAATGATATAGATGTGTATTTACAACCTCTTATAGAAGATTTGAGAGAGTTGTGGGTGAATGGGGTGAGGGTGTATGATGTATTTATGAACTCCACATTCAATTTCAAAGCTTTGTTGATGTGGACCATAAATGATTTTCCCGCTTACGGGAATTTTTCGGAATATTCCACCAAAGGAAAAAAAGGCTTATCCAGTTTGTGATGTGCAGACATACTCACAGTGGCTAACAAATGGAAAAAAAAAATTTCATACATGTGTCATAGAACTTTTCTTCCTCATGATCACCATTTCCGATCAAAAGCAGGTTGGTTTGATGGAACTAAAAAGTATAGGGAAAAGCCTAGAGAATTAACTGGTTCCGAAGTTTTTGAAGTTGTAAAAAATATTAAAAATAATTGGGGGAAGAAGAAGAAAGGGGAAAACAGAAAGAGGAAGAGAGAGAATGAAAGACATAATGATTCAGATAGTGATGGTGATGATCCTACTAAGCTCACAAAGTGCTGGAAGAAGAAGTCAATTTTCTTTGAGCTGCCTTATTGGAAGGTATATTATTTTTCCCATTACATATTAATTTTCTTTGACCTACCATTTACAGATCAGTTCTAGTATTAATTAGTTTTAATGCATGCTTTGTTTGTGTTGCAGAATCTACTTTTGCGTCACAATCTAGACATGATGCACATTGAAAAGAATGTTTGTGAGAGCATTATTGGTACACTTTTGGACATGAAAGGTAAAACTAAGGACAACCTAAACTCTCATAAAGACTTACAAGAGTTGGGGATTGGAAAAAAGTTGCACCGAAAAAAGGATGGAGCTAGTAGTTCTAAAGGGACTGCACCACCATATGTCCTTTCAAGAACAGAGAGACCTATCTTTTGTAAAAGGTTATTTAACCTAAGAATGTCGGATGGGTACAGCTCTAATATTGCACGTAGCGTGTCATTAGAGGACAATAAGATTCTTAACCTAAAGTCTCATGATTGTCATGTCCTAATACAACAATTGTTGTCAGCAGCACTAAGAGGATTGTTACCAAAGGGACTAAGGGTTGCCATCTTTCGGTTATGTGCTTCTTTGAATTTGGTATGCCGGAGGGTGATTGATATAAAAAAAGTAGAGCTACTAGATAAAGAGCTTCCAGAAACTTTGTGCACAACAAGTTCTGATTGCTGGTCTGGTGCAATTTTGCTGGATGTTCCCTTTTGAAAGGTGAGTCAGATTCTTTTATTCTTTTCTGTAAAGCTATTCTAATCTTTACTAAATTTCAGTTCATTTTTTCTTATGATTTAGGTATATGTGTGATGCCCCGGAAATTCGTATTTATTTTTCAAGGATTTTCCCGAATTAATTTGGTGGTTATTGGACGGTATCGTGGCTCGTGGATGAAGCGAAAGTATTTCGGACGAATTATTAGTAGAAGAATATGGTTTTAGGGGGGGTGTAAAGGTTAACTTTTTATACGTTGGGTTTCTCCGAAAACTTCCTCACGAAAGTTGTAGAGCGCGTCAATACGAGTTCGTGGACATGCAGAACGCTCCAATCAGAGTTCGTATGAAGAAGTTATGGTCATTGGAAAAAGTTTCCATTTTGGTATATATGGGATTTTTCCGGAAAATATTTCAGAAATTCCAACTTTCCATTTTCGGAAATATTTTCTCTCTCTTCTCTCCCAAGCCCGCGCGTAGCTCTCCACTTCGCCGGCTTCGTTTTTCCTCCTCCGGCCACCATCAGACGTGATTCCAAGTGGGCTTTCTTCGCCTCAACCTCCTCTACACGTCTGTGGAAGTGATTCTTCACGATTCGAGCTGTGGTGGACGCTGCAAGGCCGAAAAGAAGCCGTCAGGGACAAAATCGCCTTCATTAGAACTGAAGATTCCAGCCACCTTTTGTTGGTATACGGTTTTTTTATTGGCATTCCTATACAAACTAATATGTTGTTTTAAAGATGTTGTTAAGGGAAATTATCTTTTGGTTTCAATGTTTATTTAGAAAAGGTATTCCCGTGGCTTTTAAGGTGATGTAGTGTAATCCTAAGTTTTCTAGGACTTGATATTTTATTTGGTCAATATTCAATCACCAAGATCCTTTCCTATTAGGAGTCTATTAGGGTTGGCGCTGCTTCTACACATATATAGAGGATGCAAACTGCACAGGCAGCGTATGAGGAACGCAAGAATAATTGAGAGTCTTGCTTGAACCTAAACACTTGTTCCTTGGTTAAGTGTTATAGGTCAGTTGCTCATGCGTATGGAGTTACTTGTGATCTGAAGAATTGCTGTGAAGGAAGAAAAGGAAAAATCGAAGAACAATCAAGTGAAGAAGGAATTCGAGATTGAAGACAAACTGCGTATTAGTTTTGTCTATTCATTGTAGCCGCGCTAGTGCTATTTGAAGTTGTAAAGAACATATCATTCATCATAATTCAATTGTTCTTATTTTTGGGTTCTCAAGAGTAAGAGCCCCACAGTTTTTTTAATCTCGTATTTGAGATTTTCACTGCGTAACCAAAAATCTAGAGTTTGGTTCGTTATCTTTGATTTCTGCCCAGTAGGGATTGATCTGTATACTGCAATCCCCATTTTCTAGAAAACGTTCTGTCCTTGTATTTTCACTTGACATCAGAGCAGGTTCTAAAGCTTTTTAGTTGATCCGTGGTCAAGGATGGAACGTGAATATAACAGAGCCTCCAGTTCGATAAATTGCCCTCCTTTGTTTGATGGTGAAGATCACTCACTATGGAAGATCATGATGAGGGCTTTTCTCTACTCTCAAGATGAAAACATGTGGAATATAGTTAAGAATGGATGGGAACACCCAACCAAGGCAGAAGAATCAAAGAAAGTAGAAGGGTCCTCTGCAAGGGTTCTCAAGCCTAGGAAGGAATGGACAGAAAGGGAAGTTTGTGATAGAACTTGTGACTTTAAGGCAATGAATTCACTATTCACAGCTTTGTCCAAGAAGGAGGGGATGGGAATTAGCCACTGTGACACAGCCAAACAAGCTTGGGATCTACTTCAGGTTACTTATGAGGGAAACAAGAAGGTTAGAGGTCAGAAGCTTCAAAGACTCGTATTGGAATTTGAGAACATGACCATGGGGGAAGATGAATCAATTGATGATTTTCACGCTCGACTTCTCAATGTGACAAACCAATGCTGTAGCCTTAATGATCCATTTGAGGAGCACCGAATAGTCAAGAAATTTCTCATGGCTCTTCCTTCAAAATTTCAAGCCAAGCAAATTGCCATAGAGGAGACTCCAGACCTAGACACTATTCTCTTGACGAACTGATAGGTATTCTCAAAACCTTTGAGATGAGGATCAAGCCAGAGAAAAAGGTAAAAAATATTGCTTTCTCTTCTGTTAAAAAGAAAGATGATGTTGATGATGATTATGTGGATTTATCGTTATTGACAAAAGAGTTCAAAAATTTTCTGAAAAACAAAAACTCCTTTGGAAACTCTTGAAAAAAAATTCCTAACAAACCTAAATGCTTTGAGTGTGGTGGAATTGGACATCTTGCTGCCAATTGTGGCAACAAGAAGTATAATTCACGTGATAACAAGGCTTTAAAGACCACATGGAGTGATAGTGATGAAGAGGTAAATCTTGCTCTTACTTCCTCTTTTAATTCTGAGTTATCTGATGTTTCTGATTTAGAAGATGACACCTTTGATGAAGAAACAAATGAAAAATGCAAGCAATTGTATAATGCCTCAAGAATTGTTCTTAAGAAAAATAATAAACTTGAAGAGGAAATTGAATTCTTAAGGGGTGAGAAAGAGAATATTGAGAAAAGATTTGAAATATCTTTGAAAGAATGGGAAGATGAGCGTACTGACCTTGTTGCTAAGATAAATGTTTTGCAGGGTAAGGTTAAGTCTCAAAATTGGGATAAGGAGCATGATGAGATTACTAACAAAATCAAAGTTTTGCAGGTTGAAATTAAGGTTCAATTTTCCTTAAATGTGTCTCTAACTCTTGAGAATGAGAAATTGCAGGAAGAATTATTATGGGTCAAGGAAAGCTTTAACAAATTCTCCATTGGATCTGAAAAAGTCTCTAAGATGATGGGAATTGGCAAAGCTCATGGCAATAAAGAAGGATTAGGATATAATGGTGAATCCTGCAAACCATTAGCTTTTGTAAAAAGTAAGGGAGGTGAGAGTTCTTCAAGTCATTCACAAAGTTCTTGTGAAAATGGGTCTGGTTTCAAGTTTCTTGCAAAATCAGAACCACGTGTGGCTCACCAAACACTTCAGAAAAGCTCCTCGGTAAATCCTGACAAACTTTGTCAGCCCAGGTATATTCACAACCCCAAAAACTTCATTCCTACTTATCATTATTGTGGAAAATTAGGACACATACGTCCTAGGTGCAATATGCTTCGCAGGGTTACTCAAAATCAGAGGAAAAAGTTGAGAATTAACTCACATGCCTCGTTGCAAGCTGAGTTGAAAGAGGGTCTGAATCTGATCACCAGGATTGCAAAGCTGGCTTCAATCCCCGTGGATCTGGAAACAAAAACAAGCAGAAGCAAATCTGGATCAAAAAAGGTTCAAATAATCATTTTTCTGCTCATACAGATAATCTTGATAATATGCTTGAGCTTGCTTTAGTTCCTACTGAATATAAATTGGCTAATTCTTTTTCTAAGCCGTTAGACAGAACTCAATTTGAATCACTTAGAAGCAACATTGGTGGATGCTCTAAGTATTGATACTCTCACTTCATTTGATCCATTTTGCATGCTTTCATGGTGTATGTCTTCATGATAGTATAGGTACATTTTCTTTACGTTTCTGCATTGTTAGGTTCAATTTCTGGAAATTCAGGATTGAAAAATAGTGGTTTGTATCCCCAAGTGTCTGACAGATTATTTTGAACTTAGATTAACAAGGGCCATACTCTTTTCCTTAAATCTGTGTGCAATGAGGTGCCTAGCATGTTTTGAATTTGCTCTTGCACCACTCTATAATTGTGAGCTTGAACAACATATTCTCTATCACTTTGAATCCTCACATGCACACATACTCTAAGTGGTGGTAAGTCATATTTGTTTGTTGGCCTGTTCTCAATTCTCTTGTTTGAAATTATTACTTATTTTTGCTGCTCCTTTAAAAAAAAAAAAGAAAAAAAAAGGAGAATGATTTATGGAGCATGGCCAGGCTATTCCTAAAGTAAACTGGCCTTGGTCGTGACGAACGATATGAGGATTGGGAAGAAACGGGAATGGTTTGGTCACCCCGGTGGATTGTGAAACCATTGACTCAAGTAGATGTGCTCTTTGGGATGTCCTTGTTACATCTAGTACCCTAAAGTCATCTGACTTGGGAGTTGCTAGCATAATACTGGTTACATGAGTCGTAGTCTTCTTGAGCAAAAATGTTACTTTGTGTGAAAAGCCAAAAGAAAAATTTAAAATCATGCCCACACGGTGTTATAAGGGGGAATAAAGTTTATGTGCTTAAATGTGTTTCGTATGTGAGCCTTGCTTTTTCAGGTTTCCACAAATATTACATACCCCATCTTGAGATATGTTCACTCTTCACAACAAGAGGTATAGAATACTCGATCACCCTCTATCTTACCTTGTGATTGTCGGAATAAATTCACTCGTGTGAACTTATTTGTTTGCACTCTTGTTATGGTTAAGTGGTATTGCTCTTGTTGGAAAAGCTATGCGAATTAAATTTGTTCTTAGCATTTGGATACAAACCCACTCATTGTGTGTTTGCATTTCATTCTTGCATCTTTCATAACATGATCACACTTAGGGGGAGTATTAATACTTGGACTATCTTCCTTTGATTGATTCGCCTTGGGCTAGTGTCTACTGTGCCTCATCTATGTGTGATCCTCCTTCTACATTGCTTCCACTACGTAAGTTACCTTTGTCATTCCTATTCAAAAAGGGGGAGAAAATAGATTCATAACTGTGATAACGTTATTCTATCTTATGCATTTTAACTAATGTGTGATAAAGTTTCAGGAATGAATGAATGAAGAGTTGTGATGTTTCTCAAGTACTTGTTGAGGGGGAGTTTACATACGGTAGAGTAGTTTTGTATAGGAATGCCAAAGGGGGAGATTGTTGGTATACAGTTTTTTTATTGGCATTCCTATACAAACTAATATGTTGTTTTAAAGATGCTGTTAAGGGAAATTATCTTTTGGTTTCAATGTTTATTTAGAAAAGGTATTCCCGTGACTTTTAAGGTGATGTAGTGTAATACTAAGTTTTCTAGGACTTGATATTTTATTTGGTCAATATTCAATCACTAAGATCCTTTCCTATTAGGAGTCTATTAGGGTTGGCGTTGCTTCTACACATATATAGAGGATGCAAACTGCACAGGCAGCGTATGAGGAACGCAAGAATAATTGAGAGTCTTGCTTGATATTGTGCCGTGATAAAAATCCTAAACACT
This sequence comes from Rosa lucieae, assembly GCA_024704745.1. Classification (NCBI taxonomy): domain Eukaryota; kingdom Viridiplantae; phylum Streptophyta; class Magnoliopsida; order Rosales; family Rosaceae; genus Rosa; species Rosa lucieae. The sequence goes on along the minus strand of CM045493.1, from coordinate 25,790,400 downwards.
TGTTCCTTGGTTAAGTGTTATAGGTCAGTTGCTCATGCGTATGGAGTTACTTGTAATCTGAAGAGTTGCTGTGAAGCAAGAAAAGGAAAAATAGAAGAACAATTAAGTGAAGAAGGTGTTCGAGATTGAAGACAAACTGCATATTAGTTTTGTCTATTCATTGTAGCCGCGCTAGTGCTATTTGAAGTTGTAAAGAACATATCCTTCATCATAATTCAATTGTTCTTATTTTTGGGTTCTTAAGAGTAAGAGCCCCGCAGTGTTTTTAATCTCATATTTGAGATTTTCACTGCGTAACCAAAAATCTGGAGTTTGGTTCGTTATCTCTGATTTCTGCCCAGTAGGGATTGATCCGTATACTGCAATCCTCATTTTCCAGAAAACGTATTATGTCCTTGTATTTTCACCTTTGCGTGTGATTCTTGAGGGCTTTTGGAGCTCGGAGGACGTAGATGCTTTCCATAAGGTGGCTTGCATCAATTCAACTCGTGGAGGTCGAATTTTGGAATTGAAATTCTAGGGTTTCAATCGGGTCGATTTGTTCTGAGGTAAAATTCGATCGATTGGTTTATAATTGGACTTTGGCATAGTTATGAAAGTTGTAATTGGAGTTGAGATGAAGAACTTTGGTGTTGGAAGTTTTGTCAAATTTTGACTTTGGGCCGGCAGCGGTGCTGCCACTGTGGTGGTGTTTTCCGGCCGTTTCCTGCCACTTTAGGGATAGTTTCTATTCCTGATTCTATCTACTCGTCGATACGAGCATTTTGATATACAATATGTAATTTTTGGAGATCGTATGATTATGTTGTGATTTTTACGGTTTTGGACCGTTCGATGATTCGATCCGTGAGGATTTGAGCGTTCGATCGACTAGTGGTTTTGTCATATCGATAGTAGAAGTATTCTGGAGACATTGGGTGGTCTCAAATGAGGTTTCGCCTCGATTGGCATTACTTTGAGATTTTAGTTCGATTTGGGGATTCGAACTTTACTTAATTATAATTTGTTGACTGAATCAAGGCTGTACTTCCTTAGATGCTTGATAGAGGGCGTTCTGTAAGCAGTTTAGTGGTGTGAAGACGCAGTAGGAGTTTTGAGGTGAGTAATCTCACAATGTTCATTTACGAACGAAGTTACCTTTATTGTTTTGAGAGTTATTGATTTAACTGCAAACTATATTTGGTATTTGTGGCATTCCTGAGTGAAATATATATATATATATATATATATTTACGTGAAATATATATGTGTGTGTGAGTTCATTCTCGTTTTGTGATGTGACTTTTTGGAAAACAATTATGGTGGGAATTGTATTTCTATTGTTTTGAAAAGTGTTTGAGGATTTAGGGAGTTGCAAGTTGTGATTTCTCCTTTTGGGTTGGGTAACATTTTCAGGTCTGATATGACCATTTTAAATGTTTTAACCTGACGACCGGTGGTCCGAGGATTTGGGGAGTCTTATGATTTCTCTGTTTGATTTGATGTAACATTTTGGGTCCAGTGTGACTCGTTTGATGTTTTGATCTGAGGGTTAGGTTGGCCTAAGGATCCGGGGTTGCAGGTTGCATCCTCAGGCAATGTTATATTATAAGGTTGAACCTTGGCCGGGTGACAGGTTACGATTTAGTTAGAGCTCTAGTATGTCTGTCATCGTACCTCATGGATCTAAGTAGGTTACTTAAGACTCCTGGGTACATATTTTGTCCAGGTTGGACCAAAGAATCATATTTTATTTGTTAGGTTAACGATAGATATAATTGATGTGTGTTGATGTTTTGTCCAGGTTGGACCGAAGATTCATATTCGATTTGTTAGGTTAACAATTGATATGATTTGTTGTTGTTTTGTCCAGGTTGGACCGATTTGTTGTTGTTTTGTCCAAGTTGGACAGATTTGATATTTTATCCATATTGGCCCTATTTGTTGTTATTTTGTCCAGGTTGAACCGATTTGATATTTTGTCCAGGTTGGACCGATTTGTTGTTTTGTCCAGGTTGGACTGATTTGATATTTTGTCTAGGTTGGACAGATTTGATGTTTTGTCGAGGTTGGATCGAAATGTTTTGTTGTGAGTTGACTTTTATTATCCAGGTTGGATCGATTTATCATATTTGAATTGTTGGGTTAACGATTTATATGATTTTGTCACGGTGTGACTTTCGTTGTTTTCTTTTGGGAAAAGAGTACTATTTTAGGAAGCATGGTATGTTTTTATGATTCTCGAGTTGAAAGGTTTTCCTCGTTTTTGGTGTGAGTTGTGTGGTGTTTGTTTTGAGTTACTCATACGGGCTTGCAAAAGCTTATCGGGTTTGTTGTGTGGCAACCCGGTGCACCATTCAAACTGTGTAAGGGTTAAGCCTGCAGGTCAGGGAAATCGTGGCTGAATCTGAGGTAGCGTGCTAGCAGCTTTACGGTAGGAAGCCAGTTTTGTGACTTTACCGTTACTAAGACTTCCGCTTTCAGCGAGCTCTGAGAAGCATTTACGTTTTATTTTGTTGTTGTGACAATTTAATTCGTAAGCTCATATAATATATGACTCTGTGAAGCGGGTCAATATTGATATAGTGGGTTCAGAGCATCAATATATACTTGGTTTAAAGGGAAAATGTTTTCCAGGTATTTTGTATTGATGGCTGAATGATCACGCATATATAATTATAGGATTATATATCGATTTTCTATTTGTGTTAAAAATCAGGGGCGTGATAATATGAAAGTCTTAAAGGATTATGTTAAAAACCGTTCAAACCCAGAACGATGTTTAGTAGAGAAGTATCTAGCTAAAGAGATAACACGCTTTTGTGATGGGTACATCAAAGAGGCTGCTGAAATAGGTGTTCAACATAAACGTAATGAAGATTGTGAAGATGAAATTATATTAGAAGGGAAGTATATTGGTATGAAGAAGTTAAGACAATTGACTCCTATACTATGTGGGAGATTGCTCATCGTTATGTATTGACAAATACTAAAGAGCTTGATCCATGGAAAGAGTAAGATTTTATCTATTTCTGTTTTATTTACCAGCCTTTGATTATGCTTGGTGAGATTTTTGTAAAGGCTCTCTGTTTGCTTTATTATTAGAGGGTTTAATGTCAAATTGGGATTCTTGATAATACTACATATTGCAGTTATATATTCCTAATATTACTAATATTCTTAGTCCACATTAATATTCTTGCTCTTTAGTAGTCTAGCTGCTCTATCTGCAAAGCATTGATTATTTCTCAAAGAGCTTCAGGTCTCTCTCTTCTTCACTTTCTGTGTTTCTTGTTGCTTCTAAACAGCAAAGTTTGTGACTTTCCACCTTTTTAAGTTAATAGGCTCTGTAGAATGTGATCTGTTCCCCATAGTTTTTGAATACAGTTTTTATAGTTTTACTCTGTATGAATTAGTAGTGCCCTACTTTTACTTTTACTTACACCTTTTCAAATCAGTACACTAAATTTATTATAACTTGGTATCTTACCAGGTTACATAAAGATGAGCTTAAGTTCGTGGACAAGCGTCTAGAAAAAAACACAAGTCTTCTACAAACGAAACATCAAAGGACTTTTAGTGATTGGTTGGCAGATAAAGTTAGAACCATCGATTGTAGTACTATGTCAGATACTGTAAGGTGGATTGCGTGTAAGCCAAAATGGGAAGTTTTATCATGTTCAGGCTACCTTATTAACGGGAACCAATTTCACACTAGGGAGTCTGAAAAAGGGACACAGAATTGTGGTGTTTCTGTTGAAGCCGACACATATTGCCGAGCAAGTGCAAGAGACACAATGCTTAAGCTGGATAAAGTAGATTATTATGGGGTTATAAAAGAAATTATTTTGCTAGACTATCGCAAATTCGAAGTTCCAATTTTTGACTGCGATTGGGCTAACATAGTAAATGGTGTCAAGGTTGAAGAAGGATTTACACTAGTTAATCTTAGAATAGGCCAGCATCAGTTTCAAAGGATCCTTTTATCTTTGCATCACAAGAAAATCAAGTGTTTTACTCAAGAGAAAGTGATGTATCGAATTGGTTTGTAGTCTTAAGAGCACCACCAAGAGGCTTGTATGATAATGAGAATCTTGGTGAAACTGATTACATGCCATCTGTACCATTAGATTTGTCAGAACTTTCCCTAAATTTCGTAGATGAAGATTTACAAAGAAATCATTGTGATGTGATGAGTGAGGCATCGGTAATGCGTGTTTGCATAGCATAAACATCTATAGATGACCTATTTATATGAGATGATTCTTTGTACCATTTTTAATTGTATCTAACTATATCACTTTGTTTGTTAGCAGACTGACAACGAAAGTGGTGACCGTGAGTCCACAAAAATCTGATTTGAAGAACATACCGATCTTTTGTCTTCACACTTGAGAATCTGCCAAGTTAGTACCATGCCTACTGGAGAAGTAAGTTTTTGGATCATAATTCATATACATTTTTGTCCCCAAAAACATGGAAATTACTTGTTCTAAAGTCCAAATTTAATGTTGACTAATCCAATTTCACTATTTCCCTAATCTTGTACTTTTTCTTAACCTTTGTGTTTATCTATATATATTTATTATGTTTTCCTTATCATGCTAGGAAATGATGGAGAAGAATGGAAATGCACTAAAAAGTGAACCTTAGCACATTTCTTTCCTACTCCGGCTAGGAGAAACCAAGCCAAGCAAGGAAGAAGGAGCGGCCGCCTGACCAAATGAACTCCAAATGAGCTGAAACTCTCCAAATCCATTCTAGACATCCTAAGAAACATTTCTTATGAAGAGTGCAAGAGCCAGATAGAATTGTAAGGCCTTCAAATAATCAGTCTAATTTTCTGCAGAAGTAAAACTAGAAAACTGGACCTGTAAGGAGTCCAGCAGCGTTTCCGGCCCAACCACATGGAATTAAGCTCTGAAATTCCACCAAAATTATCTACACTCATAGAGGAACATTTGATATGAAGAAATTGGAGGTCCATTCTAAAGTATTGGTAGAGAATTAATTGAAGGAATAAAGGGGCAGAAAGTGACCTAAAAACAGCTCAACATTCATCATGTTCATGTTTCTCACCCACATGAAGAAAGCTAGATTCTTTTCTCTTTTTCCTTGGATATATTTTTCTACTCCATTCTCTTTAATTTATCATCATCACTTCCATATTTCTGCACCTTCATGCTTTGCTTTCATTTCATCATTACTTCATCTTTTCCATATTTTACAAACTACTTCCATACTCCACTTTCATTATTTTTCTTCCTCTCATCATTTCACTCTTCTTTTTCTTCCCTCTATAAACACCTTCTTCTCTCACTCTCAAAAACCAATTCCTGCATCCATTACATCTTCTTTTTCTCTTCATCTCCTTCACAAAACCTCCATCTCCACCTCCCAAAATCCAAACTCATACTATACATACTACTCTATCTCTTCCATCACCACCACCATTTCTTATCCTCTACCTCCATTAACACCACCACTACTACATCATTTCTCCACTCTCTTTTCTATCATCATTTTCTCCATCTACTCCACCTATTCACATAATATTTAATACAAGCTTTACTATCTTTTATCATCAAATCTTCAAGAGCAAGAAGGATAGGGAATCACCACCACCACCATCACCACCAAGACGTGAGCTTGGGGACCATCTGACACACCACTAAGCCAACTCTATCCCTTTTACTCTAGATTATATTTTGGTGTTTAATTTTTTTTTTGGTTACAATTTTGGTGTTTAATTTGATTATGAAGTTAGTATATGTAATTATGAGTGAGTATTACTTTGTTGGGGCTAGGGTTGAAAGCCCTAGCCAAACTTGTATGAATTGATGTTTTAATTTGCATTTGATGTTATTTGTGATTTTCATCCTCATATGCTAATTCAAGAAGTGAATGCATTCATTCAAACTTAACTACTTTGAATGTGTTTTGTTTGTCATCTAATGAAAAAATGTTTAGGGAGTAGTTAACCTTGAGCATTGATAGCATGATAGCATCCTCTATGTGCATGTGAAGGTTGTGAGTTAAAATCACCTAGATCTAGGATTGGTTTGCTTGCATGATTATCTAAACTCAAAAGTTTATGCATCTAGGAACAATGAATTGAGACTTAACCGGTAATAGGATTTGTTCTTAGGTAGTTAATTCTAGACTTATCCGAATGGAATTGATACCATTAAAGGAGCTTAAGCCTTTGTAGTCTTATCCAGATGCAAAGAGGGTAATTGGGAAATTAGAATAGCATCACTTTTATTTGAACTTCAATACTTGCAAGGGAGGTTAGTCGTAGACAATCCAACCCCTACTTCATCCATTATATCACTAGTTTAGTTTAGAGTAATAATTTAGTTTACATTTGAGCATCTAGTTGTTTTCAATTCAAAAACTATCTTCAAAAACCAAAATCAAATCACTACTCCATCTTGCACATACTCACCATGAACCTAGATCTCCTTGTGAATTTAGGTTTGTGATTATACATTTGCATATTCTAGTTCTCCTTAGGTTCACACCCTAGCTAGTGAAAGGAATCCAATCATTGTGGGTTCGACAACCTTTCTTAAATCTCTATACTATTACTTATACCCCTTATACTTGAGGGTGGCTATTTGGCTAACATAAGTTCAATCTTAAAAAACTAAATTTGATATTGAGATTTTAAGTGTGGTGACTTGGTATTTGGTCTCCTCCTCTTTGAATGAAACTTGAGCTTACAGACTCCTTATCATAAGTTGCCATGTGCTATAATTCTATGAACTTGAGAAGCATCAACCACTTCAATTTTTCATTTCTTATGTTATCAAATTTTGTTTTTCTAATGTCAGTTGAATTACGTTCCATTATGTTATGCTTTTCTGGTTTCCATTACGAATACCGAACTTGGCCTTTGATGCCAAAATGCAACCTCATGATTACACGCATTTTTATATGCGTAATTATATCTAAAATACTAAAAGTAAGCTAATCCTCGAGTCAATTATTATGTAATTAATTCATTTCTATTTATTGTGTAGGAAATAAGCGGAATCACGGAAACGAGATAAAACAATGCACAATTTAGAGTAATATGGAACTTTCGACAAATTGATGAACCGGTCAAAGGGTCATTCACCAAACAAATGAGACAAGAAAACATATTTAATTAAACTAATAAATATTAGTTTAATTAAAGAATGGTGGTTGGGCTTAATTAAGCTATCAATTATTCAATTGAATAGTCCATCATTTCTTTTTGCCGTTTCTTTACCTCCACGTGCAGCAGCTTAATTATGGCCTCATGGGTGATGGTTCAATTAACCAAAGGGTGTAGCCACTCCATTCTTGACACGTGACAGCCTACTCTCTTCTCATTACACTGATGCCGTGGTGCCCATACCTGAGCCATCGATTGCAGCTGGGTACATATATATATATATATATATATATATATATAGCTGCTTTCTTTCTCGAGGGGAGAACTCTCTCACCCTAGCAGCGCCGCACCACCGAAAGAAAAATAGAGGCAGCCCTTTGGGGCTGCTCTCTCTCCCTCCTTCCCTTCCATTTTTCTTATTTTGTTTAGTTTTCTTTTAGGTATTTAGAGGATTCTCACTCAAGCTTCAAAGAATTATCATCAAGAGTACCACACATTAATTTGGGTAGTTGGGTGAAGAAATTACTTGTTTAATACTAGCTCATAGCTAGAAGTGACCAAGCTAATTCTCCCCTCTCTTCCTTATTATCTATTTCATAATTTTTATATACTTTTGTTGATGAATTCTTGTATGGGTTGTGAGTAATTCAATTTTGGGAGTTAGGGTTGTGAAGCCCTAACTCATCTTGTATAAATATTGATGCTTTAATTTTAATAAATGCAATTTCCATTGTGTATGCTTTAAATCCAAATGTATTGGTCCTTAGAAGCATGTTTCTAGGCTTTGTCATCCTTTGAAATTATGTTGTGGGCAATTGTGATGAATAGATTGATAAATTGACAACTTATTGGTCTTGTTGCATCTAGGATTTAAGTGTGGTAACCATTAGCTAGCTTAATTGTAGCTAAGCTTGCTTGGGTCTCTATTATCTTGCACTCTAGGCCTCTAATTTTAGATATTGCGGCCTTAACCGGCGTAATGCCTAAATTAGAGAGTTGATTGTGGCCCTAACCTGCATAATCGATACACCGAAAGGATAATTGGTTTAGTAGCCTTGACCGGTACTAAATACGGGACTTAACACATATAGGAAATGCATGCATTTATGAAATTGGCACCGATATTTGCAAGATAGTTAGTGTGAATCACCCGACACTCCCATGTTCCCATTAATTTGAAAACCCAAATTTAATTTTCTAGTTCGTTAATTAGTTGTTTAGTTTACTTTTCGGTTGCGTTTAATTTAGTTGATTCCCAATTCAAAACCCTCTACAAATTTCGACTCATTTGTGCATATCCACCACTAGGCTCTTAGTTTTGATTAGGCTTTGGTGAAAACCAAAGCCGAGCATTGCTAAGGCTTGGTGCCTTAGATTAGCCTTTTTATTCACTTTATTTTTATTTTGTTTGCTTAGTGACTTTAGTTCCGACCACCCAAGGATTGTGGGTTAGCCACTAATCCCCGTGGTACGATAACTTTGGGCATTATATTTCCTTATCTTGACAATGATACGTACGCTTGCGTAAATGTGTATCAAGTCAATGGTGCCGTTGCCGGGGATTAGGGTTTAATAGCCTTAATCCCTTGGTGAATCGGTTCTTTAGGTCACATTAGCATATTTTTGTTTCCTTATTAAAAAAAAAAAAATTTGGTTATTTATTTTATTTGCTTACTCTCTTATTTATATTATCTAATTTTTTTGGTTCTAATCTTATTTTTGGAAACTCATAGGTGCTTAATTCTTATCATATTGAGCGATGGATCGGTGGAACTATGGATGGGAAGACCCGTGGAGATATGAGCAAGAAAGTTTATATGGTGGAGGTTATCAAGCTTATGAGCCTAGGAAGGAATTCGTTGACGGACTACTAGCTCAATTGCAAGCTTCTCAAGCTCTCTTGCAAGCCTCCAAAGCTCGATTGCAAGCTTCTCAAGAGATGCTTATACATTCCAATGAGCAACTTAAGGCTAGTCTTGCACAAGAGCCACCATTCACCATTTATGAGCATGAATCTTTCTTTGACCAAATGAAGCCTAATTCAAGAGAAGAAGTATATTATGAGCGTCATGAGCAAGAGTTGCCTATTCAAGATCGAGATGGTGATGTTCATGAACAAGAAAGTGAGCTTGGTTATGAAAGTTCCGATGCAAGTGGGGTGAGTGACTACACTTCGGAGGAATTGGTGCAATATTGGGAATCTAAGCTTCCTAATGGAGGGGAGATATTTGAAGATGATTCCGAAGAGGAAGATGTCTTTTCTAATGAGGAGGATGCGGAGTTCAAAGTCATACACCAAAATCCTTTGTTCATTGAGGTCGATATTCCCATGGAGAAAGAGAGTCTTGCACTAGCTTGTGATGATGAAGAAATTGAAGAGCCAAGGACTTTCTCTCCTCCCACATCCATGGAGATCCATCATGAGCTTCCCAAGGTGGATTGTAGGATATTGATCACTTATGTTATTCATGAGAGGATTGGGATCAAGGTACTTTTACCTCCTAATCCACCATTAAGTGGTCAATGTTTCTACAATGAGGTGGATTGGAAAGGAAGTGAACCTCTTGCGCTCAACCTTTCCCATCACTTGCAAGAGCTTCTACCACCTATTGTTTGTAAGAGCATTATTTTTATACCACTTGAGAAGGAGAAGGCAAGTATATTGGCTCCTAGAAGAAAAATTGAGAAGAAGAGGAAAATTAAGAAGCTACACTTTTGCTTGCCATTTGGAATATTCATAGGTAGTTCTTGGTCTTGCCTCTATGATACATCAAGGAGTCCTTTAGCCCCAAACAATAGGGTGGTCGTACTTGAGAAGTATCCACCTTGACAAGATCACATTCTATGGACCGGCAATGAAGTCCTTAAACAAAGCGCTCGCAAGGGAGGCAACCCTAGCACATCATCGGTAGTATTTCTTTCTTTTGTAGCTTATTTTTGTTTTGAATAAAGCTTTTGAATCATTTTTGGGAGGATGGGAGGTGTATGGAGTTGAAAATGTGAACGAGAATGAATTCTGCAGTGGGCAGTTTCTGTTCAGAAGTTTAGTTGAATTTGGGTGACTATATCTTCCATTCTACTTGCTATTTTGCGCTAAAATTTTCTGGATCTGTTCTCCTGTGTGTCTGCTATCTTGTGCCAAAATTTGAGCCATTCTGAGTCTCTGGAACTTCAGTTATTTGGTGGTCAATGTGTGAAGGTCAAAACAGAGACAGCTACTGTAGAGTGACTTTGGGAAGCTACACCTTCTATATCCCAAGCAATTTGGAGCTAAAATTTTTCAGAGATGTGTCTTCACATGTCCTCTATTTACAGGAGAAACAGTTTTTGATTTGAACCCTCCCAGCTTCGGATATAGTGTTCCAAGTGACAGAGGTCAGAAACAGGGCACAGCAGAAACTGCAGAACAGATCAGTGAGTTTGGAGGCCAAGGATTTTTGACTCATAATTAATTTTCAAGTGAAATTTTAACCAGTGGTAGCTTCATGAGTCTAGTTTTATATCCAGTTGGTCTCACCCTCTTTGCACCTCTGGAGCTTCATATATTACAGTTTTGGTGACTGAGGGTCAGCAGAAAACTTCATGACAGATTAGAAGGTTTGACCAGCTTTAATTTGCATTTCAATTAGAGATAGGTGGCTAACTTTATATGGATAGAAATCTCTCTGAGTCTACTTTCCATTTCCAGTGACCTCACCTGATTATCACTTTCTGAGTATGTGCTATAGGCATTTGAAGACAGAAAGGTCATTGCTGGAAGTTTTCTGCACTCACTAGTTTGTGCTCACTCGGGTGGTTGGACTTCTTACACTTCAATTCTTCAATGGAGGCCATTATAGGGCTGTTGTGAGGTGTGTTGGATGTGATGAAGACCACGAGCTTAATGGAGGACCCTTGTCCTTATTCTTTGATGGCCTATTTGTGACGCATTGCTCTTTGGACACTATATATTTCTCAATGGAGTCGATCTTTCATGAGCACCTAGAGCTAGCTTGGAGCATACGTTAAGGAAGTCAAGGCCTTGCGCCTTGAGGTTGGTGTCTCATATTTTCTTCTCCGAAGGTTGTTTGCAATGGAGGGTCAACAAAGGGGGTTTTCGCATCTCTTCTCCGCATTTAGATTTCCATTGTCGTAGTTAAATTTTGTGCATTTGCCCGGGCTTCACTCTCATGCCTAAATCCAACATGGATTTAGCTTTTAAGCTCACTTTACAACATTGAGGACAATGTTGGTTTTAAGTGTGGGGGTGAGGGCTCGGGCGACTAAAAAAAAAAAAATTAGATTAGCTTTATGTAATTTTATTTTAGTAGTTAATGCCTTTTCCAATCCCAATGACGAGCCATGGACTTAACTTGTTGTGATTGTGAATAGACTAAGCATGATCTAGGACTTTGAATTTGTTTTGTGATTAAGTGTATATGTGATCTATCTATGATCTATGCTTGACTATATGTGTGCACATAGCCTATGTTAGGTTCGTTCATCATAGTTAGAGAAGCATATAGATTATTTGATTAACTTGCATGCCTTATTTGTGAGCTTTTGAGCCTAATATCCATAGTGTATGCATTGTTCATTCACTTTTTCTTCATGTGTGTACAATTTCATGACAATACGTATCTAGAACTTGCTTGAGACCTCTTGAGGCTACTTTTAGCTTGCGACATGATAGAAAGGATGGAGGCATTAGGACTATATACCACCATGGCCAAAGAAGCATGTGCCTAAAGATATTTACCACTAGATTGCCACTTTGAGCCTATGTATATATTTTAGCCTTTTTGTTCATTACCACCACAAATCCCTACCTAGCCTAAACACTTTTATCCTACCCTTCCGTGGTAGTTGGTGAAGCGATTCGAGAGAATGACTTTATGTTTGAGTGCTTCAAAAGAAAAGAAAAGTCAAAAGTGTGAGGTTACAAAAGAATAAGTGTGGGGGTGAGTGATTTGTATAGAAAAGAAAGTTCTCAAAAAAAAAAAAAAAAAAAAGTAATGTGAAGAAGAAAGAAAAAAAAAAGAGAGAAAAAAAAAGAAAAAAAAAGAAAAAAAAAGTATTACATAGTATAGTAGTTTAGTGTGGGTTGTACATTGGGTTTTAGAGCGAGTGACTTAGCATTCGAAAGCCAAAGTCTTAAATCTCTACAAGAGAGAGTTGCTTTACCGATTTCTGTGGACTTTGTTTTCCTTATCCTTCATTTCTATTAGCCACTTGCCCTTAGCCCCATTACAACCAAATAAAAGACCTCTTGATCTTGAATGTTGTGGGTTACCTAGCGGAGATGAGATCGAAGAGCAAGCATATGGCGGCGCGTGTTGTGAAATTGCTTTTGAGTGAAACACATATAGCTCCTAAACACTTGAGCGGTAATATTTAGTGAACTTATGTGAGTTTAGTGGGTTATATCGGGTCTCTTATGTGCCTATTTGATTGTGATGAATTGATTTGACAAATGGATATCACATGCATATATTTGAGCATTTCTTACATGTGCATCTTAATTGCCTTACAAATTTATAATTTCTATGTCATGCTTTGTCGACTTCATGGTCATGTACATAATTAGTTCTCCGAGGATTATGGTTGGAAAGGCTAATACCCCACTTTCTTTATGTTTGAGCATTTGTGTTTGAGTTAATAGATTTTTGGCAATTAATTTACATTTTAGTTTGCTTGAGGACAAGCAAAGTTCAAGTGTGGGGGTGTGATTACACGCATTTTTATATGCGTAATTATATCTAAAATACTAAGAGTAAGCTAATCCTTGAGTCAATTATTATGTAATTAATTCATTTCTATTTATTGTGTAGGAAATAAGCGGAATCACGGAAACGAGATAAAACAATGCACAATTTAGAGTAATATGGAACTTTCGACAAATTGATGAACCGGTCAAAGGGTCATTCACCAAACAAATGAGACAAGAAAACATATTTAATTAAACTAATAAATATTAGTTTAATTAAAGAATGGTGGTTGGGCTTAATTAAGCTATCAATTATTCAATTGAATAGTCCATCATTTCTTTTTGCCGTTTCTTTACCTCCACGTGCAGCAGCTTAATTATGGCCTCATGGGTGATGGTTCAATTAACCAAAGGGTGCAGCCACTCCATTCTTGACACGTGACAGCCTACTCTCTTCTCATTACACTGATGCCGTGGTGCCCATATCTGAGCCATCGATTGCAGCTGGGTACATATATATATATATATAGCTGCTTTCTTTCTCGAGGGGAGAACTCTCTCACCCTAGCAGCGCCGCACCACCGAAAGAAAAATAGAGGCAGCCCTTTGGGGGCTGCTCTCTCTCCCTCCTTCCCTTCCATTTTTCTTATTTTGTTTAGTTTTCTTTTAGGTATTTAAAGGATTCTCACTCAAGCTTCAAAGAATTATCATCAAGAGTACCACACCTTAATTTGGGTAGTTGGGTGAAGAAATTGCTTGTTTCATACTAGCTCATAACTAGAAGTGACCAAGCTAATTCTCCCCTCTCTTCCTTATTATCTATTTCATAATTTTTATATACTTTTGTTGATGAATTCTTGTATGGGTTGTGAGTAATTCAATTTTGGGAGTTAGGGTTGTGAAGCCCTAACTCATCTTGTATAAATATTGATGCTTTAATTTTAATAAATGCAATTTCCATTGTGTATGCTTTAAATCCAAATGTATTGGTCCTTAGAAGCATGTTTCTAGGCTTTGTCATCCTTTGAAATTATGTTGTGGGCAATTGTGATGAATAGATTGATAAATTGACAACTTATTGGTCTTGTTGCATCTAGGATTTAAGTGTGGTAACCATTAGCTAGCTTAATTGTAGCTAAGCTTGCTTGGGTCTCTATTATCTTGCACTCTAGGCCTCTAATTTTAGATATTGCGGCCTTAACCGGCGTAATGCCTAAATTAGAGAGTTGATTGTGGCCCTAACCGGCATAATCGATACACCGAAATGATAATTGGTTTAGTAGCCTTGACCGGTACTAAATACGGGACTTAACACATATAGGAAATGCATGCATTTATGAAATTGGCACCGATATTTGTAAGATAGTTAGTGTGAATCACCCGACACTCCCATGTTCCCATTAATTTGAAAACCCAAATTTAATTTTCTAGTTCGTTAATTAGTTGTTTAGTTTACTTTTCGGTTGCGTTTAATTTAGTTGATTCCCAATTCAAAACCCTCTACAAATTTCGACTCATTTGTGCATATCCACCACTAGGCTCTTAGTTTTGATTAGGCTTTGGTGAAAACCAAAGCCGAGCATTGCTAAGGCTTGGTGCCTTAGATTAGCCTTTTTATTCACTTTATTTTTATTTTGTTTGCGTAGTGACTTTAGTTCCGACCACCCAAGGATTGTGGGTTAGCCACTAATCCCCGTGGTACGATAACTTTGGGCATTATACTTCCTTATCTTGACAATGATACGTACGCTTGCGTAAATGTGTATCAAGTCACCTCACTTCACTTTGTGTATGTCCAGACTTCAAAAAAAGGTGGCAAGAAAAGAAAAAAGCAAAAAAAGAGTATAGAGGCAGCTGTTATTGGTATTAACACGGAAGAAAGGATTTCAGGAATAAGAATTTCAGATGAAGGTTCTAATAACTCACATAGGGAATTGATAAGCTTATAAATATACATGATTTTGTGTTGATTTCTTCATGTTTTCTTAGCTAGTTTTCTATCTATTTGAGTCATTTACTTTATTTTTATGTTTTGTAGGTGTTATGGAGCAAAGTAGAAGAAAGGAAGCTAAATCAGTAAATCTACCTGTGCAGATCAGTCAACTTCTACATGGAACTGAGAGCATCTCAGAACGAACTATAGGGTGATCTTTATATTGATGGAAAGCCTTGGATGTCTAGTTTCCGAATCTTTTTACGGCTCGTTAATATCATTTATCCACAAGAAGTTATGGCCGATTTAGTGCAGCAAGGTCGGGCAGTCCGGGAATCTGACACTTTGATGGAAATCCATGATTTGAGGCCCGAATTCCTTTTAGAAGCCCACCGACGAGTATTAACTGAGTATCTCTGTTTATTAGAGATATATGACATATTTTTTATGGGGGAAAATTATTAGTAATCTTAGAGGAGAAGCTACTTGAATCCTAAAAGGAAAAGAAGTGAAAAATCGGCGGACCTAAGCAATAAAAAAAGAGGGGACGTCTACTCAAGACGTAGGTTCTGCCGCACAAGAGAAAGGGGAGAACGACATCTTCTGCCATCATCTAGCCGTGATCTCATCTCCTTCTTTCATCTCTATTTTTCTTTTCAATTCTCTTGATGTATGCTTTCAACAAATTCATGATTATGTCTAGCTAAATACTTTTGTAGCTAGGGGCAATTTCAAAGCCCCAAACATGTTCAATTCATATTGAAGACAATTCAGTTTTTGGTTTTCTATATTATCAATTGAGTGTTTGTTTCACCGTGTCTACAAGATGAATCTTTGCTTGTTTGTTTAGGTGCGCAACTAAATGAATAGGTTAGGGTTCTAATGCTAGGAGTAACACTAGATTCGTATATGTCGTGTGTTGATTCCAATTGAGTAGCAAAATGTTTTCTTGAATTACATATGACTCAAACCCTAGGTTTAGCAAGACTATCAATGTACTTGTGACCCTAGATTTATCCAAACCCTTTTCTTGCTTAATGATTTTGATATGTTAAACTTAGCGAGCTTGTGTCTAGGTTGCATAATTGGAAATATATTAAGTGGTGAGCTTGTATTCACTTAACGAGGAACTAAGAAAGGGTAATGGGTTAATTCGAGCTTGTGAGTTAACTTCGGGTAAATTCAATTGAGAATTAGGATTCCATAACTGAGCTTTGATATGATTGAGTGTGTTTGGTGGTGGAGAATGAGTCCTTAGCTTTGTTTCTATCAATAGTTTAAAGTTATAAAATCTGTTTCTGCTTTGTTATCTTTCTGTGTTCAGTTTTGTGTGAATTATTTCATATATCAAATCAACTCCGATTGTTCTGAAATTTTGTATACGTGTTAGTCAATGTGTGTTTAGTGTCATGTAAAATTTGCAGAAAATTATATCTAGTCTAGGTTAGTTAATTAATTTATTTTCTTTAACTGTTCAGTAGCATGGTTTAGAGTAGTTTGTGACATTTGTTTAGCAGTTTAGGAACAATCTTCAGCGGGTAATGACCCTTGCTTGATCACTATATTACCAACGATGATATTTGAGTGCAAGGTTTAAGTGGTGCATCTTTTAGACGTACCTGGAATCACATACTCCAGCACCTAATAGTCCAATTAGGTGTGAAAATGAGGCAACCTCAAATTATTCGAAGAGACCTCCAAGGGGCAAAGCAAAGGGGGTAAAGATTTTAAGAACAAGGGTCGGGTTGAAGTTCAGTTCAATGTCAGAGGTCAACCTTATGGGGAATATGCAACAGGGTTCTCCTCCTTCCTTGGAGTCACAGGAAGAGAGTTCGTACCATTGACAACTGAGTGGAAAAACCTCACTGATAAGTACAAAAGACAAATTTGGGAACATATCATGGTAAACTACTTTCTTATAATTTGGACTTGCTTATTTTAATTAATCTTTCTCTTCGCTAGTCCTATTAGTAATGGAGCATTGGAAACTCTAAGATATTATTCAATTGTATTTTGCAGCAAAAATATATTGTTCCAGAAATTTGCAAAAGAAATGTGTTCCGTAAAATGATGAAGCTTTGGCGAGATTACAGATCATTGACAATGAAAGAAGTGATGCAGCAAGCTGAATCGGTAGGCTTACCACGTGTTGCTGCCCTCCTCAAACGTGATAATATAGATTCAATGGAAGTGTGGTTGGATTTTGTAAAATCCAGAACCACAGAAGCATTTAGGGTAAGTTAATTTTCTGCAAAACATGTTATATTTTCTTTATGTGAAAACATTAATAATATTATCACTTTGTTTTTTGATAGGAAAAGTGTGAAAGATTCAGGTTGATGTGAAAAGGCAGAACTTTATTGCATAGAACAAGTAGAAAGAGTTTTGCATGTCTTGAAGAAGAGCTGGTACTAAACAATTTAATCATTACACTTGATGTCTTAATATTACAAGAAAGCTGATATATGTATTGTCTTTTTATAGAAGCAACAAAGTGAGACACCAGATGCAATATCAAGGTCCGATATTTGGCTTCGTGCCTATGAAGTGAAGAAAAAAGCAGGCGAAGAAGTTGAGGATTTGGAAATAGTGGTAACAACTAAATCTTGTATAATTTCTTGTTCATGTCATTCATCTTATACTGCAGGTTTCAGATTTCTATGCTTTACTTCCATACTGAACTTTAGTCAGAATTGAGCATTACTTTCAGTTTAGTCAACTCATACTTACAATAACTTTAGTCATAAGTCTTGTTGGAAATTTTGACTAAAATTGAGAGAAATTAGGAGTTAGAAGGTAGACTAAAGTGCAAATAATGCTCATATCATTCATTTTCAGTCAATGTTTTTATTGTTTACTCAGCAATTCAGCCTTAACAATTAGCTATGATGTTGCTGATGTTGATACTTATATAGCATTGATGGATTCAATTATGTATTTTCCAGAAACTAGTACAAAAGTACAAGGAAGAAGAAGAAGTAACACAACCATGTTCGATAAAAACTGATGCTGTTGCAAAGGCACTTGGTCCTGACCCGCGAGGATGAGTTAGAGGACTTGGGTTTGGTGCACTCTCTTCAAAAGTGGATGGTCAGACACACGTTGCTAATAAGGTCACTGTGCTAGAGAATGCTCATGCTGCTCAAACACAACAGGTGGACCGATTGACAGAGTTAGTGCAAGGTCTCATTGCTGGGCTAGACAAAGGAGAGAATGTCAATGTAAGTCTTCAACATTAAGTTACTATTTTCATTTTTGTTCATGCTATTTATCTCATTTAATTGGTTAAATAATTATTGTTTTGTTTGCTGTTATTTAAGGAAAACACAAATGTGCAACATTCTGCTAATTGGATTGCACAGAGAAAACGAAAAGAGAATCTGAACTGTTCTAGTGATATAGCACAAAGCAAGCAGAAAGATGCTAGTGTTATAAGTTCAAACAGGGAGAGGGGCAGTAGGGAGCAAATCAAAGAAAATAACTACGGAAAGGAGCCACATTTGGGAAATGGTAGGCCAAAAAAGAGCCAAAAGACAGATGCAACGGAAAAAGTGTACTTGCTAAGTTGGTTTGCTAAAGAAGAAGAAGTCGTTGCTACTGGTGGCATTTTGTCAAAAGATCCAGAAGCTTTGGTGCATCATGTGCCTCTTGGCCATGATTGTTGGAAAATTTTAGTGCACGAAGTTTTTCACGATATAGCTTTATATCGACCGACAAGTGAGTTCAATAAGCTTGATTCATCTAGAGGAAGTGTAATAGCATGGCCTGTCAAATATATCAAGGTGAATTCGGCTGTCAATTGAGGTACATTAATACTCTCTAGTAATAATCCCAGCTGTGCTCAATCTTCATATTTTTTTTTTGGCTTCTGTTCTATTTTCTTGCTGGGAAATGAGAAGAAAATACAAGGAGTTGATTGGCCATAAGAACAGGGGTTTATTTTTGATTGAAAATTGTTGTTTATTTCTGCCTGAAAATACAGTATGAGATATTGTTATTCTCTATTTGAATGAATCTGATAGCCTTTAGTAAAGGTCGAACTTAATGACCCAAAGAGACTGATGCTTTGGAATTTGCCATGCTAGTGTAGTAGCTAGTGTAGTAGACTAGGTTCAAGGTTTCATTTGCCATGCTAGAAGGTGCATTTTGATGTTCCAGGGATCATGAATTGCCTTGTCAAGTTTCTTTTGCCACTTCAATTATTTGGCTATTATATGGCTTTGATAACATTGAGTATAACTTGGCAGCTTGCTTATCAATGGTACTCATGTATGTTTGTTGACATTCTCAAATGATTAAGCATTTTTTTTGCTTGGTTCTTTTGCCCGTGTGTATAGGTTGCTTATGTAGAAAATGATCCAGGCGGTGGAAGTGATGTTGAAACATCAGGAGGACCTGTACATCCTCAAACCTTGAGGCTGTGAGCAGAACATCACAGAGCAGGAATGATCTAGCTAGCATGTTTTATATTTGAATATTAGTTTAATTATACTTTGATTTTGTAATATGAAGTTGGGTTAAATACTTGTTACTCCATGTACTTTGCTCCAGAAAACAGTTCAGTCCCTCACATTTTAAATTAAACAAGTTAGTCCTTATTCTCTCGAATTCTCACACAACAGGTCCAAAACGACTATTATACCCCTCACTTCCTTTTTTTTTCCCTCTCTCTTTTTTTCTCTCTTTTCATTTTTTTAATCCTTATTTATTTATTTTTTTCTAATTTTCTCTCTCTATCTCTCTCTCTCTCTCTCTCCGTCTTTCTCTGTTTTTTTTTAAAGAGGAGGAGGAGGAGAAGAAGAAGAAATAAAAAAGAAAGGAAAATTAAAAAAGATAGAGAACAATTGAAAAAAAAAAAAAGAATGAGGGAATAATAGTCAATTTAGGTCTGTTGAGGACTTTTTGTGTGAAAATTAGAGAGAATAAGGACTATCTAGTTTAATTTAAAAGGCGAGGGACTAAACTGTTTTTCAGGCAAAAGTTTGAGGAGTAACAAGTATTTAATCCTATGAAGTTTAATTGACATAATTTACTACATGAATGCTTCCTTTTATTATCCTTGAATGAAAGGATTTAATTGAAACATTGCCTATTAGAAGTGTGAATGATGACATCTTTTACGACACGCAAAAGGGTCTCTTACGTCATGCAAAATAGTATTTTACTACTCTTTTACGACATGCAAAATGGTTTTTTACGACATGCAAAAAAGTCTTTTTACGACACACAAAATGGTCTTTTACGACAAGCAAAAGAGTCTTTTACGACTCGCAAAAGAGTCTTTTACGACTCGCAAAAGAGTCTTTTACGACTCGCAAAAGAGTCTTTTACGACTAGCAAAATGATCTTTTACGACACACAAAAGGAGTCTTTTACGACACGCAAAATAGTTTTTTACGGCACACAATCAAAGTTGTAAGACATCTTTTACGGCATACAAAAGAGTGTTTAACGATGTGCAAAAAATGTTTTTTACAATACACATTTTGTGTGTAACAAGAGAAATTTATCTTTTACGATATGGTCTTTTACGACACGCTTCTTTGTGCCATGAAGTTGTCTTTTACGACACACATTAGTTTTGCTGTAGTGATATAATTGGCAGGATGCTTAATTACAAAAGAATAAGAATTCTAATTTTTGCAGAACCGAAGAAGAGTAATAATTCGCAGACTGTAATCCTCGTGGTTGTGCCAATCACTGTGTCTCTGGTATAACTGTATGCATCTGAATTTATTTAAGAGCGAGGAAGACAGAGAAAAAACTTGATCAAAGTAAGCTTCCAGGTACTGGTCGAACAAAATGAACTCCTCTGACATTTTTATTCTAGCTACTTGATTTGAGGAGGGCCTATTACTGCATGTATTAAGCACTTGGATTTAATTATGTTACAACTCTTTTGGAAACTGATCAAACTTGTTGTATTGCTCCTTAGGCACCGAAGATGCAGATAAAAGTAGAAGTGCAGAATCCTTGCAATTTGACTTTGGCACCATCAGAGTTGCTACAGATGATTTTTCTGAAGCAAATAAACTCGGACAGGGCAGTTTTGGTTCTGTATACAGGGTACGGATACATCATCATATTTAAATGATCATTCATATCAATTATGTGCCAACTTAACTATAAGTTAACTATCCTATATTTTCCTTGAATGTAACTCCTATTTTGTACAAAAACTTTCTTTGGGTAAGCTTCCCAATGGAGAAGAGATAGTAGTGAAAAGGCTCTCTATGGACTCTGGACAAGGAGATTTAGAATTCAAAAATGATCAATACTAAAATAAGCCTCACAGGATTCATATTTTTTTTTTTTCGTATCTTTTGCTTTAAATGATATGGATAACCTTATCAAAAACTCATTAGATACGGTGCAGCCACAGAATGAAAAAGGGTATTCTCTGTTGGGGGTTCTAGTAATCAAAGGATACAGATTTCATTTCCGTATCTCTCCAATAATATGGGTCCCATCATATTTATTTTTTATTCTTATTAATTCTTTTTTATAGGAATAATAATTCTGTTTTTTCTTGAAAATTAATATTAATTATTTTCTATTTTCAGAATATTTATTAATTCAATATTGTTATTTCTTTTGTTTTTTTCTTTTTTCTTTTTTCTTTTTGTCATCTTATTATTTTTTCACCACCGTAATTATTTGTATTTGTAGTCTGAACCGTATTTTTTTAGAACTACACGTAGAATAGAAAATGGAAGATCTTGTTGCCAAACTCGCTGCTGGTTCCGGCAACCAAATACTCCCCAAATCCCCACCACACATACCTTCTCTCTCTGTTTTCTCTTCATCTCTGTGCAAATCCAGATCGAGCAACCGAGTCGTGGAGGTGCCCTACCCTAAACCTAAAAGTGCCCTACCCATCGCTACCACGTAGAGAAACGTACAGATCGACTTAAAAATTACGAACCCTCCACCGCTTCACCGCCTTAAGAAAATGGTCAAATCCCAAAACATGCCGACCCACCAAGATGACGTTGACTGCCGGTTTGATATCCCCATAGACATAAATACCACCTAAAGTGAATAAGAATAAACATGTCAGAGATATATGATAGGAAGTGTGTCAAACATGTAAAACTGAAATTTGAGTGCAATCGGTTTTAATACCAGTTTTTGAGGAGATTGCAGCCCAGTTATCACCTTGCCAAATCAAGTTGAAGAATGAAGCCATATCTTCACCATTTTTGTTTAGAGAGAACGAAGCCAGATCTGAAAGTGGTAGACGAAAAACAATTTTGATACTAGACGAAATCTATCCCAGCAAATGCAAGCGATCCTTATACGGTTATACAACACTAGATGGCCACTATGATTTCATGATTTTGTTTGTTTGTTAGCTTTTTATATGGCATATATATAAAGTGAATTTATTATCTTGTATGGCAGAAATAGTCAAATAGATTTTGCTTTGCCTAGATACAGAAATCCATGGCTAGTGAACAATAAATACAGATAGCAGTGCACCAAGTGGCAGTGTATTGAGTACAGATATATATATATATAAATATGGGGAGAATTTCACAAATGGTCACTCAACTATGACTTATTCGACACTTTGGTCACTGAAGTTTCAAATATATCACTTTGGTCACTCAACTATTACACTGTCAATCACTTAAATCACCCAAATAGTATTTTTTATAATTTTTTTTAATGAAAAAAAATTAACAAAGTGACTTAAGTGATTGACAGTGTAATAGTTGAGTGACCAAAGTGATATATTTGAAACTTCAGTGACCAAAGTGTCGAATGAGTCATAGTTGAGTGACCATTTATGAAATGTTCCCTATAAATATGGCTAATGAACAATGAATACGGATACACATAGTTAATTTTGCAAGTATGCATATTAACTATTGATAGGAAAAGCTTTAATAAAATTTTAAATAGAAAAGAAGTTAAAGAATATGTAGATTTGGATAAATTAATGTAAAAAAGTGGCTTGTTAATATTACTTCACCCTTTTAACCATATATATATAAGATGTTTATCTGGAATATTAATTTTTTTTTTTGAAGGCAATAGCCAATCTATTGATAAAAAGTCAGATACCCTTTCGCTGCCATATATAGATAGACAAGAAGATGTGTTAGTACCCACAGTGATACATAGAACTAGGTCACTCGTTTGACATTAAATACAACGAAATAGCATGAATCTTCCATCGGTACTACTCCGGAAGATTCGCTAGGGGCACAAAAGTGCGTAGCTTTCTAAAAATTAGAAACTTATTGAAAGTAATAAAATTACTATCCTAGAGGTGGGCTTAGGGCTAAAAAACCCCAGCCCAAATAGAAGGCCCAATAGGGCAGCCCCAGAGAGAAAAAGCCCAATCCATAGCCCAGCAGTACTGGAATGATCCAATTCCTAAAACGTCATCACGCCCTCACATTAGGAGATGGCACCGCCGCTCGACCTTGCCGCCACCCGTACCGCCACTGCCCATGTTGCCTCAGCCTCCGCGACTCGTACCGCCATACTGCCATGGTACCACGCCACCTCGACCTAAGCAAACCCGCCCACACCACTACGAACCAACAATGATGCAGCGCACCAGATCCTAGCCACCATGAGCCAAACGTCTGACGCCGGTCCTGGAAACCCACGACGAATCACCAAAACCCACTGTGATTTAGAGACAATGGCCAGAGACTCCACCAAAACTAGCATACCGCAACCAGAAACCTCTCTCCCATGAAAGCTCCTGGGCAAATATCATCAATATCTCGTCCGACAGCAGACCGCGGCACGTTGGCGAGGCCAGAGGCCAGCGAAGATGTCCGAGTGCCACCGGACAGGGCTGATCTGCACGTACAAGGACGCCGCCGGCCTTAAGAGTTTTCTCACACTAGAGAGAAAACCTATCACAAGTTAACCTATCGTTAGTGATAGAGTTTTGAATATTTTATCTGGAATATTAAATGATAATACATTAATTTGGTTTTTTCTTTAACAATGAATACGGATTTTTGTGTTTATCTAAATATGTATTTTTGATAAAGTATTTTGTCCACTATATCTTTTATTTTGTCACAATTATTAGTATCCATAAAGCAAACAATACAAAAATTACAAAAGGGTGTCATTTGCTTTATCAAATGACACAGTTAGTAAAGTGTATCCAAAGGGGGGGGGGGCTATTGGCCATTATGTCTTACTAGTGGCTAGGCTTCAACACAATAATTTAGTTAGAGTTCTCAGTTTTTGCTTGGAAGGAAATGAAAGGCTTCTTGTCTATGAGTATCTCCCTAACGCAAGTCTTGATCACATCATGTTTGGTATGACCGACTTCTGCATTTTCTTCAACTTCAAAAATCTACTATAGAATTTTCATTGTGTGACACATGTAACAAACACTATAACAAATCAAATCTATTGAAGGATATTCGATTTATGTGTGTCTTACCAAATTAGGATTACTTTCTATTGTTGTAATATGAGAGAATGTACTAGATTCCTAATTCTAATTAGAATAAGATTCCTTATACTGAAAGATTATGTAGTTGTATCCTTTATATATAGAGGCTCCTATTATCAATGAAAGTTACAACAATTTCTCTCTACAATCTTTTCTCAAATCTCTTACTCTAAAACACGTTATCAGCACGAGCCCTAACCTTAGATCAGAAGCCAAAAACTCTTTTCTTCTCTCTTCTTGCCGTGAAACCCTAGAACCCTACCCTAGGATCACCTCATGCACGCCACCATCTCTACACATGATTTTGGGGAAAAAAAAACCATAAGACTACAAGGAAAAAAAGAACAAGAAAATCAAGCATCAAGAAAGCACCAAGTAAGTTTTAAATTAAAGTTCCTACTTTCTATCTTTAATATTCTTTCTTTTTCTTCGGGGACTTGCAACCTCCCTTCTTCTACATCCCACCTTTCTGTAACGTGGGTTTGATTCAATAAAAGCAGAATCGTGGGGATTCACGCTATTTGAACTAAGAGCATTCGTAGACTTTGGACTAAGAGCATCTGTAAGCATCGATTTATACGAACTAAGAGCGTTCATAGACTTTGGACTAAGAGCGTCCGTAAGCATCGATTTTGACCATACAAACATCATTGTTTCGGTCTAATCCAAATTTCTTAGAAATCAATTTCTTGGTAGCATTAAGGCTCGGAAATCTTAATATTAGTTTTCGTGGAAGCATTGACTCAGAAACTAATCCGTTTTTGTTTCTCCTTTTCAGGATGTCAAACTTGAACAAGTTCGATTTTACTCCATTGGATCCTACGGGAACGGAATATTTCATGTGGGCTCATAATGTTGAGCTACACCTAATTGTCCTTGATTTATTGCCTACAATCCAAGAGCCCTGTTCTGAAGGAACCGCTCAAGACTCTCAAACTGAGATAGATAAAGGGCACTTACCCTCATGAAGCGCCACATGGAGATGGCACTTCAGTTTGAGTACATAAATGAGGATAGTGCTAGAAACCTTTGGGTAGCGTTTTAACAAACATTCACAATTTTCCGAACTTAGAAGCACGATAAAATAATTTCCGCTTCTCTAACTTTGACAGAGTTATGTAATATTGTTCGGAAGCTCTCCGCATCAGATCATTAATGCATGCCTGTGGAAAAACTATCACAGAGGAACAATTGATTGAGAAAACCCTAACTACCTTCCCCGTCACTGGATTAAGATTCTTTAAATTTTATCGAATCTTAATCAACGAATGACGAATCACAAATCTCCATCAGCTAATTGGAGCTATGGCTTGTGTTAAAAGGCACAACCACGAATTTGTGAATAGAGAATGTGGTAGGCCTCAAGATGGCTACCATGAGCACCATTCAATGGCTAGAAGAAGTCGCCATGGACGATATGATCCATATGATCAATATGCTCAAGAAAGTAATCGCCAAAGTTGGCGAATACATGACTAAAAGAGTCATGACATTGAGGGTATAAGGGTTGGACACCATGGCGCCACTTTTGGCCATGGTGATGCTATTCCAACGCCATTGGTCCTAGGGACCATACGTATTGTGTCAATACACCTCAATCAAGAGAGCATCCTCTTCATGGTATTTTATGAAGTACCTGATCAATGATGATCAAGATATCGAGTTATGGAAGACTTTAAAAATGGCAATGAAGATAAAATGCTGCAGATTTTTTGTATAGTCTTTTATTTTCCAAGACTTATGTAATGGAAATTATACCTTAAATCAATAAATGACAATTGTCTTAACTCTTTCTCACCAGGCTCACCCAATTAAGTATGATGTCTATGTAACTAGTTAGTGGTACTTAAGTGAGCTTTGCTCCACCAACATCTCTTCCTACTTTCCTGGTTATGTTTAATTGGAGTTACCAAAAGGATTGAGTAATTATTATTTGTCTACATTTGATTTTATTATTTTGGATTAGATTTTGGTCAAGAAACTTTGATGTAATCACTGGCTATTATTAATAAAGTATCAATTATTCTATTTCATGTCTTAGACATATCTTAAATTCGAACTTCATTATTTCAAAGATATATATAAGAGCCAATGGTTTTAATGTGATATAAGTTAATTACTTTGCATTACCTCTAATTACAACGGACGAAAACGAGTATTAGTGAAGCTTATGTGTCAGTCTAGTAGGTTATATGTTACCACTATTTGAGTAACTAAGTCCAATGACATCATAAGAGATGACCTTTGAGATACCCACACTTATAGGCTTTGGCATGACCGTTTGGGACACCCAGGTCGTGATATGATGATCCGTATATTAAAGACTTCACACGGATATCCATTCTTCAGAACAAAGAGAAGTAAGAATCAAAAATTGATTCGAGGAGAAGCATGGCACGCTCCTGCGCCCCACGGTGCTGCAATCATGTTAGACCGTCCAGTAATGGCTAGCACTGCCTACCCCCTGCGGCCATCACTTGGATTTGATGCCAGGAACCCTAATTTAACTCCTCTATCTACTTCTCAAGTCAATTGTGACATTGTGGCTCAACCAAAATCTTTACTGGTTGATTATAAGGCCCATCTTTCATTCTGTAAAACCTGCTCTTTAGGATTGAGACCATCCTATGCAAAGGACACTAAGAAAATAATTCCATTCTTACATTTTATCCAAGGGGATTATGTGGACAGCTTCAACCAACTTGCGGACTATTTAGATGTTTCATGGTGTTGGTTGACACATAGACATGTTGGTCACATGTCACTCTATCATCCACACGTAATGCTGCGTATGATAAACTCCTGACCCAGATCATATGGCTACGGGCTCACTACCCGGATAATCTCATTCAGTTAATTCGACTTGATAATGCTAGAGAGTTTACATTGAAAAATTTTCGCTGACTATTGCATATCATTGGAGATTGATATTAGGCATCATATTTTCATGTACACACCCAAATGGTCTAGCAGAAAAGCCACCATTAAATGACTATGATGGTAGCCCGACATTGGTAATGCGCACCAACATTTTCGCTGGGGGTTATGCAATATCGCATGCAGCTATGCTAATTCGTCTACGACCTATCACCATTCAACCTTTATTTGCATTACAGCTAATGACTGGGTGCGAGTCCAATATCTCATACTTATGCATATTTGAGTTCGCGGTTTATGTGTCAATTGTGTCGCCATAGCGCATGGGTCATTGCAACGAATGCATATATATATATATATATATTTGTGTTGGATATAAACCTCCAGCTATAAGTCCACTATATAGAACTCTTGACAGGCGATCTCTTTACTGCTAGATTTGCTGATTGTCACTTTGATGAGACAGTCTTCCGGTCGTTAGGGGGAGATAAAAACAAGAATGTTCAACAGGAACGATAGGAATTGTCGTGGTATGTCCCCACTTTGTCTCATCTTGATCCCCGAACTGCATAAGAACTGCTGAGAATTCTCGATCTTCATAACGTAGCAGATTCGATGCCTGATGAGTTTTCTGATATTGCTAAAGTGATGAGATCACATATACCTGCTGCAAATGTGCCTGCAAGGATTGTTGTCCTCTTAAGAGGACATGGCGCCACCTAGAGGAGTTGGGCACGGCATTGCTGCCATGAATGGTGGCATGGTGAGGCCACAAGGTGGCATAAATGGCGTCACAGGCCGTGAGTTTCGCTAGAGAGCGTAGGAGACCCATATGTTCAACGGATTCTCGCCCTAAGAAGAGAACGAGTTTGGCACAACTTAATCCATTGATCATTGATACTCAAAATCTGTCTCATGAGAATATTCTGAATTGTGGTTATGTCCATGTCCAAGAGACATCGATGGGGACGCCTCAATATTAGAATTAATTCCTGAGAATATAGAGATCTCTACAAACTACACTAGTGTAACGTCCCGAACCTGAATTTACCGATTTACTAATCATTAGGACGGTAAATGACCTTTACTTTCACTTTTACTGTCGTTTCAGTACTTTTAAAGGGACCTAAAAGATGACTTTTTGTTCGGGTCAAAATTTGAGAAAATTTCCTTCATGAAAGTTGTAGAGGACGTTAAACAGAGCACGTGCATATGTGGTACGTAAAAATCGGAGCTCGTATGCGAAAGTTATAAGCTAAAAACAGAAGTTCTGTTCATGGTAATTTGTCTATAAATAGCCGAGTTACTGTGGAAACTTACCGAGCTCTCTCTCTTCTCTCTCCCCAATTCTCTCTTCCTCTCCAACCTTTTCACCTTCTTTCGGCCATAACTCCTCCATCCGGTGATGGATTTTGACGCATAAGCTATCGTTGGAAAGCTCTCTTCCTTCTCTTCATTTCTAGGTTCATTTGGTAGCTTAATTTGAACTATGGAAGGTGCAGAAACGAGAAGAAGAGGACGGGCACTGTAGCAGTTTTGAGTCAACGCCGATATTTTCATATTTCGGCCTTATCCGGCCACCAAACATGCGTCGAAGGTTCGGTTTTTTCCACGGATCATTTTGCCCCTAGCCTTGAGCCACGATTTGCAGCGTGGAGGAAGAATAGAAGAGATGAATTTCTGGGTTACTATTCACCGATCGGGTTCAACCTTCTCCTTAATTGTTGAGGTACTTCTACTCGTTTTCTGACTTTGTCTCAGTTGAGAAAGTTGTTGGATCTGTTAAGAAGGTGCTACTACCAAAGTTTGGTGGCCATCGGAGGTGGTAGCCGCCAGCTCGTGGGGCCCACGCGTTGCCACTGTTGGTGGCGCGTGGAGGCGAGTAAAGTAGGTTTTTAATTTCTATTTTAGCCCAATTAAATCCTATAAATGTTGTGGAGCTTATATATGAAGTTTGGTGAAGATTGGTGAGGTTTAGAATGTATTATCAATTTTCAAAAATTATGAGTTTCGATTATCGATTTACAAGAATATGACCGTTGGATATCTCTTAGTTCTGCCTTGGAACCTTTAAATTAGCGAATTGGTATTAGTTGTATAATTTGGGTTGAGTCCGAGAAGAAGTGGAGATGTGATTATGTGGATTTAATTTTAGGAATCGTATTAAATGGCCGAGTTGTTATTCACGGAATATAATTGTGTACAGGGCGATGTACCGAGCTATTGCTCGACGAAGGAACTCGGATGCGTGATCGCCTAAATAGTACAGTGAGTGGACTTTTGATTTAAATAATAATGTATGCATTTATCTTGAAATTATTGATTAATTTAATTATCATTTTATTTATCGAGTATAATATTTTGGCTCGGATTATAATTTTGACATTGTTTTTCCATATGAATTTCGGTTGCGAATCTATTATGCTCGGATTTGGATTTATGTTTATTTTCGGAAATACGATTTAATTTTCGGAGATTAATTATGAATTATTTTCAATTATGATTCGGAAATGGATTTTGAGCCTTCGATAAGTATCTCCGATATATGGCTTTTATTTGAAATCATGATTTTCGACGAGTTATTTTCCAAGATGATTTCCGGAAATTTATAATACATTTCTATTAGTCGATATTGAGATTTCTGGAATATTTTTCGAAAATGGGATTTTCGATGGAATTATATTTATCGATTATTTCTCGCCTAATGGTTCATTGACTTGAGATTATTTTGGCGTGTGGGGCCACGTCGTTGGAATATGTCTTTTCTCATGAGTATTGAGGAAGCCTTACTGATTTTTGGGTTTTCGTATGGTTTTAAACCACCATACCTGGGTCGTCATATTTATTGCTAGCTAGCCTATTAGTACTCCTCCCTACTTACTATGTGTTCGTGAGTGAGTAGGGCAGAGCATGGGACACTCCGGCCCGAGCCTAGGAGGCTCTCTTATTTGTATGGTGAGAACTTCTTCCCCATATTTGACTGATACCTTCAGCTAGCGGGGCTGGCTCGATTTCTTTTGACCAGCGGGGCTGGAATGTTTTCATGAATTTTCGTGTTGCGAGAAATATGTTTTATCTACGCTGTATGCATCGAGTTTTTAAAGGAATAAATATGGGAAAGTATTAAAGCTTTACTTTCATTTGAATTAACTTACTTATTTATTTTTGTCCACTCACTCTAACGTGTTTTATATTACTTTCCCCTAGGCCCTTCGGTTTCAAATGCCCAGTTTGCAGGCGAATTAGTGGAGGTCGGGCGTATATGGCATTTGAGGCATAATTGTCACTACTTCCGTCTTGTAGGATCCCCTAATTGATCTTTTACTCTTCTTTTTATATCCTTGTGTATTAGTATTGCTCTGATAACCTTTGAGATTAGTATTATTGAGTTTTGTGTTTTGTGTTTTGTGAAAGTGGAGTTGATGATAATTAGGAGCAGGGTGGCTCCAGGAGTATAAGGTTGGTTTGCTTGAAGTGTTTTGTGTGTTTTACAGGTGTTTTGGTAGTCCATTTTAGGGGTGACTCTGCCAAAATTTTGGTAGAGCTATTCCTAAGGTGGGCCCCACAGGGCCACCTCGGATTTCAGGGTGAAATTCGGGGCGGGTCCTGTCAATTTGGTATCAGAGCATTAGGTTGTCAGATTCTGTAGACTTGTTCCTATCTTGTTACCGTGTATGCTTGATGTTACTCAGTGCCTGCTGAGTGATGGCCCGACTGTAGCGGTTCCCCATCATATACTCTTCGGTGCTGTGGTACTCATTGAGTGTGTACGGTAAATGTCTAGTTAGTTTTCTTCATAGGGATTCCACTGCGTATCGGATTGCTTACATGTCATGCACCTTCCCCCTGGTAATGGTGGAGTAAGACTACTCTACATATTCGAGTTGTGCTATGAAATATGATTCGAGGAAATGTTGTGGGTATTTCTTCCTCAATGGCAACAAGTTTGTTGGGGCATGGTTTAAGGTGCGAGATCGAAGTTTGATTTGGTATTTGATTGTTAGAGATGAGCGACCATTGTTTTGGGCTGTCTCTGAGTATTATAACTGTTTCAGAATCAGGATTGTTGTTGGAATTGGAATTAGTAATAATGATGGTTATGACTTTGAACCGAGTTTGGGGAATGTGTTACTTGACACGATCGGTCTTGTAAACGACATTTGGGGATATTATTGGTAGCTGTTGGAGATTTCTTGGAAATCAGAGGATTGGTCATCTTGTATAGTTGACCTGGCTATGACATTTGGATCTAGTTTTGTTGGAACTGAAAGAATTTGATTTTAGAAACGTTGATTTATAATTGGTTTTTTAAGTTTTGGATTGTAACGAGTAGGGAGATGGACAAAACTGAGTTTTTGAAATAGTTTTATGTTGAAGCTTGAGTATTTAGCTGGATG
Source organism: Rosa lucieae (assembly GCA_024704745.1). Classification (NCBI taxonomy): domain Eukaryota; kingdom Viridiplantae; phylum Streptophyta; class Magnoliopsida; order Rosales; family Rosaceae; genus Rosa; species Rosa lucieae. Next base: position 25,758,948 of record CM045493.1, on the reverse strand, counting down.
CTTAAGGTTTTACAATCGAGCTATGACCTTGGTCGGTAAATAATTGGGAGAGTTGGACTCAACTCTTCGTATGTGATATTATGCAATTGGGTGCCTTACTTATCCATTTTTGAGTGAAACGGTTCAACGTAAGATCGGGGAATAGCAGTAGTGACATTGTTGGGTGTTCTTAGAAGTTCAAACAGAATTTGATTTGAGTTTTGAATCATGGAGCCTTGAAGGTTGAATTGTGGTAGGTTTTGGTGGAGGTTTTGCCTGACAGATGGGTTATGTGTGATATTAGAGTTTGGTGGAATAACTTGAAGGAAATAAGTTTCCAGTTGGCTCCAGAAATATTTCTAATTAGGTTTGACCAGAATTCTTGTTATACATTTGGGTAAGACGTAATGCAGTTGCCTTTACTTGGACGTATTTCTACAATGTTTAATTTGAGGAAATTGGACCATTATGTGGTGGGACCACCTGCGGATCCGGAAATTGCTTGGTGTGATACAAGATGTCGAACGGATGTCTGTTTTATATTAAGGATTGTCGAGGAAAGATCTTGTGAATTGTGTTAGCTATCTCGGGGAATTGTTTATTGCTTGAATTGAATGCATGTAATGGATTTCTTTGGAGAAATTGAGCGAGTTTTGTGACCCTGGTGACCCCTAATTGGACATATACAGGAAGTTGTTGGTACGAGTGAAATCCAGTCATCTCTTGTCTAACGGTAAGATGACTTGAACATGAAGTAGGAGTTGAGTTGGAATTAATTGATTGGGCTTATGTTCTATCAAGGTTTCAACAGATACTTAAGTACTAATTGTTGAGCTACTATGGTTCAGTTATGTTATTGGATTAATTCTTAGTGAGGAGATTTGGAAAGGTTTTTGGTACAATTTTGGTTAGCATAGGAAAGTCGTAGGGATCCTCGTTGTAGTTGGAATCTTATAAGTTTAGTGTTGATCGAGGAGCGGATTTGTGGCTATCTTATCCTTTTTTTCTGTAAGGACAGTCGTCCTTTATCAGCATTGGCCTTAAGTTAAATAAGAAGAGTTGGCTATATTCTAATACTTGCAAGTTCAACGTTGTTTGACATGACTGATTTCTGGTGATTCTTGTAACATCAAATAATGAACTTCTTTGATATCTCATTTTCTTGTCTTGGGAATTAGATTTTTGTTTCTATGGTATTTGAAGTGTTATTTATTTAAGTAATTGACTTTGAGTTTTCATTGTCGGTATTCTATTACTTATATTTGGACACTTATTCGACCTTCTTTCTAGGCTATTTAGGGCAAAAAGAGTTTTCGGAAATTTTCCTTATCAAAGGCTAAGATGTTTCGGTAATGCTTGAGGGCATATCTATATTTTTAGGACTGTTGAGTCAATGGGGGATGCTGTGAATTTTGATGAGATTGTTGTCAATGGCCATATTCCAGCTTGAGGATTGTTCATTTCAAGTGTTTAATTTCTTTTCAAGTTGGTCAACTTTGGATCAGATTTGGAGCAATTAATAATGTTGTTGAATACATCATAGTCCATTAGAGGATTTGACACATACAGAATTTAAAACTTTTCTATAATATCGTACCTGAAGTAGAATTCTCATTCGTGGCATTAGAGGCTAGCGAGAACGACATGGGTTCAACCAGATGTTAGACCTATGACTATTAAAGAAGTGTAGCCTCAGCTAAGAACAATTTTAGTGTGATGCATCTCCTCCTGGATTTGAGTCTTTGGGCTGGAGTAGAGTGAGTAATTACGGTTCTTGCTTTGCATAGGGTTTCGAACGACGTGGTACTTGTTGTGTACTGTTAAGTAAACACTAACATGTGATGAATTTTAGGAGTTTTGATTGGAGACGTTGGTAATTAGTAGATTCCTTGAAACACATTTGATTTAGAAGAGTTTTCCACCACATTATAATTATAGGAAGTTTTTAAGGGACAATACTAGTTAGCTAGTTGGATATACTATAAGTGTGGCCAGCAGGGCAACTATCAAATGAGTTTTCCTTGTTGACTTGGAATGTCATTTCAAGGTGTGATCAATGTTCCAGTCAGCTATCAGAGTACGAAGAGAAAGTGTAGTGGCCCCATAACCTACATGATTAAGAAGTTATGGGTTTGTTCGAGACTACCCTTTGTTATGCTTGACAACTCTGGGACCCTTGTGTGAACGATATTTGATCAGAAATCTATGCACAAACAGGCAAAAAGAAAGTGTTGTTTTGTGATAGCTACGGAAATCACTTGTTTTGGACTTGTTGGTTAATAGTAACCATCTTGTGGCATATTAGTAGCGGTTGGGTTACCCCCATGAATGCACGTATGAAGGGAAATGTATTAAGTATGGATTGATATATTATCACAATATTGTTGGAGAATGGGGTGGATCTTCACTGTGTGACGTATTTGAAGAGGTTACGAATGCTACTATTTTGACCGAATGGTTTGTGATGTCGATACCTTACGTCATCTGAGCCAGTACTTGACTTGAGGTTGTAAAAGAAAACTTAATCAATGGAATAGTCGATTTTCCGTTATGCAGTACTTAAAATGTAATTTGTTCAAGTAACCGACTTCGAGTTAACCTTGAGTCTTTATTCTCGAAATTCTACCATGTGATTCTTCTCACATATTCAAACAATTTGCGGGTTGCTTCAAACATAATGCTTTGATGATTTTCTTCTTTAGTTGATAAGGACTTTTGGTAATGTTTGGAAGTAAGATGGTGAATTCATTAGGAACGCTTTGAGAACTGATCAAATTACAGCGACCGACCAAATATCACCTTTAGGATTGTTCCTTCTAAGTGTTGATCTCTCAGTTTTACACAGCCAATTCTTGGATCAATTTTGAATCTAATTTCTACATATTATGAGCAGACTTGCACATCGATCGTGCGATATCATCCCCACTTTGTTATGATTCGCATACTACCTTCATTGAGGATGTTGTATTTCATATTAGTGTATGTGTTCCACCTCTACTTTGACAGTATGAAATTTCGAGGACGAAATTTTTATAAGGAGGGGAGATTGTAAAGTCCCGAACCTGAATTTACCGATTTACTAATCATTAGGATGGTAAACGACCTTTACTTTCACTTTTACTGTCGTTTCAGTACTTTTAGGGGGCCCCAATAGATGACTTTTTGTTCGGGTCAAAATTTGAGAAAATTCCTTCATGAAAGTTGTAGAGGACGTTAAACCGAGCGCATGCATATGTGGTACGTAAAAAACGGAGCTTGTATGCCAAAGTTATAAGCGAAAAATAGAAGTTACTGTTCAGGGTAATTTGTCTACAAATAGCCGAGTTACTGTGGAAACTTACCGAGCTCTCTCTCTTCTCTCTCCCCGATTCTCTCTTCCTCTCCGACCTCTTCACCTTCTTCTGGCCATAACTCCTCCATCCGGTGATGGATTTTTACGCATAAGCTGTCGTTGGAAAGCTCTCTTCCTTCTCTTCATTTCTGGGTTCATTTGGTAGCTTGATTTGAACTTTGGAAGGTGCAGCAACGAGAAGAAGAGGACGGGAACTGTAGCAGTTTTGAGTCAACGCCGATATTTTCCGATTCCGGCCGTCTCCGGCCACCAAACCGGCGTCGAAGGTTCGGTTTTTGCCAAGGATCATTTTTCCCCTAGCCTTGAGCCACGATTTGCAGCGTGGAGGAAGAATCGAAAAGATGAATTTCTGGGTTACTATTCACCGATCGGGTTCAACCTTCTCCTTAATTGTTGAGGTACTTCTACTCATTTTCTGACTTTGTCTCAGTTGAGAAAGTTGTTAGGTCTGTTGATTAGGTGCTGCTACCAAAGTTTGGTGGCCATCAGAAGTGGTGGCCCCTGGTGCGTGGAGGCAAGTAAAGTAGGTTTTTAATTTCGGTTTTAGCGCAATTAAATCTTATAAATGTTGTGGAGCTTATATATGAAGTTTGGTGAAGATTGGTGAGGTTTTGAATGTACTATGAATTTTCAAAAATTATGAGTTTCGATTATCGATTTACGAGAATCTGATCGTTGGATATCTTTTGGTTCTGCCTTGGAACCTTTAAATTAGCGAATTGGTATTAGTTGTATAATTTGGGTTGAGTCTGAGAAGAAGTGGAGATGTGATTATGAGGATTTGATTTTAGGAATCGTATTAAATGGCCGAGTTGTTATTCACGGAATATAATTGTGTACAGGGCGATGTACCGAGCTATTGCTCGACGAAGGAACTCGGATGCGTGATCGCCTAAATAGTACAGTGAGTGGACTTTTGTTTTAAATAATGATGCATGCATTTATCTTGAAATTATTGATTAATTTAATTATCATTTTATTTATCGAGCATAATATTTTACCTCGGATTATAATTTTGACATTGTGTTTCCATATGAATTTCGGTTGCGAATCTATTATGCTCGGATTTGGATTTATGTTTATTTTCGGAAATACGATTTAATTTTCGGAGATTAATTATGAATTATTTTCAATTATGATTCGGAAATGGATTTTGAGCCTTCGATAAGTATCTCCGATATATGGCTTTTATTTGAAATCATGATTTTCGACGAGTTATTTTCCGAGGTGATTTCCGGAAATTTATAATACATTTCTATTCGTCGATATTGAGATTTCTGGAATATTTTTCGAAAATGAGATTTTCGGTGGAATTATATTTATCGATTATTTCTCGCCTAATGGTTCATTGAATTGAGATTATTTTGGCGTGTGGGGCCACGTCATTGGAATATGTCTTTTCTCGTGAGTATTGGGGAAGCCTTACTGATTTTCAGGTTTTCGTATGGTTTTAAACCACCATACCTGGGTCATCATATTTATTGCTAGCTAGCCTATTAGTACTCCTCCCTGCTTACTATGTGTTCGTGGGTGAGTAGAGCAGTGCATAAGATGCTCCAGAGTGTGGGACACTCTGACCCGAGCCTGGGAGGCTCCCTTATTTGTATGGTGAGAACTTCTTCCCCATATTTGACTGATACCTTCAGCTAGCGGGGCTAGCTCGATTTCTTTTGACCAGCGGGACTGGAATGTTTTCACAAATTTTCGTGTTGCGAGAAATATGTTTTATCCACGTTGCATGCATCGAGTTTTTAAAGGAATAAATATGGGAAAGTATTAAAGCTTTACTTTCATTTGAATTAACTTACTTATTTATTTTTGTCCACTCACTCTAACGTGTTTTAAATTACTTTCCCCTGGGCCCTTCTGTTTCAAATGCCCAGTTTGCAGGCGAATTAGTAGATGTCGGGCGTACATGGCATTTGAGGCATAATTGTCACTACTTCCGTCTTGTAGGATCCCCTAATTGATCTTTTTCTCTTCTTTTTATATCCTTGTGTATTAGTATTGCTCTGATAACCTTTGAAATTAGTATTGTTGAGTTTTGTGTTTTGTGTTTTGTGAAAGTGGAGTTGATGGTAATTGAGAGCAGGGTGGCTCCAGGAGTATAAGGTTAGTTTGCTTGAAGTGTTTTGTGTGTTTTACAAGTGTTTGGGTAGTCCATTTTAGGGGTGACTCTGCCGAAATTTTGGTAGAGCTATTCCTAAGGTGGGCCCCACATGGCCACCTCGGATTTCAGGGTGAAATTCGGGGCGGATCCTGTCAGTTAGTGTACATGAGGACGTAGGATTATTGAGACTAATGACATTGAACCTTACTTCGTTGAAGAATGCCAACCCAGAGAAAATTGGCCTAAATAAAAAGATGCGACCCAGGTTGAATTGGATTCACTAACGAAGAGGATAGATTTCGGGAATAAGATGCCAATACCTCCTAACATAAAACCTGTTGACATTAATACGTCTTCGTTAGATAGCGTGATAAGAAAAAGAGATGGTAATCTCGCCTTATGGGGTAAGGTTTCTCACCAAACGCCCTAGAATCGACTACGAGAAGACATATTCTCTCGTAATGGATGTCATTGCATTCCACTACCTTGTTAGTTTGGTAGTTTCCGAATAACTGAACATACAGCATACGAATGTAGTCACAACGTATCTTTATGGGGATCTAGATACAGAATATAATGAAGGTTCTTGTGGATTTCATCTACCCAAATCAAGTGGCTCTAGACCACAGAGCGCGTTTCTAATGAGGTTGAAACACTCACTAAGTGACTACTTAATTGGGAAGAGATATGAACTATGCCCGCGCATTTCCATGACAAGTTCCGGATTTGCAATTGTCGCGATTTATGTTGATAAACATAATTGGAACCTTTGAGAATTAAGGGAAACCGTTGAACACCTGAAATCTGATTTTGAGATGAAGGACCTTTGGAAAACACGATTTTGTCTAGATTTAGAACTTGTATACCGTGTCAATGAATGGTTTGACATTTTGATAAAGTCAAGATGCACTCCCATGGCCATCCGTAGTCTTGACCTTAAGAGGGATACGTTTCATCCCAAGGATGATGACGAAGATGTGTTAATTGGCAGAAGTGCCTTACCTAAGTGCAATAGGTGCATTATTGTACTTAACACAATATAAGACCGAACACCTCATTTGTTATGAACTTGTTGACTAGATGTAACCCTACGCCAACGCGATGCCATTGAAATGGTGTAAAGATAATCTTTCGATACTTAAAGGGTACGATAGATATAGGCTTGTTTTATCCATATAGAGAGATAAGAATGGATGACGAGATGTAATCAGACTCCATAGGCCCAAAGTCCGTCGTCACCGCTGCCACCAAGGGTGGCTGGCATCCTCCCTCCCACTGTCAAAACGATGGTGATGTTTTGATGATTTTTTGCTAATGTAGGGTATCTCTCTAACCCTCACAAAGATCGTCCCAAACAGGTTATGTCTTTACCATGACATGCACCGCGATATCTTGGAGGTCTACAAAGCAGACATTTGTCGCTACTTCCTCTAATCATGTAGAGATTATTTCTCTACATGAAGGCGTGCGTGAATGCATATGGCTAAGGTCTATAATTGGACACATTCGAGGTAATTGTGGTTTGAAGTCTATCACAGATGATCCTACATGCATTTATAAGGATAATGCAGCTTGTATTGAACAAATGAAGTTAGGTTTCATCAAAGGCGACAACACCAGACATATATCGCTTAAGTTTTTTTATTATCAGCAATAACATACACATCTAAAGATTGAAGTGAATCAAATCCGATAAGAGAATAATATAGCGGACTTATCTACTATGTCGTTATCTAAATCCATTTTCGAGAAACATGTGAAGAGTATCGGATTGAGAAAGTTATCCGAACTCCCATGATTGTAGCAATCAGGGGGAGATGTCAACATCAGGGGGAGGTATGATGTCTACATGTTTGATCTCTCGAAGAGTGAAGGGCGTGTTGTACTCTTTTTCTCCTCCTTCAGGTTGTTTTTGTCCCACAAGGTTTTTATTACTTGAGCAAGGCTTTTAACGAGGCAACATTTGAAGCACCATGGTGTCACAATGACATCACATTTGGACGGCACAGGGGGAGTGTTGAAGGATATTTGATTTATGTGTGCCTTACCAAACTAGGATTACTTTCTATTGTTGTAATATGAGAGAATGTTCTAGATTCCTAGTTTTAATTAGAATAGGATTCCTTGTACTCAAAGATTATGTACTTGTATCCTCTATATATAGAGGCTCCAATTATCAATAAAAGTTACAAAATTTCTCTCTACAATCTTCTCTCAAATCTCTTATTCTAAAACAAAATCGTTTTTCTTGTCTAATATGCATGTAGATCCAATCAAGCGTGAATAACTGGATTAGGATAAACGTTATAAAATCATAGAATGCATTGCTTGAGGGCTACTTTACCTTCATGTTGATTCTCGCCTTAGGATTATTCATCGTGATCTCAAGATGCAGAAATGAACCCCAAAATTTCAAATTTTGGCATGGCAAGGTTGTTTGTGCTTGATGAAACACAAGGCAATACTAGTCGTATTGTGGGAGCCTAGCAAGTACTTGACAAGGCTACAGAGCTTATAATATCAATAATTTTGTTCATTTTGATCCATTTTAGTACAAAGCTTACCTAGCTTCTTCTTATTCAAATGCAGCGGATATATGCTTCCCGAATATGTGAAGCATGGACATTTTTCTGTTAAGTCTGATGTCTATAGTTTTGGCGTGTTGATTTTGGAGATAATAAGTGGACAGAAAAATAGTTGCTTTGATCATGGAGAGAATGTGGAGACTCTTCCAAGCTATGTAAGTGAAAGGAAACGTGTATAGTTTTGGTGACGAGAAAGAAAATTTAGTCTCTGAATTTATATATAACGCACAAATCAATGCAGGCATGGAAAAGCTGGAGGGAAGAGAAACCTTCAAATGTGAGAGATCCCAGATTGAAGAATGGTTCAAGGGCTGAAATAATGAGATGTATACACATTGTTATGTGTGCAAGAAAGTCTAGCTGATAGACCAACCATGGCTTCAGTTATCCTCATGTTCAATAGCTACTCTCTCAGTTTCCCAGTACCCTCAAAACCAGCACTTTTAATGTATAGTAGCGTTTTTTTTTTTTTTTTTGAGAAGTAACATTGACTCTTGCCTTCACTAAACCAATTGAGACTCTGGGTGCGTGCCCGCGTTAACAAGATCGAACTCCCTCTGAATCTTGAGCTTTAACACTGACTAACTACAAATTTACTATAATTCTCTAAATAAATACTGTCATATTCACGATAATCTTTTGAAAAGCTATTAGCATCTTTGAAAAGGTTATTGTTGACGAATAGAAACTACTAGAGAGTAGAGAATGGTGGTCTGGCGTAGATGTGTTCCTTTCTTTCTTTCTCTATTTGCGAACTTTTTTTTTCTTTTTTTTTTAACACATAGGGATGACCCTATGAGACATAAACATATATTGTGACTTAATTGATAATAAAAATTTTAAAAAGACATTTATGGATTATTTGCTCTTATGTATAATATTTAGGGGCCGTGACCACTTACCCAATTTTAGACTAAAAATTGCCTACTTACTCCAGCAAGAGTTTTTTAACCTCATTTACCTAATCTAACATCTATTGACATTTTAGCCCCTATTAATTAAATTAAAACCCATCCCTCTCCTCTCAGTCTCTCTCTCCTTCCCAAACACACACACTCTCTCTCTCTCTCTCTCTCATTTGTGAGGATCAGAATCTGATTTGGGTATTCATTTATGAATGCATTTCCTTTTTCGTCCTAAAGTTAGGTTGCGCTCACTTATTACCTCATCATCACCATTACCACTAAAACCTTCTACCCTTAAATTCCAAGGCTAGACTGGATTTCGCTCTCCTGATTTTTTTGACAAGTGGCCATTTCCTTTGGTTTCTCAGATTTGCATTTACTACTGCTCGATCTTTCCTTCTCTTATATATATTTAGGATTCCCTTCGGCTTATTAACTTTCCCATTCCAAAACCGCTAGAAGAAGAAGAAGAAGAAGAAGAGGATCAAAATGGCTTCAGAGCAATTTCAGGGTGCCCAAAGCACTTTTTTTTTTTGTTCTGTATCCTGAGATTTTTTTTTGTATCTGTAATGTATTCATTTTGGCTCACTTGAGAGCAATAATATGATTATTGGAGGGTAATAATATGATTATTAGGAGGCAATAATATGAGTATTGGGAGGCAATAATATGATTACTGGGGGGCAATAATATGATTAATTGTGCCCTGTAGTGTATTCATTTTGATTTTGGGAGTTTATACAATTCACTTGACGAAAATAATATGAATTTGGGAGGCAAAAATATGATTATTGGGAGGCAATAATATGAGTATTGCGGGGCAATAATATGGTTACTGGGGGGCAATAATATGGTTACTAGGTATTGTTAGGGGGCAATAAATTCAGACGCCGGAATCCGGACACCAGTCCGGTAGCTGGATTCCGGATTTTGGTCATCGGTCGCCTGATTCCGGTCACCGATCACCGGTCGCCGGATTCCTGTCACCGGAGTCAGCGCCCGGCCACTGGAGGCCGGCAAAGTGGAGGATGACTTCTCCCTCTAAGTGAAAAAGATGGAGAGGGCAAAAAAGTCCCAAAAAAAATAAAAAAGAATTAATTGGGTATTAGGGAAATAATCCCTTAGAGTGTTTAGGGTAAATGGGGTTAAAAAACAGTTGGTGGAGCAAGTGGACAATTTTTAAGCTGAAATTGGGTAAATGATCATTTTCCCTAATATTTAATGTATATTATATCATGCGAGCCTAGAGAATGAAGAAATATGGTAATAGAAATGAGATAATTATAATTAATTTTAGGAAAAAAATATCATTTTGGTCATTCAATTTTGATATGTTTGACACTTAGGTCATTGACTTTTAAAAAATATGACTTTGATCACTCAACTTTAACACCGTTTAACATTTTAGTCACTGCCGTTAAATGTTTCTTCACAAACCGTTAAAATTGAGGACGTTTTGGTCAAATCATTAAAAGATAAATCTGAAAAAATTAAAATTAATTTGAGCCTTCTTGAATTTATTTTCTTGCAAATTGCAATCGCATAAATGAAGGTTTTTAGTTGGCCTCCACGACCAAACACAGTAGTCTCTCCCTCTAGTCTTATTAATCCATTACAAGTTGAAAGTTCAAACCTTGTAAAAGACCATTATTCTCTCACAGAGAGACTCATAATTAGATCATTAACCAAACTTAGACTAGACATTCTCAACTTCATCACAGACTAGGACCAAGTGCTCAAGATTAAGAAAGAGCTATCAAGGCCATCAACGCCTTGGCTTCTCTGTGCAAAGATAAGGAGCAGCTCTTCATCTATAAGACGAGTTTATTTTCCTCTTCTCGGTTGATTAGGGATTGAGTCATTTTGTGCAGGGAGATTAAAGATTGAATCTTTTTGGGTTAGGAGGATTTAGTTGTGTAATTGTTCATAATATTTGGCTAAATTGAATTTGGAAGCTTCTCTACTCATGGAAATGGTAATTGTCATTCTTTATTTTTTTGAGTTTTGTTGTTCACTTCTACAGTGAGATAGATGTTTTTAATTTGCTAGCTGCAAAGATATGATATTTTGATAAAGCTCTCCTTATATGTTTTATGAACTCCTCTGGTGTGCAATTTTGTGAACACAATTATGGGTTATAATTGCGTCTACGATCAGTATTGCACTAATGCAAGGTCTAGGAGATGTAGTGTCTTTTCTTCTTTTTTTGTCTTGGTTTCTAAGAGATGTAGGTTAATTATGTATGGAAATAATAATTCTTTTAATATTTATTTATGTATATAAAAATATTTGTATGATATGACGAAAATATCTTCAAAATGTATAATATTTACAAAATTTTAACAGTGGAGTTAACAGTAATATACTATGTCAATAATAGCATCAGACGACAGTCCAAAACTGTCGTTTGATGAAGTTCTGTGCTGTTGTTAAAGACGGCACAACTGTCGTCTGATGAAGTTCTATGCTGTTGTTAAAGCCTGTGTCGTCTAATGAAATTATTAGACAATAGCAGGAAACTGTCGTCTGAGTAAATTTTACACAAGAGCAGCTGCTTACATGACTGTTGTCTGAATACCAGAAAGAACATCATCGCCATATATGCTAACTGTTGTCTCTATGAAGCTTCTACATCAAAGGACTAGGCTTTTTCTGTTGACTGGATTTAAACAACACAACCTACATGCTACTTAAAATGGCGTTGGCTATCCATTTTTAATACTATAGGTTTCTCTAAATAACTGTTGTTTGAGTTTTTATTGGATAATAGTTTTTGATGTAGTCTTGTTGTGCTAAGATGGCTCCAACAACAATTTTTGCTATCATATAACTCTCTCGAACAATTGTTTTCACTTAGTTGAGAGTGGTCTAAAAGTGACTCTTATGATGTACATTTTTTTTATGGAAGAACAACAATCTTTATTAAACGACAGAAAGCAATAAAGGAGTACATGGGGCGATTCAATAGCATCGAAAGAAAGCAATAAAATTACGATGAACAACATTTGGACAAATGTATCAACAATTCCATATATGGGAAGCAGTCAGCTTGCAGGGCTTAGATGAGTCATCTTTGGGGAAAGCCTTCACTGCAAGGGGTGCTCACTTTTCCTCTATGACAAGCAGCTCACTTCGATTCCTCGGAATAAATCCAAGGAATCCATGCCTGGAGTGCTAAATCTTCTAGCGACGCATTCTCCTTCTCCTTCATTTGGACAAACACAAAATGGAACTGAAGCAACTAATGTCAGAAAACGTGAACTATAAGCTTTGAGACAGACACCCAAACCTGCAATATATGAACATCTTTGATTTCAAATACCAGGTACCTATGTCACTAGTAAACCCTTACAACTAATAGAAACATACAACCAGTACTTATGAATCACATGAGACACATTTTAGGCAAAGCAATCATGAGTACATCAAAATAGAGAAAAAAAAAAATGAGATGCACTGTTTTTCTACATGTCATGTGAAGATATTGCCTACCCTCCATACAAGCTATGTAGCCAACTAAAGCAAAGATGTCAATTAATTCATTTGGTAAATATCAGAGCTGCTGCATATATAGTTCTGCCAAGATCATTCTAGCACAATTGATAACTACAGCATGGTCATGCAAAAGTCGTAGAAAGCAAATTATGCTTTGTGGGGGTTACACTAGTAGTCAAGAGAAATTGCCCCTCACCTGAGCTCAATTTCCTGCTCCCCAAATATCACTAATTAACAAAAAAAATATAAAATACACAGCAAAAGAATTCTAAACCATACGAATGAGAAGTCTCATGTTCAAATTTAAATTTTTCTCAAAGAAGGATCATCATCATAACTTGGCACTAGCACATGAACAACCGAAAAGGTGACAACCATTTCAGAAGTATCAAAGTTTTGAGTATTTTGACATACCTCAGCCCATGAAGGCTCCAACCCAGTAGCTCCTGCCAAATTTTATCCACAGGTAAGTATAACAAAACACTTGCATTTGAACTAGAGAAATTGCAATAGACAACAATCACTTGCATACAACAAAAACTAAAATTGAAAGAGAGCTCGAAAGTGAAATGAGGAGGAGATAAGTAGGAGAATTCACGAGTTGCAAAGACTAGAAAATTGAAAAATAAATGCTTTCTAATGCTAATAATATTAAATGAAAAAAAAAAACAAATTGTCTCTAAATGCTCCATAATGAATTTTACCAAGACTGAAAAAACACTCAGTAGCCTCTGAATTGTAGACCTAGTTGTTTAATGAACAATAAAATCAGGTGAAGGAAAGGATGGAACAACATAAAGAACAAAAAGACAACTGAGTTATGTAATGACTTTTCTACAGAAAGCCACCTGAACAGAGGCTGCAAAGTTAAAACAGCGAAACTATATAAGAAAATTTGTGTTCGTCCCTATGACTACCACTACATGTTTCAATGATTTTCAAAATCCTTCCATTATACACAAATTACTACATGCAGCACCATCAGCTGTCTGTGAGTCCGTCAAAATTTTGTACTCATCCTTGTGAATACCACTAACATTTACATTGAAATCAAAAGAATGTGCTTTACAATCCATGCATTGTTAAATACTCACAATGTACACTATATGTAACAAAATATCCTCTCCTCAGATGCATCCCCATCCGAAAACTTTATGCAGATTTTAGAAAACAAAAAGACGATTTTTGAAAAAATCTTGAGCAAAGGAAGTTTGCCCAAACTGTAAGAAATTGAATACGGCATGGGGAAAAGGAAAGAAAATGTCAAACCATCTGAGCAATTGCTTTTGGATAGAGAAGTGGAGGCAGAGCGAGAGTCTCTATGATGATCAGATATCAAATCAAACCCTTACACCCCCCGCCGCCCAAAACCCAATGATAAGAGGCTTATTATGCCAGAATTTACTTGGGTTTGAGTGAAAAAGATTGAAGCTTTTACCTGGGTTTTGGCACACAGATGAGATTATTCGCATCGGAAAAACAGTGCAAATGTGCTATCTTGATTCTAGGCATGCAAAGACCACGGATACAGAGCAAGCATCAACATACAAATCGCAGTTGTAATTTTCAACAAACGGTGCAAATCAGAGAAAACTAGATCGCAGACAAAGCAATTAAAACCCTAATTATTCCAATTGAGGTAATCGAATTAAAAAGAAGAAAACCTAAATCCCTAATTTAGAAAGAAAGAGAAGAGGGATAGGGAATCGACAAGGAATTGAAGAATAAAGAAAAGAGAAGAGGGATGGAGAATCATATAGTAAGGGGCGTAGGCTGTGGTGGACTCGAACTATAGCTCGGCCTTGATCTTGTCGTCGTCGGTCTCGTCCTTCATGAAATCGAAGAAGCGCGGGGCCGAGAACTCATAAATCTCGTCAATCATCATCATCGTCGAGGATGCCGTCGTGTTAGGTTCCTCTGTTGTCGCCGGTAGCATTTGGTGTCTGAGAAATCGTTCTGGTCTGAGAGAGAGAGAGAGAGAGAGAGAGAGACAGGGAGCGAGAGAAGAGAATTGGGGGATTAATGAGAGAAAGTGGCGACGAGTGTAGGTGTGGGAATTTTGGCCGAAGTGTTAAAACGCTGCCGTGTTAGTCATCTAAATGGAGGGAGTTGAAAAATTAAATTTTGGCCAAATGTGGGAATTCAATTAGGGCAGCAGCGTTTAAAAACTTAGACAACAGAAAAACACACAGTCATGGTCTGAAGGAGAGTTGCACAACAGACATACAAAAACTGTTGTCTGAATATATGGTCTGACAACATCAAATACTAACATTATATGAATAATAATCGCACAACAGGCACAAAAAAACTATTGTTCGAATATATAGTCAAACAACATCAAATACTAACATTATCGGAATGATAATCGTACAACAGACACAGAAAAACTATTTTCTGAATTAAATTACTCAGACAACATCAAAATGTTACCATTGTCTGAATAATAGTTGCACAATAGAGAAGTAATAACTATTGTGTGATTAAAAAGAACCAGACAACATATTTTCTCGACTATTGTGTTAATCAACCTTGGACAACATCAATGAAATAACTGTTGTCAGAATTGATTGATTCAGACAACATCATAAAAACAATCATTATTTGATTTATAATTGCACAACAGCAATGTAACAATTGTTGTCTGATTCAAAAACTCATACGACAGAATAATTTTTGTTGTTGTCCCAAAGTATCAGACGACAGTTAAAAATTATGTAGTTGTCTGAAATGTGTTGTCGGATGCCACTATTGGCGTAGTGATACCAAAGTGATAGCTGATGTCGAACTTGAGTGACTAAATTGATATTTTTCAAAATTAAATGACTAAAGTGTCAAACAAAGAAAAGTTGAGTGACCAAAGTTATTATTTTCCCTTAATTTTAGGTATAGCTAGCGTTTCAAGTTTTTTTTTGTTTTGTTTTTTTTTTTCTAGTTTTTCATATGAAATAACCGAGAACCGTTGCAGAAATGTGATTTCATTTCAATTCTGATTAGTTTTCAAGAGTTTGGTGCAATTATAGTCAATTTGTCATATCAATTCACATTGTCACCCTTACAGAGAAGTGTAAGTATAAAAATGATTGGAGAAGAGTCGCCATGATTGTTTGAGGTTTATGAAGAGGTTTGATTCTCAGTGGATAGTGGGAATGGTGGGATTGGTGTGGTGGTCAGAAATGATGCGGGTATGAGCATTGCGGCTATCTAAACATGGAAGCGGAGGCGTGTAGAGCTGGTCTTCTTCTTGGTATACACCAAGGGTGGACGGAAATAGATATTGAAAGTGACTCAACCCTTCTAATTGCTGGCCTCCAAAGTGAAGAGAAAAATTTCTCAGAGGTAAGTCGAGTTTTAGATGATTGTAAAGATTATATGTCTGCTTTTCAATCAGTTAGAACTCGTCATATTTTCAGTGAAACAAATGGTGTAGCAGATAGATCGCTCACCTAGCTAGTTTATTTTATATTGATGATGTTTGGTTTGATGAGACTCCTGCTATTATTCAGGATGTACTCTACGAGGATTATTGTAAGTGTTTTTCTGTCACTCGGGGTTCAAGTTTTATGTCCCCCCTCCCTCCCCCGAGATATAATTTTAATATAATAAATGGAACTAGGCGTGGGGCTGAGCCTCCCAGCTAGGCTGGGTTCCAAACCCCTTAAAAAAAAAAAAAAAAAAGTTGTAGGAGTGTGTCATTGAAAATCAATATTCTAAAAATCACTAGATGGGAGGTGGGGAAGGGCCTACTACCTAAGTATTTAGGCAGTGCTTAACCGGGGGCCCAGACAGATTTTAATTTTATCAGACAATAATATGAATTAGTGCGTACTTAAACCATAAAATATATTTGTATTGAAAATATAAACTTGCAAAATGGAAGGATATATATAAAGTACTATGAGTGAATGAGAACATGAGAAAAATCCCATGTTCGCCTAGTTGACCAAGTAATTAATTCTATGTCCAATTCTTTTGGTGGTTATCTTAATCGATGCGGCTAACCACCACCTAGAGTCTAGGCAAGACCACGATGGTGGCCAAGGAGATTTTTAGCACCGATGAAAATAATAATGACACCACAAGATTTCTACATTGCCTGCTTAGACGAAAATAACTTGCAAATATATACGAGATTAAAAGTCTTTAGAAGATGAAGGCCCCGTTTGGGATTGTTTTGCTTTAAAAAAAAATCAGCTTTTGTTCAAAATTTTAGATTTTATTGTGTTTGGTAAATAAATAAAAAACAGCTTTAATTGAAAGTTATAGGTTACTAGCAGCAGATTTTAGAAGCAGCCTAGAGGTTGCTTTTAGAAGCTACTATGGATCAAAACACACTCTGCAGTTATTTTATGTACTGACAGCACTATTAAAAATATTATTTACCAAACACGAAACTGTGTTTTAATTCACAGCTGATTATTCTCACAACACAGCAGCAATAGTTTTTTTTGAAAGTCACAGCAATCCCAAACTAGCCTTAAGACACGAATATAATGTTGGCGAAGGACTCATTGACGACGAAGTTAGTGAGATTCGAGTTAGAGAGTTATGTCCTTGTGACATGGAGCATCATCTATATAAATGGTAAGTATGGTACAAATCCTTAAGTATCTCAAACGTTAGTAATCCCAATAGGAACTTGGTGGAAGAGGAGACCGTCATATATAGTCCAATCTTCCCAAAAAGAGCCAGCCCGTAATTGTACACGACAAACCGGGGGTGTTAGGCTTTGTCTTAACAAGCTTTGTGCCAAATTAGGTTGCAGGGGTTACTGTAATAACCTGTTCTTGGCTCCACTTGTAGTGGAGTTCCTTTTAATAAAAAAATGAGAGACATGTTCCATGCTTTGAGCAAAAAAAAGGGAAGCACTTTGTGCTGTTATAGTGAGTAAGAGTCGGTGGAAGGGGAGGCTAGCAGAAACAGTTCACTCTCACTCTCTCATTCTCTCTCTCTGCCGAAGCCATTCAAAAAAAAACTGAGCAAAACTTCTCCAAGCTCTCTCTCCCTCCACCGGCCACCAATCAAGACCAGACCACTTCCTATAGCTTCGCCTCAACCTTGCGCAGATGCAGGTGGCAGCCTTGCACCGCAACACGGCCGGCATCGACGGCGGAGGACACAGTTCCGTTTTGAGCTCATTTTGGTTCAATCTCGATATCTCGAGCTACCGGCCACCAATTCTCTTGATTTTTGGCTCGTTGGACTCGCCTCAACTTTCTGAACAAGCAACAAGAAGGACCGGACCTGAGTAGCACGATTTCACGTTCGTCGGAGCTCGACTCGGTTTAGATCGAAAATTACCTTTGGACCCGGATATCTCGAGTTACAGATCACCATTCTTTATGATTCTTGGCTTGATGAACTGGCCTTGAGTTTTTGAACAAATATACAGAAGGAATCGAAGCCATTGGTGGAAGTTTTTACGTCGAACTCAAGCTCGCCGGATTCTGGAAATTTTCCGGCCACAGTGACTATTTTGGTACTTTTCGACCTCTTCCCGTTATTTTATAATCTTGATCTAGTTATGAAAAATGATCAGCATGTTAAAATGAAGAAGTTTTTAGTTGACGACTTTTGCATCGGAGGTGGTTGACCTGAGTTGACCGCCGCGTTGACCACTGTCTGACCTCCACTTGTGGCGGCGCGTCGGACCTTTTTTTGAGTTTTCATTAGCTAGGCGATGATCTACGCATCCATACGAGCATTTTGATATATTACAAGGCTATTTTAGAAAAAGTTGATAAGTAGTGGATTTACGTTTTGACGTTACTATTTAACGTTTTTACGTTTTATCTTCGATTTACGATCTGCGAAGATCAGACCATCGGTTTTACTTCAAATTTTAATATGTTGATCGCATGACTGTCCCGATGACTTTGTGAGGTCATGGGCGAAGATCCAACCGTTGGATCTTCGTATAATTGTGAAATATTGATTTGGAAGGCGATTCGTGAGAATCCGACCGTCGGATTTTTGTATAAATATGTGGAGATGTTTGTAAGGACGATTCAGGAAGATCTGACTGTTGGATCTTCGTGACAATTTTGGAGGATGATCCTAAGGGCGATCTGTGAGGATCTGACCGTTGGATCATCGTTTAATTTTGATATGACCGTTGGATCGTCTTTATTTTAGAATCCGACCGTTGGATCGTTTTTATGTTAGGTTATTTCGTGTTCTTTTGCTAAGTAAAGACTGTACTTGATTAGGTACTTGACGGTTTGGATTGACGAGCGTTTAGATTATTGTGTTTTTTTATTGATAGAAGACGCAATTGGATAAGAGGTGAGTAAATCTCACATGGTTCATATTACGAACCAAATGTCTTTAATTACCTTGTTTATATTGTGATTGAAGTGAAAATGTGTATGGAAATACAATATACCATGTTACTGTTGATTTTATTGTGAGAAAGCATAAGTGAGTCGAGGTGTAACATTTGAGTCAGATAGGATGACCTTTAAAATGTTTTGATCTACGGATTTGTCACCAGTGGTGACAGAGGCAAGGTCTTCGTAAGCGTGAACCTTGGCCAAGGTGACACATTACGACGATTCAGTTAGAGCTCTAGTCTGTCTGCCATAGTATGACATGAAAGTAGCGAGTTGAATTACTCGTGATCATGAATACACTTTTGAAATTTGACGTATGACATGAAAGCAGCGAGTTGAATTACTCGTGATCATGAATACATATTTATTATATGAGTTGGGTTGAGTGGTAAAGGTTGAGATTGGGTGTGTTTACTTGAGTTAAAATATTTGTGAGATAATAAATCAACCGTTCTTTTCCTTTACTCATACGGGCTGTCAAAAGCTTACTGGGTTTTGTGTTGTTGCAATCCCGGTACACTATTCAAACGGTGTAGCGGGTAATCCTACAGGTCAGGAGAATCGAGAAGGTGATCAGGCTGCTTACAGTAGTGGTATTTGAGTTACAGCATTATTGTGAGGTTGTTATGCTCATTTGAGCTTACATTTAAATTTGGAGAGAGTGTGCTGTAATATTAAACTCTTGAGGATTTGGTTTATGTATTATTGAGTGATGTGAGGTGTGTTTATTTCTGAGAAAAAAATTCAGAACGTTTATTTGATTAAGTTGTTTAATTCATGTTTCGGATTTGAATTTATTATTCAAAATTCGGGGTGTGACAGTTACAGCTCCAGATCTCATTTTGTATAAATGACAAATCGCATTCTTCTTCAACCCCTGTGGAGCTTAATCTCAACGTTTTTCACAGTCACAGTGCCTGTTAGTCTTCCTTGTCTATCTTGTGCATACTGAAACAATAGTCGGAATCATGAAACTCCTTTAGTTACGTTTGCGATCACTAAATCTGACAGGCATGTCATCTCTCATTCTCTCACCACTACCATGCTATAAAAGGAAAAGGAATAAGCAAATTCGACTTATGTTTATTATTAGTGAGCCACATTACTGGATAAGCAATCATTGCAGAAATAACTCCAATATCCAAACCTGATTTTCTTCTTTTCATTTATGAAAATAAACAGATAGCCAGCCCAAGGTTCTAAATCTCTGCAATATTTCCGATATATCCCCCGATATCTCCTTTTTTCGACAGACCGATATATCTAGGGGGTAAATATCTTATCTGTCACCGTTTCTGCGAAATTTCCCCGACATCGTCAAATATCCCGGATATATTAGATATTTGCGATATATCCCGATAAAGTAAAGAAATAGCTGTAAAATTTGAGGTAAAAATTAAAAAAAATTCAGTAATTCTCTAAATGAAAATCTGTGTGAAGAGAGATTTCTTAAAGGCAAATTTGAGTGAGGAGAAATCCCCTCAAGGTGAATCTAGGTGAGTAGAAAATTCCCTCAAGGCGAATCTAGGTGAGGAAAAAAAATCCCCTCAAGGCAAATCTAGGTGAGGAGAATTGGATAAATACCCTCAAGGCGATTTTGGGTGAGAAATAATTCTCTAAAAGTCTAAATGCAAATCTGTGTGAGGAGAGATTTGGTACTGTGTAGTCTGTGACTATTTCTGTAACTTTGTATGTAGTTTGTAACTCTGTAGTTGAATAATAAAAAGAAGATAAAACCATAAAGGTTCAATTATTCAAATGAGGCCAAATGACATTGCAGAAGGAAGTCAAGGAACCATATATGGATGACATGATGAGAAGAGAGTGCAGAGTACGGAGTATTAAATTTTGGCTATGCATCTTGAAAAAGTGAGGAATAATGAAGCTACTGTGTAGTTTGTGTCTTAAACCTGAAATTTTTTTTTGGAAGTCGTCTCTTGTTTTAGTGGATCAACATAATTAAAAATAGAAAGTGATATATGATATGAAACAAACTACAGACGGTTAAATAGTTAAATGTAATTAATCTTTTTTATTGATTTTATTTTATTAAGTGCAATGTTTATAAAACTATACAAAGGGCCCCAAATTGATCAGGGAAGGAAATTTCCTACCAATTTCCCATAGAAATTATTGGTGGGAGACTTGAATAAAAATTTGGTCGTCAAGTTACACCTCGATGATGAAGCTGGAAGACCTCTTCCACAAGTTGTAGAAACTCCAACTAATGCTGGAATCAACGTAGAGAGAGTCTTATATGAAGAAGTTGTTAAAAACCCAGAAGATAATTCAAATAGTGATGATGTGTGGGGTGGTACAGCAACTCCAGATAGTTCTGATGATGTTGGAGAGGGTGGAAGCGGAACAGGTGGTGGAGGTGAAAGATATGAATATGGACAGTTTTCTGTGGATGGAGGATTCCAATTTACCTGTGAAGGTAATTTTGATCATGCCACCCAAGATGAAGACCACGGAGTGAGAACAGTTGGTCATGGTGCTCAAGAGAAGACCCAATATGGGAGGAGGACTAGAGGTGCAACTGATGATCAAAGTACCCCATCTGATGTTTCTTCAATTGCCTTAAGTTTTGACTCTATCAGTTTAGGCACAAAGCGCAGTGGGATCTCAAATGAATCTCATGAAGGCAACAATCAATTTGATTATGATGCTTATGGATATAATCAATATGGAGAGGTATATGATCAGTCATCTAGTTGGGTTCATCCTTATTATCTATCCCCTTATAGGGGAAACAGTCGGCAGCTCTAAAGAGATCTATAACTATCATGTTCATCACTACAATTCGCACCATATGGGTCATATGTCTTGGTCTGATTATTGCATTTTTGTTGACTAGCGAGCGGCTTTTCAACTGCTTAGAGTCTCTTTTTGGATGTAGATGAAGTTTTCATTCATATGTATTTACATGTAGTTCTAAATTTCTAATAAATTGCTATATTTTCGTACTCTGTATCCCCGATATATCCGATATCTCCCTTTTTCAAAGTACCGATAGATATGAAGATACCGATATTTAAAACCTTGAGCCAGCCTACATGGTATTTTTTGGATTAACACTACTACAATAAGTTAATCAGACAACAGACATTTGGAGTTGTGTGATGACCAACCTCACTGTGGTCTAAACGAGTGTTGTGTGATTGAAAAATCACACAACGGTGATTTCACCGTTGTCCAATATTCATTTCCTCAACAGATAATCATTTCCGTTGTGCGAATTCTGCGCAGGCATGTGCCTGGCATGACATGCGCGGGGATGCCTCGGCATTGACATGGCCATTCAGACAACAGAAAATGAAATTTAGCTACTGTCTGAGATTCATAACACACAACAGTTGTAATTTCTTTGTTGTCTGAGATTCATAACACACAACAACTATATTGTTTATTTGTTGTCTGAGATTCATAACACACAACAACTATATTGTTTATTTGTTGTCTGAGATTCATAACACACAACAGATAGAATTTTTTCTTTGTTGTCTGAGATAAGTAACAGACAACTCAATGAAATGATATCTGTTGTCTGTAGATTGATTCAGACGACAGGGATAATTTTATTTCTGTTGTGTGTTATGACCCTCACACAACAAAATTTTGTTATTTTCTGTTGTGGGTTGTTGGTTCACACAACAGCTATATTTGATTAACTGTGGTGTGAATATTGTAATCGAATTGGCTAATATCAGTAACTGTTGTAGGAGAAGTCTTAATTTTGAACTCTTTTACAGTCATACAACACATTATTTTGCATTGTGTTGCATGACTAAACCTTGGACAACAAGAAGAATATCCATATAAACGTTTATCCAGAAATAGTGCTCGATATATTACCATATAAACAGTATTCTAATCCACATCATTCAAGTACCATTATTCAAGCATCCATAAAATCAAGTAACTAGATAATGCACCAAACAAGAGCATTCCTAGCTAGCTACACATGAATAAAAAAACATTCATATTCTCGATAGCTTTTAGCCTTCAGCTGCCATTGGCTTCAATAAAACCTCAAATGTCTCACTCGCAATTGGCCTACAAGATTTACACTTGTTTAGTAATTTGATGAAATTGGGTCTGTGCAGAAGTAATAACAGCATTACACAATTGACACTGGATATGATATATACAAGCGATAAGTTTAGCTTAGAAATGATTACCCATTAATCTCCATAGCTTCAGTTAGTGATAAACAACTAGAAATAGGTGTATTTATCACCTGAAATGACAAGATTAATTGGTCATGTGAGTAGAAAAAGAAAATTGTACATCCTTATGAAGGAAGGAACAAATTTATTATCAACAGCCAATATGCATATTAAACAGATAAGACGGAAGCTACTTACCAAAATTCATCATACGTTGTGTCCCACTGAGAGAATCACCCCTTAATCGACCTTAGAAAACATTAGATATCATTTGAATAGTCCAAAAATGCAATTGAGGTTTGGAAAAGGGAGTAGGCTAGCTACCTCCAGCAAGGACTCAACTGGAGAATCCTCAAGTGTAGCTGCCTCTTGTCCCATTTTGCCGCCGGCACCTTAAAATAAAAAAGACAAATGACTGAAAAAGAAGTAGCTACCTTTCAGCTCTAACTTTAAAAAGGCCCAGTAACTGATACAAAAAATGCGATGAAAGAACAAGAATTTAAAAGGGAAGATCATAAGAGAAAGAAAAACCCAAAAATTGAGATACAATCACACACTTGCATAGCTTGAAAAGCAATCTGAAACTTAAATCAGTTATATTAGCTTTAACCCAGAAGCTGAAATTGAATGAGACAGGAAAAACAAAAGCATTCAAAACTTGATACAAGAAAGTAAGAAAGAATTGGTCTTACTGCTGAGAGTGAGAGGGAGGGAAAGGGCAGTTGCTGCACCAATTGAGGTTGAGGTTGATCGATGGCTGCACAGACTCTGGAGGCTCTCGTTGTTTTGTTTTAAGGCAAAGTATTTGAAATAACAATTATATACAATTTGCACTGATTATCAACCACGTCCGAAACCAAAAGGATCGAAGAATCAAAAACCAAATGGAAATTGTCCCGGCTAGCTGGACTGTGATGTAGATTTATTCAATGGGAATGTCCAAACAACCAACTATAAACTCATTGTTTCTTTTTCCATCATTCCTAAAAATTAAACCTCAAGACCTAGCCTTTATCCTACTTAAATATCATTCAACCAAAAAGCCAAAAAGCCAAAAAAAAAAAAAAATCCACATTCCTACAAAGAACTGATAATCATTATCAAAAACAGTATTGTTGAAGATAAGGCTTAGAACACCCAAAGCAAATCGTTCAAAATATGATAACAACAATCTCTCTTATCTTAGTTTTCTCACTAACCAAACATATCTCTCTATTTTCAACTATCAAATACCAGTAGGTGTACAACTAAACATGTACGAACAAGCTTGGAATATATCAATGGTGTGAGAGAGAGAGAGAGAGAGAGAGTATGATCTTCATTTCACATGATAACTCGTGCTAGTTTGGATACCTGCAGTAAGAAAAGTATGCTGGAAGACAACTCTCTTAGGTGCAGCCGTGGTATATGGAAAGAACTGAGATGACAGAGCCAAGTCTAGCACACTAGGATGCAATAAGACTTGCAAAATGGATGACCTGGCTAACCAGCGACCACAAATAGGTACCAGAGGGCCTACAGACCAACTGGTCATAACTCCAATTACTGCAGCCACCACAATGTCAGGAACGAAATAACCTGCAAGAAATTATATGAACCATGCTTTTTGAGAAATTTTGGATAAAGAGAATTCATAGAACTTTAGGAAATAATTCAACGGTTAACACTAGATGCCATAAACCATTTTGAGCCAAAATCTTCAAAACCATATATACTAAAGTAGTTTCACAATTCAACCCCTTGAGTGCTAAAGTACATTGTAAGAGAAAACTATCCAACTAAAGAAACTAATCACGCATTCACGCTACATACCACATTTATTGTAGCGTATAATCCAAAAGCTCCCCAAAACCTTGCTTCATCAGTTAAAGCCTGCAAGACTCAAGCTTATTAGAACTTATCTTAGATAATGGGATTAGTGAATATCTATAATTATTCTTAATATCTAGATTAGAATGGATTCATGATGCATCAAGATTAGATTTTTAAGACAAAGATAAAGCAGATGCAAAAGAACACTATGTCCGAATTGAAAAATCTTTACAATGCGTAAGTAAGATAGTTAACACAACAGGGTATGTATGATTTGAAAGAAACCTGAAACTTCAACCACTGAATGCCAAAAAAAAAAAAAAGAGGATACCTGAAAATAAATCAGCTAAATAGATTTGGGAAAAGAAAATACAAAGAAGATAAGCTGGGTAAATATCTGGTGCACGATAGTACCTCTTTTTCTTGACAACTGATGCCTCTTGAGTGAGGGGAAAGCTACTCCAAACAAATCTCGGAATTAACTGATCGAAATGCTCAATCCACAAGTTTATAATAATATTTTTATTATTGCCGCTCGTGCATAAAACTGCTACTAACTCTCAGTAGAGTTCCATTACTATGAAGGCTTGTACAACAATTTCGATGACTAATAAAAGAAATTACTAACCTCTTGAAAAAATGGAACTTTTTCACGAGGTGCATAAGGCTCATAGATAAGTCCTGGACTTGTCATGGAAACTCTAAGTGCTCCCTACATATATCATAAGGTCAGCACACATGACATGATTGCTTCTCTGGAATATGAGACAGACTTGACAACTAGAAGTTCAATGGTCATGAATAATGCACAAGATGACGGTCACACCTCTAACCCTTTACAGTGAAGTTCACTAGTTCTTTCAGTAAAGTACTAATGGAAAATATATTAACAAGAAGAACTGAATCGGAGGATTTGCGGTATAAATTGAGAAAATCAATAAACATACCATTTGCCTTACTTGGGCAGGTGCTTTTACTTGTGTGGATAGCAACCTTTTATCATTCAAGAATATTGGCAACTTGACAGCCTGAATACAAGATAAACACATAACAAAAAGAAATGATCAATGAATTGTAACATTCATCTTTTCATAAATCATTTCAGATGCGCCAACACATTTGTTATAGACACATAATCAACAACTAGCTACCATTTTCAAACAAATTGTTAAACTCTATAAATTTACCAATGCAGAACGCAGAGTCATATCATTTCTAGAAGTCCAAGGAAGTGCTCCATGGCTCTTATTTAAGCTTGAGTACATGTTCCATCTATTAAGTTCAGCCACTGATCACAAAGTAAACTATGTTAACTTAACTTTCAAATGCCAAGCCAAAAATTTACAGTAAGTAATCAATTTCTGAACATCTCCAACAGAAAATTACCATTTGAATTACCAGTTGCATAGCTTCTTCAGCAGGAGATATCTGGAAATATAGCAACATGTCAGGAATTGACACAAGCTGGACATGCACTTCCAACAAAAACCATTCAAGCAAACCACAAGTTACAAGCATTCTCATAGTGGTGAAAAGCAAGAAAGAGTGAATAAAACATGTATAAAGCAGACAATAGACAATAATTAATAGACATTATCTTATTTTGGATCATGAGAGAAAAGTATGACCTCGTTTCCAAAGCATCAACACATACCAAAAACAAAAAACAATTATCAGCAAAGCACAAGAACATACTCTTATCAACAGCCAATCTTATTCTTCAGAATCTCAGTAATGATAACAACTAGCAATAGCTGTCGATACAAACCACAATTTGTTGTCAATCCTTCAGTTACCAACATGGAAACAAAAGCACCCAATCTCCTAATGGACCAAAAATTGAGGGGTAAAGGGAAAGAAAAAAAAACTAAAAGGGAATGTACATGACCCCTAAAACCCAAAAGACAGTATATTACGAACAAAAAAAAAAAAGCAAAAGCAAAGGAATTTGTTCCCAAAGGACTTACCTTTTTGATAAAAGGAAGAAGTCCTGAGACAGCAGAATGGATATAATCTCTGAGCTTAGGGTGTCGAGTTCTATGAACAACCAAATTCATGTACTTCCTTCTCTCAAAAGCACCTTCAACCCAAAAACCAAGCAATTTCAAACATTAAACCCCTCATACATATGGGCTTTTATGGTTTTCCTTTCTAGGTTCCCCAAATAATGGAAGAAAAACACAAACCCAATACCAAAAATTTTCCCAGAAACCACAAACAAGAACTGGGCTTTGTGATTGAATGAGAATAAAGCAAACCTGCAGGATAAATTCCTTTGAGGAAAACGATTGATGTGATTGCCACCTCCAATAACTCAACCAGAATATGAGCGGTTTCATCTGTGCAATATTCAATTTGAATTATAAGCACAAAGAAATAAACCCACTAAAACAGAGAAGAAAGAGAATTACTTGTAAGAGCAAGAGGTGCAGAAACTAACCTTGACTGTGTTGCCGACGCCAAATCGAAGTAGCCCAGGCCCAGCTACGCCGTCCATGGCATGGTGGAAGAATTGGGAGCACTAGGGTTTGGGAAGTTGGGCCCGGAATGTTCCCGCCGTCCATATTGGCAACGCCACCTGCAGGAGCAGAAAAGAATTGAAATTAGACCCAAAAAGCACTAATCTCAATAGCCAGAGTAGGCCTCATTCCCGTCGTCCTTCACCAGCGACGCCTTGTCGTTCAGCTTAAACTAGTGGAGCTCGGACGACGACTGGCATGGAATGAATCTGTTGCTGCACATCGAGGTCTTCGATGGCGACGACGAGAGGCTCAAGATCCCCCAAAACGAGTTGGAGAACGAGTCGAGTCGCAGAGTCCAATCTTGCTGGCCATCATTAAACGCTTGCAGATGGCTAGACTTGATGGAGAGAGAGGTTCGCGAAAGAGAGAGCGAGGACTGAGAGAGAGAGAGAGAGAGAGAGAGGCTAGGTTTCGTAGAGAGAGAGGGTTGAGAAGCTAGCTAGGTTTTATTTTCTCTGTTTTTTTTCTTTTGGACACGATGTGGCATGACAATTAAACTTAGCAAAAAATTCGAAGTTACTCACACAACAGAAAGCTCACCAATTGTCGTATGAGTGCACTACATAAATTCAAAATGTGGAAACATGGAGGGAAACATGCCGCCTACAGCATTTTGGCTCAAAATTTTGCCGCCTATGTTCCTACTTCACACAACAGAATAGCTTAAATCTGTTGTCTGATGACCACAGCTTACACTAGCTGCCTATCTAGGGGAAGACATTCAAGCAAGCTTACTCAAATTTTGGTGCTTAGTTTTTCAATCACACAACGGAAATAATGAAACCCATTGTACCTAGTAGCCCAAATTTTAGTGTTTTAAGAGCCAACCAAGACTCCAAAGTGGAGGGAAATCTGCCGCTAAATTTTTTAACACTCAGACGACGGACAATACTTAATTCCGTTGTGCAATGTAGTTTTGATAAAAAAAGTTATCACTTTGTTGACATTCACACAACAGAATATCCCTAATACCGTTATACAATCGAACTTACTTAAACACACAACAGATGATTTATGTTCTGTTGTGTGATTAGTGTTGTGTGATTAACTTTTTGTAGTCGTGTAAGGAACATACCAAGTATATATGAGTAACCGCTGCAAGTGGCCTAGTGGTTCTTGCCTAGTTGGGTGTGCTCCCCAACCTAGGTTCGAACCCCGAAGCTGTCAAAGTGACCAGGCATTGTACTGCAATGCACAGTTGGAGCATTTCACATACACTGAAGGGGTTTATCTTGGGCCTAGGAAGCCTTTGGGTTCCCCTTGACAAAGTCAAAAAAAAAAAAAAAAAAGTATATATGAGTAAGAAATTGGTATGAAGCAACATTCTCATGGTTGTCAAGTCAGAGACTTGATGAGCATCTGATTTTTGTCGAAGCTGTGTAGATGAAGCTTTTTTGTTGGTTAACAGAGACGCTATAGTTCAGCTTGGCAATTCCTCTACTCTTTCATATTTGAGAAAGTTAGCTGATGGGAGTGCAGAGACTTTTCATCATTATCATCCAACTCAACGCTCTCGTTTGCTGCATATTCTATGTCGATATCACTTTCATCTTTTCCATTCAGCACTTTTGATTCTGAAACATTAAGTTGCGGTATTCTTCTCCTTATGCAGCACAACTAGTTTCCAGATGTTGCATTTCTGATTCTATCAATTGTTGGAATTTAGTTAGAATATTTCAAAATACTTGCTATTCATTAATACTTTTTGTGTCATTAACTCTCGTTGATTGTGATTGATATAAAGATTTCATCAGTTTTATTCATATACCATTCATTTGGTCAAATTAACTCTGCAATTATATGGGTTCATTCCTTATTTAATACCTTCCGTTTTGATTCTTCCTAATCAACGTCATAATATTCTTTTCGGTTATATAAGTTACATAGCTTAATTGCTATTGTCATCGCATTGATCATTCCTGCCATATATATAATCCCTAGCTTTCCAGATAAAAACATACAACAAGAAATTCAATCTCCTTTGTTTCCTTTCCGAGCTCAAAGTATTCATGTGTTTCCTTTAATTTATCTGTTCCACCAAAAGAAAGTTTCAAGCTGTTCGATACGATCCAAGTATTGTGAGTGTACACCTACAAGGATCGAGGTTGTCGTACCCTGCAGGGTAAGGCACCACAAACCTGCTACACCGAGACATTGTCTTCGAGGGGCGAAGTCTACTCTTAAGGGCAGTGTTTACATGCCTCAACCTTAAACTCTTTTTAAAGTAATCATTGGGTGGCGGCTCGCAAATCTAAAAGATAAGTGTTGATCTTCTATTTTCAGCTTATTATGGCATTAATGTGATTATATTTATTTACTAATAAAATATTGTATTTGTGGAATTTTGTAGGAAACGAAATCTGATGACGAAAATAACATCCATCGACCAAATTTCCAACATCAATGCCTGCATTCTTTCACATTCCCGGTCTCTTGGGTATGTGCAGTAAAGGAACGAGTAGATTGAGACACAGAGTGTCATAGGAATTGCCATTGTAGTGAAGAGTGCCTTGGCAAGTGCTGCAACATTCTCTCTATCTGTTTCAATCTCTACAGAGTCTGATGATCCTTTAGGAATTGGTTTGTAACCAAAAACGTGCTGAACCAAAATCCCAACGATTGGGGGAGCAAATGATGATAAGATGGATTCAAAAGATTGATCTAGAGCATAGATGCTCGTACGGGACCTCTCAGGGACGATCTCTGCAAATATTGGACTGTATCCAGCTTAGATATTGAAGAATTCCAAAAAAAAAAAAAAACAGAGGTCCTTGACCCAAAGCACAAAAATCAGCTAAAATGATCACACTCACCCCAGCAACAAATTTTTATTCCCATTAACTTAATTTGAAGTAAAATGACAATTTTAGGCTAAAAGTAATTAATAAATTACATTCCATGCCACTCTGACTCTCTCTCTCTCTCTCTCTCTATCCCCACCTCTGGTGCGGCGTCGAACTCCGAATCACGCTTGAAGCTCTCTCTCTCTCTGGTGCAGCAGTGCGGCGTCGAACTCTGAATCCCACCTAAAGCTCTCTCTCTCTCTCTCTCTCTCTCTCCACCTCCGGTGCAGCGTCGAACTCCGGATCACTCCTGAAGCTCTCTCTTCACCTCTGGTACGGCGTCGAACTCCAGCATCACTCCTGAAGCTCCAGTAGCTCCGACTGGAGTTTAACTCAGTCTCGATGTAGAGCGTCGGCGAGGCTGGTAACAGGTTGGTGTAGACCACTGCTCTGCTTCTGCTGCTCCTTCGCAATTCCCTCCACTGCTTATGCTACGGGTCCTGGGCTTCACCCATCGAAGTTGGAGAAGGTTGGTCTGCAACCGTCGAAGTGGAAGATGGGAGGAAAGGAAGATGTGGGTGCCCAAATCAATTTTTTTTTTTTTAAGTAGTGGGGCAGAAGGAAAGGAAAAAAAAGGTTTTGAATGTCTATTGGGGGGCAATAAACGTTTTGAATTGATGTAATCTCCCCCTAATAGAAGTTTTGAATTGATGTAATCTCATCGTTTTTTTTTCTTTAATCAAAGTTTTATTTGTCTAATTTTAAGAAGATTATTTCCCATTCCGGTGACTGAAAGTTCTATTGGGGAGCAATAGACGTCTATTGGGGGGCAATAGATAGTCTACTAGGGGGCAATAGACTATTGGGGGTAATAAATATTTCCAGCGACCTATGAGATCTCTGACGACCTCTTTAGAGACCTCTAACAAGGTTTTCAGAAAAGTCCGGTGGGCGGCAGCTGATGAACGGATTTAGGCTAAAGTTGGCCAGAATCAAGCGATCGGTGAACGGAATCCCGCGACAAGTGATCGTAATCCGACAACCAGTGACCGAGCTCTAGCGAAGTCTCTTACGGTTTCTCTCTCTCTCTCTCTCTTTAAGTAACAAATGGGTGAGGGTAAAATGATATTTAAAAAAAAAAAAACAAAAACAAAAAAACTTAATATTAAGGAAGACTTTCTTAGAGTGTTTTGGGTAAGGAGGAATTAAAAAAACTTAATAGGGTAAGTGGGAAAAAAATCTCTAAAAATAGGATAAATGGACAAAAACCCAAAAAAAAAAAACCAGACATATATTTGACTTCATTTTCATGGCTATCTCTGTTTGCACTGAAAACAGAGGACTCTGCCTAGGGGTCATCATGGGCCGAGCTAGGGCCGGTCTTACCCCACATTTTAGGGCTTAGGGTCGGGCTGGGTCGGGCTTAGTCAAAGTCAATAAAATTTAGGGTCGGGCCGAGGCTTAAATATGCTAACCCTTACCTGCCCGAAAAGCCCTAGTCATTCGGGCTGTCCTTCCAAATAGGGCCTAAATGAGCCTAAAAGGGCTTTAATTTGTTTAACAAAAAGAAATACATTATTCTTTTTTCCCCAAAATGTGGCTCCATGGTCATATAGGCAATATAAGACTCATTGTTTTTTGTTGATCATATTTAATGAGGGCCCTTCCACTAAGGGATCCCTTTTTTTGGTCTTTTATAGGGATAGGGCATTAGACTAACTTTTTGATCACATTTCGGCATCTCAACCGTTCAGTTTTTATGTCATAATGTGTATATCATTTCTGCAAATTTTTAGCCAAATCGGTGGTCGTTAAGGTATCAAACCAGAATAACTCAATCAAAGAATAAATCAGTCAAACCTGAACAGTTCATACTTATAATCTTAAGTAGCCGTTTTGAATTCCTTAACGGTAATCAATTTAGCTGAAAATTTGCAGAAGTGATCTACACATTAGAAACTAAAAATTGAACGGTTAAGATGCTAAAATATGATCGAAAAGTTAGTCTAATGCCCTATCTCTAAAAAAGACCAAAAAAGGGATCCCTCACTAGAAGGGCCCTGCATATTTAATATATATATATATATATTGAAATTAACTTATAAGTTATAATATTTATAAATATTAGTTAATGTGGTTATATTTAATTAACTATCTCTCTAAATCTCTCAAAAATTAATTGCTATTTAACAAAGGAAACAAGAATTAAAGAAAATAAAGCTTAGGAAATCAATTACCAAAGAAGAGATAAGTTGTATGTTATAGAAAAAAGAAAAATTTATTTAAAAAATAGAAAATTATTAGGGCTTAAACGGGCGGGCCTAGAGGGCCAGGTCGGCTTGGCCCTAACGGGCTCAAACGAGCCGGGCCGAAGGGTAGGGCCAGGTTTCATTTGCATGATCCTACCCTACCCTATTTGAGAAAGGGTTAGGCCGGCCCGCCCTCATGCAAGGGCCGAGTCGGGCGGACTTAGGGTCGAAGGGCCAAATCATGACCCCTAACTCTGCCAAAGCCCAAAACAGAGGAAGACGAATAAGAGATTTGGAGAAGACGAGAGGTCACATTTTTGGTTGACTTGGAACGAGGTTGATGTGGAGCCGAGTAGATTTGGGAAGTTTGACACGTGTAGGGTTGGGGTTTGATGGGTTTAGAATGGAGCAGTGGAGATTTGGAGCTTGCATATTTGTTATTGAGACCAATCTAGAAATAGTAATAGGTTGATTTTTATGGAAGGAAAGGAGAAAGTTTTGCATGCAATAAGTTCGGGATAGCTTTTTACTCATTTTGAAATTAATTTGTCTTAATTTACCTTAAATTGTGCTTATTGAGTTTATTTATTCAATAAGAAAACTTACGAGATGACAAGGCATTGAGCAACACTCTTTGAGTCGGTCCCATGGCCTGTGTGACACGTTATAAAAGAGAGTTGTAATGGATTACAAGTGTACGATAACTTCCCACTACCATCATCACTAGATAACTTCCCTCTATTCTCAAACTTTCCGTTTTTCTCTCTTTTCAAATAACTAGCAAGACATAAACATTATATTTATTCCTCCTTCTTCTTTTCCTTCTCATCTTTCTCATCTCTAACAAAATTGGAAGATGGTCAGACTCATTAGTATTGGTTAAGGGATGATGAGTGTAAAGCAGTAGTTGAGGCGAGATGGGAGAGTGCAACTGGACTGGACCCGTTTGCTAGGGTCACCAACAAAATCTCTCATACGTGGGAAGCCTTATTGGAATGGAGTAATGTTCGTTTTGGCAGTTTGAAGAAGGAAATTGCAGAGGTTAGAGCAAAGCTAGCTGTGTTCTATGATCAATCTTTCTCTGCGGCTCCAGGACCCGATTGTTGGAGTCTTGAATCAAGACTCCAAGAACTACTTCAAAACGAGCAGATTTTTTGGCGACAGAGATAGAGGGTGTTGTGGCTTTCCGATGGTGATATGAATACTAGATTTTTCCATCAAAGTGCAACGAACAGGAAAAAGAAGAATTTAATTAAGGGTTTAAGGGATGCTAATGGTGTCTGGAGGTCTGATGATGATGAGATTGAAGAATTAGTGCTTGCATATTACAGAAACTTATTTCAAACGTCATACCCTTCTAATGTGTTAGAGGTGACTAGTTTGTTACCAAGGGTTATAACTAATGAAATAAACGCAGCCCTAACTAAAGATATTTCTAGTGAGGAAGTCTGGTTGGCATTGAAGCATATCAAAAGCTC
The DNA here is from genome assembly GCA_024704745.1 of Rosa lucieae. Lineage (NCBI taxonomy): Eukaryota > Viridiplantae > Streptophyta > Magnoliopsida > Rosales > Rosaceae > Rosa > Rosa lucieae. The sequence goes on along the minus strand of CM045493.1, from coordinate 25,725,177 downwards.
CAGGCCCTGACGGTTTTGCTCCATGTTTCTATCAACAATTTTGGTCGCAATGATGTGGTGGACGCAGTTAGAGCTTTTCTGGGGTCTGAAGCTTTTTTGCAGCAGATTAATTGCACACATGTTATACATTGATTCCTAAGATTAACTCTGGAAACTGTCAGTCAGCTTCGCCCTATTAGTTTGTGCAATGTGCTCTACAAAATTGGATCAAAGGTGTTGGCGAATAGATTGAAACCGTTACTTGAGTGTTTGGTTTCTCCAAGCCAAATTTCATTCCGGGCCGATTGATATCTGACAACTCCCTCATTGCTTTTGAAATTTTCCATTATCTGAAGAGGTTAAGAGGAGAAGGTGGTGGTTTTTGTGCTTTAAAATTAGATATGAGTAAAGCATATGATAGGGTAGAATGGATGTTTTTGGAAGCAGTACTGAGACGTCTTGGTTTTAATGAAGGGTACGGTGGATTAGGATGATCATGAGATGTGTTAGTACAGTTTCATACTCCTTCCTGATAAATGGAGAAGCACGGGTGTAGTGAGACCTTCTAGGGGCTTAAGACAAGGGGACTCAATCTCCCCTTACCTTTTCCTTCTTTGTGCGGAAGCTTTATCTAGCCTCATTTAAGAGGCAGAAGCAGTAGACTGGGTGCGTGGTGTTACTATTTTTTCCTGAGCGCCAACCATTAGTCATTTGTTCTTTGCGGATGATTCATTCATTTTTTCAGAGCTGAAGAGGAGGAATGTAGTGCAATAAAAGAGCTGCTCCTGACGTACGCGAGAGCCTCAGGCCAACAGGTCAATTTTCAAAAGAGTTCTGTGTCATTCAGTCGTAATGTCCCGATTGATGTGCAATTTGAATTAGCAAACCACTTGGAGGTGAAGAGAGTAGAGAAACATGACAGGTACCTTGGCCTTCCCACTGAAATTAATTATTCAAAAGTTGAGGCTTTCCACTTTATCACTGAGAAGATTGAAAAAAGAACTCAAGGATGGCGGGATAAACCTTAAGTGTGGCTGGAAAGGAAATTCTCATCAAGGCAATCCTTCAATCCAACACTAAATATGTCATGAGTTGTTTTGAATTGCCAAAACATCTCTGCCATACTATGCATAAAGCGTTGGCTAGATTTTGGTGGGGTGATAGAGGAGAGGTAAGGAAGATCCATTAGCTTGCATGGGAGCGATTGTGTAAACCGAAAACTGAGGGTGGTATGGGCTTTCGGAACATGATACACTTTAATAGAGCTCTTTTGGCTAAGCAAGGATGAAGGCTTTTACAGCGACCAAATGCACTTGTTACAAGACTACTGAAGGCTAGGTATTTTCCATGCTCTGATTTCTTGCATGCTACTCTAGGCGCTGATGCATCGTATGCATGGATGAGTATACTAGTTGGACGTGAGGTGTTTAAAAAAGGAGTTCGTTTCCAGGTCGGAGATGGAAGTAGCATTGGGGTATGGTCCCATCCTTGGCTTCCATTACCTTACCATTTTAAACCATTCTCACAGCCTATGGAGGGCACTGAAGAGTTGAAGGTTAATGATTTGATTGATGGGGAGAATATGGAATCGTTGGTTCCACTGAATCACTGATCAAGGAGTTGTTCACAACTGAGGAGGCAGAGATGATTGTTCGGTTACCTCTCAGTTTAAGGCAGGTCAGTGATAAATTGATTTGGCATTTTGCTAAAAATGGGGTCTATAACTTCAAATCTAGGTACCATGTGGCAAGGAGGACAGAGAACATTACTGCCCAGGCCTCGTCATCCAATGGCTCAGGTTCAAGTGTTGGCGACTACTGGAATAGAATTTGGAAAGCAAGAGTGCCCCAAAGGTTCGGATATTTATGTGGAGACTGTGCAGGGATGTTCTACCTACAAGGGTTACTCTTGCACGTCGAATCCATATTCCAGAGGTGAGGTGTGCTTTTTGTCTTGTTGGAATGGAAAGCAACTTACATTTATTTAATGAATGCTCTATGATGAAAAGCTTTTGGGCCCATAATCCTCTTCATATAAAGGGTTGGGAGTTTCATGCTTCATGCATTGGAGATTGGGTCTTCTTAGTAATGGATGGTCTTACATCACATAAGAGGGACATGTTCTTTATCTCTCTATGGTCTATTTGGTGTGAGCGAAATAATATCATTTGGAATGGAGGAGTTTGTAACCCAGTTCATATGTCAACTTGGGCTCTACAACTTCTTGAAGACTATCAAAGAGTACATCTGAAGGCAACTCAAAAGATAAGAAGACCAAAGGCTAAGTGGAGTTGCCCTCCGAGTGAGAGGCTTAAGATTAACGTTGATGGGGCTTTCTTAAGTGATAAGGGGGCAGATGGTATTGGGGTAATCGCCAGGGATCGATGAATATGGGTGCTGCATGGCGGCTCTCGCTCGACATGTACCTTATGCACAATCTGCTTTGCACATGGAGGCTGAGGCGCTACGAGCCGGTTTACTTATAGCTATACATCAAGGTTGGAACGAGGTGGAGATTGATTGAGATTGACTGTGCTCTATTACTGACCGCCTTGGCGAAGGAAGATGAAAATTTGTTTGAGGTTAGTACTATATTGATTGATTGTAGTCACTATCTAACGGCATTTCATTTCTCTCTTCTTAGACATATTTTTCGTGAAGCAAACGGTGTTGCAAATAGGCTTGCACACCTTGCTAGGTCATCCGATTTGGATGTGTTCTGGATTGATGAAACTCCTGAGATTATTCAGGATGTGTTTAAGTAAAAGAGATTTGAGGGAGAATTGAAGAGAGAATTGTAATCATATTATTGAGAATAGGAGCAGTATATATAGGGATTACAAAGTACATGTTCTAATGTTACAAGGAATACTAATCCGAGTAGGATTAGGAATTACTCGGATTAGGAATTCTAGAACCTTATCTGCTATTACTACTCCTAGTTTGATTAGGCACACATAAAGCTGATTTTCCTTCAACACTCCCCCTTGTGCCGCTCAAACTTGGTGGTGACGCTTCATCCGTTGCCTCGTTAAAAACCTTGCTTGAGTGAAAAACCCTGTGGGACAAAAACACGCTCGAGGAGGAGAAAAAGAGTACAACACGTCCTCTACTCTTTGAGATCGAACATGTAGACATCATAACTCCCCCTGATGTTGATATCTCCCCTTGATTGCTACAATCATGGGAGTTCGGATAACTTTCTCAATCCGATGCTCTTCACATGTTTCTCGAAGGTGGATTTAGGTAACGACTTAGTGAATAAGTCCGCTACATTATTCTCTGATCGGATTTGATTCACTTCAATCTTTAGAAGTGATTGTTGTTGTTGATTATAAAAGAACTTAGGCGATATGTGCTTGGTGTTGTCGCCCTTGATGAAACCTAACTTCATTTGTTCAATACAAGCTGCATCATCCTCATAAATTCATGTAGGTTCATCCGTGGTAGACTTCAAACCACAACTTCCTTGAATATGTCTAATGACAGACCTTAGCCATAAGCATTCAAGTACAGCTTCATGTAGAGCAATAATCTCTGCATGATTTGAGGAAGTAGCAACAAGGGTCTGTTTTGTAGACCTCCAAGATATCGCAGTGCTTCCCATGGTAAATACATAACCCGTTTGGGAGCGACCTTTGTGAGGGTCAGAGAGGTACCCTGCATCAGCAAAACCCATCAAAACATCACTGTCATTTTGATGGAGGGGAATAGGGTGAGGCCGGCCACCATGGATGGCGGCGGTGCTGGCAGCGGTAATATGGCCGGCGGCTGCTTCTTGGAAGGTGGCGTTTTGCCTCTTGGGGTCCAATCCCAAATTTCCGTCATGCCTTTTCTCTCTGTAGGGATAAAATAAGTCCATATCAATCGTATCTTGTAGGTATTGAAAGATTGTCTTTACACCAATCCAATGTCGGCGTGTTGGCGCAGAGCTATGTCGAACTAACAAGTTCACTGCGAATGAGATATCCGGTCTTGTGCATTGAGCTAAGTACAATAATGCGCCTATTGCACTCAGATAGGGCACTTCGGCCTCTAATGATTCTTCGTCCTCATCCTTTGGACGAAACGAATCTTTTTCGGGCTCAAGACTACGACCAATCATGGGAGTACTCACAGGCTTTGCTTTATCTTCATTAAAGCGCCTTAGAATTTTCTGAGTATATGCAGCCTGATGGACCAAAATCCTATCACTACGGTGCTCAAGTTCTAAACCGAGACAAAACCGTGTTTTCCCAAGATCTTTCATCTCAAATTCGGATTTCAAATATTTAGTAGTTTCCTTTAACTCATCTAGAGTTCCAATTAGGTTCATGTCATTGACATAAACTGTTACGATTGCAAATCCGAAACTTGTTCTTTTAATGAACACGCATGGGCATATTTCATTATTAATATATCCCTTCCCAATCAAGTAGTCACTTAGACAGTTATACCACATCCGTCCTGATTGTTTTAATCCATATAGTGAGCGTTTTAATCTTATTGAAAATGCGCTCCGTGGTTTAGAGCCACTTGATTTGGGTAATTAAAGTCTATCTGGAACCTTCATATATATCTCTGAATCTAGATCCCCATAGAGATATGCTGTAACCACATCCATATATAAGCTGCATGTCAAGTTTTTTGGAAACTACCAAACTGACAAGGTAGCGGAATGTTATAACGTCCATTACGGGAGAATATGTCTCCTCGTAGTTGATTCCAGGGCGTTGTGAGAAACCTTGCGCCACAAGGCGGGCTTTATATCTTACCACCTCATTTTTCTCATTACGCTTTCTAACAAAGACCCATTTATGGCTAACAGGTTTTACATCTGGGGGTGTCTGTGTTATAGGCCCAAATACCTGTCTCTTTGCTAGTGAATCCAATTCAGCCTGGATCACATCTTTCCATTTATGCCAATCTGCTCTTCGTTGACATTCTTCAACAGAGCGAGGTTCGATATCATCATATTCTATAATTCCTTTTGCAACATGATATGCAAATGCATCATCAATTGCCATAGAATTTCTATCCATCACCTCATGTACACTAGAGTAATTCATGGAGATCTCTCTATTCTCTAGAGTTAGTTCTAACATTGGAGCGTCCCCCAATGATGTCTCTTGGACATAACCATAATATGGAATATTCTCATGAGATGGATTATTTACATCAATGATTAATGAATTATTTTGTGCCAAACTCACTTTCTTTCTTGGGCGAGAATCCATCGAATCTATAGGCCTCCTGCGTTTCCTGGCAGGAGCCGTGGACCTAGCCACAACGTCACCAAAGGTGGGGACGTTGGCACCATACTCATGTACTCTTGAGGTGGCGTCATGTCCTCTAATTTTAGGGACATCAATCCTTGCAGGCACGTTTGCAGCAGGTATATGTGATCTCGTCACTTTAGCAATATCAGAAAACGCATCAGGCATCGATTCTTCTACGCTCTGAAGATCGAGAATTCTCCGCACTTCAATTTCAGACTGTGCGGTTCGGGGATCAAGATGAGACAGAGTGGGGACAGACCATGACAATTCCTGTCGTTCCTGTTGAACATTTATGTTCTTATCTCCCCCTAACGACGGGAAGACTGTCTCATCAAAGTGACAATCCGCAAATCTAGCAGTAAAGAGATCGCCTGTCAAGGGTTCTAAGTAGCAGACAATTGTTGGAGAATCATATCCAACGTAAATGCCTAATCGTCGTTGAGGGCCCATTTTGGTGCGTTGTGGCGGCGCAATTGGCACATAAACTGCACACCCAAATATGCGTAAGTGTGAGACATTAGGCTCATACCTAGTCACCATCTGGGAAGCAGAGAAGGGTTGTGTGGTAGTAGGCTTCAGACGAATAAGCACAGCTGCATGCAATATTGCATAGCCCCAAGCAGAAATAGGGAGATTGGTGCGCATGACCAATGCCCTAGCGACCATTTGTAGTCGTTTAATGGTGGCTTCTACAAGACCATTTTGGGTGTGAACATGAGGAACATGGTGTTCAACTTCAATCCCAATGGACATGCAATAATCATCAAAAGTTTTCATGTAAACTCCCCAGCATTGTCTAACCTTATAACCTTATAAACTTAATAATCTGTGCCAGGAGTTTAGCAAATGCAGCGTTCCTAGTGGACAATAACATGACATGTGACCAGCGTGTCGATGCATCAACCAACACCATAAAATATCTAAATGATCCGCATGGTGGTTGAATAGGTCCACAAATATCACCTTGGATTCTTTGCAGGAATGGTATATTTTCTTTAGTGTCATTTGCATAGGATGGTCTCGATCCTAATTTTGCTAAAGAGCAGGCTTTGCAGAACGAATGATGGGCTTTAGAAATAACAAATGAGGATTTTGGTTGAGCCATGAAGTCACAATTGAATTGAGAAGCAAAATTTGGAGATGAAGGAGCATTGGTGGCGTCAATGCCACCCTGAGGCCTCAGGGGGACCAAAGATGGCCGGTTTTGGGGGTGAACGGTGCCGTGAGGCGCAGGGGCTCCTTCGGTGTCCAAAATCTGATTTTTACTTCTTTTCATTCTGAAAAATGGATGTCTGTGTGAAGTCTTTAATATATGGATCATCATATCACGGCCTGGTTGTCCCAAACGGTCATGCCAAAACCTATATGTGTCGGAATCCGATAAATCATCTCTCATGACATGGTTGGATTCAATGACTCGAATAGTGGTTACATACAACCCACTAGAGTGACACATAAGTTTCTCTAATACTCGTTTATGTCCGTAGTCATTAGAGGTGATGCAAAGGAACTCTTGTCCGTTCTCACAATGTGTTTCCACATGAAAACCATTGGCTCTTATATCTTCCTGCCCTAGGAGCATAAAGAGCTTCGGTGACATTTAAAATTGTGCCATTTGGCAACATAAATTGGGCTGGTCCTCTACCATGAATCAATTGAGATGATCCAGCCATCGTAGTCACGGAAGATCGAGATGGCGTCATCCATAGAAATAGTTGCCTATTTCGAAGGATGGTATGTGTAGTTGCACTATCCACGAGGCATTCTAGCTCTCTGGGAAACATACTAAAAAATAATAAAGTTTGAAATTAAAATATGTCCAAGACATTGAATTAAAATAAATCGAGACTTTATTAATAATAGCCAATGATTACATCAAAGTTTCGTGACCATAATCTAATCAAAATAAAAATCAAATCGTAGTCACTCTATCCGTTTGGTAACTCCAATCAAATATGACCAGGGAAGTAGAGTGAGATGTTGGTGGGGCGAAGCTATCTTAAGTACCACTAATCTCAATTACTTTCCTAGACATCATATTTAATTAGGTGCGCCACATAAGATAGAATTAATACAAAATGTCATTTTATTGACTAAAGCAAACTGCCATTACATAATTCTTGGAAAATAAAATTAAGGACTATACTAATCAAAATCTGCAGCATCCTTGTGCAATTCTTTGTCAGATTTGAAGTCCGCTATGGTGAGATTGACATTAGCATCATCACCACCTTCTTCTTCTTCCACAAGATAGGCTTCATGCTCCCTAAAGTCTCTATATGCCTTGTAATGTGCAGCTAATTGTTTACTGGCATTGCATTGCTTGAACCAATGCTCACTTGATCCACATCGATGACACATGTCATTGTGATTTCCTCCCCTTAATTGAGGTGCATTATTTGCACTTGGGTGGCGTCCCCTAGAGGAGTTGGAGCAATTCCCACGGCCTTGGGCGGCTCTTCCACGTCCTGAAGCCCCACGACCTCCTCTCCCACGTTCCCATGTGTTGCCACGTGTTCGTCCTTCATTCTGACGATTACCTTCCTTTGTAGGGCGGTTATATGGACCAAAACATCCATTGTGTCCCTTATTTTTAGGGTTCCGCTCCTTGCGCCCTCCTTTGGGTGCATGATTATAATTCGCCTCTTGAACACTCTTAGTTCCTATAGGCCTTGAATTATAATTATTCACTAGGATATTATCATGTTTTTCAGCTGTAGACATAACATTAATTAGCTGATGAAACCTCGTGATCCGTCCAGTATTGAATTGGGTTCGATATTGCTTTGATAGCAAAATAGCTGAGACGGGGAAGGTGGAGAGAGTTTTCTCAAGTAATTCTTGCTCTGTGACAGGTTGTCCACAGAACCCCAACATAGTTTTGAGGCGTAGAACTTCTGAATTATATTCAGCTACAGACTTGAAGTCGGCAAATCGTAGATTGCTCCATTGAACTTTCAAGTCGGGGAGGAGGGTATCCTTGACATTACCAAAATGCTCTTCTAGCGCAACCCATAATTCTCTAGCATCCTTGATTGCCATGTACTCCAATCGGAGTGATTTATCCATGTGGCGTCACATCAAGATGAGAGCGGTGGCATTATTTGTAGCCGTACGCTCAAATATGAGCTCGAGAATTTGGTGCTTGAATTATGGGTAGGATCATTTTTGAGGTGAGATGGTTCTCAACGTCCGTGACCCAACTATGATATTCCGAGCCAGTTGAGTCAAGGATAGGAAAGTCAAGCTTCGGCTTCTACATCCTGAAATAAGAAGAAGAAATATATTAGTTTCGGGGTTAAAACTTCCACGACAACTAATAAATAATAAGATTTCCGAGTTATGCTACCAAGAAATTGATTTCCAAGAATGAATGGATTAGACCGAAACAATGATGTTTATATGGTCATAAATCGATGCTTGTGGACGCTCTTAGTCTGAAGTCTTATGAACACTCTTAGTTCTTTAATTGCGTGAATCCCCACGACGCTTTTCAAGAATCTAACCCACATTATAAGAAAGGTGGGATGAAAAAGAAGAGAGATTGCAAGTCCCCGAAGAAAAAGAAGGAGAAATTAAATTTCAAAAGCGGTAACTTAATGTAAATACTTACTTGGTTAATTGAAGCTTGAAACTTTGATTCTTAAACTTATGAAGCTTGGACAATTGTTGATCGATACTGAGTCGGGATTGCAGATACTACTTCAATCCTAAGTTAGGATTGCAGTGGCTGTTTGATCCTAAGCTAGGAATATTACAGTGGCTGCTCGATCCTAAACTGGGATTACAACCTGTTTGCAATCCTGGTCGTGGCAGATGGCTGGAACGAGGGGCAGCAGGGGCAGCAGACTTGTGGCAGAGCTGCAGGGGCAGCGGAGACGCAGTAGGCACTGCAGTGATGCTGCAGGAGCAGCGATGGAGAGCTGCAGGAGCTCGGGCGCGCAAGGGCTTGTAGAGTGGAGCATGCTGCAAGGGATGGCTTGGCTTGCTTGGGCAAGGGGTTGCGGCAGATTTTGGTGAGAAGAACTTTCGGGTTTTTGGTTTTTGTTTTGTGGCTAGAACTCGTGCTGATAACGTATTTATGTAAAAGAGATTCGAGAGAGAATTGAAGAGAGAATTGTAATCATATTATTGAGAATAGGAGCCGTATATATAGGGATTACAAAGTACATGTTCTAATGTTACAAAGAATACTAATCCGAGTAGGATTAGGAATTCTAGAACCTTCTCTCCTATTACTACTCCTAGTTTGATTAGGCACACACAAAGCTGATTTTCCTTCAACAGGATGTTCTCATAGAGGATGGTTGTAATCTTTCACGAGGTTTAGGCACTATGTCCCCCTCGTTGTACTGTCCTATTCAAAATAATAATAATATAGGTGGGGGAATCACTCCTTCGACCTAACGGGTACCCTTGCCCGTCTTCAAAAAAAAAAAACATTATATTTATAATTTAGGGAAGACTAGTGTATATTAAATGCTCAAAGATTGGATTTCACTCCTAGTTTAGGTCCACAATCTTTGTCATCCCCTGTAGAAAGGATGTGTGGCACTCACGGTCTATGCAAGTTAATTTTCAAAGTGCTTGCCAATCGGTTGAAACGGGTACTTCCGAAGTTCGTGATGGGGAGAATATCAGAGTGCTTTTGTCACTAATCGTTTAATTCGTGACAATGTTATAACTTAGGCATTGATGGACCTTTCCCCATTATCTTACCAACCCTGGAAGTTGATCGAAGGAACACACTCTTTCATAACTCGTAAGTTCTTCGATTACTTTTCCATTTACAAATAGTTCCAGAGCTCCAGTTTATCTTCAACATAAGGCTGGTCCAACCAAAAGACAGAATAAGATACAAAAACAATGAATGAGAGTTTCACTTTATACATGAAGAATCAAAAGTTGCCTGTATATTCTCACGCCCTCCTCAAACAAAATGATAACAATCGATCTTTAGGGACGTACCACTCGATTCCTTATTTTTAGACATAGAATGAATGGCATTAGGAGGTGATTGCCCCATTATGCTTGTACTTGCTGATGAGTTGTTGAAGCTAAAATCAGTTCCTCTAGTCGTCATATCAGTCACGTTGGTGACAATACTTACACCGTCCAGTTCTGTCAAGTAACCGGGCTTTGAAGTTACTGTTGTCACTTCCATATCTCCTGAAAGCATTCCCACTACACGGGACATGGATGGTCGTAGCATTGGTGATGTTTGAGTGCACAAAAGCCCTATTTTGATTATTAGTTGTGCTTCTTCGTCATTGAATTCAGATAATCTAGAGTCCACTAGTTCAACTGCCCGTTTGTTTTCATGCAATTGCCAAGCCTACGAAGCAAGAACACAATAGTATCATTAAAAATGAAACATATGCAGAAGATAACTAAAAGGCATATAATGATCAACCTGCGTTTCAAGAAGCGTTTTTAGAATCATAAAGCAATGAATACATCAAGAGTCAAAAACTGAAAAATACTCGGAACATTTGTGGCAAGGAAGGATAGACAGGGAGGACAAAAAACAAAATTCTTACCCATTCGAGAAGATATGTCATTTCTTCACCCAAACTCGGATCAGAATTTGGCCTACCACTGACAATTTCAAGAGCCACAACACCAAAGGCAAAGACATCAGTCTTCTCTGTAAGGTGTCCACACATGGCATATTCCGGCGCAAGATACCCACTGTAGCATTGACAATAGCATAACATGTTGTAAGACAAAAAGGGCATGGAAAACTAATATTTGAAAAGAAAATAAGGTGACCGAGAGAAGGGGTAGATTACAATGAGACTTTTTCCCATGTTTCAACAAATGATTCTTTTCGTATTATTATGGCTTTGGTTGCGCACTATAACATGGAACTACACCAAATGGACGTAAAACCTGCTTTTTTGAATGGAGATTTGCATGAGGATATTTATATGACACAACCTGAGGGGTTTATTGCTTCTGGGAATGAAAGGTTAGTCTGCAAACTTAAGAAATCTATCTACGGATTAAAACAAGCTTTGAGACAGTGGTATTTAAAATTTGATTCTGTGATGGTAAAGTTTGGTTTTGAAGAAAATCCTCTTGATGAATGTGTATACTTGAAAACTAGTGGGAGCAGATTTATTTTTCTAATTTTGTATGTAGATGATATTCTTCTTGCCAGTAGTGACTTAAATTTGCTTAATGAAACTAAGTCTTTTCTGTCTAGAAACTTCGATATGAAAGATTTAGGAGATGCATCTTATGTTCTGGGTATAGAGATTGTCAAGGATAGAACTCGAGGTCTTTTGGGATTATCTCAAAGGAATTATGTAGAAAAGGTGTTGAAGAGGTTTAAGATGGAAAAATGTGCTCCTGGTGATGCTCCTATGACAAAAGGAGATATGTTGCATAAAGATCAATGCCCTAGAAACAGCTTAGAGCAAGAAGCAATGAAGGATAAGCCTTATGCCTCATTGGTAGGTAGCCTCATGTATGCACAGGTCTGCACTAGACCTGACATAGCCTACTTAGTTGGAATACTTTGAAGATTTCAAACTAATCCTGGACATGCACATTGGGTTGCTGGGAAAAAGGTCTTGAGATATTTGCAGAAAACCAAGGATTATATGCTAGTGTATAAGAAGATAGATGGTCAAGAACTTGCTGTGTTTGGTTTCTCTGATGCAGATTTTGTGGGAAAGCAGAAGGTTCAGCAACAAAGAAAATCAACTTCTGGTTTTATTTTTATGTTGGCTTGTGGCGCTATTTCTTGGAAGAGTGTGAAACAGACTAGTATCACTACATCTACCATGTATGCTGAATTTGTTGCTTTATATGAGGCAACTATTCATGGAGTGTGGCTTAGAAATTTTATTAGAGGCATGAAAGTTATAGATACCATACACAGGCCAATATATTGTGATAACAGTGCTGCAGTGTTCTTTTCGAAGAACAATAAGAGATATTCAAAATCTAAATTTGTGGATCCAAAATATCTGTTGGTAAGAGAGAAAGTAAAGCTTGATGAAATTTGTGTAGAGCATGTGTCTTCTGAGGATATGTTGGCTGATCCATTCACTAAACCATTATCTGTTGCAGTTTTTAAAGAACATGTTAAGAATATGGGTTTAGTTGAGTCTTTAGATGTTGTTTGAATCAGTGGGAGCTTATAATTTGTTTTAGAAGCTCAGGTTTGATGTAATTTTCATTATAGAACATCTTTGTATTTTCTGATTCATTTGGATGATGAACTATCAGTTATATTTTTATTATGGCAACTTGAATTCGGTGTTTGTATTACTGCAGTAACTATGAAATATATGTACATATGTGCCTGTATTTGGAAATTTGATTTTATGCAGGATAAGAAGACTAAGAGCAACTGCTTATGATCCATACTAAGCTGTCATTTTGGTTTTGGACAGTGAGCAGAGGATCAGGATTCTCTTTGAGATTTTGCAGGCTTCAATTTGAAGCAATTATAGCTCTGAAACTTTTCAAAAGCTAAAGGAGGATCATATATGAGGTATAAGGTATAAATCACAATACATACACTTCATATGTTAATTGTCATGTTCTGTTAGGGACTTGCATAATTATAGTTCTGTTCTTGTGATCATAGAGTGCTATCATTGTTAGATTTCATTGTTAGTTTTCTATGATTCATTTACAGCAATTATTTTTGTGAAAATCTTGAAATTAGGTTCTGCATTATTGTGTAATAACAAGTGATCACTAAGGAGTTCTTGTAAATCTTGTTTTGTTGGTTAATGAAGCTAGTATGAAAGTCCAAGTGGGAGAATGTAAAACCTAATTGGACTATCATAGAATATGGAACTTCATTAATCACAATATAAGATCATCTTAGGAACAAGGATTAAGGATTACACAAAGTGATGCAATCCGGATAACTTGCAAATAAGGAAAGTGTGATTATACTCTTTGCAGGTTGAGGAAACCTAATCCTATGTGGACTATAATTAGTTTACTAAGACATGAACTAAAGTATGCTTTGTAGAGGAGTTGAATCCATGATTCACCAAGAAATCTTTATGGGAAGGTTTAGGAATCATCAACTCCTATATAAAGCAAGGTCCCTGTTCTCACAATTAATCAAGTAATATTGTTTATCCCATTATAGACTGCTAAAGCATTGGAGAGAACAGAAGACTTGTGCTTTCGGCATTGTAATGGCTTCTACATCATCAGGTTAGTAATTCTTCATTGAATTATAGTTTGTGTTTCTTGAATGTATATGATGGATGTTTGTCTTTGTTATTCTATCATGCCTCTGTTTTAAAAGTTAAGCTATCATAGGTTGAGGACAGCATGACTCTTAGTTTGATGCACCCCTCAATAACATGATACACTCGTCAATACACAATTACATATATGTGTGCTTGGGCTAAGTGTAATCCATGTCCATTGACCGCGTGTCCCAGCTAAGTGTAACATGATTCGTATATGTGCTACTATAATACTATAATGGTGCATTGAGCCCAGTGCGCATATATATATATATATATATATAACTCATAATCATGCAGGTCAGTGCATATACATGATTCACAAATATGATACTTTCATATTCAATATCATGTACAACTCAATGCATATAACGGATAATCATCTTATTCCATCTATTTATATGTTGACAGTTTCTTTGCCACCCAAAAGTGGTAATATATATACTCTCTTGTGATTAACGAAGCATGCCTGTCTATCGAGTTTTTGATATTCTTAGCGTGTCTTTGTGTTATCTTAGTCAAATCCTATTTGAGCTATTACATCACAAACAACACATGGGACATCATCAGTACACTGTTGGGTTACATATATAGCATGCTCCTCTTTGACTTTGTGTCAAAGTCCACACGTGTATACTATGCTTAGATTACCTCAGTCATGCATATACTCCCATGGCTCTACATCTGATTGCATGTGAATTGCACTTTTTTTTTGACATTCTCCACGGCCTCAAATTTATGTTAGAAGCATACAATTAAACATGTCATTAAATACTACCTTGCTTATACACTTTGCTTACAATTTTATCAAAGTACATATACAAGCTATTGGTGTCGATTTTACAAATCCACATATTAATCACCTATTTTGTTCTAAGGAAATTCAATTATTTCTATGGAGCATTCAACCGCAACTACGAGTTGACGTACATCATCGAAATACTTTATCGACCACGAGTAATGGACAGTCATGCTCGGCCAACTCCGCTAGCCTCCAAATCGGCATAAGATAAGTCACTATATCTTATCTCTTACGCTCTTGCAATTAGAGCCTTTGCCATGGCTATACATGTCTCCATGACCCTTACACATGCCTACAAAATGTTATTAGCGACTTTACTACAAGTACATGTTATACACATATGCCATGCTTCTCTTTTAATGGCAACTCAATTAAATAAACATGTGACATGCATCTACGAAGCTTGTGACACTTACGACTTAATTAAACATGGTCGGACAAACGACTTGCTCGGGTTACTACTTGCTTGGGTATCAAGCATGGCCACGACTTTCTTGGGCCACGCCCCGCATGCTCGCACAACGCCTACACACTCAACTATACCCAACTTGCTCGAACACAACCTAAATTGCTCAAACACATCCAACATGCATGCTTTAATTAAGTTCCAAGTTCACAACGCTTCATACTATTCACCGGGAGCTACTCCCAAAATTTTATATGGACACCCATTACACTTGCAATTATCTAGTATACATGTTACATGGCCATAAGATCCATATATTATTACTTGCTATACTTATTTGTCATTGTTCATATAATTACAAACTTTACATATACTCTATATGCATGTAAACATATGGTCTAGCCTCCGGGCTCCATACTTTGTCAAACTCTCCCAACGGGAAAGAGCCCTAAATGGGTCTAGACTCCACGAGTCTATGGTCCACGGCCAACCGCCAAGAGGTAAGGCAACGCCTCATAATAACGATGATCGCTACGCGGTATTACAGTTAAGCTTTTCTCCTCCGGGAAAGAGTAAAGGGACCGGTTAAAGTAGCCTACGACAGCCATTGATCCGGCAGTTAACCCCTGACGCTTGGGTATCAAAGATTAGGTTCGCTACCTAACACCCACTGCTTATACGCACCTCCCCTCATCAAACAATGTTCTGACCATACGGAGGTCTATAGGCAGGAGTGGGGGACTCCTTGGAGGGCCTAGCAGGGGCCTACCTGAAAGGGCATAAGCGCTCGCTCCGACCAATTCTAGATGGACAACGCACTCGTACTAATTATGCTCGCAATATGGTACAAAGCTACGCTTTGGTATCAAGCCTGCAAGAAAACCATCCTTAGGGACTTCGGGGACTTGTACATACAGCCCAGCATAATTAGCAACGGTTACGTTTACGCCTTAGGGTGTCACATTCGAGCTCCCGCTCACTCCTTCTCGGCACCCTGAGCTTTTGCTCACACCTTCACGACATCCACGAGCTTCCCGCTCACGAGCTTCGCGCTCACACCTTCGCGGCACCCCGAGCTACGCGCTCATGCCTTCACAGCATCCAAGAGCTTCACGCTCACGCCTTCGCGGCACTCCGAACTTTTTCTTTCATGCCTCCGCGGAACCCCTAGCTTCCGCTCACGCCTTCGCAGCAATCTCGAGCTTCCCGCTTATGAGCTTCGCGCTCATGCCTTCCCGGCAACCCCGAGCTTCCCTCCCACACCTTCGCGGCACCCCCGAGCTTCACACTCGTGCCTTCCCGGCAACCCGAGCTTCTCACTCACGCCTTCACGACACCCCAAGCTTCGCGCTCATCCCTTCACGGCACCCCCCGAGCTTCCCGCTCACTCCTTCGCGGCACCCCCGAGCTTCCCGCTCATGCCTTCCCGGCAACCCCGAGATTCCCGGTCATGCCTTCCCAGCAACCCGAGCTTCCCGCTCACGCCTTCGTAGCACCCCCGAGCTTCTGCTCATCCCCGAGCTTCCGCGCACCCCCGAGCTTTACTCTCACGTCTTCCCGGCAACCCTCGAGCTTTCCCCTCACGCCTTCCCGGCAACCCCCGAGCTTCCACTCATGCCTTCCTGGCACTCCCGAGCTTCTAGGCTCTGGCCTCCCGGCATTCCCAAGTGTTATACTCACATCCCCCCGACATAATACACATTAATGGAACATTGAATTCTTCTACCATTTGTCCTTTGCAACCAATTGAATTCTTTTCGCGTTCCATTAATACAAGCGAAAACCAAACAAATACAAGCTTTCACGTATTCATCGTTCACGAATTACAAACGCTTTCCTTCATGGCACTCATGCAACTTAAACCGAGTGTAACCTCGTCAACTCGACCCCGTTCATTTTTCTTGCGCGCATCAAGCATTTATCATATGCAATTCATATGTTTACACAACCACGTAACCTCGAGTTTATACGTCATAATCGATCATACTCGGTGCCATTTGCATGTATATATCAACATGTATCATGCACCTCGTACATTCGTATATGCCAACGCATATCAAATGCAACTCACATTTGTTGCCCAATACAACAAGCATTCTCCATATGAGTGTTTTTGTCTTTGTTATGCAGGTTAACGAGTCCCTTCTTACTTACGGAGTTCGGGGACTTGTAGGGGCTCAGTGCCGCCCGATTACTTATGCTTGATGACTTCCTGATTATAACTCCCTAACCAAGAAGCTCCTCTTACTTGGAGACTTCGGGGACTTGTAGATACATCTCACTATGTATGGAGGATTTGCTATATCACCAAGCATAAGTAACACCCTCTTGGGGGGCCCACAAGTCATGGTGGGGCCCAATCGAGACATGCATCCCGTAGCCCGATATCCAAGCTACGCCACGGTAGTCGGAAGAGGCAAATACCTCGGTGGGAAGCCACCTTCCCGGCCTTGCCAAGTTACCTTCATAATATGACTTCTACACTAGAATAGTGGGTTTAGCATCCCACATGGAAGAAAATGTAAGATGGAGGGGTTCCCTTACCTATAAAAGGGACCCCTCCTCCTCCTTAAACACCATCCCATTACACACTTTGTAATCCCTTTGGGCCGCAAGGCCCAAACACATAGTACAATATTCAAGTGGACGTAGTCTCCCGCTAAGGCGGAGACGAACCAATATACTTCGCTTGTGTCATTCTCTCTCTCTCTCTCTCTAAAGCTAACTAGAGATCCCATGGATCACTAACGTTAACATTACTGTTTAGTCCCTATAGTATGGCATTGTCCTCATTTCAGTCCCTGCCTTTCTAATTTAAACCCAAAAGTCCCTGAACTCAAAATTTCCAATCCAACTAATCCATTTCCTCCTTTTCATCCGGTAGCTTGCTGACATGTCAGTTTTCGATTTGCCAGCTCAGCGCCACGTAAAACACCAATTTTGTAAAGTGACTAATTTGCCCCTGCTTCATTTTCTTGGAAAATTCCCTCCAAAATGGTTAATACCTCACCACAAACCCTCAAATATTCATCGACAACAGAAACCACAATTCATTTTGCTCCTCAATTCATCAACAACCACAATTCATCAACAAAATAATTCACTCATAAAAATCCATGAACTGAAAATAAGAACACTTTCATTCATAATAGGCATAGTATTTGCAACAACCTAACGAAAATGCTCTAACCTAACAAAAACCATAATTAGAGCATTACATCTGTCATAAATTGTTCAGATTTGTTTGAAATTTAGCTCTAATCATCTTAACAAAAGATTAGAGCTAGCAACTAAGTGACACAGCCCATAGTTGCACAAAAAAGGATGTCAAGAATTAAATTGCTGCCTATGCTAGACATTTCCTATTTTCCATCTCTTGTAACTGACATTTCTCTTAGCCTCTGAGATGTCCTTGTTGATGTTGCTGCCTGCTTGCTTGATGCTGTTGAAGGTTGTGGAGGCCTTGAACTTGTAGGTCTGGTTAGGGTAGATGTAGTTTGGGCTGGTCTGGAGCTTGTAGGTGTGGTTGTAGATTGTGCAGGTCTTGATGTGGATGGAGCAGACCTATTTGCTGCCAACTTTACAGCTTTGGCAGCAGCAAACTTTTTCTACAGAAATAACCATTAAATCAAGTCAGCAACTATTCAAACAAATAGCAGCTAAACATTATATCTGAAGACAAGCTTACCCTTTGATACTCCACTCTCTCCCTTGCTTTCTTCCTCAATTCATTTGCTGACATAGGACCTTTCTTCCATTTCTTCGCCTACAGCAAGCAATAACAATTTCATTGTGTTATAAATTGACCTTTCTTTGTCAAATCAAATTAGTTGAAAGTGTCCTAAAATCAAAAATACCTGATCAGAACCTTGACCTTCTTCATTGCTGACCTTCCTCTTCTTGTTTTCCTTTGGCGGCAAATGCCTTTGACAGGTTTTAACATTATGGCCTACTTGGTGACAATTCCCACACTTTAGGGATCTCTGCTGTCTTCCAAGCTTACCCTCAGGCTTGGTGATCTTTTCAGAGGAATCCTTAATCCTTTGTGTCTTAGGCCTACCCGGCTGCCTTGAATATGCTGGAGGTAAGATTGGTGGATCTTCACATCTTCCCCACAAGTCCATGCTGTTAACAACCCTTATGAAATTGTTATAGATAGCCATATACCTCTTCTTGAAATAACAATCAGCAACATAGTCATCTAGGTCTTGCTTCCTAAAGTGTATGGCTGAAACTGCATGCTTACATGGGATTCCAGTCAAGTCCCACTTTCGGCAGCTGCATGTCCTCAACCTTAGATTTATAACATTCTTGTTTCCTTCTATATTCTCAACTTCAGCTTCATCCCCACCATTGAATGTTGGAGTATAGTCGGTTGCAGCCTTCACCTTGCTCTTCTCCAATACTTGCCTTGGCTTGGGGCAGATATTTCCTTCATAAGCCTCCATTTTTGCCCTTCTCACCTGAATCCTCTTCATAAGCTTCAATCTTGTGTCTTCAGACATGCTGACTGGTGGCTTCTTCCAAGCATCCATAATCCAAGAATTGAAACTCTCACATAGGTTGTTGTCCATAATGTCACAGTTGCTGGTTGTGTTGAAGAATGCCCTGCACCAATGTTTGGGAGGCCTTTCATCTTCTACAAAATGAAAACAGCAGTTAAAACAAACAGATTGTATTCAAATACCTGTCATCCAATTGTAAACATCCTCATCAAGGGCTTTCATCTCCTCCATGTCATCAAGATAGTAAGGCATAGTAGTGGACTTGGTACATTTCCACATCTGATCCTTCATCACTTTTCCAGGGAAAAGTTTTGTGAAGTTAGTCCACATATACCTTACACAAAACCTGATATGTGCACTTGGGACCACCTCCTCAAATGCAGGTTTGAGCCCTTTCTGCTTGTCACTAATAAAAATCCATCCAACTCCATCCTCCTTGATCTCCAAGTCCTTGCATAATAGTTCCAGAAACCAGATCCATGAGTCCTATTCTCCATCTCAACCATTGCATATGCAACAACCCAGCTTGTGTTATTGGCATCTAAACCCACTGCTGTCAAAAGATGCCCCCCAAAAGCACTTTTCAAGTGTGCACCATCCAAGCCAATCACACTTCTACATCCAGCCTTGATTCCATTCTTGAGGGCTCCCAAGCAAATGCACATTCTCTTAAAGACTGGATTCTTGGAAGTGCTGCTAAAATCACACTTAATATCCACTGTAGTATCTAGATCAGCCCTCTTCAGCTCATTTCCATAGTCTCTCAACCTTGCAAACTGAAACTTTATAGAGCCGTCAACTTCCAGCAAAGCTGACCTCTTGACCTTATAAGCCATTTGGCTAGAAACCCTCGCTCTAATACTGGCAGACATTACATTAGCTAGTGAATCTGCAACAACAAATGATAATTTGATTAAACTCACATTCAAATAGCTTATAGGAAAAAACCCTAAACCATGAATTTTTCAAGTAAATTTACCTGGTTTCCAATGTTCATTGACAGCAATCTGGTCCTTGAACTTTGCTACTAAGAATCTTTGTTTCACCATGCTGTTGTTATACTTCCTTGTGCAAGTGTGTTTTGGATTGTAACCCTTGATCATCAAAGTATCCTCATGTTGCATTTTTGAAGCATACAGCTTAAAAGGGCAATCTTGCTCCTTGCATATGACCCGTAGTCTTACTTTGTCATTCCTCAAAAAAATATACTCCCATCCGCCTTGTATAGCCATCTCCCTAAGAGCATCTCTCAAAATCTGAACTGTGCCAAACATCATCCCCAACTTGAAAACAAGCCTTCTCATATCAGTTTTAGGATTAAAGTACAACCCTATCTCCTCCTTTTCTCCATCAGAGTTGACAATGTAATTAGGTGGTTCCTCATCAGACTCTTATTCAGCAAACATGTCTTCATTATCTTCAAAATCTGGTTCCTTATGTGTGGTTCCAACAGTACCCTCACTCTCTCCTTTTTTGTGTGAAGCTTCTTCATGCTCGACATCATCCAACCAATCATCATCATCATCTACCCCATACTGATCATAGTCATCATCCTTCGGTATAGGATTGTAGTCATCATCCTCACTGCTAGATGTCCGATCTTCATCTTCATGGTCAACCTCAATGCCCTCACTACCACCATATGACTGAAGATAATCTAGAAGGTCAACAACACATTGTCTACACCACTTGAGCTTACTCCTAAACCACTTGAACCTGCTCCTACAACACTAGAACCTGCAACTACCCTACTTGAACCTGCTCCTACATCACTTGAACCTGCAACTACCCTACTTGAACCTATTCATGCACTTGACTGCCCTATTTTTCTTGGACCTTGCACACCACTTGAACCTTGCCCTACACCACTTTCCTTACCCATATCAGATGGTATTGTATATTCCAGCAGCTTCTGTTTCCCTTTTTCCTTTGGATCAACTCCACAAGCATTGCTACCTTGGGTAGGCACATGGTCCTCAAGCTCATGAATGACTACTCCCTTATTAGGTCTACATCTAGGCTCATCGGGTAGCTCTTCTATTACAACACTGCTACCAACTTGACTAAACAAGAAGTCTTCATAAATGAACAAGTCATCATCTATATCTTCTGGTCCCTTGTGGTCCAAGTACAAAATTATCAATCTCCAAAAAGGAACAGCAGTACACAGTGACCACATCAAAATCAGTCACCAACTTTGTCAACTCGTCTCCTTCATCACCAACCCGGTACCAATAATCAATCCTTTGATCTGCATAAGCTGGATTTAGCTGCTTAACCATATTATCAACTTCAACAAGGGACATCCTATCTTTGTCCACATTGTCATAGTAAACTACCTTCCCTCCAACATAGTTGTTGCCACTTATGCACCCTCCATGGAATATCTTCATTGTAAAATAGTCTGGATGAGTTGCATAGGTCAATAAAAAGCATTAGTTACTTAAGCCAACAATTAATAAAGACTCACAACCACTACTCTTTGCCTCTTAAAAGAGGTACAACAGAAAATAGAAAGGGGACACAAGAAGACAACAATACCACAAACAGCCAAACCATTCACATGGGAGACTAAAGAATTCACTCTATGCTAGGACCACACATAGCATTACTAGGACCCAATATGAAAAGCCAGAATCAGTTCAACAACAACTTGGCTATGCACACGGTCTCAACAACCTAGCAGCTTCACAAACTATATCAAACACTCATTTTCATACTTTACACCTCACACCAACCCTCAATCTTAGCTATAAATAGACATCCCCAAACATAGAAACTCAGAAAGCTAAAAAGCCACAAACTTTTTGGAAACCCTACAAATCGACCCCAGCAAACCATAGCAAAACCCTTTAGATCCAACACCAATCATTTGAAAATGAATATTTCGACAAAAAAAAGTTAACATAGTCATCCACAAACCCAGTAAATTTAAAACCCCCAAATTTTTTTTTTCAAAAACCCTAGAAACGATGACCATCAATCAGTACACACAAATCGCAGCTCGAAACTCACCATAATTAGGGAGCTCATCATTTTGGCCTCCTTCATCTCGAGAAACCCAAACATCGACGTCCATCACCACCATGTCGCCACCGCTATTTATCGAGTTGCAACTCTGATCGTTCACTATTCTAGCCGGATTTCACTTTCAAGTGTACCACTTTCGAACTTGAACGGGATCGAAATCGGAATTATGGATTTGGGGATTATGGGGTTAGGGATTGCAGGTTTGGGGATTACGGGTTTGGGAGAAAGCAGGGTCGAGGTTTTCAAATTTTAGGGTTTGAGAGGAATTACGGGTTCTAGCTGTCTCAAACGATCGTAATAGAGGCCAAGGGCAAATTAGTCACTTTACAAAATTGGTGTCTTACATGGCGCTGAGCTGGAAAATCGAAAACTGACATGTCAGCAAGCAACCGGATGAAATAGAGGAAATGGACCCGTTGGACTGAATATTTTGAGTTCAGGGACTTTTGGGATTAAATTAAAAAGGTAGCTAGGGACTAAAACGAGGAAAAAGTAATACTTTAAGGACTAAACAGATTTTTCCCCTTTTTAATATTACCAACCAAACATGAGTCAGAACTCTGAACCACACTATAGTACAATTACGTATATGTATTGAATCAAAAACATGAGTCCGAACATAGATGCATTAAAGGGTTACGAAACAGGACGACGGTTCAACACCACACCTCCGGCAGCAGTGTCCTTTGAAAACTTGATCTTGATTGTTTTAAGCCTGGCTACAGCCTCCTGCATGTTTGTCCTCTCTTCTGGTGATTCTGCTGAACAAGCAACAGCTAATCTCATGATGGATGATAAGCACTCCCTCTTGCTCACAAAGTCATGATCCGCCTCTGTTCCAAGTAAAGTAGCATCCGCAACTTCAGCTATCGCATCCGCATCTAGAAAACTTGCAACCCATTGGTTAAATCTCATGTCCCCAACAAAGATCTCATCGGTTGGCTTCCTTCTTGTGAATGTTTCCATCACTACAATACCAAAACTATACATGTCCCCTCTTCTGGTCACTATTCCTTCCATTCCATACTCTACATATATAAAATTGATTTCAAAACAAAAATACTTTTATAATTAAGGACAACATACATAATTGAAAGATAAAGTACAACACCTGGAGCAATATACCCAATTGTGGCTAGGGTCATGGTTTGAGTCATAGAATCTCCTCCACCCAAGAGTCTCGCAATACCAAAATCAGCAACTTGTGCAACCATATCATCATCTAGTAGGATGTTGCTTGGCTTCAAATCACAATGGACAATAGGTACTTCATAACCATGATGAAGGTACTCCAATGCCGATGCAACATCTATCATTATATCCAACCTCTGCATTATGTTCAAAGAAGAATTCTGAGAGTACAACCGCTTCTCAAGGCTCCCATTAGGCATGTAATTCAGCACAAGACCTTTGAAATCAATTTGACTGCAGCAACTGATGACTTTGACAAGATTTCGGTGACGAACATTACTTAGCACTTCGCATTCAACCTCAAAACTTGTAAATGCCCCTTCTAACTCCAAATTGAAAACCTTTATCGCAACCTCTATCCCATCTGACAATATTCCTTTATATACTGAGCCAAAACCCCCAATACCAAGTAAGTTGCTTTCACTGAATCCATCTGTTGCATGCAGGAGCTCTAGGTATGAAACTCTTCTCCATAAAACTTGAGGCGTTAAGATAGTATGTGCTGCAGCTTTAGCATTCTTTTTTCTGCGGAACATCAACATCCAAAATATGGAGGTCGCTAGAAGCATTGCTGACAAGATTCCCGGAATAACATATTTCAAGATAGACATACTAGTTTTTGTTTTGCAAGGTGGAACTTGAAATTGGGATGCCCCACAGAGTCCATGGTTTGAAATAAATGATTCAGCAGAGAAGTTTTTGAAAGGACCACCGGTTGGAATTTCTCCTTGGAGTATGTTGAGAGACAGATTCAGATACTTGAGATATGAGAGTGCTTCTAGAGACTTTGGAATCACTCCAGAAAGATTGTTCTGAGATAAATCCAATTGTTCTAAGCTGACACAGGTTACAAAGGAACTTGGAATAGGGCCTTCTAGATTATTATGTGCTAAGAAGAGAGTGATCAAATTCTGTAAACTCCCAATGCTGCTTGGTATACTGCCAGATAATTGGTTGTATGATATATTTATGTATGTAGCAACTTTCAAATTACCAACACCACCTGATAGAGGTCCAATTAGAGAATTGGATGACAGGTCTATTTTCAAGATATCTGTAAGTCCCCACAAGGTAGATGGTATTGTGGAATTCAACAAATTGGAACATAAGGATAAAGCTCTTAGAGATGTTGTTAGATTACCCAAGCAGGAAGGTACAGAACCAAAGAGTTGATTCACACCCAAATCCAATTCAACTAAGTTTTCTAGTTGACAAAGTTCATTTGGAATGTATCCTTGCAATTTGTTATCATACATAAACAAACCTTCAAGATTCAGTAGTCTTCCCATTGAGCTTGGAATTGGCCCGCTCAATTGATTTACTTCAAGGCCTAAACCTGTCAAGCTACTCAAGTTGCCTATATCACTAGGGATGTTACCTCTCAAGCCGGAAGATCTAAAACTAAGATGTTGAAGTGATGTAGAGAAATTATTGAAGGAAAACGGAAGCTTGGTATTTAATGGATTGCTTTCAAAGGCTAAATGCCTCAAATTTCTAAGATTTGCCAGACAAGACAAAATATTAACTTCTGGAGTAGAGGTATCAATGGTCAAATTATTGCTGAACAATGCGAGCCATTCAAGGTTTGTCAAGAGGCACAGAGTGCTTGGAATAAATCCAGAAAAAAAGTTATCTGCCAGGACTAGAATCCGAAGCTCAGAAGCATTGGAGATGGATTTGGGGATTACTCCACTGAGGTGATTCTTTCCTACTTCAAACTCTTCTAGGTTTGGAAGCCCAAGGCCTAAGTTTGTTGGCAGGCTACCTAAAAGCTGATTGAAGCTGAGATGTAATGTTGTTATTGTGGACATATTGAAGATTGAGGATGGGATATAGCCATTTAGATTATTATCACTGAGTGATAACTTCTCTAAATTTGGAAGATAACCAATTTCATATGGTATAGTACCTGCAACAATTATATCAACACCTTGACATTATTAGATACAAGAAAATAGCGTGAGAACATTTTTATTTTTATCTTTATTTCTTTTGCTGAACATGGGAAAGTGAGGAGAAACGTAAAATTGAGAGAAAAAGATAGGGGGTGAAAAGAAAATAAATAGTAAAAAATTTAATTCAATTAGAAAATTAGTAACGTTCTTTTATTAAATTATGTAAAACAGGTGTAAATTTGTCTAAATAATGATGGCTAGAAACAATATAATATTATTATCAAAATATAAAATGACCATATATATCATCTTTTGAATTGATAATTCTATGAACCGATTTATAAAAATATATAATGGTAATTAAGTATATGAAATTGAGATTATGAATACCTGTCAAGCTGTTCGTGTCAAGCCAAATCTCCATTATCTGGGTTAAGTTCCAAATATATTTGGGTATTCTTCCACTGAACTTGTTAACCTCTAAGTTTAATAGAAGAAGTTGTTTGCATTGCCATAACTTGGATGGAAGTGGACCATCAAACTGATTGGAAGCCAAATTCAAACCTTGAATATTTGGAAGATTCTGACATATATTGTCGGGAATTCTACCATTCAAGTTGTTTCCATAGAAAGTTAGAGTAGTCAAAGATGACATGTTGAAGACAATCATAGGAATGGGCCCTTTTAAGACATTTTCTTGCACATACAACTTTTCCACATGATTCAAAGTGCCAATCTCGTTTGAAATTTCTGAAAAATCAACACACATTCTAGCTTATACAATATATATGATATACTCCATACTATTTTCATAAGATTAAAGTAAATTTAAATATGGGACACACAAGTTAACTAATTATCCATTTTAATCAACAAAATCAATGGAAGTCATACCTTCAAAATTATTATTATCAAGGTATATCTCCTTCAACATTGTTAGGTTCCTGATTTCACTGGGTATTCTACCTGTTAATAACTATTTATTAGATATCAATCTGCTTACCTTAACAAGCTAGGGTGTCAATCATATATAATTGAGAAAACTTATAATCATTACCACACATTGGTTACTTGGGAATAAATCATGATATATAAGAACAAAATAAGATGATTATTAAAAATATGCAGTTGACTTTACAACTGTCAAATAGTTCGAGCTAATATCAATCGTTTTTATATGGGTTCAGTGATGAATGTTAATGGGTATGCTATGTAATAAAAACGAGTGGATTACATTGTGACCATATGGATGGAAGTGGACTGTCAAGCTAGTTGTAAAAAAAATCCAACTTTTGAATGTTCCAAAGATGTTGACATATATTGTCCAGAAGACTTCCGGTCAAGCTATTTTCATATAGGATCAAAATAATCCAAGAAGACATGTTGAAGACAGCTATAAGAATACCCCTTTTAATTAAGGCATTGAAGTTCACTGACAACTTCTTTAGGTGATCTAAAGCGCCAATCTCATTTGGTATTTCTTAAGAATTAAGAATTATATATTATAGTTGATCATCTCTATACGAAATTGTTACCATAAAGGTATATCTCCTACAACGTTGTTAGCTTTCCAATTTCTCTTGTTGTGCAATAATTATTACTTAAAAAAATAAGCGTATATTATACCTTAACATGCTAGCTACGGTGTTAATAGATTAGGCTTCCAGATAATTTGGTGACAGATAAGTTTAGTTCATACCTGAGAGTCGGTTATAACTCAGATCAATTATTTGCAGAGCAGATAAGTTGAATATTGTAGCTGGGATGGAACCGGAAAATTGATTACCATAAAAACTGAATTCTTGAAGTTTGGACAAGGACCCAAACCATGACGGAATCACTCCCATAAACTTGTTGTATCTCAAGTTAATAAACTTCAACCGGCGCAGTCGTGCCAATTCTTGAGGCAACGTACTATGAAAAGTATTATTTCTGAAGTCCAGATCAATAAGAAAAGATAAGTTGCCTAGCTCCGGAGGAATGGTGCCTGTGAGACCAAAGTAAGAGAGGTTCAACTCTGCGATTCGATGATGGCGTGCACCACAAGTGACTCCAACCCAGTTGCAAACAGGGGTAGTGGTTGACCAGTTGGTGAAGACTATGTTTTGAGGGTCATTGGTGATACGGGCTTTGAGAGCAAGAAGAGCAGACCAGTCTGTGGTGATGTTAAGGTTGGTTTGTGCTGCCACAGATAAGCAGCTAGCCGCCTCACAACAGATCAAGTATATCAGGAAGAACCAAGTAACTCTCTCCATTGTGTGAATAATGGATATGCAAAGTGTGTTGAATTGTTAACTAAGACAGAGAAGAGTTACAGGCAAAACTGGCTGGAGATAGTTCAATATATACACACACACACACACACTACTAGTTCAGAGAAATTACCCATCTGCTCTTATTTTTCAACCAGCATAAGCAAGCTCACAACACGTCCAAGGACTTGACTAGTAGACAGATAAATGTGATTGACAAGGAAATGTGTGGATTACATTGTTAGTGGAAGAAATAATGAATCCAAGAGAAGATTGACAAGGAAATGTGTGGATTGAATTGTTAATGGACGGAATCATCAATATCCAAGTAGAGGTTCATAGTAGCTAGACTTCATTTGTGGAGAGAATGATGGAAATACGGAAAAGACAATCAATGACTTGAACAACAAATGGACCCATAAAAGTAGACTTGAGTGTTCCCCTTTCTCGCTCAATCACAAAGAATACTCTTTTTAGATGACCATGTTTTCAGGATTTTAGCTCTCCATTTAATAAAATAAAATAAAAGGCTCCTTTTTGGTTAAAAGTACTACATTTTTTTTTTACTAGATTAAGAATTGGGAAAAATGCTCATATGGTAACTTAGCTATCATGAAATGCACTTTTTGATTCTTACAAATTTTTATAGAGTCTGGTGATACATTTATTATCCTTCCATTGCATATCGTTCTTCCGTTAGATAAGCCAAGAGTGTGCCAATCTGATCAGAGATGTAGCTAAGTGTATGAATAGATATCAGACTTGTTTTACTGTGCTTGAAATTATCTCTGATAAATTCTAAAGTCTACATGGATTCAAAACCTATCTATGACTCTACATGTATACAATTCTGATTTTCATTTTATTGTATGACAAATAAAATTGAGTTGAATCTATAGTCTGGCTTTCTTGTGGAAATTGAGATTGCAACCATTAGATCATCAAGCTTAAGCTTTTATGGCAGGACAAAGAATGTTATCAAACTAGTATACAACATGTGCTTGAAGACATATACAATTAATATGCAGTTCAGGCAAAATATACACACACTACTAATTGAGAGAGGTTAGCTGTCTGCCCTTGTAGGGGATGGAATAATCAATCCAATAGAAGGCTCATAGTGGGATTAGTGGCTAGACTTCATTTGTGGTGAGAGTGATGGAAATGCGGGAAAGACAAACACAAAGACTTGACTACTTATAGATGCCAGTGGATGAGATCATCAATCCAATAGAAGGTTCATAGTGGCTAGACTTCGTTGGAGAATGTAATGGAATTGACAAGCTCAAAGACTTGAACAAAAAATGGAACCACTCAAGTATGACTTCAGTGCTCTCCCTTGTCGATCGCACTAAAAAAAAAAAACTGAGCTTCAACCACGATATGAATTTGTGTGCATTGATCCCAATAGGCACACTTTTTTGTGATCCACTTATAACAAATCAATTTAACCCTTAGAATAGTTTGTTGGAATGCCTGATCCACATCACAAAATGTTCATCATGCATATAGCTGCCAAGTAGATGAACCCACAATGTTCTGTGGACAACAAAAACTACACAAGTCCAAGCAACATCGACGTAGACATGCAATAGAAACATATAAGTCCAAGTAAAAATCTATATATTATCAAACGTTGTGTAAAAACATAGATAGATAAATTATTGTACCTAACTAGTTTGGAGTACATTCTTGCTGTGTAACTTTGCTTCAAGATGATAGAGGAGGCTTATTGACCAATTTGATATAGCCACATAAAATTCATTGTACATTGATCCATCAAACTAGCTTGCTTAACTTTGTCAAGTAAAATAACAAGAAATGCCTATTACCGGCCTGCTGTATAGTTTAAAACTTCGAAAATCATTCCATCATAGATTAGTAATATCTTGTCCTAGTATGAATTGGAGTATTCATGGAAAAAATATTTGGTCCTTTCTGAGGCATAGTGAGGATGTCATAGTTGAAGCTGTCAAAAATAGCCAAACAATAATTACAAAACAATAACAATTCAAAACAATTCCTTATGGAAGTGAGCAAACTTGTCTACCAACATTAATGTTAGAAATTCTGATGGAAATCCTTTAATTGTTGCTTGTAGGAATTTTGGTTCTACTAATATTTTAGTTGCAGAAGCTATTGTTTTGAGGGAAGGTCTTCGTACAGCTTTTCTTCAAAAAGTCTCTCCTGTAGAAGGAGATTCAAAGCTTCTGATTGATAGCATATTGAATAGAACATCTACTCCCTGGAAAATTCACATCCTGGTTAGAGATATCAAGCGATTGGCTTCTCAACTCCATAATATAATTGTCAGACATATCTTCAGAGAAGCTAATTTTGTAGCTGACCAATTGGCATCTTTAGCTTATGAACATTAGAATCCTAAGGTCTGGTTTTCTTGCTTACCCATTCTGGTGTCCCCAACATTCCATTTGGATTAGCTAGTGTTGGATCATAATTCATATACATATTTGTGCCCTAAAACATGGAAATTACTTGTTTTAAAGTCTAATTTAATGTTGACTAATCTAATTCCATTATTCCCCTAAACTTGTATTTTTACTTAACCTTTGTGTTTATTTATATATATTTATTATGTTTTTCTTATCATGCTAGTAAATGATGGAGAAGCATGGAAATGCACTAAAAAGTCAACCTTAGCACATTTTCCTGCTCCGGCTAGGAGGAGAAAGTGAGCTAGACAAGGAAGGAGGGATGGCAGCCTGATCAAAAGAACCCCAAATGAGTTAAAACTTTCCAGATCCATTCTAGACATCCTAAGGATCATTTATGATGAAAAGTACAAGAGCTAGTTTAGAGTGGAAGACCTTCAAAAATCGGTCCAAGTTTCTGACTAAAAGACAAAAATGGTAAAATCGGACCTGTACGGATTCCGCCAGCATTTCCTGCCAAACCATGGTGAACTAAGCTCTAAAATTTTACCAGGATGATTTACACGTATCGAGGAACATTTGGTGTGCAGAAGTTGAAGGCCAATTCCGAAGTGTCGGTGGAGATTCAATTGAAGGAAGCTTCAGAAGCAGAAAACGAATCCTAGTCGAATAAGGGTAACTTGGCTGAAAATCCATTTTGGACGGTTTTTCTGTGCATTTTTGGAAGGTTTATGATGCTGAGATTGTCAAGGAAAGCCCTAGAAGAATCATACAAGACTCTGCAAGATTAATCTATCATATTATCTTATGGATAATAGGCATCCTTTGCACACTTTCTCTCCCTTGCTTGTCACCTTGACTTTGGTGACCCAAAACCACTCCAACACTGTTCATTTTCATGCTTCTCATGCATAATAAAGAGAGCTAGCTGCTCCTCTCTTCTCCCTTAGCTATATTTTTATACTTTACTCTCTTTAATAGCTCATCATTACTTCCTTCTTTTTACTCCATCTCTTCCATACCATTTTCCCTTATTTTTAGGATCTATTACCACTCTCATACTCCACCTCTATGCTTCTTATAATGCTTGAGCTACTCCCTTTTTCTTCCATTCATCATTTTACTCTTCTCTCTCTTATCTATATAAGCATCCCTTCATTATACTCTTAAACCATCACCCATTCCACCCCATTACATCTTCTTTTTCTCTTCATCTCCTTCATAAAACCTCCATATTCGCCTCCCAAAATCCAAATCCATACTCCCCTTAATTACTACTCCATCTCCTCCACCTTCCACCAGCATAAACTCCATCACTACCACTCAAAATTAGCTAAAGCATATCTTCATCACCATTCCATTCATCCACCGTCAACAAGAAGTCTATCATCCATCCATTCCACCATCAAGAAGGATCTAAGGAGCAATCAAGGAGGACAAGGAGGAGCTAGCCATCAATTTGTCAAGCTTTAACTAGTTCGCTCTTTCCTTAAATTCCTTCATTTTCCTTGATGTATTTTAGATTTGGTGTTAATTTGTATGAATATGAGTGAGTAGTTACTTTTTTGGGGCTAGGCTAGGGCTCAATCTTTTATGGATTGATGCTATAATATGATGTTATGCAATTTTCTTTAACATGCCTACATGCTAGTTCAAGAGTTGAATGCATATGCTTAGACTTTACCACTTTGAGTATGTGTGTTTGTTATGTCATGATATAATGTTTAGAGATTGGTAACCTTTGAATGTTAAGCATGAAAGCACACTAGGTGTGCATGTAGGGGTTGTGAATTACAATCACTCAGAGATAAGATTGGTTGGTTTGCATGATTTCTTCATCTCCAAACTTTATGCACTTAGGGTAATGCACTAAATACTTAACCGGGTTGAAATGCATGACTTAAGTAGTTAAGTAGTACACCCGAGAGGGGTTGCTTGATATCACAAAAGGATCATGTCCCTTGTCATACCCGAGAGGGATGCAAGGAGAGAAATTTGTTAATTAATTTAGCATCATTTATATTGAAATGCATCAATACTTGCAAGGGAGGTTAGTGGTAGACAATCTAAATCTTAACTTTCATCCATTTGATCACTAATTTAGTTTAGAGTAATTTAGTTTACATTTGAGCATCTAGTTATTTTCAATTCAAAACTAAATTCAAAAACCAAAATCAAATCACTACTCCATCTTGCACATACTCACCATAAGCCTAGATTTCCTTGTGATTCTAAGTTCGTGATTGTACATTTGCATATTGTAGCTCTCCTTCGGTTCACATCCTAGCTAGTGAAAGGAATCCAATCCTCATGGATTCGACAACCTTTCTTAAATCCTTATACTATTACTTGTACCCCTTATACTTGAGGGTTGCTATTTGGCTAACAGCTGGAAGGGGGTGTTGTTTGTGGTTTTTCCTTGTAACTTTTTTCTATCATAAAAAAATAAAAAATAATGTTTAACAATTTATAGAGGAATTGAAAACATAAATTAAGGCACATATAATATGAGATCCTACCAAATTAAACCCAAATGTAGGAGTAAAAGGTGATACACACCAAGCTATCTCTTACCAAACTGGTTGGTACAAGAGAAAATGTCATCGGTGACAACCCAAAGTTGTCGTAAAAAGTCAAAATTTCTCGCTGAATTGAAAATACGACGACTTTGGGTTGTCGCAACTAGTTGTCGCCTTATGTGTTTTACTGATTGTCAAAAGCGACGAAATTACACGGTTGTCGCTTTTCCAATATGTGACGCAATTGGTTCCTCGCATATCACAACTTGTGACACTCACAAATGTGTTACCAAAAACTATATGCGAGACTTTATATTTGTCACTGTTTTTAATATACGAGGCTTTGTTTACGTCGCATATTCCATATGCGAGGTTTGGATGTTTGTTGCATTTTCAATTGGCGACGCAATTCGTTCCTCGCATATGACATCTTGCAAGACAAGAGAGTGCGTTACAGAATGCTATAAGCGAGACTTTATATTTGTTACAATTTCCAATATAGGAGACCTTGTTTACGTTGCATATTCCCTCTGCGAGGTTTATATGTTTGATCGAAAATTTATATGCGAGACTTTTTCATGTTAATAGGTTATTTCTTTGCCGATGGTCCTTCATGTTAATAGGTTATTTCTTTTAACTCATCATACTATCAAAAATTCTGTTGTAGGATTAGAGAAGATTGATCATGCTTTTTCATGTACCTAATATTAACTCAAGTGTCTATTGTTGTTGTACCAAGACTTCACTGAAACAATCTACTTTTGTCCTAAGGCAGGAGAAACGTCTCTGCAGCGAAATGGGGTTACCCCCACCCTTTTACCTTAAGATGGAAGAAGTCATCTCAATTGAAATCTTCAGCGGCAATGTCACCAAAAGATCAGATGCCCATCACCTGTTCAAGATTGAACCTAGTAAAATTGACAGGGTCTACGGTCGACATGCTTGTGAAAAGGGGATTGCACAGTCTTGATGTGATGGGCATGCCTGGCTCCTTGCTCAGTATTGATGTGATGCCTGGCTCCTTGCTCAGGGGGTCTACGACATATTCACAACTTTGAAAGTCTCCTTGCTCAGTCTTATTAGCATCGTTCAATGTAGACCCTCTTTTGAATCTCTTTAGCTGGAGACCCAAACACGTACAAGACACAGCTAAAGAATAGGTTATCCCTCCCTTGCTTTATTAAACGATACATACCAAGTTTGATTTGAAGTTATTGATTCCGGTGGAGAAATTCGTGTAACATGTTGAACAGAAACGTTCTACTATGCAATGTTATCCCAGTAAAAGTCATTGCCTAATTATTTTTTTGTGAGAAAATTAAAGTTGTCACATAAACATTAACCGACAACTCGTACAGGTAGTCGTCTAATTGGTTTTCAGCGAGGAAGTTCAAGTTATCATACAAACATTAAGCAACAACCTGCACAAGTCCTCACTTAATTGGTCGTTTGCAAGAAAATTAAAGTTGTCACATAAACATTAACCGACCACTAATAGAAGTTGTCGCCTAATTGGTTTCTAGCGATGAATTTTAAGTTGTCACATAAACATTAAGCGACAACTTGTTGAGCTCGTCGCCTAATTGGTCTTTTGTGAGAAAATTAAAGTTGTCACATTAACATTAACCGACAACTCGTAAAAGTTGTCGCCTAATTGATTTTCAGCGAGGAAGTTCAAGTTGTCACGTAATCATCAAGCGATAACCTGTAAAAGTCGTCACCTTATAGGCTTTTTGTGAGAAAATTAAAGTTGTCACATATACATTAATCGACAACTAGTAGAAGTTGTCGTCTAATTTATTTTCAGTGAGGAAATTCAAATTGTCTCATAAACATTAAGCGATAACCCATTAAAGTTGTCGCCAAATTGATTTTCAGAGAGGAAATTCAAATTGTCACATAAATATTAAGCGACAACCAAATAAATTTGTCACCAAATTGATTTTCAGTGAGGAAGGTAAGGTTGTCACATAATTATTAACCGACAACTCACAGAAGTGGTCACTAAATCAGTATTCAGTGACAGAAATCTAGTTATCACATAAACATTAAGCGACAATTCACAGAAGTCGTCGCCTAATTAATCTTTTGCGAGAAAGTTAAAGTTGTCACAGAAACATTAACTGACAACTGGTAGAAATTGTCGCCTAATTAACATTTTGCGAGGAATTGGGTGTCGCATAATGTCATATGGGCGACGACTGTCAATTTCTTGCAAATTCCTACTTTATGCGACAAATTGGTTGTCGCCGATGGGATCATGTGCGACAACTGAAATTTCCTCGTATTTGCCAAGTTTTTGCGACGATTTTTGGGTTGTCACAATGAAATTCCTCGCTTTTGCTATTTTCTCTTGTAGTGAGTGTACACTACTATTAAAGGCAGGTTAGTTGTCTGCCTTTAGTCCTTTACTCACAATCAGCATATGAAAGTATGAAACCTCAAAACACGTTCAAAGACGTGACTAGGTATAGATATTATGATTGACAAAGAAATGTGTGGATCAAATTGTTAATGGACGGAATCGTCAATCCAAAGAAGGTTCATAGTAGCTAGACTTCATTTTTGGATAGAGTGATGGAAATGCGTAAAGAACAAGCTCAACGACTTCAACAACAAATGGACCCATTAAAGTAGACTTGAGTGCTCTCCCATTAAAGTAGAATTGAATGCTCTCCTTTATCAATCAATGGCAGAGAAGACTTTTCTTAGATGGCCCCTTGAGACCAATTTGTAATGATTTAGTTTGTTTGTGTTTTTTTTTTTTTAGCTCTCCATGTAACAAAAAAAAAAAAATCTCCTTGGTTAAAAGTACTACATTGAATTAAGAATTGGGTAAAATGCTCATATAATACTTCAACTATCACGAAATACACTTTTTCGTTCCTACAAATTTTTAGGGAGTTTGGTGGTACATTTACTATCCTTCCGTTGCATATCCTTCTTCCGTTAGATGAGCGAGGAGTGTGTGAGTTTGATCAGAGATGCGACAAGTGAATGAAGAGATATTAGACTTGTTTTACTGTGCTTGAAATTATCTATGACAAATTCTAAAGTCTACATGGATTCAAAACCTATCTATGATGTTGTATGCAATTTTTCATTTTCATTCTATGGTATGACAAACAAAACTTATCTATAGTCTGGCTTTCTTATGGAAATTGAGATTTCAACCATTAGATCATCAAGCTTAAGCTTCTATGGCAGGACCAAGCAGTGGTAGAGGCAGGAGTGTATATAAATGGGGGCAAAAAAATTTCTTTCTTTCTAACTATCCTCTACTCGGTAGAGCTTCGGGCCGCTTTTGAACATGCAGACTACCGGAACCGGCCTAAAGCCAAACCCAAACCTGAACCCTAATGAAATAAATAAATTTTCTCCACTTGGTCAGTGCTGTTAGAAGCGTGGCTGATGTGGAGGAGATCAAGACCCATTAGGGGAAGAAGGCGCTGTGCATTGAGGAACTGAGGGAGAGGAATTGAGGGAGTGCCGAACCGAGGGAAGATGAAGAAGATGAAGAAGAATCTGAAGAAAAAGGGAGAGAAAAAAAAACTGAAGAAGAATGAGATAGAGAGGAGAACAAGAGTTGAGAAAGATTGATAAAAAAATAAAAATAAAAATAAAAAAACACAGAGAGAGTAAATATGATGATGGGCAGATGATCGATCTCTAGTTTTTGGAGGAGAAGCAGAGTTGGGGTTGACTGGCTGAGGAGGAAGAAGAAGAAGAACTGAAGAAGAGAGCAGAAGAAGATAGAGAAGAAGAGAGAAGGAAATGAATCGTTTTGCTGAGGTAGAGGAATAATGGAATATTTATATTGCCACTTGGAGAAGTAGTGGAGTACCCAAGTTATTATTAATATGTATTAACATGATCAGTGAAGCATGGGGGCAAAAAGATGATTAATGAACAAAATATATGATTGCACTCGGCCTGAATTGGCTCCGCCCCTGGGACCAAGAATGTTATCAAACTAGTACACAACATGTTATCAAGGTTCATATACAATTAGTATGTGGTTCAGGCAAAATAAAAGACAGCAGTAACATCAAATTCTAGCATCCTCTAACTCTTCACCGTTCTAACAACAATAAGCAGCAATCGACAACGATCAACCATAGAAATTCCAAGATTTGCATATTCCTCAAGAATCTCGCACATAATATTCAGACATCTTGTTAGTAGTGATTCCTCCTCACTGATGAGTTGCTGCAACCAGCAAGATTGCACATAAAGAATTAAAGGTTTATTAGAAGCGCATCATCTTATTTGAGGGAACATGAAACCTAGTCAACATAAGGAAATAAAAGGAATTCATAGGTATAGGTCCAAGTTAAAAGTTAAAACAATAAAACACGGCACATTCTGTTAAGCAGTACTTTTAAAACCATTGCCAAAATCAAATTTAGAAGCAGTCTTTTGAGATTGTTGGTGATTCGGAAATAATATCATTGGGGAACCTTCTCTCTTAGTAAAGGACATTTGAAGACTGCAGCTTTGAACTTCAGGCCATTTGAAGATTTGAACTTCAGGAA
Organism: Rosa lucieae; assembly: GCA_024704745.1. Classification (NCBI taxonomy): domain Eukaryota; kingdom Viridiplantae; phylum Streptophyta; class Magnoliopsida; order Rosales; family Rosaceae; genus Rosa; species Rosa lucieae. The sequence continues at coordinate 25,688,185 of CM045493.1, read as the reverse complement.
GAGAGGGTAGTCTTTCAAATGGGAAAGACTGAGCATTCGAGAGAGACAACTCTCAGGGGCCAAGCGCTCTCACATTATTGAACTCTCCCGCCGGTAACTGATCGCATTTCGTCTCTCGAATCTAATCAGTTTGATTTGTTCTAGCTAATTCTTCTTGAGTGGTTGATTTTGCTGTTTGTGTAGGTTGCGACATCGCGGTCTTGATTGGAGCAGGTTGCATTGCCATGGGGATTGTTACCTTGCTCATCAGTGATTGGCTATTGTGGACCCTGCCTCAGGAGATCAGCCGCCTCTACAACGAGGACGAGACCGTCATTGTCATGGTACTCTCTTTTAGCTTTGCATTCTCAAACTTTGATTCGGATGAAGATTAGTTTTGTATTCTATTGGGCAAAAGATGAAATTTATAGTTTGCTTAGCTAGAATTGGGAGATGATGCCAAATTTACTTAGCTATCATTACCAAATTAATAGAATGGGATATCTGAATTAGCTTGAATTTTTGAGCAGTGGATTCTGAGCTCTGTAATGCTGTATAATTAGTTTGATTCATGGTTATTGGTCTATGGAAAATTAAAGCATTACATGTGCTAGTGGCAGCTGGTTTTAGATTGAGTTAGCAAGTATAAATTTGTAACTGTTGATTAACTTTGATGCTAATAAACTTCTCTTTCTGAGGCTTTTACTAAGCCGAGCAGAGTTCAGAGTTTAAAATAGGTTTTCGATATTGGTTTGGCTTATATACTTAACTTACTACCGTTGATCATTAGATATGTTGAAGCTTTAATTATCTCGCACATTTTTAAACTGTTTTATATTTTCTTTGCAGGATCAATTTGGTTTGCTTCAGAAATGAAAGCTATAAGTGATGATTGTGAAAGATTCATATCTTTTCCTCCTGGGCATTTATACTCTAGCAAACAAGGTAAGTTGAGCTGAGCTCTAGTTACTAATAACGATTTGGTTCATGAATCAACTAACAGCCTTTTAGTCTGCAAAAGTTTTAATATAAATCTTCTAAGATCAGCATACTTCTTATTATGATGTTTTTGCCCATTTGACAGCGATATAGAAGAAGGGGAATAAATGCTTCTATTATTTCACTTGAAGAAACAAAAACATTTTAGCAAACTTTATTATACATTTTATACTTTGGGTTTGGACATACTTTATAAGAAAATATATGAATTTCATTTGATATCACTAGAAAGACTCTGTATCTGTATGCGTAAATTAGAAAACTCTCGAGTCTGAGTTCAGAAGTTTCTTTCTTTTTGTATATTCATTTCGTTAACTAATAACTTTCAAGATGCTTAGTTTATCATATCAAATTTTATAAAATCTAAAAACAAGACAACATGTTCTCTCCTCGTGAGCTCTCCTTAGGGTTTCTTCGCGGCGGCTGGGTTTTTGTGATCCGAGATGAAGCTTCTACCTCCTACCAGAGTTCATATATGGGTGGGAGCCATGGCTTTGTGTGTGGGCTCCTCCTAGCACTGGAGGTCTTCGGCCTCCCTCTCTTGGTCAGCGCTGCTTTTGGTGGCTCCTCCAGTACGTTTCCAGGGTCGTTTGCAGACTGGGCTGCGTCGCCTGGCGGTGGTTCGCCTGTCTGGGAATTCTTGGCTCCTGCACAGTGCCTTCATATTCTGATCTGGTGGTTGGGTCTCCCTCCGGAGGTTATGGTGGAGGCATCTTTCGTGGAGAATCCATTGTGTTTCTTTCACGCGGTGGCTACAGTGGTGGTCGGCGGTGGTAAGGTCCGCAACAGCAATGATAAGGCAGGTCTGAGTCAAGTCGGTTTTGGCTCAGATCTAGGTTATGGGTTTTTGGGCTTTGGGTCCGACTGGAAGGCTGCTGTGGAGGTGATCTCTCCAATGGGGATAGCTGAATCTGAGAAGGCTACGGTGGTGGAGGTGACCATCATGGGGGAGGCTGCTCCTATGATTTTGGTAACTGTGGATCCTAGGGATGCCCCCTCTGTGTAGGGTGGTCCTGGGTTTCGTCGAATAAGTTAGAGTTTTTTATTTTTTCTTTTCTTGCCCTAACATTGTTTAGATTTGGTTCTTGGTCTTATTACTATAGTGATTTCATTTGGTTGCTTTAGGGTAACCTGCATGGCTTGATATTGACGTGGCCCTCTCAGGGGTAGGCCATGTTGTGTAATCACTTATATTCAAATATATGAAAGGCTTGACGTCCTATTTCAAAACAAAAAAAAAAAAAAAAATTTCAATATGCTTCTTCTTAGTTCACCATAGCTGAATTTAGAAATTTGTAACTTTTTATGCCTTTAGATGTTGTTCAAACTACCTGTATATATTTACAAATTTATGCATGCAGGAGGGCTGAGAAGGTGGTACAATCCACAATGGTTTTTGGAGAAGATACCATCGACTCCTTATGATCCCATTGTTTTACGCGTGGCTTTTGAGAAGGTATGCATTAATGTGCACCACCTGTAATCCTACTTCTTTTCTTTTTTGTTTTGTTATCTTTATTTATGAGTTGCAACCATCACGTAAGAGATCAAACTCCATTCTTGCAATTTTGTTTACCAAAACCTTCTTGTCATATCTGGTTCTTTGTGTGGATCCTGGCATTGACATGAATCTTAAAAAGGAGAGGTAGGTTGGTGCCAGTTTTCTCTATGCTAATTTTAGTGTTGGGAGTTATTTAGTTGGTATGCAACTCTGCTAGCTACAGGAGACTTGAGGAACTTACTGAGATTACTATATAGATCATTCCTTTTGTTTACCAAAAACTTGTTATATTTGGTTCTTTGTGTGGATCCTGGCATTGAAATGAAATCTTAAAAAGGAGAGGTTGGTTGATGCCCGTTTTTTCATTGGTAATATTAGTGTTGGGAGTTATTTACTTGCTGTGCAGCTGTGCTAGTTGGGTGTGACTTGACGAACTTGCTTGATTGGAACTTTGATGAGGAGGACTTGAGATTGATTGTTCTTTTTTTTTTTTTTTTTTTTTTTTAAATTTGGGTGAGATTGGGGTTTGATATACTTTATTGCCTCACTTTATGGTTAACCATACATATCTTTGAGACTTAAACGTGTGTTTATGCTCAGTTCAAAGTGTGATAGAACGGGTAATGTTATATCTGCATTTGGAGGCTAATTGTCTCACTAAACCCATTTTGTTAAATATGCATAGAGTAACTAGGTTGTTGGTAAGTTGGCTTGAAATTGAAATGAATACGCTATATTAAAGAAAGGTCACTTTGACTTCTCTTGAGAAACTGCTTCTGATATATATTAGTACTTAACTACTTATATTGGTTATATTGGAAGATACATTCCTACTTTTATCGTTTCCCTCTTCATATTTTATGTCTGGTATAATTATTGAAAATTTGCATAATGTACATCATTTCTTTCTGCCTGCTGTTGTAAAACGATAGTAAAAGAATTTGAGAGAGGGAGAGTTTAGACACCAAGAATGAAGTATGAGAAATGGAGTGATTTTATTCATCTCACAATGAGGTTTATATAGGAGTACCTCAGGTTTACGAAAGGTAACTATTTAACGATTACATCAATCATTCGTCTGATTATAATCAATCAATCGCTAATTATATTTTGTTAATCACCAATCAATCTTAATTGGCGTATATCATGCAACACTAATTGCTATTACATGAATAGCCACATTAATATTTACAACACTCCCCCTTGGATATTCCATGTCAATAGTGTTGCCCTTGCTATGCGCTTCTAAGTTGCCTCGTCAAAAACCTTGCCAAGTAATAAAAACCCTGTGGGAAAAAACAACCTTGGTCGAAGGAGAAAAAGAGCACAACGCGCTTGAGTGTGGAGTAGCAGTATCACAGCTTCAGAGATAGGTGGAGTCTTCTTATCAGCACCATAAGTAGGTAGTATGTCTACGAGAGGGATGCATTAGATTTGCTACACCAAAACCTTGCCCGGTAAACCCAGTGGGAGAAACCCGTGGTCGAAGGAAAAAGATGAGCAAATGCATATATATGTCGAATCAAAGCATCTTCTGGATGCAGTAAGTGGGGTGACCATGCTAAAGATGTGCCTCGTCAAAACCTTGCCAGGTAACAAAACCCAGTGGGACAAAATAACCCTGGACGAAGGACAAAAAGAGTACACGATGGTCAAACGAGTATGCTTCAGGATACTCCCCCTGATTTCGACTCCCCCTGAAAATTACATGTTAGGTAATTCAGATAGTTTACGTAGACCAATACCTTGGACATGCTTCTGGAATGTAGACTTTGGTAGTGACTTGGTGAAGAGGTCTGCACGATTGTCTTCAAATCAAATCTGCTTAACTTCAATCTTCTGATGCTCCTGTTGTTGCTAATTGAAGGAGAACTTTTGTACAATATGTTTGGTGTTGTCTCCTTTGATGAAACTCGTCTTTATCTGCTCTATGTAAGCAGCATTATCCTCGTAGATAATGGTTGGTTCATCAGTGGTGGAATGCAGTCCACATGTGCTTCGAACATGCTTTGTAACGGCTTTTAGCCATGTACATTCACATACTTCTTCGTGAAGAGCTAGTATCTCAGCATGATTCGAAGAGGTAGCAACAAGTGTCTATTTCGTAGACCTCTAAGAAATTGCAGTATTCCCAATGGTAAAGACATAACCAGTTTGGGAATGTGCCTTGTGCGGGTCTGATAGATAGTCTATATCAGCATATCCAACAAGGCAAGCATCATTCTGAGGATCAAGGGGATTTGATCCAGTCCTTGATGCGTAGGGATAGAATAAGCCCATATCCGCCTTACCTCTAAGGTAGCGAAAAATGTCTTTTATGCCATTCCAGTGGCTGCGTGTTGGCGCAGAGCTATATCTAGCTAACAAGTTCACATCGAATGAGATGTCCTATCTAGGGCATTGAGCCAAGTACAATAATGCGCCTATTGTACTTAGATATGGGACTTCTGGCACCAATATCTCTTCGTTATCATTTGCAGAACGATACGGTTCTCTTTAGACTTCAGACGACCATGGGTGTGCTTGCTTTTATCCTCATTAAAGCGTCTTAACATCTTCTGGATTGTAATTTGGTTGATGGACCAAATTTTTCATCTGCACTGTGCTCGAGCTCCAGGTCGAGACAATAATCTGTTCTCCCAAGGCCTTTCATCTCAAATTCCGACTTCAGGGGCTTTGCGGTTTCCTTGATTTCTTCAAGAATATCAATCAAATTCATGTCTTTGACATAGACCGCACAATTGCAAACCCGAAACTTGTTTCCTTAATAAACACGCATGGGCATAGTTTATTATTCATATATCCCATCCCGATCAAATATTCACTTAGACGGTTATACCATCTCCGTCTAGATTTTTTCAATCTATAAAGTGAACGCCTCAAAACTAATGGAGAGCATGTTCAGTGGTCTTGAACTATTTGCACCGGGTATCATAAGTCCTTCAGGAACTTTCATGTATATCTCTGTATAGTGATCCCCATAGAGATAAGTTATGACCACATTCATAAGCTGCATATTCAGTTTTTTTGGAAACTACCAAACTGATAAGGTAGTGGAACGTTATGACGTCCATTACGGGAGAAAACGCCTCCTCGTAATCAATCACAGGGCGTTGAGAAAATTCTTGCGCCACTAGACGAGCCTTGTGTATCACAATCTCGTTTTTCTCATTACGCTTCCTTACAAATACCCATTTAAATTCTACGGGTTTAACATGGAGAGGTGTAGGAACAACAGGTCCAAACACCTTTCTCTTTGTCAAGGAATCTAATTTGACCTGGATTGCTTATTTCCTTTTTAGCCAGTCGTCTCTTCATTGAATCTGATCAACAAAGCAAGGTTCGAGGTCATCGCATATTATAGTTTCGGTGGCCACCGCAAATACTAATATATCATCGATGATAATCTCAACCCGATTCCAAATCTCACTAAATTTACCGAGTTTCTCTATTCTCGGGAGTGGGTTCAAATGTTGGAGCGTCCCCCAACATCGTCTCTTCTAGGACAGACCCATAATCCGGATTTATCTCATGAGATGGATCGGTTTTGAGATTGCGATGTCAAGAGGATTCGTTTGTGCCAAGTTTACCCTCTTCTAGGGAAAAGAATCATTCGAACCTAATAGTCTACCTCACTTCAGGGCAGAGACATATGACTGGTTAGCCGCCATGGTCGTACCTCGTCCATCTGGGACGACACATCCTACAGGGACGTCTATCCTTGCAGGCACATTTGCAGCAGGTATATATGATCTCGTCACTTTAGCTAGATCAGAGAAAGCGTCTGGCATATTTTGGGCTACACTCTGTAGATCTAGAATTCTCCGCACTTCATTATCACATTGTACGGTTCGGGGATCAAGATGAGACATAGTGGGGACATTCCACGTATTCCACGTCGTTCATCAGGAACAGTAACGTTCTTATCTCCCCCTAACGGCGGGAAGACTGTCTCATCAAAGTGACAATCCGCAAATCTAGCGGTAAAGAGATCGCCTGTCAAGGGCTCGAAAGAGCACATAATGGATGGGATTCATAATCGACATGTATGCCCATCCTTTGTTGAGGACCCAAGTTTGTACGTTGTGACGGCACAATTGGCACGAGGACTGCATACCCAAATGCGTGTAAGTGCGAAACATCAGGTTCGTACCCAGTCACCAGCTGTAACGCAGAGTAAGGTTGGTAGCAGTGGGCCTCAACGGGACCAACGTAGCTGCATGCAAGATTGCATAGCTCCATGCAGAAATTAGAAGCTTGGTGCGCATTACCAAGATTATATCTGCGAGACCATCTTGGGTGTGAACATAGGGAACTAAATGTTCAGCATCAATCCCAAAGGATATGCAATAATCATCGAAAGACTTCGATGTAAACTCTCCGGTATTATCAAGTCTTATGGACTTTATGGGATAATCCGAGTGGTGAACCCTCAATTTCATGATCTGGGCGAGAGTTTAGCAAAAGCAGCGTTTTCTTGTGGACAATAGTGTACATGTGATCACTTTGTCGATACATCAACCAAAACCATTAATATTTAACTGGTCCACATGGTGGTTGGATATGTCCACAAATTTCCCTTGCATTCTGTGCAGAAAAATGGTGGTGTATGTACTAGTCTTTGCATATGATGGTCTAGTATGAAATATTCTTAATGGTATGGCATAGTGTGTCATTATATACAAGACCCTTATTCAGAAGGGGATGCACCTGCGATGAGTTGAGGATACGGTGCATCATACTTGACCTGGATGTCCCAAACGGTCATGCCATAGCAAGTAGTTGCTTGAATTAGTTAGCTTCTAGCTAACAGATTTCAATTTCTCCAATGTACGCTTCTGGCCGCACACTCAGAGGTTATGCAAAGCTATTCCACTCATTTTTCTCAGTGGTTTCAACGTGGTAACTGTTGGTTCGAATATCCTTAACACTCAATAACGTTCTTCTGGAACGTGGAGATTATAAGGCCTCATTAATGGTAGGTTCAGTACCATTGGACAACATACTGTGGGTTTTGCCATAACCCTCTATCAGGTTGGATTGGCCTGATACGGTTGTCACAGAGGTATGAATAGACAATAAGTTTGAAAAACATCTCCGATCTGGGAGTATGGTGTGTGTAATAGCACTTTTAACCAGACAACAAACTTCCCCACAGAATATGTCTATTCATTTATTTAATTCAATGGATCACATGTATAAATAAGTTTATTGAATTAAATACATTCGAACATAACCACATTTTCATAATCCAAAATGATTGAAAACATAAATCACCAAAAATAATCCGAAGATGTTTCATTCATTAAGATGAAAATATGGCACAAGGGACCAATTGTACCCATGTCTTCGAGTTTTAATCCTCGGTATGTTCAGTAACTGCCTGAAAATCCATGATCTCTAGTGTGGAATCAATAGAAAATTACCCGTCAATAAAGTTGGTATTTCGAGTTCCGCGACTGGCGTAATACTCATCTACTGCTTCGGCTATCGCACAGCAGGTGCGAGACCAGCAGTTAATTCCTCCATATCGATAACAAAGATCATGCTAATTTTGGTGGCGGCGGGCCGAACCAGTGTTCCTTTCCACTTTGGCTTGTTAGGCAGGGGCACTATAACATGGGGCCATGTTTTGGGCCGGTTATATGGGCCATTTATGGGCCCACCTCTCTTTACTTGTCTAAAAAGATCAGACTCTTTGTCCCTTCCACGGTCACAATCTCTCCTTTCGAGATTAGGTTTGCGATGAGCAACATCAATTCCTTCAAGCAAAAGTGCTGCTCAGGTACCGATGGGCTTGGCTTGATCATTCCTCAACAGGAGGTTGTTGTTCATTTCAGTGAGCAACAAGATAGTGATCAATTCTGAGAATTAATAAAGTGACTCTCCTTGTATTCTTTTGGGCAGATGGGCTTGTTCAATATCTTGCTAATCATGTCTTGCTTCAAGTAAGAAATGGTCATCTGATGGTGAAAGTGCTCTTCCAGAGCGACCCAAAGAGTCTGTGGATCCTCTTCATCGGATACTCAATTTGGAGTGCTTTCTTCTTATGTTTCTTTATGAACATTATGGCACTTGCCTTAAAAGCATCAGTGACGACATTGTCATGAGTATCGATTGTTGATCTCATCTTCTTTGTAGTCAGATGAATTTTCACATTTTGAGTCCACTTTAGATAGTTTCTTCCGGAAACCTCCAAAGCAACAAAGTCAAATATGTTGAGATTTGACATTTCTTATATGAAAGGAACAAATAATATTAGTGCTTTGGGTAATATCGTCCATAAGCAAGTAATGAGAACTTCAGGTTCTATAACATGGTATGAAAAATCGGATTAGACATGTAAAATCTACTGGTTTTATCATGTGTGATGAATTTATGAAGGAAACTTCAAGTTTCTTAAATGGCATTATCGAAACTATAAATTCGATTTATGTATGAACTACTGGTTCATTTAGAACTTCTAGTTCATTAGGTACCTGCATTTTCTACACATATATTCTAGTGCGAAAATTTAGACAAGTAACATAATAATATTGAATTGAGAAAATTGAAATAATCTCACAAATTTGGATAAATAAAAATCACAAATCAATTGAGATATTAATTGCATGCTACTAATTTAACAGATTAATTATCACACAATTATGTGAATAAATGCTTCTGGCAATTAATTACACATATTAAATATGGTGAATCTATTTACAATATGAAATCATTTTTCCTTTTATTTTTGATTCTGCTGGACCAAAGAAGGAGTGGGCTTGATAGTGAAGCCTATCGGGCTTAGTCTGCGAGCTTGTGACCCGGGCTTTCATGCGTAAGTCAAAGAGTATGTGAGGCCTGCTGGGCTGCTAGGTCCTGCAGAGGGAGAGTGGGCCTACTGGGCTCAAACTGGTCTGCCAAGGAATGAAAAGTTATTACTCAACCCTTTCGGTAACTCCAATTGAATACGACCAGGTAAGGAAGGATGAGGTTTAGGTGGAGCGAGGCTCACTTAAGTACACGGCCTCATCTGAACCTTGCCTAGACATCGCATCCAACTGGATGAGCCTAGTTTGAGAAGATTCATAACTTTTGTCATGGCAACATGTAGTGAGCTTCTATTCTGGCCTTGCAACTTGGGCCTGAGCTTCTGGCTCTGATTTGTTGTTGTGACTTTGGGCTTGATTTGAGCTTCTGACTCAGCCTCATTTAATATTCACCATTAACCTGTCTTTTTTTCTTCTTTAAATGCTTCTGGCATTAACGCTTCATTAACCCCATAAATATTACATAATCATTATGGCAATAAACTTAATGTACAACATTAAGAAATTGTAATGAAGTAAATAAATATCATAAAGTCAATAATGAAATCATTATGGTGATGAGCGTAATATACGGCATTAACAGGAAATGATGCACATTATTATGGCAATTAATGATTTGAATAAACGCTTCTGGCATTATAGTAATATTAAATAGGAATCCTACATGTCAATGTGTCATGGTATATGTCAATCAAATCCAAAAACATGAACAAATATATATGACAGATATATATGTATCAACCAAATAAATTAATAAAGTAAATTTGGGGGTTCATGCATCATGGTGATTGTTCATATAATCAAGTTTGAAAACATGAATTAAAATTAGAATTTGGAAACATTACTTGATGAAGAGCTGATGAATCTTCAGTTTATATGTGCAGAACTGAGAAGGTTGTCTTCTCAGCCAATCCAAGAGCTATTCGCCTTTTCTGGACAGCTCCCACTTCGAATGGTGTACAGGTCTCAAAACGACTCCAATAAGGCTGAAATTTGGAGGGCAGATAGAAGAGGCAGAGATGAACAACTTTCATGAAGGAAATATTTTGATCTGAGGTCCCGATCAAGAGTTTTCGGGGTGTGCAAACAGGCTGCAGCAGGGGGGTTTTTTTTTCTCTGGCTATGGCTTGGGTTAGAGCTTCGTGCTGATAACGTGTTGTAAAACGATAGTAAAAGAATTTGAGAGAGGGAGAGTTTAGACACCAAGAATGAAGTATGAGAAATGGAGTGATTTTATTCATCTCACAATGAGGTTTATATATGAGTACCTCAGGTTTACGAAAGGTAACTATTTAACGATTACATCAATCATTCGTCTGATTATAATCAATCAATCGCTAATTATATTTTGTTAATCACCAATCAATCTTAATTGGCGTATATCACGCAACACTAATTGCTATTACATGAATAGCCACATTAATATTTACAACACCTGCCTTATATTATAATATTAGCGTAACAGTTTAACTAGTGCTTTAAGTAATGGTGTCTAATGCAAAAGATATAGGTATCAATTTAGCTTTTTGGATCAAAGATATGAATGATCATCAGATATGTGGTTTGTGAAGAGAGATTTAAATGGCCTCCGTGCCTCATTCTACTTAATTTGACTATTTAGCTTCATAATATTCTTACATTTTTTTCGTTTTCCTAATACTGTAGGCTGTGTTAAAGAGACTTATGACGGAAGAGGATCCTCTCCTAACCTCCTAATCTGCCTAACCTACCAAAGCTTTTAACTAGGTAGTGACACGTGGATATAACGAATCCAATGGTCCACAAGCTTTCTTTTTCTATCTTTCTTGTCTCTATATTCGTCTCTTGCTTGACGCCTCTCTTTCTTCCCCCTCGATCTGTTCTTCTTATTTTGGGTTTTGTGTGATTTCGATGATTTCTTGAATATGTAGAGTAGGGAATTTGACCATGTTGAATTCTGATTTGGGTCTTGCAGATACTGGCAGTCAAAAAATAGAGAACCAGTAGAATCTATCAACCTGAATATAAAAGAGATAGAGTTCTTGCAGCAATAGAAGTGAAAACAACTCTGCATAAATCAAGTTGGATATTTCAAGAACTCCTCCATTTATTAATAGCCCTCTATCATCTCATCAAACCCAATAATTATAAGCAGATCCCTCTTTCCGACATCTACTACTACAACGATAAGGCCTTCTGCAACTTTTTCATCAATACCCATCATCAAGTCCAATGCTCTCAGAGGATTGACCAGATGGCCAAAGAAAAAAGCTTGAGCAACATGTTCTGTGGCATTGATGATCAGTCTGGGTTTTGGCCATGGTTTGAACAACAACAATCCAATTGATGATCAGCATTCAACCCCAATTCTGTGCCAACCAATTCCATTCCATGAATTGAATCCCAACCAATCCCAGAAAGAAATTTATTAACCACGAAAACGGCAAAACCATAAAGATGAGTCAAGAACTTGATAAAGACCAAAAAAAAAAAAAATTAAACCGAAGTGGAACTAGAGTTGAAGTAAAATGAAGAAAGGCCTTTGGTTTAGAAGAGAGACGTGGAGGTTGAAGATTAGAAGAGAGAGAGAAATACCTTCATCGGTGGAGAGGATGCTGTCTGTATTGATTTTTGAGTGTCAATCACTACGTGGCACTATTCTAGACCATTAGATATTGCTTTTACACGTGTCACTACCTAGTCAAAAGCTTAGGTAGGTTAGGCATATTAGGAGGTTAGGAGAGGATCCTCTCCCACTTATGACAGATGTACCATTCGGTGTTCTTTTGTCCAGAGGATTGGACTCATCACTCGTTGCTGATGTGGCTTGTCGCTATTTGGCTAAATCAGAAGCTGCACGTCAGTGGGGGTCACAATTACATACCTTTTGTGTTGGCTTGGAGGTAATTATACTTCTGATTTTCGATGACCAAATCTGACGCTTTATCAAATGCAGTTTCTTTTATATAACCAGAATGGTGTCTTCTTGTCCTCTCTATTTTTTTTTTGCCAACAGTGCTTAGGAAATTCTACCTACACAATTTTTTCGTTTTATAAACAAGAAATGTCTGTTTATAAACTTGGTAGACAACCTAAATCCTCTTTAAACGAGTATAAAAATTCAACCATGGCTGGGCTTCTTGTTGTTTAGGCCTAATTGCATCAAAGTGTAATAATAAGTTATTAACTTGGTATGTTTAATGGTTAAGGGAAACGTTCTTGGTGTTACAATAGCCTTTGCAATGCAAACTTTTGCACCGGGAAAATATGATTTGCATAGATGCACTTGAAGAAGTTATCTACCATCTTGATGTTTAAGGAAAATATGATTTGCAGAGAGATTGATGAGAGAATTGTGTGTTATATTATTGATAATAGGAGCCCCTTATATAGGGATTTACAAAGTACATAATCTTGTCATACAAGGAAATAGAATCCGAATATAATTAGGAAATCTAGAACCTTCTCTCCTAACTCTAGAACTAAACCCTAGTTTGAAGAGGCACACTCAATGTCGATATCCTTCAACACTTCCCCTTGTGCCACTCAAACTTGGTGATGACGCTTTGATCGTTGCCTCGTTAAAAACCTTGCTAGGTAACAAAAACCATGTGGACAAAATAACATTGGTCGAAGGACAAAAAGAGCACAACACGTCCTTCACTCTTCGAGATCGATCATGTAGACATCATTCCTCCCCCTGATGTCGACATCTCCCCCTGATTGCTACAATCATGGGAGTTCGGATAATTTTCTCAATCCAAGGCTCTTCACATGTTTCTCGAAGATGGATTTAGGTAACGACTTAGTGAATAAGTCCGCTGCATCAGATTTGATTCACTTCAATCTTTAAAAGTGATTAATGTTGTTGCTGCTTGTAAAAGAACTTAGGTGATATATGCTTGGTGTTGTTGCCTTTGATGAAACCTAATTTCATTTGCTCAATTCATAAATGCATGTAGGTTCATCTGTGGTAGACTTCAAACCACAAGCTTCTTAAATGTGTCTAATTACAGACCTTAGCCATATACATTCACGCACGGCTTTATGTAGAGCAATAATCTCTGCATGATTTGAAGAAGTAGCAACAAGGGTCTACTTTGTAGACCTCCAAGATATTGTGGTGCTTCCCATGGTAAAGACATAACCGGTCTAGGAAAGACATTTGTGAGGGTCAGAGAGATACCATACATCAGCAAAATCCATCAAAACATCATCATCGTTTTGATGTAAGGGAGGAGGATAGGTGGCTGGCGGTTTTTGCAGAACACAGCGCCTTGGACGGTGCCACTTGGGCTAATGAGATCCATTCTCATTCTTCCGTCATTCTTTTCTCTCTGCAGGGATAGAACAAGCTCATATCTATCGTACATTTTAAGTAATGAAACATTGTCTTTATACCAGTCCAATGGCATTGCATTGGCGCAGGGCTACATCTAGCCAACAAGTTCATAACAAATGAGGTGTTCGGTCTTGTATTGTGTTAAGTACAATAATGAGTCTATTGCACTTAGGTAAGACACTTCTGCCAATTAACATGTCTTTGTCATCATCCCTGGGACGAAACGTATCCCTCTTAGGCTCAAGACTATGGACGACTGTGGGAGTGCATCTTTGACTTTATCAAAATGCAAAGCATTTATTGATACGGTATACAAGTTCTAAATCTAGACAAAACCGTGTTCTCCCAAGGTCGTTCATCTCAAACTCGGATTTCAGGTGTTCAGCAGTTTCCCTTAACCCTCAAGGGTTCCAATTATGTTTATCAACATAAAACGTGACAATTCCAAATCCAGAACTTGTCGTGAAAACGCAGGGCATAGTTCATCATATCACTTCCCAATCAAGTAGTCACTTTAGTGAGCGTTTCACCCTCATTGCAAACGCGCTCCATGGTCAAGAGCCACTTGATTTGGGTAAATGAAGTACACAAGACCTTTCATTATATTCCGTATCTAGATCCCCATAGAGATACATAGTGACCACATTCGTAAGCTACATGTTCAGTTATTCGGAAACTACCAAACAGACAAGGTAGTGGAGTGCAATGATATCCATTACGAGAGAATATATCTTCTCGTAGTCGATTTCAGGGCGTTTTGTGAGAAGCCTTGCGCCATAAGGCGAGATTATCATATCTTTTTCTCATCACGCTATCTAACGAAGACCTATTAATGTCAACAGGTTTTATGTTAGGAGATGTTGGCATCTCAGACCCGAAATCCTTTCTTTTCGTTAGTGAATCCAATTCAACCTGGATCACATATTTCAGTTTAGGCCAATTTTCTCTACATTGACATTCTTCAACGGAGTAAGGTTCGATGTCATTGGTCTCAATAATTCCACGTCTTCATGTACACTAGTGTAATTCATAGAGATCTCTATATTATCAGGAATTGGGTGTAACATTGAGGCGTCCCCCAACGATGTCTCAATGGATCAAGTTGTGCCAAACTCGCTCTCTTCCTAGGGCTAGAATCCATCGAACCTATGGGTCTCCTAGGCTCTCTAGCGGAACCCATGGCCTATGACGCCATTATGCCACCTTTGTGGCTTCACCATACCACCATCCATGATAGTGGTGCCACCCAGAGGAGACATCTCCTCTGGGTGGCACCATGTCCTCTTGTGGGGACATCAATCCTTGCAGACATGTTTGCAGCAGGAATATGTGATCTCGTCACTTTTAGTAGATCAAGATGAGACATAGTGGGGACAGACCACAACAATTCATGTCGTTCCTGTTGAACATTGATGTTCTAATCTATCCCTAACGATGAGAACATTGTCTCATCAAAGTGACAATTCACAAATCCAGCGAAAAAGAGATCGCCTGTCAAGGGTTCTACATAGCGGACTTATGGTTGGAGACTTATGTCCAACACAAATATATATATGCATTCATTGCAATGACTCATGTTGATGCGTTGTGGCGGCGCAATTGGCACATAAACCGCACACTCAAATATGCATAAGTATGAGATATTAGACTCGAACCCAGTCACTAGCTGTAATGCAAATAAAAGTTGAGTGGCTGCTATGAGTCGTCGACGAATTAGCATAGCTACATGCGATATTGCATAACCCGAGCGGAAATATTGGTGAGCATTACCAAAGTCCGGGCTACCATCGTAGTCTTTTAATGGTGGCTTTTTCGTTAGACCAATTGGGTGTGTACATGGGAATATGATACTTGATATCAATACCCAATGATATGTAATAGTCATCGAAAATTTTCGATGTAAACTCTCTAGTATTATCAAGTCAAATTGACTGAATGGGATGATCTGGGGAGTGAGCCTGTAGCCATATGTTCTGGTCTAGGAGTTCATCATAAGCAGCATTACGAGTGGATGATAGCGCGACATGTGACCAGCGTGTCCGCACATTAACCAACACCATAAAACATCTAAGCAGTTCACAAGTTGGTTGAATCGATCCACAAAATCCCCTTGGATTCTATGTAAGAATGGAATTATTTCTTTAGTGTCCTTTGCATAGGATGGTCTTGATCCTAAAAAACCAGAAAAGCAGGCTTTACAGAAAAAAAGATTGGCCTTATAATCAACCAATAAAGGTCTCGGTTGAGCCACAATGTCACAATTTACTTTGAGAAGTAGAGAGAGGAGCCAAGTCTCCATACATGGCGTCAAAGCCATGATTTTGCAGCAGGGGGATCACGGCGCCAGTGTTTTTCCGGCCGGTGATGCATGGCTGCGGCTCCCCAAGGAGCGACGGCGGTGCAATGCTCTTTTTGAATCGACTTTTGATTCTCACTTCTCTTCGTTCTGAAGAAGAGATGTCCGTGTGAAGTCTTTAGTATCACGGGTCATCATATCATGACCTGGGTGTCCCAAACGGTCGTGCCAAAGCCTATATGTGTCAGAATCCCATAAGTCATCTCTCATGACATGGTTGGATTCAATGACTCGAATAGTGGTTGCATACAACCCACTAGAGCAACACATAAGTTTCTCTAATACTCGTTTATGTCCCTAGTCATTAGAGGTGATGCAAAGGAACTCTTGTCCATTCTCACAATGTGTTTCCACATGAAAACCATTGGCTTTTATATCTTTCAAATAAAGTTCGAATTAAGGTATGTCCAAGACATTAAGTAAAAGAATCGACACTTTTTTAATAGCCAATGATTACATCAAAGTTTCTTAACCAAAGTCTAATCCAAAATAAAAATCAAATTTAGACAAATCGTAATCACTCAATCCGTTTGGTAACTCCAATCAAATATGACCAGGGAAGTAGAGAGAGATGTCGTTGGAGCGAGGCTCTCTTAAGTACCACTAATCTCAATCACTTTCCTAGACATCCTACTTCATTGGATGCCCCACTTGAGAAAGAGTTAATACAAAATTGTCATTTATTGATTAAGACATAATTGCCATTACATAATTCGGTAAAAAAATAAAAGACTATTCAATATAAAAATCTGTGGCATTTTGTCTTCATCGCCAGATTTAAAGTCTTTTTGAACTCGATGTCTTGATCACCATGATGCGGCTACCTTCTTAGGTACATTGCAAATTAGGGTCCATTGATCAGACGTTCCATATAAGAAATAGACACCATAAAGAGGATTCTGCCTTGATTGAGGCACATTGGAGAAATTTGCATGGTCCCTAGGACCGGTGGCGTTGGAAAGTGATGACCATGGACAACGTTGGCTCCATGGTTTCCAACCCTTCTTCCCTCAAAATTACGGCTGCTATGGTCGAGTGATTGTCGCCTTGGGCAATTACCTTCTCGAGCATTTCGATCGTATGGATCATGACGTCTATGGCGAATTTCTCTAGCCATGGGACGATGCTCTGGATAGCTATCTCAAAGCCTATCAATTTCTCTTCTCACAAGCTCGTTGCCTTGCCTTTCAGCAATTTCCATAGCTTCAATAAGCTATTGAAAGCTTGTGATCCGTCTTGCATTTATATGAGTCCGAAATAAATCATAGGACCTCATAGCATAGACAGGGAAGGTATTGAGGGTTTTCTCAATCAATTGTTCTTCTATGATCGTCTTGCCACAGAAGCGCATCATTTCTGTGATGCGGAAAGCTTCCGAATAAAATTGTATGACTGTATCAAGGTCAGAGAAGTGAAGATCATTCCATTCTACTTCTAAATTCGGAAGGATGGAGTCACGAACGTTGCCATAACGTTCACAAAGTGCTTGCCATAGCTTTATAGCGCTATCCTCATTCATGAACTCAAACCTGAGGTCCCTATCCATGTGATGCATCATCAGGGCAAGTGCCCTAGAATTTTCGATCTCAGTTTGTTGGTCTGGAGCAGTTCCTTTATGACAAAGTTCTTGGATTGTATGCAATAAGTCACGGGCAATAAGGTGGAGCTCAACATCCTGAGCCCACATAAGGTATCTTTTGCCTGCATAATCCAATGGAACAAAATCAAGTATGTTCCAGTTTGACATCCTGAAAAAGGGTGAAACAAGAACGAATTACTATTAGAGTCAATGCTTCCGTGAACACTAATAATAATAAGATTTCCGAGCTACGCTACCAAGAAATTGATTTCCAAGAATATTTGATTAGACCGAAACACTGATGTTTAATATGGTCACAATTTGATGCTTGCGGACGCTCTTAGTCCGAATATTATGAACACTCTTAGTTCATTGATTACAAATGCTCTTAGTTCGAATATTATGAACACTCTTAGTTCATTGATTACGAACGCTTTTAGTTCGTTTAGCGTGAATCCCCACAATTCCGCTTATTAAATAATCGAACCCATGTTAGTATGTTAGTATATGGCAAATCCTGTAGCAAATAAAGAAATTTAAAAGACAAGAAAGTAGGAACTTTAATCTTTAAAACTTGTTGAAATTCGGAGCAGATTCCCTTCTAAACAGCTCCCACTTCGAATGGTGTACAGGTCTCAAAACGACTCCAATTGGGCTGAAATTTGGAGGTCAGATAGAACAGACAGAGATGAACAACTTTTATGAAGGAATGATTTTGATCTGAGGTCCCAACCAAGACGTTTTGGGGCATGAAACCAGGCTAATATGCACAGGAACGAGCGTGCTGCTGTGCTGCAGGGGCAGCAGGAGTGGGACAATGCTGCAGGGGCAGTAGGCGGCATGATACCAGATTAGCAGAGTGAAATAAAACTGAAAACCATTTCCAAGCCAACACCCTAGGATACAGAGATCGAACTCACCACCTATAGTGTTTGCCAAAGGATTATAGTAACAAACTCACCACTCGATGGACTTATCCAAAGAGATACAGAGTAGGAGAAAAGCTTCTCTAGGAAACTCTTTTACTGATTTATTCTTCCAAAAACTGACTTCTCCAGTACACAGGACTCCTAAATATAAATGGACTCTTGGAACAACCTTCCAAGCATAGGTTACTCTTCTCAAGACTATTAATTAAGGAGAACTGGTAAACACTAGATGGAAAACTAAAAGACTCCTAGAAGCAAGCAAAAGAAACCAACAACAGAAGACAAGCTAATCAATTCTCCACTATCCAATTCCAGCTCAAACGGATTAGAAGACTATGGTTTAGGGCCTTCAACTTGAGTGATTAATGTGAGTAGTTGGAACTCCTTTGGTAGTGCAGCCAAAGTAAAAGTTTCATACACTCCTGTGTCAATCTCCCAGGGTTGAAAAAGACTCGTCCTCGAATCTCCATGATTGTCTTGTTCATAATAGGGAGAGAGGTCTGTCACATTGAAGGTAGTTGAAACATTGTAGTGACTTGGCAATTCACTCTTGTAGGCATTTTCACCAATGCGTTGCAGCACCTTAAATGGACCATCTGCTCTAGGCTTAAGCTTTCCAAACTTCCCAGGAGGGAAACGTTCCTTCCGAAGATGGACCCATACCAAATCTCCTTCCTTGAATTCAACATGTCTGCGATGCTTGTTGGCACTCTTCTTGTACTTTTCATTTTGCTATATAATTTTACTCTGAACTTGCTCATGCAGCCTTTTGATGCCTCTTACTCGTTCTTCAGCATCTCCACTAAAATGTTGGCTGACTGGAAGTGGAGTTAAGTCTAGAGGACTGATAGGATTTTGGCCATAAATAATTTTAAACGGGCTATGACCAATAGTTTGGCTAACAGACCGGTTGTAAGCAAATTCAACTTGAGCCAAAATAAGATCCCATTGCCGAATATTCTTGCCCACATAACTCCTCAAAAGATTCCCCAGGCTACGGTTGGTAACTTTAGTCTAACCATCTGTTTGTGGGTGATAAGAAGAGCTAAACTTAAGATTAGTTCCAAGCTTCCTCCAAAGAGTGTGCCAAAAATGACTAAGAAACTTAGAGTTTCGATCAGAGACAATGGACTTAGGAATGCCATGGAGCTTCACAATCTCTTTAAAATACAAGTCAGCCACATGAGAAGCATCTAAGGACTTGTTACATGGAACAAAGTTTGCCATCTTCGAAAATCGATCAACAACAACCATGATAGAATCCTTGTTTCTCTGAGTTCTTGGTAGGCCAACAACAAAATCTAAACTAACATATCCCCATGGGGTAGTAGCTACGGGTAATAGAGTGTACAAACCAATATTATGGCCATGACTCTTTGCAACATGACATATCTTACACCTCTGCACATGCCTTAGTATATCTCGTTCCATCTTTGGCCAATAGTAATACTCACGAACAGCAGCAAGAGTTTTATCTCTCCCAAAGTGGCCACCAAGCCCACCTGCATGAGCTTATAAGACAATAGATTCTTTCAAGGAACAATCAGGAATACACAAACGGTTACCTTTGAAGAGATAACCATCTTGAAGCTGAAAAGGGTGACAAGAACCTTTCACATATTCAGTCCAAATCTTCCCAAAATAAGCATCATCCTTATAAAGCTCCTGCAAGACCTCAAAGCCTACAACCTTTACTTGCATAGCACTCAGCAAGCATTGTTTACGGCTTAAGGCATCTGCAACCACATTTTGACTGCCCGACTTATGCTTGATTGTAAAATTATAAGCTTGAAGAAACTCAACCCAAGAGGCATGTCAACTACTCAGTTTATTTTGGCTATTGATGAACTTCAAAGCATGGTGATCTGAGTAGAGAACAAATGGTTTGGACAAGAGATATTGACTCCAATGATTCAAGGCTCGATAAATGGCAAAGAACTTCTTGCCATATGTGGAGTATTTCTTGCGAGAGTCATTCAAATTTTCACTAAATAAGGCAATTGGTTTTCCTCCTTGGGAAAGCGCAGCTCCAATGCCCATGTTGGAAGCATCACATTCAACTTCAAAAACTTTATCAAAATTTGGAAGTGAAAGAATAGGAGCTTCAGTTACCTTCTGTTTAATGAGTTCAAAGCTCTTTTGAGCTTCATTGGTCCACCGGAAAGAGTCCCCCTTCAAGCATTCTGTGATAGGTGAAGCAATAGTGCTAAACCCTCTGAAAAATCTGCAATAAAAGATGCAAGACCAAGGAAACTCCGTATCTCATGCAATGATTTAGGTACCGGCCAGTCTAGGATTGCTTCTACTTTACTTGGATCCATCTTGATTCCTTCCTTAGAGACTACATACCCCAAAAAGACAAGATTATCTGTGAAAAACTTACACTTCTTCAAGTTTGCATAGAGCTTTTGTTCTCTCAAGGTACTTAAAATTTGATGAAGATGCTCCATGTGTTGTTCTTTACTCTTGCTGTACACAAGAATATCATCAAAATAGACAACAACAAATCTCCCAATGAAGGGTTTAAAAATATGATTCATAAGGCGCATGAAAGTGCTAGGAGCATTAGAGAGACCAAAAGGCATAACCATCCATTCGTAGAGATCGTCCCTTGTCTTGAAGGCTGTTTTCCATTCATCTCCTGGTCTCATTCTTATTTGATGATAGCCACTGCATAGATCAATTTTTGAGAAAATAGTGGCTCCATGAAGTTGGTCAAGAAGGTCATCAAGCCGAGGAATTGGAAAGCGATAATCAATAGTGATCTTGTTTACCGCTCTACTATCAACACACATTCGCCAAGACCCATCCTTTTTAGGCACTAAAAGGGCGGGTACTTTTAATAGACTCATACACTCTCGAATAAGACCTTTAGTCAGTAAATCATCTACTTGTCGTTGCAACTCTTCATACTCCTTGGGGTTCATTCTACAGGCTGCTTTGTTTGGCAGAATAGCTCCAGGCACAAGGTCAATGCAATGTTGGATGTCTCTCTTAGGTGGGAGACCATGTGGAATTTCTTCAGGAATCACATCATGAAACTCTTTAAGAAGATGCTTCATTATAAGAGGCTGCCCGTGGCTGCCTTCATTCTCCTCTATAACTATAAGAACAAAACATTGGCCACCTGCTCTCAACTCTTTTTTTTTTTTTTTTGAATTGGGGTTTGGAACCTAGCCTAACTGGGAGGCTCAACCCCACGCCCGTTATTTATATTATTAAATAAATTTTGCTGCATCAGGGGGGACGTAATACCTGAACCCCGAGCCAGCATAGTTGCGTTACAATTATCCTCACAGAGAATGTCCTGTATAAAAACAGAAGCCTCATCTAAACAAAGATCCACAACATGATTTAGACTAGCAAAGTGTGCCAACCTATTCGCCACACTATTTGCTTCACGATAAATATGTCGAACTCTAATCCAATCAAAACCATGTAAATAATTCTTACAATCATCTAGAATCCGACTAACCTCAGAGTTATCCTCCATTTGTTGGTTAAGGGCAGTAGCTGGGATAGCGCAGTCGGTTTCCAGCTCCACTTGCTTCCAACCGTGATGTAATGCCATAAGCAATCCAGCCCTATAGGCCTTCGCTTCGCCATGGAATGCCGAGCACATATAAGGTATCTTTCTGGACCAAGCACCTCGAAAAATGCCCATTTCGTCCCAGACTACTACCCCTATTCCTCCACACCCTTCATTACATACTCTTGTAGGCACCATCAACATTTATTTTAGGTCTCCCACGTGGAGGAAACATCCATTTAGCTACAGCTCCTCTAGGGCTCTTGTGTGTGCTTTTCTTAGGATGACAACGCTGGTACTCTGACAGTAAATGCTTTGACCACGTAACGATGTGCATGGGATTGAAAGTACCTGCATTCCAGACCAATTTGTTTCTTTCAGACCATATAGCCCATAGTAGCATGAAGAAAATGTCAACCTGGCTTTTATTTAGCACATCCAGCATAACCAATACCCATTCTTTCACGGAATTAGTGGCATGGTTCTTAGCTCGCAGCCCAAGGGAGCTGAAAAGCCACATGCATGCAATCACATTGCATTCCATAAACACATGCAACGTAGTCTCACTTTCAAACCTGCAGAAAGGACATCTACGCTCATCCAAGTTCACCCTCCCACACAAATTAACCTTTGTAGGCACAATATTCTTGACAAGTCTCCACACAAAATTTCGCACCTTTTGTTGTGCTCTAGCATGCCAAACTCGCCTCCACAAGTCTTTATCACCCTGTGAACTAGACGTAGAGACATGAGAGGATAATGAGGCAACACATCTCGCTACATGATACCCACTCTTCACTGAGTACAAACCACGTTTGTCAAAGTGCCAAATCAACCGGTCTTTTGGATTTCGCAAGCTGAGAGGGATTTTACGAATCAGATCAACCTCATCAGTGAAGAATAAACCTTCCAACCAATCTACCATCCAGTACTTTGAGTCCGGATCAATCAAATCAGCCACCGTCAAGTCCTCTAGTCCTTCCATCACGTTTGAATAAGGCCGAAAAGAATAGGGTCTGGGGATCCAAGGATCAAACCAAACAGAAATCCGTGTACCCGAACCAACTTGAAAGCGCAACCCTTTTTCCAACAGCACTTTCCCCTTCAGTAAACTCCTCTAGGTATAGGAGTCACCCTGATTCACAGAAGCATGCATAAAATCACTATTGGGGAAATATTTAGCCTTCAAAGTCTTACCAAGCAATGAGTCAGGGTGTCGAAGTATCCTCCAACCCTGTTTCGCTAGAAGAGCTTGATTGAAATACTCCATGTTTCTAAAACCTAAGCCTCCCTCCTCTTTCAGGACGCACATCTTATCCCATGCAAGCCAATGAATTTTCTGTCCTTTCTCTGAGTCACCCCACCAAAACTCTACCATGCAACGATGCATCTCCTGAAAAAGATGCTTCGGCAACTCAAAGCAACTCATAACATATGTGGGCACTGTTGAATAATAAAAAATACCCACAATGTACAAAGCATGTAGCTGTCACAATTTTTCAGAAAAAGAGAGAGATGAGGATAATGACAGCAGTTAAACAAATATTTATTTACAAATTATCTGTTTCTCAAATTGGGTGGGGATAAGTTACGAAAAAAAAACACAGAAGAAAGCATTCAAATTGTGATAAGAACAAAGTGGCAGAGGGCGTCCAGGATTCAATCTCAAAGTCAAAGACGAAGTCTCCGATCAACAGCTTATCTTCGTGAACTTCGGGAGATTCAAATTTCAAACAAATGTTTAGCCCGCCCTCTAGAATCTTCACTGCCCCCCTATATAAGAAACACAAGGCTGCATAAGAAAGGGACGGAGAGGAATAGAGAGAAGAGTGAGTTATATTTGTGCATCAGAGTGAGGCAGTGTTTGAGAAGAAGAAATAGTGAGAAATTTCTAGTTACCTGGAGACGACAAATTTACAACAAGAGTACTTCATCTTCAGGTATCCTACTGGTCCTTTCATCATGATCTTCGTTGCTATTTTCCTCTATTATTGCTGATGTCTTCGTGAGTGCAGACTTGCCTCTACTTCTAAGCACCAGAAAAGCAGAAACAGTCCCTTCATTCCTCAAACAAATCACTCCGGCCAAATATGCCAACAACACCAACTCACCAAGCCTCAAATCCCTCATTGTTGCCCACCAAAATCAGAAAACAAAACAAATACACCTCCAGTTGCCTTTGTGTTAACAAACAGTGCAGGTCCAAGGAGACAAAAAGAAGCATGTTCACAAAGATAAAGGAGGAGAAGAGATTTCAGCAAGGGAAGGGGCTCACCGGTGTTTTCGGCCTTCTTTCGATGCCTATACTGCGGTGCGTCCTGCGTATAGGTGGCGGAAGCGAGGTCCAAGCTAGAGGGTTCACTGCACTTGAACTCACAAAGTGAGGAAACTGCTTTGGAGGAATCTTTATGCAGCACCAAAGGAATAAATTGCCCCAAGTTATCCACCTGCATCAAAGTCATCATCAAAATGCTGCCTTGAAAGTAAAGTGGTCATCTCTCTATAAAAGGGTGCCTACCTCCAGCCACAAGGTTGCAAAGCGCTCGGTTAGGCTCACCTGCGATCACAAAACTGCAGAAAATACAATGTGGAGGAGTTATGCAAGTTATCTGATACTTACAGCAAGCACATCACAAATGCAAAGTTGTTCGATCAAGTTCAAGTCGTGAAATACAGTGAAGTATACAGGGGAAAATGGTCATGGATAGCATTGAAAAGCTCATTGTGCTACCTTCTTGGAGGCTTCCCCAGTATGCATCAAGGATTGAACTCGTACAATCAAACCTAAGACCACATGAAAGCCACGTGATGGACCAGAATGAAGCTCGGATATTTCCTGCATAAAGTATATATATTCAAGTTAATCATTGTCAAAGTTTGCCTTGAATATGTGTCAGACAACAAAGTATAATTACAGCTCTATCTCTTCCCTTTTTTACTTTGATCATAAAACTGTGGAACAATGAAGACCAAGTAAAGGCCATGATTATGCCTTCTATTAAAAGGCTTGGCGGTGGAAACTGATCAGCACATTTCAAGACAGCAATTTCATATTTCATAATTGTCAAACCATGCACTAAAGACAAAAGCTTTGGAAACATGCAGCAAGTCTCTCTTAAGCCAAGTTTAGCTATGTGTTTCCTAGTCAATCAAAAGAAAATCATGCAAGGATATGATAATCAAATCTTGACAGATAAAGCAATTGAGTCTCGGTGGACATCGGTGGAAAAAGTAATCGGTGACATCATTTGGAGTGTTCTGCACAGTAATTATAAAATGGCTCCTCACCGGTTCTGGGTTCGACACCAACAATTGTGATAGCCACGAAGCTTGGTGGTGGAGGAATTTCTGCAGATAATTACAATTAACTTCACATATAAGCTTGTCATAATCAAAGCTTCTAAAATGTGTGAGTGGACACGTTTTGCTGCAAGTCAAACCAGCATACGTAATTAATGCAAGTTTAATAAAAGCATGTCTGTAGCTTTGTTTCTGGAAACTAAAGACAAAAGCCTAAAAAGCATGTTTAAAAGTATGGTTTCCAGCAAGCTCCTTTTGAATAGTTTAAACAACAAAGGAGCAGACACCAAGAAGCAAAGTCTAGCTACAATCAATGGTCAAAATGACCTCTACACAAACAAAGCAATTGTGGCGGTGGCAAACCGTTTAGTGCAGATCAAGACAAAAAAATGCTACATGTTCAATTAAGCGTAATCTCCAACATGCAATTCAGCAAATTTGTGGGTGTAATTCAAACCACAAAAGTCAGTCGGTGTTTTTGTCAGAAAACTATAAACAATTGAAGTTCCCTGGTATGGCAGCTAGTTACCTCGAGGAGAAGCCACGTCCAAATTCAACTCAAGATGACTGCACAAAAAAAGAAGTCTCAATTAGATATTGGGGATTCATGTGAGCTGGTAGCTACAAGACAACAAGATCCATGTCAGATACCGAGTAAAAAAATCCCAACAGACACAGATTAATCAAAACCCAGGGAGAAGAGAGAAGAAGATTGGAGGCTTTACCGGTTAAAGCTTTCGGTTAAGAGTGCGGCATCTCTGGTACGGATCCCGCTATTTATGAAGGGCCAGATATGGAGTCTCCTTCTCCTAATCAAGCTAATCGCGTTGACCTCCATCTCCAATTCAATCTCTATCCTAAGCTGATAACCACACCAGAGATATTCTCTACGGGACTTGAGGCTTATTGAGAGAAGACGTCTGCTAGAAAGAGTTCTGGGGTTCAGTTTGTTGGGCGGATAAAACCAAGTATAGAGACAAAATCAAGTCGTCTATGTCCAAGTTGCAAGCTTTTGGGCTCATAATCTCTCATCAACCAATTTCGGAGCAGTACGAAGCCCAATTTCGAAAACCCGTTGTACAACTTCGTAAAGATTCAGGCCCCATGAGATTGTTTGTCGATAAAAGAAGAAGGGTGATGCAAAGCCCATTTCAAAGTCCAGGGCCCATGACGAAGCTCGGCAGATTCGGGTGCCCAATTTAAATCAGTGGACACTCAACTAAAATTGGGTGTTCACCAAAATATGTTTTCTCGACGAGTTCAAAATATACACCCGTTGAGTAAAAATTGGTATAAAACCGAAAATCCCAAATGTTGAACTACAGTGGTTTGATCCCTTCACGGGGTATGTAGGCAGTCTGGATTTAAATCTGGATGCAACCGCGACCTTAATCGAATCCCTGGTTTTCCCTAAACCAAATTCACCAAATCCTAGTGACCACAGAAGTCGTCCAAACACTTCCGTATTCAAATCACCCAAACACTTAACCAAAATTCTTTGGTGGCTCATTTACTCATCGAAGCATCCAAACCTTCCCAAAAATCTGAACTACGAGTGGCTTGATCCCTTCTGGGGTACGTAGGCAGCCTGATAAACACTCTGGGTACAGCCACAAAATCAAACAAACACACTCCTCTCCATGGAATTCTTGTCTTCATATTTGGAATCAAAGGGTCTTCCCTTGAGGCAAGGGATTGTAATTAAGGGATATTATTTATCTCGAATGGGTCCGAACTTAACATAATAAAACTCTATTTCCGTTAATGAAATAGAGTGAGATTGTGTTGGGTATATTTATTTACTATTTATTTTTGCTCAACATAGTTTTTGGCACGCCCAGTGGGACCCATTCTCCTTTTCATCTCCTTTATGAAGATACTAATGTATTTTGTGCGTGTGTTTCTCAGGAAACAATACAATGGCACCACAAGTTACTGTGTTCTTTCACAAGCTCCCAGCAGTTGGCGACAACACAAAAAGGACTGGTCATCGTATGTCCTTTGTGATTGGTCATGCACCCATTACTCGAAGCATGACGAAGCCCAAGCTTGGAGCCAAACAGGACAACAAGGCTGTGAAGGTTGTCAAGACTCAGATCGTTAAGGCCCTTTCAAAGAATGCCATCAGAAACCAGAGGAAAAGAGCCGCCAGGGCTCAGAGGAAAAGAGACGCTGAGGCTAAAACAATTGAGGCCATCTTGGCGGAAATTGCTCAGTTAACACCAACTCTGGTCAAAACCACCAACGCTCCCAAGACTCCTCCAGCTACTAAGGTCCACATGCCAGCTCATTTCATGGTTGGCACTATTCCGGTCTATCTACCTAGCACTGAGAGTGTGATGGTGACCTCTATTGAGGAGAAAGATGAAGACGAAGCTTCAGTGGCTCAAGAGTCCACTACCTCTTCACAAAGAGTTATCATACAGGAAGGTCAAAACATCGACCCAAAGCAAATAGCTGAAGGGGTAATCAAGGCCCTTGATGCACCATCAAGGCCCTTGATGCACCATCAAGGCGTGCAGGGAGGCCAAAAGGGGCTAGAAACAAAGAGTATCCGGTTTTCAAAGATGACTTTTACTCAGGGCCAGTCACTCGCAACAAGGCTCACGAAATGACGCCTAGAAATGCTTCTTCAGTGGGCACTGCATCAGAAGATGAAGGACAAACGTGGAAAGATAATCCACTCTATGAGACATCTGTAAAAGAAAGAGTCTCCCAGCTGCAAACTGACGGCTCCTCACAGGGTTCAGAAAGTAGTGAAAGCAGAGAACCCGATGGTGCACAAGTGCTGGTAGCTAACCCACAAAGCCCTGAAGAACAGATGCAAGAGTTGCAGAGAAGGTTAGCACAACTTGAGCTTGAGGCTATCCGAAGGCAAGAGGAAGAGGCTAAGAGGCGTGCTGAAATAGAAGCAGCAGCAACAAAAAAATTGGAAGAGAAGGAGGCTGAAGTAGCTGCATTGGTAGCACAACTAGCCTTAATGGCCAATAACAAGGAAAGGGGCAAAGAGATGTTCCAATACACAGAACGGAAGCATGAGGAACGTGGAGATTCTTCAGGCGGCTCAAACACATTCTCCCCTGCCGATATCAAGACAATGATAGCCGAAGGGATTAAAGAATTTCAGTTATCGCTGAATCCGCCTGTAATTGGGTACAGGAAGCCATACCCTCTCCATTATGACGCCATACCTTTCCCCAAAGGGTATCAGAGGCCCACTTTCGATAAGTTTGATGGGATAAATGGCTCTCCTCACGAACATTTGGCCCACTTCCACTCAGCTTGCGGAGAGACTTCTCAATTGGATGCCTTTTTGGTTAGGCAATTTGTTCAGTCCCTTAAAGGGTCTGCATTCACATGGTACACCCAGCTTCAGCCAGGATCCATTACAACATGGGACGACATGCAGAGAGCATTTTTGGCACAGTTTGTCAGTTCCAAGAAAAAGGTCTCAATCATTGACTTGGCCGATGCAAGACAAAAGGTGGGAGAAAATGCCAATGACTTTATCACAAGGTGGAGAAGCTTGAACCTCCAGTGCCCTGAGAAGCTGACTGAACAGTCTGCTGTTCAAATGTGCGCCAACAACTTGCTTCCGGATATTGCGACATTCGTTGGCACTGCAGAACCTCAAACTTTTGACGCATTGGTTTCAAAGGCTAGCAATGTGGAAAGGCAGATAGCTCGCCAAAGGATGCTAACTCCAAAAGTTCAGGCTGGGGAAAAGAAAGTTGATCCCAACAAGCCTACGGTGAAGAAGGGGGAATCAATGGCCACATTTATCAAAACTGAAAAGAAGAGTGAGGGTACCAGCAACGGTCAAGGAAGAGATGAGCGACCGCGAAGACTCACATTGAAGGAAAGGAAACAAGTCAAGTACTCCTTTGACGACGATGATGTGGACTCAATCTTTGATGAGCTTCTCTCAGCAAAAGCCATCAAGCTTCCAGAATCGAAGCGTCCTGCTGAAATGAATAGGACCAATGACCCCAAGTACTGCAGGTACCATCGCTTGATTGGCCATACATTGAAGGACTGTTACATCCTCAAGGATATAGTCCAGGAGATGATCAATAATCATGAGATAGAGATCGACTCGTCCCCAAACAGAACTGCATCAGCAAATGTGGTTGAAGAAAGTCTTGCAGTGGCTCCCTCACCAACAAAGGCTGCAACAGTCTCATTACCAGAGGGTGCTATACGCGTCGCTTTCCAGGTGGACAATGAAGTCGAGATTGTTCATGCGCACCCAGATATGCCTCGCCCTGGGAATCCGAAAATTCCTAGTCTGTATGAGCTAATGACCGCACCGAGTTTTGACATTTGGGAAGATTCAGAAAATTCAGATGGGTCAACAGACGAGTGGAAGACACTGACCAAAATGTTCAAGCACCGTCCTATCAACACTGGGTCCTCCACTCAATCCGGAGTTAAGATCAGGGGAAGGCCATCCTTAAGAAACAAGAAAAAGAAGAAGAGAGCACCCAAGAAAGTTCAGATCCTTGATGAAGAAGAGTATGAACAACCACCAAGGGTGCCAATCACTCTACGGGAATTTTTACCTAAGGAACTTCTCGAAGCTGAACAGCAAGAGGATGGTGAGGAAGTGCTTGAGTGTTGCATGGTCACCATTGAGGGCCCTAAGGGATCAGACACCGAGGCGGACGAGGAAAGCTCTGATAAATCGGAACCCGAGGTTAATAAGATCACTCTACGCTCTGGTTTGAGCATTCCAGGAGCTGACAAGCAAAAAGAAGTGAATGAACCATCTAATAGCCCGAAAAAGTTAAAGTCGAAAAACGTTCCAGAGAACACGACAGACAAGACTGGAAAAGCCTCGACGTCAAAGAACTCTAAACCGGAGCACAACGAGGGCCGAATAAAAGAGTCATCACAGAAATACAGATATAATGTGCTGGCTCACCTGAAACGTGTCCCGGCTACATTGAGTGTCTATGACGCATTGCAGATGTCAAGGGAGCTGAGGGAAGCACTCATTGAAGCTTTATTGAGCCCTGACATGTACAAGGAAGAGGTTGCCATAACCACACCAAAGGTTTGTGCAAGTTGTATGGAGTGCATCACATTTGGTGAAGAGGATCTCTTATTAGGGTCTGAGTACCACAATAGACCCCTTTATGTTACAGGACTTGTGGGAAACACGACGCTTAACCGGATCCTCTTAGATGGTGGTTCAGCTGTGAATCTTCTACCGCTCAAGACACTTCGCACGATAGGAATGGGTGTGAAACAATTGTCCCCATCCATGTTGACAATCCAGGGATACAACCAATCTGGGCAAAAGGCCATGGGCACTATTACACTCCAGATGGAGATTGGGGGGCTATGCTCGGACGCATTATTTCATGTGATTGATGCTCCGACATCTTTTAACGTACTATTGGGACGACCTTGGCTCCACACATATGGCATTGTGCCTTCGACATTACATCAATGCTTCAAGTATTTGGCAGATGGTGAGGCCAAGAAAGTAGTGGCAGATGTAAATCCCTTTAAAGGTGAAGAAGTAAACTACTCTGATGCCAAATTCTACAAGCCTCCAACCTTTAGTCTGACACAGCAGCCAAAGACTGGAATACTGAAGGATAACGTAGTTGAACAACGATCTGAAAAACCTGAGGTTGCTAAGCCACCAAAGCCCATCCGAGTCAAGGTGATGACCCCAAAAGATGAGAAGCCTTCAAGCTCAACAGCAATACAACCTAAAGTGATCTTCAAATATTCAAAGAAAGACCAACGAGAACCTGGACAAAAGGCTTTAACTCCAATCAGAGATACAATTGAGGCACTCATGACAAGTTACACTAAGCCTCTTCACAAGATTGATCAGTCTATTCCAGGGGGCAATTTGGTCATTTCCACAAAATTTGGGAACAAACAAAGCCAGAACAAGCGCATTGTCTCATTCAGAAATACAGCATCTGCTCCACTAAGGGTCAAATCAAGAAGGCTCAGGAACAGGCCAGGGAACAATGCACTCAAGATCACAGTTCAACATGTGAATGGCATGCTTAAAGCAAAAGTTCCCGAAGCAAACAAACTTACAGATCACGAAAGGGCTGTTTTTCAGGAAGAACAGGTGATGGAGAAGCCATCACGTGTCTCAGTCTTTCAGCGTCTAGGGACGAACAATCCACCCCGCGTCCCAATCTTTCAGCGCTTGGAAACTCAAAAGCAACCCCGTGTCTCAGCTTTCCAGCGTTTGGGCAACACTTCTTCATTACCGTCCAACGAGTCACAAGCAAGCAAGAAATGGAAGGTTAAACAACACACAAGGGTGATCTTCAAAAAGACAGTGGGTTCTAAGCTGGACAAAAACTTGGAAGAATCAGTGTCAGTGAACTGCGTTTCGTTTGAAGACCAAGATCAGGCTCCAGAATTCATTGATACCGCCCAGCCTGCTCCCCCACAAATGGAGGATGGAGGACAAGAAACCATTGATGACCTCCAAGAGATCAACCTTGGGACAGCTAAGGACCCAAAGCCTATATTTGTGAGTGCTCTGTTGACGCCAGATGAATTAAAAGGCTACAGATCTCTCCTCCAAGAATACAAAGACGTTTTCGCCTGGGGCTATCAAGACATGCCTGGTTTAGATCCAAAAGTGGCAGTTCACAAGTTAACAGTCTCGGATCAGAAACGCTGGGTAAAACAAGCTCCCCGACGCTTTCGCCCAGAGCTCGCAGTTCAAGTTAAGACTGAAGTTGACAAGCTCATTGATGCTGGTTTCATCCGGGAGGTTAAATATCCCACATGGCTGGCAAGTATCGTCCCAGTGAAGAAGAAGAACGGACAGATCCGCATTTGCATTGATTATAGAGATCTCAACGACGCATGCCCAAAAGATGAGTTCCCACTCCCAATTACAGAATTACTGGTTGATGCTACAACAGGATATGGTGCCTTGTCCTTTATGGATGGTTTCTCTGGTTATAATCAGATCAAGATGGCTCCTGAAGACGAAGAGCTCACAACATTTCGTACAACGAAAGGGGTATACTGCTACACCGTAATGCCCTTCGGTTTAAAGAATGCAGGGGCAACCTATCAAAGGGCTATGACAGTCATCTTCAGCGACATGCTACACAACACAGTTGAGTGTTACGTCGACGATTTGGTGGTCAAGTCAAGAAAAAGGGAGCACCACTTAGTTGACTTGAGGAGGGTGTTTGAAAGGCTCCGGAAACATCAACTTAAAATGAACCCCTTGAAGTGTGCATTCGGGGTAACATCTGGAAAGTTCCTTGGCTTCGTTGTTAGGTACCGAGGAATAGAGATTGACCCCACAAAAATCAAGGCAATCAGAGAAATGCCTCCTCCCAGAAATTTGCGAGAGCTAAGAGGGTTACAGGGCAGACTGGCTTACATAAGGAGGTTCATTTCAAACCTTTCTGGAAGATGCCAACCCTTCACAAGATTGATGAAGAAGGATGTCCCATTTGTATGGGATCAAACTTGCCAAAATGCCTTTGACAGCATCAAGGAGTACCTCCTCAAGCCTCCAGTGTTAATGGCACCTGTCAAAGGAAAACCTCTCATCCTCTATATTGCGGCACTCGAACGATCTCTGGGGGCATTGCTTGCTCAAAACAATGACGAGGGGAAAGAAAATGCTCTGTATTATCTGAGCAGGACACTTGTGGGGGCAGAACACAACTACACCCCCATCGAAAAGGTTTGCCAAGCCTTGGTCTTTGCCGCTCAGAAATTACGACACTACATGCTCGCTCACAACATTACTCTAATCTCCAAAGCCGATCCACTCAGGTACTTAATGACAAAACCCGTGCTATCCGGACGCTTAGCAAAATGGTCTTTATTCTTATCAGAGTTCGATATCAAATACGTGTCCCAAAAAGCCATCAAAGGGCAAGCACTTGCTGATTTCTTAGCAGCACACCCTGTGCCTGATTGTATGGAACTACCAGAAGACCTGCCGGATGAAGAAGTTTTCTCAACAGAAACATCCTCATGGCAACTTTATTTTGATGGGGCCGCTAGGAAAAGAGGAGCAGGAGCAGGCATCGTACTTATTACGCCATCTGGGGGTTTAATCCCATACTCATTTTCTCTCATGGCTATATGTTCGAATAACGTTGCAGAATACGAAGCTTTGATCATTAGCCTTGAGATAGCACTGGAAATGGGGATTGACACTTTATAAGCCTATGGAGATTCTCAATTGATTGTCAGACAAATAAATGACGAATATGCAGTCAAAAATGAGAACCTCATCCCGTACCATCAAAGGGTCAAACATCTCATGGGGCAGTTTCAAGAAGTACATATTAGCCACATTCCCAGATCCGAGAATGACAAAGCAGATGCACTGGCTAATTTGGCAGCATCCTTGACCCTCCCAAATGAGAGAGATGTCCAAATCACAGTTGGAGAACGTCAGTTATTGCCTCCCGCATTTGAACGGAAGGAGGAATCCCAAGAAATACATGCAGTCTCAGTGCTCGAAATCGAAGAAGAAACAGATTGGCGAAAAGACATGATTAAGTACTGCCAAACCAGAAAGCTCCCTAGTGATCCGAAGAAAAGAGCATACGTGAGACGAACAGCCCTTCGGTTTGCTTATCTGAATGACACCTTGTACAAAAGGTCCTTTGATGGAGTACTTCTAAGGTGTTTGTCGAAAGAAGAGGCAGCTAAAGCTCTTAAAGACACCCATTCAGGTATTTGTGGAGCTCATCAGGCCGGTCCAAAACTTGCAGCTCAGCTGAAACGAGTAGGCTACTACTGGCCGACAATGGTACAGGATTCAGTAAATTACGCTCGCTCCTGCAAGGCATGCCAGCTACATGGAGATTTCATACATCAACCTCCAGTCCCTCTTCATCCTACAACTCTCTCATACCCCTTCGAAACATGGGGATTGGATGTTATAGGTGCTATAAATCCTAAATCCTCACGCCTGCATCAGTATATATTGGCTGCAACAGATTATTTCTCTAAGTGGTCTGAAGCAATTCCCCTGAAAGCAGTCAAGGCAGAAGATGTTGCAAGCTTCATCCGAAACAACATCATTCACCGTTTCGGTGTACCTGCAAAGATAGTATCTGACAACGCCTCATACTTCAAGTGCAAGGCCATGGTCCAGCTGTGTGAGAAATACCATATTCAGCATGCATTCTCTGCAAGCTACAACCCTACAGCTAATGGGCAAGCCGAGGCTTTCAATAAGATTCTTTGCAACATCTTAAAGAAAATGGTCTCAGGAAATAAAAGAGATTGGCATGAACGCCTACCTGAGGCATTGTGGGCCTATAGAACTACTGTTCGTACAGCAACGGGGTGCACGCCATATAATTTGGTATACGGGTCTGAAGCAGTGTTACCACTAGAGATCCAGTTGCCATCACTGAGGATTGCTACTCAGCTCGCAAGTCCAGATGAAAATGCAAAGATCAGACTTGCAGAACTCGAAGCACTCGATGAAAAAAGACTTGCAGTCCAACAGAGGCTCGAAATCTACCAGGCTCAGGTTGCAGGCGCCTTCAACAAGAAAGTTAAATTCCGATCCTTTAAGGTAGGAGACTTGGTTCTAACAATCCGAAGGCCTATTATTGTTACCAGAAAGTCAAAAGGGAAGTTTGAGCCGAAATGGGAGGGCCCGTATGTTGTCACCAGAGTCTTCACTAAAGGTGCATATGAGCTTTCAAATGCAGACGGAGACTGTATCTACCCCTGCGTGAATGGGAAGTTCGTCAAAAAGTTCTTCATCTAAAAAGCTCACTGGGCTGAAAATCTGAAAGGGTAGCCCACGCAAAGTCTGAGCACAAAAAAAAAAAAAAAAAAAAAGGCTCGTTGGATTGAAAACCCGAAAGGGCGGTCCAGGTAAAACCTAGAGCACCAAAACCCCAGAACTACGACGGCTTGATCCCTCAAAAGGGGTACGTAGGCAGTCTAGCCTCAAAAACTAGATGCAGCCACCCAATCAAAAAAAAAATATATCTCTCCTTTCCTGAATCAATCAGGGGAACTACGTTTGGCTTGATCCCTTAATAGGGTACGTAGGCAGTCTGGTAATAACTGGATTCAGCCATCTTTTCCAACATATCTGCTTTCCTTTATTTAAGTTGTGGTTA
Organism: Rosa lucieae; assembly: GCA_024704745.1. Lineage (NCBI taxonomy): Eukaryota > Viridiplantae > Streptophyta > Magnoliopsida > Rosales > Rosaceae > Rosa > Rosa lucieae. The sequence continues at coordinate 25,652,765 of CM045493.1, read as the reverse complement.
ATTTATCAATAATCACAAGTTGAATTGTCACAGGTCTACAAGCAAATCAAGGAAGGGAAAAATAAGTAATCATGATAACTTCAGTTCTTTTTATCACAGGAGAATGAAAGCAATCACAAAATGAAGGCAGTTAAACTGAAGTACATTTAAAGCAAGGGCTAACCAAAGAGAGGGAGAACAAGAGTCCCAAACAAAATCATAAAGAAAGAAACAACATCCGAACATCTATGTAGTTGGAAAAAGGGAAATAAAAGAATCAAATGACTTCTGATACTTTTCTCGCTCCAGCTTGCTTGAAGATATAGCCTGTTCGATCTCTGGAAGCTTGTCCTTGACACAGTCTGACTTCTCTTTAAGAAGTTACCGCCCTTGATCCTCCTGCTCTTTTATACATTCCTTCAGCAACTTTATGGTGTTCTCAATAGACGCCTTCTGACTGTCATGTTTCCGACGACGCTTCCTAACCCGCTCCTCGTCAGCTTTGATATCAAGTTCTGTAGCTTGCAAGTCTTGGAGCTTCTTGGAAGAATCTGCCAACCGGGAGTCTAAGTCCTGTTTGACTTTCATACACGCCTCATAGTCAGAAATCAGGTTATCAGCAAACTCAACATCAACTCATGTGCTCTCTTTCAGAAGTGCAATAGTTCTCGAAGAATCCACTGCTGCCGCTAGCATATCTCTAATGGTAGAGGTAAATTTCTCGAACAGATCTTTACCAGACTTCAAAGACTCAATGACTGGATGGAGCATACCCAAAGCTAATTGGATTTCTTCACGATGGGCCAATAAATCTTCTGGTGTCTTTGAGGAAGAAACTTTCACAAAAATGTCACTCACATGACCAATAAGATAGTTCTTCATGAATAAAGCCAGCCCAGGATCGACTATGGCTGATAGAAAGTTCCCCACATCCTCTACAGTTGGCATGCACTTGGTTGAGGGATTTTTGCTAGAAATACAGGCTTTCTGAGGCACAGCTGTTTTCTTAACACCTTGATCAATAGTAGTTTGAGCCCTTTGAGGACGCCCATTGCTCTGACGCTCTACAGGTTGCCTTTTAGAAGCTCGAGCTACAATTTCCGCTCTAGAAGGATCAGTATTAGAGCTAAATCCACTTTCTGTTTGTTGGACATTTTGAACAACTGCTAAAGGATTAGAAGGATGTAAACTGTCAGGTTTCCTCTTGAGTGCCTTTTGAGTGCCAGAGCCTGTCTTAGGAAGACTCACCTCTCTGGATACTGTCCCTTTAAGGGTCGCCATCTTATCATGGTTAATATGCTCACTGCTGATAAGGTTATCACCATCTGGCCCAACCTTGCTAAGGCTCGTTTGAAGATTCTGACTCTCTGGCCTCTGTAAAGATGAAATCTGAACTTCTTTTCTCAAATCCGCAGAAACTTCAGCAAGTTTGTTCACTATAAAGACACGATGATCGGGCTCAGGAGATTTTTGAGTGAAAGTCTTGAAAGTCTTCGATACGGAAAGCCCCAAATAAGGTATACAAGCTTTCAACCACCACTTGCAGTACCACCAAGTGCATTCTCCTTCACGTGTCGATCTCGGGATATAAAACTGAGCTGTTGTATTCCTCCTGTAAAGAATAGATTGGGCTCTCGCTAAATCTTCAACAAAACACTGCTTCCTCTTCGACACACTAAAAGAGAGGCGGTTAGAGGGAACACTCTGATCATAGCCGAATTGACGTGCAAATCTGTTAGGATAATACGGCTCTAAAATGAGCTGACCATCGACTCTCACAGGAAGGCATGCAGAGCGTATGCCAAAAAGAAACTCAAATCTCTCATCTGACAGAGTCTCATCGTCTAACAAAAAACAGCCCTCAGTTTCGAGAAAAGCATGGGGACGATAGATTACAGACTTGTTATCCCGAAAGACCATTCTGGCACAAGTAATTGACAAATCTTTGCTTGCAACATAAGCATACCTCGCTAGACGCGGATAATCTGCTGGAAACTCACTGTCCGCTCGTCGTTTACACAACTGTGGAAAATATTCCCCGAGCCAGCCAAGTACATAATGTATGGGTAAGCACACTTTGGGGGGAACATCCCCTACCGGATGAGAAGCAATTTCTCCAAGACGGTGATAAATATATCCTAATGTTGTTGGTGCAATGGAAACTTTAACTCCTTTTGCCATCAAACACGCCATATGAAATGTCTCTGGCCTTATTGTTTTATCCCATGCGGGTAAGACAAACCTGTAAAAAAAAAAAAAAAAAAAAAAAAAAAAAAAAAAAAAAACGTGTGTGTCAGGAAAATGTATCCAATACAAACTGGCGAACAAAATGAAATGGAGAGGGGACAAACCTGCACAACCAAAATACAATAAAAGCAGCAAGCTTCCCTTCCTCAGAAATTCTCAATGGTAGTTTAGGGGTCCTTGGCTTCGGCAGCACTGCCTTGCCTTCACTAGGTGAAGCATATATGAGTTCCCCTCGGAAAAAATGGGTAAGCCATTGATCCCAGTAAATGGCATCGTACCCATACTCAATACACAATGCAGAATGTATCTGTAAAAGCTCCAGTACTGTGGGAGGATATAAATCTTTATTCCGCAAATCCTTGTTAGTCGGAAGAAATTCTTCATACGGAACGCCAGAAATGGGCAGACCTCCGATAACTTGCAAGTCAGATAAAGAAATGCTCATCTCACCATCGGCAAAATGCAATGTGTTGGACAAAGGGCCCCATAATTCACAAAATGCCCTCCAAACATTCTTTGAACACTCGTAAGGATAGCGAGAAACAGCAACAGCTCCATATATACCTGCTTTGTATAAGGTATCCTTGAAGGTCTCCAAGATAGTTTCAGTCCATTCTAATACGCCAAAGCCAAAGATTGATCGACCTCGAAATTTAAAATCATGGCCCCATTCTTGCTTACTCTGCAACATCCTGTGCAGTGCCGGATAAAAGTTCATTCCGACCAACATCTTGTCATCACCATGCTCAGCATTGTTCACCTTTTCCAGAGTATAGGCCTGAAACACGTTGCCATAACTTGGGCACGATTTGATGACCTCATCCTCTGCATGAGGGTCAAATCTAAGAATCCCAGAACGCACACTGGCCCGAGTAGCCCACGTTGGCCGACTCTCAAGCGACATGGTAAGCTTGATCGAACTTAAAGGAAGAGATCTCTTGTATTCCCGACCGTTTTTGGCTACACGTTCGCCTTTTCCGGGAACTCGTTCAGTGCAAAGTTCTCCATGTGGGTTCATTTTCTGAAAACAGAAAGCAAGACAAAATGGTCAAGCCTCGTACGCATAAAGCCGTTATACACACGATGCTTGAGGGGGCAACTGTTGAATAATAAAAAATACCCACAATGTACAAAGCATGTAGCTGTCACAATTTTTCAGAAAAAGAGAGAGATGAGGATAATGACAGCAGTTAAACAAATATTTATTTACAAATTATCTGTTTCTCAAATTGGGTGGGGATAAGTTACGAAAAAAAAACACAGAAGAAAGCATTCAAATTGTGATAAGAACAAAGTGGCAGAGGGCGTCCAGGATTCAATCTCAAAGTCAAAGACGAAGTCTCCGATCAACAGCTTATCTTCGTGAACTTCGGGAGATTCAAATTTCAAACAAATGTTTAGCCCGCCCTCTAGAATCTTCACTGCCCCCCTATATAAGAAACACAAGGCTGCATAAGAAAGGGACGGAGAGGAATAGAGAGAAGAGTGAGTTATATTTGTGCATCAGAGTGAGGCAGTGTTTGAGAGGAAGAAATAGTGAGAAATTTCTAGTTACCTGGAGACGACAAATTTACAACAAGAGTACTTCATCTTCAGGTATCCTACTGGTCCTTTCATCATGATCTTCGTTGCTATTTTCCTCTATTATTGCTGATGTCTTCGTGAGTGCAGACTTGCCTCTACTTCTAAGCACCAGAAAAGCAGAAACAGTCCCTTCATTCCTCAAACAAATCACTCCGGCCAAATATGCCAACAACACCAACTCACCAAGCCTCAAATCCCTCATTGTTGCCCACCAAAATCAGAAAACAAAACAAATACACCTCCAGTTGCCTTTGTGTTAACAAACAGTGCAGGTCCAAGGAGACAAAAAGAAGCATGTTCACAAAGATAAAGGAGGAGAAGAGATTTCAGCAAGGGAAGGGGCTCACCGGTGTTTTCGGCCTTCTTTCGATGCCTATACTGCGGTGCGTCCTGCGTATAGGTGGCGGAAGCGAGGTCCAAGCTAGAGGGTTCACTGCACTTGAACTCACAAAGTGAAGAAACTGCTTTGGAGGAATCTTTATGCAGCACCAAAGGAATAAATTGCCCCAAGTTATCCACCTGCATCAAAGTCATCATCAAAATGCTGCCTTGAAAGTAAAGTGGTCATCTCTCTATAAAAGGGTGCCTACCTCCAGCCACAAGGTTGCAAAGCGCTCGGTTAGGCTCACCTGCGATCACAAAACTGCAGAAAATACAATGTGGAGGAGTTATGCAAGTTATCTGATACTTACAGCAAGCACATCACAAATGCAAAGTTGTTCGATCAAGTTCAAGTGGTGAAATACAGTGAAGTATACAGGGGAAAATGGTCATGGATAGCATTGAAAAGCTCATTGTGCTACCTTCTTGGAGGCTTCCCCAGAATGCATCAAGGATTGAACTCGTACAATCAAACCTAAGACCACATGAAAGCCACGTGATGGACCAGAATGAAGCTCGGATATTTCCTGCATAAAGTATATATATTCAAGTTAATCATTGTCAAAGTTTGCCTTGAATATGTGTCAGACAACAAAGTATAATTACAGCTCTATCTCTTCCCTTTTTTACTTTGATCATAAAACTGTGGAACAATGAAGACCAAGTAAAGGCCATGATTATGCCTTCTATTAAAAGGCTTGGCGGTGGAAACTGATCAGCACATTTCAAGACAGCAATTTCATATTTCATAATTGTCAAACCATGCACTAAAGACAAAAGCTTTGGAAACATGCAGCAAGTCTCTCTTAAGCCAAGTTTAGCTATGTGTTTCCTAGTCAATCAAAAGAAAATCATGCAAGGATATGATAATCAAATCTTGACAGATAAAGCAATTGAGTCTCGGTGGACATCGGTGGAAAAAGTAATCGGTGACATCATTTGGAGTGTTCTGCACAGTAATTATAAAATGGCTCCTCACCGGTTCTGGGTTCGACACCAACAACTGTGATAGCCACGAAGCTTGGCGGTGGAGGAATTTCTGCAGATAATTACAATTAACTTCACATATAAGCTTGTCATAATCAAAGCTTCTAAAATGTGTGAGTGGACACGTTTTGCTGCAAGTCAAACCAGCATACGTAATTAATGCAAGTTTAATAAAAGCATGTCTGTAGCTTTGTTTCTGGAAACTAAAGACAAAAGCCTAAAAAGCATGTTTAAAAGTATGGTTTCCAGCAAGCTCCTTTTGAATAGTTTAAACAACAAAGGAGCAGACACCAAGAAGCAAAGTCTAGCTACAATCAATGGTCAAAATGACCTCTACACAAACAAAGCAATTGTGGCGGTGGCAAACCGTTTAGTGCAGATCAAGACAAAAAAATGCTACATGTTCAATTAAGCGTAATCTCCAACATGCAATTCAGCAAATTTGTGGGTGTAATTCAAACCACAAAAGTCAGTCGGTGTTTTTGTCAGAAAACTATAAACAATTGAAGTTCCCTGGTATGGCAGCTAGTTACCTTGAGGAGAAGCCACGTCCAAATTCAACTCAAGATGACTGCACAAAAAAAGAAGTCTCAATTAGATATTGGGGATTCATGTGAGCTGGTAGCTACAAGACAACAAGATCCATGTCAGATACCGAGTAAAAAAATCCCAGCAGAGACAGATTAATCAAAACCCAGGGAGAAGAGAGAAGAAGATTGGAGGCTTTACCGGTTAAAGCTTTCGGTTAAGAGTGCGGCATCTCTGGTACGGATCCCGCTATTTATGAAGGGCCAGATATGGAGTCTCCTTCTCCTAATCAAGCTAATCGCGTTGATCTCCATCTCCAATTCAATCTCTATCCTAAGCTGATAACCACACCAGAGATATTCTCTACGGGACTTGAGGCTTATTGAGAGAAGACGTCTGCTAGAAAGAGTTCTGGGGTTCAGTTTGTTGGGCGGATAAAACCAAGTATAGAGACAAAATCAAGTCATCTATGTCCAAGTTGCAAGCTTTTGGGCTCATAATCTCTCATCAACCAATTTCGGAGCAGTACGAAGCCCAATTTCGAAAACCCGTTGTACAACTTCGTAAAGATTCAGGCCCCATGAGATTGTTTGTCGATAAAAGAAGAAGGGTGATGCAAAGCCCATTTCAAAGTCCAGGGCCCATGACGAAGCTCGGCAGATTCGGGTGCCCAATTTAAATCAGTGGACACTCAACTAAAATTGGGTGTTCACCAAAATATGTTTTCTCGACGAGTTCAAAATATACACCCGTTGAGTAAAAATTGGTATAAAACCGAAAATCCCAAATGTTGAACTACAGTGGTTTGATCCCTTCACGGGGTATGTAGGCAGTCTGGATTTAAATCTGGATGCAACCGCGACCTTAATCGAATCCCTGGTTTTCCCTAAACCAAATTCACCAAATCCTAGTGACCACAGAAGTCGTCCAAACACTTCCGTATTCAAATCACCCAAACACTTAACCAAAATTCTTTGGTGGCTCATTTACTCATCGAAGCATCCAAACCTTCCCAAAAATCTGAACTACGAGTGGCTTGATCCCTTCTGGGGTACGTAGGCAGCCTGATAAACACTCTGGGTACAGCCACAAAATCAAACAAACACACTCCTCTCCATGGAATTCTTGTCTTCATATTTGGAATCAAAGGGTCTTCCCTTGAGGCAAGGGATTGTAATTAAGGGATATTATTTATCTCGAATGGGTCCGAACTTAACATAATAAAACTCTATTTCCGTTAATGAAATAGAGTGAGATTGTGTTGGGTATATTTATTTACTATTTATTTTTGCTCAACAGGCACCGATTGAACCACAGACTTGATCATTACTTCCTTCCCTGCCGCACTCAGAGTCTTGTCCTTCCATTTCTTCATTTTGTTCCTAGTTTTTTCCATAATGAATTGAAAAGCCTCTGTTTTTGAATAACTTACTTCAGTAGGGAGGCCAAGATATTTGTCATGTTTATCAACCCTTTCTACCCTAAACACATCCGCTAGCTCCTCCTGACAACCAATATCAACATTCTTTGAAAAAGAAATTTTACTTTTTTGAAAGTTAACCTACTGACCCGATGCATCTTCATACCATTTCAAAATCTCTTTCACTCTTGCACATTCCTCCCTCTCTGCCTTAATAAAGACAAAGGAATCATCCGCGAAGAATAAGTGATTTATTGTGGGAGCCCCCATGGCAATGGGTATTCCATGTAAACGTTGTTGCTCTTCTTCATACGACAACATTCTTGACAAAACTTCCGCGCAAAGCAAGAATAAATATGGGGATATGGAGTCCCTTGTCTCAATCCCCGAGAAGGAATTAGATGGCCTCTAGGTTCCCCATTTAATAAGAAGGAGTATGACACTGTTTTTACACACCCCATAAAAGTGCTCTTAGACACCTTTTCTCCAGGTCTGAACTTAGAAGGCCCGAAAATGATCTTGAATCCATCTTTGACAAAAGCATATGTATTTTTGTATCCATCATGAATAGTCCTCCTATCATATTGCCAAGGACAACCAAGAAGCAAGTGACAAGCATCTATAGGAGCTACGTCACTCCAGATGTCATCCCTATAATTATTTCCAATGGAAAAAGAAACGAGGCATCGTTGGCTTACCTCTTTCTCATTATCTTTCTACAGCCAAGATAGTTTATAAGGGTGTGGATGCTTCTCGGTTTTGAGGTTTAACTTTTCCACCATTTGAGTAGAGACAACATTCTCAAAACTACCACCATCAATAATCACGTCACAAATTTTGCCATGGGAGGTGCATTTGGTGTGAAAGATATTCTTTCGGAGCCAATCACCTTCTTCTCCACGAACCACACTCAAGCTTCTTTGAACAAGAAGTGATTCTCCCTTATCAGCATAAGTGACCTCACAATCTTCATCTACAACACTGGGTAGAGAGTCCCCTTCATCCTCCCGATCAATCTCTTCTTTTTCAATTATAGTAATAATCTTGCGATTTGGACATTCAGAAGCTATATGTCCATTTCCATGGCACTTGAAGCATCGACGTGAGCTAGCACTTGAAGAACCGAGCTGTTGCTTATGTCCAGACCCATTTTCACCCTTAGATGAGGACTTAGGCAAAGGTTTGGCAGATTGTGAAACCTTGGAATGAGAATTGTTTCCTTTACTAGCTAGAGCATCACAGATTGAGTACCGAATGCTACTTCCACGAGCTTGTTTCTGCTGTTTTTCAACCTTAAGGGCCAACTTGCAGACATCATTGAAGGTCCAATATTGCTGTAACTGAACCACGTTACCAATTTCAGCTCTCAAACCCGCAAGATACCGAGCTATAGTCTGTTCTTCCGACTCCACTAGATCACATTTAACCATGAGATCCTCATATTCTCCAGTAAAATCTTCTACAGACATCTCCTTTTGTTTAAAATTGTGCAACCTAAGAAAGTTATCTTGCCGATAGTCTTCTGACAAATACTTTCTTTTAAGTTCCCTTTTCATCTTCTCCCAAGTCACTATGTTGCCTCTTCCTTCTCTAGCTCTCTGACTCTTAAGTTTTTCCCACCAAGAGGAGGTACGTTTCCTCAATTTCACAGTAGTAATTTTCACCTTTCGATGATCTGCAACTTCCTTTAAATCAAATATTCGCTCCACCGTAGGAAGCCAATCAATGAACTCATCGGGTTGTGAACGACCCTCAAACTCCGGAATGTCAACCCGGATATCAAAATCTCGTTGGTGACTGTGATTTCTTCTAGGACGAGTAGGAGGAGAATCCTCTTCACTGGAATCTCAACTCGAAGTTCGAAAGAAAGGATTTTCATCGTCACCATCTTCGCTGGAAACTTCATCTTCAGTATCATGAACATTACATCGATCCAAACGATCCTAAAGCTCTTGCACTTGTCTCTTTAACTCTTCTATCTCAAGGTCACGATCAAGAGGCTCTACTTCAACTTGTGATCGGTGACCACCACGACCACCACCACGACGTCCACCACGACGCCCAGCCATCAGATCAATTTTGAGCTTTGATCTTCCAAGCTCTGATACCAATTTGATATCAGATCAGCAGAGTGAAATAAAACTGAAACCCCTTTCCAAGACAACACCTTAGGATACAGAGAACTCACCACCTATAGTGTTTGCCAAAGGATTATAGTAACAAACTCACCACTCGATGGACTTATCCAAAGAGATACAGAGTAGGAGAAAAGCTTCTCTAGGAAACTCTTTTAGTGATTTATTCTTCCAAAAACTGACTTCTCCAGTACACAGGACTCCTATATATAAATGGACTCTTGGAACAACCTTCCAAGCATAGGTTACTCTTCTCAAGACTATTAATTAAGGAGAACTGGTAAACACTAGATGGAAAACTAAAAGACTCCTAGAAGCAAGCAAAAGAAACCAACAACAGAAGAAGAGCTGATCAGTTCTCCACTATCCAATTCCAGCTCAAACGGACTAGAAGACTATGGTTTAGGGCCTTCAACTTGAGTGATTAATGTGAGTAGTTGGAACTCCTTTGGTAGTGCAGCCAAAGTAAAAGTTTCATACACTCCTGTGTCACACGGGTGCTCAAGGGCTGCTGGGGCAGCGCATGGTATGGCTAGCACGGGTGCTCAAGGGCTACAGGGGCAGAGGAAACTAGGGTTTGAGGGTTTCGATTTTTTATAAGGTTTTGGTTATTTGTTATAGGGTTAGGGCTCGTGCTGATAACGTGTTTAAGGAAAATATGATTTGCAGAGAGATTGATGAGAGAATTGTGTGTTCTATTATTGTTTCTGGTGGCTTTCCCCGGGTACCTCACACAGAATGCTATACAGTCTGGGGTACCGATCGGCTCCTAAATCCTGTATCAAGAACACAACGTTAGAGGGATAAACCGTACCGGACGGTTTATACCTCTCCGATGCCTGGGTGAGAAACTGATAGCTATATAGAGTAAATTGTGGATAAAGGAGTCCTTACCCGTCCAAGGTGGTTGTGCTATAATCTTTATATTCAAGCGTGGGGAGGGAGTCTCCTCTATCTTCGATGTGGGACACAGGTTCTTCTGATGCCATATCAGTCCTGTATTTGTAAAGATAGATGGGCTGTGCTAGCCTTGCCCCGGGCCCTGGGTGCCCGGGGTGTCATCTTATGTGAAGCCCGCCATGGTGGGGTGTGATCCAGGTCCACGGCGTAGTACCTGGGATTACCGATGGGGCCCAGGGGCTAGTGCTAAACCTAGTTGAGACTCCCCTAGTATGTACAAGTCCCCCAAGTTCCCGTTCAAGATGTCTCTTGGGTGGGGACTTATTTATTTCAGTCTCAAGGTTTGGCACTAGTATGCCTATAGGCAGTCCCCCAAGTTCCCTCAGAAGAGAAATCTTGAGCGGGCTTGGCTTCGATACCCGAAGGGGTAGAAGATTTGTGCCTCCGGTACCCAATGGGGTGGAGAGGGCTTGGCTCCGATACCCGATGGGGTAGAAGATTTATGCCTCCGGTACCCAATGGAGTGGAGAGGGCTTGGCTTCGATACCCGATGGGGTAGAAGATTTGTGCCTCCGGTACCCAATGGGGTGGAGAGGGCTTGGCTTCGATACCCGATGGGGTAGAAGATTTGAGCCTCCGGTACCCAATGGGGTGGAGAGGGCTTGGCTTCGATACCCGATGGGGTAGAAGATTTGAGCCTCCGGTACCCAATGGGGTGGAGAGAGCTTGGCTTCGATACCCGATGGGGTAGAAGATTTGTGCCTCCGGTACCCGATGGGGTGGAGAGGTCCGGTACCCAATGGGGTAGAGAGAGCTTGGCTTCGATACCCGATGGGGTAGAAGATTTGTGCCTCCGGTACCCGATGGGGTGGAAGGGCTTGGGTTCGATACCCGATGGGGTAGAAGATTTGTGCCTCCGGTACCCAATGGGGTGGAGAGGGCTTTGCTTCGATACTCGATGGGGTAAAAGATTTGTGCCTCCGTTACCCAATGGGGTGGAGAGAGCTTGGGTTCGATACCCGATGGGGTAGAAGATTTGTGCCTTCGGTACCCAATGGGGTGGAGAGGGCTTTGCTTCGATACCGATGGGGTACAAGATTTGTGCCTCCGGTACCCAATGGGGTGGAGAGGGCTTTGCTTCGATACCCGATGGGGTAAAAGATTTGTGCCTCCGGTACCCAATGGGGTGGAGAGAGCTTGGCTTCGATACCCGATGGGGTAGAAGATTTGTGCCTCCGGTACCCGATGGGGTGGAGAGGGCTTGGCTTCGATACCCGATGGGGTAGAAGATTTGTGCCTCCGGTACCCAATGGGGTGGAGAGGGCTTTGCTTCGATACCCAATGGGGTAGAAGATTTGTGCCTCCGGTACCCAATGGGGTGGAGAGGGCTTGGCTTCGATACCCGATGGGGTAGAAGATTTGAGCCTCCGGTACCCAATGGGGTGGAGAGCGCATGGCTTCGATACCCGATGGGGTAGAAGATTTGAGCCTCTATGGTACCCGATGGGGTCGACGTTGCATGTCGGCCACGTGGGCAGACCAGGTTGTGCAATAAATGCCCGTCTCTTCCTCTGCCGAGGCTTCGAGAAATGGGAGGACGCGTGGGACACGTGTAGCGATCCTACGGCAGAGGTCGCTTCGATTTCGACGGTCCTGATGCGTTAGAGATTGAATTTAAGAGGGAAACCGACTGTTTTCCCACACTTTTCGCGAAAAAGAAGCTCGAGAGATTTGGAGGTTTGTAGCGAAGAGAAAGGGAAAACCAAGGGAGAATTGTCAGTGCTTGTGGAGTGAGATCGACCGTCTGCTGAAAAAAAAGGTTAGGTCTCTGTGGGTTTTGCCTGTTCTCCTGCTGGGTTTGCTTCTGTTACTGCCAAGGCATTTTTTTTTTGTTTGTGGTTGTGTTTGTGTTGCTCTTGTTTGCATAGATACAGAAACGGACAATGCCAGTGTCGTTGATGTGTTGTTGTAGATTATTTAGGTTTGCTTCATTTTGTGGGTTTTGGGTTAAATTTCTGGGTTTTCCTTTGAATTTCTGGGTTGTAGAATGAATTTCTGGGTTTTAGAATGAATTTCTGGGTTTTGGGATGAATATCTGGGTTTTGGGATGAATTTCTGGGTTTTGGGATGAATATCTGGGTTTTCCTTTGAATTTCTGGGTTTTAGATAGGCTAACCCTTGTGCTTCTGGTTCTAGATATAGCAAGATTTGAGGTCCCCGGTACCGTAGTTAGGATGGAATCAGAAGCCAGGGGTGGGGATACGGGATCGTAGTACCAGTCCTCTGCCAGGCGAGCTGAAATGGACGTCGACCTGTACCTAGGTCGGGTAGACCAATTAGCGGAGAACACTGGGTCCTCGACTGGGGTGTTCTCGGAGAGTAGTGGGGAGTCCGACGAGGGTGAGAGCGAGGGTGGATCGGCGGAGGCCCCGGTAGTTACAGTGGCCATCCCCGAGGGCATTCCGAAGCCGAGGTACACACTTGCGGACGGGACCGTATGCGATGAACCTGGGAGAAGCATGACGATGAAGGAGATAGTAGACATGCGGCTGAAGTGGGGAATACCGGACGCAGTAGAGCTTAGGCCTCTTAGGGATGGGGAACTGGCCGCAAATCCTGCCCAGGGGTGGGTGGCGCTGCACGAGAATCAGCTCCACCAAGGGTTATCGCTACCCCTGCCCCTGTGCCTACAGTATCTGCTGCGGATGCTGAACCTGTCACCGGGGCAGCTAACCCCGAATGCCGTTCGTCAAATATGCAGTATGATGGCCATGTGGGACCTGTGCCAGCAAGGGTGGCCTTCCATAAATGAGTTCCGCGCGGTCCACCGGGTACTGTATTCTAGGAAGCGGTCTTGTGCGGGTACGGTGACCTTTGCCGCTAGGGATTACGAGCCGCTAGTTATCGATATGCCTACCTCGATGAGCAAAAGGTGGAGGAACAAAGTGTTCCTAACTGGTGGGCGGTGGCAGATAAAAAATAAAAAGTGGCAGCTGACCGGTACCTTCCAAGCTATCAGGGACTAGTCCTATACGCTATCCGAAGTAGAAAAGAAGAGGATAGCCCGGGTATATGCCGTGTGGTCGGAGAAAGAGAGGAGCTCTTATAGGTTTATCCGGCACTCAATACTTTTTAGGCTAGGGTTAGGGTGGCTCCCCGGTAAGGGACTTTTTACTGTATATGTAGTGTATACTTTTTCGTCCTCTCTACTTTCGACTAACCTTTGAACTGGTTGCAGTGAAAGCCCCGAAGAGGAAACCCCGGAAAGGCAAGGAGGAAGACAAGATGGATGATGCTCAGTTAATGGACATGCTGATGAGCCAGGGAGAAGATGCCCTGCACATCGACGTCGACCTAGTGTCGAAAGGCACGAGTCGGTCCATTGAGGAGACCCTGTTGGAGATTACCGATGAGGGATACGGTGAACCTGATCCCGACGCCCCTGTTACCCGCGCCGCGCAGCCGTCCATGGCCGATATCATTACGATAGCTGACACCGGGGTCGGTAAAGTACCGGCCTCAGTGCCCCTTTCCTCTCGTTCCACTGGGAGGGATGAGGTGTTGCTCCCGGGTGAGAAGAAGAGATCCCACAAGTACCGGCATCGAACCGATAAGGAGGTGACGTACACTGGCCGGGATGTCCAGGGTACCGGTGCAAAGAGGCAGAAGAAAGATCACCCGGGACCAGGGCCGTCGCCCTCTCTTGGCTTGTTATCTCCCGCCGTTCCGGTAATCCCCAAGAAGCCCATCAAGCAGCTGCTGAATGAATACGGGGTTGCCGATGAAAAATTCGTGCGGGCCATGCTTGGGGATCTGAAGGACATTGACCTCGACCGGGTTCGAGCCAAAGATAATACTCCCCAGGAGAACCGCCGTCTCGCCCGGGAGTCAATGATGCGGGTATGTCTTGTTTTATTTTCTTGTTTTATTCTCTCTACCTGTTGTTATACGTTTTAACCGGTACACCTGCAGGCACTCTTCAATGTGTACGCCATCGACGCCAGCGAGGAAGATAGTCATCTGAAGGAGGAGGTTAGCAACCTCTCCGGGCAGGTGAAGTATCTTCATGGCAAGAAGGCCAAGCTGGAGAAGGAGCTGGACTCGTTGAGGGCTGAGATGGCCACCTCTAAGCAGCGGATTGCGGAGCTTGAGGGTGAGGTTGCCGAGGCGCGGGAGGAGGTCAAGAATGCCCGGGACTCCAAAAGAAAGGCTGCAGAGTCTGCCGTCTCATGGAAGGAGAAGGCAGACTCTCTGGAGGATCGCCTTCCCGCGGAGAGGCACGAGGCCGTGGAGGAGTACAAGTCCTCGGATGATCTTATCGCTATGCTGGCTGCTGCCTAAGATAAGGCTGTCATCATGAATTTTAAGGAGTGGGTGGCAGCCGGGTACTTAGATGAAGCCAAATTTAGGCGGGGTCTCCTGGAGAAAAGGAAAAAAGAGCGGGAGGCGGCAGGCAAGTCCGGTGCTGGTGGGTCTCAGAGTACCGATGGAGATCGGTTGTAAAAAAAAAAAATTATTTTGTATTATTTTTTGAACTAGTCTAATTTTGTCTGGTAGTCCAGGCTTTTGTGAATTGGAACATCCTTGATTTGAATGGGAATTAGAAAGGAATTAAAATTTCTAGGATTTTGGTACCTTTGAGCAGTTGTTTGCATCACTTATTACCGGAATAAAGTAACTGACAATAGCTATGTCCGGGAATGTCCGGGGTAGGTAAAAAAAATTCTAGAAATGGTCTGAATAATTCATTTTTGGATAAATTTCAGTTTAGTACCCTGTGGTTTGGGAGTAACATCATGTCAGTCCCTACTCTTTCAATTTGATCAGCAACACCCCTGTGCTTTCAATTTCAATCAGCCGTACCCAAATTTTACTGTTCCTTCCAAATTTTACTTTGTCAATCCAGTCAAAGTTAACGTTCAAATTGAACGGAACAGTAAAATTTGGGTACGGCTGATTGAAATTGAAAGCACAGGGGTGTTGCTGATCAAATTGAAAGAGTAGGGACTGACATGATGTTACCCCCAAACCATAGGGTACTAAACTGAAATTTATCCTTCATTTTTCCATTGAAATACCACACGGTGGTTAAATACAGAATGAGTACCCGATGGGTAGCTTGTCATAGCTGTATGTCCAAAAAGCAAAAGCTAAGACAAGATGCTCCCGGAGCTACTTGTAATAGTACCGCAGACGCTGGGTATTCCATGGATGCTTGGAAACGACCCCGTTCATATCCCGGATGAAAAAGGTTGCGGGACCTACCTCTTCAATGATCTCGTAAGGCCCTGTCCAGGATGGATCCAGTCCCCGGGGTTCTGGGTAGACTTGTTTCATGACCCAGTCCCCTAATTTTAATGTCCGGGACTGTACCCTGGCATCGTAGTAACGGGCTATCCTCCGCTTGTTTGCCAAGTTATGCATATGTGCGACTTCTCTTCGCTCCTCGAGTAGATCAGCATTGAGGTGTAGGACATCTGAGTTGGTACCCGCATCGAAGTATTTGATCCGGGGACTCTGGACTTGTGTTTCAATAGGGAGTACTGCTTCTGATCCAAAAGCCATGCAGAAAGGGGTCTCGCCCGTGGCCTCCGTTGCCGTGGTTCTGATAGCCCATAACACTTCCGGGAGTTTAGCTGCCCAAAGACCCTTGGCTTCGTCAAGCTTCTTTTTCAGTATCTTCTGGCGAGACTGGCGAGACTGGCAACCGCCCAACCAATCACACAAATCCCACAATCACACAAATCCCCAGGGAAAAGAACGCTAAGGCTGATTCACTGGCGAGACTGGCAACCGCCCAACCACATCAGAGTCCAGCGGACACAAGGGTGGAGTGCCTGGACAAGCCAAGTATCACAAAGACCCTGGCGGAAATCTTCAACGTTCAAGTCAACCCCAGCTGGATGGACGAGATCATTACATATAAGCACAACGGAACGTTGCCAGAAGATAAGGTCCAGGCAAGACAACTCCAGCGAAGAGCAACCCGCTACAACATCCAGCACGGCAAGCTCTACCGCCAGGGATTCACCCATCCTAACCTCCGCTGTCTAACCCCAGAGGAAGGAAGGGTTGTCCTAACAGAAATCCATGGCGGGGAATGCGGAAACCACTCGGGCGCCAGATCCCTGACCAACCGCACAATGCGACAAGGCTACTTCTGGCCCACACTTGGCGATGACGCCCGGCGGATTTCCAGGTCTTGCCACAAATGCCAACAGTATGCAGATCTCCCACACGCACCAGCGGAACCACTGTCAATCATCGTGGGCCCATGGATTCATTCCACGTGGGGCCTTGACCTGATAGGAAAGTTCCAAACTGCCAAGGGTCAGTTCAAATACATCATTGTTGCCATTGATTACAACAGCAAGTGGATAGAGGCGGAGCCACTGACGGCAATAACTACCGCCAAGGTAATTCGCTTCCTTTGGAAGAATATCTACTGCCGCTACGGTGTCCCGCACACAATCATCACAGACAACGGCACACAGTTCAACAATGACGAGCTCATCTCCTTCACCACCAACTTAGGCACCAAGTTGAGGTTTGCATCTGTCGCCCACCCCCAGACCAACGGCCAGGTCGAAGCGGCGAACAAGATAATCAAAAAGCTGTTAAAAAAGAAGCTCGACAACGCCAAGGGTTTATGGGCGGAGAAGCTCCCAGAGGTCCTGTGGGCCATCCGAACAACTCCAACCTCCGCCACCGGAGAAACTCCTTTTTGTATGATGTTCGGCACAGAGGCTGTCTTACCCATTGAAGTTACTCAACCTACCGCTAGAGTCGAAGGCTACTGCCCAGAGACCAACAGCGCCGGCGTCAACTTGGACAAGGACCTCCTAGAAGAGAAAAGGCTCGAGGCCCATTTGCACAATCTACAAAACAAGCAACGGGTATCACGTTTTTACAACGCCAGAGTCAAGGCCCGGAACCTCCAACTGGGGGACTTAGTCATGAAGGAAGTCATTCCGCCACCGACGAAACTCCGCCCAACTTGGGAAGGCCCATACAAAATTGTGGAAGTCGTTAGCCCAGGCACCTTCTACTTAATGGACAAGGACGGCGTCACGTCGGCCCGCCCTTGGAATACTGAACACCTTCAGTATTACTACAAATAGTCAGACCGCTACCCAGGAGCATCTTGACTTAGCTAAATTTTTGTTCAAATATTTAGCTAAGGGAAGCTACCCAACGGGTACTACCCCACTTTTGTACACTGATCAGTCAGCTATCAATGAAACGAGGAATTATTCAAACCATTGTTACCAAGTCTAGCACTGAGGGCAACTGGCAACGCCAGCAATCGTCGGCGGACCTCGTCCGCTACGAGGTGCACTTGGACCAATCTTAATTCCTTTAATGTTTCATTGATCGACAAAAGAAAAATATAACTCAAAAACACTACACACATCATGGCAAACAAAGTCAGAAATTTATTTTACACCACAAAATTCTTTACAAACTGATATGCCTCAGCGGCTACAAAAAAAGGGAAAAGAAGAAAAAACTATGGAGGTCTCAGCTAGCTTCAGCGGTTGGCTTCGACTTCCGCTGCTTCAACAGGCGGCGGCGCGACCGATCGGCTCGCTTGATCGGACCCTCGAGCTGTCGGACTGGGGGTCTCTATGGTACCATCTGCCCGGGTGTGTGCCTCCAGAAATCCGGTACGTGACACCTCCGACGGGGTCTGCTGGGGAGTCTGCTGGGACCCTTCCGTCGGATGTGGGCCACTTTCCCCGCTGCCCGAGTGAGCACCTGCAGCTGGCGCAGGCACGACTTCTGTCTCCGGCGGGACATTTTCAGCAGCCGGCGGTGCGTCAGGCTGTGAGGCTTTGACAAAGTCAATGGCGCCCTTCCGCTTCAACATATCTATATTGGCCCGGGCGCCAGCCTTCGCCGCCTCGGTCAGTGCGTTCTTAAGCTCTGCCGACTGCTTGAACGCTTCAACAGCGGCGGCCGCGGCGGTACTCCCTTCAGCTCTCAGGCGGGTAACCTCACCCCCCAGCCGCTTCATTTCGGCCATCCTGTCGGCGGACTCCCGCTGCACTATAATAAGTTTTTTATCCTTAGCGGCTATCCGCTCCTGCAGCAGAGCGATCTCCTGCTCCAACTTGGAGACGTGTTCATTCCGCTCCAAGTCACGCCTGATGGCCACATTGAGCTTGCCGCGGACGTCTGCATAGTCACATTCCGCCTTGGCCAGCCCCCGCTCGACCTCCGCCAGTCTCTCCTTTGCCTCCGCCAACTCCCTCTGGAGACCTCTGATTTCTTCCCTCAGCTCTCCCTCAATCCGGGGCTGCTTCGACGCCGCCACGAACATATCATGCAATCCCGCCGATATTTGACCAAACGCCGAGCTGAAGGGCGATTGGTCAATTGCGTTCGGGCGCGATATGCCCGCCAGACCGCCGAACCCCAGCCGCTCGAACAGATGGAAGAGGAACTCCCGCTCCCCCTCTGTCATAAATGGCGCGTACTCGGCGAAGGAGTCTAGCTCACCGACGGCGGGCGCATCTCCCTCTCCCTCCACCGCCGCAGTCTTCGAAGCAGCCTGACGGGCCTTCTTCTGACGGCGGGCCCCGACCACCTCCACCTCATCTCCCTCTTCCGCGTCAGGAGATTCAGCCGTCCGGCGCTTTTTCTCCAGCGCCCTCTGGTTCCTAGCGGCGGTCCTCGTCACCCTCACTGGCGGTTCCTCCCTTGTCACAATGACATCTTCCGCCGGTTGAACCACCTTCTGAGGACCACGCCTGTGGGCAGGCATCCGCTCCTTCTGTGGCCCGGCCGCGGCGCTTCCCCTCTGATCCCCGCCGGCCGTCTGGGCCCCCGCCTGCACTGTTGGCAGACCATCCTCACCAAGATGAGACTGGTGCGGCATCGGCATCTCCACCGGAACCTCGGACTGGCTAAGCGCCAACGTCTCGGGGTTCACCACCGTCTGCTGGGCCGCCAGCCCCTCGGCATACATGGCCTCCAAAAAATTGTCTATCTCCGCCCGGTCCATGGCCTTTTCAAACGCGTCGCGACTCGATTTGTTGCCCGGCGGGGTTTCTAAAAAAAAAAAAAAAACAACGGCCACCAGTCAGTCGCAATTCAAATAATATTAAGAAACGATGTGGTGGAGGATCCTCACCGATAGAGCGTGTTAATCGCAGGTCGACCAGCAACTCCCAACCAGTCAGCAGGCGGAAATCAAGCAAGTTTCGGTTCCGCCAGCAACCTCTGATCCTCGCCACGCGGCACTCTTCTTCGCGCGTCAGCGTATACCGAAGTCCCGCTGCACAAAAAAACACGTCGTTAGTAGGAATACAAGTTCAAGCACGTAAGCACGCCAAACATTTTCAGCGAACACCGGACACCAACCTCGAATAGGTTGGAACTCAGACTTAATCCTAAATGACGGCCCTTCTTCATTCGACCTGGCGTGGTACTCCCAACCGTCTGTAGCGACGCAGAAGGTCCCCCGCCAGTAGGACATGGAGTCCCTCAGATTCTCGATCAGCTTGGGCGCTCCCTGCCGGCGACTCAAGTTTACTTGCCCTTTGCAGCCTCGGCGCTTCACATATACTAACGCGTAGAAGTGAAGCACTTCCGCCACTGTAGGCCCCTCGCACCCGGATAACCGCCAAAGGGAGTTCATGGCCAGCATCAACCGCCACATATTGGGGCAAATCAAGGCCAAATTCGCACACCAGGATCTGGAGGTTGGGCACCAGCGGGAACGTCAGTCCTTGAAGGAATATCGCCTCGTGAACGGCAGCAAATCCAGCTGGGAGAATCGAGGCCTTCTCATCCGCCGTTGGCGGGCGCAGCTTCACCGACCCCGGCAAGCGGAACGTCTGTTTCAGTCGGTTGACGGCAGCGGCGGTCATCCGCCCACTTGACTCGTCGACGGCGGTACCATCTGAGAGAAACCACTCCGATTCAGCATTTTGCCCCGCTACTTCCTCTTCGCCAGCGGAGCCGCTAGCAGCACTATTGCTTGCCAAGCGCTCGTTGCTCCTAGTTTTGGCAGCAGCGGCCTCACCAGCCCTTGAGCTCTCTGGACGCGAACCACGGCCCATTGCTACGTCCCAGAGGATGGTCTGAAGCGGCTCAACCTCTAGAGGTTCTGGCAGTGAGGTTCCTGCATGGGCAGACGGACGCAACGAATCAATAAAAATCCTATCTGCCGCGCTGAACGACACGTCAGACCCGGAATCCTCACTGCTCGAAATCTCTATGACGTTAGCCATCCCAAACCCTAAAACCCATATCAGTTAGCACAAACACAGATCTAGCCTATTCTCACATCAGATATAGCCAAAGGCATCAAGAACAAAACCCAGAAAACTCCAAAGTACAAAAAAAAAAAAACGCACTCAACCCAGACTCGGCTATCCAAGTCCTTAACCACTAAACGCATTGGCCAACCATAATTCAACCCCCCACAAAAAACCCCATTTCACACCTCAGAACACACCCAGAAAAACAAACACAACAAAACCCAGAAATTAGCAGAAGCAAAAGGGCAGAGAAGGGAAATCCAGATACTAACCTCAGTGGTAAAATCTTCGGCACGGTGGCGAACGGCAGTCCTGGGAGGCTATTATCGTACTCTCTCCGGGAATCGTATACCCAAAACTTCGGTAAACTCTCTCTCCGGTCTCGGAAAAACAGGGCTCGCAGACGATAGCTAGGTTTTCAAATTTTCACGAAGTGTCAAATCCCCCAAGGTTCCCCCCCCTTTTTTATGTCGGCATCAACGCATCCTAGGCCGTCCGCTCCATAACGACATCACGTACCAGCCGTACACGTGTCATCAGTCTCCACTAACTCTCCGGAGTACTCGAGGCGTTACCTCGGTTGCGAAACCTACAGTTACTGTCATTAAAGGCCAGAAGACGGACAGGCTTAGGAGACAAGCCTACGCACGCTAACCCGCTATAGATTCGACACGTGTTAACCACCATAGGGACAACTTCGTCAGTATCGCCAGCGGAACTTCTCTCTGTCGTTTTCCAAGCGACGAAGCCTCCGCTGAGCGAAACCCCGCCAGCGGAACTTCTCCCTTCCAAGCGACGAAGCCTCCGCTGAGCGAAACGCCGCCAGCGGAACTTCTCCCTGTCGTTTTCCAAGCGACGAAGCCTCCGCTGAGCGAAACCCCGCCAGCGGAACTTCTCCCTTGTCGTTTTCCAAGCGACGAAGCCTCCGCTGAGCGAAACGCCGCCAGCGGAACTTCTCCCTGTCGTTTTCCAAGCGACGAAGCCTCCGCTGAGCGAAACCCCGCTAGCGGAACTTCTCCCTTGTCGTTTTCCAAGCGACGAAGCCTCCGCTGAGCGAAACGCCGCCAGCGGAACTTCTCCCTGTCGTTTTCCAAGCGACGAAGCCTCCGCTGAGCGAAACCCCGCCAGCGGAACTTCCCCCTTGTCATTTTTCAAGTGACGAAGCCTCCGCTGAGCGAAACCCCGCCAGCGGAACTTCTCCCTTGTCATTTTCCAAAGACGAAGTCTCCGCTGAGCAAAGCCTTGCCAGCGGGACTTCTTCCTTACTATCCTGCAAGCGGGGTGTCTTTCGCTACACACCTCTGGCGGAACCCCCTCTTTCATCTTGCAAAATACTGCCAGGCACGTCTACCGGACGCCGCTTCCTGCTGCATCCAGCGGGGGGATGTCCGCCAAACGGAAAATCCCGAGGCTACGCCTCACTCTGACGAAGACCGCTACGCGGCGTTACCGTCAGACCGTCCCTACGGGACACGGGGACTAGTCAAACAGTCTACGACGGCCCTGATCAGGCACGTTGACCCCCGTCATTTGGGTGCTAAACATTGGGCTCGCTACCCAACACCCTCTGCTCCGTGCAGCTCCCCCTCATCAAACAATTTACCGACCATCCGGAGGTCTATCTTCGCCGGGGAGTGGGGGACTCCCTGGGGGGCCCAGCAGGGGCCCACCCGAAAGGGTACAAAGCGTTTGCTCAGTAAAACCAACGGTTGACAATGCACTGACGCTAATTATGCTCTTGCAAGTCTAGCGGAGGAAAACGCTTCAAACCGCCGAACAACTCCCCAACCAAGATTGCCCTCCTTGACTGGGGACTTGGGGGACTTGTACATACATGTACATTTGCAAGCATAATTAGCTATAATGGGCCATGCTCATTGTACCGCTAAAGGTACTAATTCCAACCAAAGGAATGACATGCAGACACACCGCCAGACGGGCTACAACCTCAACATCGGACCACCTCCAGATCGCCATCGACGCGCCACCACGTGCCGCGCCAAGATGGCATCAGAAGCTTCTGAAACTGGGAACTGAAGCATATCAGTCCCACATTGAAAACAAAGACAAGATCAGTCTCTTCCTCACCTATAAAAGGTTCTCTCCTCTCTCCTCATTAATTACGCATTCAATACTTACCTACTGTTACTTTGTCAACATAAATACATTGACTAACTTAGGCATCGGAGAGTTGAAGACCGCCCAGCACGGTCTCCCTCTGACGCCCGTTGTATTTTACTTGACAGGTAACGGGAATTACAACATCAGCACAAGTATCGATCCGCCCACCGGATCAGCGTTAACTAAGGTCCGGCTACCGCCAGACTTTTAGACATTAACAAAGTGCTTCGTTGTGCTGGTGCCTCCTGTCTAGTGCTCGGGCCAGCGCCGTGTTTTCATCTTCCAAATCCTGCATTCTCTGTTACGTGAGGCGGTTTGTTTCCCTATCGGTACTCCGTTGTTCCCGATCGATCCTGGATTGCTCCCTGAAGGCTGCGATCTCAGCTCGCATAGACTCCAGCTCTGATACCGGAGTCACCTGATCCGGGACTATCGGGTCCAAGGATCCGAGACCATGGATTTCCACCTGAGCAGCTGGCGCCTCGGCTGACGAAGTTCCCGGAGAGAATACCAGTGCCCGGGCAACACTTCTCCTCTCTCCTGTCACTTCTGGCTCTCTCATATCCGGTAACGTATCCCCCACCCCTACCTGGCGCGCCAATGTTTCTGGTGGCTTTCCCCTGGTACCTCACACAGAATGCTATACCGTCTGGGGTACCGATCGGCTCCTAAATCCTGTATCAAGAACACAACGTTAGAGGGATAAACCGTACCGGACGGTTTATACCTCTCCGATGCCTGGGTGAGAAACTGATAGCTATATAGAGTAAATTGTGGATAAAGGAGTCCTTACCCGTCCAAGGTGGTTGTGCTATAATCTTTATATTCAAGCGTGGGGAGGGAGTCTCCTCTATCTTCGATGTGGGACACAGGTTCTTCTGATGCCATATCAGTCCTGTATTTGTAAAGATAGATGGGCTGTGCTAGCCTTGCCCCGGGCCCTGGGTGCCCGGGGTGTCATCTTATGTGAAGCCCGCCATGGTGGGGTGTGATCCAGGTCCACGGCGTAGTACCTGGGATTACCGATGGGGCCCAGGGGCTAGTGCTAAACCTAGTTGAGACTCCCCTAGTATGTACAATTATTGATAATAGGAGCTCTTTATATAGGGATTTACAAAGTACATAATCTTGTCATACAAGGAAATAGAATCCGAATATAATTAGGAAATCTAGGACCTTCTCTCATATTACAACTCTAGAACTAAACTCTAGTTTGAAGAGGCATACTGAATGTCGATATCCTTCAACAATTGAGACATATGATGTGAGTGGTCAGTGCCAGCACTCCAATGTTTCTTATGTCTCGTAAAATTAAATCTCTGGGAGTAAAAATGGTCCTTTCTAGTGAAGGTTCAAATGAAATCTTTGGTGGCTACTTGTATTTCCACAAGACACCAAACAAGGAGGAGTTTCACCAAGAAACATGCTAGAAGGTATTCCCTATAAACTATCTCTGGATTGTTCTCTTCTCTTGTTTTTTTGCCATATGTTTACGTACTTGCAGTATTACTGGATTTTATTTTAGTACCATTAATAGCTATTATGGCATCTTTTTCTGACTTAAATTTTGTGAAAATTCAACAGATTAAAGGTCTTCATCTGTATGACTGTCTGAGGGCCAACAAATCGACATCAGCTTGGGGTGTTGAGGCTCGTGTACCATTTCTTGACGAACAATTTATCAAGGCTGCTGTGGACATTGATCCATAATGGAAAATGGTATAGCAATCATTAAACTTTGTTTTTTCCTCCAATTTTATGCACAGTTAATGTATTGTAGTGATTTGAAGCCTACTGACATTTGGCATAGTGGTTGCTCATTATAAACTGTTAGGAGAGGAATATCTTGTTACAATTCTATGAAATGATCTAGCACATGTGGACATTATAATTAACAAAGGATATATGACAGGACCTGCCCCGGATTTCACCCTGAAATCCGAAGTAGCCCTGCGGGGCCCACCTTAGAAGAAATTCTACCAAAAATTTGGCGGAACTTCCCCTAAAATAGACTACCCAAAACCTGTAGAAAAACATTTACACTTCTAAATCGTCCATCCTTACTCTCCTGGAGCCACCCTGCTCCCCATATCACAACATTCTCCAATTCACATTGCACAATTCCCAACTTAATAACGTAATTCCATGGTTATCAGAGCAATTCTAAAACGAAAAGTATAACAGAATAAAAACGTAAAGAGGGTAAAGAATCAATAAATCCTACAATACGGAAGCAGTGACAACTATGCCTCAGCTCCATGTACGCCCGACCCCAACTAATCTAGCCTGCAAACTGGGCATTTGAAACTGAATGGCCCAGGGGAAAAGTATTGAAAAACACGTTAGTGTGAGTGGACAAAATAAACAACTAAGAATAAATCATTTCAAGGAAGTAAAAGTTTTTACTACTTTCCCACGTATTTAAATTTATAAAACCTCGATGCATGTAACGTCTGTGAAACATATTTCCTTTAAAACTCGAAATCTTGTGAAAAATATACCAGCCTCCACTAGTTAAAAGAATCGGACTTGAAGTAACAATAGATTGTGTGAGGAGGAGAACTAATAACCTCGACTGCCACTCATGTAAGGAGGAGAATAAACTACCTCAACTGCCACTCATAAACACAAAGTAAGTGAGGAGGAGAACTAGTAATTGAACCCCGGTGTGGTGAAGAAAACATTCAAAAATCTCGAAAAATTCAAAAGACTTCCCCAATCTCTCACGAGAAAAAAATAACCATTCCAATGACATGGCCCCACACGCTAAAATATTCTCAAATCTGTAACCAAACCCGGAAATTAGTATGAGCACAAATTCCTTCAGAAAATCCCATTTCCAAAAATATTCCAGAATATCTCAAAATTGGCTACCAAATATAATACGAAATCCGGAAATCATCTCGGTAAAATAAATTGTCGAAAAAAATCACGTAAATCAAAATTCTCAAATCGAGCATAATGAATCTTAATTCAAAAGTTCAAACCAATAAATCAATTAATAAACCAAACCAAAATAAAATTCTCGACAATTAAATTGATAAATCAATAAAATCAAAATTTGCGGAAATTAATTTGCATGCATCAATTAAAATCAAAAGTCCACTCACAATACTATATAGGCGACCACGCATACGAGTTTCCTTAGTCGAGCAGTAACTCGGTATAGTGCCCTGTATACAATTATATTCCGTGAATAACAATTTGGTAATTAAATACGATTCCCAAAATCAATCCTCTTAAACCAACATCTCTATTTCCTTCTCCGATTCAACCCAAACTTTACCACCAACACCATTTCATTAATTTACAAGTTCTAGGGCAGATTCGAGAGAAATCAGACGGTCGGATTCTCATAAATCCATAACCGAAATACTGAATTTCCAGGAATTTATAATCGATTCAAAACTTCCCTAATCTTTACCAAACTTCATATATAAGCTCTACAACAATGGCGGCGCGTGGGGTCCACGCGCCGGTGGCCACCACCTTCGATGGCCACCAAATTTTGGTAGCAACGGCCACCACCTCCGATGGCCAACAAATTTTGGTAGCAACAACTACTCAACACGCCCAACATTTTTCTCAACTAAAAACACATTCCAATTTTACCTTTAAGTGCACGAATTCAGCCGGTGAAAAAAATCCCAGAAAACTCCAAACCCTAGAATCGGGTTTTCCTTGATTCTCCTTCTACACTGCAAATCGGAGTGAATGGCCTAAGCGGAAATGATCACCGGCTCGGGGCACCTCTACTGACCCAATTTGGTGGTCGGAAACGGCCTGAAATGGCGGAATCGCGGGAAAAGTTCAAACTGCCCCCGTGAGGTTCCTTGCTTCGATTCGGGGTTTTCCGGCCAAATCGCCGAAACGCAAGGGCACTAGCGTGTAGAGGAGGAAGAGGCAATCACGTGGTGGCCTGTTTCCCACCGGTTGATGGCTGGACGACGGTGAATCAAGAGGAAGAAGAAGAAAGCCGAAAGAGGAAAGAGAGAGAACTCGGAGGAGAGGAGAGAGAAAGGTGGGTTTCCGGTTTTGGAAACCTACCACAGTAAAAATCCCATATTTATAACCAACTTACCATGAACAGTAACTTCCGTATTTCAGTCATAACTTCCGCATACGAGCTCCGATTTTTACGTACTACATATGCATGTGCTCGGTTTAACGTCCTCTACAACTTTCATGAAGGAATTTTCTCAAATTTTGACTCAAACAAAAAGTCAACTTTTAGGGCCACTAAGTATCAAAATAAAGTTAAAAGTGAAAGTAATTGCCATTTACCGTCCAAATGACTAGTAAACCGGTAAATCTAGGTTCGGGACGTAACAATATAGATATACAACTAATTTCACCCCGTTCCCTCAACTTATTTTTCTTGTCCTTCATGACATGTTCATGTGTGTTATGAATTCTGCCATTTATGAATCCATTTTACGCTGAGTTGTAGGTGTCAGACATATCCTGATATGCCTAATCAAAAGGATGGTCTATGGTATGCTTAGTCTTATTAGATTATACCCCCAATGCTGTAATGACAGTATTGGGATTGCCTTGTTTGCCAAATTTAATAACAATTGAAAGTTATTATAATATTCATACATCTGAATACTTGCATTTGTAACTGCAGATCAGGCCTGATCTTGGAAGAATTGAGAAGTGGGTCTTACGCAAAGCATTTGATGATGATCGGAAGTCATATTTACCCAAGGTTGCTACTTTTTACTTTTGCCCAACCATTATGCTATTCTAGTTATACAGGGTTATCGTTTTGCATATTCTTTTATTTTATTCTTGGAAGATTTTCACCTTCTTGGATACTTGTGCCAATATATTCATGCAAGAATTAATATGCATGTTTTCAACTTTTCCACTTTCTCTTTTTGGGTTATAGCACATCTTGTACAGGCAGAAGGAGCAGTTTAGTGATGGTGTCGGTTACAGCTGGATTGACAGGTTGAAAGATCATGCAAACAGAGTAACAGACAAGTATGCTGCATTTTTTGCTTGCATTTTCATTTTGGACAGAAATTCTCTTTCCAACTAGGTCTTATATAATGTTGCCATGCCCCAACCAACCGCGATTTTAGTTGAACTGTGTGGTCCAGATTAAGAGTTTTGCAACATAACATCTCAAAGTTAGCATGATAAAATTAACCATTTTATGAAAATATTTCATGTTCGCTATTTCAAGTTAGAGGTGCACTTTTGAAAAAACTCAAAAAGCAGACACTATAGATGCTTGCTTCTTCCTTAGCTACATAGAATAATAATTCTTCATTTTTTTTCTCTAGCTAGACAGGTAACAGATTCGATGTTGAGGAACGCAAGCTTTGTCTACCCTGAAACCACTCCGACTACAAAAGAAGGATACTGCTATAGGACTATCTTTGAGAAATATTTTCCAAAGGTGAGCCACCATCTTTCCTCCCATCTCTTACAATGTCAGATTACTGAATTGCATCATTGTTTGTTTACCTGAGTATGTTCAATTTACTATTTATGGACAGAATGCTGTGAGATCGACAGTTCCTGGTGGTCCAAATGTGGCATGCAGCACAGCAAAAGCTGTGGAGTGGGATGCATAATGGTCCAAGAACCCCGATTCATTTGGTCGTGCTACACTTGGTATACATGCAGTTGCGTATGAGGAATCCAAAGATGTAAAGACTAGAAGTCTTGTGGGTGACTCTCCACAGAATCCAGATTCAGTTTTTTTGTGAGCCCCTGTAGTCCTATTTATTTATTTCAGATTTTTATAGGGTTAAGTTCAAAATTAAGGTTCTCGTTGGACTTTAGTGACCTAGTACAAATCGAGCCTATAGAAGAGTTGGGTCAGCCCACATCAGTTTACTTAAAACAGCAGCCAACTTAGAGTGCATGGGATAGTTGAGGTGGATCTTTGGGAACGAAACACGTTACTCTTGGTAAGTCACTCGTCTAGCCCTCCTGCCTACAACGCTCACCACCTCACTGACAGTATCCTTCACCTATAGTTCTCGACCCTTCCCTCACTCACACTTATACTCTATGAAGCACGGATACGTGAATTTGGCCTCGTATCCCGTACCGATCTGGCATCTTGGTACGATACGCTCGGAAACGTCCGGATACGCATATCTAGATTTGGATACGTCCGTATCCTAAGCCGATACATAAGTATGTAAATAAATCAGATACGTACGGGTAATGTTGACTTTTTACTCTGAAAAAAAAAAAAAACAAAACAAAAAAACCAACCCAGATCGAGATGAACCTAATCTCAGATTTTCTCAAACTCTGCGTTTCTTTTCTTCTGCTCTTCTTCTTGCTCAACCCAGATCGAGACAACCTTCTCTGCTCAAGACTTCTTCTCTTTCTCATGCTTTGCGTCTCTTTTCTTCTGGTCTTCTTCGTAAATCGCAAGCCTTCTTGCTCAACCCAGATCGAGACGACCTTCTACAGAAATTCACTTCGTTCTGTAGCCGATTCGGTTGGAGCTTGGAGCTTCAATTTGTTACTGCTTCGGGTACGTTTGTTCTGCATCTTCTGCTCTTCTTCTCATATTTGTTCTTCAGTTTATAGCTGCATGAAGTTTCCTCGCAGTTCTCACATTTGTTGAAGCGGGTACATATTCTATACGGCCTGTGCTTCATATTTGTTTGTTGCTTTGAACGTTTAGATTTCCAACCAGGAGACTCTTATTCGTGGTGGAGTGTGTGACTGCCAGCTGGAATGATAACGCCGGTGCTAGTAATTTGCTATTATATATATGTTAATGCTCAAGTCCGGCGGTAGCCGACTCTTCGTTTAACGCGGGTCCGGTGGGCGGACCACTACTCCGAGGATTAGATGACTTCCGCTTACTGCAACACGAGAGACAGGGCGTCAGAGATCGCGTTGGGCGGTCTTCATTTCTCCGATGCCTAAGTCAGTCACTGTATATGGGCAACACAACAATAAATGAGTAGTAATTGCGTAATTAATGAGGAGAGAAGAGAAAACCTTTTATAGGTGAGGAAGAGGTTAATCTTCTTCTTGTTTCCGATGTGGGACTGATGTGCTTCGATTCCCAGTGTCTGGAGTTTCTGATATTATCTTGACGTGGGGCGTGGCGGCGCGTCAGCGGTGATCTGGGGGCGATCCAAGGCTCGAGCGGTAGCCCGCCTGGCCGTGCCTTCGCAGGTTACTCCCTTGGTGGGAGTCGGTACCTCTGGCTGTACCATGAGCGTGGCTCATTATAGCTAATTATGCTCGTTCTAGCACATGTAGGTACAATATATATATATATATATATTTTTTAATTGACGTATCCTTCATGTAACCGCATCCTATTATATTTAAGATTTGTCGTATCCACGTATCCAATCATATCGTATCCAGATACTCGTATCCGTATCAGTGCTTCTTAGCTTATACTTCACTCTCTTGGCTGAGCAAATTCCCAGAAATTACTTGTTACACCCATCATCACCTCACCCACCTCTACCCAAAAACTCAATCATCTTCTTACTCATCCTTGTCAGACATGGCCCTGGGATAGAAACCATTGGTATTCACATCTCCATTCTAGTACCATAATCAAAGGTTTGGACTTTGGAGTCCAGATTGGGATCACTTCACAGCTACGGTAAGCCCTTATGCTATGCAGTTGGTATTTTCAAATTGATCTAAAGGTTAGGGAAATTGATAGGTGTTTTTGAATCAAGGTCTGAAATTGAGGAAGAATCGAGGAGTGGAGCTGGATTTTGATCGAAAAACTTTAGCAAGTGAAAGGTTGGAGTTGTGCAGTACGTTGGGTGAAGGAGAGAGATTTTAGGTGAAGGCTCCTTGACTGGGTATTGATCCAATTCAGGTAATCATGCCCTCTTATTATGAATTCAGTTCCTATTTGGATTCATTTTGAGTTGTTAAGGAAAAATTGGTGTTGAGTTAGAGTTGTCTGGAACGTTTGAATTCATCCTCATGTTTTGAGTTCAATTGATTTAATTATAGTTAGTTTGTTGATTAAGAGTTGGAGTTAACTTATTTGGGCATTGGAGAATTGTTACTGAAGGTTTAATTAACTTTGTTGGGATTGTTTTGATACTTTGAATGAGATTGCTGTGTGGTAATTGTAGATTACGTTGGAAAGCTTGTGTGATGATGTTGTTGAGTTTTTATTTCTTGTTAGGTATAATTGCAGTATTTGACCAAAACTAGATCAAAGTTGAAAGCTTGGTATGGTTTTGAGATTCAATTATCAGCTGCATGTTGGTGTTACAATATAGAAGGTACAATTGAGGTTTTGGTCAGAAGGTTGTTGGCATGATATGATACTTAATTAGAAATCAAAGGGAGGTCATGATTATAAAGTCTGGTTTATGCTATGTTTGACGGTGAGCTTGTCTCCTTGGTGAAAGTTGTGTACCCTATATAGAATTATGTGATTGTAATTCATAATTGGTCGAAATTGGTATATAGGTGAAGGATAATCGTTTGTCTCTAGAGAGTTACTAACCAAAGATTGTCGGGTTTAGGATTTCCAGTTACCCAAGGCTTAAGTAACAAGGGTGGAAGCTCGGGGTTGTCTAAGTACGGATTCCAGGTAGGGGGTACTCACCTACGCCTCGCTAGAGTTTACTTTTATTTAAAGTATTGCATGACTTATGCACGGTTTTGGTTTATTTTATTATTTTATATTATTTTTCGCAAAGATACCAAAGATGTCACATTACAGCGGCATGACTGGCCCCTTTGTCCATATGGACAGCTTCAAAAAAGTCACTAATAACAAGGGGTTCGATGACGCCACCCTCTGCCACTTGTTCAGCGAAACGCTAGATAGTGAGGCAATGAGTTGGTTTTTTGAGTGTCCGCCAGGGTCCATTGACTCATTCCATGCACTATCAAATGCTTTCCTCTCTCTGTTCATCTTGCTGGCAGCCAGACACCACAGTACAACTCAGCTGTTCAGCCTCAAGCAGGGGGCGGAGGAAACATTGAAGGCGTTTGTCACCAGGTGGCGAGCGGCAACGTCCCAGTGCCGGGATCTTGATAAGACAATGGCGCTGGCAGCTTTCAAGCAGGGACTCGTCAAGGGGCCATTTCTCTATCACCTCAATTACAATCTTCCAAACGCCGCTTACGACCATGTCATGAGTGAAGCTGTCATCCATGCACAGTCAGAATTCATCACATATGGAGAAACCCCCCCCCCCCCCCCCCACCACCACCACCACCTGTAAAGTCCGCCCAACCCTTGACAAGCCATCAGGAAACCGCCAGCAAAACCTCTGCTGCGCTGCCAACTGATAAAAAGAGAGAGTGGCAATAGGGCAACCACCAGAGCAAGCGGCAGAAGGACCAACATTACAATTGGGGCAGCCGCTCATTTCATGGGGATAACCGTAATAAACAGACAGAGTCATCCCAGCGGTACGCAGTGTTTACAGTCCTCACGGCCTCATACGAGGAAATATACGACCAGTGCAAGGACCAGATCCCGCCACCACCCCCAAGAAAATACCGAAGGGTAAGAAAGCCCAGAAACACTGGCAAGTGGTGCAAATGTCACGAGGACAGCGGCCACAACACCAACAATTTCAATGCCTTTAAAAACAGCCATTGAGACCTTATACCGAGATGGTAAGATGGAACAATTTAAGGTGCACCAACCACCACCCGTAAACGCCAACATTGAGCCTTTGGGTCGCATTAACACCATCGACGGTGGTACTCCAATCACCAACATGTCTCACATAGCAAAAAAGCGCTATGCACGTGCTAACCACCCCAATAAGGTGTGCAATATCCGCTATGAAAGGTCCGCTAAGCTCCCAAAATTTGGTAGCTCCCAAAATTTGGTTGGGAGCCCATTACCTTCTCAGAGGAGGAGGAGCGTTGAGTACATCTACCCCACGATGATCCATTTTTGATCGACGCCATACTCGATAAATGGTTGGTGGGAAGGGTCCTTGTTAACAGCAGATCCGCTGTAAATGTCATCTACAATGGTTGCTACAACAAACTGCAGCGGAATAGAAAAATACTACAGGATCATGAGCCATTGTTCAGCTTCTCCGGTGACGTCACGCAGCCATTGGGTTCTGATTACATGCGACTAGTTATCGGTGCTAGTCCATGCACGGCGAGAATCCATACAGAGTTCATCATTGTGGATTGCTTCAGTTCATATAATGCCATCATTGGTCGACTAGCACTCAACAAGCTCAAATGCATCATCGCCGGATACATGCTCCTCATGAAGTTCCCTACCCCCAATGGGACAGGCTGTGTAAAGGGAGGCCAACAACTTGCACGGGAGTGTTATTCAACGACTGTGTCGCGGTCAACACGCTGCCATGAGATCCTTACGGTAGGAAATAATGCACGAGCACCAGACATCTTTGAGCACCCTAGGGATGAAGAGAAGAAATACGTCAAAAGGGAGCCTGTCAACCCAGAAACATCCTTAAGGGTTATCAGCATCTCCAACCAGCACCCTGAGCGGACAGTCCGTATCGGCGCTCAGCTAGACCCAGAGGTAGGGGCTGAGCTCACCCAGTTTCTACATGACAATGCCACTGTCTTTGCTTGGTCCAACGCTGACATGCCAGACATCTTCCCCGAGATCATCACACACAAATTGAGTATCAAACCATCTGCCTACCATGTCAAGCAGCGGCGAAGGGCCTTTGAAGAGGAGAGATACCGCGCCATAAGGGAAGAGATTACCAAGCTCCAGAGCATTGGATTCATCAGCCAAGTCAATTACCCTCAGTGGATTTCCAACCTAGTCATGGTAAAAAAACCCAGCGAAAAATGGCGAATATGTGTCGACTTCAAGGGCCTCAACAAAGCATGCCCCAAGGACAGCTTCCCGCTACCTCGCATAGACCAACTGGTTGATGCAACCGCTGGGCACGAGCTACTCAGCATGATGGATGCCTTCTACAGCTACAATCAGATCAAGATGCACCCTGGTGACCAGGAGTGCACCTCATTCACCACCGACAAGGGCCTATACTGCTACAATGTCATGTCGTTCGGTTTGAAAAACGCCAGTGCAACTTACCAGCGGCTGATGAATGCTATATTCGCTGAACATCTGGACAAAATCATCTAGGTCTACGTGGACGATATGTTGGTAAAGAACATAAAGTCCAGCGGACACATGGCAAACCTCAGAATCATATTCGCCATTCTCTTGGCCTACGGTATGCGCCTTAACCCAGAAAAATGCTTCTTCGGCGTCACCGCCAGCAAATTTCTAGGTTGCATAGTCAGTGAACGGGGGATAGAGGCCAAACCTGACAAGGTACAAGCCATTCTCAACATGAAGGCTCCAGAGTGGAAGAAACACGTTCAGAGCCTCCAAGGAAAACTAACCGCCATTTCTCAGTTTATCTCCAGACTCACTGACAGATGTCTCCCATTTTTCAAAGTCCTGAAGACAACCCACAAGAAGGTCATCGACTGGAACCCAAACTGTGAGGCAGCGTTCCAAAGCTTGAAAGAATACTTGGCAGTAGTTCCACTCTTCTCTATCCTTGTGCAGGGAGAGACATTGTATATATACCTAGCGGTATCACAGTTAGTTGTAAGTTGCGCCATTGTCCGGCGGGACGGCCAGGATGAGGTCCCCATATTGTACGTCGGCAGAGGCATGAATAGGGCTGAAACAAGATATCCACCCCTACAGCAGCTCGCTCTTGCACTCATCGTCGCCTCTAGAAGCCTCCGTCAGTACTTTCAGGCCAACACAATTCATGTCTTAACAAATCAACCGCTGAGGCAGGTAATGCAAAACCCTGAACACTCGGGAAGCCTCAGCAACTGGGCCATCAAGCTCAGCGAGTTTGACTTTGATTATAAACCAAGAACTGCCATGAAAGGCCAGGCGGTGGCAGATTTCATTGCTGAGCTCACCGAGCGATAGGTTGAACCCAGCACGGAAATGGTAACTACTGAAGAACCAGCTCCCCAACAGTCAGACTGGAACCTACACGTAGACGGCTCCGCTTGTGCCAAGGCCAGCGGCGCCGAAGTCATCTTGACAGGACTAGGGGGACTGAACGTGGAATACGCTTTAAAATTCAACTTCAATGCCTCAAACAACATGGCGGAGTACGCTCATCGCCGGCCTACTCTTCACCATCGACTCAGGGGCTGACAGTGTCAACATATTCAGCGACTCCCAGTTAGTCGTCAACCAGGTCAACGACAGTTTCCAGGCCAAAGACCAACAGTTAGCGGCATACTTGGGTTACGTCAAGACGCTCCTAAAAAAATTCAAATTCCACACCATCATGCAGATTCCCAAGGAAAGGAACGCCAAAGTTGATTCATTGGCTAGACTAGCAACCGCTCAACCATACCAAAGTCCAGCGGACACAAGGGTGGAATGTCTTGACAAGCCAAACATCACAAAAACCCTAACGGAGATCTTCAACATTGAGGCCAATCCCAATTGGATGGACGAGATCATCGAATACAAGCGCAATGGGACATTGCCAGAAGACAAAGTCAAAGCATGACAGCTCAAGTGGAAAGCAACCCACTACAACATCCAGAATGGCAAGCTTTACCGCAAGGGGTTCACCCACCCCAACCTCCGGTGTCTAACCCCAGAGGAGGGAAAGGTCGTTCTGGCAATGATACACGGCGGAGAATGTGGAAACCACTCGGGCGCCAGATCCTTGGCCAATCGCACAATGCGACAAGGCTACTTTTGGCCTACACTCGGCGACAACGCTAGGAGGGTATCAAGATCTTGCCACAAATGTCAACAATATGCTGATCTCCCACATGCCCCTGTTGAACCACTGTCGATCATCATTGGTCCATGGATTCACTCCACGTAGGGCCTGGACTTGATGGAAAAACTCCAAACCGCCAAAGGCCAGTTCAAGTACATCATTGTCACCATCGACTACAACAGTAAGTGGATAGAGGCGGAGCTACTGACGGCAATAACTACCGCCAAGGTAACTCACTTCCTCTGGAAGAATATTTATTGCTGCTATGGTGTCCCCCACACAATCATCACAGACAACGGCACACAGTTCAACAATAAGGAACTCATTTCTTTCACCGCTAACCTGGGCACCAAGATGAGTTTTGCTTCTGTCGCTGACCCCCAAATCAACGGCCAGGTCAAAGCAGCAAACAAGATAATCAAGAAGCTGCTAACAAAGAAGCTCGACGACTCCAAGGGTTTATGGGCGGAGAAGCTTCCGAAAGTTCTGTGGGCCATCAGAACTATCCCAACTTCCGCCACTGGTGAAACGCCATTTTGTATGATGTTCGGAACTGAAGCCGTTCTACCTATTGAGATAACTTAACCTACCGCTAGGGTCGAAGGCTACTGCCCCGAGACCAACGGCGAAGGCGTTAATCTCGACAGGGACCTCCTAGAGGAGAAACGACACAAGGCCCATCTGCACAATTTGCAAAATAAGCAACGGGTATAGCGTTTCTACAACTCCAGGGTCAAAGCCCGGAACCTCTAATTGGGGGACTGGGTAATGAAGGAAGTCATTCCACCGCCAACCGCACTCCGCCCAACTTGGGAAGGTCCATACAAAATTGTGGAAGTCGCTAGCCCCGGCACCTTCTACTTAATGGACAAGGATGACATCACAACGACCCACCCTTAGAATACCGAATACCTTCGGTATTACTACAAATAGTCATACCGCTACCCAAGAACATCTTGACTTAGCTAAATTTTTGTTCAATATTTAGCTAAGGGAAGCTACCCAATGGGTACAACCCCGCTTTTGTAAAACACTAATCTGACAGCTATCAATGAAACAAGGAATTATTCAAACCATTGTCGCCCAGTCCAAGCACAAGAATTAACTGGCAACGCCAACAATATTTGGCAGACTATGTCAGCTACATCATGCACTTGGGAACAATTTTAATTCCTTTAATGTTTCATTGATTAACAGAAGCACAAGTCAAAACTCTGGCAGTATAGCAACATGCAAACAACATAGAATCCAACACTTGGAAAGTTCCAAAAAAAAAAAAAAAAAAAAAACTGCATATATTGAGGGTCGGGACTCCCCACCCAAAAATATTGTCAAAGTGTACAACAAGCCTTAACGGCACAAACAAAAAACAGGAGGGGGAAAGGTAAGCAAGGCCTCAGTGGCACTACAAAAGCTATCAAGCAGTCTCAGCTCTCAGGAGCAGCGGCGATGTGATCCCCAACCGACATTGGTGGTTGCCCAGCCAGACGGCTCATCTAATCAGATCCATGAGCGGTAGGGCTTGGTGCCAATACGATGCCATCCGCTCAGGTATGGGCAGCCATGAAAGCAGCGCGAGAGACTTCAGATTGGGTAGGAGGTGGAGTCCGCTGGGAATCGTTCGCCGGACGCTCGCCACTTTCTCCACTACCTGAGCGAAGGCCCTCAACTCTAGCAGGGACCACATTGTCCGCGGACTCCCGCTGACCCGACTGCCTGGAGGATTGGGACCCCTTCACCTAGTCAATGGCACCCTTCTGCTTTAGAAGGTCCAGGTTGGCGATGGTCCCGACCTTCGCAGCCTTCGTCATTGCCTTCTTATACTTCGCCGACTTCTTGAAAGCCTCCACGGCAACGGCCTCCACCTGGCTCATCTCCGTTTCCCGCCGGGCAACCTCACCCTCTAGCCGCGCCACTTCCGCTGACTTAGCGGTAGAGTCCCGCTGCAGGATCTCGATCTTCTTAACCTTCGTCGTCAGCTGATCCAGCAACAAAACCATGTCTTGCTCCAGCTGAACCACACGGTTGTTCCTCTCAATGTCTCGCGCAACAGCAACATTCAGCTTGCCACGAGCATCCGCCACGTCACACTCAGTTTTGGGCAACCACTGTTGCACATCCTCCAGCTTGTCCTTGGCCTCCCCCAGCTCCCTCTGGAGATCATTCATCTCCTCCCTTAACTGCAGTTCAGCGCGGGGCTGGCTCTACACATCCAGGAACATCTCGTACAACCCAACAGATAGGTGCCCAAAGGCTGACCTATAGGGCGACTAGTCAATGGCAGTAGAGTGCACAATCCCCTCTAGCCCGTCGAACCGGAGTCGCTCGCATAGATGGAAGAGAAACCCCCTCTCAGAGTTGGTCAGGAACTCAGCATACGAGTCTAGATCGCTTGTCTGCACCTCCCCACTGGCCGCCACGGTCACCTCGGGTAGGGCCTACTTCTTTTTCTTCTGCTGGAGGGCCTTGATGGTCTCCTTATCGGCGGCGTCATCCTCCTCATCAGTATCATTCTGCCGCTGTTTCCTTTGCAATTCGACCCCGGTGGGACCAACGGCAACAGGGAGCGAGCTTGTCTGCAGATCCAACCCCGCGATAGTTACCGCCTCTTTTGAGGGCACCACCCTCTCCCGTTGGGACCCACTTCTGTTGGCAGCTTCGGCTGCACAGGCGCAACAAGGACTCTGCTCCCGCCAGCTGCCCCCTGATCAGCAGCAGTTCCCGGAAGAACCATGGGCGAACCATCGGCGCCAACATGAGAGTGTGCGGCATCGGCAGCACCACTGGCACATCGGATGGGCTCACCGCTAGTGTACCAGGATCAACGGTGGTTTGCTGGGCCTCCAGCCCAGCGGCGTACATAGCCTCTAAGAAATTGTTGATCTCTGCACGATCCATGGCCTTCTCAAATGCCTCTCGACTGGCCTTGTTTCCCGGCGATGAGTCTGTAACCATCGCCCAAGTCAACAAAAAAAAAAAAAAGTTGACAAGTAACAGGTCAACAGGAACTGCTTACCAACGGTGCGTGTCAGTTTCAGATCAACCAACAATTCCCACCCAGTGAGCAAACGGAGATCGAGTAGGTTACGATTCTGCCAACAGCCTCTTATCCTCACCAGGCGACACTACTCCTCACGCATCAAATTATAGCAAAGACTCGCTACACAAGAAATGAGGCAAGGGTTACAAAAAAAACACAACATAGTATACAGGCACATCGTACGGACGGTATCCGCCAAACTTCAATCACCAATGACTATCAACCTTGGATTGGCTGGAACTCTGACTTAATCATACACGTTGGCGCCCCTTCATTAGCACTGGCATCATACTCCCACCCCGAGACAGCAACGCAATAGGTTGCCAGCCAGGGAAACTTTGAATCTTTCAGATTCTCTATCAACTTGGGTACCCCCTGGCGGCAGGAGAGGTTCACCTACCCGCTACACCCTTACCGCCGCACATAGGTAAGCTCGTAGAAGTGAAGTACCTCTGCCACGGTCGACCCTTCACACCCCGATAGATGCCACAACGAGTTCAACGCCAATAGCAACCGCCACATGTTGGGGCAGATCTGCCCAAAGGCGAGACCAAACTCGCATACCAATATCTGAAGATTGGAAGTAACGGGAAGGTCACACCCTGGCGGAAGATGGCCTCTTGAACGGCGGCATGTCCAGCTGGCAAAATGGAGACCCTATCATCTGCGTTCGGCAGCCTCAAGTTCACCACGCCGGGGAGACGAAAGACCCGCTCCACGCAGTTGATGACAACAGCCGACATCGGTCCTCCCGCCTCATTAACTGCGGTGCCGTTGGGCAAAACCCAAGCTGATTCAACCTCCTCCCCGGCAGCCTCTCTCACCACGCCAGCGGAACCGCTAGCGCCGCTATTGCTCGCTAACCGCTCCTCCCGCCTTTTGCTAGCGGCAACTTCCTCTCTTGCCCTAGAACTCTCAGGACAACCAGCAAGACCAGCAGGACCCATGGCAACCTTCCGAGGTACGGTCTGTAGCGGCACAATGTCTAGCGATTCGGACGGTGAGGTTCCTGTAGGGGCAAACGGACACAACGAGTCAATAAACACCCTATCCGCCACGTTGAGCGACTAGTCAGACCTGAAATCCTCACTGCTAGAGATATCTACGACGCTAGCCATCCCACAACCTTAAAACCCAAACTAGTCAGTTCGCATAAGATCTAACCTATCCGTTTATCAGTTGCATCCAAGAACATCAAGAACAATTACCTAGAAAATGCCAAAACAAGAACAAAACGCACCCATATACTCAACCCAGATTCGACCATCTAACAAGTCCCTAGACCCCAACTCTCTATCAAACACCAAAACCTACCCCCAAAACACCCTCAGCACATACCGGGGAAGAACAGATAACACCCCAAATCGAAAACCCAAAAACTGACAGAAGCAAACACACAGAAATCCAATAGAACAGGGATGAGATTCAGAGTACCAACTTCAAAGGTGAAAGCTTTAGTGCGATCGAATGCGCTTCTCTTCACTGTAGGAGATCTGCGTGCTTCAAGGATCGGTAACTTCATGAAATCATAGAAATCTTCTTCTCGGAACGAAGGGCG
The DNA here is from genome assembly GCA_024704745.1 of Rosa lucieae. Taxonomy (NCBI): domain Eukaryota; kingdom Viridiplantae; phylum Streptophyta; class Magnoliopsida; order Rosales; family Rosaceae; genus Rosa; species Rosa lucieae. The sequence continues at coordinate 25,612,898 of CM045493.1, read as the reverse complement.
AGGCTTGAAGACAACGACACTAGGTAAAAAGTACGAAGTGTCAAACCTCCAGGTTTCCCTCTCTTTTACGTCAACATCAAACTAATCTAGGTCGTCCGCTGAAAAACGACATTGCCCCACAACCGTACACGTGCCCTACAAACGCACTTACTCTCCAGATTAACAGAGGGGGCGCCTCGGTTACAAAATCAATAATTACTCGCATTAATGGAGAAGAGACGGGCTTGCTGAAAAAACGTTATCACACACGCTAACCCAGTCTGTGACGGCCATATGTTGGGCATTGTCAAATGAAGCGTCTACCCGAAGTAACCACTGACGAGGAAGACTACGAATTGACGGACTCTTCGCTAAGCGCAACTCCTCCAGCGACACTTCTCCCTTTCCATCTTGCAAGCGAGCTAGTCTCTCTAAGCGCAACTCCGCCAGCGGAACTTCTCCCTTTCCACCTTGCAAGCGAACTAGTCTCCGCTAAGCGCAACTCCGCTAGTGGAACTTCTCTCTTTCCATCTTGCAAGCAAGCGAGTCTCCGCTAGCGGAACCTCTCTCTTTCCATCTTGCAAGCGAGCGAGTCTCCGCTAAGCGCAACTCCGCTAGCGGAACTTCTCTCTTTCCATCTTGCAAGCGAGCGAGTCTCCGCTAAGCGCAACTCCTCTAGCGGAACTGTAACGTCCCGTATCTTAATTTACCCGTTTACTAGTCATTTGGACTGTATACGACAACTATTTTCACTTTTACTATCGTTTCGGTACTTTTAGTGGCCCTAAAAGTTGACTTTTTGTTCGGGTCAAAATTTGAGAAAATTTCCTTCATGAAAGTTGTAGAGGACGTTAAACCGAGTGCATGCATATGTGGTACGTAAAAATCAGAGTTCGTATGTGAAAGTTATAAGTGAAAAGGTGAATTTACTGTTCATGGTAACTCTCTATATATAAGGAAACTTACCGAGGTAAGTTCCCATTTCAGAACTTACCCTGACCCTCTCTCTCTCCTCTCCCTCTTCCCCCGCGTCGCCCTCCCTTTTTCTTTTTCTGATTTCTTCACCGTCCGGCGTCCGATTGATGTGATTCCAGTTGTCCTTGGACCGTCTCTTCCTCCTCTATACGATGGTATCAGTGGGTATCGGTGATTTGGCCGGAAAACCACGAATTTATGCAATCATTGTTACTGTAGTAATTTGCTTCTCCGGTGAAATTCTCCAGTTTTCGGCTATCTCCGATGGGAAAATTGGTTGTATTAGGAGCGCCTCGAGTCACTAATCATCTTCCCTCAAGACTTCTAGCTGAAATTTCCACGTTTAGAAGGTGAATTTGAAGGATTTCCAAATTGGTGGGTTTGGAGATTTCCGGGTTTGTGTTCATCGGCCAAATTGGAGCACTTCAAGGTATTTTCTCACTTGGTCACAGTTATGAAAAATGCTTAGAATGTTGAGATGATTATGTGGTTGAAATTTGGTGGCCGGAGGAGGAGTTGGCCGCCGCATGAACACTGTCATGCGTGAACAGTGCGGTGCGTGAACAGTGGTGGGGTTTAAACAGTAATTTAAATTCAATTTTTTTTAGCTAGTTAAATCCTATAATTTTTGTAGAGGTTGAATATGTGAATTTGGTTGGAATTGGAGAAGTTTTTAATCGATTATGAATTTCTGGAAATTAGGATTTCGATTATCGATTTACAAGAATCCGACCGTCGGATATCTCTCGGTTCTGACTTGGAACCTTTAAGATAACGAATTGGTATTAGTGGTGGAACGTGGGTTGAATCCGAGAAGAATTGGAGAGATGATTTATGAGGATTCGATTTTGAGAATCGTATTTAATTAGAATAGTTATTCACGGAATATATTTGTGTACAGGGCAACATACCGAGCTATTGCTCGACGAAGGAACTCGTACGCATGAACGCCTAGATAGTACTATGAGTGGACTTTTGTTTTAAATAATGATGCATGCATTAATTATGAAATTATTGATTTATTTAATTATCATTTTATTTATTGAGCATGATATTTTGTCTTGGATTATAGTTTGACATTGATTTTTCATGAGTTTCGGATATGAACTTATTATGCTTGGAGTTGGATTTATGATTTATTTTTGAGAATATGAATTGATATTGTTTTAACTTGATTATGATTTGGGAAATTGATTTAGTGATTTAAATTATTGTTTTAATTTATCGAGAATAATAATTAGGTTTGAATATTTATTACCATATTATTTGGACTTTCGAATCAAAGTTTTTTATGCTCGATTTGGAGAATATGATTATTATATGGTTTCCAGCGATTCGTTTTCTGAGGAAATTTCCGGGATTAAATATATTTTTTTTAATTGCCGACTTTGGATTTCTGAAAGATTTTCGAGATGAGATACTTTTGACGTGTGGGACACGTTGATGATACTTTCGGCTTACTGTGAGAAGTTGGGGAAGCTTTATGGATTTACTTGGTTTTCGGATTTCTTTTGCCATACTTTGGGTGATTATTTATCATGCTAGCATTGATATGTCCGCATTTGTGGCGAGGTGATAGGATCAGTGAAGCCCGTCCGCCTTTGTGGCGCTGGTTACTGTCTTTGTGACAGTAATGCTGAAGCCCAGTATAATCGCTACACTTAGTGGCGTGTGGGTATATAACGGGAGTATATGGGAGTACTTTAGCCTGGGAGGCTATCACCCGAGCCTGGGAGGCTCATTTGTATGGCTACATTCTTCCCCTACTTTTATATTATTTGTGGGCTGGCGGGGTCTAGTCTGATGATACAATACACAGCGGGTTTGATTTACAGTTTCCAGTTCCCAGTCTCCTGATTTTAAGAAATAAAGTTTTATAAACGTTGCATGCATAGAAGTTTTATAAATTTAAATAAGTGGGAAAAGTATTTAAGTTTGCTTCATTTAAATCATCTTATTTATTTATTTTTGTCCACTCACACTAACGTGTTTTTCAATACTTTTCCCCTGGGCCCTTCGGTTTCAAATGCCCAGTTTGCAGGCGAAATTAGTTGAGGTCGGGCGTACATGGAGTTGAGGCATAGTCAACAGCATGGCTTCCGCGTTTTCCTTTGAATTAGGTTTTCCTTGTTTACCATTTTTATTAGTATTGCTCTGATTACCTGTGGAATTAATGTTATTAAGTTGAGATTTGTGTAATGTGAAGTGGAAGATGTTGTGATTTGGGGAGCAAGGTGGCTCCAGGAGAATGAGGATGGGTAATTTAGAAGTGTAAATTTCATTTCTCCAGGTTTTGGGTAGTCCATTTTAGGGGAAGTTCTGCCAAATTTTTGGAAGAATTTCTTCTAAGGTGGACCCCGCAGGGCCACTTCGGATTTCAGGGTGAAATCCGGGGGCGGGTCCTGCCAGAAACTTTTCTCATTCCATCTTGCAAGCGAGCTAGTCTCCGCTAAGCGGAACTTCTCCCTTTCCATCTTACAAGCGAGCTAGTCTCACTTCTCTCTTTCCATCTTGCAAGCGAGCTAGTCTCCGCTAAGCGCAACTCTTCCAGCAGAACTTCTCCTTTTCCATCTTGCAAGCGAGCTAGTCTCCGCTAAGCGCAACTCCGCCAGCGGAATTTCTCCATTTCCATCTTGCAAGCGAGCTAGTCTCCACTAAGCGCAACTCCGCCAGCGGAACTTCTCCATTTCCATCTTGCAAGCGAGTTAGTCTCCGCTAAGCGGAACTTCGCTAGCGGAACTTCTCTCTTTCCATCTTGCAAGCGTGCGAGTCTTCGCTAAGCGTAACTCCGCTAGCGGAACTTCTCTCATTCCATCTTACAAGCGAACTAGTCTCGGCAAAGCGCAATACCGCAAGTGAGACTTCTCCCTCGAACCTTGGACATAAGACCGTCACCGCTAACCGCAACGCCATTCACCAGGCTGCTGCCAGGTAGGTCCTCGTAACATTGCCGGCCACTTATAGTCAGCGGAGAGACTCTCGCCAAAGGTGATTCCCGAGGCAATGCCTCACTTTCACAACGACCGCAACACGGGGTTGCAGTCAAAACATGGTCCTCTGAGACAGGGAGGGGGACATGTCAACACAGTCTTCGACGGCCCTGATCAGGCATTTTGACCGCCGCCAGTTGGGTATCAAAGAGTGGGTTCGCTACCCAACACCCTCTGGTCAGCGTAGCTCCCCTCAACAAACAATACACCTGCCAAACGGAGGTCTGTCTTAGCTGGGGAGTGGGAGACTCCCTAGGGGGCCTAACAGGGGCCCACCCGAAAGGGTATAAAGCGTTTATTCAGTAAGTCCATAGTTGACAACGCACTGACGCTAATTATGCTTTTGCAAGACTGGCAGAAGCAACGCTTCCAACCGCTAGGCAATTCCCCGACCAAGATTGCCCTCCTTGACTGGGGACTTGGGGGACTTGTACTTACATAGGCATTTGCAAGCATAATTAGCTATAATGAGCCATGCTCATGCTACCTCCAGAGGTACCGACTCCCGCCAAAGGAGTGACCTATGGGAACTCAGCCAAGTAGGCTACCGCCTGAGCCCCGGCTTGCCCCCAGATCTCCGCTGACCCGCCGCCACGCGCCTCGCCAAGACAGCATCAGAAGCTCCAGAAGCTGGGGATTGAAACATTTCAGTCCCACATCGAAAACATGAAGAAGATCAGCTCCTTCCTCACCTATAAAAGGTTCTCTCTTCTCTCCTCATTAATTACGCATTTAATACTTACCTATTGTTACTTTGTCAACATAAATACATTGACTAACTTAGGCATCGGAGAAGAGAAGACCCCCCAGCGCGGTCTCCCTCTGACGCCCTCTATATTTCACTTGACAGGTAGAGGAAGTTCCGAAAACATCGTAAGTAGTGGTCCGCCCATCAAATCAGTGTTAACCTAGGTTCAGCTACAGCGGAACTTTAAACATCAACACCCTATAAATTTCTACTTAATTATTTGTGTATATCCACCTTGAGGCTACAGGTTAGTGGTGTTTATTAGGCTTAGTGTGAGCTAAGCCGAGCATTGCCAAGGCTTGATGCCTTGATTGTTTATAGTTTTTAATTTATTTTGTATTTTTATTGTGTGCTTTTAGTATTCTATCACCAATTATCTCAGTTAGGTCCAACGCCTAATCCCCAATATACGATAAACTGAGGTCTAAATACTTTCCTTATTTGACACGATTCGTACGCTTGCGAGAGTTTATGCATCATGTCAAATATATGAACTAATTTCCATGGAGAGTAGTTGTTACTCGAGACTTACGACTTGTGTTGGCTAAGATTCATTTAGCCACACACCCCCACATTTTTAGAGGTACTTTCTTTGTGATTAGTAAAGCATCTCTCCACAAATCTGTGATGCTTATTCTGAACTATTTAGCGGAGCGCCTCCATAGTTTTCTAAGGCTTAAGACCACTAATCACCAAATCTGTCATTATATTGTTCTTCCAAATTTTGAAATGTCATCATGAGAGAAAATACGGTGCGATCACCCCCCACAATTCTCTCATTACTATTGGTGTTATTAAAGCATCAACACTCCTTTAAATACACTAGGAAGTAGGAACCTAAAGTTCTCACTATAATTGGTCGACGTGTATAAAGATAAACTTTTTGATTCAAAATTTCCACTACCTACTTCCAATTCGATCATGAATTAGCAGATGACTTAAGGATGCATTAGAATGAAATTTCATAATCAACCGTTTTGCATGAATGCCAAGCGTCATGTTTTGGTTATGTAAACAACAGTTCTGTACAATTGAAAATTTGATCAAATGCCATTGCCCAGAAGTCTTGATCACTTCTTCGTTAATACTTGTCTTTTATTGTAGATTGATGATCATGAGTGCCGACTGGAGTTTATAGATGGCAAACTGCTATTATCCAATTTGCAACACTACAAATTCTAGATTATTTATAATGATAAACTTATGAATTACAACTCAAAATTTGATGAAGCTTCGTTTCCTTAGTAGGTTGTGACTGGTGAGGTCTATGGCAGCTCCAGTGCATGGATCTCCGGCATTGCTTTGGATTGGCCCAAATCTTCCTTTCTCAAACACTGAATATTCAAAACTCTTGCTGCAACACCAATATTGAAACGTTTATGTTATAAACACAAAAACCTCAATTTGCCCAACCAACCAAAATATGAGTTTTCCATAAAAAAATGGGTAACAGAAGGTCAGAACTCAAGCCCACCCCAAGTCCCATACTCCCGATGACTGAAGTTTAACTCATCGGCTCTCACATTTTCTCAGACCTTAGTCCGTCCATCTCTTCGTCTTCTACTCTTCTTCTTCTAAAAACGTCTCTGAGCAATACAATTGGTGAATACTTTAACTCCTGAAATTGTAAGTATGTATTTAAATCTTTTTCAATTCAATCAATTCAATTTGGGGTAAATTTTAGGGTTAAAGATTGATGTCGAATTCAATTTGGGGAAAATCTCATGTACATATGCCAAGCCTTGGGCAGAGACAATCATCATTGTTTCTTCAACCACACCTGCTTTGCCTTCTTGAATTCGTGGTTCACGCTCAAGAGGTGAAAATCTCTTCTCTTTGGGATTTTCCTCTGTTACTTGGGTTCTGCTGCGTTTTTTATTCCGAACACTTGATTAGTTGATCTTTATGTTTTCTTATACTTTTATCAGAAATCAAAAGCGTTTTTTTTTTGTGGGTGTTGTGTTGTTCTTTTGATTAGAAGATGTCTGAGCTTGGTTAGTCACTTAGTTGGTTTGATACTTTGATTAATTGGATAATTGATTATAGTTTGATTAATTTGATTAGAAGAGTGTGCTTATCTTCTGAGCTTGGTTTGATTGAACGGATAAGAATGATTGGGCAAGATCTTATATTCGGGTAAACCTTTATCTGTGTGGAAGTTTGCAAGAGTGTGCTTTATTTTATTAGAAAATTACATAGTAGCACATGACTAAAGATATAAACACAGAAAACTCACTTTCAAAAAGATTTATATAAATAAGGACATGAGTCCAGGCCTAGAAGCCAAATGATGCATGTCTGATTCTCAATTTTAATGAAAAATGACCAAAATGCTTGAATTTCATCACAATTTACGGGCATTACCACTGACCCAATCCAATACCCAGAAACGGAAAACCCAAGGAACCAACGCCAAATCTAACCACCTCCGCTTCCCTTCTCCTCCTCCCACCCTTCTTTCCTCTTCAAACCCAAACACCACCGCTTCCACTTCCTCTCGCCATGTTCGTCTCTCAAGAACAAGACCAGCTGCCTCTAGAAGACCACCGCTGCTTTGCCGCAGAGCCTCAAGTGGCTCTTCAATAATCCCAAGAGCGACGACGGAGGCAAGATTGAAAAAATCAGCGGCGGCGGTGATGATGATGATGAGGGCGAAAGTGGGTTGGCGCTTAAAGGTATTGTCTTGGCGGGGCTGTTCTTGGTTGGGATTGTTGGTGGGTTTGGGGCGGCTGGGTATTTGTACAAGGATCAGGTTAATGCCTTCTTGAATCAGTTTTCGACTCTTATGAAAGTTGACAAATTTGAGTGCCATTTTTTGAGATTTTAGTGAGCTGCGTAGATTGAATGCTTGTGGTTTTTGATCGAGTTGATTTTCACCGTGGCGGTGTGTGAATTTTGTGAGGTGATAAGCTTTGTCTGCACTATGAATATTTTGACTCTCTTCATGTTCTTCCTCTGCGTTCACAAACCCACCACGGAAAGAACTTTGCTTTCAATCAATGTTTAAGCCTTTTGTCTTATTCACAGCTTAATTAATTTATAGAAAATTACATAGTAGCACATGACTAAAGATATAAACACAGAAAACTCACTTTCAAAAAAATTTATATAAATAAGGACATGAGTCCAGGCCTAGAAGCCAAATGATGCATGTCTGATTCTCAATTTTAATGAAAAATGACCAAAATGCTTGAATTTCATCACAATTTACGGGCATTACCACTGACCCAATCCAATACCCAGAAACGGAAAACCCAAGGAACCAACGCCAAATCTAACCACCTCCGCTTCCCTTCTCCTCCTCCCACCCTTCTTTCCTCTTCAAACCCAAACACCACCGCTTCCACTTCCTCTCGCCATGTTCGTCTCTCAAGAACAAGACCAGCTGCCTCTAGAAGACCACCGCTGCTTTGCCGCAGAGCCTCAAGTGGCTCTTCAATAATCCCAAGAGCGACGACGGAGGCAAGATTGAAAAAATCAGCGGCGGCGGTGATGATGATGATGAGGGCGAAAGTGGGTTGGCGCTTAAAGGTATTGTCTTGGCGGGGCTGTTCTTGGTTGGGATTGTTGGTGGGTTTGGGGCGGCTGGGTATTTGTACAAGGATCAGGTTAATGCCTTCTTGAATCAGTTTTCGACTCTTATGAAAGTTGACAAATTTGAGTGCCATTTTTTGAGATTTTAGTGAGCTGCGTAGATTGAATGCTTGTGGTTTTTGATCGAGTTGATTTTCACCGTGGCGGTGTGTGAATTTTGTGAGGTGATAAGCTTTGTCTGCACTATGAATATTTTGACTCTCTTCATGTTCTTCCTATGCGTTCACAAACCCACCACGGAAAGAACTTTGCTTTCAATCAATGTTTAAGCCTTTTGTCTTATTCACAGCTTAATTAATTTATAGAAAATTACATAGTAGCACATGACTAAAGATATAAACACAGAAAACTCACTTTCAAAAAAATTTATATAAATAAGGACATGAGTCCAGGCCTAGAAGCCAAATGATGCATGTCTGATTCTCAATTTTAATGAAAAATGACCAAAATGCTTGAATTTCATCACAATTTACGGGCATTACGACTGACCCAATCCAATACCCAGAAACGGAAAACCCAAGGAACCAACGCCAAATCTAACCACCTCCGCTTCCCTTCTCCTCCTCCCACCCTTCTTTCCTCTTCAAACCCAAACACCACCGCTTCCACTTCCTCTCGCCATGTTCGTCTCTCAAGAACAAGACCAGCTGCCTCTAGAAGACCACCGCTGCTTTGCCGCAGAGCCTCAAGTGGCTCTTCAATAATCCCAAGAGCGACGACGGAGGCAAGATTGAAAAAATCAGCGGCGGCGGTGATGATGATGATGAGGGCGAAAGTGGGTTGGCGCTTAAAGGTATTGTCTTGGCGGGGCTGTTCTTGGTTGGGATTGTTGGTGGGTTTGGGGCGGCTGGGTATTTGTACAAGGATCAGGTTAATGCCTTCTTGAATCAGTTTTCGACTCTTATGAAAGTTGACAAATTTGAGTGCCATTTTTTGAGATTTTAGTGAGCTGCGTAGATTGAATGCTTGTGGTTTTTGATCGAGTTGATTTTCACCGTGGCGGTGTGTGAATTTTGTGAGGTGATAAGCTTTGTCTGCACTATGAATATTTTGACTCTCTTCATGTTCTTCCTCTGCGTTCACAAACCCACCACGGAAAGAACTTTGCTTTCAATCAATGTTTAAGCCTTTTGTCTTATTCACAGCTTAATTAATTTAATCCCTGGGTCTGCAACACCACCATTACGTTCATTCTTCTTTTTTCCTTTATATATATATATATATATATATATATTGCTTTATGCTTTGTCAATTTTTAGAATGGTTTTGACCACATTGACCATCACCGTTGTGCAATTTCTATTTGCTAGCTGCATGTCAGATGGTGATGATAAATCAATAATGATCATGATGGCTATGTGAAAATGTGTGTTTGGGTGAAGAAATGGGATTGCATGTCGGTGAAAATATTGGTAGTTTTGCGTTGATAGATCTAGGATTGGTGTTTTGGAGTAATGAATGCACATTAGAGAGATGTTAGTACTGTTATGGATTTGCTCCGCGAGAAATTTAGGTGCCAAATTTAGTCCAGGAAATCGTTATCGGAGAAGTATACTGGTTTACAGAATAATGTTTATATATAGCTCACCCAGTTATCCTCTCTAAAGTCTCTGTTAAGTTCGTAATATAAAAGTAGTATCGTATGTACTTATATGACACTACTGCTCCTGCCACTGTTACTGCTTCTGCTACTACAAATGAAGCTGCTACGAGGGCAGTAGCAGGATTGGACGAGTGCAGTAGCAGAATTGGGCGATGACGAGTGTGGTAGCAGAACTGGACGAATATGAGTGCAGCGAGTACAGTAGCAGGATTAAACTAGTGCACTAGCAGGATTAGGCAATGACGAGTGCAGTAGCAGAACTGGACGAATATGAGTGCAACGAGTACAGTAGCAGGATTAGGCGATGACGAGTGCAGTAGCAGAACACGAGTACAAGTGCAGTAGCAGAACAGGACGAATATGAGTGCAGCGAGTACAGTAGCAGGATTAAACTAGTGCAGTAGCAGGATTAGGTGATGACGAGTGCAGTAGCAGAACACGAGTACAAGTGCAGTAGTAGAATTGGACGAATATGAGTGCAGCGAGTACAGTAGCAGGATTAAACTAGTGCAGTAGCAGGATTAGGCGATGACGAATGCAGGAGTAGAACACGAGTAGCAGGATTGGACGAGTGCAGTAGCAGGATTAGACGATGAGATGAGAGTAATAGGAGAGTGAGGTTTTGTGAAGTAACCTAAAGGGATTATTCTCAAGGAAAAAAAAAAGAGTAACATAAACGGATTATTCTCAGAAAAAAAAAAAGTAACATAAATGGATTATTCTCAGAAAAAAAAGAAAAAAAAAATAGTAACATAAACGGATTATTCTCAGAAAAAAAAAAGTAACATAAATAAATTATTCTCAAAAAGAAAAAAAAAATTAAAATAAGGGGATTAAAAGTCAAAAGAAGTAGTTAAGGTAAAAAAGTAAATTAACTCATGACATGTGGCAAGTGGAGAACATATTGTCCTTATTTGTAAGATTTAATCTTTATAAAGAAATTAGAAGTCAAAAGAAGTAGTTAAGGGTAAAAAAGTAAATTAACACATGACATGTGACAAGTGGAGAGCACATTGTCCTTATTTGTAAGATTTAGTCCTTATATGTTTAATTCAATCTTTAGAGGATGTATTTGTTAAGTCATGTTTTGTCAATAACTTATATGTAATTTGTTATTATTTTATCGAGTCTAGATGTTTGCACGTTGCTTAAATGATGTGTAAAGATTATTTTCCAAATGATTTTTGTTTATCATGGATCTTACAACATGGTGTTGTTAAGTTTGATTGTGTGAGTACTCTGAGTTCCTTAGTTGATTATAGTTATAGTTTATATTGAATGATTTTATATTGTCATTGCAGCTTACTTTGTTAAGTCATATTGAATGTTTAATTCAATCTTTAGAGGATGTATTTGTTAAGTCATGTTTTGTCAATAACTTATATGTAATTTGTTATTATTTTATCGAGTCTAGATGTTTGCACGTTGCTTAAATGATGTGTAAAGATTATTTTCCAAATGATTTTTGTTTATCATGGATCTTACAACATGGTGTTGTTAAGTTTGATTGTGTGAGTACTCTGAGTTCCTTGGTTGATTATAGTTATAGTTTATATTGAATGATTTTATATTGTCATTGCAGCTTACTTTGTTTTGTATTTGAGTTAAAAAAATTAGAAACAAGATTGAAGGCGAGTTTCTTGGTGATTGTATGGTTCTTCACATTGAGAAGGAATGTGTTGAATCTGTTGACAATGAGATGGTGAATAAAGAGTTTCTTGGTGATTTTATTTTTTAATTTTGTATATATATATATGCATTCAACGGATGAGACTCACTACGTCCTGACTAGCTAGATGTATTTTTTTTGTTTTCGTTTAATAAAATTATTTTGCATTGTCGAAATTCTTCACAATAATTTTTTTTTTTAATTAAAAAATCCAAGCCACCCAAGATTTAAATCCTGGATCCATCACTGTTTATATGTTTTTTTTTTTTTTCATATAGAAGTTATTGTTATGAAGTAATGAAGCTGATGACGGTCACTTTTAGCTCTTCTGTAACAAGAAAATAAAAAAAAGCTGTTTGGCTCCAAAACCAGCTGGCGTGCAAACTGTCTCTTTTGAGCGTGTGTGCGCAGGAGTGCCAGCACCGTGGGGTGCAGTCATCGGGGTAGTCCCTTTACCTGACTTCTTCTTCAAGCGTTGTGGACGAGGAGAGCACCAACCTCGCCACAAGGTTCTTTTCTTGCCTTTCGAGAAAGGACTTCTTTCCTTACGGATAAGGACTTTGGTTGTGATCTCTTCGCGTTCACTGTATCGATACTTAGTGTTGTTGACTAAGCAGAGCAATCACTGGGAAGTTGTCAGAAAGCACGGGTTTTGCTAAAGCGTGACTTTAGCTTTGCTGGGTTGCGAGGGTGTTACCCTTGCTTCGCTGGTTGTATCGGTGGCAGTAGCACTAGCAGTCGGCTCGCGAGGAGACTAGGACTGGAAGTACGGTCGCCGGGTTGATCTGGTGAGGCTGACAGTCATCTCTTGGAGAGACTAGGACTGGTGCGCGGTCACCGGGTTTCAACAAGGTTGAAGGTTTGCTTCGGGAAGGCTTTGTAATCGCTGGGATTGATTGATTCGAGAGAGGTCCTTTCTTCTGTCCTTGAACCCTAGTATTTATACCTAGGGCTTTGACTGTTCCTTGCTATAGAAGGATTATTGATTGAAGTTTCCTATTCAATCTCTGCTACTTGACTCCCATAAGGTTTCGTTTTCCTTATGGATTACGGAATTGGTGAAGCTGTAACCCAAACCCAAGCAGGCTTATTTTTGGGCTGCAGGTATCGGCCCTCTGTGCTAAATCCACTAAAGGATCTTGCCAAAATTACTTTTGGGCTCAAACATTGCCCCACAGGCCTCGAAAGCAGGCCCGCGAAGATGTAACTGCTTGAAGGGGACTAAAACGACGCGCCGATCGCTTGAAACGATGTCATTAATGAAGGTTGCGTCCTTTCATTTGCAAAAACGCCTTTCTGTCGTATCGTTTCCCTCACAAAATTTCTTATTTAAACTCGCAGCCACTTCAGACCTGTCACATCAGAAACCCTTTTAGTTTCCTAAAACCCAGAAACCCTCTTACAGCCAAAACCTTCTCCATCGAAACCCAGAAATGGCTCATCCAAAGAAGATAGTCATCGATCAAGAAGAGGAAATGAACGAATAGGCCGCCCGCGCCTGGGGAGCCAACATCGGTGCCCGCATTCGTCTTCATACCAATATTCAGAGACCCCTACTCCTCCGGCTCCCTAATCATCACGCCAGACTGGGCCCCGCACCACGAGACTCTATTTCGGCAGACGCAATCGCCTTCTATGGCCTGCCTGTTCGTCGACCCATCCCGGTCCTCCGAAGGACTCCTGGAGACTTCACTAGTTGGGGCGCCCAGAACCATCGCGCCAAGATAGGGCACTGGCCATCCTCTATCAGCGCGGCGGAGCTCTCTTGGTATCGCGAAACACGCACACGGGATCTAGCTCTCTGGAACGCGGCAGGTATCACACATACTATCGATCTGTGTTTTAATCTTCCGCGCGGCGGCAACCGTTCTCCGCTCGCTGCCTTTCTTTGTTTCTGGAATACCGCCACAAACACTTTTGACTTTCGATTCGGTCAAATGAGTATCACCCTGCTGGATATTCTCGCCATTACTGGCCTACCCATCGATGGCGAGCCTTATTTACATGGTCAATTTGACTCTGTCACCTTCACCTCGACCATGGCCCAGCATGGTCGCAGCGCTCACAGTGGCTCCTACCCACGATGGTTGTCATATTATAGTCGGGAGCACAATGCGACCGGCGGGATCGCTTTCTTGGAGTATTGGCTCTGTAAATTCATCTTCTGCACTTCCTCTTGCAAGCCCACTGGTGCCTGGACTTTGCTGGCAACGGCCGCAGTGTTGGGCTCGAGCAACCGGTGCTAGGAGCCCTCTATCGTACTTTCTACCAGGCCACTATGCATCCCTTTGAGACTAGCATATCTGGCCCCTTTTGGATCCTGGGCTTCTGGATCCAAATCTATTTTCCATTCTTCCGTCGCGATGACAATCCGCTGCTTCCACCGGCCGACCAACTCTTGGCTCAATGGTTCAGCCGCAAGGAAAGGTACTCATCTCCTCCCTATTCCGAATGCTTTACCTATCTGTATCTCCTGGATGAGATGCCATACTGCGACATAATACTGGGCAGAAGATTCCCACCTCTGCTTGAAAACGAATTCCTTCCTGGCGCTCCTCGCTACAGTGATCGCTCGCGCTTGGCCTTTCACCGCGCGATCTCTTGCTCAGATATCAGAATCGCTGCCGAGGAACTCAGTTATGAGCTTTACGCCCCTAACCACTTCACTCGCTAGTTCGGCCTCGCCCAACTAGTGTCATTTCCGCTGTATGACGCCTGGAACTTCAACACCTCTTGGCGTAGATTTGGGCCCCCTTCTGGGCCTGCGCCGGCACAAAGCATGCTCGCATTGGTCGACCTTCCCGATTGGGCTAAAGACATCGACGCTGTGGATCGGACTGGGGAAGAATATGAGGAATGATGGGCAGATGTTTCTGTCAATTGCTGGAACCAGCAAGATGACGAACTCTTCGCTACCAACTTCGGGGAACTGAGATGTCTTTATGCTGCTGATATCGAACTACTTGATCGCTACTCTGAAAACGCTGCACAACCTCCACCTCCTCCTGGGCCGGCTCCGCAACTGGTGCGGGCCTCGCGACAGGCCCGGACTGGTATCGTAATCCGTGAGCCCCCTCAAGATGTAAGTACCTTAGTTTACATTTTGTTCCTTCTTTCATTCTTCCTTTTTAACTCAACCTTTGTTGTACCAGGGAAATGTGCCACTTTCTGGCAGCCGTGCAGTTAACGCTTCTCTAGCCATCGGCCAGTCTGAAGTTGAAGATTCCTCTTCTGATGATGATCTTTCGCAAACGGTAAAAACCTTTTATTCTAAGAAAACGCTTTCTCTCCATGCTTAGTCTAATCCCTTTGATTTTGGAAGGTTGCCGCTGCCTTGGCTCGCAAGCGCAATCGCTCGGACCCTCGCACTGACCCCTGGGAAGAGGATGAACCAATCGCTGATCGACTGGTACAAAACAGGAAACCTTCATTAGAATTTACTTCCTATTTCACGCATTCCTATAACTGTCTTCGCTTGCAGGTTCACCGCCGGTCCACCAGACAAACTGGAGAAGGCTCCTCGGCCGCCGGTGAAGGCACATCTGCCTCACAAGCCCAAGCACCCATGGGTTCCGATAATCCTCCACCTCCCGCTAGCATCGCGAGCGACGTGCAACTGGCCTTAGTCCCGGTACAGGTTATAGACGACAGCTCGCCTGAAACGGAAGAAAGAACAACTCCTTTGAATGCACTGTCTGAGGAACCAATCGCTGCACATCCCATAGCACAGATAGCGCCTGGCCCAATTCCCGGTGAAGCGGCTCAAGAGCTTGCACCGATAGAAATTCTTCCCGAGTCCCTGACTGCAGAGGTACATTCTCTTGACAAGTATAATGCCTTGATCCTTATTTTATTCTTTGTGCACCCTAATAATTCTTCCTTAACCACAGAATCTTGGTCCTGCTGGGGAAGCAGCCGCTGCTGAGGAAGTACTTGGCGCTGATCCTGCCGGCCCAGCTGGCGAAGGCATGGCGATCCAGGAGTTTACCCCCCATGTTCCTGAAGCGGGAGAAGAAATAAATGCTGAACCAGAGCCAGAAGCGATCCCTGTTATAGAGCCCCAGGAGGCCCGTGCTACTGCTGCTGCTCCAGATCCTCCACCTGAGCCTCCTTCCAGACTGGAAAGGCTTGCTAGAGTACTTGAAGTGACCCCTCCCGGAGTTATAGATGAGGCCAGGGATGGGCTCCAACGTCTTCTGAGCCTGGACATCCTACGGCCTGGCGCATCTGCCAGAGCTCTGGAATACTTGAGAGTTCTCTATCGCGAGCGAGCCATTACTGAAAACGAGTTCAATGAGATAGACGAGCTACTACAGAATCTTCCCCAACGAATTAATGAAAGAGCGGCCGCGACTGCGCAAGTCAGGCAAGCCCAGGCCCACTATCGGGGTCTCACTCAACAAGCTGACACCTCTCGTGACTTCCTAGGGGATAGGGTTATCCTCGTTAGAGACTTGCGAATCACACAAAATCACCTTCGGTCTCAAATTCAAGATCTTCAAGCCCAATTGACCACTGTGACGACGCGTCTTGAACATGAGGAACCCCTGTTGGAGCAACCCTTAGCGGCCTTTGAAGCATTGTCTCATAATCTAGCCCAAGCTCGCGAAGTGACCCGACAAGCGGAGCGAGCTGCTGCAGACGCCAGCTTTCGCTTGGACGAACATCTACTACATTTGACCCATGCGGGCAGAAAACTCTAGGCCTCTATTACTATTAGGCCCAGTTTGTATGAACAATATTATATTTATCTAATATATTTAGCCCACTTTGCTTGGCCCAAATAGATGCTCAACTTTTGAATTAGTTCAATGTTTACCTTTATTGCTATTGAAGTTGGTTTGACAAGATAATCTCGAAACAGAGCGGTTATCTCCTTGAAGACTGCCCCGCTTCCCACGCGTTTTCAAGTGCCTTCATTTCTGAGATCTTTGCATTCAATTCCATTGATACTCTCATTGATACTCCCATCGCACGGTTGAGGCCACTGAGATTGGCTCTATAAATACCAACACTTTAGGGAATTGATAAGTACCAGCAAATATGGCCTTCCCAGAGATAGTTTCGCAAACTTTACTTCTCTTTCTTCACTTTCTGAAATCTTCTCCCCAAAATCTCATCCTCAATCATAAGCCCTTAGGTTTCATGGCTTAATCTCAAGACCTAGGTAGGCCTCATGGCCTAATCTCAGGTCCAGTGGCATGTCTTTGGCCTCTGGAAATCCGGATGAAACTCGCCGATTTCGAATAGGCCGAAGAACATGTCACACTCCTAACGCTGCAGAACCTGATTCTGAGGGGTCCCTCTTCTCAGACTGCTTGAGTGGAGCAGGAGGGAGAAGGGCGGAAGGCCACTTTGAGGTTGACTGTTCTTCTTCCGCGGCCTACTTCCGGGGTCCGACTACGAGACTTCTGTTTTTCCCCTAAAGGTAGATGTGGTTGTGAGTCGCGCTCGCTCTGGGGACCAACTCCATCCCGGAGAATATTCAACTAGAAGGGTTGGGATGGATTATTTCCTTCCCTCTTCCTCCAGTACAAATGAGAGCAGCTGCGACTCAGATCGGAGGAGGATGTGGGTGAAGAGAGGAAGAGTGTCAGCGGTACTGCCCACATCCTCCTTGCCACCACAAGATCCAGAAACTCTTAGAAGATCTGAAATCCTTATGATTCTTTAAGCCACTTTTGGCCTTGTAATTGCAAATGTAAATGTTTCAATCTGTACTGCTTTTGGCCGCAAAGCCACTTTATGAATGAATGCTTTTTGAATATAGGCAAAAAATTATTGTTATAAAATAAGGCCTCATGCATAGGCCACTATGTATATTCTTAACACACATTGTCAAGGAAAAATTACAACAAAAGTTGGAAATTATTCAAAAATAAGGCCTCAAAAGAAGGCCTGGAAATTAATCAGAGATAAGGCCTCCAAAAGAAGGCCTCATTTTACAGAGTGTATAGAGTGTTGCCCCCCTAGTGTTCGTTGGCGAAGCAAACATATGAGACTAAGGATACAAAATAAGGCCTGAACGTAGAGATGATGCGAGCCGAGGAAAACTACGATTGCCCCTCAGTCTGGGACGAAGGTTGATCCGGTGGATCTTCGAACTCCCAAACACTAGGGTAATATTTTTTCAGGAATCGCCCGTTGATGGGATTGTGATGGATTTCGCCATCCAAATCCTTGAGGTGAAAAGCTCCACATTCCAAAATGCAGTGGATAATAAAGGGTCCTTCCCAGCGAGGAGTCCACTTACCGCGACCGGTCAATTTCTCGCCAAAGGGCAAAACAGCTTTCCAAATCAGGTCTCCTTCTTTGTAACTGCGACCACGTGTCCGCTTATCATAGGCGCGGGCGATGCGCTGTTTTTCCATTACTAAATTATCCAAAGCCACTAAGCGCTGCTCGCTTAAGTCTTCGTGTTCTTGCCACATCGCCTGGACATAATCTTCACCTATCAAGTGGTGCTGATCTTGCACGCGTAAGGAATGAACATTGATTTCCAAGGGTAGAACTGCATCATGACCAAACATTAGTGCATAGGGTGTAGTAGCAGTGGGATTCCTCTTGGAGGTGCGGTAAGCCCAGACTGTCTCATACAAAGTATCGTGCCACTGTCGAGGGTTTTCTACCAGCATCTTCTTTAACAGGGTAATAATAATCTTGTTGCTAGCTTCCGCTTGACCGTTGGACTGAGCATAATATGGAGTGTTGTGGATAAACTGGATGCCGAAATCATTGACAAGTTGCTCAACAGGACCTCCCATGAATGCTGCCCCCCGGTCTGAAACGAGCACTTTGGGGATACCAAACCTGCAAATAATGTTACGAAAGATGAACTGGCGGATGGTGGCACCAGAGGCCTCCTTCAAAGGTTCAGCTTCAACCCACTTTGTAAAGAAGTCAGTAGCCACAATGATGAACTTATGTTGGAGAGAAGAATGGGGGTGAATCATCCCAATCAAGTCCAATGCCCAGCCTCGTGCAGGCCAAGGTTTAATGATAGGTTGCATGGGAATATTAGGAATGTGCTGGACCGGACCATGTGCTTGACAATCTTGGCATCCTTTAGCAAAAGCGATACAGTTCTTCAAGATGCTAGGCCAATAATACCCATGTCTTCTGATGAGCCATCGCATCTTGGGTCCCGCTTGATGGGCACCGCATATCCCTGTGTGTACTTCGCGCATTAGTCATTTTGCTTCGTGGCCATACACACATTGAAAGCCTATGCCATCCTCCCCACGCCGACGCAGCTCGTCACCCCTGAGAAAGTAATTTAAGGCAAGAAAATGAGTCCTCTTGTTAGCTGTTTGGTCTGGTTGTTTGAGGTAATTGATCAATGGAATGCGCCAATCAACGTCAATAGGTTCGAGGACAGCGACGACTGTATCATCAGGAGGATCAGGCCGTACGAGCCATGAAGGTAGTCTGCGGCGTTCAACTTTCAGAATGCGTTCGCGAACCCCATATTTCAATGTAATGCCTATAGCCAACTGAGCGAGTTCATTGGCCGCGAAGTTGCGCTCGCGAGGGATGTACTCCAAGCCCAGGTCATCAAACTGATCCATCAACTCAATGGCGTGATTCAAATAGGGGACGAGCAAGCAGCTTGCACATCTGTATTTTTCTTGAAGCTGATTTATCACAAGTAGGGAATCGCCGCGGACCTGAACATCTCTTTTCCCCAGTTCCAGTAAGACTTCTAGGCCAATAATTAAGGCCTCGTACTCAGCTTGGTTGTTTGTACACTTAAACTCCAATTGGAAAGAGTAAGAGAAACGATTGCGTGCTAGGTTTTCCAGAACAATTCCTGCTCCTGCTAATGTTTCAGTTCTTGAACCATCAAAAAACAATACCCAGGGCTGCAAGGAGACTGTGGCTTGATACCTTATGGCGTACTCTGGAATGCGCACCAAATTTGGTCGGGTGGTAGTTAGGGTCGCTATCTCTAACTCTCTCACCGTCGGGATATCCAAGGTAGGGTGATGTGCCAGAAAGTCTGCGATGGCCTGTCCTTTCACTGCTTTTTGGGGAACGTATTGTAGCGAGAACTCGGACAAGGCCAATACCCATTTGCCAATGCGGCCTCTCAGGATAGGTCGCGATAGCATGTACTTGACCAGGTCGGTCTGAGCGATGATGCAAGTAGTAAAGGACAACATGTAGTGCCGCAACTTGCATACGGAGAAGTACAATGTAAGGCACAGCTTTTCCATTGGGGTATACCGGGTCTCGCAGTCTATAAGTGTCCTGCTGAGGTAGAAAATAGTGTGCTCAACGCCTTCCTTCTCATCCTGGGCAAGCAGGCTACCAATGGAAGCCTCCGCTGCCGATATATATAACTTCAATTGGAATCCAGTCCTCGGACGAACCAGCACTGGCGGACTCGCGAGGTAGGCCTTGATTCTGTCAAAAGCCTCTTGATGTTTAGGCTCCCATACAAACTCAACCTGACCTTGCAATCTCAGCAATGGAGAAAAGGGCTGGATTTTACCTGCAGAGTTAGAGATAAAACATCTCAGAAAGTTGATCTTACCCAACAAACGCTGTAAGTCCTTTTTCGTTCTCGGGGCGGTTGCATTGATGACTGCGCTTGCTTTGTCTTCAGGGACCTTAATCCCTCTCTGATGGACAATGAATCCCAGAAAATCACCTGCTTGAACTCCAAAAAGGCATTTAGCGGGATTCATCTTGAGCCTGTGTTGCCGCATGCGCTCGAATACCTTTCTGAGATCAGTGATGTGGTCACCTTTCTTCTGAGACTTTACCACTATGTCATCGATGTAAACCTCTAAAATATTCCCCAGTATGTCGTGGAAGATCAGGTTCATGGCTCTCTGATACGTCGCTCCGGCATTTTTCAGTCCAAAAGGCATAAGCACATATTCAAAAACACCCGCGAAGCCAGGACAGCGGAACGCAGTTTTATGTCTGTCTTCTTCTGCGACTGGAATCTGGTGATACCCTGCGGTGCCTTCCATAAAGGATAATAATTCATGTTCTGCTACGGCGTCTACTAACATATCCGCGACCTGCATGGGGTAAACGTCTTTAGGTGTAGCGACATTAAGGTGTCTATAGTCAACGCAGACCCTCATCTTGCCATTCTTCTTGCGAACAGGCACTATATTAGATAGCCACTGATTGTACTTGGCTACTCTGATAATGCCTGACTTATGCATTTTTTCGACTTCCTCCTTGAGGAGGACTTGGGTTTCTGAGTTCATTCTTCGCGGCTCTTGTTTCACAGGCCTCTTGTCAGGGAGTATTGGCAGTTGATGGCAAACCAAGTCTGGTGACAGGCCAGGCATGTCCTCATACTTCTCCGCGAAGCATTCTTTGAACTCTGACAATAAGTCAACGAGCCTCTGTTTCTCGCTAGGCTCTAATTAAGCGATGATAGCCACTTCCTTAGGTTCATCAGCTGTTCCAAGATTGATCTTCTCAGTAGGGTCTCTGACTTTAGGAGGTGTATCATCTAATGCTGCTGGGGCGAGCTAAATATAGACCTCATCCTCCTATTCTTGATTAGAGAGCTCTTCGTGGATGACCTCTAAGGTCGCGACCCTATCGTAGGCCTCTTTTTCCACTAAGTATGATGATAATCTTTCATATAGCGAGTGGAAGGCCTCTATCCCTTCCTTTGGAAGGTTGTAATCCATTAATTGTTTATGGGTTTGGGCACAGCGTGGACAGGCCTTTCCAAGCCTTCTTTTGAGAGTGTGAGCCCCTATGGGGCGGCCCTTGTCATCGATGCCACTGACCTGTAATGGAGTGATAGGCTCCAAATAGTACCTGGCATCTACATAATTCGCGGAAACAGGGAATGGACGAGGATCTGCTTTAATCACCTCCGCCTTATCTGTCTTCCTGTTCCACATAACGAACTCTTGATGAAGAGTCGACGGAACACAATAACTCCTATGGATCCAGTCTCGGCCCAGAATAGCACTGTAGGCCGCATAGCAATCGGTCACAAAGAAAGCATAAACTCCCTCAGCAGGGCCAACCTTGATGCGCAAGAAAAGTAATCCCAAGGTCTTTGTCACAGTCCCTGCGAAGTTCTTGAGCGTAAGGGATGTGGACTGGATCTTCTCCTTCTTGATCCCGAGCAAGTGCATGGTCCTGGTAGTGACAACATTAACAGCCGCTCCTGTGTCAACCATGATCTTGCTAACTTTGGTGCCGCTCACTTCTGCTGTGATATACAGAGGTCTCATGTGTTGGACCATAGCAGGTGTTGGTCTGGTGAAGCTCATAAAGAACTCTTTGCTGTTAGCATCCTCGGTTTCAAGAGACACAGCTTCTTCCAAAAGTGTCGTGACTGCCGATGTGATCTGCAATGGCTGCGAACTACTTTCTTTAGTATCAAAGCAGTCCTGAGCGGCGACCGGCATGGCATACCGCGCGGGGAGCACGTAAAACATGTTGCAAGACATGTCAGTCATATCCGTCTCTTCTATATCATCTTTCAGATTAAGCTTGGGTTCGTTGACCGGTACGTCAGTGCTGAATTGCTTAACCAATCGGTCTACTAACAACTCCTCTGTAAGGCCTGTTACCTCACACTGCTCGCTCTCTTGTATCACAAGTGTCTGCTTGGGTGAGTTTGACCTCGGTTCCGTTGCCGTGCTTGCCTCTGGGGTGTTGACCACTACACTCTAGACTCTTTTTGGTCTCCATTGTAAAGTATCGGTGGTCTTATCCTTGCCCCCCAGTCTCTCAAAAACTGAAGACTTAGCTTCTGGTTCTTCGCGGAATAGTCTGCGCCTGACATGAGGTCGATGAGTCGGCGATTGCTCCTTTCGAGCTGGCGGAGGTGCTCTTTCTTCAGTGATCCTGCAAAAAATACTGGGCTTAGACGCCCCTGTTACTTGTTTCTGAAGGCTGTGGGGAGCCACTAATGGCTTTGCGGCCAACGCCTCCATTTGCTTCTGATACTGCTCAGGTGATTTGACCAATTGTGAAGGCTTGATTAGGCCCTGGTCAAGAGCCTCTAGCGCGCGCTTGGCTTCCCCAAACCTGCGCTGCAGCTTCCTCTTCTTGGAAGAGCTTATCTCCACTGCCTTCCTCTTTTCCCTGGTGTACCATTTTCCTTCCTTGATGGTAGTAGCTGGAGCAGGTGGGATGTAAGGCTTGGTCAGAATATTCTTGCGCTCGCTGTTGGCCTTCTCCTCCTGTTTCTGATCGTTCGCGGCTGCTTTCAGTTTCCTGAATAAGTTGGAGTCCATGGGGGATGGTGGCGACTCCGTTTTCTCTTTTTCTCTTGGGCTAGAAGGCTGATAGTTCCGCGATGGCGAGGCCCACTTAATGGGCGGGAGAGAACCAAAACGAAAGGTCTGCTCGACCTCTTCATGTGACACTTGGATGCCACACTCTTCTTTGCATCGCGAGCAGAGCACCACGGGTGTGGCTTTTCCAACTAGTTTAGCTGCCTGCTTAGTAGGGGTTTCATCCCCGACGGCCTTTCCTTCTTGCCCCTTTGCACCCAGATCCAAGGTTGGTTTCCTCTGGTTCTGCTTGGTCCAGTTCACATCGACCATATTGATCCCGGTGTCTGGGAAGGGGTTCAAGTCTACGAGCACTGCCGTCGTTACTGGGTTTCCATCTGCAAGCTGCCATTATTAAGCCATACCTGAATCTGGTCTTTGAGCTTCACACAGTCCGCGGTATTGTGATTCCACAGGTTGTGGAATTTGCAGTACTTCTTCCCTTTCAGTTGGTCTGGTCTAGGAAAAGGTCCAAAGTCAGTCTTCACCATCTTCGCGGCGATCATCTCATCCAAAATCTCATGTGCCTTATTGGCATCGTAAGTATATGTCGCGAACTCAGGTTTGGTGAAGGCCATCGATTTGAGCTTGACAGGTTCCTTGGAAATCTTCAGTTGCTTCAAGGCTGGATTCTTCCTGCCAGTCAGCTCATATGCAGCGATATCATTCTCCTCTTCCTCATCGTCATCCTGAACCACTTCTTCAATGTGGTGATGGTAGTAAGGGTCATAGGTAGCCAGCTAGTAGCTCAGGGCTGCTACGGTACGATGTTTTCCTGGCACATATGTCCCTTTGGACGCATTCTTCCTTGCATCTGTTTCTCTGAGGAGATGTTCAAAGCTGCCCACCTCTGTGATGAGCTCTCCCATTGACTGAATCATACTGCCATGTTGCTTTTTTTGCTGACGAGGTTCCAAACCCTTGACCGCCAGTTTGACTAACTTCTTCTCGAGCAGGATGACATTCAGCTTGGCTTTCTGAATTTGGAAGCGCTGAAGATAGGCCACAACAGACTCTGTAGGCTTTTGGGCCATCTAAGTGAGAGAAGCCAAGTCAACCTCAGGCTCAATGGCCCCAAAGGTTTCTCGGAATAGCTTTTCCATCGCGGGCCAATCCGCTACGGTCCCTGGCCGAAGTTTGGAAAACCACCTAAAGGCAGCTCCTGAGAGAGAAGTGCCAAAGATCCTGCATTTGAGGATGCCATCATTCTCGTACTGGCCGCATTGTACCCTAAATCTGGCCAGATGGGTAGCTGCATTTTCTGTATCTTCTCCTGAAAATGTATAAAATATGATATTTTTATAACCCCTGGGAAAGGGCGCGAACATCACATGCGGCGGGAAAGGTCCCTCATAGACCCCATCCACTTGGGTCCTAGGATTAGCCAGCCTGATTATCTCCTCTACTTCTTCACATCTCACATACTCCGGACCCGGAGGTGGAGGAGGAGGTGTTGCCACAGTATGGCGAGCAGCCTGTAAGGGTAGTGCTTGGTTTAGAACCCCTGCTCCTTCTCGTACATGTACCACGTGGGTTGTAGCTGGTGGCTGAAGAGTTACTGCTGGTATGGGCATCCCTTTTGTCAAGGCTGTTATCTTAATCGGGTTACCGTCCTGGTCAATACCATAATAGCTTCCTGGTAGTTCCTGATATACATTTTCTGCCCCGTCACTATCATATTGAACAAAGGTGGTAGAACCAGATGCTGTTCCACCAACCCTCGATGTCTGATGCTTCTGCCTGGTGGTCTGTCCGTCTACCGAAGTGACTTTCTCTTTGCTGCCACCGATAACCAAAGCTTGCTCTTTGCCTTTCTGTGGCGTAGTGCCAAAGGCTGCGGCCGGTGTGGCGGTGCTGCTGCTATCTTTCTCTCGCTGATTAGGCGAAACGTACTTGCTAGGGCCAGATGGCTGGCCAATTGAATCGAGGATAGCATTAGGGTCCCCCAAAGCCTTGTTCAACACGTCTCTTACCTGGTTCAACTCGGCTCTCTGCATGGCCACCTCGGTTGCAAGGCTAGCGCCATCCTTGCTAAGGCCTGCCATATCTGACGCAGTCTGCTTGGTCTGGTTCGTGATGGCCTCCATGATTTCTCTCTGGCACTGATTCTGCTCGCTAGCAATGCCGGCAGCATGGGCCCTTACAGGACTTTCTGTTTGTGCAATTTGTTGCTTAGTTTCTTTAGTATGCCTGGTAATGCACTGGTCAAGTTTGCGTATGAGCTGTTCTGTCTTTGCGGTTTCCCTTTCGAAATCAGCGGCTATCTTCTTGCGGTGATTTTCTATGTTCTCCATTATGATCGCGAACCTCACCTCGGAGGTTGCTCCTTCTGGAATAGGCTTCGCGACGAAAGCCTCTCTTTCTCCGCTCGCCACTGTGATGGTGACAGTGGTGGGGATAACAGGCTCGTTGGCCAGATTGGTATTGACACTCTGGCCCTCAGTAGTGGCCGGGTGATTCTCTTCACGTTCGGTTGACATACCGGATGGTGGGGAATGACGAGAGAATCGTTGAGTCACTTGTTCTTCAGAAATACCACGACAGTCCGCGCGAGAATGCGTTCTGTAGCTGGAGGTCTTATGCTTTGAGCAGTTAGCGTAAACTTTTTGGTAAGGGTTTTCGCTAAAGTTCCCAATGGTTACGTTCACGAAAAGACACTATTGCAGGTCCCACTGGGCGTGCCAAAATGTTTGGCTCCAAAACCAGCTGGCGTGCAAACTGTCTCTTTTGAGCATGTATGCGCAGGCGTGCCAGCACCGTGGGGTGCAGTCGTCAGAGTAGTCCCTTGACCTGACTTCTTCTTCAAGCGTTGTGGATGAGGAGAGCACCAACCTCGCCACAGGGTTCTTTTCTTGCCTTCCGAGAAAGGACTTCTTTCCTTACGGATAAGGACTTTGGTTGTGATCTCTTTGGCGTTCACTGTATCGATACTTAGTGTTGTTGACTAAGCAGAGCAATCACTGGGAAGTTGTGAGAAAGCACGGGTTTTGCTAAAGCGTGACTTTAGCTTCCCTGGGTTGTAAGGGCGTTACCCTTGCTTCACTAGTTGTATTGGTAGCAGTAGCACTGGCAGTCGGCTCGCGAGGAGACTAGGACTGGAAGTACGGTCGCCGGGTTGATCTGGTGAGGCTGACAGTCGGCTCTTGGAGAGACTAGGACTGGCGCGCGGTCACCGGTTTCAACAAGGTTGAAGGTTTGCTCCGGGGAGGCTTTGTAATCGCTGGGATTGATTGATTCGAGAGAGGTCCTTTCTTCTGTGCTTGAACCCTAGTATTTATACCTAGGGCTTTGACTGTTCCTTGCTATAGAAGGATTATTGATTGAAGTTTCCTATTCAATCTCAGCTAGTTGACTCCCATAAGGTTTCGTTTTCCTTATGGGTGAAGCTGTAACCCAAACCCAAGCAGGCTTATTTTTGGGTCGCAGGTATCGGCCCGCTGTGCTAAATCCACTAAAGGATCTTGCCAAAATTACTTTTGGGCTCAAACAAAAGCTGTCATTAGAAAGATCTAGAAACCTTGAAGTGGGTCTGTGGTGGCATTTGTAGCTTGAGGTTGAGGCCGCGCAGAAACTTGAGCTTGTGCTATACCAGAGATGCCACAAAAGTAAGACCAAAACTGATGAGGAGGCACTTCCCGACATGATTGATTGATGACAGATGGACACAATGAAATTGGGTTCAGAGAGGGATATAGTAACAAAGTTGAAGAAGAGTCGAAAGACGCACGCTTTTGAGCTGACAGAGACTTGACCTGTACAAAGACTTGTTCTTCAGTTAGACCTGTCACGAGGTGACATCTGTCCATTTGAAAAAGAGTGATTCCGGGAGTATCCAAGTCTTCTAAGTGAGCATTGAGTATTTGAGTGTGACATGGACGCCAAAAGTAGGGCTGGCAAATTCTACCGATCCAAACCAACCAACCGATTACCACCCGAACCAACAATGTTGGTAACCAACTATGTCGGTTACCGAGACTTTGGTACGGTAGTACCGAACCGATTTCCAGATAATGGTACGGTACTGGTATTGATTTTCAGATAAATACGGTATACCGTACCGTACCGTATATTATATATATTATTTATTTATTTAAATATATTTTACATCTATCGATCTGAACCGTTGATCATTAATAGTTTGATTTCAAATCTTATTATAACCGTTGATTAGAGTACAGAACCTATTAACCTAATCCAGTTCCCTCACTCTGCCGCTCAGCCACTCTTTCCCTCGAGGCCTCGAAGGCTCGAACCCAGACATCTCCCGATCTCCGCCTCTCCGCGGCTCCGCCTTCTCTCTGCTTCTCGTTTCGATTCAAACCCAGAAATCTCCGCCTCTCCGCCCTCTCGACCTCTCCTTTGAAGTTCTTTCGATTCAAACCCAGAACTCTCCGCCTCTGGACCTCTCCTTTGAAGTTCGATTCGAATCAAACCCAGAAAATCTCGTATCAATTCATTCGATTCATGTCCTCGTACTCTCTTTTTGGTCAGTGCTGCTGCTCAGATCTTTGTTTGACTCATGAAGATGCTAGTAATAAGTTTCTTTTTTCTGGGTTTTTTGTGTTTTTTTGTCTCCTTTATACCAGTTTGATATCCAAAGACTTAATCTTTTTGATTCAATTCTAGATTCAGGATTTGTTTTTCTTGATTCTGCTTGCCTGCTTAGTGGGTGTTGTGAATTGGAATACCCTTTTGGATTTTTGCTTGAGCACCCAGTTGTTTATGGATTCTCTAATAGTTTTACTAATTTTATGTGCTCTTTTTGCTGTTGGTTGTTTTAGGCTGATGGAGAAGGAGAGACGTGAGGAGCTCTCAGATGAGTGAAGCCTCAGCTTTGGGTATGTGCTTTTTTTTTGTTGGTAAAGCTTGTTCTTTTATTTTTTTTCGTTTCCTGCTTTGTAATGCATCAAAATTTTTGAATTTGTGAGAAAGGTTGTGGATTTTTTAGTTTTATGATAGACCTGTGTTGTGGTTTTCTAAGATATTTGAAGTTTTGAACTTCTGTAGAAGAAGTTGAAGTTGGTTTGTGTCTGTTGCCAAATGTGTGCTTAGGAAAAAGCATGAAATACAGTGAAAGATTCCATTTTTATGAAATTTTAGGAATAATATCCTCGTTAGGTTTATGATAGGTGCATTTGACAGAAACTGAAAGCTATTGTGAACTGTTATATTTATGTTTGATGTTTGTATGTTTTGTTTCTATATTCTTCTTTTTTGCAGCTATAGGTACTCAATTGAATTTGCAGAATCAACTAATCAAGGCCTCATTTGGGTGAACTGTGAACTATGAATTATTGACTTAAAAATTGTATGAACTATGGAGTGATGAAGGGAGTTGATGTATGAGTGAATAAGTGATGAACTCAAGTAGTGAAGTTGATGTATGAGAGTTTTTAGCTTATTTTTCATTTCCAGGTTGGCCCTTCAAATTGATGTGAGGATTGCATTTTTTTCATTTGTTGACAGGTTTGGGCTTTTAAAATTTTAGTTGGGCCTTAGCTGAAATCTGGCCCAATTTTAAACTCGGTACTAGGCCCAACCAACCGAAACCGAACCGAGATATCGGTATACTGAAAAGTTGGTATACCGACTTCTGTGGCTGGTAATGGTAGGCTTTTTTGTGTACCAACTTAGTTTGGTACGGTACGTGGTATTGGGCTTCAAGATCCGGTACCGTACCGAACCCACCCCTAGCCAAAAGTACCCAAGTCTTCTACTTGACCTGTACAAAGACTTGTTCTTCAAGTAGACCTGTCACGAGGCGACATCTGTCCATTCAAAAAAATGTGATTCCAGAAGTACCCAAGTCTTCTAGGTGAGCATTGAGTGTGATGTGGACGCCGGTCCATGGATGATAGAGGCAGAGGACAATGGTTTAATTGCTACATTAATAGGTAAATTAAAAAATCATAATATATGGTACACTTAAAATAGGCATAAAAATTTAATTCCACAATCGCACTTGTTAGTCAATCGTAGTATAAGAAAGTAGGGGTCTTCGGCAGAGAATTGTGCTTAATATGCAAATCTAGACTCGAAAACAGACAAAACACTAAAACTGACCTATAATAAAGACGAAATTAAAAACCTTACTTAGACTCACCGAAAAATTATAAAAACTTACAGACACAAACTATACACGCTAATGACGACTCGCACAAAATTTTAGGAGAATCGGAGTTGATTACTATACTAAATAAATAAAACAAAACAATGAACAGAAAGATGATGAAAATAAAGAATTGTTTTTGGTTTTTAAAATAGATGAGATAAACAATAGCTAGGAACAACCATACACCACTAGACCATGTTTCACCTATAAGATTTGTTAACCTACATGCTTCTTTTCAATTGAATGTCTTTACTCAAGCTAAGCCAATGATGTGTTAAACTTTACCTATTAGCCATTCATACTTCATATGTTAAGTGCATGATGTGTGCATCCTAACCTAGCTCCTAACATGAAACCTATTGTGATGTTCTTGCACAGCTCTCAAGTCAAAAGTCATTAAAAATAAAAATGTTGTGAATAAAGTGAGGCAATTTCGGTATTGATGTTGTCCTAATCTACCTAGATGCAAATTCATATGGATGGGGCTCAAGTCACTCATGTGCTACTCTAGATAACATGCTTGACATGATGATCTAAACACGAAATCATAGCAATAAAATCCTAGCATGCTTACTACGTTTGAACCATAATAAACGAAACCAGATTTTATCAATGAGAAACCAATGAATTAACAAACAGTCAATATCCAAGAGACTAAAATTAACGCCAATGACAGGACCCGCCCCGGATTTCACCCTGAAATCTGAAGTGGCCCTGCGGGGTCCACCTTAGAAGAAATTCTTCCAAAAATTTGGCAGAACTTCCCCTAAAATGAACTACCCAAAACCTATAGAAAGAAAATTTACACTTCTAAATCAACCCATCCTAATCCTCCTGGAGCCACCTGCTCCCCAAATCACAACTCCAATTTCACAAATAACAGTCTCAACCCACATTACAAGCTTAATTTCACAGGTTATCAGAGCAATACTATTCCATTAGGTAACAAAGAACACAGAGATAGAATGAGTACGCGGAAGCAATGCTGTTGGCTATGCCTAGACTCCATGTACGCCCGACCTCCTCTAATTTCACCTGCAAACTGGGCATTTGAAAACCGAAGGGCCCAGGGGAAAGTACGTAAAAACGTTAGCGTGAGTAGACAAAAATAAACAAATTAAAAAGAAAAAGATTTCAAACTTTCCCACGTTTATTTCTTTAAAAACCCGATGCATGCAACAATAAGAAAACACATTTAGCTTTAAAACCAAGAATTTCAAAACGATACACTGACTAGCCTCGCTAGTCACAACATTTGATAATTATAATGAAAAACGGAAATCTCGTTTCTCAAGAAAAGAAATAAGACCACCCCCACTGGCTACAGTGAAAATCATACTAGACCCCGCTAGCCCAGCAATAATACAATGAGTAGGGGAAGATGATAGCCATACAAATGAGCCTCCCAGGCTCGGTGATAGCCTCTCAGGCTAAAGTACTCCCATATACTCCCGTTATATACCCACACGCCACTAAGTGTAGCGATTAGGATACTGGGCTTCAGCATTACTGTCACAAAGACAGTAACCAGCGCCACAAAGGCGGACGGGCTTCGGTGATCCCATCACCTCGCCACAAAGGCGGACGATCAATGCTAGCAATGATAATAGTCACCCAAAGTATGGCAAAAGGGTAATCGGTAACCATATAAATCCATAAATACATAAGGCTTCCCCAACTCTCGCACAAGAATTTCCAATGACGTGTCCCACATGCCAAGATAATCTCAAATTCAAGAATAAATAGGAGATAAACAATAATAAAACATAATCTCCATAAATCGAAACAAAACCAATTCCAAGATCATCATCAAGGCATTCCCAATGCCAAAACCGAAAGTCGATAAATAAATAAATATGAAGACTAACTCAATCGAAATCTCATTTCGAAAATCTCTTAAAAATCCCAAATCGACGAATATAAATATAATATAAATAGTATAATTCAGGAAATCACATCGGAAATAAATAATTCGTCAAATAGGATTATAAATCATAACCAACTTCAGAAACCAATCACCATCGAAAGCAATTATATGAGATAAAGCGAAATCAATCTCTGAAATTTAATCATATGCTCGAAATGTAATATGATAATTAAACAAAGCATACTTTAATAAATAAATGCATGCATCATTTACTTAAAAACAAAAGTCCACTCACAGTACTATTGGGCGACCACGCAAACGAGTTCCTTCATTTAACCGTAGCTCGCGGCATTGCCCTGTACACAATTAAATTTCTGTAAACGGCAATCCGATAAAATAATTACGAACCTAAACGAAACCTGAAAATCCCTATCTCCATTACTTCTCAAATTCAACCCAATTCCTCAATTAACATATTCCACAATGAAAACGAGGGAAATCCAACGGCCGGATTTCCAACAATTCAATCACAAAACTTCAAACTTCGGAAATTCACGAGTAATTCCAAACTCCTCCATAATTCACCAAACTTCACATACAAGCTCTACAACATATACAATTTAATGGGCTAAAAACCGCAATTAAAACACTGCCCTACACGCCTCCAAGCGCCACCAACAGTGGCAACGCGTGGGCCCCACGCGCCACCGGAAACCACCTCCGATGGCCACCAAAATTTGGCAGCACCATCTACTCAACAAACCCAACCTCTTTCTCAACTACAACAAGTTCCAATTTTACCTGGAAGAGCTCCAATTTGGCCGGTGAAAAGTTTCCAGAAAATTCAAGAACCCTAGGATTTGAAATTTCTTCGATTCGACCTCCACAGTGCAAATCGTGGCTCAAGGCTAGGGGGAAATGATCCTTGGCAAAAACTGCACCTTCGACTCCGGTTTGGTGGCCGGAGACGGCCGGAATCAGAAGATATCGCCGGAAATAACAAACTGCTATAGTAATCTTCTTGGCTTGAATTCGAGCTTCTCCGGCCAAATCACGACGACCCACGACCACATGCGTATAGGAGAGGAAGAGAGGAGTCGACCGTCACCCTGGGCTCGCCGATTGGTGGCCGGACGGCGGCAAAACGAAGGGGAGAAGGAGAGAGGCCGACGCGGGGGAAAGAGGGAGAGGAAGAGAGAGAAAGTCGGGGTAGGTTTCCAGAAATGGAAATCTACCACAGTAACTTTCTATATATATATAAAGTTACCGTGAACAGTAACTTCCATATTTTAAGGCATAACTTTTGCATATGAATTCCGATTTTTACGTACCACATATCCACGCGCTCGGTTTAACGTTCTCATTTTCTCAAATTTTGACCTGAACAAAAAGTCAACTTTTAGGGCCACTAAAAGTGCTGAAATGACAATAAAAGTGAAAGTAAATGTCGTTTACCGTCCTAATGATTAGTAAATCAGTAAATTCTGGTTCGGGATGTTACAGCCAAAATCTTAGTTTACACATGTCTAGGATTAGGCAGCCCCCAACTATCAAATACTATTAGCAATACATAAAAGAAATAAAAATAAAATATGAAAAGAAAGGGAGGAGAGAATGGCGGCAATGGACTGATGTTGTGCATCCAAAGATGTCTACAAAGATGCCCTAAAGTCCTTTTTATACTGTGTCAAGACTTCTTATCCTCCATAAAAATAAAATATGAAAAGAGAGGGAGGAGAGAATGGCGGCAATGGACTGATGTTGTGCGTCCAAAGATGTCTACAATGATGCCTAAAGTCCCTTTTATACTGCGTCAAGACTTCTTCTCCTCCAATAATTATGATATTTGAATTCCAATTAAAGAAAGACTTTATGAGGAATTTTCTGATTGGTTCTCAAATCCCTAGAGATTGTAGGACTTTTAATTCTGATTTCCTTGAGAGACTCCATCTGATTTTCAACATATCACCTTTAAAATATCGAATTCTTCTTCCCTTTTAGCTATAGGAGACAATTTTTTCTTGTTTGGACTCAAATTCACGAGCAACCTGGCCTCCTTGTACTAAATCGGTCATAACTTCTTCTAGAAAAGTGATATTCACGAACCACAAAAACCTATGGAAACTAGACATCTGACGCTTTCCATTAATATAAAGATCATTATCTGGTTTGTCCTAAGCTGCTCTCAATACTCTAACGAATTTGATTGATCTGCACAGGCAGATTTGCTAATTTTGCCTCTCAATTGCTCTTTTTCTTCTTTTCTTCTTCGTTGCTCCAAAATACCTACAAAACAACTAAACAAAGTAAATAACTAGAAAACATTGAGAACTAACCACGGAAATATAGAGGAATTTAATATAAATAGTGTACAATTATGGTCCTATCAATATACCAAATAGAATGCATAAATCTAAACAATACAAAATGAATAAAAGTTAGAAAAACCTTAAATAATATGGCCGAGTCTAGAACTTTGTTCTATGTATTTAAGACGAAATTGCCTCCTCATCGGTGCTTAAAGGGTTTCAATGACAAACGTCTAGCAGGATACAACGACCTTCTTCTTGTGGTAGTTGCACTCCAAACCTCAAGAACAACGAACTAAGATTGTGTATGATCTCTCTCTAGAAAAAGACTCATTTGATTTTCAAGATACTAAGAAAGACTTATATATAAAAGGAGAAGAGAAAAGATGAATTCAATGAATTGATTCAGAATGTGGTATAACAAGTATTTTATAGATATAAGATGACTCTTGGAAAAGTAATGACCTTTCACCAAAAGTTATCTTTTATGAATAACAATGTTCTAAAAAACGGCCTAGGCGGTAAGGAACCGATCGGATTTTGGCCTAGGAATTCCCTTAGGCGCTAGGCTACTAGGCATCCGCCTAGGGGGGGACTAGGCGGTGCCGCTTGGGCTGTGCTAGGCGGTGCTAGGAGGGGACTAGGAGGTTCTAGGCGGCCCTAAACCCTAATTTATTCAATATTTTGACTATTTTTATATTTATAATTAATTTTTAGACTTTAAATATTTTTATTTATATTATTATAGGTCATAAAAATAATTAAAAAATTAAAAAAATTAAAACCGCCTAGTCCCCGCCTTGGTGTTAGTCCCTGGGCTACCGCCCGACTAGCGTTTAACGTTTTTTAGAACCTTGATGAACAGTCATGGCTTCTCATTATATAGTCATTTACAAATATTCAACTTCACACATTTTCACAATATTATTCATCCACAAATTATGAAAAACTAATAATTTAATATTAAATTTTCCAACAATCCCCCACATGGATGAAATAATTAGGATTAATTTTAGTTTACCCGGCCCCCCTGAGGTTTGGGGGTGTCATCATGTCACCCCCTTTACTTTCAATTTTGAATTTTTACCCCCCAAACTTTCCAATTTCAATCAGCTGTCTCCATTTCTCCGATTCAGTCCTAATTGGACGTTAACTCTAATGATCTGACCCACTTTGAGGGCTAAAATGGTCATTTCAGGACAAACAACCAAAAAAAAAAAACTCTCTCTCTCTCTCTCTCTCCCTCTATCCTACAAAGATCACAGTGGACAACACACTGACCGTCATTTTCTACAGCAGGAAAAAAAAAAACTCAAATTCCCCCAAAATGAAGAACCCGAAGGAGGAGATCAATTATCTCCCATGTGGGAGACCAGTCTATCAAAGCCAAGACGGTCTTGAACATCATAGAACTCTATGGCAGATTGAGCTGAAATCCGGACCTCCTGTCTCTTGGGCCCTTAGACATGTAGATCTTGCTGTGCCTTTCTTTTCTCGCAATTGATCGAATAACATGGCCTCCTTAAACCTTCACTGTTTCTGGTGGCTTTCTCCGGGTACCTCACACAGAATGCTATACCACCTGGGGTACCGATCCAACTCCTAAATCCCGTACCAAGAACACGACGTTAGAGGGGTAAACCGTACCGGACGGTTTACGCCTCTCCGATGCCTGAGTAAGATACTAATATATAAATGAACTATATAAATAGTGGATGAAGGAGTTATTACCCGTAAAATGTGGTTGTGCTGATGCTTTAATACTCGAGTATGTACAAGGAGTTTTACTTATCTTCAATGTGGGATGCATTTTACCCTTTGTGGTTATATCAGTCTTCTGGTATGTATTTAGATGGCCTGTGCTGATCAGGTTCAAACCATTTTGTGTCCCGGGTGTCATCCCTGACCTGCACCATCATGGTGGGATGTGAACCCAGCCCATGACCTGGCACCTGGGTATACCTACAGGCCCCAGCCGAGTGCCAAAGTGTAGTGGCGTACCAACTAGTATGTACAAGTCCCCCAAGTTCCCGATCAAGATATTTTTTAGGTGGGGACTTGATGTTTGTCACACGGTTTTGCATTGATGTGCCTGTAGGGAGTCCCCCAAGTTCACGTGCTAGAGATGTCTTGAGAAGGTTACACTGTAGGAAGCTAATCTACAATGTTCTCAACAAAACCCGGTAGGGTTGGCTGAGGGCTTGAGCCTCTGGAACCCAATAGGGTTGGCTGAGGGCTTGGGCCTCTAGTACCCGGTAGGGTTGACTAAGGGCTTGGGCCTCTAGTACCCGATAGTGTTGGTTGAGGGCGTGAGCCTCTGGTACCCGATAGGGTTGGCTGAGGGCTTGGGCCTCTAGTACCCGATAGGGTTGGTTAAGGGTTGGGCCTCTGGTACCCGATAGGGTTGGTTAAGGGCTTGGGCCTCTAGTACCCGATAGGGTTGGTTGAAGGCGTGAGCCTCTGTTACCCGATAGGGTTGGTTGAGGGCTTGGGCCTCTAGTACCCTATAGGGTTGGTTGAGGGTGTGAGCCTCTGGTACCCGATAGGGTTGACTGAGGCTTGAACCTCTAGTACCCGATAGGGTTGGTTGTGCATGCAAGGCACTTGGCGCGCGGATTCCGGAGGGCAATAAATACCCGTCGCTTCAACTCTGACGGTTTGCGTAACCGAGGAGAGAAGGGAGATAGTGGGACACGTGGCGCGATCCAACGGTTGGCGACCCTTCGTTTCCAACAGTTGCTATTTAGCACGAGTTAAAATTTAAAAGGGAAATCGACTGTTTCCCTGCACCTTTGCAAAAGTGAGAAACTCTGTCGATTTGCAGTGAAGAAGAGAAATATCAAGGGGAGAAGTGGTGTTGGTGTTGTTGGAGTGAACGATCGATTGACTGCTGAAAGAAAGGTTAGAAACCTCGCTACCTTCGTTTCCAACAGTTGCTATTTAGCACGAGTTAAAATTTAAAAGGGAAATCGACTGTTTCCCTGCACCTTCGCAAAAGTGAGAAACTCTGTCGATTTGCAGTGAAGAAGAGAAATATCAAGGGGAGAAGTGGTGTTGGTGTTGTTGGAGTGAGCGATCGATTGACTGCTGAAAGAAAGGTTAGAAACCTCGCTACCTTCGTTTCCAACAGTTGCTATTTAGCACGAGTTAAAATTTAAAAGGGAAATCGACTGTTTCCCTGCACCTTCGCAAAAGTGAGAAACTCTGTCGATTTGCAGTGAAGAAGAGAAATATCAAGGGGAGAAGTGGTGTTGGTGTTGTTGGAGTGAGCGATCGATTGACTGCTGAAAGAAAGGTTAGAAACCTCGCTACCTTGTTTGTGATATTTTGCTGCTTAGTTCTTCTGGGTTTTTTTTTTTACGGATGCTTTCTGGTTTTCTGTTTACCCTCGCCTGGGATTTTTGTGCAATGAAGGAATATGAATAATGCTAGTGCGGGTTGTTTATAGATGGTGTCTGGAGAGAACCTGGGGTTTTTCCTAGGGGTTTTTTTTTGCGTTTTGGTTTTAGATTGCTGAGTTTAGTTGGTTCTCTAGGTGTGTTTGGTTTTCTGGGTTTGTTCGGTTTTCTGGGGTTGTTTGGAAGTGGAGAACGATCCACGCTTTAACCGGGTCCCAGATATAGACTGAGGCTAACCCTTGTGTTTCCGATTCCATATAGCGAATTTGAGTCCCAGCTAGTTCTAAGATGGAATCAGAAACCAAGGCTGGGGATGCGGGATCATCCTATCAATCTTCTGCGCGTCAAGCGGAAGCAGATATTGACCGGTACCTGGCTCGTAGTAGTACATGTATGGAGTTAGCAGAAAATACTGGATCTTCCACTGGAGCGTTCTCAGAGAGTGGTGAAGATACCGATGGAGAGGAAAGCGAGGATGATTCTGGGGAGGCCCAGGTGGTCACGGTGGCCATTCCTGAGGGCATACCTAAACCTAGGTACACGATAGTGGACGGGACTGTGTGCGACAAGCCCGGGAGAAGTATGATGATGAAGGAGATCACTACAATGAGGCTGAGATGGGGAATACCGGACGAGGTAGAACTTAGGCCTCTAAAGGCTGGGGAACTGGCAGCGAATCCTCCTCCTGGATGGGTGGTGCTGCACAAGAACCAGTTCCACTAAGGGTTATCCTTACCTCTGCCCCGGTGCCTGCAGTATCTGTTGAGGATGTTGAACCTGTCACCGGGGCAGTTGACTCCGAATGCCTGGCGACAAATTCTAAGTATGATGGCCATGTGGGACTTGTGCCAGCAAGGGTTGCCCTTGATCAACGAAATCAGGGAAGTGTACTGGGTCTTATACTCGAGGAAACAATCTTGTCAAGGTACAGTGACGTGTGCGCTCGGGACTATGAGCCTCTAGTTACGGATATGCCTGCCTCCCAAAGTAAGAGGTGGAGAAACAAAGTATTTCTTGCTGGAGGACGATGGCAGATTAAAAATAAGAAGTGGTACGTAACGGGTACGTTCCAGGCCATCGGGGACCAGTCGTATTCACTATCAGAGGTAGAGAGGAAACGAATAACCCGGGTATATGTTGTATGGAGTGAAGAAGAAAGAAGCTCTTATAGATTCATTCGGTACTCCGTATTAGATAGGCTAGGCATAGGAAGACTTCCCGGTGAGGATATTTTTACGTTAAAAAAAAAGTTATATATATATATATATATTTTTTTTTTTTTTTGAGGATTAACCTTTCAAAATAATTGCAGTGAAAGTGTCGAGGAAGCCCCGGAAAGGTAAGGAGGACGACAAGATGAATGATAACAAGCTGATGGACATGCTCATGAGCCAAGGAGAGGATGCCCTCCATATTGACGTGGACCTGGCATCGAAGGCTACTAGCCATTCGATTGAAGAATTTCTGCTCGAGATTCCTGACAAAGTGTACGGGGATCCTGACCCTGAAGGCCCGGTTACCTTGAGCGGACAGCCTATTACCAGGGATATAGTTACTGTTGCTGATCCAGGAAGGGGAAAGGCCCCGGTGTCTGGCTCTATATGTTCCCGGTCCACCGGGTCAGCTGGGAGCGAGGAAGTCCTACTTCCTAGCGAGAAGAAGAGGTTCCACAGGCACCGCCATCGAAGAGAGGCAAGGAGGAGGTTACCTACACTGGGCAGGACGTTAAAGGGACGGGATCGAAGAAGCAAAAAACAAGCCATCCGGGACCTGAATAGTCGCCGTTGCTTGCGGTTTTTTCTCCGTCCATACCGGTAGTCCCCAAGAAGCCCATAAAGAAACTACTGAGCAAGTACGGGGTTGCTGATGAGAAGTTCGTGTGGTCTATGCTTGCCGATCTGAAGGACATAGACCTGGACCGAGTACGGACGAATGATAATACTCCCCAAGAGAATCGGCACCTCACCCAGGAGTCGATGATGCGGGTACCAGAAGTTCTATACTTGAACTATTTTGATAGTATGTACTATTTGTGTGTGTACTAACCGGGGGGGGGGGGTGTTGCAGCCACTGTTCAATATGTACATGATGCCAGTGAGGGACATCATTGAGTATAAAATAAGTGCAAATTTGGTGTATGATGTCTCCTACTCTCAAGATTAGGAGGTCAAGTTTTAATAAAGGGCAAAAAAGTAAGAGTATCTTACCAAAGGGATTGAGTAACTCTACCCTAACTAGATCACTGTGAAAATAACCCTAGAAAAGACATGTAAGGACAAGTTCACAGTCTTAGCCCTTTGGAAGCTAACGATCATGAGGATTGTATTAATAATTGAGGTAGTAAATGGCTTGGTTGATTTTAAGTTTTATGAAGTAAATTAAGTTGCATAAAATAAAATAAAAAAATAAAAAGGTAAAGACTAAATCAATGAGAAGAATAGAGACTTAGGTATCGCACCTAACCTTACTCATGAAGCTACCAAGAAACCAACTAATCATACAATTTAACAATCTCTTCCGAAGCAAAGCTAAATTACACAACCTTTTTACCATTCAAATCTTCCGGATTCTAAATGGCCTATGGTACCGTGAGCCTAAATTCTTCCAGAACCTAAACTCACAACATCATGCTTTAATTTCAAGGCAACAAATTCAAGCAACTTAGTTCTTCCCGTAGGAATAAGCTAAGTCACCACCTATTTAGCTACACATGCTCACGGAATGAAGAGTTTGTCAAGTTCATGTTTTCGATTCATTAATTTCCTAAAGTATGCTTCTAGGTGATAAATCTATAAACACACTTAGGATACATGGAAATATAGCAGCCAAAAGATTTAAAACATGCACAAACATCAAACCACATGGAAATTTACATTATTTGCACATAAGTTTGCCTAGCCTCAAATCCAACTACTCACAACACATGCTATTACAAATACAAGCCATGAACATCAAATTAAAAGAGAGAAGGAAGAGAAAAGAGAAGAACTACCCAACCTCCCACTAGCTCTCAAAGATGTCAAATGATGAAAGAATTGCTTCAAGGTATGAGATTTTCGGTTTTTACAATCCAAAACACCATACACATCCACAAAGCTCAAGGACAAACAAAACAAGGGCTTGGATATGTGAAAGCAAGTGTTGTGATTGATTTAGAGTGTATAGTAACTTCGGTTTTGGTGAAACCCAAGTGCCTACACACCTATTTCTCACACAAACTCAAAGAACTATGTACAAGGTATGAAAAACTAACCTAAAACTAAAGAAAAGAGAGATTTTGATGCTAAAAAATGGGGAAGCCAAGGGGATGCACGGTTTTCAGGAGAGAAGAAAGGCTATTTAAAGGCCAAGGCAATTCAAATCAAGGGTGGAGATCAAAAGGAATGAAGGGCTAGATGTGATTGACAAATGTGTAAGCACAAAATGTGGATCTAGTTTTTGACTCCACATAGAAATGACCTAGAAAGCCCATAGATATCTTGGTGGAGGAGGAAAAAGTAAGGGTAGAAGGGTCATTGTGTAAGGGAACAAGGTAATAAATGGGAGACAAAGGTGAAAGGTGTAAGAATGGGATCATTTGTCATCTTTCAAATTTTTAATTTCAACATAACCTAGACCTAAACTCTTCCCACCTAAAGTCTCCAACCCTAGTCAGCTCTTCCTTGTCTTCCACTCATATTCTCAGCCGGCCAACTTGGCCGGAAATGTCCGGAATCCGGCATTGATCACCATTGACCCAATTTTTGTCCGTTTGTGCACTTTCTTCTCCTTTGTTCCTTCAATTGAATCTCCACTAAGAGTTAGGAATTGGCCTTCGGTTTCTTCATAACAAATGTTCCTCCATGAGTGTAGATCATCCTTGTTAAATTTCAGAGCTTAGTTCACCATGGTTGGCCGGAAATGCTGCCAGAATCTGTACAGGTCCGGATTTACAGTTTTCGTCTTTTAGTGCAGAAAATTGGACCAATCTTTTGAAGGCCTTCCACTCTAAACTAGCTCTTACACTCTTCATAACAAATGATACTTAGAATGTCTAGAATGGATTTGAAAATTTTCAGCTCATTTGGAGTTCATTTGGTTAGGCTTCCGGTCCTCCTTCCTTGCCTAGATCGGTTTCTCCTAGACGGAGTAGGAAAATGTGCTAAAGTTGAGTTATTAGTGCATTTCCAAGCTTCTCCTTCATTTCCTAGCATGATAAGGAAAACATAATAAATAGATATAAATAAACACAAAAGTTAAGAAAAAGTGCAAGATTAGGGGAATAATTACTAGGTAATTATGGACCTAACAGTTAGTAATCTTTTCGGTCAAGTGAAGTATCTTCATGGGGAGAAGTCTAAGCTGGAGAAAAAGTGGGACTCCTTGAAGAGGAAGGTGGAGGCCTTGACTCCAAAGGTAACCGAGTTGGAGGTGGCACGGAAAAGGATCTCGGAGCTGGAAAGCGAACTTACTGGAGCAAGGACAGAGATAGGCAGTGCCGGGACTCCGTGAAAGAGGCTGAAGAATCTGCCAAGTCCTGGAAGGCAAAAGAAGAGCATCTGGAGGAGCACCTTCCCACGGAAAGGAAAGAAGCCATTCTCGGGTACAAGGGCTCCCAAGAGCTTATTGACATGCTACTTGCTGCCCAGGACAAAGCCATGATCATAAAGTATAGAGAGTGGGTGGCAGCCGGGTACCTAGCTGAAGACAAATTCCGGCGCGGACTTCTTGAGAAGAAGAAGAGGGAACATGAGGCTGCTTCTAAGAGAAGTGCCAGTGGATCGCAGAGTGCTGCTCATGACCAGTAAGAGTTGTCCGGAACTTTGTTTTGTTTTGTTTTTTTGTTTTTAGTAGGGTTGTCTTTGCCTTGAACAATGACTATAGATCCAGTGCTTAATCCTTAATTCCTTTGCCAGGTAGTCCTGGCTTTTTGTGAATGGTGATGATTTTTTTTTGGAACTTGAATGGGAAT
Organism: Rosa lucieae; assembly: GCA_024704745.1. NCBI lineage: Eukaryota > Viridiplantae > Streptophyta > Magnoliopsida > Rosales > Rosaceae > Rosa > Rosa lucieae. The sequence goes on along the minus strand of CM045493.1, from coordinate 25,571,433 downwards.
TTGAAAGGAATTAAAATTTCTACGATTTTATGCCTCGTTTTAAGCGTTTGCCTGCATTACTTATTACCGGAACAGAGTAACTGAAAATAGCTGTGTCCGGGAATGCCCAGTATAGGTGAAAATGCTAGAAATGGTCTGAATAATTCATTTTTCCATTCAAGTACCACATGGTGGTTGATACAAAATGAGTACCGGTTGGGTAGCTTGCCATAGCTGTATGGTCAAAAAGAAAAAGCTAGGACAAGATGCCCCGGGAGCTACTTCTAATAGTACCGGAGGTGCTGTGTATTCCATGGATGTTGTGAAACGAATCCATCCATGTCCTCGATGTAAAAGGTCGCGAAGCCTACCTCCTCTGCGATCTCGTAAGGGCCTGTCCAGGATGGATCCAGTCCCCGGGGCTCTGGGTAAACCTGTTTCATGACCTAGTCCCCCAACTTCAGTGTCCGGGACTGTACTTTGGCGTCGCAGTAACGAGCTATTCTCCGCTTGTTTGCGAGATTACGCATGTGTGCCACATCCCTTCGTTCTTTGAGCAAATCAGCATCGAGCTATAGGCCCTCTATGTTGGTACCCGCGTCGAAATATTCGATCTTGGGACTCTGGATTTGCGTTTCTATGGGGAGAACCGCCTCAGACTCAAAAGCCATGTAGAAAGAGGTCTCCCCGGTAGCCTCAGTCGCCGTGGTCCTAATAGCCCACAGCACTTCCAGGAGTTTAGAAGCCCAAAGACCCTTGGCTTCATCGAGCTTCTTCTTCAGTATATTGTTGATTATCTTGTTGACAACCTCGACTTAACCGCTGGTCTGGGGGGTGAGCCGGGGATGCATAGAGGATTCTAGTGCCCAGGTTCTCGGTGTAAGCCCTTAGCTCATCATTGTCAAACTGGGTGACATTGTCCGTGACTATGGTGTCCGGGACTCCAAACCTGTAGTAAATGTTTTTCCACATGAAGTTTTTCACTTTCTCTGTGGTGATAGCGACAAAAGGTTCTGCTTCTACCCACTTTGTTTGCTAGTCAACAGCTACAATGGCATATTTAAATTGTCCCACTGCTGTGGGAAGCTTATCAATCAGGTCGAGGCCCCATTGGCAGAATGGCCAAGGTGCAAGGAGTAAGGAGAGAGCAATGAGCAGTGCCCTTGGGATGTTTGCATACATTTGGCACTTATGGCAAGAACTCGATATTGTTTGAGCTAAGGACGACATGGTTGGCCAGAAGTATCCTACCCTCAGGGTCTTGTGTGAAAGAGACCGGGCCCCTGCATGGTTATCGCATACACCAACGTGTATGTCCTTCATTATTTTGTGGCCGTCCTCTGGTGTCACACACTTGAGGTTAGGGAAGCAATGACCTCTCCTGTATAACTTTCCATTCATGATCGTGTATCGAGCTGACCTTAATTAGAGTCGCCGGGCCTCAACCTTACCGTCCAAGGCCAGACCATCAACCATGTACTTCAAAATTTGATCCATCCAGGAGGCAGTGTTGTCCACTATGAATATTTCTGACACCGTCTTAGAAGTGCTTGGCCTTTCTAGTATTTTGACCTTGGTAGCCCCTTAAGCTGGATTTGGAGAAGTAGCCGCAATCTTAGTAAGGGCATCTGCTTTATCATTTTTTGCTCTGGATATTTGAGTGATAACGTAGGAGGTAAATCTCTGAACCAGTGCCTTGGCTAGGGCCTGGTAAGACGACATGTGGGGCTCTTTTGCCTCGAAGTTACCGCTGACCTGGTTCACAACCAACTGGTAATCGTTGAAGATAAGAATGTGCTGGATGCCTAGTTCCCGGGCGATCTGTAGACCTGCTATGAGTGCTTCGTACTCTAAGGCGTTGTTGGATGCCTTGAAGGCAAACTTGAGGGCGTACTCGTAGACTTGATTGTTCGGGCTGATTAGCAAGATACCGGCTCCACTTGTCTTTTTGTTAGATGTTCCATCAACATACAATCGCCAAGTGCTTGCTGGGGGTGGGTCCGGGAGTGGCGGTTCAGGTGATCCTGTAGGTGGATCATGAGGGGGGATAAGCTCATAAATGAAATCTGCTGCTGCCTGGTCCTTAATTGTTGTCCGTGGTTGGTACTTGATATCGAACTCTCCCAATTCGATGTCCCATTTAATTAATCTTCCCGATGTCTTTGGTTTTTGCAAAACTTGTCTCAATGGGTGATTAGTGAAAATGGTGATCGAGTGTGCCTGGAAGTAGTGTCTGAGCTTCCGGGCCGACACTAGGAGGGCTAATGCTATATTTTCAATGTCCGGGTACCTGGATTCCTCACCAGTGTAACCTTTTTCAGCGTAGTATACCGAGTATTCGTAATCGGAATCCCTCCTAATTAGAGCGGAGCTTACGGCTGTCGAAGATGCAGCGAGATATATGTAAAGCATTTATCCTGGAACAGGTTTGTAAAGTAGAGGTACCTCTGCCAAGTATGCCTTTAGGCCGAGAAAAGCAGCTTCGTGCTCAGTTGTCCAAGCTATTACCTCGACGTTTTGGGTTTTCAGCAACTTGAAGAAAGGAGTACACTTGTCCGTTAGTCTGGAGATGAATCTTGACAGATCGGCTACCTTACCAGTAAGGGATTGGACCTCGTTCCGGTAGGTTGGGGATATCATGTCTAATATAGCCTGCACCTTCTCTGGGTTCGCCTCAATTCCTCTGTGGCTAATGATGTACCCGAGGAACTTCCCCACTTCAACCCTGAAAATGCACTTCTGCGGGTTAAGCCGCATACCGTTGAGTAATATGATAGCAAAGACAATTGATAAGTTGGTTACGTGGTCCTTGGGGGTTAAGCTTTTAACCATCATATCGTCCACGTATACCTCCATGATAGTACCGATGACCTCTACAAACATGGAGTTGACAAGTCGTTGATAAGTGGCACCTGCATTCTTCAATCCGAAGGGCATGGCCTGGTAGCAATAAAGACCTTTGTATGTAGTGAAAGCAATGTGCTCCTCGTCTACCGGGTTCATTCAAATTTGGTTGTACCCATTGAATGCATCCATGAAACTGAGTAACCGGTACCCAGTGGTGGAGTCGATTAGTTGGTCAATTCGTGGGAGCGGGAAGCTATCCTTAGGGCATGCTCGGTTGAGATTTGTATAGTCTACACACATGCGCCATGATCCCGAAGATTTCTTTGGTACCATGACCATGTTGGCTAACCACCGGGGTTACGTCACTTCCTTGACAAAGTTGATGGCCATCAACTTCTTTACTTCAACCTGGATAGCCCGGTACTTATCATGTGTGAAGGCTCTGCGCTTCTGTCTTACCGGTGCCGAGTAAGGAGCAATGCTTAGGTTGTGCATGGCTATGTCAGTTGGTATACCGGGCATGTCTTCGTATGACTAGGCGAAAGTAGATGCGTTAGAGCGGAGGAACGAGATTAGGTCTTCCCTGATAGCCGGAGCCAACTTGGTACCTATCTTGACAATCCTGTCGGGGAATTGCTCGGATAGCACGACCTCTTCGATGTCTTCCACGGCACCGGACTGTTCTTCGTCAGAGTTAGTATCATCTCTGGGGTCCTCATACCTGTCTGTGAGAGGGTCGGTGGCCACGGGCAACATTTCTGACTTACCCTTGCCTCGAGATACCGTTAAAGAATAGCACTGCCTTGCCGCAGCCTGATCACCCCGAATGGTTGCTATTCCAACTAGGGTTGGTACTTTAATCATGAGCATGCGGCCTGCAATGAAAGTTTTCAGACGCCAGAGTTCCGGTCGGCCCAGGATAGCATTATAAGATGAAGCACAGTCAACCACAATGAACTCTGTTTTGATGGTTAAACAATTTGGACTCTCTCCCACCGTGATCAATAAGTAATATGATCCCAGTGGTTGGACTATATCTCTTGAAAAGCTTATTAGGGGCTTATTATCCTTTGACAGCTTGGCCCCTTCCCCTATTCAAACCTTTATATGCATCACGAAATAATACACTAACCGAGGTCCCGGTATCTACGAGTAACCGAGACATTATGTAGTGGTCCATTTGGAGCGTGATTAGGAAGGGATCATCATGGGACATCTTTAGATCAGCTTCTTCCTCCTGTAGGAATGTGACGGACTTCCATCCAGTGTCGCCGTCTTGTTGCGGGGCTTTGTGGAAATTGAAAACTTCCGGGTGGCCGAAACTGGAATTTCTCTTCTTTCTTTGGGGAGGTAAATCCTTCGGGCCTCCACCATGGATCGTGAATATCTGGCTGTATATGTCGATAGCTCCTATCTCTTTAGCGGGTAGGTGCCGCTGAAGCTTGCCCTTCTGAATTAGTGATTCGATCGTATTCTTTAAAGCCATACAGAGGTTGGTATTGTGCCCGGCATCTTCATGGTATGTACAGAACCTTCTAGTATCCTACTGGGTAAGTTTACTCTTCGGGAACTTCCTTGGTGGTGGTCCAGGTATTTCATCTTTGTTCTCGTTCCAAATAGTTTCATACGTAGCGTTGAGGATAGTAAATACCTCATACTGGGGTGGTGGTGGTGTTCGTGGGGCCTGCTGTACCCTTTCTTCACGGTGAGACTGAGTGGTTACATAATCGCTAGATCTAGACGAGGACTCTTTGCTTCTCTTGTTCGAGTTGTGGGGTGATCGTCCCTGATCATGCACCCACTCCCTCTTTCTTGGCTCCTCCCTGGTCACTAGGGTCGGGTTAGAGGTTCTCTGGTCTGGTCTGATGTTATCCCCATATGTTTCACATTCGGCTTGGGTGTGTCTGATGGATGTAGCCATCAGCTCGTCGTAGCTAGCCGGGGGATGATGATTGATCCCGTAGAGGAACTCGCCTGCTCTTAAGCCCCTCCTGAAAGCCAGCTCAGCCAGTGCCTTGTTAAGGTCCTGGCACTTAGCGGTAGCCGGTTGACGAAGGATTTCAACGTTTCATTCTCCCTCTGCTGAACCTTCAGTAGCCCCTTCGGGGTGTGTATCCCGTCGGTACGTTGGATGAACCGAGCTAAGAATTTGTCCGCGAGCTTCTTGAAATTCCTTACAGAACCGGCCGGCAGTTCGTAGAACCAACTCAAAGCTTCCCCTGATAATGTCTCCTGGAACATGTTACAACACACCTCATCCATGTATCCCTTGGCGCTTGTTTGTGAGCGGAAAGCCTGTAGGTGCTGGTACGAGTCCCCAATTCACGTATAGTCAATCTTCAGTGGCTTTGATATGTTCGATCGAATGGCTTCTCTAACTTGTTGGGTGAAAGGACCCGAACGGTCCTAGTAAGTGATCAGGGGCCACCAGGTGTCCCTATTCTCTGCTACCTCTACCCTTACCTGAAGGGCATGCAAGGAGTTGCTCATTTGTAAGAGTAACACCGTGTTTGGATCAGTTACCAGTGGGTCACTTTAAGTAGGCTGGGGCAAAGGCGGTGTTGGCATATGCCTTAGGCTTTCCGGGTTCAGATCTACCTGTATCTGAATGATCCGGTGATCACTTCTTGTGGACGGGGTTGCCGCTATGGTGGTTATTCTAGTAACGGGGGCAACGTTTAACTATGTCGCCACCTGGGATGCTCTAGCTAGGGCTTGGGTGAGTGCCTCGTTATGCTGGTGCCTTTGGTCCAGTTCCCGGGCCAGCATAGTGTTTTCATCTTCCAGCTCCTGCAGTCTCTGTTGCTAAAGGAGGTTGATCAATCACATTCAGCAGAAGACATAGTTTCATCTCATCTTGTCCTATAATAGCAGCAAATGGATACACCGGCCTCTGGCTTTCCTTGGCAACAAGCCTCAATGCCTAAAATATGACCAGTATGACTAGAATTAACAACACATAAACTGAAAGACCTAATCTTTATATACCATTTCTAGTTCTAAACTTAAAAAATATTTCTCGAAACTCATCAAACACAATGTTTCTCCAAAATGGACGTAATGAACAAAACCCATCAAAATAAACAGAACTTTCATCTCAAATCAGACAAAGGGAAGCCAATTATAATTGCATAAAGGTCATCAATTATCACGGACAAACAATTATCATTTATCAAACATGATGAACATCATCAACAGCCCTTGCCAAAAAAAAAAAAAAAAAACAAACAAACCATCATGAGGTTTCAAGTTTCGACCTCACGGGCAAACACCAAAGTGACCAAACCAGGACCAAACAACACAATCTGGACAACCCATTCCCAATTATCAAACAAACATCATCACTTCATCAGCAATTCAGTAAATTACTACCTCACCCAGTCACATTAAACACCGAACATCACGAATTCATGATTCAAAGTTTCAATTTTCAAACATTATTAGCGTGGTGGAGGTACCTGAGAATCTGAGATTCAGGGATTGGAGGTGGCTCGGTGGACTAAAACTCTGAGAATCTGAGATGCTCTATTGTAGACTGGCAGAGATGCAGACCGCAGTGGAGCTCGGTGGCTCGATGGACAGTGGCGGAGGAGGTAGCTCAGGCAGGCGGACAGAAACTCTGAAAGGCGAGGTGGCTTGGTGGCTGGAGCCTGAAACTTTGGAAGGCAGAACTGATTTGAAGTTCTAAACGGGGAGACGGCCGACTGGTTTGGTGTTTGAGAGTCGGGACGGACAGCAACAACCCAGCAACTCTTCTAAGCATTAGTAATTTTTTATTATTATTTGGGCTATACCCTTACTTGCCACATTTTGGGCCAAATTTTCCCTTGGGCTACAGCCCAAGTAGCCCTATGAGCGGCCCCATCCCTGGGTTTGCAGAAGAGAGAGATGGTGATGAAAATGGTTTGCAGAAGAGGGAGTTGAACAAGAGAGAGTTGCAGAAGAGAGAGAGAGAGAGAGAGAGAGAGAGAGAGAGATCCCGAAAGTGAAAGAGAGTTTTTTTTTTTTGGTTGTTTGTCTTGAAATGACCATTTTAGTCCTCAAAGTGGGTCAGATCGTCAGAGTTAACGTTCAATTTGGACGGAATAGGAGAAATTGGACATGGCTGATTGAAATTGGAAAGTTTGGGGGGTAAAAATTCAAAATTGAAAGTAGAGGGGTGACATGATGACACCCCCAAATCTCAGGGGGGGGGGGGTAAATTGAAATTAATCCTAATTTAATTTTCAAAATTGCTATAAGTAATTTGGGTAAGTAAATTTGTAAATTGTGGTAACAAAAGACTAAATTGAGCATATTAAAATTAGTAAGATAATCTTGCCTATTTACAATTTGCTTATTACTTGTGCAATTTCCCCTTTAGTTACTTATTTAAATTTTTTTTAAATAAATAGTGCTATGACTTGTTTCTTTTAAATTGGAATTTGATTAGAGCTTGTAGTTTTTAAGTAAATAAGATTTGGATTTCATCTTTGTAACATTGAGTTTATTCACTCTTCACAACTAGGCTCATCCGATTGGATACGATCGATGTCTCGGTAAGATTTGAATGAAAGAAGTGTATTCAAGTGAGCTTCAGCTCTACCAAAATCTCTTCCTACTCTTACCTGGTTGTATTTCATGAAGAGTTACTGAACGGTTGAGTGTTAGACAACACCCAAATTTGGATTCCTTTTCTCTTTACTTTTCTACTTACAAATTCTAATTTGAGTTCTAATTTTCTAGAAATTAAAGTTTTAATTTTATTAGTTTGTTTTGTTTTGAGTTGAGGCACATTGGACCTTGTTAATGTCCTTAAACTTAAACCCGGATTGGCGGACTCCAAATCGAAGAAAGAATTAACCATGATGAAGAATTTGAGAGTTTAGTGGAGCTTTGGCCGAGAGCATGCATGGTGTGTTAAAATCCAAGTGTGAGATCCTCTTTGGTTCTTGATGCTTGGAGCTTAATGGATGGCAAGTGCCTAACTTGGCCTTGTGTGGTTTTCACCTAGTTATGCATTATAGAGCTAAATGGAGGGTCTACAAAGAGTTTGCTCTTTCTTAAACCCTCATTCTTATTTTTCCTAAGCATGATTAGTTGTTTATGTGTTTTTATGTTAATAAATTTGTGGTTTTAAGAGTTTTGGATAGTTATTTCACCCTTTGTCAAAGACACAAAGGATTTAGCTTGTATTGAAATGATTATCCAAAGCTCAAGTGTGAGGTGGCTACCCTTTCTCTCTTGCCTTGTGTTAGTTTAATTGTTTTGAATACTAGTCTCAGCCATATGATGTATGTTCCCAAAACATTGATAGGATCTTAATAGCTTCATTATACATTAAAAACTATATGATGTTTTAAGTGTGAGGTGCTTGTTAGGTCAATGGTTAATATTAATTAGTTTGTATTGACTAGCCTGTGGTAGTTAATAAGCATATTGTCCTATACCTTAAATTTATTTCACTATTGTTCATTACACATTGAGGACAATGTGTGGTTTAAGTGTGAGATGTAAGGCTAAGTAATTTCATTCCTTATCATTTTATTTTCTTAAAACCCATAAAAATTGAAAATTTTGAAAATTCCAAAAATATTTTGGCTCACTTCTGTGTGTTCCTAAAAACAAATAACCCCCGATCATAGATCGAACTTATGTCTAATTGGATCGATTGATTTTGAGCATGTTTAGCAATTAAAGATTGTAGAGACACTTTTGATCGGAGTTGTACGGTAGTGGATATTCATGGGTAAGGACCCAAAACTTTGCCCCTTTATCTGAGTTAGCAAATACTAAGCCCAGCAAACTTCGAAGGACCTGAGAATCCTAGGAAGCTTGTTGTTGTGTTCTTCCCGGCAGCTCCTTGTATATGCACGGCAAGATGCATGTGGCGTGGGAGCTAGAAAAGCATGATTTGTAGTGAAGATGCGAGATTTGCAGCAGCAACCATGAAAGCTTGGATTCGGATTGTGGCTGATCAGTTTTTGGATTGGAAATGGGATTTTAGGATAGGTGTTAGGGGAAACTGCTTGGTTTTGTTTCTGGGTTTGCCTACATGTTTCTGGGATAAGTATTGGGGAATTGCTTGGGTTTGCTTTGCATGTGGGTTTCTTTGGGGTTGTTTCTGAATGCCCCTTCACAATAGTAAGAACTCCTAATTTATCGGAGAGTTGATGTGTGATGCAGCATTAAGCTTACTGCCTTGTCTTTGGCGTGTAGCTGTGATCGTAATCCCAGAAATCCTGCTGCTGGGATTACCTTTCCAGGATTCCCGCTGCTGAAATCTGCTGCTGGAATTGCAATCCCAGGATTTATTCTGCGCTATTGGGATCTTGTTATGTTGCTGGGATCAAGATTTTGGACGTGGTGAATTTAAGATGGTTTCAATGGGCTTTGGGTGAGAGGATTGTTTCAATGGCCTTAGGGTTTCTTAGTTTGTTGGTTGGCTTTATCCCTATTAATGAGATATTGGGCTTGAATTGTGTTATCTCTCTTCTTCACCTTGCCCATGTTGAGAATTAGGCTGCTGGCTTGAATTTTAGTCCTAAGTCCAAAATTATCAGCATGCCTAAAACTCGCGATAGACATCATATTTTTCTGTAACATTCCACACCACACCCATTCTTGTAAGCCCCAAGTGTATGAATGTGGCTTGGGTCCACGTGAGTGGCATGATGATTGTGGGTGTAATTCACCTTGAAAAATGAATTGGGCTTAAAGCATGAATTAGGCTTGTTAGCTGGATTTTTGAGTGTCAACAAAGATCAATGTTTGTTTAATGAATGGATTTGGCGTTTTGTGCTCACGTGCATTTAAAGTCATATTGCCTGTGTCATTTTAGATGAATTCATATGGGAAAGATGAGGATTAAATTTCTTGAAACTATCTATGCTAGGGGTGTTCGGTTTATATCGGTTCGGTTTTGAGCCCAAACTGAAAACCGAAATGAACTAAATTTCGGTTATGTTTTCCATTTCCTAGAGTTCAAAATCGAAACCCGAACTGACTGTTCAGTTCGGTTCGGTCCGGTACAAGTTCAGTTTTTTTTTTTAAATAAAAATTATTTAATAACACTGTTTTTTCCCCTGCCTATTTGATAATTGTTGCTGGGCTTTTAGGCCCTTACCCAATTTTCTACTAATAAAAATTACTCCGATAGTTTAGTTCTACTCTGATAGTTTAGTTTTTTTCTCTTTTTGCTGGCCTTTTAGACCCTTACTCACCTGATTTTCTACTTACAAAATTATTCGCAAACTAGGAAGGAATTGAGGCCATTGGAGCCTTTTTGATATAATAAAAAAAAAATGAGCAAAACATTAACCACCACATAATTGAAAGACCCACATAATTAACCACCACATATTGAGTATGAAGTGAATGATTAGGCTTGCTGCATGTGGAATGGATGTCTTTAGTGGCCTTCTTGGAGTGCACATGGTTGAATCACCTGTTAAGTATGTTTAGAAGATGTAAAACACCATACTCCAAGGACCAATAGTTTATAATACATGAGCAATGTGAATGATAAGCCCAGAAGAAATACTAATAATCTAATGAAGTAGTCAACAATATGAACAACCAGGATAAATGACTGAATTATCTGCTAGAAAGAAAGTTTGGTATTCTAATTGTGAGATAGAAATAATTGTTTTAAGCTGCTCATAAAAATGCTCAAATTCAAAATAGCTGTGGAAGGTGCATAAGCCTTGAAATTAGTAAATCTATACTGAAAATTGTGCAATATGTAGTTGATTGATTACAAGTTACATCAATCAAGTCTTTGGAAGTATGGATGAAGGAAGTATGGATGAAGGATTTTAAGAGCACATATTTCTAAATATATCTCAATTTTTCATCATTCAAATAAGTTCTCTTATAGTTTGCAAAGGTAAGCCAGTTGAGTTAGTTTTTCTTTTCTTGTTTTTTTTAGCCAAAGAATGTCAAACTAGCACTGAAACACAGCTCAAATTAACAACAACCAAAACATCAAATCATGTACATATCTGCTGCACAGCCCAGCAACCATTACATTATCAAATGCACTTGTTAAACAACTAAAAGGGATTGAAAACTCACCCAGCATTAAAAATAATAGGTGGTAGAAGGTATATAGAGAAAAGATCTTCACTGAATAGTAAAAGATGCAAATTTTTTCCTCCACTGATCAGAAGAATAACTACTCCAGTAGACACCCCCTACCAAAAAAACAAAGTAAAACCAGTCAAAATCTGCCCAAACTAGCATATACTTCAAAATTTCCTTTCTTGGTGTTCTTTTACACCAATATCAGTGCCCACTTCTACAACACTAAAGAAATCAAGTCCCAGAATGCACACACCAATGAGAAAAACCAAAGCAACCCAGAAAAGCACAAAAACATGCAGATGAGTAGATTAACTAATTAAAAAAAAACACAAAAATCAAACAAGACAACAAAAAACACACCATACTTTGCATCATGAGATCAAGAAGAAAAAGATGCAAACTTTACCTGTGAAAGGAGCAATCAACCCAGCCGAGCCTTTCATTTGGCACAACACCTTAGACCCATCGTTTGTTAGATTCAATATGAAACATAAACATATAACTCAAGTATACTATCTCAAATGTTAGATCAATGTTATGAAATAAAATCATAAAACTAACTTGGTGGATTGCTGCCGTTATCCATCTGGTGATCTGCTGCCGTTATCTATCTGATCTTCTCCTAGATACACACCGTATCTCTCTTTATTGCTTGATGGGACAAACTCAATGAGAGTGTTTTATGTTCTAGCAGGGATCAAATACAAATACCATTCTATATATAAAGTTGTTGAACACAGCAGTTACATGGCAGTTCCTTCCATCAAGGAACTGTCAAAATAACTTCCTAATAGATTTGTCTGGATAACCACACAATTGAATTTGAAATTCTTTAACAGATATTCTAATATATAAACTTAATTCGATTACTTAATAAGTTTATATATCTTGGTTAATGTATTTACATTTGAATTCAAAATAGCTCATTTACATTAACTGATGCATACAACATATAATAGTTAGTTCATATCTATTGTTGTGCAATAGGTATGATCTTACAATCTCCCACTGAACTAGATATTGTATGATGTATACCATATAAATAACCTATTTCTTAATTGTGCACTTGAATTCAAAGATACTATCTGTTTTACAAAACCCTGTCAATTAAGATTTACTAAGCTGAATCATAGAAGAGAATGACAAATTAGCAAGTTGCCAGTCTTTTATAATCACATCATAGTAATAAAATTACATGGATTACCTCAAGTGTGATCATGCTTGTTATGTAGTAATCGACTTTCACAAGCATTTGTGATCCTGATGGAGTTATTCAAACTGCATATTTGCTTATGTGAAATCAGCAACGTCTGAATGTATATACACGCTAAATTATGCAGTACTATATTTGAATAAAACAATTTCATTCAAAATTATATGAATGAACTTGATAATGACTGATATGATTAATAATAATGCATTACTAAATAGTTGCAATACATACTAGTAACTTAGTGAAATACATAACTAACCATCAATACTGCCTAAAACTCCCATATTTTCCACATGTTTGATGAACACAGAACCCGGCAATGCTTTGGTCAATGGATCTGCAAGTTGGTCTTTTGCACCTATTTTGGTCACCTCTACTTCATTGTCTCTCACACTTTCTGTAATACCCCGAAAAATCCAAATTAAATTCCGGGGATTTTTAGAAATGATTACGCGGACTTGGGAGCGAGTACAAAGCTTGGAGAAGTTGTGGAATTAGTTCGAATGATTTTATTTTCGAAAACGTATGTTATTTAGGGGGACGCGAAAGTTGACTTTTTATACGTACTGAATTTGGGAAAACTTCCTTCATGAAAGTTGTAGAGCTCGTCGATACGATCTCGTGCATATGTGGAACGCAATATTCGGAGTTCGTATGAATAAGTTATGAATATTTGAAATTTGGGAATTTTCAATAAATATGAAGTTTTCGGATTTTTTTTCATTAAGGACGAAAAAAATCCCTTTTTGCTGAATAGTCCCCCCGGTTCTCTCTCTCTCTCTCTCGCTCGAAACCCTTCCCAGGCCGGCAGACCCGTCGACCCGACCCGGCCAAAAACTTCCCTTCCGGCCTCCTCCGGCCCCGGACCCGGGCTTTCCTGGGATCACCGCCCCACGCTGAGCCTTCCCCCTTTGTCACCTTGCCCTGCCGCCACAGACAGAGCTGGATCGAAAGCGTTCCAGCCACCGATCGGTGACCCGGCCGGAAAACCCATTTTCCGGCATTCCCTCGGCCGATCCTTCCCATTTTCGTGATCTTCTCCTCCCTCTGATCATCCTCATATCCTCCTTGCATGACGATTTTGAGTGTGGAGTGAAAGATCACCAGTTTAAGATTTCGACGTCCCTGATTCAATCTGGAATCTGATCAGACGCACCAGATTAATCCAAACTTCAAAGCTTGATCTAGGACGATCTAGACCGAACCAGACTTAGCTCCAGGTATGAAAGTTGATCACCCTTTTATTTTGAAGAAGTTTGTAGTTGACGACTTTCGCATCGGAGGTGGTTGACCGCCGTCTGACCACCGCTTGTGGCGGCGCATCGGACCATATTTTGAGTTTATATTATCTGGACGATGATCTACGCATCCATACGAGCGTTTTGATATATTACAAGGTTATTTTAGAAAAAAATTGATAAATAGTGGATTTACGTTTTGACGTTACTATTTAACGTTTTTACGTTTTATCTTCGGTTTGCGATCTGTGAAGATCAGACCATCGGTTTTACTTCAAATTTTAATATGTTGATCGTATGACTGTCCCGATGACTTTGTGAGGTCACGGACGAAGATCTGACCGTTGGATCTTCGTATAATTGTGAAATAGTGATTTGGAAGGCGATTCGTGAGAATCTGACCGTCGGATTTTCGTATAATTTTGAGGAGATGTTTGTAAGGACGATTCAGGAAGATCCGACCGTTGGATCTTCGTGATAATTTTGGAGGATGATCCTAAGGGCAATCCGTGAGGATCCGATTGTTGGATCATCATATAATTTCTATCTGACCGTTGGATCGTCTTTATTTTAGAATCCGACCGTTGGATCGTCTTTATTTTAGAATCTGATCGTTGGATCGTCTTTATTTTAGAATCCGACCGTTGGATCGTCTTTATTTTAGGATCCGACCGTTGGATCGTCACATAATTTCGATCTGACCGTTGGATCGTCGTTTAATTTTGTTTATGAGTTGTTGGCTAAGTTAAGATCATATTGGATTAGGTGATCGACGGTTTGATTTGGCGGACGATTCGTGAAATCGTCGTTTGGGCTGTTAAGAAGACGCAGCGGGAATTTAGAGGTGAGTAAACCTCACGTGGTTCATATTACGAACCGAGTATCTTTAATTAATTTATTTTCTGTGGTAATTGTGTGAAAATATTTATGGAATAAATATTTGTTTTAAATCATATGGACTAGATCAGCTACGGTCCATAGGTAAGTAAAATGATTTAATTATACAAAATGAATTTCCTGATTTTCTTGTGTGAACTATAGTTGGTATTAGTGGTCATTTCTGAGTGGGTGATTACGTATATATATATTTACGTGATTATATACGATTTGGTGTGACACTGAAGAGTGTGAAATGGTGATGATTTATTTATTTTGGATTGAGATGTGACGTACCATATTTATATGTGATGAACATGATTAATGAGTTCTCGTTGATTTCAATTTGTTTTGAAAAGCGTTGGGACTTGTGTATTTTGGGAACATTTTAGTTCGTGGGTGGTTTATTTAAATGTGGGTCACGAAATGTGATCGGTGGGTCACTAAATGTGATCGTGGGTGGAAAAATGGAAACTTCACTCCTTTGGCTGGGTTTGTGTGGATTAGATTAGTTAGAGCGCTAATGTATGGTCAAGATGGACCAAAGTAGTGATATGTGGGGTTAAGTGTTTTTAGGACCAAGTAGTGGTTCGTGATTTGAGAATTGTGAAAATGTATTCCTTGTGGAATTCTGTGATTAATTTATGTCTCTTTGCAGACGTATTATTGTTGGTTGATTTTGAGAGTTAAATGATTTGAAATTAATTAAATCAACATTTTCTTCTTGTTTACTCATACGAGCTGTCATAGCTTACCGGGTTTGGTGTTGTTGCAATCCCGGTACACTATTCAAATTGTGTAGCGGGTAATCCTGCAGGTCAGGAGAATCAGGACGGTGATCGTGCGGGTTAGAGTATTTGTTATAGTTTTACAGCTTGTAAATTGTGAGGTGAGTGATGCTCGATTTGAGCTTTACCAATTTACTTAGTACAAGTGTGTTGTATTAATTAAATTAAGGTTTTCGAGATTTGGAATTTGAGTGGCGTGTGGTGTAGTTGATTATGAAAAAATTCAGGACGTTTATTTGTAATTGTTATTATTCACGTTTCGGATTTGAATTGGTTATTCAAAATTCGGGGCGTGACACTTTCTCTCACAGAGAAGTACTTAACATCAATGTTTCTAGATCCAGAAGTCCTTTTGTTGTTCTTTGAGAAGAACACAGCAGCTGCATTGTCACAGTAAATGGTCAATGGCCTTTCAATTGAATCCACCACTTTCATTCTTGAAATAAAATTTCTTAACCACAAAGCATGTGCAGTAGCTTCAAATATTGCAATGTATTCTGCTTGAAAGGTTGAAGTAGCAGTTAATGATTGCTTATTAGTCTTCCACGAGATAGCTCCGCCAGCAAATATGAAAATATATCCAAATGTTGATTTCAAGTCATCCAAGTCTTGTTTGTATGAAGCATCTGTATAACATTCCACTTTCAATTCTTGATCTTCAATCCTTTTTTATACCAGCATGTGATCTCTGGTAGATTTCAAATATCTCAAAACTTTCTTTCCAGTAACCCAATGTTCATGTCCAGCATTTGATTGATATCTGGACAACATATTGACAGCAACACTTATATCTGGCCTGGTACAAACCTGTGCATACATGAGACTTCCAACCCATCTAACATAAGGTACATTCTCCATGGTTTTTCTCTCTAGAACATTTTGAGGACATTGCCCTTTGTGTAGCTTATCACCTTTAGAAACAGGAGCACTTCCTGATCTGCATTTTTCTAGACCAAATCTCAGCAGCATCTTATCTATGTAATTCTTTTGTGATAATCCCAACATGCATTGATTTCTGTTTCTGCTGATTTCTATTCCAAGTACATAGTGAGCTTCCCCTATATTCTTCATGTCAAAGTTCTTCATTAAAAATTCTTTTGTGTCTTTCAGCAAACCAATATTGCTGCTGGCTAATAAGATATCATCTACATATAAAATTAGAAATATGAAATGACTCCCACTAACCTTGCAGTACACACACTCATCTAAATCTAATTTATTTTCTTCAAAGCCAAAATCTGAAATCACAGCAGCAAATTTCAAGTACCATTGTCTGGATGCCTGCTTGAGTCCATAGATGGACTTGTTGAGTTTGCAGATTTTCTTTCCATCCTCAATGAACCCTTCTGGTTGAAGCATGTAGATGTTTTCTTGCAAGTCTCCATTTAAAAATGTTGTCTTAACATCCATCTGATGTAATTCTAGATTGTAATGTGCAACCAAAGACATTATAACTCTGAAGGCATCTTTAGTTGAGACTAGTGAAAAAGACTCGTTGTAATCTATACCCTTCTTCTGATTGTATCCTTTTGCCACAAGCCTAGCTTTGTATCTTTCAATCTTGCCATTTGAATCCCTTTTTGTTTTATAAACCCATTTGCAGCCAATTGGTTTCAAATCTGCAGTTCTATCTACTAATGTCCAAACTCCATTCTTTGACATGCTTTGAAGTTCATCTTCCATTGCTAACTTCCATTTGTGGCTGTTATTAGATTGCATAGCTTCTTTCAATGAAACAAGATCATTTTCTTCCCCCAAATCAAACTCAATTGCAGTCAAATATAGATGATAATCACTGGATATTGCAGATTTTCTTGATCTTTTTGATATTCTCAAGACTTCATGTGCTTCTGCTGCTGGGATTTCTGCATTTTCACTGTTCTGAACATCATCGTTTGGATCATTTTGATTTCCAAAATTGACTGCTTGAGATTGATTTTCAACTTGTGATGCTGGTATGAATGCTTCACCTTGTGCTACTGGTATGAGTGCTTCACCTTGTGCTGCTGGTATGAGTGCTTCACTAATCATCCGTTTTTCAGGTGGCACAAATTCTGGAAAAATGAACCAATCATCCATGTTGTTATACATTTGATCAACACTAGTCCCTTCACTTACATCTTCATTCTGATCAAACATTTCATCATAGAAGGTTGCTCTATGTGTCTCAAAAATTCTGTTGATCCTTAAACGACAGTAAATTTGAATCCTTTTGACTTCTCTGAATAACCAATAAAATATGAATTTATTGATTTTGAGTCAAACTTGTCATTATCTCCATTGTGTTAATTTGATTAATGCTCATTAGAAAATGCATAGTTGGATGAAATTAATCTAAATCAGTCATTCATCATATATTCCAGTTTGACTATATACTAGAATTATATGCATATCCCAAATGTTAATTCATATAGAATAAACATTTTAAATGAATCACCTACAGATAGATAAATAAACATATATCATATTCAAGATGGTGATATCATTTGTGATACACTTATCTCTAACGATATATTTATGAATGTTCATTATCAAATATATGTTAAACTAGAAAGTCTAATCTTGATATCCAACCGCTTTGGAAGTTAGATTTTAATTTAAACTTTCAAGTTTTCTTTATGTTTTCTTCTGTGAATGTATGTTCATACATATACATTACAGCTATTTTGATAGCATTGAATACATATGCATAACACATTCAAAAGAAAATTTCATTTAGCCTATTGCGTATATCAGTATAATCATGGCTACTTTGGCAGCAATATGAAACTACATGAAATATGCAGTAGTTTCTGAAGTTAAATACAATTTTCACATGTATATATATAACAAATAATCATTATATAATTCGATAAAAACAATACTCAGTTTATACAGATAACAGCAGTAAAAGTCACTATCGCTTTGTATTTAATTGATATGCAGATATATTTATACGAACAACAACATGTTATCATCAAGTCCCAGGATATATATAGATTTGCATTATAATAAGCATTGATCTAAATCTGAGCATAGTTGCTCTGATACCAATTGTTAGATTCAATATGAAACATAAACATATAACTCAAGTATACTATCTCAAATGTTAGATCAATGTTATGAAATAAAATCATAAAACTAACTTGGTGGATTGCTGTCGTTATCCATCTGGTGATCTGCTGCCGTTATCTATCTGATCTTCTCCTAGACACACACCGTATCTCTCTTTATTGCTTGATGGGACAAACTCAATGAGAGTGTTTTATGTTCTAGCAGGGATCAAATACAAATATCATTCTATATATAAAGCTGTTGAACACAGCAGTTACATGGCAGTTCTTTCCATCAAGGAACTGTCAAAATAACTTCCTAATAGATTTGTCTGGATAACCACACAATTGAATTTGAAATTCTTTAACAGATATTCTAATATATAAACTTAATTCGATCACTTAATAAGTTTATATATCTTGGTTAATGTATTTACATTTGAATTCAAAATAGCTCATTTACATTAACTGATGCATACAACATATAATAGCTAGTTCATATCTATTGTTGTGCAATAGGTATGATCTTACATCATTAACAATCCCAGCAGCTCCATCTTCTCTGCCATGATCAAGAACCCATAAAATAATATCATCAATTGCAAATAATCATCACATAATTATGTAAATTCATAGATCAAGAAGAAAAAGATGCAAACTCTACTGTGAAACAATCAAGATTGGAGAAAATAAGGTAAAGAGTATTTGATAATGGATTTCACTACCTCAGAAGCTAATAATAGATGTTTGACCACCACTCTGTTCTTCGGCAATAGGCAGTAGGGCTAGACGGCTGGTCTTGTCCCCCAACACAGTGAGCAAATAAGCAGCGAACACCTTCATCTTTGCTTTCACAAATTACAAAGCTGTTAATATTAATCAGAATCAAATATGGAGAGATAGATCTATAGATATATACAGAGAGAGAGAGAGAGAGAGAGAGAGTACTTAATGTTGATGATGATGATGCAGTTGATGAGGATGTCAAGACAAGGAGGTTTGAGCCAAGAGAGCTCCACAGAGAAGGAGAGAGCGTGGGATTTTGACGAAATGGGAGCAAAAGGATCTGCGGAGAGAGGAGAGGAATTGAAAATGAAGAGGAAAGGCTCAGGAAGTCTGGAGGCTTTGAAGAGCGGAACTGAAGAATGTGGCTGTGGCCAGTGAGAAACTATTTATATCGGGACCTTAGGGTTTATTTTCTGACTTAATGGTAAAATGATGTCGTTTTGGCAGCTGCGGTTCGGTTCAGTTCAGTTCGGTTTTTTTCCATTTTGGTTCGACTATTTTCAGCTTCGGTTAGGCTTTCGGCTCGATTTTTTTCGGTTTTCGGTTTCACAAACCCACCCCTAATATATGCCTAATTATGTGAGCTTTTGAACCTAAAAGAGTGCATAAAAGTTTTGAATGCACTAGTTCTTTCATTGAGTGATCAATTCATTGTACATGTAATCTAGAACTTGCTCCAAATCATTTGAAACTTTTATCAAAAGCATGAGTTATCATTGGGGAAGACCAAGGCAATAGGAATCCACCATGACCAAATATCTTTTGTCCTTAATGTTAACAGTCCATTAGTTAGCCAATTTGAGCCTATGTAAATATGTGTTAGCCTTTTTATTTCTTTACCATCACAAATGTCTACCTTTTTAAACTTAAACACTTTTCCTACCCTTTCTAAGCCAAGCAATGTAGTCCTAGTATTTTGGTGCTTGTAAATGGGATAGAGGAATTGTCAAAAGAATAAGTGTTAGGTGGGTAGAAGTTATTTGTGTGTGTTTGTAGCCAAGAAAAAGTGGGTGAACCTAGAAGCATGTTAAAAGAAAAAAAATATATATCAAAAGAATTATCCAAAGTTAATATGGACTAAGGTCACCAAAGAAAAAAAATATTGAAAGAGTGTTGTGCAAAAATAGTGTGAATGAAAAAAGAAATATATACAAAAAGAGAGTGTGTGTTGGGGAATAGAAGTACTTAGTAGTTTCATAGTTAGCTAGTTTGGGTTTGTGGCAAAAAGAAAAGAGAAGTTTACAAAGCACCTAGAGTCCAAAGTCTTAAAGGAACTCAACAAGAGAATTGCTTATTAGGAGGCTTAAAATTTGTAATTTCTTTTCCCTTCATTTGTTTAAACCCTCACCTAAGCCCCATTACAACCAAAATAAAAGACCGTGTGATCCAAGAGAACTTATGCAATGATCATGTGGAGAAAAGATGGAAGAGCAAGCCTATGGAAAGCATGTTAATTGAATTGCTTTTGAGTGCAAACACTAATCATTAAACACTTGAGTGAAAATGAATGATATCCATGTTAGTTTGATGGTTAGACAAATGTGGTTTAAGTTAATGCCATGTGAATCATTTATGGTGGCACACATGACATATGCATTTAATATAAAGAAAATGTTGAGCATGACTTTCGAAATCCAAGTATTAGCTTTGGATTTTGAAAATTTGGTTTCTAAACATGCTCAATTGAAAGTCATTCCACTAAGTCAAGATTTTATAAGGAAAGTGGTCAAATGACCAAGGATGCAAGAAAGCCATTTAGTTTGTTTGTGCTAGTTTAGTTTATGTTTTTGCTTGAGGACAAGCAAAGTGTAAGTGTGAGGTATTTTGTTAGGCTCATAATTACCTAATAATTATTCCCCTAATCTTGCACTTTTGCTTAACCTTTGTGTTTATTTATACATATTTATTATATTTACCTCATCATGCTAGGAAATGATGGAGAAACTTGGAAATGTCCTAAAAACTCAACTTTAGCACATTTTCCTACTCCGGTTAGGAGAAACAGAGCTAAGCAAGGAGGGAGGAGCAGCAACCTGATCAAATGAACTCCAAATGAGCTGAAATTTTACCGAGACATTTTAGACATCTTGAGGATCATTTCAATAGGGAAGGCCAATAGAAACGGTCCTCTAATACAGAAGTAGTCTTATCTCTGCCAAAATGACTAGCTAAACCACCAGCATGCATTTCCCAAACAATATAGTCACAAATAGATGTGCGAGGAAGATATAATTGGGTACCATGAAAAAGATAGCCATCACAAAGGATGAAGTCAATATGATCTCGACGGTGCCTGGTGGAAACATCATGATAAATAGACCCAAAATCAGGACATGAAGCATAATCGGACTTCATGCGATCAAAACCCACCACGTGAACATTTAAGTTCCGTAAAACGCCCACAACACGACTAAGAGCATTTGCAGCCTTGTTATCAATACCGGGGCGATGACGAAGGACAAAGGTGAAGATTTGAAGATATTCTGCCTAGGCAACATGTTTTCTCATAAGTTTACTTTGAGAATTAAGGTACTTAAGGGCTTGGTGGTCAATATAAAGGACAAACACATTAGGTAGCATGTAGTACTGCCTATGGCGAAGAGCATGGATAATGGCATAGAATTCCTTGTCGTAAGTAGAATAATGCTGTCTAGCCTCATTAAGCTTTTCACTGAAGTAGGCAATGGGATGGCCTTCTTGACTCAAAACACCTCCAATGCCAATGCCGGAGGCATCACAAGCACCTTCAAAAACCTTGGAAATATCAAGATGTCGTAAAACAGGGGTCTCCATCATTTTTTTCTGAATAGTGTCAAAGGCTTGAGCTGCAGCAGAGGACCAACAAAATTCTCCTTGTTTCAAGCAATCAGTGATGGGGGCCATAATAGTACTAAACCCCGGGATAAAGCGGCGATAAAAAGAAGCTAAACCATGGAAACTACGGGCCTTAGTAATAGTTCAAGGTGTAGGCCAGCACTAAATGACAGCAACTTTTTCCATATCAGCACTATCACCGGTAGCAGAGATAATGAAACCCTAGAATAAGACATGCGGTTATAAGAACGAACACTTCTTGAGGCTAGCATACAATTTTTCTTGACGAAGTGTGATGAATACTGTGCGAAGGTGCTCTAGATGCTCGTTACGAGTCCGACTGTAGATAAGGATACCATCAAAGTAGATTGCCAAAAACTTGCCAATGTAGGGACGTAAAACATGGTTCAACTCTCATAAAGGTACTATGGGCGTTAGACATGCCAAAAGGCATAACTAACCATTCATATAGGCCGTTAGGTGTCTTAAATGTTGTCTTCCACTCATCACCCAAATGAATACAAATCGGATGGTAGCCTCTACGTAGATCAATTTTGGAGAACCATATAGAACCAGCTGTCATCAAGCATATCATCAATCGTGGAATAGGAAATCGATCGATACTTGATGGTAATTTTGTTGATGGCACGACTATCAACGCATATTCACTAGAAATATCCTTTTTAGGTGTTAGAAGAACTGGTACAGCACATGGACTAAAGCTATGTCAAATGAAACCTTTGTCCAAAAGACTCTGAATATGCTTGTTTAACTCAACCTGTTCAGTAAGATTCATGCGATAATGAGCGAGGTTAGGAAGTTGTGAACCGAGAACAAGATCAATGGCATGGTGGATCTCCCACAGAGGTGGTAATTCATTAGGTAATTCTTTTGGAACCACATCAGTAAAGTTATCCAACAGATGTTGAATATCCGAATCAGGTGAAGAATCAGGATTAGGAGCAAAACTTTCTTTCAAGACTAAGGCAAACATAAGACCAGACTCTTGACTTGCATGTGCAAACTCACCTAGGGTCAAAACATTGAGTTTGTGTGGCTCAGAAGGAGAGATAGATGGGGAAAGACGAGCTGCAGGTTTTGCGGGCCGTAAGGTAATAGCGGTGCCACCATGATGAAAAACATACGTATTTTCTCACCCAAAATGATGGATATCGCGATCATAAATCCATGGGCGCCCTAGTAAAATATGAGCAACATCCATAAGAAGGACATCACAATAAAGATCCTCATAATAAGATCCCAACTTCAGAGGAACAAGGCATCTTTCGATAACAGGTAATTGTGTCTTGTCAACCCAAGCCACACAAAAAGGATGGGAGTGAGCTTCGGGAGTAAAATTCAATTTTGTGATGGCTGATTTAGAGACCACATTCATAGTACTACCCCCATCAATCACTAGCTTGGAAGGACGACCATTGCAGGGAACAAATGTGTGGAAGATATTAGTACGTTTCTAGGCATCTGAGTCTAAAGAAACAGAGTAAATACAACGCATGACCTGTAATTGGGGATGTGGATCACCGTTAGTGTAGCAATCATCAAGATCAAGATCATAGACATCCTCCATTGGTGTTTAATAATTTCCTCATTAGCGACCACATGAAAATTCTCAGTTTCTATAGGAGCAAGGGTCAAAGTGCGTTGGGGGCAATGAGAATAATGGTACTCAATTTGGGGAGAAAAAGTTGAAGGAGCAGGGGCCTTATTCACAGAGAATGGAGGGTGAGGACTGGCAGAAAAATTAGGAGGACGAAATGAGGAGGTAATGCCATGCTGTGTGACATGCGACATAGCGGAAGTAGTAGAAGAAGGAAGACTAGTAGATGGAACAGAGCATGTCATCTCTCACCACTACCATGCTATAAAAGGAAAGGGAAAGCAAATTGGACTCGTGTTAATTATTAGTGAGCCACATTACTGGATAAGCAACCATTGCAGAAATAACTCCAATAACCAAACTTGATTTTCTTCTTTTCATTTATGAAAATATACAAACAGCCAGCGTACATGGTATTTCTCAGATTGAGGAACATACCAAGTATGAGTAAGAAATTGTGGTATGAAACAACAGTACTCTCACGGTTGTCAAGTCAAAGAGACTAATGAGCATCCGATTTTTGTCGAAGCTGTGTAGATGAAGCTTTTTCGTATACGAGTTGGCTAACAGAGACACAATAGTTCAGCTTGGCAATTCCTTATTATTCTTTGATATTTGAGAAAGTTAGCTGATATTTGAGAGCAGAGACTTTTCATCATTATCATCCAACTCAATGCTCTCGTTGTGCTGCATATTCTACGTCGATATGACTTTCATCTTTTCCATTCAACACTTTTGATTCTGAGACATTAAGTTGTGAATATTCTTGTCTTGATGCAGCACAACTAGTTTCCAGATGTTGCATTTCTGATTCTAACAAAGCCTGCATTCTTGCCCGTTCCCGGTCTCTCGGGTATGTGCAGTAAAGGAACGAGTAGATTGAGACACAAGGTGTCATAGGAATTGCCATTGTAGTGAAAAGTGCCTTGGCTAGTGCTGCAACATTCTCTCTATCTGTTTCAACCTCTATAGAGTCTGATGATCCTTTCAGAATTGGTTTGTAACCAAAAACGTGTTGAACCAAAATCCCAACAATTAGGGGAGCAAATGATGGTAAGATGGATTCGAAATATTGATCTAGAGCATAGATCTCGTACGGGACCTCTCAAGGACGATCTCTGCAAATATTGGATTGTATCCAACTTAGATATTGAACAATTCCCAAAAAAAAAAAAAAAGTTATATATGAGATCTCGTTACAATTAGCACAAAAATTATAATTGCACAAGCATCACATAAGTACATGAACAAGCTGCATCTGAAGTGTAACTCTAGTGAAGTTGATTTAACAACCTTAACTCATTAACACTAAAATTGAGAGTTCAAGCAAAGAGGTATAGTGAAGGGTGTACATAAGTGCATTTACTTGAGAATTCATGCCTACATTTGTTTCTGTCCATGACTTGATGCTAAGAGAGAGCATTTCGGTGTTTGCTGAAGAAAAATTGAAAGCAAAGATGAAGGAAGAACTATTTAGTTGAGATTAAGGGGCATATATACCGAACTAATCAAACTATCAGGACGACAAACTTTTGAATAACTCAATGACCTGAGAATATTTGAAATTATAATGTTGACACAACTTGTAAAGCTCACAAAAGTTGCAGGTTAAATTTCCGCATGAAGGACCTTTCTAACCTACTTATAAACAGTCCTCCACAAGTGTTAATATTAGACTACTAGTATTACTAGAATATTGCTATTCCAAACTGCTAATTTTTTAGTCCAAAATAGAAAATCTGAAACAATTGATCAGTGTAATAAGTATGGAACTTTCTTTAGAGACCTACCAAACATAGTTAAAACAAACCTTTTTAAAAGTTAATTTGAGCAAAGACTATAAGAAACTTATTCCAGAGACGTCTACTTAATATTGTGCAAACAAGTGAAAAATCATTTGGCTACTATGCCAAGTATCAAACTCTTATTAATTGTTCCTTCAATTCAGTCACACTGTGACTTATGTTAGTACCTTATACCTAAATGGAAATTTACATAAACAATAACTGATGCTTGCAGATAAGATTTCCTGAGGTGGACAAGTGTATCTACTAAATTTGAAGGCATATGTCATGTGCAGAATGTTCGGGAAATTAATCCCTCCACCACGCAAGTACTAGAAATAGAGATAGAAAGAAGAAATAAGCAAGCCAAGAAGACAACAAGATTTAATGCGGTTCGGCCCATATTCTTTCCTACGTCCTCAGAGAGTTTCACCTTCACTAATGAGAGAATTACACAAGTACAAGATTACACTGCTCAAGTTTATGCCCAATCCAAGCCCTTGTACCCAAAAGGATAACCATTGTATACCCTCTCTCAACCTAGAAGATCACTCTACCCCAAGAGCTATTCCCACTCTTGAACACAACTCGATCACTTTGCTTCTATACATGAAGACCTCTAGAGTTGCTCTTGACCGTTGCTCTTGACCTCTCCTTTTCCTCTCCTTGCTTGCTTCTACACAAGATTCATCTATTTATACCATTGATAGAAGTCTCTAGACTCACTTCATCAATGCTCATTCATGAATCAACCACCCATCTCCCACATTAATTCCCTAGGAAGACTAAAAGGTCAATACATGAATTTAACTATGCATTTCTTCCCAATGCATCAACTTGACCATGTATTTATACCCAATGCATGCACTTGACCATGCACCAATTTTCCATGCATAAGTTGTCATCTTGAATGCACAAACCATCATTACCATGCATTCATGCCATGCAAAATATCTCCACTAAGGAGGGATAGGAACCAAACCTAACACAGAATTGTGTAGTTATCCTACTCAATGACAAATTTCACTCTTTCTTTCTTCTCCACCCCATAACAAAATAGAAGGAACATTGAAAAGAAGAAAAGAAAAAAAAAACTTTTCAAATACTATAAGGCAGAAAAAGGAGACTATGGAACAATGATACGTACTTTTAGTTGCCGGAGCATTCCAGGCAGTGAACCATCCCATGATGAACAATTCCTGCCCATGCATGAATCCGGTGGATTGGTCATCAGGCAACCCTAGCAGCAAAAGAACTGCAAAAGGAATGGCTGATCCTGCACTTATCTGTGAAAGAACTATCCTCCCAGCATTGGGAAACGATTTTGCTAGGACATCCCCGACCCATTTTTCCTCAAAAGAGATTTCCAAGTGAGGTGCGGATTATAAATATGGTCCAAAGAACTGCCGTTTCTTTGTGGGAGAAGCCAATAAGCTCCAACCACAAAGGAACAAATGACAAACAACCTGACCAGGGGAATGATCCAAAGACACCCTGAGCAATGAGTCTTTGAAAAGTTGGGATTTTGATAACTGACTTGGATTCTTTAATCAGGTTCTTCACTTCTTCTGAAAAAGTGTGGCATTTCATCTTTAGCTCTACCATTGCTCTCTATATAGTGCGGATCATTAGCAAAGAGGCGAACCAATATACCGACTATGACACTAATGAGCCCAACCAGATGGAATGCAATTCTCCAACCATCTTTACCCATTACTGAAGTGGAAGCTATTAGTACAGAAAAAAGACCATCTATTATGGAGCCTAGATTTCCAGTTAGTTGTAACCATCCAAATGTTGTACCACGGTTGTTATCATCTATTGAGTCAGCAACAAGTGACTGAATGGCAAGAATGAATATGACAATTCCAATACCATTTAAACCTCTCGAAATAGCAACCTAATAACCAAATCAGACAACTAAATGTTGAATTATAATCTGGAATCAAGTAAATGAAACAGGTTCTTATCTCAGAATGGTAGAGTTTAAAATATGAATACAACCAATGCAATGGTCTGCGTACATGAAGAAGCCAGCAAGAAAAGTGGCGGCAGCCCATAGAAAGATAAGCACCAAGAGGAATGACATGGGCTCGGTTGTGATGCATAGCAAGATAAGTAGCAAGTGGGTAGCAGGAGGATTGGACAATGGATCTGAACAGAGTCAGAGAGCCCAACCTAGTTGGGTTTGTGTGAAGAGAGGCTCTTACTTCTTTATAGACTCTATGCAAAAAGGACTCATCAGCCGCTGCATAATACTGGCTAGATTGAACAGCACTAGCGTCATAGTCTCTGGTTTTATTTTCCTGGCTATCTCTGTTTGCACTGAAAACAAAGGACTCTGCCAAAGTCCTAAACAGAGGAACACGAATAAGAGTTTTGGAGAAGAGGAGAGGTCACATTTTTGGTTGACTTGGAACGAGGTTGATGTGGGACTAAGTAGATTTGGGAAGTTTTACACGTGTAAGGTTGGGTTTGATGGGTTTATGGTAAAGAGGTAGGGATTTGGAGCTTGCATGTTGTTATCGAGACCAATATGGAAATAGTAAGAGCAAGTTCACCCGTTGGGTAATTAGGTCAAGGTTACTGGGTAAAGACATTGTTCACTGCCACTGGACATGTGTTTGCACGAGTTCTATATCTTAACCGGTCAGTTACCATTCATTGAATTTTTTATTAGTTTATTTATTGTAAAATTGAAAATATATTTGATGTAAATATATGGTAATAATGGACATTTAAGGATAAACGATGCAGAGCAGATGGCAACAAGGATTGAAGAGCAGCTTGATCATGAAAAGGAAATATTTGGTTTGCTACAAATCTAGCGTTCGGTGTCAGAATTGTGATTGCTGTATCTTTTTAATTTGTAAAGCGACGAGTGGCTTTTTCAGGCTTTTAGGATCGTTTGGGGCCTCAAAATAGTAATATTATTCAGAATTTTTGGTGGATAAATTATGAGCCACCTACATTTACCGACAATTTTTCTTGATATGAGTGAAGCTATCGTCGACAATTTTTTTGAAAATATCTGAAAACCACTGACAATTTTGAACGAATCAGATTTTTTGCATACTATTTAATCTAACAGTTATTGTCAATGTAATCTTATCTAAGATTTTGGATAAGATTATAAATGTCAATGTCTTAACACGTGTCTTAGTTGGAGGATCATGTTTGATGTGAAAAATGTCAATAAATTGAGGAAATAATAACACTCCATTCACACACAATCTGATCTTCATCAATCTCCTCCTTTTTCATATCTCTAGAGTTACACATTTCCTCTCCTTCCCTTATTTCAATGAAGAGGTTGTCGGCTAAGATTCGATAGTCTCGAGCTGAAGAATATCAAGAGATGCGTGTGACTAATGCCATTGTGAAATGCCTCTTTTCGCATATCCATTTGCAGTTGTATACACTCTAGTTGATTTTCCTCTTCGAGACTTCGAGCAAATTCCTCATCGAGTTTTTTCTTGACAGCTGTTACCTCTTTTTGGTTGCTCGCTAGACTCTCGACAGAGATTGACAAAGGACTTCCCTCCTTGGCTGCCTTCTTTCCTTTCCGGATTTTTTTTTTCGCAGCCTTCCTTGCTTGAGGCATCACCAAAGGACCTGCAGTTTCACTGGTAATTATTTCATCTACATCCATGTCCAAGTTGATGGGAGAATTATCAACAGGTGGTTGTGTGTGCATCTGTTGACTTCCTTCATTTGATGTTCCTCTGGTTGTATGGCTAGAGATGTCTCTAAATTGTTAAAAGCCGTTCACAACCTTGTAACATTCAAGACTCTGAAAATTGTATTTTTTTTCTCTTCCTTTTTCTCTCCATCCCGACATGCCACAATTTATGTGTTTAATCAATCTATGTTATTTAAAAAAGAATAAAAAAAAATTCAATTAGTACAAATATAAACGCCATTATAATTAACTAACTATTATCAAGTAATAATTTTAATTACAATGTATCACGAAATTAAATTATTTATCAACAAATTCATACCTCATCAACCGCATTCGAACCTCTCTTGTACCAATTACGAGCTTGCCTTAATGTACAATGCCACTCATAGAGCTCTATCTTCAAATTTTTCCACCTCCCCACAAAAGCTGAAGTTGATCGGACCTTTCCACTCCAATTTGCGGCATAGTGTTGCTTCGCGCCCTTCCATAGATCGGTTTTCTTTCGATCTTTACCCAAGACAGGATTTTGGCTAGCTTATTTCCAAGACTTGCACAATTGAACGTCTTCCTCATTTGCCCATCTCGTCCCAGATTCAGCATTTTCATCTACGCCTTTTACACCTTCTTCGCCATGTGCGGCCATATTGGAATTAAAAAAAAAAAAAATGGAAGTTGAAAGCTATAGGAAGAGGAGGAAGAACAACTTTGTCTAACTATGAAAGATAATTTTTTGGGTGTGAGATGTAAAATAAATGGTAGGTATTTATAGAGAAATTATTTTTTTTTTTTTAGAATTTTTTTTGTTACCATTTGTTACCGTTACATATATATTCATACATATTAATCACAAATCGTCAGATATGCATATTAATTGAAACCAACGGCCCAGATTCATTGACCGTTGGTTTTAAAAATCGAAACCAGCCAACGGCTATCTTCCACGTCAGCGCCTCCTGTCCTATTCATTGTCGCTACACAACAAAATACTGCTGTAGAACGTGCTTGAATTTTTCAGCGCTACGCGACAAGCATTTGGCCTCCACGCTCCATCTTCATCACGTCTCTCTCTTCACACAGGAGGATGACGTCACCCACGATAGGTATTGGGCCGAGCTAGCAACCGGCAAGGCTGGGTCAAGAAACTTGTCAAGGGCTTGGCTTATTTCTTGGCCTGGGTCATGAAAGGCCTAGGTCTGACCAGTCAGAATCCCATCGGTGGAAGATGGTTTTTGGGAAATCATGGTCACCATCTCACCAATCCTAGGTGGAGATCGGCCAAACCCTCACCGCTGAAACATGCTCTAATAGGTTGCGTTTTATGGAAGGAAAGGAGGAAGTTTTGCATGCAAAAGTTCAGGATCTGTTTTTTACACATTAATTTGTCTTAATTTACCTTAATTTGTGCTAATCGAGTTTAAGTTTATACATTAAGAAAACTTATGGGATGATAAAGCATTGAGCAATACTCTTTGAGTTGGCCTCATGGCATGTGTGACACGTTATAAAAGAGAGTTGTAAAGAATTACAAGTGTCACACTCTTTAGTAAAACATGACTGTCATCGTTAGTTGCGGTGAGACACGAGAAATAGCACAGTAGCTTTATGAAGGATGAGATCATCTCTCCTTCAAGTTTTTCAATTTTCTTTTTAATAAAAAAAATATATATCTATACTATTATTAAGAGAACTCATTTTGTTAGTCAAAATGGGCGTGAAAATGTATAAAGACTCCCACACCATATATTAGTTTCGAATAATTTTTAATATTTGAAGGTTATTACAGTAAATAACAAAATACTAACAAAATAATTAAAAAAATATTAAATAACTACTTATCTGCAGATATTTTTCCATTAACTCAACCTGTTGTTGAAATGAAAAAAAATCACAAGTTCATCTTGAATGAGGACTCTTCAACAATATGAGAGTTTTCAGCAAAACCAAAACATGAAAAGAATAATAAGAAAAAAAGGCATGGTACTTCTAGGATTCTACAGTTTTTCTGTCGAGTTACTTCCACCTTTTACTAAAACTCTACAACAAAGTAATAAAAAAAGAGTTCAAGGCAGATGTAATTTGAGAAGAGGATGAGTCCAAGTACAATTAAAAAAGGTGAGAACAGTTCAACCTCAACAACTCTTGGGTCTCATATAAAACGAGCCTCGGAGGTCAAAAAGAAGGGACAAGGCCGCAATGTGAAGAGGCAGCAGGAGGACAAGAACGTTAGGAGCACAGCAACGTGGAATTGCAGAGGGAGGAAGCACCTTGGAAGACAAAGTTCAGAGGAGATATTCAAGACACCACAAAGGTTGAGATTTCCTCCCTTCCATCCTCCACCTTCTCTTTGAATGCTCACAGGCTCCACCTCCTCTTCGGGTGTTCACAGGCCTCTCAACGATGCCGTACCAAAACAAAAACAAAAGAACAAAAATACCATGTCGGAGCAGCGCCTCCGATGACCATGCCGGGCAACGTCCCGATGAAACATGCCGGGCAGCGTCTCGATGAACTCATACCGGGCAGTGTCCTGATGACCATGTCGGGCAACGTCCCGATGAAACATGCCGGGCAGCGTCCCGATGACCATGCCGGGCAGCGTCCCGATGACCATGCCGGGCAGCGTCCCGATAATCCATGCCGGAGCAACGCCTCCGATGATTAGACCGGAGCAGCGTCTCTAAAAGCCATATTGTAGCTGCGTGCTTCACCATGCTCGCTCTTAACAACAACAAAGCAAATACAAAATTGATGGGGTTGACGAAGGTGCTAAACGGTTTCAAAGAAATACTAAAGGCCATGCACTAATCTCACAAGCTTTGCTTCTCTCCCAAACTTGAGGCAAGCTCAGTGGGTGCCTATCTCAAAATAAAAGGCAGGGAAGCCAAGACAAAACAATTGAACAAAAGAGTTGCAGGCAAGCATGCAGTTCGTGGCATATAAAAAATATATATATGGTCTAGTTTGGCAAGGTCACCTCCTGGAGAGCCACGTAAATAGCCAAAAGCAAAACAAAACCAAAACATAAAAAGCATGATCAACTTTTGGTTTTGGGGTGGTTGTGTTGCAGACCAAAAATAAGGAGGCCTTAATTACCTATGCATAAGTCAAAACAATTAAGGCTTGTTTAATTGTTGTCCTGGAGCTTTGTTTTAAACATGATTAGTTTAATACAAGGGTGAGAAAGATCAAATGTCGAAGTCAGGATGTGTAGAGACAAAACATGATCATATGTGGGTCTCTCCCAGTCGCACCTGCAAGCAAATGAAGTTGAATTAATTATTGTCGGTGAAAGCATGGATCCAAAAGACTACTTCATCTTCAGATTGAGCTCATAAACACATGTTAGAGCAACTCCAACAGATTCCCTATAGTTTGATTTTTCTCTACTTTAGGGAAAAATAAGCCAGTTTTGCTCCAACAGATTCTCTATAGCTATCCCTATTTTAGGGAAAGTGAGGAAAGAGAAAACCAAATTTCCTATATTTACAGCAAACTCTAAAATTTTAAGGAAGAATATGGAGATTTTAGAGATTGTTGTAAAATGGGGAGTCTGTTGGAGTTGGAGAAGAAAAAGAGGTTAAATCTTTGACTTTTGCTTTCCTATAATACAGAAATTATAGGGAAGCTGTTGGAGTTGCTCTTACTGGCTTAAAAATACAGCCACTGCGCACTAGCTTGTTCGAATTCGCTTTAAGCAAAGTTTAACACCAGGAAGCAATTTCAGAAGCAGAGTGACTGATAAGGAGAAGAAAACCAAAAGTAAAGTTTCAGAATTAAGTTCTTCCTATTTCCAAGTTGAGGCGCCAGGCAATGAAATCTCCTAATTGCTTTGAGAAGTTTATGCTCATCCAAATCAAAGGCCAAGTGTGATCTCACTTCCAGAAGCGGCCTTGTTCCATTTTTGACATCGCCTCCAGTTCGCCTGGACCTGGAAAAGGAAAGAAACAAGTAAAGAAGTCAGAGAAACAAAAGAGCAAAATGTTTAGCTGTTGGGTGCCCATAGCAATCTGCGGCCCAAAACATTCCAAGGCTGCTTTCGGGTTCCAGACGAAAATTTAAAATTGTGACTCAGAGTTTACTCGACATTACGGGTGCCCATATCAAATTTGGGGTCCAAAAGCCTTGATTGGTCCGGACCAAGCAACTTAACCCTCAAGCAAATCCCACGTCCAAATTTGGACCCATTTTAGGAAATCTGCGAAGCTTGACTCTACGAGTGTCCATAGAAAAATTTGATGCCCAAAATAGAAGTTTGATGCACTTCTCCGAATTCTTTTCAAGAAAATTGAGACACGGAGTCCGCTCTGTAAATTGAAGGCCCCCGTATTAAATTTGGGGTCAAGAAAGCTTCATGAATCGAGAAATATGGGCCCGTTGGAAGAATTCAGCAAAGCATGACGCTATGGGTGTTCATTGCAAAATACCCGAGCTTTGGTTTCGTTAAAAATACGTCGGAACCTAAAAAATATATCCTTTTGGTACAAAACTAAGAAAGCTCCAAGCCACGAAAATATGAACTACAATGGTTTGATCCCTTCACAGGGTATGTAGGCAATCTAGCGACCCACTAAATGCAACCACAAATTCAAATCGAATCCCTGACTCCACCAGTCAAATTCAGTCAATCCGAATCTCTGACTCCACCAGTCAAATTCACCCAAACACCAGAAAAATCAAATCATTCCCAAATTACCCAAAAACAAATTCAAGGGCTCTAAACCCTCACAAATATTTCAAACACAAATCCAAAAATAAATGGGTCATCCACCCATTTAAATCTCAAATGTTGGAACTACATGTGGTTTGATCCCGCAAGGGTATGTAGGCAATTGGGAATCAAATAATCTAGGTGCAACCGCATCCCAAACACTATTCCTATTCTAAAAATCCAAGTCTTCCAATGGGTCATTCACTCATTGGAACTCTTGAACTACGAGTGGCTTGATCCCTTCCCGGGTACGTAGGCAACCCATTCCAAAATTCGGGTGCAGCCGCAAAAACAAACAACCGAACATTGGTTTCTTTATAAGTGGAATCAAAGATTGTTTCTCTTGTAACAAGGGGTTGTAATTAAGAGACACATTCTGTCTTGAATGGGTCGGACCCGAAATAATTAAAACTCTATTCTGTTAGTGAATACGAGTGAAATTACGTTGGGTAACATTTTCACTTTGTGCACTTTTAACTCAACATGTGTGCGTACATAACTTCCCACTACCATCATCTCTAAATAACTTTGCACTATTCTCATTTGTAACGTCCCATTTTTCTCTCTTTTCAACTAACTAACAAGACATAAATATTATATTTATAATTTATACATTTTAAAAGAAAAAGATTAAAACTGAAAATCTGCTTTACGCATATGTAGGCAAGACTAGTATATATTAAGAATGCTCGAGGATTGGATTTCACTCCTCAAAGTTGCGTGTATATTCTCGCGCCCTCCTCAAAGAAATTGAAAACAATCGATCTTTAGGGACGTACCATTGAATTACTTGTTCAGAATTCTCACCGACCATCAACATTATTTTTGGACATAGAATGAATGGCATTAGGAGGTGATTGCCCCATTATGCTTGTACTTGCTAATGAGTTGTTGAAGCTAAAATCAGTTCCTCTAGTCGTCATATCAGTCACGTTGGTGACAATACTTACACCGTCCAGTTTTGTTAGGCTGGTGACTGTAGTTAAATCATCAAATTTCCAGTCAGTCAAGTAACCGGGCTTTGAAGTTACTGTTGTCACTTCCATATCTCCTGAAAGCATTCCCACTACACGGGACATGGATGGTCGTAGCATTGGTGATGTTTGAGTGCACAAAAGTCCTATTTTGATTATTCGTTGTGCTTCTTCCTCATTGAATTCAGATAATCTAGAGTCCACTAGTTCAACCTCCCGTCTGTTTTCATGCAATTGCCAAGCCTACGAAGCAAGAACACAATAGTATCATTAAAAATGAAAAATATGCAGAATATAACTAAAAGGCATATAATAATGATCAACCTGTGTTTCAAGGAGTGCTTTTAAAATCATAAAGCAATGAACACATCAAGAGTCAAAAACTGAAAAATACTTGGAGCATTTGTGGCAAGGAAGGATAGACAGGGAGGACAAAAAACAAAGTTCTTACCCATTCGAGAAGATAAGTCATTTCTTCACCCAAACTCGGATCAGAATTTGGCCTACCACTAACAATTTCAAGAGCCAGAACACCAAAGGCAAAGACATCAGTCTTCTCTGTAAGGTGTCCACGCATGGCATATTCAGGTGCAAGATACCCACTGTATCATTGACAATAGCATAACACGTTTGTAAGACAAAAAGGGAATGGAAAACTAATATTTGACAAGAAAATAAGGTGACCGAATCTTGTAAGCATTGTTCCCGCAACATGGGTACTTATGTGGGTCTTTTTCTCATCAAAAAGCTTAGCCAAACCAAAATCCGATATCTTGGGGATGACATTAGTGTCAAGCAGAATATTACTGGCCTTCACATCTCTGTGTACAATTCGAACCCTTGATTCTTCATGAAGATAAGTTAAACCTCTAGCTATGCCCAAGCATATATTAAAACGTGTTGACCAATCAAGATTTAAACATCTCTCTCCTGATTCATGCAATCCATAATAACAAATTCTTTTAGTGCTTTGTATTATATCGCGCATAATGCATAATAAATTAACAGTCTTATTCTCATACCAAATAATGCTTGATCAAGACTGTTGTTCTCCAGATACTCATAGACAAGGAGCCTTTTAACACCCTCAGTGCAGAATCCGTACAACTTTACCAGGTTATTGTGTTGCACAGCAGATATAGTGGCAATCTCAGTTACAAACTGGTTCTTTCCTTGGTGGGATGCTGCAGACAATTGCTTCACAGCAATTACTCTTCCATCACTAAGTGTTCCCTATCAATCAAAATATTATGAAAAAAAAAGTTTAGCAAGATTATTATATGCACATTGTCCAGTATCTGTAGTGAAAACGCAAGTTTAGCAACTAAAGAGTTCGATGGGTTGAATATTGTAATGTTTTAGGATGTCATGATGAGTTTGTCATGGTCTACATTCAAGCATATGAACTAGGTATGTAGAAGTGCAACGCCTGTATCGACTAGTAAACATTAACACATGGATCCTCTTTTATTAGAATAATAACTTACTCTATAGACAGGTCCAAATCCTCCCTCTCCAAGCTTATGAGCTTCATCAAAGTCGTTTGTAGCTGTCTTTAGTTCAGGATAACCGAAAGTAAGTGGTCCAACATCTATCCCATACAGCTCTGCAAATTTAACATAACACACTGTTATGTCTGTAACTGTAAGCCTGTTCTTCAGCCAATCAGTTTCCCTTTTCCTTTTTTTCTTTTTTGTTTTCAGTTAACCATGAAGTATGCATCTACTGAAACACGCTATATGTATCTGACATACAAAGAGTTTGCAATGAAAAAATTAAAATAAAGTTGAACTACGTAGTGATATAGAACAATGGATTCACTAAAACCAAATGATGCAGAACATGGACAGAAATTGAAAGAGAACAAGGGCAATAAAAAGAAGATAATAGATAAAAATTTCAAGAAGAGCAACAGAAAAAATAAGTGAACTTGTGAATATTGGAAATCTTCATCGCTTAATGATCAAAGCCTCAAGGTACTATTACTAAATAAATAGTAAATTCAAAAATTCTAGTCCTAGATAAAAACAAAATAGGTTGAACTTAATTTATGAGCATCTATAGCAAACATAAAATTTAATTGCAATTGCCACAGACTAATGATAGATTTCGTTGAACAAGAAAAGAAGTAGCAGTTTACCTTCGTCATCATCAGGGTCAGACCTTTTTCTTCTTTGAATAAGATAAAAAGCCACAAACAACAGAACCAAAACTACTCCACCACCCACAACAATCCCAACAATCAGCCCAGTTCTATTCTTCTTACTAGTTGGAAGGCTGTTACTGACAGTAGGTATGAAATCTGTACAAAATCTCTTTATTTGATTATGTGAAACCACTTCTGAAAACATCTGAACCTAAACATGCTAAATTGCATCTCAAATTTCCACATTATATTACCCGGTGTAGCACTGATGGCTGCAATAGCAGGTCCATAAGTACCCCGCTCAGGTATACAGCAAGTCCCCTTTCCAGCCCAAAACAGATGGATTTCAAGGTAGTTCTCCGAAACATGAGCCGTGTATGGCTTCTGAACAGCTCCGAAAGATGACATACCTGCCTCCTTTAGTATATCAAAATTCTTTGATACCAGAATGCCCTGAAAAGTAATAAAGGAGGATATTAAGTTTGCTTAGTATGAGAGAGTACAGTGATACTTGATTCACTATAGTTTACCATAGAGATTGGCATATTTAAGATTTGAAATGACTTTGAATTATCGAGGTTTCAGAAATTAATTGAGATGCGAAAGGTAGTCAAAAGGTTATTGTAGTGGTAATGAACTAAACTTCAGGGCTAAAGAAGACATACGTGGTGATTATTGGCAATAGATGGGGAGTGAAGACCATATCAAGTAAGAGCTTGAGTAATTGCATGCTGATTACCTTTGGATCAACTCCATATATCCATCAGATTTTAAAATGACAGATATAATTGATTTGTTATAGAGACTTGGTCTAATTTATTCAATTCAACAATTTAATATACCAAGAGAACCCCAAGTCAACTTCACTAATTCAATAAGGAAAAGTTATCATAAGAGCTCATAACATGGTTTTATATATGAAAGAAAAGTTTAAGATGATACAGACCTGGATATAAATATCAAAAAGACGTCTCCCAAGAAATTTCCCGGTAGTAGCAGCCAGAATGACATGTTCTGCAAACTTGAGGTTCACGGTGTAGTTACCATTCTCAAGCCCCAAGCCAAAGTATCTAATTGATGAAGCAGAGAGCCTTGCAGTCTGGAATAGCACAGAATCAAAAGTATTTGTGAATTGAGATAAGGAGAAACTTGTATACGGAGCATTGGTTCTGCCAGCGAAATATCCGACATTGCTAACTCCCCATCTGGTTGTGCCAGTCACAAAATATGAAGCTGGTCCAAGGGGCTCATTTTCCTTCTCATACACAATCCCATCGGACGAAGACGTAATCTCAGGTCCTCCACAATTAATCCCAAAATTATAATCTGCAGAAAGATGCAAGAGCACATATCAGAGAATGGTCACAAAGGCATTTCAACTTACAATAACAATGGTTAAGGCTTTGACCATACTTACAGATTCCAGGGCCACGATTGCAAGGAAAGTTTCTTTGAAGGCAAGCCAACCCTGAAGGAAGACCACTGAAATAAATATACAAGTAAACACCGAAATGAGTATGGCAGTTAATTTCTGGGTAGCAAGAAATGACCAGATTCTCAGGCCCCCAATTTTCTCACCATGAATAGCTTAATGTGAAATGTGCTCTACAACTAGTCCAAAAGGAAAAGAGAAATATTATTTATAGCTATGAGTTCTTGGCTACAATAATTACGTATGCTAATCATTGAGTGGTTGATACTCATGTCGCTTCTCATGGGAGGGCAAGGGACAAGGGAAGGTTTGGTTAGATGCTAGGTCTGATTTTATATTCTATATAAGTAGAGATTGTATTTCTTAGTGATGACCAAGAAATTGATTTCTAGCTTCCGCATTTTGATATTGGTGCAACACATATCTGGTACTTAGATATGATGATCATTGGATTCGTAGCGGGAACCTGAGTTAAAATATAAGTGAGAAATATTTTCCTTACAAATATAAGTGAGAAATATTTTCCTTACAAATATAAGTGAGAAATATTTTCCTTACAAGATAGATTCAAATATAAGTGAGAAATATTTTCCTTACAAGATATTTAGAGCCTTCATATTCTCAATAAATGCAAGAGAAGAGCTCCCATTGGCATTCGACAAATCACTAATGCGTCTGATATTACATCAGACAGCAAATGGTAAGCTTTTTAGCTGAAAAAATAAACAGAAAGTGACAAGTAGATCTAGATACTCAC
Source organism: Rosa lucieae (assembly GCA_024704745.1). Lineage (NCBI taxonomy): Eukaryota > Viridiplantae > Streptophyta > Magnoliopsida > Rosales > Rosaceae > Rosa > Rosa lucieae. The sequence goes on along the minus strand of CM045493.1, from coordinate 25,532,692 downwards.
AGCTCTTTCATAGAAATCAGATTGGAAAATGCAAATGGTATAGGACCTTCGAAAGAGTTTCCTTGAAACCTCCTAAAGTAAAATATAGTTTAAAACCCATAGAGCCTAACTAAAGGATGAAAATATTGTCAATAAACTGCAACTAAACAAAAGTAGTATTCATTTACAGTATCTTACAAGGTAGTAAGCTTTGACCAATTCCCTACGAAGTCTGGTATCCTGCCTGAGAGTTCAACGTTTCTAGCCCAACTGCAACAAGCAGTTGTACAAATCTCTTATATGTATAAACTATAAACTATAAACCTTCATCATATCAATTAATGCTTTTTTCATTTCTGGAAAATAAACACATTCGTAAAGCTCTTACAAAATCTCCAAGTTTTGTAGATCAGCAAATGTTGGTGGAATCTCACCGCTAACTCCACAACTATCAACGTAACTGCCAAAGTAAACAATAATTAATTGTCATAAACATATTGCTACCTTATGTCCTTTTGTAAATTGACACCAAGCAGTCATTAGAGAACAGATGAATGTTCAAAGTAAATTACTAAAATATGGTAATAGACTGATAATGTAAATAATAGTTGTATCAGTTCCGATTTTGATGATTTTGTACCTATACATCTGCATATACCGACAGTTCACTATCCATTCGCATATAACCAACAAAACTGAGGTTAGAAAAGTTTTGTATGTAGGATCATTTCAAAACACCCACCTGATACCCTCATGCCAAAGCTCTGAAATAGAAATGAACAACATATCAAACTTACAGCTGTTGTAATTTGAATAAATTCCCTAGCTCAGATGGCAGAGAACCCGAAAAGTTGTTTCTCCCAAAAGCCCTACAAAAGTGACAAGTAATTTCCAATTGATATTACTCTTTGGTGCAGATAATCAAGATTAAGTGGTGCAGATAATCAAGATTAAGTGCAAGCAGGTATATGACAATAATACTTGTTTGAATCAAGCAATACAAAGACAACATTGAATAGGGAGACTACTAAATGGGACTATATTGGAAACACGTCTTAATATCTGAAATAAAGAAGATAATATATAAAGAAAGCAGTCATATACATCAAGGTTTTTGCTTTAAATAAGAGTCCACCTGATCAAACTGTCATATAAAGCTACGTTCTCTTGTTTTGAATCACACATTCAAACAAAGTCCCCCTAATCAGTGGTCTGAGGCTCCCAAATGAGAAAACTTACAATGATCTCAGTTCAGTAAGTTGTCCAAGTTCTTTTGGTATCTCGCCTGATAAATCGTTGATGCCAATAGTACTGGAAATTAAAATCAAATAAATGATCATGAACACCAAAATAAATCCATTGAATATAGCATTCAAATAAAATGGTTTAGATGTACATAAAAGTATTGCAAGCCAGTTAGATTTGCAATGGCTGCAGAGAGAGGTCCTGTCAGGGAATTCCTTTCCAAATTCCTACAATACATGAGAGAAATATCACAAATTGGGTAACTAAACTGAGTCCAACTCAAGTACAGGAGTTCAGAGAAAGCATACAGATTGGTGAGGGAAGTCAAACTCCATAACTCGTCTGGAATTACACCAACAACTTCCAAGTCCTGAACTTTCCTGCAAATTCAAATTATGTAAAGCTAAAAAATTGAAGTTCTAGGCAGCGGCACTGAATCAGAAATGAGAGATTGGAAGAGTGAATTACAGTTGGGTAATGTGGCAAATGGTGCCGGATTGATAAGAGCAGTCACATATGATAAAGGGGTTGTAAGCGGGGTCATCAAATTTGGTGGAGTGACTGGTGGAGTCTATGGCAGCTCCACTGCATGGGTCTCCGGTTGTGTTCCATTGCTTTGGATCGGCCCGAATCTTCAATTTCTCAAACACCGAATTCAAAACTCTTGCTGCAACACCAATTACAAGGATTGAAACCTTTATGTTATAAACACAAAAACCTCAATTTGCCAAACCAACCCAAAAAAACAAAGACTGCGCCAAAGTCAAACATATGAGTTTTCCATAAAAAAAAAAAAAAAAAGGGTAACAGAAGGTCAGAAGCTTTTGGCGGGGAAAAGAGGTTAGCAAAGTGGTGATAGATGAAGTGACAAGATTGTCCTGGACCATTTATATGGGTTGTTTTTTCATGCATAGAAGTTATTGTTATGAACTTATGAAGTTGATGACAGTCACTTTTAGCTCCCCTCTTCTGTAACAAGAAAATAGAAAAAGCTGTCATTAGAAAGATTTACACCAGAGAGCTTGTGCTACACCAGAGATGCACAAAAATAAGACCAAAACTGATGGGGAGGCACTTCCTGACATGATTGATTGATAACAGATTGACACAATGCAATGAAAGTGGGTTCAGAGAGGGATCAAAGTAGCAACAAAGTTGAAGAGTCGAAAGACGCACGCTTTTGACTTTTTGAGCTGACAGACATGATGTGTACTTATAAAATATAAAAAAAGAGAGAGACTTGATCTATACCGTACAAAGACTTGTTCTTCAGGTTGACCTGTCACGAGGTGAACATCTGTCCATTCGAAAAGGAGTGAGATTCTAGAAGTACCAAACTCTTCTTAGTGAGCATCGACTGTGACATGGGACCAAGGATGACAAAGCCAGAGGACAACCTCATATCAGTTAGACCTTCTCCGACGGAGTGGTGGAAATCCGACGAATAGTTTTGACAGCCCAAACTCTCCTCCAACCTTTACACGTGAAATGTGACATAAAAGCTTTCCCCTGTCAAATTTGACAGCTTGAACTCTTATGGTCATTTATTTTTTTTATTGTTTTACCGTCTTTCCTTCGCGCCTCTCTCTTCCTACATCTCACACAAAACGCAGAAACTCCACAGAAAGAAACAATCTTGCTACAAAATTTCTTCTCTGTTCTTGAATATCATGAACATGGGTTGAAATTTTTTCAGATTCGTCTTCAGATGCTGAAAATGAGGAATTTTGGAAACTTGCTAATTCATCAACAGATGAAGAATTGATGAATTTGCAGATTATTGCTCTACAAGAGACTGGAAGGAGAAGGCGTACTAATTTCGACCTTGTGGTCACCAATGCCCAGACCAATGAAGGTTGGTTGGATTTAGTTTTAATTATTCCCTTCTTGACTTATTTTCTAATTGAAATATGGGTCCTGGGAGTGTGAGTTGATTGGTAATTTATGATTTTGGGGTTTTCAAAATTAGTTTTGGGTTGTCTTAAATTTTGAGTGATCTTCGGTAGTTATGTACTGATCTAGATTTCAAGAAGGATGTTAATCATGTTATATTGCTACACTGCAGTCACACAATTTGTTCACTAGTTGCCACCATGTGTCTTGAATTTAGAGTGACTTCATATGGAATTATGGATGTCTTCACAATTTTTATTGAATGAACAATGTTTTGTTGGCTGGTACAGAATGTACAAAATTTGGCTATCAAAACTTTAGTGGTGAGTTGGATCATTCTTAGAGGGGACAGGTTCTGTGAGATTAAAATCTGGGTTATGCGAAATGGTTAATCTGACTTTAACTTCCTAGGAAACGCATTTTGGTTCCCGAATATGTGATGCATGGACATTTTTCTGCTCAATCTGATGTCTATAGTTTTGGCGTGTTGAATTTGGAGATAATAAGTGGACAGAAAAATAGTTGCTTTGCTCATTGAGAGAATGTGGACTCTTTCCAAGCTATGTAAAGTTTTCTTTCCTCAAGTGTGGAGAGAATGTGGAGACTCTTCCAAGTTATGTAAGTGAAATGATACATATATAGTTTTGGTGACGAGCAAGAAAACTCCGTCTCTGACTTTATATATAATGCACAAATCAATGCAGGCATGGAAAAGCTGGAGGGAAGGGACACCTTCAAATGTGATAGATCCCACATTGAAGAATGGTTCAAAAACTAAAATAATGAGATGCGTACACATTGGACTGTTATGTGTGCAAGAAAATCTAGCTGATAAACCAACCATGGCTTCAGTTATCCTCATGTTGAATAGCTACTCTCTCAATCTCCCAGTACCCTTAAAACCAGCATTTTTTAATGTATAGTAGCGTCGGATCTAGGAGAAACTTTGTCTCTCTCGAAGTAACTAAAAATGATGATGCTTCATTAATCACTGAAGTAAATCCTCGCTAGAGCTTGAAGATTGATCGATATAACAGCACTTTTTCGATCATAATGTAATTTAATTAGCATCCATCCGTTTGATTCACTTTGGTACTGAACAGGGCGATTCATTCATTTATTGTCTAGATACGTGCTTAAATAGACCTTTGGTATATATAGACATTAATCAAAAAAGAGGGCTACGTCGGTCGCTATTCTGTTGCTTTAAATTGGTTTTGCAGTGGCTCTCATTTGTTTATTAACTTTTTTGGTATCACTTTAACTAGTTCAGTTTGATGGGATTTGGCTCCTCCTTTTGTTATTTCGAATTATAATAGTGACAGTTTAATTCTTCCTCAATTTCATTTTCTTCAGCTAGTTGTATGTTGTGTTTCTATTATGAAGGTTTTGGCTTCGTCTCGCTCTTTCGGTTTCAAAAAGTAGCTCTTATAAACAGCACAGTATGGTATATTTTACAATTTGATTTAATAACAAATCAAAATTTGAAGAAGCTTCGTTTCCTTAGCTTTTTTTTTTTTTGACAAGCGTTAGCCTTTTCTTTAAGAAGTTTCCTACTCTCCTTCATTTACAGGGTTATGGACCAAGATTATGCATTAGCACGGAAACCACGAACTATGGCAAAGAAAAGGAAGAACGTACAAAAGAAAGTCATCGTTCCACAAACACACTACAATTTCAATCCATGGATTATTATCTTTTCTTCCCAAAGATCAAGTCTTGAAAAAGACCTCACTACTCGTCTGTTCGTAGTCCCGTGAATCCAGTCTCCATCAACATTTTAGAACAAAGTTTACTTGTTTTATGAGGTTAATCTTGATCGATTTGGCTAGCTGGACAGACCGAGTAACATGTTTAGAGCTTGATTCAGATTTAGAGCTTCATAGTTTTCCTTCATCGCTTTAACAACGCAATCCCACCATGACAATGGTTTCCTCAGCAACTCTATTCTTCTGTTACTCGCGGTCACTCAATCCCTTCCTCAGCCATCGTTTTCAGCCTATTCATGTTCCAATGGAAAAGGTGACTACACCGCTAATAGTACCTACCAAACAAATTTAGACACCCTTCTCTCCACACTAGTCTCCACCAACGGCAATGGCTATGGCTTTTACAATTCCTCCTATGCCGAAAGCTCATCCAACCAAGTTTATGCAACCGGACTTTGTAGAGGAGATTTCCTGGAGGATGCTTGTCGTAGCTGCCTCAATGACTCAATCCACAAGCTCACAGAGCTTTGTCCTAACCAAAAAGAAGCTCTCGTCTTTTATGACATTTGCATGTTACGCTACTCAAACCGATCCCTCTCTGGCCTCATGGAGGATTCCCCTCCTTTCTATCTCGTGAGTCCAACAAACATAGCATCATCGGAAGTGGAAGGGTTCTTTAAAGAGCTTTGGAAGCTAATCCAAAAATTGAGTAGTGAAGCTGCAGCAGGTGGTTCACTTCGTAAGTTCGCAGTAAACAGCACAACCACTTCAGATTTCAGGACAATATATGCACAAGCGCAGTGCACGCCAGATTTGTCCGAGCAAGATTGCACTGATTGCTTGGTTGGTGCTTATGGAGACATCACAACTTACTGTTACGGGAAGGATGGGGCCAGAATTCTTAAACCAAGTTGTAACATTAGGTATAAGCCTGCTAGCTTCCTCGACCCTGCAAATGTGGCACCACTTCCATCATCGCCACCAATATCTCCGCCTTCACCATCAACCAATACTACAAATTCAGAAGGTACATAAGTATATATGTTGCATTTATGTGTGTGTGTGTGATGATTTTTCCAAATTTGCTGTTCGTCTTTCGTTCATTTTTTGCTAGAGTGATGTTTAAGGCATCTAAAAAATAAACAATTCTATCAGAGTACTGGGTGCAGAAGGTGATTAGCTTCATATTATGAAGCTAAATGGCTAGATCCATCTATGTTATGTGATTTTAAATTTTTAATATATAGTACCTGGCTACCTGCATAACTTTTCGGTTCTGAAACTTTAGTGGATGATAACCAGTAAGAAGTCATTATATAATTTGATAGTCATGGTAATGTATTTGTGTATATAACTGGCAGGATGCTTAACTACAAAAGAATAAGAATTCTAATTTTTGCAGAATCGAAGAAGAGTAATAATTCGCGGACTGTAATCCTCGTGGTTGTGCCAATCACTGTGTCTCTGGTATAATTGTAGGCATCTGCATTTATTTAAGAGCGAGGAAGACAGATAAAAAACTTGATCAAAGTAAGCTTCCAGCTACTGGTCAAACAAAATGAACTCCTCTGACATTTTTATTCTAGCTACTTGATTTGAGCAGGGCCTATTACTGCATGTACTAAGCACTTGGATTTAATTATGTTACAACTCTTTTGGAAACTGATCAAACTTGTTGTATTGCTCTTTAGGCACTGAAGGGGCAGATGAAAGTAGAAGTGCAAATCCTTGCAATTTGACTTTGGCACCATCAGAGTTGCTACAGATGATTTTTCTGAAGCAAATAAACTCGGACAGGGCGGTTTTGGTTCTGTATACAGGGTACGGATACATCAACATATTTAAATGATCATTCATATCAATTATGTGCCAACTTAACTATATATAAGTTAACTATCTGTAGATACCTCTACTAGCAAGGCTAGTTTGCTACCTCACCAAGCATAAACAACACCCTCATGGGATCCAACCGCTACTTGCATCTTGTAGCCTTATGTTCAAGCTATGCTACAGTATCCGGAAGTCGCAAATCCGTTGCCGGGAAGCCACCTTTCCGGCCTTGCCAACATGCCCTCACAAATAGGCTTTCTAGACTAGAAATGGTGGTTACTTGTCCCACATCGAAAACCATGTAAAGGAGATGGCTTCCTTCACCTATAAAAGGAATGCCTCCTCCCACAACTCAAATCGTCACATTAAATCTCATGTAATCCCCTTGGGCCGCAAGGCTCAACACATTAGTGTAACATTCAAGTGGACGTAGTTTCCCGCTAAGGCGGGAGACGAACCACTATACATCTCGTCTCTCTCTCTCTCTCTACAGCTAACTAGAGACCCCCGCGGACTCTAACGTTAACATTGGCGCCGTCTGTGGGAAGCCAACACAAAGGCTTCGTCACTTACCATTGAGTTAAGTCATCTTAACGAAGCTCAAAAGAGTTCTTTCTTCTCTTCTTTGAGTTATCAAAATTGCTCACTGCCATTTTCTTTTTTTCCTTTGAATTATTATATAAACTGCTGGCAAGCATTGCACCCAGCCCTATATCCTTGGCGATAACAAAATTTTTTCAACATAAATTTGTTCCCAGTGCAAGGTTTCAAGTTAAAGAAAAGTAAACACTACACACACTCATAACTTGAGCCGATCAACGCCATTCAGGGCTGATCAAGTTCGGTCAACGTCGAACAAACGTGGTCAACAACAGTCAACGCAAAACTCAAAAAAGAAAAAAAAAACTTGGATGTCAAGCCCCTATGCCAGGATTAGCGGCACACTGCCCCAGCGGCAAATGTTACCCATCTTCGGCGGTAATTAAAAAAAAAATTTGAGGTCAAATCATCTCTGGACACCCAGAGATTTGCTTTGGACACCTAGCCTCCATTTTTGGTCATGTCTAGCGACCTTGCAGCCACACTAGCCTCTCTTCAATCAGCGGCGCCGCCGAACTTCAAGAAAACACAACCAACCAAGGCTTCTGCCGCTGGGTGCCATCGGCGGCAACTGCTCAAACAAAGCTCCGCCACGAGCAAAGTTCAACAAACATCTCCAGCCAATCATTACCACTGACCAAGCCCAGCACTCAATCATTACCACTAGCCAAGAGCTCCGCCGTCCATGATCGGCTGATGTCCGCCGCTAAGAGCAACTGCTAGCCAAGGAGCCACCGTCGAGAGTTCTCCGCCAAAGAACCATCTCTGCCAAAGCTCCGCTGACCACAGCCAGCTGCTAATCCTCCGCCGGCCAAAAGCTCCGCTTAACCACAGGCGAATAGCTCTGCTGGCCAAACGCTCCGCTCCGCCAAACTTTGGAGCTCCGCCGCTGGCTAAAAAACACCGCCAGCCAGGCCTCACCGACAACACCAACCAGCAACACCGCCGGGCACCGCTGTCCATCTCCAACCATCAATCGCAGCTCGTTGAAGTGGCAGCAAGGTTAGCCACCGCCAACTTCAGTCAGCGGCACTTTTTCCGCTCAACTCTATCAGCGGAAAAGCCTCCAGTCAAACCAGCACTCTTCAATCATCATCAGCGGCAAACCATACACCGCTAGGTGCCACAATCACCATGGCTGACGCTCCAGCGCCGACAGTCTCCGCTGAACGCTTCTGCCATGATCTTCCTCTAAGCCACCTCCGCCGGCAAAAGCTCCGCTGCCCCACACATCCTCGCTGGGCAACCCCCGCTGACATCCTCCTCTGCTAAGTTTCACCCACTGGCCAAAGCTCCGATGAGCTTCACCGCCGAACTCCTCCGCTGGGCTTCACAACTGGGTGGTCTCCGCGGAGCACCATGCTCCGCTCCGCCGGACAATCAGCTAGCCAGCTCCGCGGAGCACCAAGCTCTGCTCCGCCAGACAACCCTCTTGCCAACTCCGCCGAGCACCATGCTCCTCTCCGCTGGACTGCTCACCGCCGACTCCTCGCTGCACACCAAGTCTGTCGCTAGCCACAAACACCGCTAGGATACAGCAGCGGCAAAACCTCCGCCAAACAGGTCAAGGGATCAAACCCGCCAAGCTTTCTTCGACAGCTTCATCAGCCAAGCACATCACCTTACACTGCCAAACTTCTTCAGCGGCACCATCGATCTCGGTCAGCGGTAACACCGGCCTCTGCCCGCCACACTCAGGGGCAGCGTAAAACTTCATTCCACTGCAAAACAAAGCTCCAGTCAGCAGCAACTCTGTCCCGCTAAGATCCATCAGCGGCACACTCTTTCGCTACTCTCTGTCAGCGGCAATTTTCTCTTCCGCTAAGATCCATCAAGGGTAGCCACCACTAGTCTTCCTGATCAAACACCCGTCTTGAGGCAGCAAAAACTCACATGACGCTCAATATTCTTGATCAGACACCAGTCTTGGCTCGGGGTTGCCTTCGCGCTCTGATTGCTGGACACTCAGAGCAAAGAGATAAAAAGCTAAGTTTCTATAATTTAATGACATGTGTCCGCCATGTTCTCCTCCTACCAGATAGGGCACCACGTGCCTGCACTTTGCATAACATCAATGCCACTTAGTCCTATAAAAAGCATGATCGTACACATACTAACGCACACGTCGCACTCACCTCCATGTGTTATGATCGCTACACCCAGCCATGGGCATGTAGTATTTTATGTGTTTATTGCTGTGCAGGGACCCTCTATTAGCCTCATACACTATCACGTGCAGCTAATTAATCGAGACGCATATGCTATAGATATTTCAATGCGTATACAGCTCCTTTAGTCAAATCAAAGCATGCTTCTTAAACAAACAAGTACACCAGCTTGTTTATTAAATTGCATGGGCTTGTTGTTTGCCACATCGCATGCCTGCTGCATTTCCCATCATATAACTTTGAATCAAACACAAAGCACCAATTAATGCCACTCTTTTGTCCTCTTCTGGACACTAGCTGATGTGCATGCGTCAAAGACTAGCTCATTAATTATTCATGCTTCAACTAGCATTAGACATCTAAACCAAGACTTGCCGCCATATTTTATTAACCTCATGGACATGGCCTTACTGTGAGTTCTTTAATTATCCTTAATAATTGGTGATGTTTGGTCACAGATCTTGACCGCACAATACATAAGATCTCAGATTTTTGTTTCACATGATTCAAATAAAGTACAAATTTGCACATGGGCATGCTTATGAAATTCAAGCGTGTAACCATAAATTGACATTGTGCGTATATGTGAGATAGCAATTGTATAGAATTGTAGCATTTTTAACATCGAAACATGAGACTATATATATACACATGCTTAATCAATTAAACTACATGGATTAGTTACTAATCATCTATCTTGTGTTAAGGAGGTATAATCACCGAACACCTTTCAAGTTGGCAAAACCATCATCCTTCTACTAAGAAACTTCGCCAAAACAACATGGGAGCGTCATGCTTGGACAACTCCAACATGATTTGGGTACTTATACCAATTTCTCCTCCAACTCGCTCCAAATCGGCATAAGATAAGTAACATTATCTTATCTTTTCCGCTCTTGCGATTAAGCTATTGCCATGTCTATACATGTCTCTATGACCCTTAAGCATGCCTACAAAATGTTATTAGCAACTTTACTACAAGTACATGCTACACACATACAAGCTTAAATGCACTTTCATGTGACATGCATCTAGAAGCTTGTGACACTTACGACTTAATTAAACATGCTCAGATAAACGACTTGCTCGGGTTACGACTCGCTTGGGTATCGAGTATGGCCACGACTTGCGCTTGGGCCACGCCTCGCATGCTTGCACAGCGCCTTCACACTCAACTACACCCAACTTGCTCGAACAACCCAACTTGCTCGATCATGTCCAACATGTTTTACTTAAGCCCCAAGTTCACAAACGCTTCATTCTATGTCACCGGGACTACTCCCACAAAATTACTTTGGACACCCATTACACTTGCCACTATCTATTGTGCGTGTTATATGGCCATAAGATCCACATATACAACTACCAATATTTTACATGTTCATACACATTAATGGAATATTGAGTTCTTCTACCATTTGTTGTTTGCAACAAAATGAATTCTTTTCTCATTCCATTAATACGAGCGGTAACCAATACAACAAGCATTCTACATATGCGCATTTTTGTCTCATTGTGTAGGTTAAAGGAGTCCCTTCTTGCTTACGGAGCTCGGGGACTTGTAGGGGCTAGGCGCCTCTCGGACATTGTTTATGCTTGATGACTTCATGATTATAACTCCCCAACCAAGAAGCTCCTCTTACTCGGGGACTTGTAGATACCTCTACTAGCAAGGCTAGTTCGCTATCCCACCAAGCATAAACAACACCCTCATGGGATCCAACCGCTACTTGCATCTTGTAGCCTTATGTTCAAGCTATGCTACGGTATCTGGAAGTCGCAAATCCGTCGCGGGGAAGTCACCTTTCCGGCCTTGCCAACATGCCCTCACAAATAGGCTTTCTAGACTAGAAATGGTGGTTGCTTGTCCCACATCGAAAACCATGTAAAGGAGATGGCTTCCTTCACCTATAAAAGGAATGCCTCCTCCCACAACTCAAATCATCACATTACATCTCATGTAATCCCCTTGGGCCGCAAGGCTCAACACACTAGTGTAACATTCAAGTAGACGTACTATACATCTCGTGTCACTCTCTCTCTCTCTCTCTCTTTCTAAAGCTAACTAGAGACCCCCGCGGACTCTAACGTTAACACTATCCTATATTTTCCTTGGATCTCCTATTTTTTACAAAAACTTTCTCAGGGTAAGCTTCCCAAGGGAGAAGAGATAGCAGTGAAAAGGCTCTCTATGGATTCTAGACAAAAATGATTTAGAATTCAAAAATGATGTCTTACTAGTGGCTAGGCTTCAACACAGAAATTTAGTTAGACTTCTCGGTTTCCGCTTAGAAGGAAATGAAAGGCTTCTTGTCTATGAGTACCTCCCTAACACAAGTCTTGATCACATCATATTTGGTATGACCGACTTCTGCATTTTCTTCAACTTCAAAAATCTACTATAGAATTTTCATTGTGTAACACATCTAACAAACACTATAACAGATCAAATCTGTTAAAGAATATTTGATTCATGTGTGTCTTACCAAATTAGGATTACTTTATATTGTTGTAATATGAGATAATGTTCTAGATTTCTAGTTCTAATTAGAATAGGATTCCTTGTACTCAAAGATTATGTACTTGTATCCTCTGCAAATATAGGCTCCTATTATCAATGAAAGTTACAACAATTTCTCTCTACAATCTTCTCTCAAATCTCTTACTCTAAAACACGTTATCAGCGCGAGTCCTAACCTTACATCAGAAGCCAAAAACTCTTTTCTTCTCTCCTCTTGCCCTGAAACCCTAGAACTGTACCCAAGGATCACCTCATGCGCGCCACCATCTCTACGCACGATTTTGGGAAGAAAACCAGAAGACTACAAGAAAAAGAAGACCAAGAAAATCAAGCATCAAGAAAGCACCATGTTTTAAATTAATGTTCCTGCTTTCTGTCTTTAATATTCTTTCTTTTTCTTCAGGACTTGCAATCAACTAATCAAACTATCAGGACGACAAACTTTTGAATAACACAATGACTTGAGAAGATTTGAAATTATAATGTTGACACAACTTGTAAAGCTCACAAAAGTTGCAGGTTAAATTTCCACATGAAGGACCTTTCCAACCTAATTAGAGTCCTCTGCAAGTGTTAATATTAGTATTACTAGAACATTGCTATTCCAGACTGCTAATAATTGAGCCCAACATAGAAAATCTAAAACAATTGATATGTGAAACAAGTACGGAACCTTCTTTAGAGACATCTCAAACATAGTTAAAACAAACCTCTTCAAAAGTTCATTTGAGCAAAGACTAGAAGAAACTTTTTCCAGACTTTACTTAATATTGTGCAAACAAGTGAAAAATCATTTGGCCACTATGCCAAGTATCAAACTCTCATTAAATGTTCCTTCAATTCAGTCGCACTGAGACTTGTGTTAGTACCTTATACCTAAATGGAAATTTACATCGACAATAACTGATACTTGCAGATAAGATTACCTAAGGTGGATGAGTGTATCTACTAAATTTGAATGCATACATCATATGCAGAAATGTATGTGCGTTTACACCACTCAATGACATATTTCACTCTTTCTTTCTTCCCCACCACACAACAAAATAGAAGGAAAAAGAAGAAGAAGAAAAAAGTACTTGTTAAACACTATAAGACAGAAAAAGGAGACTATGGGACAAGGATGCATACTTGTTAGTTGCCGGAGCATTCCAGGAAGTGAACTATCCCATGATGAACAATACCAGCCCATGCATGAAGTCGGTGGATGGGTCATCAGGCAACCCCAACAGCAAAAGAGTTGCAAAAGGAATGGCTGATCCTACACTTATCTGTGAAAGAACTATCCTCCCAGCATTGGGAAATGGTTTTTGATGCGGGAAGCGTGAACACGGTAGTAAGAGGCTTCGTCAAGCGTCGAAAGCCATATGAGATGAGCTAGAATCCACTAGCAATTACGGACACAACCGTAAGAAATATAGAGAAACTTCTCTAACATTTGGTGTTTTTTTATTGATAACTTGAATGAAAATTACAATCTAAGAGGTGCCTTATATAGGGCACATAGAATAAACCTAATACAATTAGAAAATATAAAGAAAAATTTATTGTAGACTAAAAGTAGGAAACCTAATTAAACCTGATTAAATAAAAATCGGAAATAGAATCCTAAATACTAAAGAACATTACGCTTGGAATACCAATCAAGATTTTGCTCAAGAATCCCGATATATCCAAAAAAGTAATTTATGATTAATTCCATCATTAAGAAGCCAATTTGAAAACCAATTTCCAATATTCAAATTATTCTTCTTAATGTGAAGACGCTTCTTTCTTTTCAAGATTTTTTGTTGAAATTGGCTAAAATCTTGTCCTACATCAGTCTCCTCCACTTGGAAAGAACTCGACCTCGAGTTCCTCTTGTATGTAGCTCGATCATTAGTAGGAATAAAACATGATAAGCCATCAACTTCAATATTCTTGAAATTAAAAGGTATCATCATGAATCCAATACCGTAGACAAGTTTGGAATAAGCATCTTGAAACCTGAACTCCTCCACTTGAAAAGGAATGGGCATTGACTTCTCCTTGGGTTGATCTTGAACACAATTAGGCATGCATGACATGGATATCGATGTGATAAATGAATCAGCTTCCTTGTCCTTAATGAGTTTCTCTTCAATCTTCAAAGTGGCTTCTTCATGTTCCTTTTCACACAACTCAGGATGGTCATTCTTGATGTTCTTCCTTCCAAGCTTGATTTTAATTTTGTGTGACTCCCACCTAAATAAATATGTGTTGGCTTTGCAATACCCACCTTTGACGCTTTCATGCCATGGTCTTCCAAAAAGCACATTAGTGTCGTCCATGTCAATCACATGACAAGTAATCTCTTCTTAATGATGTAAGATAAGAATTGGCCTGGTTTAGCCGGAAAACTAGAAAAATAAAGAAGCGGCATGGAATCAAGAAGAGTGATTGGAAAATAGGTAATTCACGCATAATGAGGTTACTAGCCTCTGCAATATCCAAGAAAATTTGGTTTTTGTTTTAGGGAATCAGAAATTGAGAGAAATTTACTGTGTATTCTCATTTATAATAGGGGCCTCTTTATATAGAGGATTACAATGCATAGAATCTCAATCATACAAGGAAAGTAATTCTACATTGATTAGGATTCTAGATCCTTCTAATTAAATCCTATTACCACTAGGTCAAGTAACCTAGAGTTTGGGCTAAACACAAATTAGGATTTCCTTGAACACTTCCCCTTGTGTTGCCCAAACGCGGTGCTTCTCTCGTTTCCTCATTAAAAACCTCGCTGAGTAACAAAAACCCAGTGGGACAAAAATAACCTCGGTCGAAGGGGAAAAAGAGCACAACACACCCTTCACGATTCGAGATGAACATGTAAACATCTCCCCCTGATGTCTGCGCCTCCCCCTGATGACTACGATCATGGGAGTTCAGATAATTTCCACAAGCCAATTCTTGCCACATGTTTCTCGAACGTGGATTTGGGCAATGACTTAGTAAATAGGTCTGCAACATTGTCTTCAGATCGAACTTGATTCACTTTGATCTTGAGGAGCTTCTGTTGTTGCTGATTATAGGAGAATTTGGGCGATATATGCTTGGTGTTGTCGCCTTTGATATAGCCTTGCTTCATTTGTTCAATGCAAGCAGTATTATCCTCATAAATGCTCGTTGGCTCATCTGTGGTAGACTTTAGACCACAATTGCTTCAAACATGCATAACTATGGATCGAAGCCATATACATTCACAAACTGCTTCGTGAAGAGCAATAATCTCTGCATGATTCGAAAAGGTAGCGACTAAGGTCTGCTTTATAGACCTCCAAGATATCGCGGTCTTTCCCATGGTGAAAACATAGCCAGTTTGGAAGCGACCTTTGTGTGGGTCAGAGAGATACCCAGCATCAGCAAAACCTTCCAAAACAATTATATCGTTTTGGGATGGGGAGAGGGAACGCACTCCACCATGTGTAGCGTCCCTGTCATTTGATGGGTCTGAATCCATCTTCTCTCTATAGGGATAGAACAAGCCCATATCAATCGTACCACTCAGGTATCGAAAGATATCTTTAACACCAGTCGAATGGCGTCGTGTTGGCGCAGACCTATATCTAGCTAACAAGTTCACAACGAATGAGATGTCCTGTCTTGTGCATTGTGCTAAGTACAATAATGCGCCTATTGCACTTAGATAGGGCACTTCTGCCTCTAGCACTTCTTCATCATCATCTTTTGGATGAAATGGATCCTTCTTCAGATCAAGACTATAGACGACCATTGGGGTGCTTGAATGCTTAATCTTATCAGTGTTGAAACGCCTAAGCATCTTTTGGATATAAACTGATTGATGAATCAGGATACCATCTCTATGGTGCTCAAGTTCCAAACTGAGGCAAAACCGTGTTTTCCCAAGATCTTTCAACTCAAACTCGGATTTCAAGTATTCAACGGTTTCCCTTAACTCTTTAAAGGTGCCAATTATATTCATGTCATCGACATAAACCGCTACTATTGCAAATCCAGAACTTGTCCTTTTTATGAACACACATGGGCATAGTTCGTTGTTAACATATCCCTATCCAATGAAGTAGTCACTTAGACGGTTATACCACATCCGTCCGGATTGTTTTAATCCATATAGTGAGCGTTTCAATCTAATTGCAAACGCGCTCCGTGGTTTAGAGCCACTTGATTTGGGTAACTGAAGTCCATCTGGGACCTTCATGTATATTTCTGTATCTAGATCCCCATATAGATACCCAGTAACCACATCCATAAGCTGCATATTCAGTTTTTCGGAAACTACCAAATTGACAAGGTAGAGGAACGTTATGACGTCCATTACGGGAGAATATGTCTCCCCGTAGTCGATTCTAGGGCGTTGTGAGAAGCCTTGCCCCACAAGGCCAGCTTTGAACCTTACAATCTCGTTTTTCTCATTATGCTTTCTAACGAATACTCATTTGTGACCAACTAGTTTGGTGTTGGGCGGTATTGGCACAACTGGTCCGAATACTTTTCTTTTCGTTAGAGAATCAAGTTCTGCCTGGATCACATCTTTCCATTTTGGCCAATCATCTTTCCATTGGCATTCATCAACAGAGCGTGGTTCGATGTCATCGGCCTCAATAATCTCATGCGCCACTGAATACGCGAATACATCATCAATGATGATGGAGCTTCTTTCCCACGTCCCATGTACACTAGTGTAATTTACAGAGATCTCTACATTCTCAGGAATAAGTTCTGACATTGAGACGTCCCCCAATGATGTCTCTTGGACATAACCATAGTCCAGAACATTCTCATGGGACGGATTTGAGTATCAATGATCAAATGATTTGTTTGTGCCTCATTTGCTCTCTTTCTAGGGTGAGTACCCTTCGAACCAATTGGTCTACCGCGCTTCCTTGCGGGACCTGTGGCCATAGACGCCACATCATTACCATGTTGGGCAATGGCGCCATCTCCTGGTGTCACAGGGGTGGCGTGATGTCCAGTATTTGGGACATCAATCCTTGCAGGCATGTTTGCAGCAGGTATATGTGATCTCGTCACTTTAGCAATATCAGAAAACGCATCAGGCAGAGTATCTGCTACATTCTGGAGCTCGATTATTCTTCACACTTCAAGTTCGGACTGTACGATACGGGGATCGAGATGAGACATAGTGGGGACAGACCACGACAATTCCTGTCGTTCCTGTTGAACATCTATGTTCTTATCTCCCCCTAACGATGGGAAGACTGTCTCATCAAAGTGACAATCCGCAAATCTAGCGGTAAAGAGATCGCCTGTCAAGGGTTCAAGGTAGCGGATGATAGTTAGAGATTCATATCCAACATAAATGCCCATTCGTCGTTGTGGACCCATCTTAGTACGCTGTGGCGGCGTAATAGGCACATAAATAAAACACCCAAAAATGCGTAAGTGCGAGTTATCAGGCTCATACCCAGTCACTAGCTATAACGCAGAATCAGATTGGGTTGTAGTGGGTCGTAGACAAATTAGTGTCGCTGCATGCAATATTGCATATCCCCAAGCAGAAACAGGGAGATTGGTGCGCATAACCAATGTCTGAGCTATCATCCGTAGTCGTTTGATAGCGGCTTCTGCGAGACCATTTTGGGTATGAACATGGGGAACTGGATGCTCTACGTCAATCCCCAGTGACATGCAATAGTCATCGAACATTTTCGATGTAAACTCCCCAGCATTATCAAGTCGAATTGACTTAATAGGATGGTCAGGGTAGTGAGCCCGTAGACGGATAATCTAGGCGAGGAGTTTAGTATAAGCATCATTTCGAGTGGACAACAGCACGACATGTGACCAGCATGTCGACGCATCAACCAATACCATAAAATATTTAAAAGGTCCGCATGATGGTTGAATTGGTCCACAGATATCCCCTTGGATTCTCTGTAAGAACGGAATGACTGTTTTGGGATCCTTTGCGTAGGACGGTCTCGGTCCTAGTTTCCCGAAGGAATAGGCTTTGCAAAATGAGCGAGAGGCCTTAGAAGTAACCAATGAGAATTTTGGTTGGGCCTGAGTGTTCGTAACGCTATTAGAAGCAAAATGTGTGACTACATCTCCCATTATGGCATTAGAGCCATGAAAATTGGTGTGTGTGGCATCATGGCCACCAAGAGGAACAACCATGGCATCATGCTCATGGTTGGTGCCAATGATGGCGTCATCACATGGAACTTGGGCAGCCCTAGGGCGCCCTAAGACGGCTGCAGCGCCAGATGCTGCAATTGTTGCGATCTTGCTAATTCCAGGGATCAATTTTCGATCCTTGCTTCTTCTCACTCTGAAGAATGGATGTTCGTGTGAAGTCTTTAATATACGGAGCATCATATCACGACCAGGGTGTCCTAGTCGATCATGCCAAAGCCAATATGTGTCAGAATCCAAGAGATCTTCTCTTATTACATTATTGGATTCAATAGGTCGAATTGT
The DNA here is from genome assembly GCA_024704745.1 of Rosa lucieae. Lineage (NCBI taxonomy): Eukaryota > Viridiplantae > Streptophyta > Magnoliopsida > Rosales > Rosaceae > Rosa > Rosa lucieae. Next base: position 25,514,303 of record CM045493.1, on the reverse strand, counting down.
AGTGACATAGAGTCCACTAGATTGACACATAAGCTTCTCTAAGATGCGCTTTCATCCGCAATCATTAGAGGTGATGCAAAGGAACTTTTTTCCGTTCTCATTATGCGTTTCTGCATGGAATCCGTTGGCTCTTATATCTTTAAAGCTCAATAAGGTTCGATTTGCCTTAGGAGTGTAGAGAGCTTCAGTGACTTTAATCAAGGTGCCATTTGGCAAAAGGAATTGGGCCATTCCATGTCCTTGAACTAAACCTGATGGCCCAGCCATCGTAGTCACAGAGGAATATGTAGGCAACATCTCTAAGAATAATTGCCTATCTCGAAGAATGGTGTGCGCAATCGCACTATCCGCAAGACACTGTAGTTCATCCATTCCTAAAAGAAAAGCTCATAATTAAAAAGGAGTCATAAAGAAAAGAACTCAACTTTTATTAATAAGCCAAACGGAATTACATCATTGTTTCTTTTGACTAAAGAAAATCTAATCCAATAAACTAGTTAATGCAAAACAACGATAGTCGTCTAACTCCTTTCGGTAATTCCAATGTAAACGTGACCAGGTGAGTAGAGAGATGTCGGTGGAGCAAATCTCATTTAAGTACCACTTATCTCAAAACATTCCTAGACATCACACTTACATTGAGTACACCTACTTTGAAGAAAGACTAATACCATTAGCATCTACTATAAAAATAATATGGCAATTGCCTACATCTCTTGGAAAATAAAAAGACTTAATCAAAATCACCAGTTTCTGGGTCTTGATTCTTGAAGTCTTCCACCTTTAGATCGAGATCTCCATCTTGATCTTCTTGTTCCATGTAATTTGTCTCCCTTGCTTCACGATACATTTTGTATGCGTTTGCAACATTCTGGGATGCTCTACATGCCTTTGCCCAATGTCCAGTTGATCCACATCTGAGACAAGCATCATTATGGTTAGGTTCCCTTGATCGAGGCGCCTTGCGAGTGCTATGCGGACGGTTATGGCCTTTGGTGGCGTCACCACCATAACCGGAGGCTTGGCCTCTCTCTCTCTTCACATGTTCACCTCCACAGTTCCGTGCACGCCTATCTTGGCGGTTTCCTTCCTCTTTAGGGCGAGTATATGGACCAGAACGTCCAGAATTATCCCTATTCTTAGAGTTTCGCTCCTTGCATCCTCCCTTGGGGGCGCGACTATAATTAGACTCCGGATTTGACTCGGTTACCACGTGTCTAGAGTTATAGTTCTTCACAAGTATGTTGTCTTGCTTTTCAGCTACGTTCATGGCACCAATTAGCTTATGAAATCTTGTGATGCGTCTAGCATTGACATCAATCTGATAGTTTTTGGCTACCATCAATGCAGAGACGGGGAAGGTGGAGAGAGTCTTCTCGATCAACATCGTATCAGTGATTTTCTGTCCACAAAATTCCATCAAAGACTTGATACGAAGTGCTTCTGAATTGTAGTCAAGTACAGACTTGAAATCACAGAAGCGGAGGCTATACCATCTCACTTCTAAGTCTAGAAGCAGGGAATCACGGACGTTGCCAAAACGCTGCTCAAGTTCTACGCATAGTTTTCTTGGGTCTTCCTCATTGAGGTACTCATTCTGGAGCGCATCATTCATGTGCCTTGTCATGAGAATGATGGCTTTTGCTTCATTAGCCTCTCTCGTAGCTCTATTTGCTTCAAAAGAAGCAACTTGTTGAGGAGTAAGCACGTCCTGACTTGGCTCTTGGATCGTATTCAGGATCCTATCAGCTTTAAGATGCTGGCGCACATCACGGACCCACTTGTGGTATCCTGGCCTATTGTCTCTAGTGGAGCGAAGCTCAACTTGTTCAGGTTACTCATCCTGAAAAACAACAAGAAAGTAAGGTTAGTTTCGGAGCGAAAAAGGCTACCACGAAAAACTAATAAATTTCTGAGCGTAGTCGCTTCCAAGAAAATCCGATTCTAAGAGGGGTTTTGGATTAGATAGAAACAATGATGTATGTGATCAATCGTTTTTCTTCTCAACAAACTCTAAGTTTGGAGGAATCTACAAGCTCCAAGCTTGGAGTTAGCATGAACCCCGACAGTTCTGCTTTTGGTCTCCTTTATGAAGAAGAAAGGGGGGTAGAAGAAGGGATGTTGGAAGTCCCCGAGAAAAAGAAGAAGAAATTGAAAAACTTCAAAAACGGGAACTTTTAGAAAAGTTTACCTTGAAAATTGGCTGGAAATTTTGACTGAAAAAAGTTACTGTAGATGGCCGGAAAATTGTGCCGGAGGTCGCTAGAAAAGTGGTGGTCGGACGGTGATCGTCGGTGGCCGAAGCAAAGTTGGTGGTGGCTGCAGGCAGAGGTGGCAGAGGTGGCAGAGCCTTGCAGGGCTTGTGCGGAGCTGCTGCAGGGCTGCTGCGCGGCTCTTGCAGGTGTCGGTACGTGCGCTCTGGGCTTCTCTGCAGATGTCGGCAGCACTCAACAGGAAGTATGTAGGGCTCTCGGCAGATGCTTGCAGGGCTGTCAACAGAGGCTCAGCAGCACTCAGCAGATCTCGGGAAGGTCGTGCAGGGACCTTGACTGGACTCGGAAGGTGCTTGCAGAGGGCAGGGGCCAGTCCGATTTTTCCGACGACCGATTCAGGGGCTTTCCGGCCTGTTCCGGTGGTTCCGCGCTGGTTCTGCGTTCCTTGAGGCTAGGGCTTCAATATGTGGGATGGTGGATGTTGGAATTTGAGGGCTACGAAATTAGGGTTTCAGGGTTAGAACTTCGTGTTGATAACGTGTTTTAGGGAATTAGAAATTGAGAAAAATTCGTTGTGTATTCTCATTGATAATAAGGGCCTCTTTATATAGAGGATTACAATGCATAGAATTTCAATCATACAAGGAAAGTAATTCTATATTGATTAGGATTATAGATCCTTCTAATTAAATCCTATTACCACTAGGTCAAGTAACCTAGAGTTTGGGCTAAACACAAATTAGGATTTCCTTGAACAGTTTTGGACTTTTCAGGTTTTTCGTGCAAAAAGTTAGGTTCTAGATTGTGAATCAGATTGGAGTAAATTTTGGCCAGAATGTCCGTTTGAGACCCATGATCCCTTTCTGGAATGGGAACGATGAGATCTTCAAGACTCACTTTGGTGAGCCCTAACAGATTTAGGCCAAAATATGTCGTTTTAATTATCCGATTCGGGATTTAATATTTTTAGGCTAGTTTTATATTTGTTTTAGAATTCTTTTATTTTAGGTTTTTAGTTTCCTTTTTAATTTAGATTCTTTAGGATTTCTTGATAGGTTATGATTTAGGGTTTTGGATGCCTATATAAGCACCATCATGATTTGTATTAGAATCAGTTTATCACATCAAATTTAATAAATATTAGAGATTTTTCTCTTTCTTTGGTGGATTCCAGAACTATGTTTTTTAGGGTTTATCGCTTGTAAACCCAGGTTACTTCCGACTGCGTCAGTTTTGCAAGGACATCCCCTATTTTTCCTCCAAAGAGACTTCCAAGTGAGGCGCCAATTATAAATATGGTCCAAAGAACTGCCGTTTCTTTGTGGGAGAAGCCAATAAGCTCCAACCACAAAGGAGCGCACAAATGACAAACCTGACCAGAGGAATGATCCAAAGACACCCTGAGCAATGAGTATTTGAAAAGTTGGGATTCTGATAACTGACTTGGATTCTTTAATCAGGTTCTTCACTTCTTCTGAAAAAGTACACAGCATTTCATCTTTAGTTGTACCATTGTTCTCTATATAGTGCGGATCATTAGCGAAGAGGCGAACCAATATACCGACTATGACACTAATAAGCCCAACCAGATGGAAAGCAATTCTCCAACTATCTATACCTATTACTGAAGTGGAGGCTATTAGTATAGAAAAAAGACCACCTATTATGGAGCCTAGATTTCCTGTCAGTTGTAACCATCCAAATGTTGTACCATGGTTGTTATCATCTGTTGAGTCAGCAACAAGTGACTGAATGGCAGGAATGACTATGACAATTCCAATACCATTTAAACCTCTCGAAATAGCAACCTAATAACCAAATCAGACAACTAAATATTGAATTATAATATGGAATCAAGTAAATGAAACAGGTTCTTATGTCAGAATGGTAGAGTTTAAAATACGAATACAACCAATGCAATGTTCTGCGTACATGAAGAAGCCAGCGAGAAAAGTGGCGGCAGCCCATAGAAAGATAAGCACCAAGAGCAATGACATGGGCTCGGTTGTGACGCGTAGCAAGATAAGTAGCAAGTGGGTAGTAGGAAGATTGGACAATGGATCGAAACAGAGTCAGAGAGCCCAACCCAGTTGGGTCTGTGTGAAGAGAGGCTCCTACTTTTTTGTAGGCTCCAGGCAAAAGGGACTCATCAGCTCGCTGCATAATACTAGTTAGATTGACCAGCACTAGTGTCATAGTCTCTGGTTTCGTGGCTATCTCTGTTTGCACTAAACACAGAGGACTCTGCCAAAGCCCAAAACAGAGGAAGACGAATCACAGATTGGGAGAAGACGAGAGGTCACATTTTTGGTTGACTTGGAACGAGGTTGATGTGGGACCTAGTAGATCTGGGATGTTTGACACATGTAGGGTTGGGGTTTGATAGGTTTAGAATGGAGCGGTGGAGATTTGGAGCTTGCATGTTCTTATTGAGACCAATCTGGAAATAGTAAAAGGTTGCATTTGATGGAAGGAAAGGAGAAAGTTTTGCATGCAAGAAGTTCGGGATCTGCTTAATTTTTACACATTTTGAAATTAATTTTTCTTAATTTACCTTAATTTGTGCTTATTGAGTTTATTTATACAGTAAGAAAATTTACGGGATGACAAGGCATTGAGCAATAGTTTTTGAGTCGGCCTCATGGCCTGTCTGACACATTATAAAATGGATTAATTTCAGTTTACCCCCGTGAGGTTTGGGGGTATCATCATTTCACCCCCTCTACTTTCAATTTTGAATTTTTACCCCCTGAATTTTCCAATTTCAATCAGCCGTGTCCAATTTCTACTATTACGTCCAAATTGGACGTTAAGTTTGACTTTTGAGGGCTAAAATGGTCATTTCAACATTAAAAAATTTTAAAAATTTTAAAAATTTTAAAAATTTCTGTTTTTTTTTTTTTCTGTTTCTTATTTTTTTTTCTTAAATTTTTTTTTTCTGTTTCTTCGTTTTATTTATTTTTATTTTGTCTTCAACGATACACCACAAGCTGGTCTATGATATTTGTGACATATCTCCAATAAAGTGAAGAATTTAGGATATATCCCCAATAAAGTGAAGAAATATCTGTAAAAAATAATTTTACACTTTATCTGTAAATAAATATATGTAAAAAATGATTTTACACAAATATTTCTTCACTTTATTGGGGATATACAGATATTTACAGATAAAGTGTAAAATCATTTTTTTACAGATATTTCTTCACTTTATTGAAGATATATCATAAAATTCTTCAATTTAATGGAGATATATCACAAATATCATAGACCAAAAATGATTTTACACAGACATTTCTTCACTTTATTGGGGATATATCCTAAAATTCTTCACTTTATCAGAGATATATCACAAATATCGTAGACCAACGAGCGGCTTTCAACCACCTAGAGTATTTTTTTTGTTTTTGTAAACCTATTATAACTTGTGGTGTATAGGTTGAAGACAAAATAAAAAATAAATAAAAAAATAAGTAAAAAAATAAGAAACAGAAAAAAAAAAAAAAAAAAAAACTAAAAAACTAAAAAACAGAAGAAAAACAAATTATTTTTTTTAATTTTTTATGTTGAAATGACCATTTTAGCCCTCAAAAGTCAAACTTAACGTCCAATTTGGACGGAATAGTAGAAATTGGACACGGCTGATTGAAATTGGAAAGTTTAGGGAGTAAAAATTCAAAATTGAAAATAGAGGGGGTGAAATGATGACACCCCCAAACCTCAGGGGGGTAAACTGAAATTAATCTTTATAAAATACATGTTATAAAAGAGAGTCATAAAAAACTACAAGTGTCACACTCTTTAGTAACACATGAATGTCATCGTTAGTTGCAGTGAGACACGAGAAATAGCAGAGTAGCTTCATGAATGATGGGATCATCTCTCCTTCAAGTTTTTTAAATTTTTTTTTTAACAAAATATATATACAGTCCTTCTTGGCTAAGGATATCCTTACCTAAGCTTAGGTATGGATTTCCAGTTTTTGGCCACTTTTCGATCATATATTCACATTTTAACCTTTCAGTTTTTAGATCTTAATGTATAGATCATCTTTGCAAAATTTCAACCAAATTGATAATCATTAAGGTATTTAAAACTGCAAATTACTACAATATACACTAACGGTTCCGGTTCTACAGATTCAGTTTGTTCTTGTAAATTGCAAATTTGGATGCCTTAACGATCATCAATTTGGCTGAAATTTTACAGAGATGATCTATACATTAGGAACTAAGAACTCAACGTTTAAAATATGAATATATGATCGAAAAGTAGACAAAACTGAAAATCCGTTCCTAAGGCTAAGGTAAGGACACATCCTTAGCCAAGAAAATTTGAATATATATATATATATATATATATGTTATAAAGTAGAAAGAAGATGAAGAGAGAATAGTTTGGGGGAAGTAGAAGTATTTTCATTCAGTCTCATTAACCTCCTTTATATAGAGGTAGGGTTTACATCAAAATACATAACTAATGAGTATTTATGTGGACAACCATATAAATAATAATATTTACAACAATACACACACACACACACACACACATATACTATTATTAAGAGGACCCATTTTATTAGTTAAAATGAGCATGAAAAGACATAAAGACTCCCACACCATATATTAGTTTCAAATTATTTTTAATATTTGAAGGTTATTAAAGTAAATAACAAAATACTAACAAAACAATTAAAAGAATAAAAAAATATTTAATAACTACTCATATGAGATATTTTTCCATTAACCCTATATCTACGTCGATAACTTCTCACTACCATCATCACAAGATAACTTGTCATGCCCCTGATTTTTAGCACAAATAAAAATCGATATATAATCTCATAATTATACATGTGTGAACGTTCAGTCATCAATACAAAATACCTGGAATCATTTTCCGTTTAATCCAAGTACATACTGATGCCCTGAACCCTCAATGTCAATAAATTACACGAGTTTTACGAATTAAATTGTCAACAACAAAATAAAACGTAAATACTCCTCAGAGTTAACTACACAACGGAAGTCCCTATCAATGGTAAAGTCACACAATTGGCTTCCTACTGTAATGCTGCCAGCACGCAACCTCAACTTCAGCCACGATTACCCTGACCTGCAGAACTAACCCCTACACCATTTGAATGGTGCACCGGGTTGCCACACAACAAATCCGGTTAGCTTTTGCAAGCCCGTATGAGTAACTCAAATAACTCATGCAAAACACAAAATAGATCCATGCAAATCACGAGATAAACTCACACCAATCACGGGATAAACCCACACGAATCACATTTCAATCAAGAAACAAAGCACGAGATAAACTCACCCATACAGCCATCAATTTCATATCTTTCCATATCATACCTACGTAAGTCAACTGGTGACTAAAGCCTCACGCTCAGATTCTCCAACTAGCGTCCCATTACACAAATTCAATCAAACAAGACTTCCTCAAGTAAAGTTTGATATCATTCTAACGCATTATGGCGAATTCCAAATCACACTCATTCCCTTCCCACTAGAAACTTTTGTCATCAACATGACGTCAAAGGTGAAACTCAATGAACCATCTTCCTATCCTCACCACATAGTACAATTCATCACCACTATGGCTCTTAAGATAAATCAAACCATCAATCAATACAATTAAGAAGAAACAAAGCAATCACATTTAAAAACAAGCAAAACAATTTATGGTAAACCCTGCATATAATTTAGTTCAGAATGTCACACTAAGTCAAGCAATTCAAATCATAGTAGTCATCATAAATCCACACCCTGACGTCCGTAGATCGCCCCGACCATCACAACAGTCTTCTCTACTATTGTTAACTTAATAACAATTCAGCTCCGCTACCGAGCAGTCATCACACTGATCATCACACAGATTCCACCGATCATCACACAGATAGCCATCATCCTACTGTTCATTACACAGATTCCAAGGGACATCACATAGATAGCAATGTCCAGCTGATCATCACACAAATTTTGCCGGTCATCACACAGATAGCAATTGTCCAACTGATCATCACACAGATTTTGCCGGTCATCACACAGATTGCAATCATCACAAAGATTTATCACACTGATTTCAATGATTCATTACACAGATATTCCTATACAAGCTTTACACGGAAATCATCACAAAGATTCATCATACTAATTCCAACAATTCATTACACAGATATTCCACACAAGCTTTACATGGCAATCATCACAAAAATTCATCACACTGATTTCAACGATTCATTATACAATTGCACCAATACATATATATTTCCCTTAAATATATATCTACGCAATCATTCACTCAAGAATATCACTAATACCAACTACAGTCATAGTTAACCTAATAACTCCAAGACAATAGGGTAATCTTGCTCATAACGAATATCGATCATGCTCATAACAAATATCGTGAGATTTACTCACTTCAGAATCTTGCTGCGTCTTCACACGTTAACCAAGGCAAGCACAATCGCCGCAATCAGTTCAACAAGTCCAACAAGCATCTGAACACATAGGTTCTCAATTGAGTGCACGAATCACAAAGTGATTAAAGTTCGAAACCCTCGTTTTGAACCAAATCCCCATAAGTAACGTTAATCGAGGCGAAACCTCATTCGAGACATCCCTAAGTCTCCAGAACACTTCTACGATCGATGTGACAAAACTACAAGTTGATCGAATGCTCAGATCCTCACGGATCGAATAAATTCACCGATATGAAACGGTAAAAATCATAACAAATCCATTCAAACTCTAAAATTTGCATATTATATATCGAAACACTCATATCAACGAGTAGAACATATATAATACCAGAAACAGTCCCCTAGATGGCCAGAACACTGCCGGAAGCCTCCACAGGGGGTGACACACCCCCGCCGGCCAAAACTCATTATTTCCCAAAACTCCCAACATCAAAACTGTTCATCTAAGCATGCTTGTGAATTTTCATAACTAGCTTGAAGTCAAAAAACAAGCATAAAGGGTCGAAAACTGCCTCACAAGCTTTGAATTTTTGCTTAATCCGAGTTGACCCGATTTCCACGTTAATCGATCCAAACAAACACCACAGATCAATCTAGAAAGCTTCCACGAACTCAAAGAAGGAAACTTGAAGCCGTGTCATCACCAGAACAAGGATTTTCGGTCGGGTCCTAAATCCTCAAACTTTGCCTCCTTGCAGCACGGCCGTGAAGGAGAATCGCTGCTAGAGGACACCAGAGGGAGGATCAGACAGCTGAGACGAGCTGATATGAAAGATTTCACTGCCGGAAAAGTCGGGTCAGGTTGGCCTGGTCTGGATCGAGTCAGACGAAAAACTTCGGTATTGAAGGTGTCGACTGAGAGAGAAGATGGTTCCAAAAATGGAAATGAGGAATTATGAGAATAATTTCAGAAATTCCATATTTTTATTAAAACTGAAACTTTTTCTAAAAGGCATAACTTTCTCATACGAACTCCGATTGACGCGTTCCGCATGTCCACGAATTCGTATTGACGCGCTCTACAACTTTCATAAATGAAGTTTTCGGAGAGTCTCAATGTATCAAAAGTCAACCTTGAACCCCCCCCCCCCAAAATCCACACTTTTCAAATAGAAATTCGTCCGAAACACTTGCGCTCCGTCCACAAGCCACGAAACCGTCTAATAACTATAAATTAGATTCCGGAAAATCCTCGGAAAATAAATACGAATTTCTGGGGCATCACATAACTTCTCACTATCTTCATCTATAACTTTCTGTTTTTCTCTCTTTTCAAATAACTAGTAAGGCATAAACATTATATTTATGAGGAAAAATTCCACAAATAGTCACTCAACTATGACTCATTCGACACTTTGGTCACTCAAGTTTCAAATATATCACTTACGTCACTCAACTATTAAACTGTCAATCACTTTAGTCACTTTGTTAAATTTTTTTTTCTTAAAACAAAAATATGTGCCACAATATTAATGATATTTTCATCCAACTAATTGCGAAAAATTGATAAATATGTATTAGAATGATTGGGAAAAGTGATTAAAGTGAAAAAAAAATACTCCTTGGGTGACTAAAGTCATTGACAGTGTAATAGTTGAGTGACCAAAGTGATATATTTGAAACTTGAGTGACCAAAATGTCGAATGAGTCATAGTTGAGTGACCATTTGTGGAATTCTCCCTATTTATAATTTATAAATTAAGGGATATTTCCCGTATGCCCAAAAATTCTATGTATTGTGCCCAAATGCACCAACCTTTTCGTATCTTACTATTTGCTTAGGAAAAGACTAAAAAGGGGTAGTTCCTATGCTATCCTGAGCTTTAGAGCTTTTGTCTACCTTAGAGACTTCATTTAAAAACAAAAATGAAAACAAGACTAGCCTTCAACATGCCCAAGTTTTTCTCCTACGGCTCCCTGCTTAGCGGATACTTTAACAGGCGGAATCACTGTTGCTTGTCTTAATCTTAGTTTTAAAACTGGTTTTTTCTGGTAGGCAAAACTTTTCAAACTTCAGACTGCATATAGGAAACGGATAGTGATATCTATAGATAGAATGCAAAACTATGAAACAGATAGTGATAGCTAAAGATATTTAATTTTGCTACTTTTGACAAAATAGGTGGGTAATCCTTATTTTATTTATTCAACAGAAATACATGCTAGAAATCCAGAGCCTCATTCTCAGGTAAACAGCAAAAGGCTGTTTAGCTATCCATAAGAATGAAAACAGGTACTTACTTGTAAGGAAAGCACACTACTGTACACAGAACAGGAAAACACACTGCTACTATGGCTTTCTTACTTATTGAGAGAAGACTCTTCTACTCAATTTTCTGATCTAGAACTAATATGAAAATTTTCCGATGCCTTACAAATGGAACTTAAAGCTCCTTATATAGGAAGCGGAACTCAAACTAGAATTCAAAACATAAAATTGTACAGAACAACTCTGTGAACCACTACAACAGAATGTCTCTTTAGCGACCAAGTTTTTTGCGAGGAATTTATTTTCCTCAGTAAATATCACATTTTACGAGGAATAATTAAGTTCCTCACTAAATGCCATTAGGTTTTTTACGAGGAACATATTTTCCTCCCTATACATCACTTTCTACGATGAATATTTCAGTTCATCACTAAAGGTGACCATAATTTGGTCTCCCAAATCGTCATGTTATTAGCAAGGAAATATGAGACTTGAGTGACGAATTTTTTCATCGCGAAAACAAGATTCAACGAGGAAATAATGATTTGGTCGTTATTTGTTTAGCGGCAAATTATTTAAGACCCGCCAAATTCAATGGCGACAAAGCTATGGTTTCCTCGCTAAATGTCTATGTTCTACGAGGAACCATTTCCTCGTTAAAAGAAACAATTAGCGAGGAAATAATACTTTCCCCGTTATTAGTTTGGCGGATAATTGAGTAAGACCAGCCAAATTTAATGGCGACAAAACTATGGTTTTCTCGCTAAAAGTCTTTGTTCTACGAGGAACCATTTCCTCATTAAAAGAAATAATTAGCAAGGAAATAAACCTTTCCTCGTTATTAGTTTGGCAGATGAGTAAGACCCGCCAAATTCATTTGTGACAAAACTATGGTTTCCTCGCCAAAAATTTATGTTCTACGAGGAATCATTTCCTCGTTAAAAGAAACAATTAGCGAGGAAATAACACTTTCCTCGTTATTAGTTTGGCGGAAAATTAAGTATGATCTGTCACGTTTAACAACGACAAAACTATGGTTTCCTCACTAAAAGTTTGTGTTCTAAGAGAAACCATTTCATTATCAAAAGAAGCAATTAGCGTGGAAATAACTGTTATCCTTGTTATTAGTTCGGAAAATTTAGTAAGACTGTCCAAATTGAATGGCGAAGAAAAGGGAAAATTTGAGATGAAGAAATAGGTTGACCTGTGATAAATAAATAATTAAGTATTTAAACAATTTTATACTACAAATAAGATTACCAATGAACGATATGTGCTAGGTGTTTATATTTGTCATATTCATTTTTCTTTTTCCTTTTCCTTTTTTAGTGTGGAATGCACTATTGACATTTTTGATTTCATAATCATTAAAATTTATATACACAAGCATTATTCATATTTTTTCTTTAAAAGTATGATCAAATATCATGGACCTCTTTAAAATCGTAAGGCAGTATTATATGAATGATTTCATAGTTACTAAACAAGTTAGTGAAAATCGATTGTCCTTCAGAATACTAATTTGATATGTTCGTTTGTAAACATTAGTATGAATGAATCGTTTTTGCTCCCGATTTTATAATTGAGTTTCCCTTTACTACATCTCTCCTACAGTCCTACTTAAGAATCACTGCATCATACATGACATGAGTTTATATTTCTTACCTCGATAATATGACAATGACTCATGATGTGTATCATATTTTGTATATACATGGATACTGTCGTTCAATAATGGATGTCTTTCTTGTTCAATTTGCTGGATCACATGTGGAACACACTAGGTAATAGAACTTTAACAATGCAAACTTCAATTTAAGGGATCATAAATAGAACACACTATGCAAAATGTGACTGATTTAACTATTCAGTTATAAATTATGATAAAAAAAATATTCAAATAAAAAACCATTAAGTTATTCACAATCATAAACTTATTGATCCTATACCCTAACCCCTAAACCCTAAACCCTAAACCCTAAATCTATTTTTATTTATGTAAACAGCATACTAAAGAATTAGAGAAACAGGAAGAGAAAAGATAATAGAGAAGCGGGATAGTGATGATCGAAGGCGGGCAGTGAAAAAAAGAAGCGCTAATCCAAATTTAAAACAAAAAAAAAAACGAAGATAAAATACTCTAGAGGGTAATAAGGATGTCGCCCTTTTCTCTCTTTGCCGTTCTCCTCTCATAGTCCCATGAAGCTCCGTCTCCATCTCTGAGGCTCCCTCTTTGGGTCTACCATCTTTGAAGGTCTCATCTCAGTAAGATTAGATTCATCTTTCTTCTTCCTTGTACATCATTCTTGTAGAGCTTGATTAATCAATGTCGATCTTTTATTTTCTGCTAAATTTAACTGTGAGATGTTATAGTTTATATAATTTGGGGTAATTTCAATTAAACGCTCTCTAATTGAATCCCAAATTGATTTGAACTTAACGGTCTTAACCTATGTTTTGATTATCTTGTGAGTCCAGGACAAGGAGTTGTTGATACCAGGTTAATTCAATCCTTTCTGTCGCTGCGCTACCAATTGCTGGGTTCGAATTGGGTCTATGCTACCATATTTTGGTTCCACATTTCAAGTTGGGTTCTCAACTTCTACTTGGTCAATTCGCATTCTCACTCTCTAATTTGGTGCTGGCATTTTGTGATTTCTGATTTTGGTGTGGTTGGGGATTCTGGGATTTTGGTGGGTTAAATCTCAGTGACTAATGATAATTGGGCTGTGGTATTCTTCTTCATGAATGAAACAGATTATGCAAAGGGAAATGCAGGACAAGTTTCCTCATATACTGTGAGTCCAGTGCTCATTCTTATATTGACTATTCTGTCATTCTTATATTAACTGTTATGTCATCTTCCTTTAACAAAATATCTTGTCCTCTTTAAAATGTCATGAGGGTTACTTTTCCCCTTTTCAATACCAAAGCAATGGAAACTTTGTTGCCTACCTTCTAATCTGCTAAGTATGCGTTGTGTATTAAGTGAATTATATTTGAACCCTGAACCTTGTTATTTATCAAATTTATAGATACAGTCATTGTTAGAGTCTATGAAACAAGGTTGGATCTTTTGAGAGCTGTAATAGTTGGAGCTAAGGGTACTCCTTTCCATGATGATCTTTTTTTCTTTGATGTTTCCTTCCCCAGTGGGTACCCCAATGTGCCACCGGTATGTAATTGTTGTTTTTCTGGCTTGAAATATATACACAAACACACACACACACACACACACACACACACACAAACACACACTTAAATCATGGGTCTGACATGGTCTTTTTCTGCTATTGATATGTGAGCAATCAATAGCTAATCTCATGACCTTTTTAATCATTAAGTAGGAGCTTTAGCACCTGCAAGACCATTTGCTTTCATTAAATTCAGTAGGTCTACTACCATAATTTATCCTCTTTCATATTATATGTGGAATTCTGTAGGTTTGCCTTACGTTTTGGTGCTCTTTTTTTTTTTTTTTTTTTTTTTTTTTTTTTTTTTTCTGAGTTTGATTTCCTTTTACCTTTTCTGTTTGGGACTGTAAGTTATTTTTGTTTGCTTCTAAAGGTAAGGTTTTGGCTTATGTCTAAGTGATAAAATAGCTCCCAAATTTCAATTTTGTAGAGGTCAGTCAAATATCCAGTCCTTTAACATCAGAGTATGCTGATAAAGTGAGAGACTTGAATTGACAGGTTAGTGTTACAGATTAGTCTTATTTGATTTGTATATGATACAAAGTAGTTTATACTAATTTCATAGGTGAGATCGATATTATAGATTGGAATTGTTCTGGATTGTTATGTCTAATATGATTTCCATGGTACCTGTATGAACAATGTTGCATGCAAGCTCTCCAGTACTATACTCTTTGTTTCAGTATCAAATCACGTTGTACGGTTTTAGTGTTTTATGGTGGCATACCGGTGGATGAGGCATTACATGACAGTGGCTATAGTTAAAGCCTAATCCTGATAGAAGTGCAAAAGGCACAGTTATTGAGGCCGCTCTGGATAAATCTAGAGGACCTTTAGTTACACTTATCGTGAAAAATGGAACCATTAGAAAGGGGGACATAGTAGTTTGTGGAGAGGCCTTTGGAAAGGTTGGTTGATTACTCCGGGTTTTTGATGTAATCATATGTAATGTAGATATAAGATGAAATCCTCATTTATATCTTGTCATTTGGGTTCACATGTCTTAACAGCTTCTAGCTTAAGAGCTCTTGAAGTAGAAGGGATTGGTCATGTTGTGGCCTTAGACAATGATTAAGGTAATTCTTAGATTCTCTGCCTGATAACCTTTTAGAAGTATTTGTGCACCACTGTATCTTTCCTGTAACTATTCTATGAAACTACTAATGTGGTTTTAGTAAGTGCACCATACTTGAACTTTGATTACAAGTAAGTATGGTAATATTCCATAAATCCCCAGTCTCTAAAATTATATTCATGAGTTCGTGGAATGTGGTTTTCCAATATCCTGGTCATTGAACTCTTGTGAAGGTTGAGGGTTCCAGCATTCCTTATCATTTAAAATACATGTGACTTCATTTATAAGAGTCCTTTTGGTGATATTGTGAACTTTTTGGCTTTGTGAACTTTTTGTATTGTCGTTGACTCGTATCAATTTGGCTGCAATCGTTATTTTTAACATGTGTGTTAATGATTGACTTGTTTGTTATGATATTTAAAGCACTCCACACTGATTGTAGGAACAAGAATCACATATTAGGATGATTTATTGCTTGTAGTCTTGTAGATAAGGGGAGCTTGCACTGGAAGGAGCTCATTATTTGACAACAGGGGAGCTCGTTAGTCTCAGCGAGCAGCAGCTTGTGGACTGTGATCATGAGGAAGTGAGAGGCTTGTCTTGTTAAGCTTTCTTGAATAATAGCTAAAGCTGCTAGTATATGCTTTTGCCTTTGAAATAGGTTTGGATCTTTTCCATCAAGTCTGTCAGAATAATGAACTACCAGGAGCGTTTTGTACTGTAAACCATTTTGCTACAATATAAGTTTCTTCTGTTCCAAAATATTTTGTTCTTTTATTTCCGTTATTATTTTGTTGATTGTTTGACTAGTTTTGAATAAGAATCCTCTTTGCAGAATGAAATAACATGTAACTGCCGACATGTCATATCGTAATAAACAGACAACTGTAACAAAAAGAATATTTCCTTGCTATAGACTAAAATTTAATATTGACAAAAATGAATTTTCTCACTATAAACTTCAGTTCTTACATTGACGGAAAAAACATTCCTTCTTGTTGATTATTTTCAGTGAGAAAACTTTCTCGCTAAAAGGATATTTAGTCGCTAATAACGGTTTAGAGAGAGGAAAAACTTCCTCGCCTAAAGCTATTTATAACGACGGAAATATTTTCGTCGCAAAAACAGTAGTTTAAATTATTTATTATTTATAATTTTTTATTTACTAATTATAATTAGCGAGAAAATACATAATTTAGTGACGAAATTAACTTTGTCAAAAAATATATTTAACGACTATTTTCTAATCCCCAAAATTTTTTAACGAGGTAAAAGTATGAGTTTGGGTGAGGAAAAATATTGTCGCCAAAGACTAACAGCAAGAAAAATTAATTTTCTCGCGAAAAAGGTTTGGCGAGGATATAGTTTTTTTGTCGCTGAAGCTTTCCTTGACGAGCTTTCTCCGACGAATTGAAGACAAAAAAAAATTTCCTCGCGAAAATACTACAGCAAGGAAATGTCGATTTTCAGCGAGGAATAAGTTCCCCGCAAATGAGGTTTTTTGTTGTAGTGAACTTCTGCTTTTCTGAGTACTCCTGCTGGTGGAGGTCGGATAGGGAAAAGCAAAAGTAGTTGGGTGAAATGTTTTTCACTTTCTTCTTTTTGAAAAGCAAAAGGTATCTTTTTGAAAAAGGATAACAGTTGCCTCTTGTTTTGGTGCTTTCTTCTTTCACCTGTGATGCTACATATTCTCGTCTGTTTCTGAATTGTGACCAAAGACAAAGGAGTTGTTGTCTGCTTGGGCCATTCTAACAGTGGTAGCATTATCTTCGACATCTGTATCAACATACATCTTGTAGTGGTTGTCAGTTTCAAGCTTTTCCACCCAGTGCATGCATGCCATTGTCGAATCTATCTCTTTTCTGGTGAGAGATAGAAATAGGTCACTGCTGACTACGTCAGGATGATCGTAAGCAGTGATAATAGTTTTCTCTCCTGCTACCAGGAAGGTATTGTGGATATCTTCAGCGATGATCTTTTTGATATATTCTATGGTCATGGCTTTCATCCATGGGATGCTTGAATTTGGCTGACCATTATACCCGACACAGGCAGGCTGCAGATATTTCGTTTGGATAATTCTCACATAGTGATATGGAGAAATATACTCAAGCTCACCGTTTGCCTTTTGGATCCATTCGGGAGGAGTGGATCTAAACTTCAGACGAAGCATACAGTCATTTTTTCTAATGTTTTTGACTGTGTTGACAATGATAGGCGGCAAACCTTTCAGATCATCATTTGTTTTGGCCCACAGATTATTGTCAAAACCATTTGCAATAAGCCAGAGCTTGTGTTCTTGAGGATGTTCACTCTAAACATTGACTAAGTATCTCCCAACATAAGGTCCTGCAATGATAAAGAGAGTTGGGGGAACTCGATCTTCAGAATTATGACTTCCTATCAGACTGTGGAATTCATGCCAGTCTGATTCATTGAGTGCTATGATAGGGACCCTAGCACTTTCAGGGCTTTCAAGGAAGTAAATTTTTTCTTTTCTTACAGCACTCTGCTGTGTATGAATTTCTTCAAACTGTGGCCTAGCATTTTCATAGAGTTCTTCAGCTAGTGTAAAGAGAGCTGGGAACATCAGACCACTGCTTCTTTCTTGAAAGGCAAATAAAAGATTATCCAGGATTTTCTTCTGGTGATAGACTAATCTCTTGCCAGTTCTGAACACAGGAGTATCAAAGGTTCTTAATTCATAATTAAAAACATTTATAACTCCAGTTGGAGTTGGTCTGCTTTTTGGCAAAGCAGCAGCCATCAACGGTCTTGATGAGCCTTTACCGTCTGTCGTTTGAGACAGGCTAGCCAATCCTTTACCCTGGGATTGATCAGTTGAGGCCAGGCTTTTCGAGCCTAGCAGAAACCTTTTAAGGATTTTTTCTTTGGTTTCTTTGGGATCCTCTTCAAGTTCCTGTTCTTTCCCAGTTCTTCTGCTTCTGGGATTACGACCATCGTCGTCATCTTTTTGGCTGAACATTGCCATTTCTCTGGTCAATGCGTCTGGAAGATAATTTTTGTTTCCTGCAATTAATTCAACATTATAATCATATTGGTTAAGAAATAATTGCCAGTTTGCTAATCTTCCTCTATCAGCAGCTTTATCAAGTTTGAAATTTTTGAAATTCTTTACTCTAGCACAATCGGTGTGGACAGTAAAGGGTTTTCCAAGAAAAGATGGAGAATTTAAAATCATTTTCTTGACAGCCAAAATTTCTTTTTCCCCTGTGGGATAATTCAGTTCTGCAGGGCTGAACTTGCCACTACAAAATTTGCAGATCTTTTCAATGTTAGTTCCAGGCGTTTTTGCCAGAACCACACCGGACCAATAATTATCGCTCGCATCTGTTTGGAGGATAATTTCATCATTTTCTTCTGGTTGTTGAAGAGGAGGGAGGTTTTTGCAGAGATTTTTTATCTGCTTCACAATTCTTTCATCATGTTCTGTGAAGTTCCATTTTCTTTTGGAATTTGTCTTAGGAGATAACATTGCTGTTAACCCTGATATTTTAGGAATGAAATCTCTCCCATAATTTATGACACCTAGGAATCTCTCTAGACTCTTAGCATTAGGAATTTTATCTGGGAATTTCCAGATCTTCTCAAGGATATGAGGTTGGAGTTTTATTACTCTATTCTTGATGTTTATTCCTAGGAAGTCAACTTCATCGAGGATAAAGAAGATTTTCTTTTCTCCTAGGATAATTCCGTGCTGAACTATCAGCTTTACAACCTCCTGGAGGTGTTTCATGTGTTCTTCTCTGTTTTTGGAGAAGACAAGAATGTCATCTATGTAGACAACACAGAACTCCGCAACATGATTGAAGATGTTGTCCATCTTTCTCTAGAAGATTGGGGGAGCTTATTTGAGACCAAAAGGCATTACCAACCATTCGTAATGACCTTGTGGTGTTCCAAATGCAGTGAGAGGAATACTCCACTACTAAAAAAAACTCCAATTGCGACAGCAGTTTGCGACGGCAAATCGTGATTTTACTGTAGCAAATACTTTTCGCGACGGCAAATTAAGCTTTTGCGACGGAAATGTCAGCGTTGCAATAGGTGGCGTCACAAAATCCATTTGCGACGGTAAATTTCCGTTGCAAAAAGCATTTGCGACGGTAAATTTCAGTTGCAAAAAGCATTTGCGACGGTAAATTTCTGTTGTAAAAAGCATTTGCGACGGAAACTATTGCCGTCGCAAAGGCTAATTTAGTTGCGACGGATACTTGGCCGTCGCAAAAAGATATTTAATTATAAAAAAAAAATCTAGTGTGAATTTCACACCAAAGCTAGTACTGTACTGCAAAAATTATAAGGTGCAAATGTTAAAATAGCATATGATCGAACTCATTTCAATTACAAACCAACAATCACAATTGTAAGACCAACCAAAGGTTTTGCAAAATTACAAGCATCAAAATACCTAAAGCTACTAAGTTTCTTGTTGAAATTAAGAGTTACACCCGAAAACAGTAGGAAGGAGACCTTGGGTTGCCCAGGAAGTTATACAATCCTATCAGCTTCTTCTTCATTCACTGATCCATGACTTGTGCTTTTGAACAGCCCCACAAGCAAAATAGAGTCATATCCTCAATAACCACTACTAAAAACAATTGCTTTTGCGACGCCTATTTTGCGACGGCAAATTGGGCTTTTGCGACGGAAAAAACTCTTCGCGACGGAAAATTATGCCTTTTGCGACGGAAATGTTGGCGTTGCAATAGGTGGCGTCACAAAATCCATTTGCGACGGTAAAATGCCGTCGCAAAAGGCAATTGCGACGGTATTCTCTTGCTGTCGCATCAGTTATTGTTTTACGACGGCGATTTGCTACGCAAGCTTCCGTCGCAAAATTTCTATCAGGGTAGCCCATGTAGAGGTATTTGCTACGGCTATGATGCCGTCGCAATGTGTGTATTTTCAAAATAACCACCAAATCTTCCTGCTAAAATTGTGCTACAGTTAGTTTGCCATTGCAAATATATTTATAAATTTTTATTAAAATATTTTGATAAATAGATAAACCTATATAATTTTATACCAATTGTGATGCTAAAATGGCCGTCCCAAACGCTAATTTTGTTTTATTATTATTATCATTATTATTTTTTACCCATTTCCACAAAATTAAACAAATAATTAATAATAATAGTTAAGTAATTAATATCTGCATCCATTAAATCAAATAGGAAATTAACAATAACTCATAAAAAATATAGTTAAAAATATCCATTGAGCCATCGTACCATATTCAAATACAAATAGTTAAACACTAATATGAAAATAAATGTGTTGTCATTTACAAGTATTGAAAATTATAACTGCACTCACAAGTGCACCATTTTTCTTGTGAGTTTTACACTTGCTTTCATATGCTTTGCTCTTTTTGCGATGAGAACCTGTAATATAAACATAGAAAAATCAATGTTAGCTTAATGTCCAGTAAGCAAGATAGACAACAAAATACACATATTCTTTCGTGAAGGTGTCCATACAAACAAAACAAAAAACATTAAGGCATTGAAATCAAAACATAAAATCAGAGGAACATTTAAAATTCTGGAACTTTCTCTATTACAGACCAAACTGGGAAAATTCACAAAACATTCACTTTATGTCGAAATGTAATGAAACTTTCCAGATCCTTTGCTAACTAATAGAAGTAAAACATATCAAAAATTCAGGTCATTTGGAGGTCAATAAGTCAGGAAAAAGAAATACCAAAGAAGGCTGTACTGCAAGACAGTTTCTGCAGATTTCCAGCAAATTCACTCATCTTACTTGCTACTTGGTTCAAATTCATATAACCAGTGTATCCAGAGTTAATGATACCAGATAAATATGACATCTTATACATGTTCAAGATAAATATGACACAATTAATCAAAGAAGTCAACTTGGCGTTTACCTATTTCAGCTAGAGGCAGAGGTGAATTCTTATATCAGCACCTGTTTTGTGTACATATTCACAAAGAAAACATGGAATGAACTTCAGTTATAAGAAGCCAATATGAAAAATTCACAGAGACATACAGAAGCATGCTCCAGAACCTACAGCAATAACAAAGCGCACATCCACAATGGAACAAAAACTACTTGTCATAGCTGTTAACTTTGAAACTCAGAAAAATAGAAGTACCTTAGAACTACTTGTGATGCTAGGAGTGTGATTCATGCAAGGCAGCTGTGCTTGGAATTATCAGAAGGGACCGACACAAGCTCTTTGTCCTCAACATTCTGATGCTTGTTGTCCTGCAAATGAGCTACACCAACTAATGCATCTTGTGCATCAAATAGAACACTAGACATCTAGCTTAACTGTAGTTCTGATCACCTAATCTGATCCTGACTTGTGCAAACCAGCAATACTAGTCAACAGGGTTCAATCAATCAGGGCCAAGTCATAACAAATCTCACTTCACAAGCAACATGGCAAGCAGGCTAGGACATCACCAATACACTGCTAGAACCCAGGTTCAGATTCCACCAATAAATCCATTTGTCCCTCACCTTCCGTCCTACATGCTACATCAACTTATCTTAATGATGTAAATGGAAAAATGAGGCTCAAATCAGAGATATCACTGGTTCAACATTACTATCTGTGGCGGCACTCTGCTCGGATATATCAAACTAATACTACCTTTTACGAATAAAAGAGCTTAACAGAAATAGTTGCTAGGTTCAAAATCTAAGCCTGAATGAAACTACCAAGGTAGTTGCAGACTCCAAAATGGGAATCATGTAGCAAGTATCACTAAACTATACTACTTTTTCGATCATACAGAAAACAACTACTGCATAAAACACATAATCACATATGTAATCGACACATAAACTAAGTAAAACATGGAACTGCATAGACACGATGAACTCATAATGATTCAAAGGTGGGTCCAACCCATTACTTGAAATACAATTAAACTACAAATCCATCACCAATCTCATCGAAATTCTCTGCTATGGGACTATCACAAACTTCCCAAATTGATTAAACATAAAAGATTACCAAGTCTTCTCTCTCGAATTAAAATCTTTTAAAACAGCAAAAGCCCAATCCCAAAGCAAATGCAGCAGCAGCAGTGCTTGGAATTATCAAAAGGGACCGACACAAGCTCTCTGTCCTCAACTCCCAATTTGTAAGGAGTAAGGAAATGAAAATATATAGCAATTCTAACTCAACAACGTACATCAATTCCGACATCCAAATCAATAAACCCAGTCATGAAATTGATCACACTTCTTAGCAGATCTAGCTACCAAGACACCAAATCCTTAATCAATCCGTAAAATATCACAACCCATAAACAAATTACTCTAGAAATTACCGAGAATGCAGAGAATCTCGGCAGTGCTTCCTCCGTCGCCGGAAACGTGAAGCAAGTGGGGGAGCGAGTGATGAAATTCTTGAGCTCCTTAACGACGTCGTTGCAGGCGGTCCCGCCGGAGAAGAAGAGGAGGAAGGCTGGGCGGCGGGGATAGGGCTGCGAGTGGAGAAGGAGTAGTGGCAATGGTTAGGGTTTTGGGAGCAGAGGGGATTTTGAGAGAGAGGGGGGGGGGGGGAGTGAGCAGAATTTGACCGGCCTTCAATCTCTTTCTTTTTCATTCGAGAGGGAAGTTTAATATTTGGCCAAAAATTTTGGCGCTTTTAGCATAATCACAGCATAGAAGGAGAGCAAGCCTTAAATTGAAAATAATATTGCAAGTTTTTGGTCTAGCGTCAAGACTACCGTTGACCAATTTGATCCGATTCAAAAATACAGTAAAATTGATTAAATTTTTTACCACATTAATAATTTATTGTAATAATCTCATCCAACAGTCGGTTTTCCTATTTTCTTTGAATTGATAGAGATTACCCTTTGGAGTGTCTGATATATAAATATAGGTTCATAAAAGTAACTAAGTTTAACCTAGTTAATCGAATTCGAAACTAGAATCAAATTGGCTGGATTTTTTACAACCACCATAAAACATTACAATCTCTCTATCGATTAGTTTGTCCAAATTTATTTTCCACTTCATGGTTACTTTAGAATGAACCTTAATAATTTAAATGCAATGTATAAGTCATGCAACTTTAGGGGGCAAATTAGTATAGGCCAATGTCTTTGTAATTAAAATTGAAATTTTTATCTTATGTCCACGCACATCCATCAATGGAATATTTACAAACGTGATGTGAAGAAATAAGCATGTTTCAGGGTCGTTATGTCATCGGTCAACCAAGAAGACATATAAGTGACTATAGTTAACCAATTCGATCAGATTCAAAAATATAGTGAAATTGGCTCAATTTTTTACCACACTCATAATTTGTTGTAATGATCTCATCCAACGGTCAGTTTTCTCATTTTCTTTGAATTGATAGAGGTTGCCATTTGGAGTGTATAATATATAAATATAGGTTTATAAAAATAACTAAGTTTGACCTAGTTGATCGAGTTAGAAACGAGAACCAAATTGGCTGGATTTTTTACAACCACCATAAAACATTACAATCTCTCCATCGAGCGGTTGGTTTTTGCAAATTCATTTTCCACTTCATAGTTCCTTTAGAATGAGCCTCAACAATTTAAATACAATGTTTAGGTCATACAACTTTAGAAGGCAAATTAGTATAGGCCAATGTCTTTGTAATTAAAATTGAAATTTTTTTTCTGATGTCCACGCACATCTATTGATAGAATATTTACAAACGTGATGTGAAAAAATAAGCACGTTTCGCGGTCGTCACGCCATCAATCAACTAAGAACACAAACAAGTAACTACAGTTGACCAATTCGATCGGATTCGAAAATATGGTAAAATTGGCTATATTTTTTACCACAGTCATAATTTATTGTAATAATCTCATCCAACGGTCGGTTTTCCTATTTTCTTTGAATTGATAGATGTTGCCCTTTGGAGTGTATGATATATAAATATAGGTTTATAAAAATAACTAAGTTTGACCTAGTTGATCGAGTTAGAAACGAGAACCAAATTGGCTGGATTTTTTACAATCACCAAAAAACATTACAATCTCTCCATCAAGCGGTTGATTTCTCCAAATTTATTTTCTACTTCATGGTTGCTTTAGAATGAGCCTCAACAATTTAAATGCAATGTTTAGGTCATACAACTTTAGGTGGAAAATTGGTATAGGTCAATGTCTTTATAATTAAAATCGAAAATTTTATTTTATGTCCACGCACACTCATACCAATATTAAAAAAGAGTAATATAGTGACATTATTGTGTTGCCCTTTCCGTTGTTTTTTTTTTTTTTTTTGTAAAGTACATATACATATAAGTTTTGCGACAGCAACGGGTGAAAGCGTCGCAATTGAGCACAAAATTACTACGGCAAAGATTTTCCGTCGCAAATGATAAGACTTAATCGCGACGGAACAATTTCCGTGGCAATAAGGTATCAATTGCGACGGCAACTGTTGCCGAAGTAAAAAAGCGAAGCAATTGCAGTTTTTTTTAGTAGTGAACCTAACCCACAAATAGCAGATAACAAGTAAATACCAAAGAGAGAAATTAACTTTTGTAACCATAGATAAAACTTATGATTGAGAAGCATACATGTTTTATAGTGAAGTGAGAATGAGAATGAGCATGAAACTTAAAGCAAAGTTTCTTGAACAACATTTCTGCCTGATCAAAGATATAGACCCCTCTAATAAATCAGCAGTTTTATGAACACAGAAGGATGTACGCATGACAAAACCTCAAAAGATTCTCATGCAAGGAGACCAAAATCATAGCAGAGATAGAAATAACAGCAATAAAAAACATGCATTTGATTCTTATACTTGTCTTTGGATGGCAATGGGCCAGAATCTGCATTCATTTTTTGAAGATACTATTTATGCAAAAGGTTGATAACAATAACTACTCAATTAGAGAAACGAAATGAACCCATTTGCTAGTGCTAGTAATTATATAGAAGACAAATAAATAAGCAACCAAAGTAATTATTGGCCACAAGAATGAACCATTTGCACATGAAGTGTATAAGAAGAATATCAAGGAATGTAATACACTGAAAAAGAAGAAGCAGAGCAGGGCATATGGGGGCATGGACAGCTCTCTATGATATGATTTCTAATGATTGCAAGAGTGTTGAAATTTTAAATTTTATATTGGCATAAACCTACATATTTCAGATCCAATAACATTGATTTGTAGCCAACAAAAAAAAAAATTGGATTCTTTACACACCCACATATGAATTCTGAATCTGGGCATCAAAATCGAATACCATTTAACAAATGAAGAATCCAAAATTCAAGATACAAATGTGAAGATAGGAAACAAGAAAATTACAAAGTCAGATCAGAAAAAAGAAGTCAAATGTGTGACAAGGATCACTCACTCTGGAGGGAGCTGACACAAAGGAAGGAGAATGGAAGTGTCTCTGAAAGTTGCAGAGAAGAAACCACCTTCTGGGTGTGCATTTAATTTCAATTAATTCTCAACAATCTGGGTGGCAGTGGCAGTGGGAGTGGCCATGTCTTATGATATGTCTGTGTGATCTGCTGCTTGTCTTGTTCACCTAAAATGACAAAGATAAAATGACCCTGTAGCATGAAGATAAGATTTTTCAACTATCTAATCAATCATACTGAATTGCAGTTCATCAAGCATTTTACAAGATTTGACGATTATCGTCAGATTCAATCAGAGAGAGTTGGACTTTGCAAATTGAATCAAATTCATTCTAATTGATCTCTAAATTCAAATCAAAATTTTGGGTCTTAAATAGAAACTCCAGAAGAATATCTCATTAACAATTAAACTTCTTACCCAGAACTGGAGCTTCAGGTGCCAGAATCGACACTTCTTAAGAACCCCAGAAAAATCATAATGAAAGAAAACAAAAATACATAATACACAACCACCCACGAATCGATTTCAATTTTCACCACCTGCAATTATGGCCAATTCAACTACGAACCTTAGTAAATACTAAAGGACCTGGAATTAGCACATATAGTAAGAAAGTAAACACACTACATTTTGTCTCATAGCTTTCTATAAACCATAAACCTATAAATCTTATTTTAAGTTGTATGAGCTATTTTCCAACTAAAATCAAAATCCAGCAAAATGTAAACAATACTACTTTTTGAGTAGAAATAGACTGGTACATACCATTTTGATTTTATTATCATTCCCAGAGAACAATGTTCGTCGTCGTCGGAAGAGTCGGAAGAACCGATTGGTTTGGGTCTTTTTTGGTACAACTTCAGTGAACAATCATTTACTATTTAGCAGACAGATCCATTTCAATTCCACCCTGAAAGATTTCAACTTCACTAAGAAACTATTTATATATCTGATTTCCCATTTCCCATCACTCCAAATAAATATTTATACAGTCTAAAGCCAACGAATTAAGAAACCAGAATACTAATGCAAGTAGTGAGAAAAAATACAAAGACTAACACCAGCAAATCAAAGAATCAAACTCACAGTATCATGGCTAGTCGCAATCTACCACCTTCAAATTCCAAAGCACTTTGATTTTGGGGTTGCTGAGTGCCCTGTTCCGCATCATCTTCGAAGCCCTCAACGTGTCCTCCTGTAGATTTCATATACTTGGTGAGAAACGTCGCCTCCTACATAGCTGAGTCTCCGCCGCTGACCACTAGCAAGGGTTAGATCCGGAAAATTGGAGCAGCTTATTCTTCGATAGCGTAGGCAGAAATCCCACAGTGGCAGAGAAATCGACCTTGGAGACTGTCTAGGTAAAGATCTGAGTGCCGAACCCGATCGACTGGCTTCGACATGGCTAAGCTAGACATGTCCCCTTCTTTAACCTACACAGAAGCTGGGCGATGAACCCCTCCACGCTCTTCACAAAGAACTAGGAGAGGCCCATAAAATCCTCACCAATTTCTTTCTCTATAGCGAAGGCTGACAAGGTCGCTAGGGTTAGGCTAGGGTTGGGTTGATGAACGGGAGCATGAGAGAGAAATAGGAGGAAGTGTCGAAGTGATGTGAGGACTTTCTTTTGGTCTAGATAAGTCGGTGTTTGTTTTTGTTTTTGGCTTTTTGTTTTTGGAATTTCATGCGACGGTGTGGCTGTGCTGTTGCAATTGGATTAAATTCATACGACAGAAACACAATGCCCGTCGTAAAAATCTACATATGTGCGATGGAATAATAGCCGTAGTACATGCCGTAGCGATTTTTTGCGACGGAAAAGTTTTCCGTAGCAAATTTTCGAAGCAATTGAAGTTTTTTTTAGTAGTGCTCTCAGGATGCATTTTGACCTGCCAGAAACCCGACTTTGCATCGAATTTCGAAAAGACTTTAGCTCCTCTGAGCTGGTTGATCAATACTCTTACTTGAGCAATTTGATAACCGTCTTTGACAGTCTTCTTGTTGACATCTCTGTAGTCAATTACCATTCTAGCTTTTCCTCTTAGATTTTCTGCATGATTTCTTACATAGAATGCCGGAGCATGATGAGGGCTAGTGGAAGGTTGAATTAATCTCTTGTTCAGGAGATCTTCAATGTCTTTTCTGAATTCTTTTTTATCTTCCTCTTTATACTGAGGAATTGCTTTGACATGACAGATGGCATTCATGTCATGTAATCTTAATTCACAGACCACTGGGTCTTTTTCCCAAAACTTTTGAGGATCTACATCGATATTCTGTTCGAGTAGTTTCTTGATTTGTTCAAGAGTGGGAATTTTCTTGATTTATTCTGAAAGTGCTTGAGGTTATGCTCGTGAATGAAACTAGCTTCTTCATCTTCACTAGTTTCTTCTTCTTCTTCTTCTTCTTCTTCTTCAGAAGATTCTTCAACAAGTAATTCTTCTTGTTGCTTGATTTGGAGTATAGGCTCGAATTTGGGTTTGTAGCGGGTAAGATCACCACTATTCTGTTGCGATCTCTGATATTGAGTAGTAAAACCAGGACCTACTACACTTTTTGCTTGTGTAAGTCGGTCTGCCCAGAACACCCGTTCTCCTTTTCTGAAGCCTATTGCTTCTTCATCCTGAATAAATCTTTGTTGGAGAATAAAATCATTGCCCAACAAGAAATCTGATCCTTGGCCTTTAGATTGCCAAACATTCTGGATGATAAATGTTCCTCCACCAATGGTGATATGAACATTTTTTGCTACTTTTTTCATGGTAAGATGACTTCCATCAAAGGTGACACCAGTAGCAGATTTTTTCTTATCTTCTTTCCAGAGTTCATCTGGAATTGCAAATCTCTTTGCAACAGTAAATCCTGATCCATTATCTACAAAGGCATGTAGATGATATTTTTTGTGATCAGGGAATTTTAGTCCAATCTCTATGTAGTTGCTGTATCTATTGGTAGAGACGACTTTCGATTGCTGAAGCTCATTTTCTTGAGCTTGTTCTTTTGGAGGTTATTATCACAAATGATACCTGAATTTATCCTCTATTTTATCGATGGTACCTGAACTTCAACTTTGATCACAACCAGTACCCAAACTTTTCGACTTCATTTTAAATGGTACCTAAGGCCACCTTTGCTCACTATTCTGGCCAAAAAAGCCAAATCTAAAAAAAAAAAAAAATTAAAAAAAATTTAAGTTCAAGGCAAGTCTATTATCAAAAAATCATCACTATATATGATTGCAACCCTTGAAATCATCAAAAATCATCACTATGATCGCCTCACATGCTGTTTTTAGTCGGAATATTGACCGGATGTGGCTCTAGGTACCATTTAAAATGAAATCGAAAAGTTTGGGTACTAGTTGTGATCAAAATTGAAGTTCAGGTACCATCGATAAGATTGAGGTATAGTTCAGGTATCATTTGTGATAATAGCCCTTCTTTTGGGATGAATGATTTACATTCTTCTGGAACAATTTCTGGTGATTCAACCAGTTCGATATCTTCATCGATTTTTTCTTCACCGATGATTTCTTCCTTTATTTTTGAGGAAGATGGTTCCATGATTTCTTGGAACAAAGTTTCTACTTCGTTCTCTTTTTGCTCAGAGAAATATTCTTCATATTCTTGTTCAACCAATTGGCTGACTATGCCATTCTTAGTTTTTCTTCTTGCTTCAGGTATGAAGCATTCTTTGTGATAAGTCTTTTTTGACTCTTCACAAAACATAGGGAGACCATTCTTTTTGTGACATAGGCAGTAGTCACAAACGAATGTATCAGGGTTCACCTGATAAGAAGACATTAAAGATTCTGTCTTACTTTCTTCCCAGTTTCTGATTCTCAAGACATTCATTTGTCTGGATTCGAAGTACTCTACTTCAGAATCTGTCTCAGACTCAGCTGATGAATATTCTTCAGACGAGGCAGAATAAACTGACCTTTCGTCATCTTCATCATCAGAATAGGCTATTTCGTAGCCTTTTATATGTGCTGTTTCTACCATTTGCTCATATTCTTCAAAGAGAACTTTAGTAGATCTTTTACCCTTTTCCGGGCATTAATTGGCATAGTGCCCTTCAGCTTTACATAACCAACGTCTGCAAGCTTTCTTGCTTGGTTGTTTATGTTGATGGGTATTCTTCTTTTTCTTGAAGAATTTCTTTTTAGGATCTTCATCCTGCTGTTTCTTGTAATTGGGACTTTTCTTGAAGTTCCAATCTTTTTTCTGATTACTCTTTTTGAATTTTTTAGAGTAATATTTTTCTTTCTTTTTTCTCTGGAATTTGGATTCATGACATCCCCAATTTGTAGGCATATCCAGTATTCCATAACAGAAATTCTCAACTCCTTTGAGTTGTTTTTTGGCCATCTTAGCTCTAAGATTGGCTTTGCATTGCTCTTTCAATAATTGCCGGATTCTATCGACAATTCCTCCAATTGAAAATCTTTCAATTGATTTTTCAGCTATGCTTTCTCTCACAGCTGTTCTCCATGGTTCAGGGAGTTTTCTGTGCAATAGATTAACTAGATCAGTATTCTCTAGTTCACCAATTGTACAGTAATATTCTTGAAATTCATTCAAGTATTCTTCGAAATATCTCATGTCACAGATTTTGAGAGCATAGATATTCGATTTGGCTGTTTCTTTAGCCTTTTCACTCAGATTTGAAAGATCTCCACAGAACTGATCATACAGGGGTACTGCAAAATCATACTGAGACTTTGAATTTTTGATTTCTTCAAACCAGTCTCTTCCTCTGGCAGTTTCTTTGAACGATAGATAGTACTTTTTTGCTACTCCAGTAAGAGTAGTTTCATAGTATACCTGCAAATATGGTGCTTCAAATTTTCCAAGGGTAAGTGCAGAAGCCATCATCAGGCTATCTACCCATTGGTCAATGGTTTTTCTTTTATCTAGACTTTTGTCTAGATTTAACCAAATGCCATAGTTCGTGATTGGAACTCTGGGCATATTGTCCTCTGGGACAAATCTTTGGGAATTTCTTTCCCCTTTTTTACCCGTGGGGGCTTTCTGAAGTGGGAGTTTTGTTTTCCCTCTTTCTCTGCTAATGAAAGTTCTGGAGCTTTCTCCTTCTTCCATTTCTATATCTTGGTAAGAAAAGACTTTTCTTGTCTTTCTGATTTTGAATTCTTTCATTTCTTCGATTAGTTTTTCTAATCGTTCAGGATTTTCGCAAGATTCTGCTTCTTCATAGAGTTCCTAGAGCTTCTCTGCTCTGAACATATGGACTGGTCTGTTTAGATCAGCTTCCAATTCTTCTTCAGATATTGGTTCTTCAATAGTGGGTTTTGTACCACTAACACTAGCTTCTCTAGTGCTGTAACTTCTTCTGAGAAGGTTTTTATTTATCCTGAGGTTCTCAGGACAGACATCACTTTTTCTGTGATTGTCAAAGTTGAGACTGATTTCTCCAGTCTTTCTACTTTCGTAGATTTTTGCTTTTGCTCTTTCCGGTAGCTTTTTTGGACCGGATAATTTCCATTCAAGAGGAAAAGTCACTTCATTCCAAGTAACTTTATGGATCTATTGTGAATGGTTCTTCTGATTGGTGAGGAAACCAGTAGTAAGACCTGGAATATTTGTTGTTCTGGTCTTGGGGGCTACTGTGGTGCTCATCAATTTATAGTATATTCTATATACTATTGCAAGTTCTTGCATATCTTCTTTCATGGATATGCCATCGGTCTTGACTCTCAGTCGTAGACAGTGAGCTGCATCTTTCAAGCTGGTGGTGAAGTTTGGTAAGCAGTTGAAATATGTTACTTGATCGCATAAGGATGCTTCAAGTGTTCCCAACAGACTAGCTTGGAAGTCTGTTAATCTGTTGTCTTGTAGAACGCACAGAACTGAACAGTCTATGCCTTCTCGTGCAAGCAGATTTATGCCTACTTGGACTGCTCCAATATACATAAATTGATATTTTTTTGCTTGAGCTCTGGCAACTTCTGAAGGAGTGATCAGTAGAAGATCAGTCTCTCCTCCTGCTTTAGCGGGGGTTGTAATTTCCAGTAGTTTAAAATAATGGCTATCTATTAGATCAAACTTTCCCCTCTTGTAGATTTGTTTAAAATCTAATTTTGGGATTGAGGAGTTTTTTACCTCCTGTTCAATTTCGTTGAATTCGAATTCTTCAGCATTCAAGAGCTGTACTCCTTTCTTTTTTCCAAAGATGCTTAACATCTTGATATCTCTTTTTTCCGGGTTTTCATACCGAATACTAGTATGACTAGTAGATGGTTCCAGAAAAATCATGTTTGGAACAAGATTTGTATATGGTTTTTCTAATGGTTTGTTTGCCTCTAAATCGTCTCGGCTGAAATGAGGGCCGAGGGACTTGTGGTTGAATCGTCCTTCTGAAATTGCGTGGGCGTACCAACTCACGGCCGAATGGCCAAGCGAGGTTTCTGATTTGAATGGTGCGTGATCTGACTTCTTTCAAATGATTGTAGGCCGAGGAAGGAACCCTCTCGGCCTTTAGGTTCTGATGCCTCTGTTGCAAGGACTTCGGTTAGGCGTCAATCCTAACCGGGATCTTCTATCACACTTACTTCTTGGGTAAACTCAAAGGTTCGGGTGACAAGCGAGAGATCTATTGGGTGAAGATACTCGCAAATCACGGCGAAGAAGAAGGTGAAGTGGACTCGGTTGTCAAAACGTTGTGAGATGATATGTGTGTGAACGGCGAATCGCATCAATCCAATCCGGACTGGCCGAAAGATATCAATGGATGATAACTCTACGTTACGAACTACTCCTAAGTGCGAAAAGTAAAGTGCATATAAAATAAAGAGCAGGAAAGTAAAGTGCTTGAATGTAACGACTGAAATAAAAGTAAGAAACTAAAAATGAAAACAAGTTATGAAAGTTGAATAGAAGGCAAAATACCTATGAAAGAGTAAGAGAAAGGTTTGAGTAAAAGTTGTATATTGATTTGTTTGTGTGGTGCAGGACCTTTTACAATGAGTTACAATGTGCTATATATACAAGTCAAAACCCTAGCTAACTTGTCCTCCAAGACGTGGAATTGAAGTAGGATTCTCCTTCCTTTTAGGATTGATTCGTCTCATAAAATCCTGACTTGGCTGATATCTGAAATCCATAATTGATTTGAACTCCTTCCTTGCGAGGATTCCTTTCTTGAATGAACTCTTTGGCCGACGTTACTACTTGGGTTCGGCAGAACTACCCCACTCTACCTCGCAGCCCAATTGTATAGTTACTCATATGGACTCGGGCCGTCTAACTTTATGTCGTCTATGAGATCCGTTTTTCTTCATATTTTGGGTCAATTGACCCAAAATCTCAAACCTCTATCGGTGCATCCATCTCAACCATACATCTCAAAAACTTCTAATCTCGGCCGAATAGCCGAACATTACTTTTATTTTGGTCGAATGACTCAATGCCTCTCTGGTCAACCCTCAAATCAACACACATGGGAGTTACTAAAATCAGGTCCAAACATTGCCCCCCTAGTCTCATGAGCATCGGCTCTCAAGCTGAGTGTTATGAGACTTGAATCGAAGTACTCAAGCATTCCAGTCTATAATCTGACATCAGTTACATAACCGATGACTATCTTTAAAAACACCTTGATTGCGTGGCCGAAGATTCGATCGTGCTCTTTGTCAGCTTACTGAAAAACCTGACTAAGGTGTCCGCTTGCTTTGGCTGAGGCTTTAAACTTGGCTGAGTCCGCATTTTTTTTTTTAGCTGAGGTTCCATTTAAATTTGGCTGAGTTCAGGTTGTCTTTAATTTCGGCCGAGCCCATATCTTTTGGCCAAAGTTGTTTCTAAGCTTAGCTGAGTAGGCCCACTATTTAACTTGGTGGAGTAGCAACCAAACTTTAAAACTCGGTCATGTTGTCCACAGTGAGCGAAGCATTTCGGCCGAGACTTAACACTGGGCTACCTCTTATAATATTCTAAATTTTGGCTGAGGCTAGTCTGTGGATTCGGCCGAGACTTCAAAGTTGGCTGACATCTTCATAATTTGAAAACTACATTGAGTACTGAAATGTCCCAAGCTTGGAAACTCATGCACGTCAGCCAAAAGCTTAAAGCTTATCCAACCTCATAATTGTAATACATATAATAACCTATGTATTTTGTCTGCTAGCATCCTAACATGATTATATATATATATAATATGCATATACATTATATATACATAATCATATAATAGTTACACATATATATAATTGTTTCGAATTGTACTCTCTGGGAGCAAACCAAGGTATAATATATTATATATGTATACCTTTTGGACTTTCAATGACCTTTGCTGCTTTGTTCATTTTTTGAAACAGAGCAAGAACAACGACCCAGACACTTTTGCCTCTTTCGAACTCACTTTCACCCTTCAGATTCAGATCTTTCCAAACCCTCTTAGAATCCAAAAAAAACTCCTTTACCACACAGAGAGATAAGGTACTCATGCCCCGATTGGGGTTCCATGCACTTGATCTAGGCAACCAAACGAGCCCAGACAAGATCTTTTCTTGTGATTTGGCCTGTCAATGAGTGAATCATCACCGGTGGTCTTGGCGGTGGTTCTGGGTTCTGGCGAGCTGCCTGGTGGGTCACTGTCGGAGAGGGAGTCCGAGTCAGCTTCAGTCTAAATGCAATTCTTTTTTTTTTTTAGAGGTTAGAAGCTTTTATCACTTCTTAATTTCGAAATATGCTCACTGAGGATTTGAACTTACGGTTAGAATCGAAGCTCTTTGCTTACCCGTTATCTTCCTCTTCATTTAACTAATTAAAGATTTTGAAACATCCAACCTTTAACCCATGTTGATAGCTGCATGTGAACTTCTCCAAATTGAGAATGATGTGTAATACTTGCAAGGAATTGTGCTTCTGCTTGCATTTGATGAGTAATTTGCCCTGAGATTTACATATCTTGTACTTGGAATTTTA
Source organism: Rosa lucieae (assembly GCA_024704745.1). Lineage (NCBI taxonomy): Eukaryota > Viridiplantae > Streptophyta > Magnoliopsida > Rosales > Rosaceae > Rosa > Rosa lucieae. The sequence continues at coordinate 25,479,781 of CM045493.1, read as the reverse complement.
ATCCCCAGATTATGGTTCATTTTGCTGGAGACTTCAAAACTTAGAATACTTTCTGTTGTGCTCTTACAGAGGACTAATTGCTTTCTTGCCATATCACTGAAGGTGCAGCCCTTAAGTACCAATTACCACTTGCCATTGTTGCATTGATTATTTCCTTTCTTGTGTTCAAAAGAGTAAACTCAATTTGAATTTTGAACAAACTGTAGATTTTGGTCTCTGTGTCAACATAGGGCGAAATCTGTCATGCGCTGATTCGATGACTTTTTTTTTTTTAAAACAGGTCCGAGGAAGTCTCTTGGCCACAAAACGAAGTGTCCTATGGCTGATGATCTTCAGAACAAGAGGCCGGGTCAGAGGGTAGTGATGCAATAAAAATAAAATCGGCCGAATTCGCAACCAAATTTATGAAGGCTTTTGATGCTTCCAAAGACACACTTCAAAATTCCGTAGTTTGTCAGCTGGCGAAAAACAAAGAACCGCTGGGAATGTGCACACTGGGGCCGCATTACTACGCGGGCATGCCGCTGGCCGTGAAGGAGGTACTAGAGGGTTCGTTAGTTGACACTTCATGTCTTGCTTATGGGGCTAGTTGGTCCACCTGGAGCTCTGAGTTCAAACTTCCGCGAGTTTGGCCAAAACTGACCCCTGAGTGGAGCAAATGGGTGCCAAGGATGGAGCATTTCTTTGCTCAAAAATGGAAGGACTATGGAATATATGATAGTATAAAGATGACTGAGCAAGAGATACATATGGATCGGCCCCTTCTTGCGGCGAGCTTATGCTTCTGGTCGTCCGCAACCAACACCATCAACTTGCCTCTCGGTCCCATGACCCCTACTTTGTTAGACATGGCCGCAATATTTGGGTTTCGGCCGAATGGCGAGGCGGTTTGTGCTACAGCCAAATTCCCTAGTTCCTTCCATGCTAGTCTGAAACCTAAAGCGATAAAGAATGACAAGAAGGCTAAAGATGACGCAGAAGCTAAGGCAAAGCAATTACTCAACTATAGCACCTTTTATGCCACACATGCAGTTGATGAAGCAGTTTCGGAAACTAGGAGGCAACCTCCAAAACAGCACGAACACGCCGCCTTCCTTCTCTATTGGCTTTGTAAGTTTGTATTTTGCTCCAAGTCAAATAAGTGCACTTTTGAATTTGTTGGTATTTCAGAAGCTCTTAGCGTGGGTAGGCCTCTAGCCCTTGGGCCATTTGTTCTTGCTCGCCTCTACCGTGCTTTACGCAATGCAGTGATCGATAATATGAATTTGGATATTGGAGGGCCATTATGGATGTTTCAAGTGTGGATACAGACCTATTTTCATGAGCTCCGGTCGACATGTCCTCCATTTGTCCCCACAATGACACTTGGCCGTCAGATTATTGCTCTTGGCACTCATACACATTCAGCCGCGCAGTGTTTTGCTTTCTTTTATTCAAAAAAGACTATGTCCAAAGATGAGTTTGCCATATGTTACAGCCGAGATCACCCTTCTTGCCTTGAGATCAACATATCAAAACCATGGGATAAAAAATTTGAATTGGATGTGATTCTGACTTGGGGGAGTTTTCTGATCCCTCGAGACCTGAACTATGGCCTCAAAGGCACCGTGGGTCAGTATGGTGTGGAGGTCTATCTTCCCAATTTTGTTGCACGTCAGTTTGGCTTCATACAGAGTTGTCCGGCCTTATTCTTGATGTCAAGAAACCACTTCTCGTCATGGAGAGATGGGTTCACACGAACTTCTCAGTGTTCGGCCGTTGGTAACTACTATGAAGAGCAATTTGGCAAGTTTGAGAGGTCCGGCCTAAAGCCTCGATGTCCTGATCATAGAGCCACCCCACACTTCCAAGCTTGGTGGTCGACTTTTATCATGAAAAATCTTGGAAAGGACTTGGCTGGGACCCAACGTGCTGCATTACAAGGACTTCCGAACTTGCTAGGCCCCAAGGAAGGTAAGTTATTTTGGCTTATTATTCTATCTTGAGCCAACTTTTCCTTATATTGATCTCTTACCTCTTTGATCCAGGTAATGGTAAGAAGAAAGCACAGGATGGCAAGTTAAAATCAACCAAAGGATCCTCTAAACAAGGTAATCTTCAAACCAATCTTTCCGATTTCTGTTTATACATTTTCCTTCTAATGTGTTGCAACTCTTCAGGACAAACATCGAAGAAACGTGGCTCAACATTGGCGTATACTCGGAACGCCAAGAAATCAAAGAAATCATCGGATGTGGTGGAGAATTCGGTCACAAACCCGACGGACACTATGGTTAGTGAGGACATATTTTTTGAGGCTAATATGGATGATGGCCACGATGCTTTGGCTGAAAACCGAAATACGTCTGAAATTGAGGATATGGCCGAAACTGGTGACGCCTCGATCCATAGCGCGGACTCGGCTGATAGCGAAGGTTATTCGGAAGAAGCTCAATCAGAAAGTGGCGATCAAGAGGTAAGTTTCTAATCTAGAGTTGTGTGCTTCTCTCTCAACTTGGTTATATGATTCGTGCTTCGCTAAGAACTTTCCCTTTATTTTGATAGAGAGATGGCCGCATTGATCATTCTTTGCCCCCACTTGAAAACTCCATGATTGAGATTGACATGGACGTAAGCCTCCCCCACTCCTTTCTTGGATTTCATTTCTTGCTTGTCTGAGATTATTGACTTTTTCATTTCACAGGACTTGGGTGAGAGCCAACTGCACAACACATTGAGCATCGGCCAACAGCTTGCCATATCAAACAACTTTTCCAAGGATGTTGAAAACACAGATGCACGTGGCCGAGAAACACTACTTATCCATCAGACATTGGTTCAGGTAAGATATTTCATCCCGCCTTGGTGATTTAATTTTCTAAGATCCTATACGAAACAACTTGAAAAGTTGTTATCATGTAGGTGGGAGAATCTCGAAGCAGTACAACCCTAGAATTGGCTCTTCTCAACCAAACTGAACCACATCCTCCTATGTTCGGAACACTTACCTCTCCTCCTAATGACGGGATGTGTCAAAGTGAGCAAGCTATCGTTTGCGCTCCATCTTCGGCCGAGCTTGTGGTGAGTGCCCTGGTAATTTCAAGTCTGGTTTGCTTTCAGCCGAATTAATTCAGTTCCATTTTTTTTTTTTTTTTTTTTTTTTTTTAGGATCATACAGCGGGTGATCTTGGTTTGGACTAGAGGTGGCAAACGGGCCGGCCCGGCCCGACCCGGCCCATTTTAAGCCGGCCTAGTCGTGCTTCGTGCCGTGCTTGGGCCGGCCCATTTATTATCGTGCCGGGCTCGTGCCGGCCCATTTACTTAAACATTAAGCCCGGCCCGGCCCATGGCCCGAGCCCATATCTTACCGGGCCGTGCTCGTGCCGGGTCAATAACGGGCCGTGCTCGGGCCTACCCACTATAAAACACAATTTTAGAATCTTAATTTGAACAAATAGAAATTAATTTTATTTAACTATTTAGAAAATTAAAATAAATTAAGTTCTACAATGTTTTTCTTATTCTTATCTTTTTAAGATTAGATTTCTAATCATTTTTATATTTCACTATAAGAAAGAAAGAAGAAAAAAAACTCAAAATATATTGTTTTTAGTATATTATTGTGAGATTAATCTTTATTAATATAATGAAGATTTAGTATCTATTATTCTTTTCTTCATTCTATAGTTGTATTATTATGAGATTAGTCTTTATTAATAAATATTAGAAAAAATACTTATGTCAAAACAAGGATATAATGTTTTGTTTCATTATTTTGACAATATAAAATAAAGTATTGGTGGAATTGTCATGAGATTTTAAATAAAAAGGTCTCATATTCAAATCTCATCATTATAGTTTTTTAATATATTTTTTTTAAAAAATGAAATTTTGTGTTTGTAACGGGCTGGCCCACAATATGTCGTGCTCGGGCCGTGCCGGGCCCATTACGGGCTCGGGCCGGGCCGGGCCAATGGACCAATATTCTTAGGCCCAGCCCGACCCGTTATTCTAACGTGCTCGGGTCGTGCCGGGCCACTAACGGGCTTGGGCCTTGCCGGGTCGCTTTTAAGCGTGCCGGGCCCGTGCCGTGCTCGTGCTTTGTGGCCCGTTTGCCACCTCTAGTTTGGACCTACTTCAATTCCTAAATACTCTAGACAACACCACGAGTCCCGAAGAGGAAAAACTTGAAATAGCCGAAATCAAAAAGGCACTTGAGACGGTCAGACAGTTTTTGGGTTGTGATGTGAGAACAGTGACCGAGGCTAGCTTTCTCTCTTTGAAGGGAGCGGTTGAAGTACTTATTTCAGCCAAACATTTATCTCAGGTAGAGGCTTATGAAGTTCATGCTCGTTTGGCTGTTGTAAATTTTAGTCTCTCTCCTTGTCTAGAAGCACAAAAAGAGTTTGAAGCAGGCGAGAAGCTGAAAAATGAGTACGATGACATTCGCCAGTCCACCGATCTTGGCCAACTTCAGAAGTTGAAGACTTCTTTGGACGAAGGAAGGCAAAAAGTGCTTGATCTGAGGAAGCAGTTGGCCGAAGCTGAAAAGCAAGTCAAAGTCACTTCGGCCGCCATCCGAAACATTGTTCCCCAACAAGATCTCACCAAGTATAGCTTGATTCTGTCATCGGTCAAGTCATATAACAAGAAGAAGGGCATCTTGAAGCGAAAGGTCGACCAAGGTATGCAAGACTTGGAAGATGTTAAAGAAGCTCTTCGGTCACTCTTGCCCACTGATTAGTTACTTTAGGATGTGATATTCATCTCGGCTTATATTTTGTACATGGCCCTAGGCCCGTAACTCAGCCAGTTGACACGTTTTTGTAGAGTTTGGCCGACCTTCTTTGTATGACTCAAACGCTAATTTTGTGTATGTGACCGTTGATCACCCGGCTGCTATTTTGTCAATTGACTCGGTCTCTTTTGACTTCATATATTTCGGCCACCTAAATCTTTTTGCTTGTCATGCATTTTAATTTTGAGCTCGACCAAATTAACATCTTAAACTCGGCTGAAACTCTTGTTCACCTCGGACGAGATGACCTCAGTCGTCTCACCCAACACTTCTTGTCTAACTTGGCCAAAATAATTACTTGACTTCGGCCAATACTATGATGGTTGGTTCGGCCGTTACCTTTTATTTAGCTTTGGCCAATGAAAAAAACTCTAGTCAACCAAATCAACAACTCGAGCTCGGCTGAAACTCTTGTTCACTTCTGCCAAGATTACCTCAGTCGTCTCGGCCAACATTACTTGACTTTGGCCGAAACAATTATGGTTAGTTCGGCCGATATCTCAACATTTTAACTTTGGCCAACGAAAAACTCAACATTTTAGTCAACCAAATCAACAACTCGAGCTTGGCTGAAACTCTTGTTCACCTCGGCCGAGATTACCTCAGTCGTCTCGGCCATCATTACTTGACTTCGGCCAAACACTACAATGGTTGGTTCGGCCGATACCTCTTATTTAGCTTTGGCCAACAAAAGTAAAGGTAAATTCCAAAAATATGAGTAAAGGGATGTAAAAAGACACTAAAATGTTGTGCATATAAAAACATCAAAATAAAAAGGACGGCCGAGTTTACAAACCCAAATACTCGGCCGATGTTCTATAGATACATTACGATTCTTGCTCCCTCATCTCCCATGTCGTGGGGTAATATTTCTTAAGAAATTGCCCGTTGATAGGCATTGCATGCAGCTCTCCATCTTGATCCCTAAGTTGATATGCACCTTTTCCTAGCACTTGATCGATGATAAACGGGCCTTCCCACCTTGGCGACCATTTTCCGAAACGTCTATCTTTAGTCCCGATAGGCAAAACGGCTTTCCAAACTAAATCTTCCTCGGCAAATGACTTAGACTTAACTCGCTTGTTGTATGCACGAGCCACAGCCTTTTTCTGTGCTTCCATTCTGTTGTAAGCGTCCATTCGCTCTTGGTCGAGTTCTTCAAGTTCCTGAATCATTGCCTGAGTGTAGTCGTCAGCCACCATTTCATTTTGAGCAGTGAATCTAAGTGATTTCAGTTTCACCTCGACAGGTAACATAGCATCGTGGCCATATGTTAGTGCAAAAGGCGTTGTTCCTGTGGCTGTACGTTTCGATGTTCGAAAAGCCCACAATGTCTCAGATAGCAGATTGTGCCAATCTCTAGGATTCTCTTGAACCATCTTCTTGAGTATATTTATAATTCCTTTATTACTTGCTTCGGCCTGACCATTTGCTTGGGCATAGTAAGGTGTCGAGTGAGTTAACTTGATACCCAGACTATCTGTGAGTTCATGCATTGCCTCGGCTATGAAAACCGAACCCCTATCGGCCGTTATGGTCTCAGGTATCCCAAACTTGTGTACAATGTTTTCCTCCACAAACTTTATCACTGTCTGACTTGAAATAGTAACGTATGGTTTGGCCTCTACCCATTTAGTGAAATAATCAGTGGCAACCAAAATCCATACGTGTTGTTTTGATGATGGTGGTCTAATACTCCCTATAATGTCCATGGCCCAACCTCGAAATGGCCATGGCTTAACAATTGGATGGAGGGCGTCGGCCGGAACCCTTTGCACAGGTGCATGAATTTGGCATTTCTTGCAGGTCTTTGCGAATTCAATGCAATCCTTTAGAATTGTTAGCCAATAGAAGCCATGTCTTCGAATTAACCACCTCATTTTGATTCCGGCCTGGTGTGCACCACATATCCCCTCATGGACATCTCTCATGACTTCCAAAGTCTCTTGCCCCCCTATACAAAGAAGGAGTAGATCATCGGAGCTTTTGCGGTACACTGCTTCTTTGTATATAATGAAATGTCCAGCCAAGTACCGAGTCTTCCGATCATGATTGCCTTGAGGATTTTTGTGGAACTTGATAATGGGGAGTCTCCAATCATTTGGCTCGACGTCGATAACAAAAACATCTTCTAAGACTCCTCTCTCTTCCAAAGCTGGGAGGGTACGTTTGGCAATCTTGATGACTCGGGAGTCATCTCCTTCGGGGATCCGTAACCCCGAGGCTAATTGGGCCATCTCATTGGCTTCCATGTTCTGTCCCCGTGGGAGGTGGGCGAAAGAGATTCGATCGAACGTGTTGGAGAGCTGGTCGGCTAAAGCGTGATATGATAAAAGTCCCCAGCTTGTGCATTTGAACTCCTTATTCATTTGGTTAATGACCAGTTGAGAATCCCCGAACACCAGAACTCGCCGTGCTCCCATCTCTTGGAGAATCTCCAAACCAACAATAAGAGCCTCATATTCTGCCTGATTGTTTGTGCATGTAAAATCTAATTGGAAAGCAAACTGGAACTTTTGTCCTTCAGGCGTTTCAATAACAACGCCAGCTCCAGCAGAAAATTCAGTACTAGACCCATCAAAATACATGGTCCAGTGGTTATTGGTCATGGAAGCCACATATATGATCCCAATATCAACCTCCTCGGCTCCCTCAAACTCGATCGAAGGGTGATGAGCAAGAAAATCAGCCAATGCTTGGCCCTTGACGGACTTTTGAGACACATATTGAAACGTAAACTCAGACAACGCCATGGTCCATTTTCCAATTCGGCCTCGTATGATAGGTCGAGTCAGCATGTACTTTACTAAATCAGTTTTGGATATGACTTGGACGACCGAGGGTAACATGTAGTGCCGAAGCCTAATTGCGGAAAAGAACAATGCAAGACAAAGCCTCTCAATAGGCGTGTACCGAGTTTCCACATCGGTGAGGATCCGGCTCAAGTAATGAACAGCACATTCCTTGCCATTGTCGTTATCTTGCGCTAGTAGGCTTCCTATTGAGTTATCTGATGCCGATATGTATAACTTCAAAGGCCTCCCACGTACTGGGGGTACCAAGACGGGAGGGTTTGATAAGTATCGTTTGAGTTGGTCGAATGCCGCTTGGTGCTCTGTTCTCCAAACAAACTCATCTTCGGCCTTGGTTCTCAAAAGTGAAGAGAATGGCTGAATCTTGCCGGCCGAGTTAGAGATGAAGCGCCTTAAAAAATTTACTTTTCCCAGGAATGATTGGAGTTCCTTCTTTGTGCTAGGAGCAGGTGCATCCATAATTGCCTTGGCTTTATTTTTGTCGATTTCAATTCCCTTTTTATGAACTACAAAACCAAGAAACATACCGGTTGATACTCCAAAAAGACATTTGTCAGGATTCATTTTTAGTTTGTGAGCTCGCATCCGTACGAATGTCTGTCGAAGGTCGGCCAAATGATTCTTCGTCTTGGCCGACTTTACCACAATGTCATCAATGTATACTTCGACTGTGTGACCAATTAAGTCGTGAAAGATCATATTCATGGCCCTTTGATAGGTTGCTCCGGTGTTTTTGAGTCCAAATGGCATAACGAGCCACTCAAATGTTCCTATTGCGCTTGGGCATCTAAACGCCGTTTTGTGAACATCCTCCTCAGCTATAAAAATTTGGTTGTAGCCAGCGTGCCCGTCCATGAAAGAAAGAATTTCATGTTTGGCCGCTCCATCCACAAGCAAGTCGGCCACGGGCATTGGGTACTCATCCTTGGGTGTGGCCAAGTTTAGATTTCTAAAATCAACACATATGCGCATTTTGCCATTCTTTTTCCTTACTGGCACAATATTGGATAACCATTCAACATACCTGGCCGTTCGAATAAAACCGGCCTTTAATAAACGTTCCATTTCTTCTTTAATTTCAGGCAAAACCTCGGCGGCACATCGCCGAAGAGGTTGCTTGTAAGGCTTACAATTGGATTGTATAGGAAACCTATGTTCTACTATACTTCTATCTAAACCAGGCATTTCATGGTAACTCCATGCAAAACAATCTTGAAACTCAGTCAGTAGAGCCTTCAAGTCTTCCTTCAACTTGGGTGGTAGGAGCTTGCTGATCCTAACTATCCGAGGCTCCTCGGTGGTCCCTAAATTCAAGTCTTCTAGTGGGTCTTGAGTTTCAGTAAGGTCGTCTTCCAACTCGGCCGGTGCAGGGCCGATGTCTTCTAGCTTCAGTTCATCCTCTGGTGCTCCTTCTGTGATAAATTCTAGTAAATTCATGGCCGAATCACTCTGAAGAGAGTTTTCGGCCCAATGGGCCAGCAGTTTCCTCATTGTTGATTCAACCGCGGCTAATGGTGTCTCCTTCTCTAGGCCACTATCCATGGATTATGGGATCAAACAGGTCCGCCAATGTTGGCCGCTCCGAGTCCTCGTGGACTTTCTCGGCGCCTATGGCCAGTGCTCTTCGCATGGTTATCCTTGTAATTCGGCCAGTACCATCCTCCCTCTGAATTTCTGAGCACCCAATTTCCTCCTCGTAGTATTGGGCATCAATTGCATTGGCCGAAGCTTTCAATGGTTGAGAGTCAGCGTCCACTACTTCCACGGTGTCCCCATTCCAGAAAACCAGAAGCTGATGCATGGACGACGGGATGCACATACTCTGATGTATCCAATCTCTCCCAAGGATAGCATTATAACAAGGTTTGGAATCTATGACAAAGAAACCGGTCATCATGCTCTTGTTGCCTACTGTGACCTCTAAGGGTAGAATTCCCTTGGTTTGCTTCCTACCACTTGAAAAATCTCGGATGGCGATCTCAGATGACACAATATCTTTGTCGGTCTTCTTCAATTTTTCGGCAATCGAAATAGGAATAACATTCACTGCTGCTCCACCATCTACCAACACTTTAGAGATCGGATATCCCTCGAAATGAGTCGTGATATACAATGGCTTGATATGCTTAGACATAGCTGGTGTTGGCTTTGGAAAGTATTCCTTGGCTAAGTCCTGTGCTGGAGCTTGGCATTCAACTTCTTCTCGCACATCCCCTTCCATTCCATTCAATTGTCCCGGCTGAGCTTGAAACTCGGACGGAAGCACATACACCTTATCGATGGCTGTTTCTCCTTTATCTGCGGTCTGAGCTGACCGTACGACCTCGACTTCATTCCCGTTCCACAAAACAAGAAGTTGGTGTACCGAAGACGGGATACAAGTATTCTGGTGGATCCAATCACGACCCAGTATGGCAGTGCATGAATTATCAGTGGGAATGACGAAGAAACAAGTTGTTGAGCTTTTCTTTCCTACAGTTACCGTCAATGGCAACGCCCCTCTGACTTCAGCCTCTGCCCCTGTATAGTCGTAAACAGAAATATCAGTTGGAACAAAGCCATACCTGGCAGGGTGGAGTTGATGTATAACAGAGCAAGGAAGGATGTTGACAGCTGATCCGCCATCCACCAAAACCCTCGAAAATCGGTATCCACCTATACAAGCATCAATGAGGATGGGATCTCTGTCTTGGATCATGGATTCACTCGGCCGAGAAAAATATACACCAGCCAAATCTCTCTCTTTCTGCACCAGGTCGAAATCAATCTTAGTTGCTGACCGAACGCTAATCATATTCACCCTAAAGTCACCGATGTCCTGAGATATTGGGATAGTAGCTCCCTCGGCCTCCCTGGCCGAAGCTTGTACACTCGTCTCTGTCAAAGTGTTGATGGTGTTACCAACCTGTGGATTGGAGGCTGGGACGTCAGGAATCTGATCTGCGTCATCGTAGTCAACCTGTTCCTCATAGTCCCCTATGTCATCATAATCCCCCATATCCTCATCCAATAAGCCTTCATCGTCCTCAAATATGCCCTTGTCACCCTGGTCATCGACTTCAAGATCCAAGGCATCTAAATGTTGGTCTTGTTTATCATCTGTGTCAGTGTCTTCTAACCATTTGGCCAAATCTTGATTTGCTTGGGCTTGTTGACGATTTTCTTCTTCGCGGACATGGTGGTCGAAATGTTTCATCAGCTCTCTCTCATGAGTAGTCATCCCATATAACTCGACCGCAGATTGGATCTGATGGAACCTCTTCAAATACTTCAGGTCTCTATCTGAGATTGGAATTTTCTCATTACCAACTTTAAGCTCTATGCCTTCTTGGACAGCTTGGTAAGCAACCTTTAAACCAAGGCTAGAATCCAAGTCCAGCAAAAGGGTTGCTGACTTTGGGCATTCAGCGATCATATGTAATGTGTCCATCTCCTTGTTTGTTGGTCCATACAATGCAAGAGCAGAATTCTTGCGATGATACTCCTGCATTCTCTTAAGTCCCTTAACTGAAAAGGGCGGGTTCAGGTCCTTGTAAAGTTTTATGAAAGGCTCTTCATCACCATTTGACTCAAAAATTTCTTCTTCCTCCTCACCCGATGCCGGTGTACCTGATGAAGACTTGGGTGAACTCAGGGCGTGAAGAATTTCCCCTCTTTCTCTATCCATGTTCTCCATGCGTTCCTCAAATATGAACGCAAATCTCTGTTCCTCAATCGTTAGGCCGAATAACTCTTCGGCCGAGTGGATACTAAAGTATTCCCTCAAATACTGTAGGTCGCCTTTTGAAATGGGAAGAGAATTATAATCAGCCTTTATTTCCTGATTTTCCAAATAAGCTTGATATTTGGCCCTCACTCCTCTTCTCACATTAGGTGCCCAAAGTTCTTCGCATCTGTTGCGATCCCTACGCACCTCATTTAAAAGCTTGCTTTCCTCCTTAGTCAAACCATACCAATCAATGGCCGAATGCAAAAGATGATAATTTCGCATAGTTACGAGTCCTTCCGCCGTAAAGGGTGGATCTCGATTCCTATCCACTACAACCAACGGTTTTGGGTGAGGGGCCTCTTTAAAGTGAACCTTCAATACCCCCTTCCTGCTTGAGTCGATTTGCATGTCTTCAGTATCCCGAGTTGATTTATCCACAGGAGGATCAGTGCTCTTTTTCACGTATGTTCTAAACCTTCTCGGTGTCGTTTCGTATCCAGACCTTTTAACGGGTCGCGGAGGTGAAGTTCTGGTTGTCTCGCTCAGGCGGGCTTTCTTAGCCTCGGCTACTTGCCTTTGCTGTCTTCGCAATTGTGTTTTCGTCATGGGGGCAATCGGCTGGTCCCTTGAAACACGGCCGTGCCAACGGTTGTCAGAAACCAAAGGAGGCTTGAAAGTCCTTAGTGGCCGGGGGTTTCCATTACGGTCATAGCTATCACGGCTACAACCCTCATCCCTATGATATCTCTTTTTGTCTCTCTTGTTTCGGCCGTAATATTCTTCATCGTAAAATGGCCGATCAAAGTTTAGGCGCCGCCTTACTGGCTCCCTTTCTGAGAATCTTCCGTCTGGTTTATCAAGACGATGAAACACACCCTTTGGACTTCCCCTTGGACTGTGAGGACCGTACTTGTTCGATACATCTGGGGTCAATGGTCGCTTCGTGGTAACTTGAGACCTGAATCTTTGTTTGTTCATCTCGGCCTTACCTACTTCAGCCGAGATAATTCCTTTACCCCGAGGTTCTACTCTGGAATGCACCTTTTCAGGTGTATTCCCTATTCTGGCTCTTGTTGGTGCACTCTCGGCTTTCTGAGCCGAATTAGAAGTTTTATCAACCTGTTCTGGTCTTTGGAGTTTTAAAACTCCTTTAAGCATGACTTCTTCCTGGCAACGAGTGCATAGAACAGCTACTTTTGGTGGCTCAAGCTTGATACTCCCAATAGTGAGTCCTTCGGCCGTTGGCTGGGCCGATGATTGGAGCCTACCAGTGGTCTTGCTAGCATCTGCCTTTTTGCTTGGAGCATCCCCATCCTTGGGGACTCTGACATAGACCATGTTTATTTGAGCTTCGGGAAATGGGTTGGTGTCAACCTTCATTGCTGGCTTACTTTCAGGGAACTTGAGAGTTCCTGCGTCAATGAGATCCTGTATCACATCACGAAAAATAACGCAGTTGTTAGTTGCATGCTTCCATGAATTATGATACTTGCAAAAAGTCTTCCCCTTGATCTCTTCGGCCTTGGGGAGTATATGGCCGAAAGAAAGTTGAATCATTTTCTCGGCCAAGAATTGATCAAAGATCAAATCGGCCTTAGCTATATTGAAAGTGTAAGTGCGTGCGTTAACTTTTGTCGTGTTTGTGCTTTGGGTTAGTGGTGGTTTGGTTTGCTTTGGGTCAACCCGTTCCAAAGCTTTGCACACGCGGGGCTGCTTAATCACCATTTCGGCCGAATCCACTTCAACCGTGTCTTCGTTTAAGTCCGCTCCAAACTGGTCGACCGCATTAACGGCCTGATTCTTGTAATATGTACCCTTTGAGGCTGCCCGCTTTTGAGCTTCCTCCCTTAAGATGGCATCATACCGGTCAATTCTTGTCTCGAGCTCGAATAGATCATTGAAGGTAACACCTTCAAAATGTTCTCTAAATTTGAAGCTCAAACCAGCTACCGCCATATCTACGAACTCTGATTCAGGCAGTCTTACTCGGCATCGTGCTCTAGCTAATTTGAAGCGGCTTAAGTATTCTTGTGCGGTTTCATGACTCATCTGCGACGTCTTGGCTAAGTCAGCCAACCTGATCTCTTGTTGCGCTCGATAATATTGGTCATGGAAAGCTCGTTCCATTTCCCTCCAATTATTGACTGAGTTGGGCGGAAGATTGATGAACCAAGTGAAGGCTGGTCCCGTGAGGGAGTGGACGAATAGCCTTAGCTTGTTGTCGTCAGAGCTAGCCTCTCCGCACTGGGCCGTGAATCGGCCAATGTGTTCTACAGTGGATTGATATGCATCTCCAGAGAACAATGTGAATGAGGGAATGCGATATCCTGCTGGGTACGGGATGGTATCAATATATGCAGGATAAGGTTTAGCATAACTTGGTCTCTCCACCCGTCTAGGTAAGACTCCCATAAGATCTTCAACTAAATTTTGAAACTCATTGAGCCGAACCGGTCGGTCTTGACCTCCTCCTTGATGATTGTTCTGCTGATGGTTTTGAGCCACATTGTTGTTTACTTGGTTCGGCTGAGGGATGAATCCTTGGCCGAATCCCATTTCGGGTGGCATGCCATAAAGCGGATACGGCATCCTTGGCTGCTGTTGCATATTTGGCATCCTTGGCTGTTGTAGCATATTCGTCTGGTTTGGAGCAGCCATGTTGACTTGGTTGGGTTGGACTTGAGCTTGCATGTTATGCTGATGTCCCACGATTTCGTGCGCTCCATTATTCCCGTTAGCCAACAATTGTTGGTAGATGAGGAGCAGGGTGTTATTGAGATTTCCCATTTGGGTACTGGTGTTATTGTTGATGCTTGCTGCCAAATCTCGACCCAAACCATCTACTGAGAGCCTTAACTCATGGACAGTCCTCCTAGACTCATTGGCCATCATTCGAGCCATCTCCTCGGCCGAGGGGTTGAAATTTGGATAAATCCCCCATTGGTTTTGTCCAGACTGTGATAAGTTTTGATGCGAAAGAACCATTTGTCCGGAAGACATTCCAAGTGGTGTTACAGATGTAGATTCAGTTTGAATGCTTGGTACGATCATGGCCATACTGGGCACTCCTATGGTTGAGGCATTGGTAGCCCCTAGGACGGCCTGGGTTACGGCCGTAGTTACCTGACCAGTCGTGACCGTAGAAGTGACCAGGGTTGAGGTATGTGATGGTGTCACGTTACCTGACGTCCCTGATCCACTACTCATGGCTAAAGGTGTTCTTGTATACTTTCGCTTCGGACACTCGGCCGAGGTATGGCCGACTTCGTTGCACTTAAGACAAGTATTTCCCCGATATACTGAGTATGGATTGGAGTGCATCCAAAAATGACGCCTTAGTGTTTTAGGTCCCACCGGGCGTGCCAAAAGATGTTTGCCTCTAAATCGTCTCGGCTGAAATGAGGGCCGAGGGACTTGTGGTTGAATCGTCCTTCTGAAATTGTGTGGGCGTGCCAACTCGCGGCCGAATGGCCAAGCGAGGTTTCTGATTTGAATGGTGCGTGATCTGACTTCTTTCAAATGATTGTAGGCCGAGGAAGGAACCCTCTCGGCCTTTAGGTTCTGATGCCTCTGTTGCAAGGACTTCGGTTAGGCGTCAATCCTGACCGGGATCTTCTATCACACTTACTTCTTGGGTAAACTCAAAGGTTCGGGTGACAAGCGAGAGATCTATTGGGTGAAAATACTCGCAAATCACGGCGAAGACGAAGGTGAAGTGGACTCAGTTGTCAAAACGTTGTGAGATGATATGTGTGTGAACGGCGAATCGCATCAATCCAATTCGGACTGGCCGAAAGAGATCAATGGATGATAACTCTACGTTACGAACTACTCCTAAGTGCGAAAAGTAAAGTGCATATAAAATAAAGAGCAGGAAAGTAAAGTGCTTGAATGTAACGACTGAAATAAAAGTAAGAAACTAAAAATGAAAACAAGTTATGAAAGTTGAATAGAAGGCAAAGTACCTATGAAAGAGTAAGAGAAAGGTTTGAGTAAAAGTTGTATATTGATTTGTTTGTGTGGTGCAGGACCTTTTACAATGAGTTACAATGTGCTATATATACAAGTCAAAACCCTAGCTAACTTGTCCTCCAAGACGTGGAATTGAAGTAGGATTCTCCTTCCTTTTAGGATTGATTCGTCTCATAAAATCCTGACTTGGCTGATATCTGAAATCCATAATTGATTTGAACTCCTTCCTTGCGAGGATTCCTTTCTTGAATGAACTCTTCGGCCGACGTTACTACTTGGGTTCGGCCGAACTACCCCACTCTACCTCGCAGCCCAATTGTATAGTTACTCATGTGGACTCGGGCCGTCTAACTTTATGTCGTCTATGAGATCCGTTTTTCTTCGTATTTTGGGTCAATTGACCCAAAATCTCAAACCTCTATCGGTGCATCCATCTCAACCATACATCTCGAAAACTTCTAATCTCGGCCGAATAGCCGAACATTACTTTTATTTTGGTCGAATGACTCAATGCCTCTCTGGTCAACCCTCAAATCAACACACATGGGAGTTACTAAAATCAGGTCCAAACAGGTTTGAATCCATTAGCTTTCTTTGTCATGTAGGCACTTTCTTGTCCTTCAGTATATTTCTCATAGAATCCAGCATTTTTTGCTGTTCAAAAATTTTTCTACTGACGACTGTCAGCTTTTCTTCTTCCGTTTTTGGAAGTTCCTTGATATAATCCAGTTTGTTTTCCAATCTTTCCAATTGGTGAATTATAGCAAGTAATTTTTCTAGATGAGTTTGACATCTAGAGAATTCTAGGAACAAACTCTGATATTTCTCATCAGAGGAATTTATTAGAGAATTTATTTTCTCTAATAACAATTCTGACATTGTCCCCATTTAGGAGGGGTTCTCATTTGAGCTATTTTACAAGCTCTGATACCAGTGATTTGCGGATCTAACCAATGCTCAAATAATCAAGAGGTTTTTGTTCCTCTTCCAGAACATATAAGAGATTATCAATATCTTGTTCTATTTTATAGATTCTAGTTTGAAGTCTATAAATGATATCCCAATAGTTGGGAGATTTTCTATTCAGCTTTCTCAATTTTTCTTTCTCTTTTTGTAATTCTTTGCTAATATTCTTACAGATAGCAATTAATTCAAGTCTGTCAACGATCGAAATTATGAATAGTAAATCGTACTGTTTACCTTTGAAATAGAGGATGAATTCTATCACATTTCTGTTTAAACAAATAACTTTAAGAATGGGTCCACCATGTTTCATCAATTGTAACAAAAATATTAAACATATTATAAACTAATGTAAAGAAACAACAAAAGGGTACTGATGGAATGAAAAATAGAAAGTTGTGTAGGTAAGAAAGAAAGGGACAGATGACTGGGTGAAGAGGAATAAAAATAATTTGTTGGAGTTTTTGGGAAGTATTTTGATAGAATCAGGGTGTATGAGCATTAATCCTAAATTTTAAAAGAAAAATATTAAAGACTAGTATATATTAAATGCTCAAGGATTGAGGTCCACAATCTTTGTCATCCCTTGTAGTAAGGATGTGTGGCACTCACGTTCTTTGTAAGTTAATTTTCAAGCGGAGAATATCAGAGCGCTTTTGTCACTAATCGTTTAATTCGTGACAATGTTATAACCTAGGCATCGATGGACGTTTCCCCATTATTTTACCAACCCTGGATGTTGATCGAAGGAACACACTCTTTCATAACTTGTAAGTTCTTCGATTAATTACTCTTTTCCATTAACACATAGTTCCAGAGCTCCAGTTTATCTTCAACATATAAGGCTGGTCCAACCAAAAGACAGAATAAGATACAAAAACAATGAATGAGAGTTTCACTTTGTACATGAAGAATCAAAAGTTGCGTGTATATTCTCGCGCCCTCCTCAAAGAAATTGAAAACAATCGATCTTTAGGGACGTACCATTGAATTACTTGTTCAGAATTCTCACCGACCATCAACATTATTTTTGGACATAGAATGAATGGCATTAGGAGGTGATTGCCCCATTATGCTTGTACTTGCTAATGGGTTGTTGAAGCTAAAATCAGTTCCTCTAGTCGTCATATCAGTCACGTTGGTGACAATACTTACACCGTCCAGTTTTGTTAGGCTGGTGACTGTAGTTAAATCATCAAATTTCCAGTCAGTCAAGTAACCGGGCTTTGAAGTTACTGTTGTCACTTCCATATCTCCTGAAAGCATTCCCACTACACGGGACATGGATGGTCGTAGCATTGGTGATGTTTGAGTGCACAAAAGTCCTATTTTGATTATTCGGTGTGCTTCTTCCTCATTGAATTCAGATAATCTAGAGTCCACTAGTTCAACTGCCCGTCTGTTTTCATGCAATTGCCAAGCCTACGAAGCAAGAACACAATAGTATCATTAAAAATGAAACACATGCAGAAGATAACTAAAAGGCATATAATGATCGACCTGCGTTTCAAGAAGCGCTTTTAGAATCATAAAGCAATGAACACATCAAGAGTCAAAAACTGAAAAATACTCGGAACATTTGTGGCAAGGAAGGATAGACAGGGAGGACAAAAACAAAGTTCTTACCCATTCGAGAAGATAAGTCATTTCTTCACCCAAACTCGGATCAGAATTTGGCCTACCACTGACAATTCAAGAGCCACAACACCAAAGGCAAAGACATCAGTCTTCTCTGTAAGGTGTCCACGCATGGCATATTCCGGTGCAAGATACCCACTGTATCATTGACAATAGCATAACATGTTTGTAAGACAAAAAGGGAATGGAAAACTAATATTTGAAAAGAAAATAAGGTGACCGAATCTTGTAAGATCTTACATTGTTCCCGCAACACGGGTACTTATGTGGGTCTTTTTCTCATCAAAAAGCTTAGCCAAACCAAAATCCGATATCTTGGGGGTGAGATTAGTGTCAAGCAGAATATTACTGGCCTTCACATCTCTGTGTACAATTCGAACTCTTGATTCTTCATGAAGATAAGTTAAACCTCTAGCTATGCCCAAGCATATATTAAAACGTGTTGACCAATCAAGATTTAAACGTCTCTCTCCTGATTCATGCAATCCATAATAACAAATTCTTTTAGTGCTTTGTATTATATCACGCATAATGCATAATAAATTAACAGTCTTATTCTCATACCAAATAATGCTTGATCAAGATTGTTGTTCTCCAGATACTCATAGACAAGGAGCCGTTTAACTCCCTCAGTGCAGAATCCGTACAACTTTACGAGGTTATTGTGTTGCACAGCAGATATAGTGGCAATCTCAGTTACAAACTGGTTCTTTCCTTGGTGGGATGCAGCAGACAATTGCTTCACAGCAATTACTCTTCCATCACTAAGTGTTCCCTATCAATCAAAACATTATGAAAAAAAGTTTAACAAGATTATTGTATGCGCATTGTCCAGTATCTGTAGTGAAAACGCGAGTTCAACAACTAAAGAGTTCAATGGGTTGAATATTGTAATGTTTCAGGATGTCATGGTCTACATTCAGGCATATGAACTAGGTATGTAGAAGTGCAACGCCTGTATCGACTAGTAAACATTAACACATGGATCCTCTTTTATTACAATAATAACTTACTCTATAGACAGGTCCAAATCCTCCCTCTCCAAGCTTATGAGCTTCATCAAAGTCGTTTGTAGCTGTCTTTAGTTCAGGATAACTGAAAGTAAGTGGTCCAACATCTATCCCATACAGCTCTGGAAATTTAACATAACACACTGTTATGTCTGTAACTGTAAGCCTGTTCTTCAGTCAATCAGTTTCCCTTTTCCTTTCTTTTGTTTTGTTTTGTTTTTTTTTTTTTTTTCAGTTAATCATGAAGTATGCAGCTACTGAAACACGCTATATGTATCTGACATACAAAGAGTTTGCAATGAAAAAATAAAAAAAAGTTGAACTACGTAGTGTCGTAGTGATATAGAAAAATGGATTCACTAAAACCAAATGATGCAGAAAATGGACAGAAACTGAAAGAGAACAAGGACAATAAAAAGAAGATAATAGATAAAAATTTAAAGAAGAGCAACAGATCAAAAACTAAGTGAACTTCTGAATATTGGAAATCTTCATCACTTAATGATCAAAGCCTCAGTTACTATTACTAAATAAATAGTAAATTCAAAAATTCTAGTCCTAGATAAAAACGAAATAGATTGAACTTAATTTATGAGCATCTATAGCAAACACAAAATTTAATTGCAATTGCCACAGACTAATGATAGATTTCATTGAACAAGAAAAGAAGTAGCAGTTTACCTTCGTCATCATCAGGGTCAGACCTTTTTCTTCTTTGAATAAGATAAAAAGCCACAAACAACAGAACCAAAATTACTCCACCACCCACAACAATCCCAACAATCAGCCCAGTTCTATTCTTCTTACTAGTTGGAAGGCTGTTACTGACAGTAGGTATGAAATCTGTACAAAATCTCTTTAGTTGATTATGTGAAAACATCTGAACCTAAACATGCTAAATTGCATCTCAAATTTCCACATTATATTACCCGGTGTAGCACTGATGGCTGCAATAGCAGGTCCGTAAGTACCCCGCTCAGGTATACAGCAAGTCCCCTTTCCAGCCCAAAAGAGATGGATTTCAAGGTAGTTCTCCGAAACATGAGCCGTGTATGGCTTCTGAACAGCTCCGAAAGATGACATACCTGCCTCCTTTAGTATATCAAAATTCTTTGATACCAGAATGCCCTGAAAAGTAATAAAGGAGGATATTAAGTTTGCTTAGTATGAGAGAGTACAGTGATACTTGATTCACTATAGTTTACCATAGAGATTGGCATATTTAAGATTTGAAATGACTTTGAATTATCGAGGTTTCAGAAATTAATTGAGATGCGAAAGGTGGTGAAAGGGTTATTGTAGGGGTAATGAACTAAACTTCGGGGCTAAAGAAGACATACGTGATGATTATTGGCAATAGATGGGGAGTGAAGACCATATCAAGCAAGAGCTTGAGTAATTGAGTGGTGATTACTTTTGGATATACTCCATATATCCATCAGATTTTAAAATGACGAATATAATTAATAAATTTGTTATAGACACTTGATCTAATTTATTCAATTCAACAATTTAATATATATACCAAGAGAACCCCAAGTCAACTTCACTAATTCAATAAAGAAAAGTTATCATAAGAGCTCATAACATGGTTTTATATATGAAAAAAAAGTTTAAGATGATACGGACCTGGATATAAATATCAAAAAGACGTTTCCCAATAAATTTCCCGGTAGTAGCAGCCAGAATGACATGTTCTGCAAACTTGAGGTTCACGGTGTAGTTACCATTCTGAAGCCCCAAGCCAAAGTATCTAATTGATGAAGCAGAAAGCCTTGCAGTCTGGAATAGCACAGATCAAAAGTATTTGTGAATTGAGATAAGGAGAAACTTATATACTGAGGATTGGTACTGCCAGCGAAATATCCGACATTGCTAACTCCCCATCTGCTTGTGCCTGTCACAAAATATGAAGCTGGTCCAAGGGGTTCATTTTCCTTCTCATACACAATCCCATCGGAGGAAGACGTAATCTCAGGTCCTCCACAATTAATCCCAAAATTATAATCTGCAGAAAGATGCAAGAGCACATATCAGAGAATGGTCACAAAGGCATTTTAACCTACAATAACAATGGTTAAGGCTTCGACCATACTTACAGATTCCAGGGCCACGATTGCAAGGAAAGTTTCTTTGAAGGCAAGCCAACCCTGAAGGAAGACCACTGAAATAAATAAATGAGTAAACACCGAAATGAGTATGGCAGTTAAGTTCTGGGTAGCAAGAAATGACCAGATTCTCAGGCCCCCAATTTTCTCACCATGAATAGCTTAATGTGAAATGTGCTCTACAACTAGTCCAAAAGGAAAAGAGAAATATTATTTATAGCTATGAGTTCTTGGCTACAATAATTACGTATCAAAATGTAAGTGAGATGCAACTCTCACATCCCTTATCAAAATGTCCAAAACACTAGAGATGAGCTCAGAGGTAAAGGAATCACCTGCTCTGTAAACTTTCTATGCTGAAGTTGTTGGCAACTAAATTACTGCAAAATACGCCCAATTGTCAATGTTAATTTCATCTAATAAAGGGACATTAGATACTTTTGAAGGAAGCCCATCCTGCCAACCAAGAAAAAATCTATATACTTGGACAAAATATCACTAACGAACTAGCACATCATAATATAAGGAGAGTAAACAGAGTCATTAAACTATAAGCCTTTTAACTGATAAAATAAAAATTTTGTCAAACAGAAAAGTAAAAAAAGCTAGATAAATAGTGGAAAATGAAGACATACAGCTGTAATTTTTCTTCTTTGACCCAAGAAGGAATGCTCCCATCTAGATAATTGTACGACAAATCTCTGCATACATATCACGACAAAAAACATCAAATACCATAGTTCATAGATTTTAATATAACAATACTGTTATCATTATCAAACTTCGGCATATGTCACATGATATTAATACTTTGATATATGATTTGCATCATGATAAGTCGAATATAAAACCTCATTTTCTCCATGTGTCCCCCTGAACCCAGTGGATTATATTTCAGGCTTTTGCTAGAATAGGAGTCCACATCATGAAGAGAAACAATTTGACTGAGCAAGAGAATATACTGTAGGACTAAGAATAAGCTCCAAACAATCTTGAAGGAAAAACAATATCAAAAATGCTTTATACTATGTATCAAGGTCACTGTCAAAGTTAAGTGGAGCACTCAGAATCCTTCAAGTTCAGGAAGCGTGCAATTCAGGTAAAATCATCGCAATCTGTTCATTGACACAGAGATGACTTATTCAAGGCGTGTGATTTTGGCACTCCACCTTTCAACATATTTTACCACTTGCACTCAACTTTCAGCCCCTTAGAAGTGGAGTTAAACTGTGAAATTGGAGTGCCAAAACCACTACCCTTAGTTAATGGAAACCAAATATATCAGAAAGCTCGAGTTTAATGCACTAAGATCTGTAGCATATATGCTGAAAACTTACATATTGAGAAGAGATGCAGTCTTATACTCGGGAAGGGTGCCATTCAACTTATTGTTTCCAAGAAACCTAATTATAAAGACAGGAATACATGCCTCAATACTAAATGACTACATTTGGGTGGTGTATAAAACAATCAAGAGGGATTGGTGTATTACAAGATGGAGAGAGAACTCAAATTAAAGAGTGAGTCTGGTATCTGTCCAGTTAAATTGTTGAAGCTCAAATCCCTGGGAGAGGCAAGAATATAAATCAGTTACATGCTTTAAGCCAATAAGAAGTAGCGGTAAAAATTCTTATAAGAAAAAAAGAAAAAAAAAAAAACCATAATCATCATTCATCTAAAACTGGTTGGATGCAATTGAATGAAAATTACTCTATTTAGCCTTGTATGCATTACAGTCATGTTAGAGAAGAGGATAATGTTGCGATTAAGAAGTCGTATTGGTTTCCTTCTGTATTTAAAAAGAAATACGACAAAAGTATTTTAAAAAAAAGTTCCAGTTTTGGCAATTTGGGTTTTCTCAACATGTATGGTCACCATTCACCAAGAAAAACTTACAGCTGAGACAAACTTTGGTATAATCCAAAATCAGAAGGAATTGAATCAGAAATATTGTTATTCCTCAGCACCCTGCAGGATGTGAAACCAAATTGCCATGATAAGTTTCATTAGGAAAACAAATAAGAAGACAGAAGTATGATCCCGATGTTGTGATAGGTTCAAATATAAGTGAGAAATATTTGCCTTACAAGATACTTAGAGCCTTCATATTCTCAATAAACGCAAGAGAAGAGCTCCCATTGGCATTCGACAAATCACTAATGTGTCTGATATTACATCAGACAGCAAATGGTAAGCTTTGTAGATATGAAAAAATAAAAATAAAGTGACAAGTAGATCTAGATACTCACAGCTCTTTAATAGATGTCAGATTGGAAAATGCAAATGGTATAGGACCTTCGAAAGAGTTTCCTTGAAACCTCCTAAAGTAAAATATAGTTAAAAACCCATAGAGCCTAACTAAAGGATGAAAATATTGTCAATAAACTGCAAATAAACAAAAGTAGTATTCATATACAGTATCTTACAAGGAAGTAAGCTTTGAGAAATTCCCTATGAAGTCTGGTATCCTGCCAGAGAGTTCAACATCTCTAGCCCAACTGCAACAAGCAAATGTACAAATTTCTTATATGTATAAACTATAAACCTTCATCATATCAATTAATGCTTTTTTCATTTCGGGAAAATAAACACATTCCTAAAGCTCTTACAAAATCTCCAAGTTTTGTAGATTAGCAAAAGTTGGTGGAATCTCACCGCTAACTCCACAATTTGATACGTACCTGTCAAAGTAAACAGTAATTAATTGTCATAAACGTATTGCTACCTTAAATCTTTTTGTAAATTGACACCTAGCAGTCATTAGAGAACAGATGAATGTTCAAAGTAAATTACTAAAATAAGGTAATAGACTAATAATGTAAATAATAGTTGTATCAGTTCCAATTTTGATGATTTTGTACCTATACATCTGCATATACCCACAGTTCACAATCCATTCGCATATAACCAAAAAACTGAGGTTAGAAATTTTTTGTAAGTAGGATCATTTCAAAACACCTGAAACCCTCATGCCAAAGCTCTGAAAAAGAAATGAACAACATATCAAACTTACAGCTGTTGTAATTTGAATAAATTCCCTAGCTCAGATGGCAGAGAACCCGAAAAGTTGTTTCTCCCAAAAGACCTACAAAAGTGACAAGTAATTTCCAATTGATATTACTCTTTGGTGCAGATAATCAAGATTAAGCGCAAGCAGGTATATGACAATAAGTCTTGTTTGAATCAAGCAATACAGAGACAACATTGAATAGGGAGACTACTAAATGGAACTATATTGGAAACACGTCTTAATATTTGAAATAAAGAAGATATATATAAAGAAAGCAGTCATACACATCAAGGTCTTTGCTTTAAATACGAGTACACCTGATCAAACTGTCATATAAAGCTAAGTTCTCTTATTTTGAATCACACATTCAAACAAAGTCCCCCTAATCAGTGGTCTGAGGCTCCCAAATGAGAAAACCTAGTAACTTACAATGATCTCAGTTCTGTAAGTTGTCCAATTTCTTTTGGTATCTCGCCTGATAAATCGTTGATGCCAATAGTACTGGAAATTAAAATCAAATAAATGATCATGAACACCAAAATAAATCCATTGAATATAGCATTCAAATAAAACGGTTTAGATGTGCATACAAATATTGCAAGCCAGTTAGATTTGCAATGGCTGCAGAGAGAGGTCCTGTCAAGCAATTCCTTTCCAAATTCCTACAATACATGGGAGAAATATCACAAATTGGGTAACTAAACTGAGTCCAACTCAAGTGCACGAGTTCAGAGAAAGCATACAGATTGGTGAGGGAAGTCAAACTCCATAACTCGTCTGGAATTACACCAACAACTTCCAGGTCCTGAACTTTCCTGCAAATTCAAATTATGTAAAGCTAAAAAATTGAAGTTCTAGGGAGCGGCACTGACGTAGAAATGAGAGATTAGAAGAGTGAATTACAGTTGTGTAATGTGGCAAATGGTGCCGGATTGATAAGAGCAGTCACATATGATGAAGGGGTTGTAAGCGGGGTCATCAAATTTGGTGGAGTGACTGGTGGAGTCTATGGCAGCTCCACTGCATGGGTCTCCAGTTGTGTTCCATTGCTTCGGATCGGCCCGAATATTCCATTTCTCAAACACTGAATTCAAAACTCTTGCTGCATGCAACCAATTACAAGGATTGAAACCTTTATGTTATAAACACAAAAACCTCAATTTGCCAAACCAACCAAAACAAAACAAAAAGACCGCGCCAAACATATGAGTTTCCATCAAAAAAATGGGTACCAGAAGGTCAGAAGCTTTTGGCGGGGAAAAGAGGTTAGCAAAGTGGTGATAGATGAAGTGACAAGATTGTCCTGGACCATTTATATGGGCTCTTTTTTCATGCATAGAAGTTATTTGTTATGAACTTATGAAGTTGATGACAGTCACTTTTAGCTCCTCTTCTGTAACAAGAAAATAAAAAAAGCTGTCATTAGAAAGATTTAGAAACCTTGAGATGGGTCAGTGGTGGCATTAGTAGCTTGAGGTTGCGGAGCAGGAGCAGGACCAGAAACTTGAGCTTGTGCTACACCAGAGATGCACAAAAATAAGACCAAAACTGATGGGGAAGCAGTTGCTGACATGATTGATTGATAACAGATGGACGCAATGAAATTGGGTTCAGACAGGAATCAAAGTAGCTACAACAAAGTTGAAGAAGGGTCGAAAGACGCACGCTTTTGAGCTGACAGACATGATCTATACTTATTAAAAAAAAAAAAAAAAGACTTGATCTATACCGTACAAAGACTTGTTCTTCAGATAGACCTGTCACGTGGCGAACATCTGTCCATTCGAAAAGGAGTGATTCTAGAAGTACCAAACTCTTCTAAGTGAGCATCGAGTGTGACATGGACGCCCGCGACCAGGGACCAAGGATGACAAAGCCAGAGGAAAATCTCCAACGGAGTCGTGGAAATCCAACGAATAGTTTTGACTTAAAAGCTCTAACACACACTGCATTCCTTAAACTCTCCTCCAACCCATATGTCATTTAGACGTGAATTTGACATAAAAGCTTTCCCCCTGTCAAATTTGACAGCTTGAACTTAAGACCATCTCCAACGGATTGGTTAAATCCACGTGGAGACCTCCAACAGATATAAATGACAATCTCAACCTCTCCAACCCATGCTTCAAATCCTACGTGGATTTGACATATGAAATAAATCTGTCAAATTTGACAGGTCTCTGAAATCTGTCTTTTCTTTTTTTTATTCTCTCCTCTCTCGTTCCTTCTTCTTCTTTGTACCCAGATCAAAGCAAAATCAAGAAAAAATCAGACCCATTCACCAATCTTTTTCACTTATCTGCGAAATCGAAAGTTAAAGGAAGAAGATGATGACGCAAGGCAAAGGCACGCCACCACGCACAGTTTCGGAAGGAGAGGAAGGAAGGGGACTCGGAAACAAAATTCACAGAGAGACACCTACTGCCAAAATAGTATTACTGGAACCACTGAATGCACTTCCATTTTCATGGCTTGGTTTCTCTGTGTCTTTGGCCTAAAATTGGTCTTCTTCTTCTTCTTCTTTTCTGCAGCAACCATTTGTGTGGGAAGAAGCCCCAGATGGAGCATGTTAGTGTTTAAGTCTAAAGGTGGACTTGGATTTCGGATAATCTAACCAATTTGTATTCGAGATCTGAGAGAGAAAGGAAGAAGATAAGAAAGAAACAGAAGAAGCAGAGATAGAAAGGGTTGAGGATGCCGATCTGTTTGCAATTTTATTTTTATAAAAAAATTAATTCTACAAACCAAAACAAAATAAGCAAAAATAAAAGAAATAGAATATAATATATTAAAATAACAAACAATTTTGACATATTGGTTGGAGTAAGATTAGCAAAAAATGAAGGTTGCCATGTCACATGTCAAATTTGAATTTGACACAAGCCAAAAGAAAAATCCATTGGAGATGCTCTAAGAGTTCATTTATTTTTTTTATTGTTTCACCGTCTTTCCTTCTCGCCTCTCTCTTCCTACATCTCACACAAAACGGAGAAGTTCCACAGAAAGAAACAATCATCCTACAAATGTATCCATTTGAGGAAGATACAGATGGGTCCGGTTGCCTTCGTGCATTCAAAGTCCTGGTAAATCTCATGGTCATGATCAATTTGAGATCGTTTTTCTAAAAGGTACGGTGAAATTGACAGGTATATATCACACCATTATACATCTGCAGGCTAAAGCCTAGCATATTGTTTATACCTACATTAGCAAGCTAGTTCTCTACATCACCAAGCATAAGTAACACCCACTTTAGGACATCCACAGGACATGGCAAGGCCCAACCGCGACATCCATCTTGTAGCCCTATGTTCAAGCTACGCTACGGTATCCGGAAGTCGCAAATCCGTCGCCGGGAAGCCACCTTCCCGGCCTTGCCAAGTTGCCTCCACAATATGCTTCTTTAGACTAGAATAGTAACTTTGAGTCCCACATCTAAGAAAATGTAAATGAGGGGGCTTCCTTCACCTATAAAAGGAATGCCTCCTCCCACTTAAATCCGATCCCATTACATCTCATGTAATCCGCTTAGGCTCAAGGCTCAACGCACTAGTACAACTTTCAAGTGGACGTAGTTTCCGCTAAGGCGGGAAACGAACCAATATACATCTTGTGTCAATCTCTCTCTCTCTTACTTATCGTTAATTAGATCCCCACGGATCCAAGCATTAACATTGGCGCCGTCTGTGGGAAGCCAACGCAAGGGCTTCGTCACTTACCACTGGGTTAAGTCATCTTAACATATCCTTCACGGCAACTTGTGCCATCGGCCAAGTCAACGCCGAAGTCCGGTCAACGCCATTCAGGGCTAATCAACATCTGGGGCCCAACAATAGTCAACGACCATCTCAAAAAAAGAAAAGAAATTTGGCTCTAACTACTCTGGACACCCAGAAAACCTCTATGGGCACCCATCCTATCTTCAATCATCATCCTCCGCTGGCGGGGACTGGCACCAGTTTCAAATTTCAACTCGATTGCCACCGCTGAGCTTTTGTCGGGCTGCACCAAGCTAGGCTACACGGCCAACGCCATCAGCGGATCCCATCCGTCAAACACGACACAGCCAGCTCCAAGCACTAACAGCCTTGACGGAGCATCAATCTCTGGCTCTCCGCTGACATCCAAAGGTTCCGCCGGCCATGAGCTCTGCCGTCAACGACCCGCTGACCATGCTCCACTCCATCAAACGAGCTCCGCTCCGCAGAACTATACACTACCGAACTGTACACCGCTGACCCCAAAAATATGCTTGGGCACCCAGTAGACATCTCGGCTCGTTGCTTAGCCTCTGCCAAGCGAGCACCGCCATACTGTGCACCGCCGACTGTACACCGCCGAACTACCATCAAACAGGTTGCAGTCCGGTCCAGGTCTCCACCACCCCCCACTAACAAACAACACCGCCAGACTCCCTCCGCTGGCAACATCTGCTAGCCTGGCTCGCCGGAGTCCCTCTGCTGAGAAAAACCACGGCATCCCTGAGCTCAGCGGGAAACGAACCAATATACATCTTGTGTCAATCTCTCTCTCTCTCTTACTTATCGTTAATTAGATCCCCACGGATCCAAGCATTAACACATATATATGAGTTCCTCAATATATATATATATATATATATTCCTTGTTACTTACAATCAAGATGTTCACATGCTCCTATATATTGCACGTCCACTATGGCTTTGGGTTGACTTAAATATATATATATATATATATATAAATTGTTCATGCATGGCAGAAGATCAATTAAGGAAATTATCATCCTTAGTTGCATGGAGAAACGAGTGCTCGTGAAGATATATATGAACATATATACGTGCATATCCTACCGCATCAAAGAGGAAGAATACGTCTAGGATTCCAAGAGGCAATTAATATTTGCCTATATTCTAGCGGCGACAGAGGATAGTTATTATGTTATCAAAACTATTAAGAGTTTTGATTTAATTCAAAGGCCAACAACTGTGGCCTAAAATATAGTATTTCATTCATATTTGGAAAGTGAATCTACAAGCAGCGTATATATAGAGGCTAAAGCGATACAAAAAAGACACAACTCTTTAATCAACGAATCATACAGATTATCAAAGCCTCTCCGGAGCAAACCTACCCGCAACCTAGTTGCAACCCAGCGAAGCAAGGGTAACGCCCTCGCAACCCAGCGAAACTAAAGATACACTTTAGCAAACCCGTGCTTTCTCCAAACTTCCCAGTGATTTCTCTGCTTAATCTACAACGTTGAGTATCGATTTGGTGACGTAAAGAGATCACAACCAAAGCCCTTACCCGTAAGTCAAGAAGTCATTTTCCAGAAGGCAGAGAAAAGAACCTTGTGACGAGGTTGGTGCTCTCCTCGTCCATATCGTTTGATCAAGAAGTCAGGTCAAGGGATTCTCTGACAACTACAACCCACGGTGCTGGCACACCTACGCACACGCTCAAAATAGACAGTTTGCACCCATACTGGATTTGGAGCCAAACATTTTAACACGCCCAGTGGGACCGCACTAGAGTTCTTTTTTATTCACCATCATTAGGATGCTAGAGGAAAATCTTTACCAAAAGAAATTCCTGAAGTCATGCCTGTTTTTCTCAAGAAGAAGAAGTGCAAATTCCTAAACTTCTCAAACCACAAGGCCTCCAGTTACGAGCCGCATAAAACTGATGGTGACGTTGCTGCTGCAGATGACGAGGCAACGATAGAAGGCTACCCTATCCCAGAGAATGCGAGCATTGAGGAGCGGCTTGCTATCTTTCAAAAGAATAATAGCGCATATAATGAAAGGATGGAAAAAGCCCTCCTGGAAGAATGTCGGAGGCTTGACGAGCTGTCGATTTCGCTTCAAAATCTTGAAGTGAATTCGCGACAAACACATGGATATTGGCAAGACATGTACAAGCAAAGCCAGGAAAACCACGAGCAGTTCGTGAATGTCGTTGCGACCCAGCCGAAGCAGACCTCACCGGAGTTCGTGACTTTGCGCTAAGAGGTCGTTTCTGAGATTGAATTGCCTATAGGTGGCAATCAATCTAATGACCTCACTGGCGAATTACAGCCTTACACAGAGGCTGTATATGGAGAAGTTGGTCCACGAGATTGTTCTTCTGACAAGAAAATTGTCACTGGACAAATATATAATTTCTCCACTAATCAAGCTAAATACGTGGCTACTGATCAGATGCATGGGGGGCAAGATGCAGCCCATATTCACCCCCTTGATAACCAAAAGTAGGTGCATAATCAATTTAATTATGACTCTGCTACTGGACGTCATGACCATGCAAAGGGTCAAGAGCATAATCCACTTAATTATCAATTAAGGCATGGCCCACCACATTATCATCAATTTAGCCTTGGCCATGCTACTGGACGTTATGGTGAAGGTGGCCACAATCATGGCCAACTTAATTATCAATTAAGTTGTGGTCTTGGGAAGCCAATCAGTGGCTTTATTAATCAATTCAACTTGAAATTCTTCATATATGCTTCAAGATCAAGCAGTGGCCTTGATATATGTGGAGGATACATCTGCAACCCACCTTGCAAGAATGGCCAGAATAATTATTCTATTGGCCAATTTGTTCTTCTCGACTGTAAGTTTGAGTATCATCAATACAAGTTAACTCTTGTTTATAATTATCAAGCTCCAAATTTATTGCAAAAGAAATTTATCTATGATGATACTATACAATCCATAGAGGCATCTCAATTTGATGCCTGGAAAGTGGACAGAGGCAAACAAATATTTGATATGCCTATCTTTGAAGAAGAGATCAATTCACCACTCTTTGGTGATTCTAAATATGATCTCAACACGGAGGCAATCTATGATGAGTATGATGATAATTATAATTTAGTTATTGGTTCCAAAAATCATATGCAGGAGTTCAAGTTCTTTGAGGCTCTTGATCACGAGGATTCAAACCAACAAGTGGTCAAATACAAAAGCCAGTTAGTGGCTTATTCTGAAGATACCATGTTCTATGACATGGTAGTTGGTGACAAAGCCGATCTTGGGACACCATCATCTCTAAAATTGCAATTGAAGATCATGTTTCGCCAACCAACAAAGATACTTAGGGGGCAGTATTACTCCTACTAGCCAAATTTCTTCCAAGTTTTCAACACGAAGTATCTTTGTTATTTTCCTACAAGCTCTCGCAAGAGGGATTTTCGTGCCATAAATTTTGATGCATCAGAGCTTGGAGTGAAGCATAGGTGGCCTCCCTCGTGACCTTCTAGAGGTTAGCCAAATGAGTCGCTGCTAGCTTCTTTCTTTCTTTGCTTTTAATTTTCTGTCAATTTTCATTTTGCATCTTTCTTTTAGTTAGTAAAACAAAAATACAAAAAGAAAAATACAAAAAGAGTTTCAAGTTTATGCATTGCAGAGGATGCAAGAATCTTGTTCTCGCCTAACAGTGGCTTGAACTTTCTGATATACTTAGAGGCCATTGGTTTTGGCCTGGGCACATATACAAGAGGCATATTATATGCCTAAGATGGTATCAACAATACTTTTGCCAGTAATTGGTGGCGAAAATAGAGGGCTGCGAATTGTTTCTTAAAGCCAGCGAAGTGGCTTTGATTACATGGCCTCACGAAGAGTGGTTCGTGAAGGAAGCTGGTGGTTAATATATGTGTGTTCGCTGCTCATATATAATTAAGAAGGAGAGCCGTAGGTTATTCACGAAGGCTACATGTTCGAGGCTACAAGTGTCCCTTTCGTGTGGGGGAGCAACATGTGGGGCAGGTAATTCATGTGATTGGTGCATATAATATAATATATGTTGAAGTCATGATCACCATTCTTTTACGGCAAGAATCACATGGCCATAGCTCACCCTCCTAGCATGCTATCTTCAAGTCATGATATGTGGTAAAGGAGCAATTGCCTATTGCCAATTATTAAGAGTCATGGCCCAGTTGTTTTATTAGCTACAAATTGTGGTGGGTAGTACCGTAGTACATGATTGTGTTCCCTAAAGCAGCCTTATTAATTAGCCTATTTGTTTATACATACATACCCTACCTAGAGACAAGATCATAGCAACTGAGCTGTGGAATCACTCAAACTCCAAGAGGGCCGAGACAAAAGAGTAACAAGAGTGTTTTGGGCTGGTTACTGGTCTCATCTCTAATTCATTAGCATGAAGAATGAAGGAGCAGTAAATGGATGCATGGTAAGGGGACTGTGTTTGCTATAAAGAGGCCATGACAGGATTCATACATGCCATATATGCCCACCATGCTATACTATTTGTTCGCGAAGCAGCCTAAAGGCCCACAGGCGCATCCACCCCAGAGAGTTAGTTCTCGAAGGAATCAAAAATCTGCGAATGTTCGCTAGGAACGTTTTAGCCAAGGCTTTTGTGGTGTGATTTCACGAGGAATTAGTCCTAAACATGAAGCGGGGCCCGCGATACGATTACGTCCGCGAATGTTCTCGAGGAACATGTTCACGAGTGTTTTTCTGGAGAGCAAGGATCATGAGAAACGGAGCTCGCTAAGTGTAGTTGGCGTCAACGCGATACGATCCGGTGAAGCGCTTCGCCGGAATTTTTCCAACAAGCTATGTGCATTCTGTGGCAAAGGCGAACTGAGGCCAGCGAGTGGTCTTCAATGGATAATTGGCCAACCCCAGTGGCTGACCTCGAGGCAGAACCGGCTTTTGATGCTAAAGCAGATTCAGGGAACTAGTTCCTCCATCGACGAGAAGGGGGAAAATTGAATGGCTGGAGGTTCCATATTCATCTCCCACTGCCGCTGCGAAGAATCAAGCTCGATCCCTATGACCCAGTGATTGGTTGCGCTCTTTGTTGATAACTTGGTCTGCTGCGGGCTATTCTGTTGAGTTTTCGTCCAAAATCTGCGAATATGAAATATGCATATATTGTGATTGATGGAATGCCTGAGAGAAACATGCTATGAAGATGATGTGCTTTGCAGACTTGGAGGGCAGAACTGTAGATTACAAGGGAATATCAATCCCCAACAGAACTCAATAGTATTCTCGTGACGGGGAACTTTCACACAGAGTTTGAAGATTTCATGAGAAGGGTAGTAGCAGAGTGTTCCTTGGCTATTGTTTCGCAAATACACCCTGGGATGTTGCCACATGTCAGCGGATTGATAATCTGGACGCCAACAGGTGGCACAAGTGATGAATGCCAATTGCAATGGTAGCATGCATTGGTTCGCACAAAAGGGAATACGGGTGCTGCGTAGCTCTGGTTTGTTTTGGAAGTTTCAGAGGTTCAGAGCCAACTTGTGGCTTTTACCTACATATATATATAAATAAATTTGAATGCCTACTTAGTGGCTTCAGCCTTCTAAGAAGTACAAATCAGGCCATCATACTTCTGCAATCTTCCGAAGACAACAAAGAAAATATGGTAGCAGTACTTTCTTTGTATCCAATAATTAATGGTTCATTGGTCAAGTTTGGTGGCTATGGCTATATTATACTCATTGAGTTAGAGGTGTTCAGAGGAGCTTTTTTAAGCTTATATGATTGAGAAGGGCTACCGTCATGATCAAGAAGTGAGGAGGTAGTGCATTCTGACACTACATACTAAATAGGGATAAAATCTGTCTAGTCCCTATAGTTTGCCTCTCTCATCGTTTCAGTCCCTGACATTCTAATTTAATCTAAAAACTCCCTGACCTCTTTCCTCTTTCTCCCCGCGTCGGCCCTCTTCCCTTTCTCCTTCGATTCACCGTCGTCCGGCCATCAATCGGCGAGACCCTGGTGGCTGCCGACTCGCCTCCTCCTTCTCTACTTGCTGGTGGTCGTGGGTTGTCACGATTTGGCCGGAGAAGCACGATTTGAAGCTTGGAATTTACTGTAGCAGTTGATGTTTTCCGGCAATTTCCGGCGATTTCGGCCATTTCCGGCCACCAAACCACTGTCGAAGGCGCGGTTTTTGCCAAGGATCGTTTTGCCCCTAGCCTTGAGCCACGATTTGCAATGTAGAAGGAGAATCAAGGAGAACCCGATTCTAGGGTTCTTGGGTTTTCTGGGCTTGTGTTCAGCGGCCAAATTGGAGCTCTTCCAGGTAAAATTGGAACTTATTGTACGTAGTTGAGAAAGAGGTTGGGTTTGTTGAGTAGATGGTGCTGCCAAATTTTGGTGGCCATCGGAGGTGGTTGCCGGTGGCGCGTGGGCTGCCACTATTGGTGGCTCATGGAGGCCTGTAGGGCAGTGTTTTAATTCCTGTTTTTAGCCCATTAAATCCTATAAATTGTGTAGAGCTTGTATGTGAAGTTTGGTAATTTTTGGAGGAACTTGAAATTAATTATGAATTTTGAAGTTTAGGGTTTCGATTATCGAATTACGAGAATCCGACCATCGGATATCTCTCGATTCTGACTTGGACCCTTTAAGATAATGTATTAGTATTAGAAGTAAAATTTGGGTTGAATCCGAGAACAAGTGGAGAGTTGTTTGGTGAGGGTTTGATTATGGGATTCGTATTAAATTGTCGAATTATCTCTTACGGAATATAATCGTGTACAGGGCGACGTACCGAGCTCTGGCTCAATGAAGGAACTCGTATACGTGATCGTCGGAATAGTACTGTGAGTGGACTTTTATTTTCAAAGAATGATGCATGCATTTATTTATTTGTTTCGGAGATGATAATTTATTTAGGGGGGTGAAATTTGCACACCCCTCTTTACATTCTACACACCCTTCTTAATTTTTTAATATTTTCTAATCTCCTCTTATATTCATTTCCCATATTACCCTTCTTCTCCAACATTTTTCATCAGTCTCTCTCTCTCTCGCTCTCATGCTCCTACCGGCGACCCGATTCCATCTTCGCCGTCTGGCCACGACACGACGGCGGACCACCATCAATCGAAGAGTCTCTTCATCGTTGACCTCTTGGTGGTCTCGGATCATCCGGGCATTGGCTGTAGAAAGAGAATCAAAGGCCCGAAGTTCATGATCCTCTTGACGGTTTCTGGGCAAGTTCCGGCAACTCCGGCGTCCGGCCACCCCACGACGGTAGAAGAAGCCTCTAAGGCGAATCGGAGGCATGTCCGATGCTTTCTCTATTGCTTCGGATCTTGGTTTCTACTTTCTCGGTCGCCGATGCTCCCACTCCGGTGAAGACCCAATCTTTTACTGTCTACCATGTCCATTTTTACTTCTTTGCTCACTTTGGGTCGGAATTAGCTCCACCCATTTCGATTATGAACTCAATTTGATTTCTTATCCCTTGCATTTCCACATTTCTGAGCTTGATTATGAACACCCGATTGAAAAAAGAACAATGCTTTGACCAAGATTTGGTTAATTGTGTCGATTGTTTGGTTAATTGTAATGTGGATGATTAGTGATTGGAAATTCAATTAGGGTAAGTCGTTGTTATGTTGCAGGAAGAGCTTCAGAGCTGGTCGAGTAGTACTGGTGAGAAAGGTGATGACTTGATAAGGGTTCTGAGGGAACTTACCAGTGTGCAAAGGAAAATAGCAGATCTGCAAGTTGAACTTCAAGGGAGAAAAGTGAGCTTTTCGAGTCTATCTTCTGTCCTGTTTTTCGATTTGCTATGCATATAAGTGTTCTTCATGCAGCAAAAGGGTTTCTGATCTGTGTTTTGTTTTTTGATCTGTTGAACCGGCATTGTGTTGTGTTATCTTTAGGATGATAAAGAGGAGAGAGAGAGACTGATGAAAAATCTTGGAGAAGAAGGGTAATATGGGAAATGAATATAAGAGGAGATCAGAAAATATTAAAAAATTAGAAAGGGTGTGTTGAATGTAAAGAGGGGTGTGCAAATTTCACCCCCCTTTATTTATCATATTACTTTCCCGAGCGTATGGTTATTTTCAGAAATGGTTTTGGATATTTGATTATTTGAAGATTTTATGGCGTGCGGGGTCACGTCATTGGATTATGCTTATCTTACCTTATTTATTTATTTCCGATGTGATTTCCGGATTTATACTATTTATATTCGTCGATTTGAGACTTTTATGAGATTTTCAAAATGAGATTTCGATGGAGTAAATCTTTATATTTATTTATCTCCTATTTATTTTGAACTTGAGATTATCTTGGCGTGTGGGACACGTCATGGGAAATTCTTTTACGAGAGATGGGGAAGCCTTATGTATTTATGGATTTATGTGGTTTTCGGATTTCTGTTGCCATACTTTGGGTGACTATTATCATTGCTAGCATTGATTTTCCGCCTTTGTGGTGCGGTGATGGATCACCGTAGCCCTCCGCCTTTGTGGCCCAGGTTACTGTCTATGTGACAGTAATTCTGTAGCCCGGTATCCTATCGCTACACTTAGTGGCGTAAGGGTATATTACGGGAGTAATGGGAGTGTTTTAGCCTGGGAGGCTATCACCTGAGCCTGGGAAGCTCACTCGTATGGCTATCGCCTTCCCCTACTCACTTTACTACTTAAGCTAGCGGGGCTAGCTCGATTTTCGTTTAACCAGCGGGGCTGGTCTTATTTTTCTTGAGTATCAGAGTTCCAACTTTTTCTTTTAAATCGTATGTGACTAGCGAGGCTAGTCGATTTTGATGAGTGGAACTCCTCTTGTTTTATTTTCGTTAATCATTGCATGCATCGGAATTTTTAAAGAAATAAATGTGGGAAAATATAAAATCCATTTGGTTTAAAATTGTTTATTTTTGTCCACTCATGCTAACGTTTTTATGTACTTTCCCCTGGGCCCTTCGGTTTCAAATGCCCAGTTTGCAGACAAAATTAGTTGAGGTCGGGCGTACATGGAGTTGAGGCATAGTCAATTGCACGACTTCCGCGTTTGCCTTGAATTAGGTTTTCCCTTATTTACCTTTCTATTAGAATTGCTCTGATTACCTGTGGGATTAATGTTATTCAAGTTGTGTTTTGTGTTATGTGAATTGGACGATGTTGTGATTTGGGGAGCAGGGTGGCTTCAGGAGAATAAGGATGAATGACTTAGAAGTGTAAATTTCTTTTCTACAGGTTTTGGGTAGTCCATTTTAGGGGAAGTTCTGCCAAATATTTGGAAGAATTTCTTCTAAGGTGGGCCCCGCAGGGCCACCTCGGATTTCAGGGTGAAATCTGGGTCGGGTCCTGTTATGAAATGTCCAATATACCCCTCTGTTATTTCTTTTTCAGTTTTTTCCTTTTTTTTCTTTTTTCTTTTTAATTTCTTTTTTTCTTTTTCTTTTTTAATTTCTTTTTTGCTTTTTCTTCTTTTTTTCTTGTTCCTTTTTAATTTCATTTTTCCTTTTTTTTTTTTTTCTATTCGTTCTGTTTACTTTCTCGTTCCTCAACTCACCAATCCCATTCCGATCAAACTCCACAACCCATCTGTTTCTCTCCCCAAATTGAAACCAAACCCAGCAAAGACCTAGTTTAGGGGTGTATAGATGGACATCGAGCAAAAGCAAGAGGGTAGGAGCTTATCGATCACTTTTTCACCGTCTCTGAAGCGATCTCCCTCGATTGTCTCTTAGCAGATCCGCCCTTGTCTCCATCGTCACCGACGCCATCTCTCAAACATAAGCAGATCCCAATCAGCTCGGAAATTCGCCGCTCAACCACTCCCTTCTTGTTTTCACAGCCTACTTCTCTCTCTCCCACTCAAATCCCACTTTCCCTCTCCACATCAGGCCTCAATTTGGAAACTTTTCACTAAAAACTACCATTTTTTCAGACTTTGAGGTTTTTGGGTCTTGCTCAAAATGGTGATTTGGATTTTCGGTTTGGTTGAAATGGTGGTTTTTGAAGGCCAAGTTGACCAAAACTAGAAGTGAAGAAGAAGAATAGTGATGGAAAAGAAAAATGGCCGCCGGCATGGAGAACAACAATGGGGTTTCAGGTCGATCTGAATTGATTCGCCGACGTGGCGCTACTGATGCAGCAGAATATGATGGTCATTAAAAAGGAAAAAGAAAAAAGAAAAAAAGAAAAAAAAAAAGAAAAAAAGAAAAAAAGAAATTAAAAAGGAAAAAAGAAAAAATTAAAAAATTAAAAAGAAATTAAAAAGGAAAAAAGGAAAAATAAATAACATAGGGGTATATTGGACATTTCACCCAAGACCAACTCTTAATTTGACGCTGAAGGGACCTATTAGAGGGAAATTGTGAGATCATGGAGTTTTTAGATTAAATTTGAATGTCAGGGACTGAAACAATGAGAGAGGCAAAGTACAAGGACTAATCAGATTTTATCCCTACTAAATATATAGCCTACATGGTGGCTTATCTACACTGACTACAGCATGTCAGCATGTTGCCATGTTCTTATCCACTAAGAACAAAAGAGGCTTATTAAAACTATATTTATGGTTAGTGGGCCTGATTGTTAAGAGCACTTTAAACAAGTCACTGCAAGCCTTGGGGGGCATCTTATCCAGAAGTCCACATGTAGAGGCTTTAGTGTTTAGATGCTGAAGTCATTGTGCTCTCTTATTATGATTAAGCTAATTTATAAAAATACAAGAGTTTGATCATCAATATACAAGGCCAGTACTTGTGGCCTTTTTATCGTGTTAAAGCATGGAAGCTGGGCAGGCCTTCTGATTAATTAAGTGTGGCTATTAGACTTGTCCATCAACATCTTTATTTTTCAATCATCATTGATGGAATTCTAACTTCATGGCCTAATTAGGGGCCTATCTAGGATCAGTCCAGTGATATCAATGAAGCCAATTCAAGTGGCTTCAGAGTGTCGTTATTGGAAGACTAGTGCTGACTCAAGACCTCTTCAGTCAAGACGGGGAACTTTGACTTCGAGGTCTAGGGGGCAATATTGGAACCCAAAATTAACATTTTTTCCCGATAAGGGGGATTCGAAGAAAACTGTTCCAAGATCCGTGGCCCAAGCATATATTTTCGACAAGTTCGAAAATATTATTTAGAGGCTAAATACTTGGAGATCAAGTAATCTTGAGGCAAATCTGAATATTCATTGATTTACTATTTAATTATCAAATATTTGATAATTAATAGTGAAGATGGCAACTACATATATGATCGAGATTACGCGAGCCATGCGAGGCAATTATCATGGCTCCACATATATCTCTATCAAGGTCGCGAACGTGAGCAGATTGGGTTGATCAATTAAGGAAGGATACAATTATCCTTCACTAGACTTCACAATCAAGAATTATGGCTGCCCATGCAATTAATGGCGTGCACGTATAGTATATACTATCATGCAATCAAGCTTGATGATGGAATATATATGTATATGATGTATGTATAATTACCCATGCATGGTTCAATTAAGGAAGGAGTACCAAGGTGGGTCAACAGCCCATGCACTACCAATATTTAAGTCAACCCAAAGCCATAGTGGACGTGCAATATATGGGAGCATGTGAACATCCTTGATTGTAAGTAAAAAGGAATATATATATATATATATATAATTGTTCATGCATGGCAGAAGATCAATTAAGGAAATTATCATCCTTAATTGCATGGAGATATGAGTGCTTGCGAAGATATATATGAACATATATACGTGCATATCCTACCGCATCAAAGAGGAAGAGTACGTCCAGGATTCCAAGAGGCAATTAATCTTTGCCTATATTCTAGTGGCGACAGAGGATAATTATTATGTTATCAAAACTATTAAGAGTTTTGACTTGATTCAAAGGCCAATAACTGTGGCCTAAAATATAGTATTTCATTCCTATTTGAAAAGTGAATCTACAAGCAGCCTATATATAGAGGCTAAAGCGATACAAAAAAGACACAACTCTTCAATCAACTAATCATACAGATTATCAAAGCCTCTCCGGAGCAAACCTACACTCAACCTAGTTGCAACCCAGCGAAGCAAGCTAGGGTAACGCCCTCGCAACCCAACGAAGCTAAAGATATTCTTAAGCAAATCCGTGCTTTCTCCAAACTTCCCAGTGATTGCTTTGCTCAATCTACAACGTTGAGTATTGATTCGGTGACGCGAAGAGATCACAACCAAAGCCCTTACCAGTAAGGCAAGAAGTCATTTTCAGGAAGGTAGAGAAAAGAACCTTGTGACGAGGTTGGTGCGAGGGTCCACATCGTTTGATCAAGAAGTTAGGTCAAGAGATCCTTTGACGACTGCACCCCATGGTGCTGGCATGCCTACGCACACGCTCAAAAGAGACAATTTGCACCCATACTGGTTTTGGAGCCAAACAAAAGAACCTTCGTTTCCTTGGCATTTTTTTTTTTTTACAAGCGTTAGCCTTTTCTTTCAGAAGTTTCCTACTTTCCTTCATTTACGGGGTTATGGACCAAGATTATGCATTAGCATAGAAACCATGAACTTATGTCAAAGAAAAGGAAGATCGTATAAAAGAAAGTCATCGTTCTACAAAAACACTACAATTTCAATCCATGGATTATTCTTCGTTTTCTTTTCTTCCCAAAGATCAAATCTTGAAAAAGACCTCACTATTCGTCTGTTCGTAGTCCCGTGAATCCCGTCTCCATCAACATTTTGGAACAAAGATTACTTGTTTTATGAGGTTAATCTTGATTGATTTGGCTAGCTGGACAGACCAAGTAACATGTTTAGAGCTTGATTCATATTTAGAGCTTCATAGTTTTCCTTTATCGCTTTAACAACGCAATCCCACCATGACAATGGTTTGCTCAGCAACTCTATTCTTCTGTTCTCATATTCTGTTACTCGCAGTCACTCAATCCCTTCCTCAGCCATCGTTTTCAGCCTATTCATGTTCCAATGGAAAAGGTCACTACACCGCTAATGGTACCTACCAAACAAATTTAGACACCCTTCTCTCCACACTAGTCTCCACCAACGGCAATGGCTATGGCTTTTACAATTCCTCCTATGCCGAAAACTCATCCAACCAAGTTTATGCAACCGGACTTTGTAGAGGAGATCTCCTGAAGGATGCTTGTCGTAGCTGCCTCAATGACTTGAGCCACAAGCTCATAGAGCTTTGTCCTACCAAAAAGAAGCTCTTGGGTTTTATGACAATTGCATGTTACGCTACTCAAACTGATCCCTCTATGGCCTCATGGAGGATTCCCCTCCTTTCTATATCGTGAGTCGAAGAAATGTAGCATCATCGGAAGTGGAAGGGTTCTTTGAAGAGCTTTGGAAGCTAATCCAAAGATTGAGTAGTGAAGCTGCAGCAGGTGGTTCACTTCGTAAGTTCGCAGTAAACAACACAACTACTTCAGATTTAAAGACAATATATGCACAAGCGCAGTGCACGCCAGATTTGTCCAAGCAAGATTGCACTGATTGCTTGGTTGGTGCTTATGAAGACATCACAACCTACAGTTACGAGAAGGATGGGGCCAGAATTCTTAAACCAAGTTGTAACATTAGGTATGAGCCTGCTAGCTTGCTCGACCCTGCAAATGTGGCACCACTTCCATCATCGCCACCAATATCTCCGCCTTCACCATCAACCAATACTACAAATTCAGAAGATACATAAGTATATTTTGCATTTATGTGTCTGTGTGATGATTTTTTTTCCAAATTTGTTATCCGTCATTCGTTCATTTTTTGCTAGAGTGATGTTTAAGGCATCTAAAAAATAAACAATTCGGTCAGAGTACTTGGTGCAGAACGTGATTAGCTTCATATTATGAAGCTCATTAAATGGCTAGATCCATCAATATTATGTGATTTAAAATTTTTAATATATAGTTCCACGCTACCTGCATAACTTTTCAGTTCTGAAACTTTAGTGGATGATAACAAGCAATGTTTTCAAAGGCGATGCCGAGGCTAGCCGGGGCTCGCTCCGGTGTGAGGCAACTGGAAATTACCTAGCCAGTCACCAGAGCGCAAGGAAGAGATGAAGTCGTGGGTTATCTTTTTGTTTTTTTTTTTTAGTCAAAACGAGACCGTTTTGAATTAATTGTTTTAGCTTATACGGCGCCGTTTCTTTCAACGTCCTTTCTATTTAATTACTTCTTTTTCTTTCTATTCAATATTCATTCTCTATATAAGCCAAAGGCTATAGTCATTGAAGAATGAGAGTCGAGAGCTTCCTCTCTCAAAAACCTAGTGCAGCCTCCTTTGGGTTGCTTGCAGGAAGGCCCCCTTCACCTCCATCAGATCTCTCAAATTCTCGGTTTTCAGCATTGCGGGCTCGTTGGTTGGCAGTGCTATGTCTCAAGTTAGGGCTGTGACCATGGCATGGTAGATCTGGGTTCGAGATCGAGCAGCGCCTACCTTCTTACAGTGATTAGAGGAGCTTCAGTGGCAGTACTGGGCAGCTGCGGTGGTGCAAAGAGCTGTTCGGGCCTCGTTTTGGTGGATGGGATTGCTGCCGGCGCCGGTGATATGGCCGGCGTCGGTATTGACACCGATGTCGATGGCTTGGCTGCTCGGATTCTTAATCCAGGGAGGCTGCTGCCGTGCTCTCTGGTGGCTACGTTGGGTGGAGACGAAGCTGGGGGCGGCTGAAAGACGACTGCCATATTTGGGTGCCCGGCGGTGGGTGCCCAAATCAAATTGGGTCTTTAGGAGGTTGGGTTGGTGTGGGGTCCATTTCACTACTCTGTTGGGCCATATTTCTCTATGGGCTTCGATTTGGGACCCTGGAGATTTTGTGCATGATGTTCGGTTTGATTACACTTTTTAGTGTTTCTCGATCTAGTATCTTGGTACCTAGCATTTGATGCCGATCTATTGCTATGTAAGTTTAGTTTCTCTGATTGTACACCAAATGAGGTCTTAGGCAATTAGGGTTACTCTAGTAAGGATTTAGGTAGTTGTTTGGATTTGTCTCCTGATGACTAGGTCAAAAGTTGTGCTTATTTGTCAACAGTGAGGGTTACCTGTCATGTGTTTGGTAGCTTAGACCATCTAGTACTTTTGGTATGAGATAACATATGATGTACGTGCCTTCTGACCATAGATGAATCAATGAAATTATCCCTTTCTCTAAAAAAAAAAAAATCATTCTCTATGTAGTATTGGGTCAATAGGTTGAACATGGGCTCAGACCTTCCGATGCTTGAACTTCCGTCTCTTTACTATACTTAGTAACCAATATAGACGTCTTTATACAAATAGAACTGTAGTCTATGTTTTGTATGAAATGAAGGGTACTCTGTGATGCCATTTGTTACTAAGCTGCAAGATGTTATAGTACCATGGGCTCGGCCAAGCTTATTGCCACTAGTACCATGATGATAGTTGAAGATACCTCTTCAATATTTGGAAATATATTATTTCTGTGGACTTCTTTCTTTGTTTTAACTTAAATATTTTCATATATTATATAAATATGTAATGTATTATTATAATATATAATGGGAAAGGCGATCGCCTCAAGGCCTTGAGGCACTCGCCTCGCGAGGTACTCACAAGACGACTTCGCCTTCGCTTTCGCCTTTGAACGCATTGATAACAAGTAACAAGTCATTATTTAATTTGATAGTCATGGTAATCTATCTGTGTATATAACCGGCACGATGCTTAATTACAAAAGAATAAGAATTCTAATTTTTGCAGAACCGAAGAAGAGTAATAATTTGCGGACTGTAATCCTTGTGGTTGTGCCAATCACTACGTCTCTAGTACTAACTGTATGCATCTGCATTTATTTAAGAGCGAGGAAGACAGAGAAAAAACTTGATCAAAGCAAGCTTCCAGGTACTGGTCAAACAAAATGAACTCCTCTGACATTTTTTTCTATCTACTTGATTTGGGGAGGCCTATTACTGCATGTACTAAGCACTTGGATTTAATTATGTTACAACTCCTTAATTTTGGAAACTGATCAAACTTGTTGTATTGCTCCTTAGGCGTCGAAGATGCAGATGAAAGTAGAAGTGCAGAATCCTTGCAATTTGACTTTGGCACCATCAGAGTTGTTACAGATGATTTTTCTGAAGCATATAAACTCGGACATGGCGGTTTTGGTTATGTATACAGGGTACAGATACATCATCATATTTAAATGATCATTCATATCAATTATGTGCCAACTTAAC
This sequence comes from Rosa lucieae, assembly GCA_024704745.1. NCBI lineage: Eukaryota > Viridiplantae > Streptophyta > Magnoliopsida > Rosales > Rosaceae > Rosa > Rosa lucieae. The sequence continues at coordinate 25,435,834 of CM045493.1, read as the reverse complement.
TATAAATTAACTATCCTATGTTTTCCTTGAATGTAAATCCTTTGTACAAAAACTTTCTCAGGGTAAGCTTCCCAATGGGGAAGAGATAGCAGTGAAAAGGCTCTCTATGGATTCTGGACAAGGAGATTTAGAATTCAAAAATGAGGTCTTACTAGTGGCTAGGCTTCAACACAGAAATTTAGTGAGACTTCTAAGTGTCTACTTGGAAGGAAATGAAAGGCTTCTTGTCTATGAGTATCTCCCTAACGCAAGTCTTGATAACATCATTTTTGGTATGACCGACTTCTGCATTTTCTTCAACTTCAAAAATCTACTATAGAATTTTCATTTGTGTGACACATGCAACAAACACTATAACAGATCAAATCGTTTTTCTTGTCTGATATACATGTAGATCCAATCAAGTGCGAACAACTGGATTGGGATAAACGTTATAAAATCATAGAAGACATTGCTCGAGGGCTACTTTACCTTCATGTTGATTCTCGCCTTAGGATTATTCATCTTGATCTCAAAGAGATGCAGAAATGAACCCCAAAATTTTAGATTTTGGCATGGCAAGGTTGTTTGTGCATGATGAAACACAAGGCAATACTAATCGTATTGTGGGAACCTAGTAAGTACTTGACAATGCTACAGAGCTTATAGTATCAATAATTTTGTTCATTTTGATCCATTTTAGTGCAGAGCTTACCTAGCTTCTTCTTGTTCAAATGTAGCGGATATATGCCTCCCGAATATGTGAAGCATGGACATTTTTCTATTAAGTCTGATGTCTATAGTTTTGGCGCGTTGATTTTGGAGATAATAAGTGGACAGAAAAATAGTTGCTTCCATCATGGAGAGAATATGGAGACTCTTCCAAGCTATGTAAGTGTTTGGCTCCAAAACCAGTTGGCGTGCAAACTGTCTCTTTTGAGAGTGTGCTCAGGCGTGCCAGCACCGTGGGGTGCAGTCGTCGGGGGAGTCCCTTGACCTGACTTCTTCTTCAAGCGTTGTGGACGAGGAGAGCACCAACCTCGCCACAAGGTTCTTCTCTAGCCTTCCGAGAAAGGACTTCTTGCCTTACGGATAAGGACTTTGGATGTGATCTCTTCGCGTCACCGAATCGATACTCAACGTTGTAGGTTGAGCAGAGCAATCACTGGGAGGTTTGGAGAAAGCACGGGTTCTGCTAAAGCGTGACTTTAGCTTCGCTGGGTTGCGAGGGCGTTACCCTTGCTTCGCTGGTAGTATAGGTGGCAGTAGCACTGGAAGTCGGCTCGGAGAGACTAGGATTGGAAGTATGTTCGTCGGGTTTCAACAAGGTTGAAGGTTTGCTCCGGGGGGGGCTTTGTAATCGCTGGGATTGATTGATTCGAGAGAGGTCCTCCCTTTGTCCTTTAAACCTGGTATTTATACACCTAGGGTTTCAATTATTCCTTGCTATAGAAGGATTATTGACTGCGGTTTCCTATTCAATTTCTGTTACTTGATTCCAATAAGGTTTCGTTTTCCTTATGGATCATGGAATGCGTGAAGCTATCTCCCAAACTCAAGTAGGCTTATTTTTGGGCCGCAGGTATCGGCCCATTGGGTCAAATCCACCAAAGGATCTTGCCAAAAATACTTTTGGGCTTAAACATTGCCCCCCAGGCCCCGAAATCAGGCCCGCAAAGATGTAACTGATTTAAGGGGACTAAAACGATGCGCCGATCGCTTGAAACGATATCATTAATGAGGGTCGCGTCCTTTCGCTTGCGAAACACCTTTCTGTCGTATCGTTTCCCTCACAAAACTCCTTATTTAAACCCGCAGCCGCTTTAGACCCGTTACATCAGAAACTCTTCCAGTTTCCTAAACCCAAAAAACCCACTCACTTCCAATATCCCCTTCACAGAAACCCAAAAATGGCTCCCCAAAAGAAAATAATCATCGATCAAGAAGAAGAACTGAACGAAAAGGTTGCCCATACTTGGGGAACCAGCATCGGTGTCCGCATTCGTCTCCACACCTCTATCCATAGGCCCTTGCTCCTCCAATTCCCAAACCATCACGTCGGACAAGGGCCGACGCCATCGCTTTCTATGGCCTGCCAGCTCGTCGGCACATTCCAATCCTTCGAAGGACTCTTGGAGACTTCAATAGTTGGGGTGCCCAGAATCATCGAGCCAAAATAGGGCACTGGCCATCCTCCATCAACCCGGTGGAGCTTTCTTGGTATCGCAAAGCACGGACGCGAGATCTGGCTCGCTGGAACGCGGCACGTATCACACATACTATCGATCTCTGTTTTCGTCTTCCACGTGGTGGCAATCGTTCGCCGCTCGCTGCCTTTCTTTGTTTTTGGAATACCGCCACAAACACTTTTGATTTTCGATTTGGTCAAATGACTATCACCTTGCTGGATATTCTCACCATCACCAGCCTACTCATCGATGGCGAACCCTATTTGCACGGTCAATTTGATTATGTCACTTTATCCTCGACCATGGCTCAACATGGTCGCAACACTCACAGTGGCTCCTATCCACGGTGGCTGTCTTATTACAGCCGGGAGCACAATGCGACCGGCGGAATTGCTTTCTTGGCGTATTGGCTCTGTAAATTCATTTTCTGTACTTCCTTCTATAAGCCCACTGGTACTTGGACTCTTCTGGCGACGGCCCTTTACAACAGCCGCAGTGTCGGGCTTGGGCAACCGGCGTTAGGAGCCCTTTACCGTACTCTGTACCAGGGCACTACGCATCCTTTTGAGACTAGCATTTCTGGCCCCTTTTGGATCTTGGACTTCTGGATCCAAACTTATTTTCCATTTTTCCGTCGCGGTGACATCCCGCTGCTTCCACCGGCCGACCAACTCTTGGGTCAATGGTTCAGCCGCGAGGAAAGGTACTCATCTCCTCCCTACTCTGAATGCTTTACATATCTGTACCTTCTGGATAAGATGCCATACTGCGATTTAGTACTGGGTAGAAGATTCCCAACTCCACTTGAAAACGGATTCCTTCCTGGCGCTTCTCGCTATAGTGATCACGCGCGCTTGGATTTTCGCCGCGCGATCTCCTGTTCAGACATTAGGATCGCTGCCGAAGAACTTAGTTATGAGCTTTATGCTCCTAACCACTTCTCTCGCCAATTCAGCCTCGTCCAATTAGTGCCATTCCCTCTGTACGATGTCTGGAACTATAACACTTCTTAGCGTAGATTCGGGCCCCATTCTGAGCCTTTGTCGGCACAAAGCATGCTCGCACTGGTTGACCTTCCCGATTGGGCTAAGGTCATCGACGCCGTGGACGGGACTGAGGAAGGATACGAAGAATGGTGGGCAGAAGTTTCCGTCAATTGCTGGAGTCAGCGGGATGACGAACTCTTCGCAGCCATCTTTGGGGAATTGAAAAACCCCTATGCTGCCGACATCGAACTGCTCGCTTGCTTCTCTGAAGATGTCGCACGATCTCTGCCTCCTCCGGCAACACAACCAGTGTGAGCCCCGCTTTAGGCCCAGGCTAGTATCTTAATTCGCGAGCCCCCTTCAGAGGTAAGTATCTTAGTTTATATTTTATCCCTTCCTTCACTCCTCCCATTTACTCACTCTTTGCTGCATCAGGGAAATGTGCCACCTTCTGGCAGTCGCGCAGTCAGTGCTTCTCTAGCCACTGGCCAGTCCGGAAAGCAGAAGACCGTGATCGCGGAGCCTGAAATTGAAGATTCTTCCTTCGACGATGATAATCCGCAGACGGTAAGAACCTTCTTGTTCTTATAACCATGCTTTTTCCCTAAGCTAAGTCTAATCCTTTGATTCTGGCAGGTTGTCGCTGCCTTGGCCCGCAAGCGCAGTCGCTCGGACCCTCGCACTGACCCATGGGAAGAAGATGAACCAATCGCTGATCGATTGGTACGAAACTGGAAACGCACATTAGAATTTACTTCCCATTTCGTGCATTCCTATAATAATCCTTGCTTACAGGTTCGTCGCCGGTCCTCCAGACAAACTGGGGAAGGCTCTTCAGCCGCTGGTGAAGGCACATCTGCTTCGCAGGCCCAAGCACCCATAGATTCAGATAATCCTCTACCTTCTGCCAGCATCACGAGCGACGTGCAATTGGTCCCAATCCCAGTGCAGGTCATAGATGACAGCTCGTCTGAATTGGAAGAAAGAACAACTCCTTTGGATGCACCTCCTGAGGAACCAATCGCCGTACATCCCCTAGCACAGATAGCGCCTGACCCAATTCCCAGTGATGAGGCTCAAGAGCCTGCACTGATAGTGTTAACGTTAGAATCCGGGCGGACTCTAGTTAACATCAAAGAGAGAGAGATAGAGAGAGAGAAAGAGTTGACACGAGATGTATAGTGGTTCGCCTCCGCATGAGCGGGAGACTACGTCCACTTGAATGTTTATACTAGTGTGTGTCGAGCCTTGCGGCCTAACATGATTACAAAGTGTGTAATGAATGTGTTGAGTTGTGGGAGGAGGCATTCCTTTTATAGATGAAGGAATGCTTCTCATTTACTTGTTCTTCGATGTGGGACAAGCAAAGTTACTATTCTAGTCTATTAAGCCTAGAAGCATGTAGAAAGCTATGTTGTGGTGGCATCTTGGCAAGGGCGGAAAGGTGGCTTCCCGACGTCGGATTTGCGACTTCCGGATACCGTGGCGTAGCTTGAACATAGGGCTACACGATGCATGTCTCGGTTGGGCCTTGCCATGGTTCGTGGATGTCCCAAAGTGGGTGTTACTTATGCTTGGTGATGGAGAGAACTAGCTTGCTAGTGTAGGTATATAAACAAGTCCCCGAAGTCCCCGAGTAAGAGTAGCTTCTTGGTTGGGGAGTTCAAATCATGAAGTCATCAAGCATAAGTAACATCCGAGAGGCGCACGGCCTCTACAAGTCCCCGAGCTCCGCAAGCAAGAAGGGACTCGCTATCCTGTATCACAAAAGACAAAAATTCGTAAGTGCATGAGAGAATGGGGCGTCGCCCTGCCGCATGGCGGTAGGTCGTAGACCATAGACTCGTGGAGCCCGGAGGCTAGACCATATGTAAGGAAACGTGAAAAAGTGTAGTGCCCGGAGGCTAGACCACATGTAAGAAGCATTGTGAACCAAGAGCGTAATTAAAGCATGTTGGATAAGTGTAGTGAGTTAGGTGTTCGAGCAAGTTAGGTGTAGGCGTTATATGAGCGTGCGGGGCGTAGCCCAAGCGAGTCGTGGCCATGCTTTGATACCTAAACGAGTCGTAACCGTTTCGCAAGCGTTTATCCAAGCATGTTTAATTGAGCTATAAGTGTCACAAGGTTCTAGATGAATGTCACATGAAAGTGAATTTAAGCATGTTTGTGTGTAGCATGTACTTGTAGGAAAGTTGCTAATAACATGTTGTAGGCATGCTTAAGGGTTATAGAGACATGTATAGTCATGGTATTGGCGGTAGCTCAAATTTGCAAGAGCGTAAAGATAAGATGGTGTGACTTATCTTGTGCCGATTTGGAGCGAGTTGAAGTTGGAGTTGTCCAAGCATGACGCTCGAAAAATGATGATTTTGTCTCCTCGAAAAATAAGAAATAGGTGATTAGTACACGGGTATGTAAAATCAACACTAATAGCCTTTATATGTACCTTGATGAGATTTTGGAAGCAAATCGTATAAACAAAGTAGTGTGCCGCTAATATGAATTTCAATTTGGCAAAGTAATAAGCGCCGGAGCCCTTATCGTTGCTATTGTTGATGTGCAATTATAATGTTGAGTAGATTAAGGGTGAGCATGGTATGCGTGCATGGTAGTTCATATAATTAACCCCCACGGTTAATTCATATGTGGGCATGTTCTGCTAACCAATTTGGATCGCAAGTATATATATATAGCCATATGTATGCATAGCTCATACTATCACTTGCAATTATGGTGCTATACAAGACAAGCACAGTCATGAGATTTGGACTAGTCACGTGCTATATATGAAGCTGCACTACAGACAAATAGATATGGATATAATATGTAATACCATGCATCACAACCAATTAACAATGTATAAAGGGTGTGCTCTCAGTGTAGTGAATGATCATACTGGTGCCACATGTGTGCATAGCAGACAAGAATACACATGACATTGCAGTTTAGCCATGTCTCTGTTGACTTCTACTCTGATCATGAGCAAGTGGTAGACATGTGTCGTGCGTACCAAATAACAGAAGACCTTAAAGACTTATCTTGTTGGCCTCTCTGCTGCAAGCGGCATGGGATCGATGGAGAAAGAAGACCGCTGCCATTGTTGGCGGAGGAAGCTTGTCCAAGTTGAGAAGTCCGGCGGAGGAAACTAAGTCCGGCGGAGGAAGTTGGGCGGAACTTCGAAGCTGGGCGGAGACCTGCAGTGGGCGGAACTTCGAAGCTGGGCGGAGACCTGCAGTGGGCGGAACTTCGAAGTTGGGCGGAGACCTGTAGTGGGCGGAGGAGCTCCGGAGCTGCAGTGAGCGGAGGAGTTGGGCGGTGATTCCTCAGCGGTGGTACCTCAGCGGAGGGTGCTCAGCGGATGGAGCCTGGCGGAGGTAAGCTAGCGGAGGTGACTGGTTCCGCTGGTTTGAGGCTAGCGGTGAACAGAGTGGCGGGTAGTTTCCGTCGGAGGTTGGCCTACTGGCGGTAGCAGTCGAGTTTGCCGGCGGTGCCGCTGATTGGAGGTCACCGCTGAGGTTGCTGCCGGAGCCGGGAAGGCTAGCGGGTTGCAGTAGCGGGGTCGCTAGCCGGAGGCTTTGATCGGCGGAGCAGTGGAGGGAGGCCGGCGGAATCAGTCCGGCGGAGGACCAGCTCGGCGGAGGACCAGTTCGGCGGAGGAATTGCTAGCGGAAGAACCTTTCTGGCGGAAGACTCGCCGGCGGAAGGCTCGCTGGCGGACGGACATGGGTTCTTGGCGGAGCGGGGACGAAGTCTGGCGGGAAAAGCCAGCGCTGAAGAGTTTGAAAATGGTTCTGGGTGCCCAGAGAGATTTTCTGGGTGTCCTGAGAAAATATTTTTTTTTTTTTTTTTTTTTTTTTGAAGGTTCAGCGTTGACCAATATGGTCAGCGTTGACCAAGCCTTGATGTGCGTTGACCTGCTCCGCCGGGGGTTGACCGACTCCGCCGGGCGTTGACCAGCCGTGTTGGGCGTTGACCGACCCCGCCGGGCGTTGACCAGCCATGTTGGGCGTTGACCGACTCCGCCGGGCGTTGACCGACTCCGCCGGGCGTTGACCGGACCCTAATTTGATGTTGAATGAGCGTTGACTTCGATGCTTATGGGTCAAAGTTCACGATAGGTGACGAAGCCTTTGTGTGTCGGCTTCCCACAGACGGCGCCAATTGTTAACGTTAGAATCCGGGCGGACTCTAGTTAGCATCAAAGAGAGAGAGATAGAGAGAGAGAAAGAGTTGACACGAGATGTATAGTGGTTCGCCTCCGCATGAGCGGGAGACTACGTCCACTTGAATGTTTATACTAGTGTGTGTCGAGCCTTGCGGCCTAACATGATTACAAAGTGTGTAATGAATGTGTTGAGTTGTGGGAGGAGGCATTCCTTTTATAGATGAAGGAATGCTTCTCATTTACTTGTTCTTCGATGTGGGACAAGCAAAGTTACTATTCTAGTCTATTAAGCCTAGAAGCATGTAGAAAGCTATGTTGTGGTGGCATCTTGGCAAGGGCGGAAAGGTGGCTTCCCGACGTCGGATTTGCGACTTCCGGATACCGTGGCGTAGCTTGAACATAGGGCTACACGATGCATGTCTCGGTTGGGCCTTGCCATGGTTCGTGGATGTCCCAAAGTGGGTGTTACTTATGCTTGGTGATGGAGAGAACTAGCTTGCTAGTGTAGGTATATAAACAGATAGCAATCTTTCACGAGCCTCCGGCCACAGAGGTACGTTCTCTTAACAAGCATAATGTCCTGATCCTTATTTTATTCTTTGGGCATTCTAATGATTCTTCCTTAACCACAGAATCTTTGTCCTGTCAAGGAAGTGACCGTCGCTGCGGAAGTACTTGGCGCCAATCCTGTCAACCCAGCCGGTGAAGATATGGTGAACCAGGAGCCTGCCCACCATGCTCCTGAAGTGAGAGAAGAGATGAATGTCGAACCAGGGCCGGAAGCGGTTCCTGTTATGGAGCCTCATGAAGCTAATGCCGCTGCTGCTGCCCCAGATCCACTGCCTGAGCCTCCTTCCAGACTGGAAAGGCTAGCTCGCGTACTTGAAGTGGCCCCTCCCGGAGTTATAGATGAGGCCAGGGATGGGCTCCAACGCCTTTTGAGTCCCGACATCCTACTACCTGGCGCATCCGCCAAGGCTTTGGAGTACTTGAGGGTTCTTCGTCGCGAGCGAACCATCACTGAGAATGAGTTCACCGAGGTAGATGAATTGCTACAAAGTCTTCCCCAACGGATTAATGAAAGAGCGGCCGCGACTGCCCAAGCCAGGCAAGCCCAGCCCACTATCGGGGCCTCGTACAACAAACGGATACCTCTCGCGACTTCTTGGGAGATAGGGCTATCCTCGTTAGAGACTTACGGATCACGCAAAATCATCTTCGATCCCAAATCCAAGAACTTCAAGCCCAATTGACTGCTGTGACGGCCCGACTTGAGCATGAGGAACCCTTGCTAGAGCAACCCCTAGCGGCATTTGAAGCATTATCTCAAAACCTAGCTCAAGCCCGCGAAGCGGTCCGACAAGCGGAGCGAGCTGCTGCCGACGCTAGTTTTCGTTTGGACGAACATTTACTTCATTTGACCCATGCGGGCCGGAAACTTTAGGCCTCTTGTATTAGGCCCCTTTTTGTATGAACAATATCATTATTAACAAGTTAAATATTTAGCCCACTTTGTTTGGCCCAAATATTACTCCAAATTTCAAGTAGTTCAATGCGCCTTTATTGATATTGAAACTGTCGAAAGGATAATCTCCAAATAGGGTGGCTACCTTCTTGAAGACTGCCCCACTTCCCACGCGTTTTCAACCTCCTTTATTTCCGAGATTACAGCATTCAATTCCATTGATACTCTTATTGATGGAGTTGAAAATACTTCAACTGCCCATCGCACGGTTGAGGTTACTGCGACTAGAGCTATAAATACCTGTACTTTGGAGAAGTGATGAAGCCAAGCAACTATGTCTTTTCGAGAAATAATTTCGCAAGCCTTGCTTCTCTTCCTTCAGTTTCTAAAATCTTCCCTTGGCTTCATGGCTTAATCTCAAAACCTAGGTATGCCTCATGACCTAATCTCAGGTCCAGTGGCATGTCTTTGGTCTCTGGAAATTCGGATGGAATTCACTGCTTTCAGTCAGACCGAAGAACACGCCACGCTCCTAATGCGGCAGAACCAGATTCTGAGGGATCCGTCCCCTCCGATTGTCCGCTTGGAGCAGGAGGGAGAGAGGCGGAAGACCACTTTGAGGTCGACCGTTCTTCTTCTGCGGTCGACCTCTGGGGTCGGACTACGAGGCTTCTGTTTTTCCCTTGGAGGTAGATGTGGTTGTGAGTCGCGCTCTCTCTAAAGACCATCTTCATCCCGGAGGATAATCACCTGGAAGGGGTATGATGGATTATTCCCTTCCCTCTTCCTCCATTAAAGACGATAGCAGCTGCGACTCAGATCAGAGGAGGATGTGGGTGAAGAGAGGAAGAGCACCAGCGGTCATACCATATCCTCCTTGCCACAACCAGATCCAGAAACTCTTAGAATCTGTAATCCTTATGATTTTCAAAGCCACATTTGGCCTTATAATTGTGAATGTAACCGTGTTGATTTGCACTTTGCACTGCCTTTGGCCACAAAGCCACTTTATGAATGAATGTTTCTTTGAGCACAATTCAAAATTTGTTATGAAATAAAGCCTGAATAAAGCCTCATGCATAGGCCATCATGTACATTCTTAACACAAATTGTCAAGGATAAATATATGTAACCGAAAACAAAAGTCTTGAAATTGTATAAATTGAATATTGAATATGGCCTCAACTAAGGCCTGGATATATAGAGTGTTGCCCCCCTAGTGTTCATAGGTGAAGCAAATACATGAGTCGAAGGCCACAAGAGAAGGCCTGAATACCGACGACCGATGCGAGCCGATGAAGATTATGGTTGCCCCCCTGCCTGGGAAGAAGGTTGACCAGGTGGATCTTCGAACTCCCAAACACTAGGGTAATATTTCTTCAGGAACCGCTCGTTGATGGGGTTGCGATGGATGTCACCATCCAAGTCCTTGAGGTGAAAAGCCCCGCGTTCCATGATACGGTGAACAACAAAGGGTCCTTCCCATCGCAGAGTCCACGTACTACGACCGGTCAATTTCTCGCCAAAGGGTAAAACAGCTTTCCAAACAAGGTCTCATTCTTTGTAACTATGACCATGTGTCCTCTTATCATAGGCGCGAGCGATACGCTGTTTCGCCATTACTAAATTATCCAAAGCCGCTAAGCGCTGCTCGTTCAAATCTTTGTGTTCTTGCCACATCGCCTGGACATAATCTTCATCGATAGACCGTTACCCGTCGTAGGCATGGCTCAACCTTGCTTTATAATGTTTAAACAATCTTCCTTGCCAAACCACTCTTCTTCAAACCGGAAGGGTCAATTAAAATTTCTTCGAACTTGTGGTTCAATGTGAGCCTCAATTAGCAATGGACAATGATCTGACTCTGAGGGACTTAGGGTGATCACCCTACTGTAGGGGAAGCATTACCGCCAGTGGACACATTGAAACCCCCTATCTAGGCGCTCCTTTGTGTATCTATTTGACCATGTAAAACGACTTCCCACGAACCCCATATCACTCAAACCACATCGGGTCATTGTTCTTCTAAATTTGGCCATCGCTACAAGAGCCCTAAGAGGCCCCCCTAATTTGTCATTTCACACTAACACCTCATTGAAATCTCCTGCCATCAACCAGGGCAGCAGGCAAGCCTGCCCTTCTAGGGTTTCAATCAACTGCCAAGTTCGATCCCGTCCACCCCGTGTAGCTACTCCATAGATGCCAGTGAAACGCCATAGATCAGATCCCGGGTGTTCAACCTCAACATCTATTTGATTTGGGGAATGACTTCGCACATCTACGTGAGTCTCATTTGTCCATAGAATGGCTAGGCCTTGCGAGTTCTCCTCATGTGGGACACAAAAGTAGTCCTTAAAGCCCAAACGATATGTGATTGAATCACTTGTAGTCTTCTGTGCGAGGGTCTTTGATAGAAAAATTAACATAGGTTTCTTAGCGAGCACAATATCAACCAAGGCACGCTGAGTTTCAGCATTAACTATGCATTTGCAATTCCATAGCAAGATGTTACCCTGTAACATCACTAAAATTTGGTTACCGTCCCTGTGCGGCGGTTTTGATGGCAACGCACAAAGAAGCGGCGGAGCCTTAGGGTTCTATATAATTTCTTTCATATTACAGAAGAATTCTAAAGAGATGAAACCTATAATATCGTAGATAGTCATACTATTAGTTGTCATACACGGATGATTATGTGCCAACTTAACTATAAGTTAACTATCCTATATTTTCCTTGAATGTAACTCCTATTTTGTACAAAAACTTTCTCAGGGTAAGCTTCCCAATGGAGAAGAGATAGCAGTGAAAAGGCTCTCTCTGGATTCTGGACAAGGAGATTTAGAATTCAAAAATGATGTCTTACTAGTGGCTAGGCTTCAACACAGAAATTTAGTTAGACTTCTCGGTTTCTTCTTGGAAGGAAATGAAAGGCTTCTTGTCTATGAGTACCTCCCTAATGCAAGTCTTGATCACATCATATTTGGTATGACCGACTTCTACATTTTCTTCAACTTCAAAAATCTACTATAGAATTTTCATTGTGTGACATATGTAATTAACAAACACTATAACAGATCAAATATGTTGAAGAATATTCGATTTATGTGTGTCTTAGCAAATTAGGATTACTTTCTACTGTTGTAATATGAGAAAATGATTATTTTCCATTCCAAGTAAGTAAACGTGCCATAATTAAAATAGGATTCCTAGTACTCAAAGATTATGTACTTGTATCCTCTATAAATATAGGCTCCTATTATCAATGAAAGTTACAGCAATTTCTCTCTACAATTTTCTCTCAAATCTCTTACTCTAAAACACGTTATCAGCACGAGCCCTAACCTTAGATCAGAAGCCAAAAACTCTTTTCTTCTCTCCTCTTGCCGTGAAACCGTAGAACCGTACCCTAGGATCTCATGCGCGCCACCATCTCTACGCATGGTTTTGGGAAGAAAACCAGAAGACTAGAAGGAAAAGAAGAACAAGAAAATCAAGCATCAAGAAAGCACCAAGTAAGTTTTAAATTAATGTTCCTGCTTTCTGTCTTTAATATTCTTTCTTTTTCTTCGGGGACTTGCAATGAACTAATCAAACTATCAGGACGACAAACTTTTGAATAACACAATGACTTGAGAAGATTTGAAATTATAATGTTGACACAACTTGTAAGGCTCGCAAAAGTTGCAGGTTAAATTTCTACATGAAGGACTTTTCCAACCTAATTACAGTCCTCTGCAAGTGTTAATATTAGTATTACTAGAACATTGCTATTCCAGACTGCTAATAATTGAGTCCAACATAGAAAATCTGAAACAATTGATCAGTGTAACAAGTACAGAACTTTCTTTAGAGACATCCCAAACATAGTTAAAATAAACCTCTTCAAAAGTTCGTTTGAGCAAAGACTAGAAGAAACTTATTCTAGACTTTACTTAATATTATACAAACAAGTGAAAAATCATTTGGCCACTATGCCAAGTATCAAACTCTCATTAAATGTTCCTTCAATTCAGTCGCACTGAGACTTGTGTTAGTACCTTATACCCAAATGGAAATTTACATCGACAATAACTGATGCTTGTAGATAAGATTGCCTAAGGTGGATGAGTATATCTACTAAATTTGAATGCATACGTCATGTGTAGAATTGTGCGTTTATACCACTCAATGACAGATTTCACTCTTTCTTTCTTCCCCACCACACAACAAAATAGGAGGAAGAAGAAGAAGAAAAAAAAAGTACTTGTTAAACACTATAAGATAGAAAAAGGAGACTGTGGGACAAGGATACATACTTGTTAGTTGCTAGAGCATTCCAGGAAGTGAACTATCCCATGATGAACAATACCAGCCCATGCATGAAGCCAGTGGATGGGTCATCATGCAAACCCCAACAGCAAAAGAGTTGCAAAAGGAATGGCTGATCCTGCACTTATCTGTGAAAGAACTATCCTCTTAGCATTGTTTTGCAAGGACATCCCCCATTTTTCCTCCAAAGAGACTTCCAAGTGAGGCGCCAATTATAAATATGGTCCAAATTAAGAACTGCCGTTTCTTTGTGGGAGAAGCCAATAACCTCCAACCACAAAGGAGCAAATGACAAACCTGACCATGGGAATGATCCAAAGACACCCTGAGCAATGAGTATTTGAAAAGTTGGGATTTTGATAACCGACTTGGATTCTTTAATCAGGTCCTTCACTTCTTCTGAAAGAGTATGTGGCATTTCATCTTTAACTCTATCACTGTTCTGTACATAGTGTGGATCATTAGTAAAGAGGAGAACCAATATACCGACTATGAGACTAATGAGCCGAACCAGATGAAATACAATTCTCCAACCATCTATACCTATTACTGAAGTGGAGGCTATTTTTTTTTTTTGGTCTGAAAAGTGGAGGCTATTAGTACAGAAAAAATACCACCTATTATGGAGCCTAGATTTCCTGTTAGTTGTAACCATCCAAATGTTGTACCATGGTTATTATCATATGTTGAGTCAGCAACAAGTGACTGCATGGCAGGAATGATTATGGCAAGTCCAACACAATTTAAACCTCTTGAAATAGCTACCTAATAACCAAATCAGACAACGAAATGTTGAATTATAATCTGGAATCAAGTAAATGAAACAGGTTCTTATGTCAGAATGGTAGAGTTTAAAATACGAAACAACCAATGTCATGTACCGTGTGTCTGTGTACATGAAGAATTTTTCATCTGCATTTTATAATTTTTTTTTTTTTTTGAAAAGATCTGCATTTTTCAGTTGCACCTTAAAATTTATACAATTCTTTAGGGAACCAAATTTGTTCACCACCTTTGGTTAGGTGGTGATACCACCACTCCATAAACATTTCCACGTGTCGCATAATCTAACTATGGTTAAGTTCTTAGAATTAGTATTAATAAATTCATAATAGGGAGAATATCATAAAGGGTAAAATCCTCAAATGGTACCCGAATTATCACGAAATGCACTTTTTGGTACCTATAAATTTTTAGAGAGTCTAGTGGTACCTGAACTATTCCTCCGTTAGCCCTTATAGTACTTCCGTCTATTATTCCGTTAAAAAAGCCTACGTGGCGGCCATGTGAGACTCATGTGAGTAAAATAACAAGGGTAAAGTGGTATTTTCATTCATATCTAGAATTATGGTATATAGTATATTGAAGGTCTATAATTATTCTCAAAAAAAAAAAAAGGTCTATAATTAAAAAGTAATTTGACACATAAAAAAATAAAAATAATACCCAATCCGTTCTTCACTATTCTTGGGTTACTTGGGGTGATTAATTTAAGTATTTTGTTTGTGTTTAGTTATTTTTTATAAAAATTTAATATATATTCATTTGGTCAACTAATGAGATAATTTTTTTTCAAACAATTAATAGGATTAACCAATGGAAGTAGTAAGTAAATGTCGATATTCACTAATTAAATTCAATTCTAGCCTTTTTTTTTAACCAAGTTTAATTTAGTTTTATAAAAGATTTGTAAAAAAATATAAAAAATAGGGTTTTTATGATTTTATCGCTACTTTAACGGAATAATTGACATAAGTACTAAAAGGGCTAACGGAGAGATACTACAGGTACCACTAGACTCCCTGAAAATTTGTAGGTACCAAAAAGTGTATTTCGTGATAATTTGGGTACCATTTGAGAATTTTACTCTATCATAAATGATCACTCAATTTTTACCTGTTCGATACTTTGGTCACTCACTTTTTTTTTTTTGAAAGGGTCACTCACTTTTTAAATATATCACTTTGGTCACTCAACTTTAAGTTCTTTAACTATGTTGATCACTTTAGTCACTTTATTAATTTTTTTCACTGAAAAAAAATTATTTGCCACAATATCAAGGATATTTTCGACCAACCAATTGTGAAAAATTAATAAATCTGAATTGGAATGAATGAGAGAAGTGATTAAAGTGAGACAAAATGCCTCTTTGGTGACTAAAGTGATTGACAGAGTAATAACTGAGTGACTAAAGTGATATATTTGAAAGTTGAGTGAACAAAGTGTCGAATGAGTCATAGTTGAGTGATCATTTGTAAAATTCTCCTTTAATAATATTAATGGTTAATGAAGAGAGAGAAATAAAAATGAAACAATACTCTCTCTCTTTCCCTTCAAAGTTCAAACCCGGCAGACCCACCTCTCTCTCTTCCCCTTCAAACCCAGCAAACCCAGTAACATGCAATAGCAAAAATAGCACCACAACTTTGAATTAATGTTAACAAAGAGAGAGAAATACGAAATACTCTCTCTTTCAGACTAGAAAACCCAGGTTTGGAATTTGATTTGAGTTATGCAAACTTTTTCATTATCAATTTCTCCAAGTGACAGAACAAGTCTTGATCTTTAATTGAGTTTGCTGGGATTATTTTGTGAGTTGCCTCGTGCTGGACTAGTGTGTTGGGAGGAAGATGGAAAGTGCTGGACGAGATCTGGGTTTGTTGGTGTGTTTCTGAGAATTGGGAGGGAAGATCTAATATGCCCTCACAAACCTATCACTGCTCTCCTTCGTTTTCGCATCGCTTTCTATTCGTTTATGTGGCAGACAAAAGCCAAAGAAGAGTTTATGTCCATTTGAGTTTTCTAGGTATTTAGGATTTTGCTGGGTTCTGAAGTTGAAACAAATCATGGTAGGTTTTGCAGCTTTGCTGGGCTAGTGTCGATGAAGAAGATGAGAGAATTAATATCTTTTATTTAATTACTATCTTCTTTATTAGTTGATTTAGTGAATAATTAAAGTATTAATCAAGAATTTTATTATTATTATTTTTTCTGATAATTAAGTTAACCATGGTTAGTTATGAGTACGATTTATCAGACATGGTAGTTTCTTATTGGGTGGTGGTATCACCACCTAAGGAGCAGTGGTTAGCAAATTTGAATCCGTTCTTTAGGGCTTCTTTACTTCTAACTAGTTTAAGGTTTATGACCTCCGCTCAAGAGCTACAAGCTTTGTGTTAACCAATGCAAACATTCCCAAAAGGGGCATCATCATAACTCATACTTAAATATATTTAACTCAAACACAAAAAAATGTGCTTCATGTAACTGGTATCCCAAATATACAGCATGAGCTTTTTTCAGTAATGAAGAAGCCTAAATACATTATGCTAAGAAGGAAAAAACAGAAAATTTGCTAGGTTTGAATTGGCTATTGATACGCTTGATTCTTTAGGACAATTTCACTATGTCACTCTAGAGAGATCTTCAATATGAAAAATGAAATGAAAATAGGTGAAATGGAAACTAAATTTATGCCAACTTCAACTATTCTTTTTAATTAAAAAAAAAAAAGAAAAAAGAAGAAGCAACTAATTCACCTAAAAAAACTATAACATTTCCTTTAGTATCCATAATCCATCATCATTCTTCCTAGATCAAACAAAGCTAGACCCATCTTCAAGATTAGTATTCTAATCCACTTTGCTTGTCAATGTGGGAAAATCAACACTACATTGACAAAATTGACTAAACTATCTTATCAACCACAAGACTAAACTGTTCAAGAATATCAAAATCACCCAATAAAACACAAACAGCCACACTCGCCTAATCAACCAACCCAATGACTTCGCTCTATGATTACAAGTGCTTGAGCCCAAAAGTATTTTTGGCAAGATCTCTTTAGGGGATTTAGCATAGCGGGCCGATACTTGCGGCCCACAAATAAGTCTACTTGGGTTTGGGTTATAGCTTCACCCATTCCGGGTTCCATAAGGAAAATGAGCCCTTATTGGAATCAGGTAGCGGAGATTGAATAGCAAACTTCAATCAATAATCCTTCTATAGCAAGCCAAGCATACTACATCAGAACTGGCGACTCTTAGTAACGAGGGGTCTAACCTTGCGACCCAGGTGGCCAAGCAAAAGGCTGAATTGGACCAGGCTAAAGAGGTTTTGAACAAAACTCTGGGAGACCCTAATGCCTTCCTTGGTTTGCTTGGCCAACCCTCGGGCTCTAGCAAATACATACCTCCGAATGCTTGGGAGAAGGCTAGCAGCAACACCGCTACGCCATCTGCGACTGTCGCCGCTTTGTCAACTAAGTCAACTAAAAACAAGGACAAAGCTCTGGTAATCGGCGACAAAGAGAAGTCTACACCCCTAGCAGCGCAGAAAAGTAAAGCCTTGAATTTCGGTGAAGGCACTCCTGCAGATCCTATCGTGTTTGCTCAATATGACAGTGATGGAGCAGAGAATGTATACCAAGAGCTCCCAAGAAATTACTATGGCATTGACCAGGCGGGCAATCCAATCAAAATAACTGCTTTGGTAAAGGACATGTCCACTCCAGCGGTTACTCTTCAGCCTAGTTTTACTTAGACTATTTGCCTTGGTGAAGGGACAACGACAACAACTACTAATGTTGTACCTTTGCAGACCGCTCACCAAACTATGGCGATACCTCCTCCTCCTGGCCCAGACTATATGAGACGTGAAGAGGTTGAGGAGATGATCAGGTTGGCCAACCCTAGGGCCTACCTTGATGGGGTTTATGAGGGGCCTTTCCCTCCGCATATAATGCTCGCGCCTTTTCCCAGGGGGCTACAAGAATATACTGAGAACGCGACAACTCATCTGGCCAGGTTTAGGGTGCAATGCGACCAGTATCAAAATGATGACATCCTCAAGTGCAGGATCTTCGGTATTTCTCTTTCTAGAGCTACTTTTAGATGGTTTTCTAAGCTTCAACCAGGATCAGTGGCAGATTGGCCAGCAATGGAAAAGTTCTTTCGAGAAACTTTTGGAGCTATTGAGCCTGAAGTTGACTTGGCTTCCCTCACTTAGATGGCCTAACAGCCCACTAGTCTGCTGTTGCTTATCTTCAACGCTTCCAGATTCAGAAGGCCTAGCTGAGTATGATCTTGCCTGAGAAAGAACTAGTTAAGTTGGCGATCAAGGGTTTGGAGCCACGCCAGCGAAAGAAGCAACATGGCAGCATGATCCAATCAATGGGAGAGCTTATCATAGAGGTAGGTAGCTTTGAGTATCACCTCAGAGAAACCGACGCTAGAAAGAATGCATCCAAAGGTACCTATGTACCTGGAAAACACAGTACAATGGCTTCCATGAACTATCAACTGGCCACTTATGAGCCTTATTATCAAGGTGATGAGGTTTCCCAGGATGAAGATGATGAGGAGGAGAACGATGTCTCCGCATTTTAACTGACAGGCAGGAAGAACTCAGCATTGAAGCAATTGAAAATATCTAAGGAACCTGTCAAGCTTAAATCCGTAACCTTCACCAAACCTGAGTTCGCGACGTATACATATGATGCCAATAAGGCACATGAGATTCTAGATGAGTGATAGCCGTGAAGATGGTGAAGACAGATTCAGACCCTTCCCTCAACCAGATCAGCTAAAAGGAAAAAAGTATTGTAAATTCCACAACCTGTGGAATCATAATACAGCTGACTATGTGAAGCTAAAGGACCAGATTCAGGAATGGCTCAATAATGGTAGTTTGCCGATGGAAGCTCCGACGACCGCGGCAGCGCTAGTGTACCTGAACCCTTTTCCTGATACCGGGGTCAATATGATCGATGTGAATTGGACAAGAAGAACCAGAGGAAACTAACCCTAGTTTTGACTACAAGGAGTCGAGAAGAAGACAAGGATGAGGTCCCAGCAAAGAAGAGGGCCAAACCTATCAGCGAGGCCTCACCAGTGGTCCTATGCTCGCGATGTAAAGAGGAATGTGGCATCCAAGTGTCACATGAAGAGGTCGAACATACATTTCGTTTTGGCTCTTTCCCGCCAATCAAGTGGGCTTCACCATCGCGAAATTATCAGCCTTCTAGTCCAAGAGCAAGCGACAAGATGGAATCACCGCCATCCCCAAGGGATTCCAACTTGTTCAAGAAATTGAAAGCGGCCGAGGCTGAACATAGCCAAGAGGGAAAGGCTAGGAACAAGCACAAAGATATCCTATTTAAGCCATACATTCCACCTTCTTCAACATTGTCCATCAAGGAAGGCAAGTGGTATACTAGAGAAAAGGGGAAAACAGTAGAAATCAGTCCTTCCAAGAAAAGGAAACTGCAATGCAGATTTAGAGAGGCCAAGCAAACACTAGAAGCTCTGGATTAGGGCCTAATCAAGCCTTTGCAATTGGTCAAATCTCCTGAACAATATCATAAAGAGATGGAGGCGCTAGCCGCTAAGCCATTGGTGGCTCCCTGCAGTTTTCATAAACAAGCAAGTCAGAGTCAAGGACTTCTAAGCCCAATTTTTTTTGCAGGATCACTAAAGAAAGGACACCACTGCCAGCTAGGCAAGAAAGCTCACCCACTAAGCAGCCACGTGTCAGGAGTAGGTTTTTTCGCGAGGAGCCGGAAACCAAATCTTCAGCTTTTGAGAGACTGGGGGCAAGGACAATACTTCAGAAACCTTACAATGGAGACCTAAGAAAGTTCAAAGTCTAGTGGTTGTACCCCCAAAAGAAGGCCCAGCAGGGGAACAGAAGCAGGACCTACCAAAACAAGTTGTCGTGATACAGGAACACAAACGGGATGGGAAGCAGGTCCCCGTGGAAGAGTCATTGGTTGATTTGGTAGCCAGACAGTTCAACACTAACATCCCAGTTGATGAACCCAAGCTCAACCTTGAAGAAGACATGGATGAGATAGAAGTGGTTGACACCTCCTGCAACATGGTTTATGTGCTTCCCGCGAAATATGCACTTCTAGTTGTCACGCAGGAGTGCATAGAAACTAAAGAAGGGGGTGAACAACCTCTGTAAATTACTTCAGAAGCAACGACACCTGTAGAGGAGGCATTATTCCTTGAAACTGAGGACGCTAATAGCAAGGGATTCTTTATGAGATTTACAAGGCCAACACCTGCTATGGTCCAGCACATGCGGCCTTTATATATTACGGCAGAGATTGACGACACCAAGGTTAGCAAAATCATGGTCGACACCGGAGCCGCTGTCAATGTCATTACTACAAGAACCATGTAGCTGCTTGGAATAAAAAAAGAGAAGATCCAGTTTACATCCCTCACGCTTAAGAATTTCGCGGGGACTGTAACGAAGACATTGGGCCTATTGTTCCTGCATATCAAGGTCAGCCCTGCAGAGGGGGTTTATGCTTTCTTTGTGACGGACTGCTACGCAGCCTACATCGCCATTCTAGGCTGAGACTGGATTCACCGGAGCTATTGTGTTCCGTCAACTCTTCACCAGGAACTTATTATGTGGAACAGGGTAACTAATAAGACTGAGGTGATTAAAGCTGATCCTCGCCCGTTCCCTATGTCTGCGAATTATGTAGATGTCAGGTACTACTTGGAGCCCATTACTGCATTACAGGTCAGTGGCATTGATAACAAGGGCCGCCCCACAGGGGTGATGGCCTCTGAATTAGCACAGTGGGGACTCATGCTTGCTAAAGCAGACCTGGCCACGCTGTGACCAATACTCTGAATAATTAATGGATCACGACCTTCCACTCTTTGTACGAGAAGCTATCCTTGTACTTGGTGGAAAAGGAGGCCTATGATCGAGTCACGACCTTAGAAATTATCAACGAGGAGTTCTCTGACCAAGAGGAGCAAGAAGAGGAGATTCAGCTTGCTCCAGCGGCATTGGATGACACACCTCCGAAGGTTAGGGACCCTACTGAAAAGGTCAATCTTGGAACAACTGATGAACCCATGGAAGTGGCTATCAGCACATACTTAGAGCCTAGCGAGAAATGGAGGCTCATCGACTTATACCGGAATTCAAGGACTACTTCGTGAAAAAAAATACGAGGACATGCCAGGCCTATCACTAGACTTGGTATGCCACCAGCTACCAACGCTGCCTGATAAGAGGCCGGTGAAGCAAGAGCCATGACGAATGAACTCGGAGACCCCAGTTTTGGTCAAAGAAGAGGTCGAAAAAATACATAAGTCAGACATTATCATGGTGGCCAAATACAATCAGTGGCTATCCAATATAGTGCCTGTTCGTAAGAAGAATGGCAAAATGAGGGTCAGTGTAGATTACAGAGACCTTAATCTAAAGACGTCTATCCCATGTCGGTCGCGGATATGTTGGTAGACGCGGTAGCTGGACATGAATTGCTGTCCTTCATGGATGGAACTGCAGGATATCACCAGATTTCAGTCGCGGAGGAAGATCGACACAAGACTGCATTCTGTTGCCCAGGGTTCGCGGGAGTTTTTGAATATGTGGTCATGCCCTTTGGATTGAACAATGCTGGAGCGACCTATCAACGAGCCATGAACCTGATCTTCCACGACATACTTAGGAAGATTTTGGAGGTTTATATTGATGACGTGGTCGTGAAGTCTAAGAAGCGAGGGGACCACATTGCGGATCTCAGAAAAGTTTTCGACCGCATACGGATACACAAACTCAAGATGAACCCTGCCAAGTGCGTTTTTGGAGTTTAGGCAGGTGACTTTCTAGGGTTTATAGTCCATCAGAGAGGTATTGAGGTCCCTGAGGATAAGGCAAATGCAGTTACCAACGTGTCTCCCCCACGAACAAAAAAAGAGTTACACTATGTAAGATCAACTTCTTGCGACGATTCATCTCTAACTCTGCAGGTAAAATCCAGCATTTTCCCCCACTGCTGAAGTTACAGGGACATAATGAGTTTGTGTGGGAACCTAAACATCAAAAGGCTTTCGACAAAATCAAGTTGGTAGGATGATGAGGAGGGCGTAGAGCATGCCATCTTTTACGTTGGTAGGATACTCACCGATTGCGAAATGAGGTACACTCCAATGGAAAAGCTATGTCTTACATTATACTTCTCATCATTTAAATTGCGGCATTACATGTTATCATTGCTCAAACCGATCTAGTCAAGTATATGTTATCGCGACCTATCTTGAGAGGTCGTATTGGCAAGTGGGTGCTCGCCTTGTCAGAATTTTCGCTACAATATGTCCCACAGAAAGCAGTAAAGGGGCAAGCCATCGCAGACTTTCTGGCACATCACCCTATGCTAGACGTCCCCGCGGTGAGAGATTTAGAGGTTGTAGCTGAAACTTTAGATCGCCCAGACTTGGCGTGTTTGCCAGAATACGCCGCGCTGTATCAAGCCACAGTCTCACTTCAACCTTGGGTGTTATATTTTGACGGTTCAAGGATGGATACACTAGCAGGGACAAGGATTGTCTTGGAAAACCCAGCTGGCGATCGTTTTTCCTATTCCTTCCAATTAGAGTTTTGGTGCACTAATAACCAAGCAGAATATGAGGCCCTCATTATTGGCTGGAGCTAGGAGTTAGAGACATCCAAGTACGCGGTGATTCTTTGCTCGTGATCAATCAACTTCGCTAGAAGTTTAGGTGCACAAGCTACTTGCTCGCACCATATTTGGATCGCGCACTTGAACTTTTGGTCCAATTTGATGACGTGGACTTAGAACATATTCCTCGCAAACGCAACTTAGCTGCCAATGAACTTGCTCAGCTGGCTACTGGCATTACCTTGAAATATGGCATTCGCGAGCAAATTCTCAAGGTCAAGCGACGCACGCTGCCTTCATAGCTTGCACGACCTGACCAACCAGAAGAACCAACGGTAGCAGTTTTAGATCCTATTGACGTGGATTGGCGTATCCCTTTGATCGCGTACCACAAGCAGCTAGAGCCCATGACAGACAGGAAGATCCATTTTCTTGTACTAAATTACTTCCTCAGAGGTGACGAGTTACGACGATGTGGAAAAGATGGTATAGACTTCAGGTGTGTGTATGGCAACAAGGCAAAGCGATTAACGCACGAGGCACATGTGGGTGTTTGTGGAACCCATCAAGAGGGTCCAAAAATGCGTTGGCTAATCAGGAGTCATGGGTATTATTGGCCCAGTAATTTGAAGGATTGTATCGCATTCGCGAAAGGATGCTAAGATTGCCAGGCACATGGACCAGTCCAGCACATTCCCAATATTCCCATGCAGCCTATCATAAAACCCTGGCCTGCGCGAGGTTGGGCACTGGACTTGATTGGAATGATTCATCCTCATTCTTCACTCCAGCACAAGTTCATCATTGTCTCTACTGACTTCTTCACTAAGTGGGTGGAGGCGGAGCCTTTGAAGGAGGCCTCCGGTGCCACCATTCGCTAATTCATTTTTCACAATATTATATGCAGGTTTGGCATCCCAGAGGTGTTGGTGTCGGACAGGGGGGTAGCATTCATGGGTGGTGACGTGGAGAAGCTCGTAGATGAATTGGGCATATAGTTTATCCATAGCACTCCCTATTACGCTCAATCTAACGGTCAAGCAGAGGCCAGTAATAAGATTATCATTACCTTATTGAAGAAGATGCTTGTCGAGAACCCTCGCCAATGGCATGAAACACTGTATGAGATACTATGGGCCTATCGCACTTCCAAGCGGAACCCTATTGCCACCACGCCCTCTGCCTTGATGTTTGGCCATGATGCAGTTCTCCCCTTGGAAATCAATGTTCAATCCCTGCGCGTCCAAGACCAACATCACCTGATCGGTGAAGATTATGTCCAGGCTATATGGCAGGAGCATGAAGATCTTAGCGAGCAGCGCTTAGAAGCTTTGGACAGCTTAGTAATGGAAAAGTAACGCATTGCTCGTGCCTATGATAAAAGGATGCGTGGACACAGCTACAAAGAAGGTGAGCTCGTTTGGAAGGCGGTATTGCCATTTGGCGAGAAGTTGACCGGCCGTGGTAAATGGACTTCGCGCTGGGAAGGGCCCTTTGTCATGCACAGAATTTTGGAGCGAGGGGCTTTTCACCTTAAAGATTTAGAAGGCAAACTCCACCGTAATCCAACCAATGGCAAGTTCTTGAAGAAATATTACCCCAGTGTTTGGGAATTTGAAGATCCACCAGACACACCTGTCCCTGGGGCAGGGGGCAAACATAGACATACTGTGTTCGCATCTTCCCTTACATTCAGGCCTACTCAGTGGCCTTATTCTCATGTATTCGCTTCACCTAGTAACACTAGGGGGGCAACACTTTATGCATTTAGGCTCTATAATTGCGGCCTTTAGATGTTTTTTTATTTTGTCTTCTAAAATTTTTGCTCTTATTTATTTTGACAACAAGTGTTAAGAGTAAGTATAACAAGGCCTATACCAGAGGCCTTACTATGTAATAAAAGTTTGAAAATAGCGAAAGAAATATTTTAGTATTCATAATGTGGCTTTGCGACCAAAAGCAATACAAGTACATTCGCAAAAGTTACATTTACAGATTACAAAGCCAAAAGTGGCTGAACATCGCAAGGATTTCAGATCTTCTAAGAGTTTCTGGATTTTCTTCCAGGAGGGAGGTAGCGAGATGATCTCTCTTACTCTTCCTCTTCCTCTCTTCACCCTCCTTTGACCTAGGCTGTAGCTGCTATCATCTGTATTGCAAGGAGAGGGAAGGAAATAATCCATCGTAACCCTTCCAGTTGGTTATCCTCCGAATGAAGGTGTTCACCAGAGGAGAGCACATCCTAGTTGCCTCAACTCCCTCCGGGACAAAACGGAAGTTTGGTCTGCTGAGTCCAGGAGGTAGGGTGCCAAAGAAGAGCGTAGGGCCTTGGGTGGCCTCCCACCCTTCTTTGGCTTGCTCCACGCGAGGAAACCTAAGGAGAAAGACTCCCCAGAATGTGGTATCCCGCGTTAGGAGCGCTGATTGTTCTTCAGCCTAACTAAAACCGGTGAATCCCATTCAGACTTTCTAAGGCCAAAGACACGCGGCTGGTCCTGAGATTAGGCCATAAGGTCTACCAAGGAAATGAGATTAAGCCATAAAGCCTAAGATCTAGAGGCTAAGGGCGAGATTGTGAGGAGAAGATTTCAGGAATAGAAGGAAGAGAAGTAGAGTTTTCAAGACTATTTTTGGGTAAGCCATGGTATATTCTCATTTCCACCCAAGTACAAATATTTATAGGGCCAACCTCAGTGGCCTCAGCTCTTTGATGGACAGTTGAAATAGATTCAACGCTATCAATAGAGCCATCAATAAAAATTGAATGCTATGATCTCGGAAATAAAGGAAATTGAAAACGCGTGGGAAACGGAATGGTCTTCAAGGAGGTAACTGCTACATTTCGAGATTATCCCTTGGTAAACGGTTTTAATGTGCAGTTAATACAAAGTTAAACACTTTGTTGCCTATGAAAGTAAAGAAAATTTAGGCCGGCAAAGAGGGCTAAACAATTAACTAAATAATAATAATATTAATATTAATATTGTTCATACAAAATAATGGGCCTAATATCAGAGGCCTAAAGACCTCGGCCCGCATAAGTTAGGCGGAGAAAATGTTTGTCTAGACGAAAGCTAGCATCAGCGGAGGCTTGTTCGGCTTGTTGGGCTGCCACACGAGCCTGGGCCAGGTTTTGAGATAATGTCTCAGAGGCGGCTAAGGGTTGCTCCAGTTGAGGTTCCTTATGGGCAAGTCTGGCCGTCACAGCAGTGAGCTGGGCCTAAAGGTCCTGAATCTGGGACTGAAGGTGATTTTGCGCAAGCCTCAAGTCTCGAATAAGGATGGCCCGTTCACCCAGGAAGTCGCGCAGAGAGTCCATCTATTGAGCATAGGCTTGATAATGTGTCTGGGTCTGCCTGGCCTGTGCCGCCGTAGCCATTTTCTCATTGAGCCATCTAGGGAGATCCTCTAACAACTTGTCTATCTCGTGGAACTGGGCTTCAGTGATGGCAACCTCGCTAGAATTACTCAGAGATAATCCAGGGCTTTCGTGGGAGCGCCAGGTATCAGAATGTCAGGGTCCAAGAGGCGGCAAAGGCCTTCTCTAGCATCATCTACAACTCCGAGTGGAGTAACTTCAAGCACACGAGCCAACCGCACTAGTCTGGAAGGAGGCGCCGCCAGTCGATTTGGGGCAATAGCGACAGGGACTGCCTCCGGCACTGGCTCAGGGTTCACCCATTCCCTTACTTCAAGTACCTGGGAGGCATGGGGGGAAGATTCCTGATCAGCCACATTTTTTCCATTTGGCTCGGCGGGATTTTCGCCAGCTATCTCCCCAGCAACAACAGCCATCTCCTCATTAGGGACAAGGTTCTGATCCTAAAAAAGAGGTGTTAGAATCTCAAGAGGAATAAGACGGGAAATAGAATAAAGTGTGCTACAAGAAAAGTACCTCTTCAGCAATTGGCTCGCGGTGGGTTCCTGAAGCACTAAGAAGAATGAGAGTTTCTATTGCCACTTGTTCTTGGGCAAACTCAAGAACGTCTAGAACCGAATCAGGCGCTACCTGTTCCAGGATGTGTGTTGTAGTTGGCTACTCACAAAGGGTGTCTGGAGGTGGCATTCTTTCCTCAGCCTCAGGTGAGCTATCGTCTAGAACCTGCACTAGTACCAGGGCAAACTGCGAATCACTCGCGGTAGTGATAAAAGGTGGAAGGTTGATCGAATCAGGTGGTGCTTGAGCTTGAGAAGAGAATTCTCCTCCGCCAGCATTGGACGATCCTTCCCCAATCTGCCTAGAGAGGCATAGGGATCTGTGACGAACCTGCAAATAAGAAGAGTTAGGGGTCCCCAGGAAGGAAGTTTTTAGTGCTCGCGTTAAGTATGCATTACCAGTCGATCAGCGAGTGGTTCATCTTTTGCCCAAGGGTCAGTCCGGGGGTCGGAGGGACTTCACTTGCTGGCCAGGGCAGCAGCGATCTGATATAACTAAAAGGGTCAGATTGGAACTAGAAAAGATATAACTGTGAGTCAGTAGAGAGACTCCTTACCGTCTGTGGGTCTTCATCATCAGAAGAGTTTTCGACTTCAGGCTCCGTCGCTATTGTTTTTTGTTTCCCTGCCTGAGCGGTGGCTAGAGTAGCATCAGTTGCTCAACTACCAGAGGGCGGGATATTTCTCCACTGTGATACAATTTGATTTAGGAGGATAAAAGAGTGAAACAGAATAAGGAGAAGGGAGAACATGATAAGGTAATTACCTCTTTAGAGGGCTCGCAGATTACGATACCAGCTTGAGCAGGACGCGAGGCTCGCGTGGGTCACAGAGCAGGCACAAGTGGCGGAGGTTGTGATTCATCTTTAGGGAAGCGAGCCAGCAACTCAGTATCAGCTTCATAGGGGTATCTCAAACTTGAAAGATGGTCGCGAAGAGTTCATCGTCCCTTTGCCTCCAGCAATTAACAGAGACTTCTGACCACCAGCGATCATAATCCTCAGCAGCCCCATCGACAAGAGCGATTTCGCTGGCCCAGTTAGGGAGGTCGACCAGCGCGAGCATGCTTTGGGCTAGTGGAGGTCTAGTTGTGGGGCCAATTCTACGCCAGGAAGTGTTGTAGTTCCAAGCATCATAAAGAGGGAATGACACTAACTAAATCAGGCTGAGTTGGCGAGTGTAGTGATTAGGGGCATAAAGCTAGTAACTGATTCGTCAGCGGCGAGCCTGATATCTGAACAGGAAATCACACGGCGAAAGACGAAGCGTGCGCGATCACTATAGCTGGGTTCCCCGGGAAGGAACCCATGTTCAAGTAGAGGTGGGAACCTTCTACTAAGCACCAAATCCGAGTATGGCATCTCTTCCAAGAGGTATAAGTATGTGAAACAATCAAAATAAGGTGGGAATGTGTACCTCGCTTCGCGACAGAACCATTGACCAAGAAGCTCGTCAGCCGGTGGAAGAGGTGGAATATCTTTGCGGCTGAACTGCGGGCAATAAGTTTGAATCCAAAAGTCGAGGATCCAAAAGGGGCCAGAAATGCCAGTCTCGAAAGGGTGCATGATGGCCTAGTACAAAGTGCGGTAGAGAGGGCCTAGGACTGGTTGTCTGAGTCCTACGTGGCGGCCATTGTAGAGGGTCGTGGCCAGAGAAGTCCAGGGACCAGTGGGCTTGTTAGAGGAAGTGCAGAAAATGAACTTACAGAGCCAGTATTCCAGGAATGCAATTCCACCTGTCGCATTGTGCTCTTTGTTGTAATGGGTCAACCACCATGGGTAGGAGCCGCTATAAGAACCGCTGCCGGTTTGAGCCATTGTCGAAGTGAATGTGACGGAGTCAAATTGGCCATGCACGTAGGGCTCGCCATCGATGGGTAGGCCGGTGATGGTAAGAATATCTAACAATGTGATACTCATTTGGCCGAATTGAAAGTCGAAAGTATTGGTTACGGTGTTCCAGAAACAAAGAAAGGAGGCCAACGGTGAGCGATTGCCACCATGCGGGAGGCGAAAACATAAATCAATGGTGTGGGTAATACCTGCCGCGTTCCAGCTAGCCAAATCTCGCGATTGCGCCTCGTGATACCAAGAGAGCTCTGCCGCTCTAATGGTGGGCTAGAACCCTATTTTGGCTCCGTGGTGATGCACGCCCCAACTGTTGAAATCTCCAGGGGTCATTCGGGGGACTGGAATTGGCCGACGGATGGGTAAACCGTAGAAGGCGAGCGCATCTTCTAGGATGAAGTCTCACGGTGAAGGACCCAATCCGGCATGATGGTTTGGGAGTCTGAGAAGCAAAGGTCTCTGGACATTGGTATGGATGAAACAGCGGGCACTGATGCTGGTTCCCCAAGTGTGAGTGGCCTTCTCTTTGATTTCCTCCTCCTGATCGATGATCATTTTCTTGGGCGGAGCCATTTCTGGGTTTCTGTGTAGAAAATGTATGGAACAAGAAGGTTTCTGGGTTTAGGAGACTGAAAGAGTTTCTGATGTGACAGGTTTGAAAGTGGCTGCGGGTTTAAATAAGAGATTTTGTGAGGGAAACGATGCGACGAAAAGACGTTTTGCAAAGCGAATGGACGCGACCCTCATTAATGGCCACGTTTCTGTCATCAAGCGTGTCATTTAAGTCCCCTTCAATCAGTTACATTTTCTCGGGCCTGATCTCGGGGCTTGGGGGGCAATGTTTGAGCCCAAAAGTATTTTTGGCAAAATCTCTTTAGCAGATTTAGCATAGTGGGCCGATACCTACTGCCCAAAAATAAGCCTACTTAGGTTTGGGTTATTGCTTCACCCATTCCGGGTTCCATTAGGAAAACGAGCCCTTATTGGAATCAGGTAGCGGAGATTGAATAGGAAACTTCAATCAATAATCCTTCTATGGCAGGGAACAGTCGAAACCCTAGGGTATAAATACCAGGTTTCAAGGATGAAACAAGGACAACTCTTCAATCAATTAATCTCAACGATTATCAAAACCTCTCCAGAGCAAACCTACCTGCAACCTAGTTGCAACCCAGAGAAGCAAGGGTAACGCCCTCGCAACCCAGTGAAGCTAAAGATACGCTTTAGCAAACCCGTACTTTCTCCAAACTTCCCATTGATTGCTCTGCTCAACCTACAACTTTGAGTATCTATTCGGTGACGCGAATAGATCACAGTAAGGCAAGAAGTCTTTTTCAGGAAGGCAGAGAAAAGAACCTGGTGATGAGGTTGGTGCTCTCTTCGTCCATAGCGTTTGAGAAAAAGTCAGGTCAAGGGACTCCCCGATGACTGCACCCCACGGTGCTGGCACACCTGCGCACTCAAAAGAGACAGTTTACACCCAGACTGGTTTTGGAGCCAAACAACAAGTACCCAATACACACTATAACAAAACCAATCTGAGACAAAAGAGAGAGATGGATGACCTGAAGGAAAGTAGAGGAGAAGCCAACAAGAAAAGTGGCGGCAGCCCAAAGAAAAGCACCAAGAGCAATGACATGGGCTCGGTTGTGACGCATAGCAAGATAAGCAGCAAGTGGGTAGCATGATGACAATGGATCTGAACAAAGTCAGAGAGCCCAACCCAGTTGGGTCTGTGTGAAGAGAGGCTCCTACTTCTTTGTAGTCTCCTAGAAAAAGGGACTCATCAGCTCGCTGCATAATACTAGCTAGATTGACCAGCACCAGAGTCACATTCTCTGGTTTCATTTTCATGGCTATCTCTGTTTGCACTGAAAACAGAGGACTCTACCAAAGCCCAAAACAGAGGAAGACAAATTAGAGATTTGGAGAAGACGAGAGGTCACATTTTTGGTTGACTTGGAACGAGGTTGATGTGGGCCGAGTAGATCTGGGATGATTGACACGTGTAGGGTTGGGGTTTGATGGGTTTAGAATGGAGCGGTGGAGATTTGGAGCTTGCAAGTTGTTATTGAGACCAATCTGGAAATGGTAATAGGTTGCTTTTTATGGAAGGAAAGGAGAAAGTTTTGCATGCAAGAAGTTCGGGATTTTCTTTTCAAACATTTTGAATTTTTTTTTTCCCAAATAGGATCAAAGGATTTTACTCCTACCCCCATAGTGGCTCAAACCCAAGACCTGTATCCTAAGTAGTGGGTGCTCTAACCACTAAGCTGACGCCACTTCATCGCATTTTGAAATTAATTTGTCTTAATTTACCTTAATTTGTGCTTATTGAGTTTATTTATATAATAAGAAAACTTAAGGGATGACAAGGCATTGAGCAACACTCTTTGAGTCGGTCTCATGGTCTGTGTGACATGTTATAAAATGCATGTTATAAAAGAGAGTTGTAAAGGATTACAAGTGTCACACTCTTTAGTAACACATGACTGTCATCGTTAGTTGCAGTGAGACACTAGAAATAGCAGAGTAGCTTCATGAAGGATGGGATCATCTCTCCTTCAAGTTTTTTTCTTTCTAATTTTCTTTTTAACAATATATATATATATATGTACTATTATTAAGAGAACCCACTTTATTAGTTAAAATGAGCGTGAAAAGACATAAAGACTCCCACACCATATATTAGTTTCAAATCATTTTTAATATTTGAAGGTTATTAAAGTAAATAACAAAATACTAACAAAACAATTAAAAGAAAAAAATATATATAATAACTACTCATATGCAGATATTTTTCCATCAACCCTATGGTCGCGTTTGTTTTCCCGGTTAAGCGGCCTGATAAGGATTAAAAATTTCCTGTCTAGCTGTTTCACCTGTTTGGCAATCTGGATTTGTATAGATTGGAAATTTCAATTCCTATCAGAGTAGGATATCTAATCTTGTTGAATAGGTGGGATAAGAAGTGGATATAAAATTTGACGACAGACACTGACCTTACATTATCGCGAAACACATACACGCCAACAACAACAACTAGCCTTCATCTTCATCACATCTTTGTCGACCAATTCCAGTTAATTCCGGTTATATCCGGCAGAACCCAGACATCTGCGGCCAAGTCTGGCGACGTCTTCCTCCTCTTGCATCACAACTATTGGTTCCTAAAACATCATCATGTCCTCATAGGGAACCTCAGAATGATTGGTCGATTGTGAATTCGATCTCTGCAATTTTTGTTTCCAGCAAGAACTCTTCGGCTAAAAATCGGCAATCTTCGGGCAATTTTCGGCCATCTCCGACCTCCATTATAGCTTATTATAGTTGTGTTCTTCTTCTCCAGCCATCTCCAGTTGCCGATGCGAAGCTTAAGCTCATGCTCCATTAACGAATAGATGCAATCTTCTTTCTTCGTCTCTTTTTTTTTTTTTTTTTCTTCTAAAATGGATAGAGTTTCAGTTCCAATCCAATTCAAAATCTAGTGTAACAAACGAAGTATAAGGTTAAGGATTTCTTCTCCAATCTAATCTTATTCCAATCTAATCTGTTTATGTATCCTAATTCATTCCTATCTTGGTTGCCAAACGTGGCCTATGTGTACATCGATAACTTCCTACTACTATCATCTCTAGATAACTTCCCAGTTCCCACTATTCTCATCTATAACTCTCCGTTTTTCCCTCTTTTCAAATAAGTAGCAAGACATAAACATTATATTTATAATTTATAAATTTTAAAAGAAAAAAAATTAAAACTAAAAATCTGCTTTACATTTGCGTAGCATCTGTAGAGAAGAATGTACATATTAAATGCTCAAGGATTCGATTTCACTCCTGGTTTAGGTCCACAGTCATTGTCATCCCCTGTAGCAAGGATGTGTGGCACTCACGTTCTTTGTAAGTTAATTTTCAAAGTGCTTGCTAATCGGTTGAAACGAGTACTTCCGGAGTTCGTGATGGGAGAATATCAGAGTGCTTTTGTCACTAATCGTTTAATTCGTGACAATGTTATAACCTAGGCATTGATGGACGTTTCCCCATTATTTTACCAACCCTGGATGTTGATCGAAGGAACACACTCTTTCATAACTTGTAACTCTGTAAGTTCTTCGATTACGTTTCCATTTACACATAGTTCCAGAGCTCCAGTTTATCTTCAACATAAGGCTGGTCCAACCAAAAGACAGAATAAGATACAAAAACAATGAATGAGAGTTTCACTTTATACATGAAGAATCAAAAGTTGCGTGTATATTCTCGCGCCCTCCTCAAAGAAAATGATAACAATCGATCTTTAGGGACGTACCACTCGATTCCTTATTTTTAGACATAGAATGAATGGCATTAGGAGGTGATTGCCCCATTATGCTTGTACTTGCTGATGAGTTGTTGAAGCTAAAATCAGTTCCTCTAGTCGTCATATATATCAGTCATGTTGGTGACAATACTTACACCGTCCAGTTCTGTTAGGTTGGTGACTGTAGTTAAATCATCAAACTTCCAGTCTGTCAAGTAACCGGGCTTTGAAGTTACTGTTGTCACTTCCATATCTCCTGAAAGCATTCCCACTACACGGGACATGGATGGTCGTAGCATTGGCGATGTTTGAGTGCACAAAAGTCCTATTTTGATTATTCGTTGTGCTTCTTCCTCATTGAATTCAGATAATCTAGAGTCCACTAGTTCAACTGCCCGTCTGTTTTCATGCAATTGCCAAGCCTACGAAGCAAGAACACAATAGTATCATTAAAAATGAAATATATGCAGAAGATAACAAAAAGGGCATATAATGATCAACCTGCGTTTCAAGAAGCGCTTTTAGAATCATAAAGCAATGAACACATCAAGAGTCAAAAACTGAAAAATACTCGGAACATTTGTGGCAACGAAGGATAGACAGGGAGGACAAGAAACAAAGTTCTTACCCATTCGAGAAGATAAGTCATTTCTTCACCCAAACTCGGATCAGAATTTGGCCTACCACTAACAATTTCAAGAGCCAGAACACCAAAGGCAAAGACATCAGTCTTCTCTGTAAGGTGTCCACGCATGGCATATTCCGGTGCAAGATACCCACTGTATCATTGACAATAGCAAAACATGTTTGTACGACAAAAAGGGAATGGAAAACTAATATTTGAAAAGAAAATAAGGTGACAGAATCTTGTAAGATCTTACATTGTTCCCGCAACACGGGTACTTATGTGGGTCTTTTTCTCATCAAAAAGCTTAGCCAAACCAAAATCCGATATCTTGGGGATGAGATTAGTGTCAAGCAGAATATTACTGGCCTTCACATCTCTGTGTACAATTCGAACCCTTGATTCTTCATGAAGATAAGTTAAACCTCTAGCTATGCCCAAGCATATATTAAAACGTGTTGACCAATCAAGATTTAAACATCTCTCTCCTGATTCATGCAATCCATAATAACAAATTCTTTTAGTGCTTTGTATTATGTCACGCATAATGCACAATAAATTAACAGTCTTATTCTCATACCAAATAATGCTTGATCAAGACTGTTGTTCTCCAGATACTCATAGACAAGGAGCCTTTTAACTCCCTCAGTGCAGAATCCGTACAACTTTACCAGGTTATTGTGTTGCACAGCAGATATAGTGGCAATCTCAGTTACAAACTGGTTCTTTCCTTGGTGGGATGCTGCAGACAATTGCTTCACAGCAATTACTCTTCCATCACTAAGTGTTCCCTAATCAAAATATTATGAAAAAAAAAGTTTAGCATGATTATTATATGCACATTGTCTAGTATCTGTAGTGAAAACGCAAGTTCAGCAACTAAAGAGTTCAATGGGTTGAATATTGTAATGTTTTAGGATGTCATGGTCTACATTCAAGCATATGAACTAGGTATGTAGAAGTGCAACGCCTGTATCGACTAGTAAATATTAACACATGGATCCTCTTTTATTAGAATAATAACTTACTCTATAGACAGGTCCAAATCCTCCCTCTCCAAGCTTATGAGCTTCATCAAAGTCCTTTGTAGCTGTCTTTAGTTCAGGATAACCGAAAGTAAGTGGTCCAACATCTATCCCATACAGCTCTGCAAATTTAACATAACACACTGTTATGTCTGTAACTGTAAGCCTCTACTTCAGCCAATCAGTTTCCCTTTTCCATTTTTCTTTTTTGTTTTCAGTTAACCATGAAGTATGCATCTACTGAAACACGCTATATGTATCTGACATACAAAGAGTTTGCAATGAAAAAATAAAAAAAAGTTGAACTACGTAGTGATACAGAACAATGGATTCACTAAAACCAAATGATGCAGAACATGGACAGAAATTGAAAGAGAACAAGGGCAATAAAACGAAGATAATAGATACAAATTTAAAGAAGAGCAACAGAAAACTAAGTGAACTTATGAATATTGGAAATCTTCATCACTTAATGATCAAAGCCTCAAGTTACTATTACTAAATAAATAGTAAATTCAAAAATTCTAGTCCTAGATAAAAAAAAAATAGATTGAACTTAATTTATGAGCATCTATGGTAAACACAAAATTTAATTGCAATTGCCACAGACTAATGATAGATTTCATTGAACAAGGGAAAAGAAGTAGCAGTTTACCTTCGTCATCATCAGGGTCAGACCTTTTTCTTCTTTGAATAAGATAAAAAGCCACAAACAACAGAACCAAAAGTACTCCACCACCCACAACAATCCCAACAATCGGCCCAGTTCTATTCTTCTTACTAGTTGGAGGGTTGTTACTGACAATAGGTATGAAATCTGTACAAAATCTCTTTAGTTGATTATGTGAAACCACTTCTGAAAACATCTGAACCTAAACATGCTAAATTGCATCTCAAATTTCCACATTATATTACCCGGTGTAGCACTGATGGCTGCAATAGCAGGTCCATAAGTACCCCGCTCAGGTATACAGCAAGTCCCCTTTCCAGCCCAAAACAGATGGATTTCAAGGTAGTTCTCCGAAACATGAGCCGTGTATGGCTTCTGAACAGCTCCAAAAGATGACATACCCGCCTCCTTTAGTATATCAAAATTCTTTGATACCAGAATGCCCTGAAAAGTAATAAAGGAGGTTATTAAGTTTGCTTAGTATGAGAGAGTACAGTGATGCTTGATTCACTATAGTTTACCATAGAGATTGGCATATTTAAGATTTGAAATGACTTTGAATTATCGAGGTTTCAGAAATTAATTGAGATG
Organism: Rosa lucieae; assembly: GCA_024704745.1. NCBI lineage: Eukaryota > Viridiplantae > Streptophyta > Magnoliopsida > Rosales > Rosaceae > Rosa > Rosa lucieae. Next base: position 25,400,310 of record CM045493.1, on the reverse strand, counting down.
AGAAAGCTAGTCAAAAGGTTATTGTAGTGGTAATGAACTAAACTTCGGGCCTAAAGAAGACATATGTGATGATTATTGGCAAAAGATGGGGAGTGAAGATCATATCAAGTAAGAGCTTGAGTAATTGGGGGGTGATTACTTTTGGATCTACTCCATATATCCATCTGATTTTAAAATGACGAATATAATTGATAAATTTGTTATAGACACTTTATCTAATTTATTGAATTCAACAATTTAATATACCAAGAGAACCCCAAGTCAACTTCACTAATTCAATAAGGAAAAGTTGTTATAAGAGCTCATAACATGGTCTTATATATGAAAGAAAAGTGTAAGATGATACAGACCTGGATATAAATATCAAAAAGACGTCTCCCAAGAAATTTCCCGGTAGTAGCAGCCAGAATGACATGTTCTGCAAACTTGAGGTTCACGGTGTAGTTACCATTCTCAAGCCCCAAGCCAAAGTATCTAATTGATGAAGCAGAGAGCCTTGCAGTCTGGAATAGCACAGAATCAAAAGTATTTGTGAATTGAGATAAGGAGAAACTTGTATACTGGTGATTGGTACTGCCAGCGAAAGATCCGACATTGCTAACTCCCCATCTGGTTGTGCCAGTCACAAAATATGAAGCTGGTCCAAGGGGCTCATTTTCCTTCTCATACACAATCCCATCGGAGGAAGATGTAATCTCAGGTCCTCCACAATTAATCCCAAAATTATAATCTGCATAAAGATGCAAGAGTACATATCAGAGAATGGTCACAAAGGCATTTTAACTTACAATAACAATGGTTAAGGCTTCGACCATACTTACAGATTCCAGGGCCACGATTGCAAGGAAAGTTTCTTTGAAGGCAAGCCAACCCTGAAGGAAGACCACTGAAACAAATAAATAAGTAAACACTGAAATGAGTATGGCAGTTAATTTCTGGGTAGCAAGAAATGACCAGATTCTCAGGCCCCCAATCTTCTCACCATGAATAGCTTAATGTGAAATGTGCTCTACAATTAGTCCAAAAGGAAAAGAGAAATATTATTTATAGCTATGAGTTCTTGGCTACAATAATTACGTATGCTAATCATTGAGTGGTTGATACTCATGTCGCTTCTCATGGGAGGGCAAGGGACAAGGGAAGGTTTGGTTAGATGCTAGGTCTGATGTTATATTCTGTATAAGTAGAGATTGTATTTCTTAGTGATGACCAAGAAATTGATTTCTAGCTTCCGCATTTTGATATTGGTGCAACACATATCTGGTACTTAGATATGATGATCATTGGATTGGTAGCGGGAACCTGAGTTACAATTGAAACGACAAGAAATTTGATTTTGAGGTGCAGCCTGACAGAGAGGTATTACAATAGTAGCCTCAGTTGCTTTACTTAAGAACCAATACAATGACAAACATATATTGTAAGTCAGATGCAACTCTTACATCCCTTATCAAAATGTCCAAAACACTAGAGATGAGCTCAGAGGTAAAGGAATCACCTGCTCTGTAAACTTTCTATGCTGAAGTTGTTGGCAACTAAATTACTGCAAAATACACCCAATTGTCAATGTTAATTTCATCTAATAAAGGGACATTAGATACTTATGAAGGAATCCCAGCCTGCCAACCAAAAAAAAATCTGTACACTTGGACAAAATATCACTAACGAACTAGCAAATCATAATATAAGGAGAGTAAACAGAGTTATTAAACTAGAAGCCTTTTAACTGATAGAATAAAAATTTTGCCAAACAGAAACGTAAAAAAAGCTAAATAAATAGTGGAATATGAAGAAATACAGCTGTAATTTTTGTTCTTTGACCCAAGAAGGAATGCTCCCATCTAGATAATTGTACGACAAATCTCTGCATACATATCATGACAAAAAACATCAAATACCATAGTTCATAAATTTTAATATAACAATACTGTTATCATTATCAAACTTCAGCATATGTCACATGATATTAATACTTTGATATATGATTTGCATCATGATAAGTTGAATATAAAAGCTCATTTTCTCCATGTGTCCCCCTGAACCCACTAGATTATATTTGAGGCTTTTGCTAGAATAGGAGTCCACATCATGAAGAGAAACAATTTGACTGAGCAAGAGAATATGCTGTAGGACTAAGAATAAGCTCCAAACAATCTTGATGGAAAAACAATATCAAAAATGCTTTAAGATTTTTATAAAGAATACATGACAACCTCCTATCACTAAAGGCATTGAAGGGATAAAGTTCTTCGATTTAAGCTGTAACTGCCATTGCTACTTTACTATTTCATCATGCAGTTATGATTATTCTACTTGTGAGGAAAACTGTTTGCTACTTAATGTAGCTAACTGCATATCAATCTGTAGTTATAGGTAATTAGTTGCTTAGTTGATTAATTAGTATAATTAATCAACTCAAAAAAAAATCTTTATACTATGTATCAAGGTTACTGTCAAAGTTAAGTGGAGCATTCAGAATCCTTCAAGTTCAGGAAGCGTGCAATTCAGGTAAAATCATCGCAATCTGTTCATTGACACAGATATGACTTATTCAAGGGGTGTGATTTTAGCACTCCACCTTTCAACATATTTTACCACTTGCACTCAACTTTAAGCCCCTTAGAAGTGGAGTTAAGCTGTGAAATTGGATTGCCAAAACCACTACCCTTAGTTAATGGAAACCAAATATATCAGAAAGCTCGAGTTTAATGCACTAAGATCTGTAGCATATATGCTGAAAACTTACATATTGAGAAGAGGTGCTGTCTTATACTCAGGAAGGGTGCCATTCAACTTATTGTTTCCAAGAAACCTAATTATGAAGACAGAAATACATGCCTCAATACTAAATGACTACATTTGGGGTGGTGTACAAAACAATCAAGAGGGATTGGTGTATTACAAGATGGAGAGAGAACTCAAATTAAAGAGTGAGTCTGGTATCTGTCCAGTTAAATTGTTGAAGCTGAAATCCCTGGGGGAGGCAAGAATATAAATCAGTTACATGCTTTAAGTCAATAAGAAGCAGTGGTAAAAATTCCTATAAGAAAAAAAGAAAAAGAAAAAAAAGAAACCATAATCATCATTCATCTAAAACTGGTTGGATGCAATTGAATGGAAATTACTCTATTTAGCCTTGTATGCATTACAGTCATGTTAGAGAAGAGGATAATGTTGCAATTAAGAAGTCATATTGGTTTCCTTCTGTATTTAAAAAGAAATACAAAAAAAGTATTAAAAAAAAAATTCCTGTTTTGGTAATTTGGGTTTTCTCAACATCTATGGTCACCAATCACCAAGAAAAACTTACAGCTGCATCAAACTTTGGTATACTCCAAAATCGGAAGGAATTGAATCAGAAATATTGTTATTCCTCAGCTCTCTGCAGGATGTGAAACGAAATTGCCATGACAAGTTTCATAAGGAAAACAAACAAGAAGACAGAAGTATGATCCCGATGTTGTGATAGATTCAAATATAAGTGAGAAATATTTTCCTTACAAGATAGTTAGAGCCTTCATATTCTCAATAAATGCAAGAGAAGAGCTCCCATTGGCATTCGACAAATCACTAATGCGTCTGATATTACATAAGACAGCAAATGGTAAGCTTTTTAGATGAAAAAATAAACAGAAAGTGACAAGTAGATCTAGATACTCACAGCTCTTTCACAGAAGTCAGATTGGAAAATGCAAATGGTATAGGACCTTCGAAAGAGTTTCCTTGAAACCTCCTAAAGTAAAATGTAGTTAAAAACCCATAGAGCCTAACTAAAGGATGAAAATATTGTCAATAAACTGCAACTAAACAAAAGTAGTATTCATTTACAGTATCTTACAAGGTAGTAAGCTTTGACCAATTCCCTATGAAGTCTGGTATCCTGCCAGAGAGTTCAACGTTTCTAGCCGAACTGCAACAAGCAATTGTACAAATCTCTTATATGTATAAACTATAAACCTTCATCATATCAATTAATGCTTTTTTCATTTCTGGAAAATAAACACATTCGTAAAGCTCTTACAAAATCTCCAAGTTTTGTAGATCAGCAAATGTTGGTGGAATCTCACCGCTAACTCCACAACTATCAACGTAACTGCCAAAGTAAACAATAATTAATTGTCATAAACATATTGCTACCTTATGTCCTTTTGTAAATTGACACCAAGCAGTCATTAGAGAACAGATGAATGCTCAAAGTAAATTACTAAAATATGGTAATAGACTGATAATGTAAATAATAGTTGTATCAGTTCCAATTTTGATGATTTTGTACCTATACATCTGCATATACCCACAGTTCACTATCCATTCGCATATAACCAACAAAACTGAGGTTAGAAAAGTTTTGTATGTAGGATCATTTCAAAACACCCACCTGATACCCTCATGCCAAAGCTCTGAAAAAGAAATGAACAACATATCAAACTTACAGCTGTTGTAATTTGAATAAATTCCCTAGCTCAGATGGCAGAGAACCTGAAAAGTTGTTTCTCCCAAAAGCCCTACAAAAGTGACGAGTAATTTCCAATTGATATTACTCTTTGGTGCAGATAATCAAGATTAAGTGCAAGCAGGTATATGACAATAAGACTTGTTTGAATCAAAGCAATACAAAGACAACATTGAATAGGGAGACTACTAAATGGGACTATATTGGAAACACGTCTTAATATCTAAAATAAAGAAGAAATATATAAAGAAAGCAGTCATATACATCAAGGTTTTTGCTTTAAATAAGAGTCCACCTGATCAAACTGTCATATAAAGCTAAGTTCTCTTGTTTTGAATCACACATTCAAACAAAGTCCCCCTAATCAGTGGTCTGAGGCTCCCAAATGAGAAAACTTACAATGATCTCAGTTCAGTAAGTTGTCCAAGTTCTTTTGGTATCTCGCCTGATAAATCGTTGATGCCAATAGTACTGGAAATTAAAATCAAATAAATGATCATGAACACCAAATAAATCCATTGAATATAGCATTCAAATAAAATGGTTTAGATGTGCATACAAGTATTGCAAGCCAGTTAGATTTGCAATGGCTGCAGAGAGAGGTCCTGTCAGGGAATTCCTTTCCAAATTCCTACAATACATGGGAGAAATATCACAAATTGGGTAACTAAACTGAGTCCATCTCAAGTACACGAGTTCAGAGAAAGCATACAGATTGGTGAGGGAAGTCAAACTCCATAACTCGTCTGGAATTACACCAACAACTTCCAAGTCCTGAACTTTCCTGCAAATTCAAATTATGTTAAGCTAAAAAATTGAAGTTCTAGGGAGCGGCACTGAATCAGAAATGAGAGATTGGAAGAGTAAATTACAGTTGGGTAATGTGGCAAATGGTGCCGGATTGATAAGAGCAGTCACAGATGATGAAGGGGTTGTAAGCGGGGTCATCAAATTTGGTGGAGTGACTGGTGGAGTCTATGGCAGCTCCACTGCATGGGTCTCCGGTTGTGTTCCATTGCTTCGGATCGGCCCGAATATTCCATTTCTCAAACACTGAATTCAAAACTCTTGCTGCAACACCAATTACAAGGATTGAAACCTTTATGTTATAAACACAAAAACCTCAATTTGCCAAACCAACCAAAACAAAAAAAAAAAAAAAAAAAAGACCGCGCCAAACATATGAGTTTTCCATCAAAAACATGGGTAACAGAAGGTCAGAAGCTTTTGGCGGGTAAAAGAGGTTAGCAAAGTGGTGATAGATGAAGTGACAAGATTGTCCTGGACCATTTATATGGGTTCTTTTTTCATGCATAGAAGTTATTTGTTATGAACTTATGAAGTTGATGACAGTCACTTTTAGCTCCTCTTCTGTAACAAGAAAATAAAAAAAGCTGTCATTAGAAAGATTTAGAAACCTTGAGATGGGTCAGTGGTGGCATTAGTAGCTTGAGGTTGCGGAGCAGCAGCAGGAGCAGGAGCAGAAACTTGAGCTTGTGCTACACCAGAGATGCACAAAAATAAGACCAAAACTGATGGGGAGGCACTTCCTGACATGCTTGATTGATAACAGAAGGACACAACGAAAGCGGGTTCAGAGAGGGATCAAAGTAGCAACAAAGTTGAAGAAGAGTCGAAAGACGCACGCTTTTGACTTTTTGAGCTGACAGACATGATGTGTACTTATAAAATAAAAAAAACAGAGAGACTTGATCTATACCGTACAAAGACTTGTTCTTCGGGTTGACCTGTCACGAGGTGAACATCTGTCCTTCTCGTTTCTTTTCTTCCGTCATCTCACCCAAGACTTCAAAATTTCAGAGAATCACTTTTTCTCTCTTCAAATGAGTATCAGGAACACGGATCAAAAAATTTCAACTTTGGAGAGAGAATCAACGCCGAGAAGACCCGACTGCTCCAGTGACTTCGTGGCGGTTTCCGGCCACCGATTGACTTGCATGAGGTAGGAAAATTAATCCTCTTGTCATGCTCTACCTCTTACTATCATTAGTTTTTGATTTTGCTGGAGTTTTGAACAATTGGTGTTTTGGGTATGATTTCAGTCGACGTGTTCGTGATTTCCGGCGGCTTAATACCAAAACAGAATCAGAAACTTTACGAATGGAGAAGAGAAATTGAATGATGGTTTGTCAAACAACCCATGGCCACCAAGCATGAATATATTGATCGAAAGCATTTACTGGTGCATAGGCTAGTATAAATTGAATGGGTTGTGAAGTTTGGAGGTGGGTCAAATAGTGACTGGGTGCCCTTAGTTTTTGCAGGTATTTGATCAAATGCCTCACTCAGCTCTTTTGATTTTTCATATTTTGTTTTGTGGTTCATAGTGTTGTGCAGACTGTGATTGATAGAATGTAAACAAAATGAGTGTTTTGAGAGAATTTCTTGTGTATTTCTTCTCTGAGTTCAATATCACATTTACATCAGGAGCATAAGGTTGTGCTTTGACACTGATGGTTTTGCTGACAATGGAGGATGAATCTCATATTCAAATCCCAAATGTTGTACAGCCAAGTCAGGGCTTGGAGGTAAGTTTACACTGGTTTGAAATGTCAACTAAACTATGTTGATCAATTTAGAACAATCTAAAATAAAGTAAGAGCAGAATCTGTTACAGTTTATCTAGCTTCATTCCTATCAAGCTGAAATTTCAGTCTATTGAACTAGCTTGGGTTAGAGATTGGCGGTCATTAAGGCTATTGAACTAGCTTGGGTTAGAGATTGGCAGTATGTATGGTTAGAGGTGGATTCTTCCCTTATACTTATTTTTCTCCGTTTTCCTCATCTGGTGCCTTAGAGGCTTCGTGTGCAGTGGAGCAATTGCTTGCATCGTATCTCTCAAATGCATTTCAAATCTAGCCATATCTTTCGTGAAGGCAATCAAGCTGCTGATGCCCTTGCCAACTATGGTGCTTCATCAGATGGCTTTACTTGGTGGGATTCAACTCCTGATTTTATGATGAGTCATTGTAATAGGGACCATTTAGGTCTTCCTAATTTTCGTTTTCGTTAATTTGTATTCTTTTGTTAGGAGGCTAGCGGCGCTTCTTATGCCTGTCATACCTCCTTTCTCTTTGTAACCTTCTTTTCTTTAATAAATTTCACAATTTGGGTTCAAAAAAAAAAAAAAAAAGCTGAAATTTCAGTCGGTAAAACACTATGAAGTTACTATCTGATTAGTTCGCTGTAATAGTTTGGTACATAAAGAGTTTAGCAAATCCAGTTACTATCTGATTAGTTCGCTGTAATAACTCACTGGAATATTCACCGCAATGTTTATCCTTTGTGATTCTCTGTCCTTCTGTTCATTGTTATTTGGTATTCTCTGTCCTTCTGTTCGCTGAAATTTTCACCGCACAACAATCATGGATATCAAGAGAATTTTAGAGTGAGCAGAGACTTGCATATTGTCGAGTCTTGGACCATATGGAGCAGGAACAAATGTCTCACTTAATTTAGGTGTTAAAAGAGGTCTCTACTTGCTCAATGATACTGGTGGAAATTTAATGAATCTCACCGATGGAGGTCTTCCCATTCGAGGAAAATCTTATCTTATGAGAATTGATATAGATGCGATTTTTCGTCTATTCATATGATCTGAAACAGAAAGGAAATTGGTCTATTGAATGGCCATCTTCCCCGAATAGATGTTCTCCTAAAGGTGTATGCGGAATTAATAGCTATTGTGTCAAAATGGGGGCAGCAATTGACTGTAGATGTCTTCCTGGATTCGAATCTGTCAACCTGTAGACTCCGTAAAATTCCGAACGTCACTTTTTGACGGGAAAATTTTTCGCGACCTTTGTTCGGCTAAATACTTTTGGAAATAGTTTGGACTTGGGCCTTGTGCCCGAGAATAGCGTAAGGTTAGAGTCCAAAATTTACTCTGGACACCCAACCGACGGGTATGCTAGTGAACCTAGCCCAATAAGTTAGTCGACCTTTGACCCAAACCTCTTCCTTGATCCAATATAGTTGTAGCTCATAATGACATCTTTGCATAATTTTGAAATATACTTGTGCGTGCGTTTACGATTTTCTTATTTTACCTTTCTTAATAATTGGAGAAATTTCTGCTCGCCTTACCCGAAGCTTACTCGTCAAGCATCTCACCGACTTTCAAAAGAACAATTTATTTACTCCTTATGTTTTTCAAACTCGAGCAAAACTCCGACAAAACTTGTCATGCCATTTTTCTATCTAAAAATAAGTTTTGTGAGACCCGATCCTTATTTGGCATTGTCAACACTTTAATTTGAGTTTTCTTTTATTCACTTATTTTACTTTTATCTTCCCCATCATTTTGGTTTTTTACCACCTTATTTTTTTACCCCAAATTTATCTGCCCAAAACTGAGCCTTCTCCTTCACACGCAAAACTCAGCTTTTCCTCTTTCTTGTTCACGTCAGAGTTGGGCAGAGAGAAAGGGAGCCTCGTTCAGCTCTTCCCCTCCACGTTTCCATCATGCAAAAGGGCAACTCCTCCAAGAACATCTCCTCAGACCTTCAAAAGAGAGAACCCAGGCCATAAATCGTCACTCACCCTTCTTTCCTCACCTTTCCTCTCGTCCCTGGACACATCAGTCTGTTTACGAGCCCAAAAACACCTAGTTAGTGACCTCCGATCAAAAAACTTTCTTCACCAAAGTTGTTCGTCTATGTCTCCTCTATTTAGCCTCAAAATTTCAGCTCCATCGGAGTCGATTTGAGTCCTGTACACCCCTCGAAGCGGAAGCTGTTCCGGAGCAAGCCTGTTCCGGATTTTTGCTTGAATTCCCTCTCTTGCTCTACCCGAATCCCCAACACCTTGCTTGAGACTGATACCAACAGTTGGTAAGATTCTTAAACTATCAAGTTCCTAATTCATTCCTCCATTTTTAGGCTCAATACGCTCAAAACAACCCATCTACATATTGAGCAGTCTCTGTTTCACTTTGCATATTCGAGATTGAGCGAACTTCTTGGCCTGCGGCTGGACTCAATCCAATCAGCTTCCTCAGCTCTCTTTCCTGTTGAAATCCTCCAGAGAAACTCGCCTTTTTGATTAGTCTTTGGTGAGTATCATCTTTTCCATAAAACTCTATGTATTTTTTGTTGTTATTACGAATTCTTGAAGATTATGAACTTGTCACTGCTGTTGTTGGTATCTTGCTGCCTTAATTTTGATTTGTCATCCATTCTAATGTCTAGGGATTCTGCTAGGTCATGGCTACACCTTGAGTATTAGAATCGTATTTGGTTCAAAGGTTATTTGTTGTTTGTAGCTGTCCAAATATCATGTTTCAATGCATTTTGTCATCGAGCTACAACACCTGCCCTATAGTATTAGAAAGCAACCTGAGCTATAGATCATTAGGAGCATTAGACATGCCTCTTAAGTGTGTTAGATTTGTGCTAGAACATGGTTATTTTGAACATTCAAATCATGCTTGATCATAGAGTTTATTTGTGTTATTGTTGTCCAAACACCATGTCTTCAAAACATCATGTTAGTGAGCTACAAGACCTTCCCCTTATAGTATTGAAGGGTGACTGAGACTTTAAGCTTTTAGAAGCTTTAGATACTTTCTATAGGTGTCTTAGAGTCTACTTAACCAGCCATTTTGGGTACCAAAAGAGCTTTACACAAAACAACCAGTTTCTGCAGATTTTCAGTTTTCAGTAAAATCTGACCCAGTTGCATTCATTTCAAAACTGGAGCTAAACCGTTGGGAATTTGGGGTCAGTTTCTTCTATAGAAATATATTAGACAAATATATGAACATTCCAGAATTTGAATCACCCCAAAAGAATTTTTCTAGAATTAGTTATGCAATTTTGAAATAGGGGGACAGAAGCTTGTATTTCTGGAAAGAATCTGCACATTGTTTTACTTCAGCCTTTAAAACCTTTACTCTTTGTTTGGTTTCACTTGAAATTCAATAACCATTTCAATCTCACTGAGTTGGTTGTCAAGCCATCCTTCTTTCAAAATTTCTCAAGAATTTACCTCAAGTATTTTGAACAATTCCGTGACCCTTGACAGCTCCTTTAAAACTCTGTTTTCGGTTTTCAGCAACCTGTCTTTTAAAAAGTGTTCTTACCCCCTCTTCCTAACAACAAACCCCTTATTGGAACCCAAATGGTCTGGTTATTAGTTAGTAATCAGGTTAAAGGAAATGTTTTCTTCGGAGAGTTATGAGAGTGAATAGCTAGCCTAGTTTATCGTGATTAATGTCACTTATTTGGTCTAGGCTTGATATCTTGGTAGGATCTTGTGAAGTGGTGGTTGCTACAAGGTTGCATTGAGGCCAAGTGCTGCAAGAGAAAGCTCGAGTTCCAGGTAGGGGATGCCTTTAACTCTATCTATGCTTTTCTTGCATATACTATTTTTTATATGAGGCCTCTTGCATGTTTTGGAAATTATCTGTTTTTACAACTTGAAATGGTTTGTGTGGATTGGTTTGATGTGTTGGCAATTGATGGGGATGTAAGGAGAGGTCAGTTCCTCCTTGAGCCACCGGTGGTGGGCAGTGTGCACCATGCCCTTGTTATCTCCCCTTTGTCTCTAGCCTTGTGATTAATGAATTCCGGAAAATGATTGGCTAGATGGACGGTTGTGTAGGAAGTGTGAAAGATGATCAATTGCCGTGGGATTGTAGTTATGTGGTGACGATCACGTGGAAGCGCAAACCGGTTTTATCTACTTCTTTTATTCAAAACAATAACTCATGTTTTTAAACTTAGATATGGGGGCGGGCACGGGCAATGACTGGATGTAGGAGCCTAACCCCTACTTTAGTTTGTTTTGCAGGCTGTTGTTGTTGAAGCTTGGGCACGGAGGATAATCCTTGGAGGATACAATTTGTTTTACTCTATTTAAAGTTTATTTCTTTTTGGCTTGCTTGATTTCACTAAATTTTTGTAACATTATGTATGGTTGATGATGTGTGTGATTGCTTACCACCAAAGTGGAACCCTAGGGTTAGAACCTCCATTTGAGTTTAGGTCCTAGTGGGCTAGACCTAGAAGACTCACATAAATTACCATTTAATGAACTTAATGCAAACTTGGGCTAAGAACTAAAAATTGACATAGGTTCTAAAACACAACTCAACACCACCTTCCTTTCCTCTTATTCGCCTAGTTCGTAATCTTGTGATTACGAACCAAGCCCACTATACAAGCCAAAGAATTTCGGGCTTATAGATTTCTTGCTTTCCAACCTAAAGGCCTTGTCTCTTTGAGGAATTCTAGGCCCAAAACACTTACTCCAAGTGTCGCGGGTGTAGGGTTCCTTGGGGAGGCGGCGCTGTGGTAATCCGGTCTCCGGGTCGCCACAGAACCCAGGAGATCAGGCTTGAGGTTGTGAGAGAAATTCTTCTGTTGGAGATGTTTGCAAATTAAAGAATTGGAAGTGCAACTACACCATGCAAGAACTGGGCAGCACCGCGTGGGAGGATGAACCATATATGGCGCTGTCATCTTCAGGTAAAGAAGATTGCAAACAAGCCTGTTTGGAGGATTTGAACTGTTAGGCTGCAGTTTTTGACGGTTCAAGCTGCAGAAAGCAGAGGCTTCCTTTGAGATATGGAAGAAGAGATTCAGATACTTCGAACATAGTTCTCCTGAAGGAGGCTGTCATGATTTATGCAACTCCAGCTCCAGGCACAGTTGTTCCAAAATAATAGAATTATATATATTAAAATAATATTCAAATTTGACATCTCCATTTGAGCTAAAATGAGTCAAAATATTACAATGTCAATTTTGTCATGTCATATGTCAAATTTAAATTTGACCAAGACTTAAAGACATAGCCATTGGAGATGCTCTAAGTGAGCATCGAGTGTGACATGGACGCCCGCGACCGCGCGAGGACCAAGGATGACAAAGCCAGAGGACAACCTCATATCAGTTAGACCTTCTCCGACGGAGTGGTGGAAATCCAACGTATAGTTTTGACAGCCCAAACTCTCCTCCAACCCATATGTCATTTAGAGCAAATTCACCCGTTGAGTCACCAGGTCACCTACTATTCACTGCTTTTTAGTGTATATTTTCATTCTCTGGGTTACGAAATACACTGTGTCCGTGACCTAAGGCACGAAATACACTGTGCACGTCACCATGGTGATCCAGAACACTGTACAGGGCGACCTAGGGCACGAAATACACTGTGCACGTGACCCAGATAGTGAAATTAACACTAAAAAGTAGTGAATAGTGAGTGACCTAGTGACCCAACGGGTAAACTTGCTCTTACACGTGAAATGTGACATAAAAGCTTTCCCTTGTCAAATTTGACGGCTTGAACTCTAATGGTCATTTTTTTTTATTGTTTCACTGTCTTTCCTTCTCGCCTCTCTCTTCCTACATCTCACACAAAACAGAGAAATTCCACATAACGAAACAATCTTCCTGCAAAATTTCTTCTCTGTTCTTGAATATCATGAACATGGATTAAAAAAAAAATCAGATTCGTCTTCAGATGCTACAAATGAGGAATTTTGGAATCTTGCTAATTCATCAACAGATGTAGAATCGATGAATTTGCAGATTATTGCTCTACAAGAGAATGGAAGGAGAAGGCGTATGATTTCGACCTTGTGGTCACCAATGCCCAAACCAATGAAGGTTGGTTCGTTTTAGTTTTAGTTATTTCCTTCTTAACTTATTTTCTAATTGAAATATGGTTCCTCGGAGTGTGAGTTGATTGGTAATTTATGATTTTTGGGTTTTCAAAACTAGTTTTGGGGTTGTCTTAAATTTTGAGTGATCTTCGGTAGTTATGTACTGATCTAGATTTCAAGAAGGATGTTATATTGCTCATTGCAGTTCACAATTAGTTCACTAGTTGCCACCATGTGTCTTGAATTTAGAGTGACTTCATATGGATGTCTTCACAATTTTTATTGAATGAACAAAGTTTTGTTGGCTGGTAGAGAATGTACAAAATTTGGCTATCAAAACTTTAGTGGTGAGTTGGATCATTCTTAGAGGGGACAGGTTCTGTGAGATTGAAATTTGGGTTATGCAAAATGGTTAATCTGACTTTAACTTCCTAGGAAACGCATTTTTTTTTTTTAGGGGAATGAAAAAACTTCATTGACGTCAAATGTCATTACATTCAGAGATTATAATTTCCTCCATACTTGGAGGAGAAGCATGAAAGAAATTCAAAGAGAGAACCAATCTTGGCTTCTTGAGCTAGAGTATGGGCAACCTTGTTTGCGCTTCGGTGAATGCAGCGTACCTGAGCCGAAGAAGCATCCCTCAACACTTCCTTTAAATCATGCATCAAAAAGCCCAACTCGGACCAATCCAAACTAGCGGTCCCAACTGCATGTACCAACTCTTGGCAATCCGTTTCCACTACTAACGGAACAAAGTGATGAAAAATAGCCAGTTCGAGCCCATGTAACAAGGCAAGAAGCTCTCCATGCTTCGCCGAGGTAGAAACCCTGACGGAATGCCGGAATCCTCCAAGACAAGAGCCATTGAAGACTCGAAAGATCCCCCCCAACTCCAATAAGCCCCGTAGCACTATCAAAGGCAACGTCAACATAAAGCTTGGCCCAACCTGCAGGAGGTTTCTGCCACAGCTCGTTCCTCACCGATCTAGGCACTCAAACTCCAGAATGAGTCGTCTTATATTCCTCCCACCATCCCAAAGTAATGGGAACAGCTTCTGAGGCCATTTTGACGTCCCCCTCCCATACTTTGGCGTTCCAATTTCTCCAGATAGCCTAAATAATTATCAGCAAAGTAGCAAAAGTAGTGGAAGATTGGGTAAAGGAAGAGACTAACCAATCAGTAATACTTGAGGCTGGAGCTGAAGATTGAATCTGAGCCAATTGAAGAAACAAAGCTGCATGACTACAATCACGAAGAGCATGGAGTGGGGATTCAACCTCTTCATCACAGAAAGGGCATTGGGTATATCTATGTCAATACCACATTCACTGAGCCCACTACGAGTAGGAAGAGTATTTGAAGCCGCTCTCCAAGCACAAATTTTAACTTTAACTGGAACAGGAGCCTTCCAAAGTTGTTTCCAAAGCATGGCGCTAGGATTGTTTAGTCCTTGAGACTCATCCAAGACCCTACTCCGTGCCAAATGACACGCCGATTTAACAGTAAAGACACCTTTCTTGTCACCAGTCCAAATCCAATGATCATTATGAGCCCGGGGACTAAGGGGCCACGCTACAATCATCTGAACAATATCTGGAGGCAACAATTCAGAAAGAAGATCCTGATTCCACCTACCCGGAGAAGATAGTAGCTCAGCTACTAGCTGAACCCTCGGATTATAGAAAGGCTTGAGGTCGGCACCCAACAACCAGGGATCGTTCCAAATGTTAGTAGAACGGCCATCCCCAATATGCCTTTGAATCCCAGCCCGTAAAATATCCCGACCTTGGACAATGCTCCGCCATGCATACGAGGGAGACGAACCCAACTCAGCTTCCCAAAAGTTACAGTGAGGGAAGTAAATTGCCTTCAACAAAGAAGAAGGTAACGACTATGGGTTTTGAATAATTCTCCACCCCTGCTTAGCCAACCTGGCGAGGTTAAAGGCAAATAAATGTCGAAAGCCCATACCTCCCATAGCTTTAGAGTTACAAAGCTCATCCCAAGCATGCCAATGCATACCTCTCTTCTCGTCCGAGCTTCCCCACCAAAATTGGGCACAAAGTTGGTGGAGCTCTTGAATTAAATTCTGAGGAAGCAAGTAACAATTCATCGTATAAAGAGGCATAGCTTGAGCAATTACCTTAATCAAAACCTCATGCCCAGCTGCACTCAATAATTTAGAACGCCAACCAGTGAGTTTTTTGGACAGGTTATCTCTTATATAAGCAAAAGTGTTATGCTTGGAACGTTCCACAAGAGTCGGAATCCCCAAGTATTTCTCATGTTTCTCCACTAGTTGAACTCCAAGAGTATCTGCCATCGATTGTCTCAAATGGGGAAGGACACTACCATTAAAAACCACATTGCTCTTCTGTAAATTGACTTGTTGCCCCGATGCTCTTTCATAGAGATTTAGAATGTTCCGAATCACAATACAATCCTGGGGAGAAGCATTAGAATATAGCATACTATCATCAACAAATAAAAGATGGCTAATAGAAGGGGCACCATCACATATACACAATCCTTGCCAATGTCCACTAGCAACAGAGTGAGAGATAAGAGCAGAAAGTCCTTCCGCTACAAGTAGGAAAAGATATGGCAAAATTGGATCTCCCTGACGTAATCCACGATGTGGTGTAACAAAACCTTTTGGGATACCATTAATCAAGAAAGAATACATGACAGTAGAAAGGCAAAACAATATGAGATCTACTCATTGTGCAGCAAACCCCATTTTAAGCATGATCTTTTGCAAAAATCCCATTCCAACCTGTCATATGCGTTGCTGATATCCAATTTGAGAGCCATAAAGCCTTCTTGTCCTCTAAGCAGTTTATGCATATAGAGCGCTAACTCATATGCAACCAAAGTATTGTCTGAAATCAATCTTTCCGGGACAAAAGCACTCTGCTGTGGGGAGATAATATCCAGGAGGAAAGTCTTAAGCCGGTTGGCCAGAACTTTCGAAGCTATTTTATAAATAACATTGCACAATGCAATTGGTCGCAACTGAGACATAGATTGAACTTCCTTCACCTTTGGAATAAGCACTACGTGAGTGAAATTTAAATCATGAGGCATCTCTTTTGTGGTTAAAAAAGAGATAACTGCCCTACTAACTTCCACCCCCACGAGGTCCCAATATTTCTGGAAAAAGAAGGGTGACATACCATTCGGACTAGGTGCCTTAGAGGGATGCATCTGAAAGAGGGCCAACTTCACCTCGTCAACACTATAGGGTGCCAGCAAAGACTGGCCCATATAATCCGTAACTCTAGGGGTTGAAGTCTGTAAAACCAATTCCTGAGCTTCCAAGTCCGGCTCCTGTCTAGCAAAGAGTTGTCGGAAATAATTCATCACCACTTCTTCAACTCCTCTTAGGGTCTCCTGCCACACCCCATTGTCATCGAATAAGCCTTTGATTTTGTTTTTCTGTTTGTGATTTGAAGCACGCTTATGGAAAAACTTAGAATTCCTATCCCCTTCCTTGAGCCAAATGGCTCGAGAACGTTGCCTCCAAAAGGTTTCATCCATTGTCATTAGTTCATTCAATTGTTGGGATAATCAAAGATTTTCAATTTGATCAGTAGGATCAAATGGTTTCTAGATAAGCACATCTAACTGTCGCCGAACTGCCTCCAGTTCTTCCCTGCGCCCTTTAAAAGTGGTCTGATCCCAGGCTAAAAGAAAGCTACCGATATCCTTAACTTTCAGACAAAGTTAAACCATCGGTCCACCATCTTAAGGCACCATCCATGCTTCTCAACTGCTTGTGAAATGGATTCATGGGAACACCACATCTCTTCAAACCTAAATCTCCGTCACCCGCTATCATTGACCGGTTGTTCCTTCCTTACTTCCAATAGCAAAGGCACATGATCAGATCTGCTTAGAGGCAGGTTAACAATCCTAGAGAAGCCAAATGCTGAAAGCCAGGCAGACGTGCAAACTCCCCTATCAAGATGCTTTTTTGTATGGGCATCGCTCCAAGTGAAGAGACCCCCTGCAGCTCCTAAATCTGCAAGATTACAATCCGGAAGAGCCCGACTGAAAGCATCCAATTGTTGGAGACTCCGAACTCTCCCCCCAGATTTCTCCCCAAGCTCGAGAATTTCATTAAAATCACCTGCAACCACCCATCTCTCTGACGACCCTCAATCCAGGGAACGGAGGAGGTCCCAGGATAAATGACGTTGACCATTTCAAGGTGGCCGTAAAAACTTGTAAAGCGCCATTGGACATCTGATGGCCCCTTCACGTCGACATCGATATAGAAATAATTCACCGTCCTTATAGAAACAGACATGGTATCATCCCACAGGAGTGCGAGACCACCGGATCGCTCAACTCGATCGAAGGGAGCAATATTTGGTATCCCAACAGCCTTGGGAAGAGTATGGTGTTGTTGTTTGGTACAATGGATTTCACTGAGGAAGACTACATGTGCCTGGTGCTTCTGGATGAGGAGTTTGAGTGCATGACAAGTTCTGTGATTCACTATTCCTTAACAGTTCCAGATCAGATGTTCATTGTCACAAAGAAGGCTAGACGTCTTCTTCTTCACCGCCGTGTACGGCATATCCAAAAACCCTAGAAGCTAGGCGGGGAACCTAGGTTTTAGAGTTTCGCTTTTTTTTTTTTACTCTTCAAGAGATATGATTCCTAGAAAATGGATTTTGGTTGCTCAAATGCAGCAGATATATGCCTCCCGAATATGTGATGCACGGACATTTTTCTGTTCAATATGATGTCTATAGTTTTGGCGTGTTGAATTTGGAGATAATAAGTGGACAGAAAAATAGTTGCTTTGCTCATTGAGAGAATGTGGACTCTTTCCAAGCTATGTAAAGTTTTCTTTCCTCAATTGTGGAGAGAATGTGGAGACTCTTCCAATCAATGTAAAGTTTTCTTTCCTCAAGGAGAGAATGTGGAGACTCTTCCAAGTTATGTAGGTGAAATGATACATATATAGTTTTGGTGATGAGCAAGAAAATTCCGTCTCTGACTTTACATATAATGCACAAATCAATGCAGGCGTGGAAAAGCTTGATGGAAGCGACACCTTCAAATGTGACAATCCCACATTAAAGAATGGTTCAAGGACTGAAATAATGAGATGCGTGCAGATTGGACTGTTATGTGTGCAAGAAAATCTAGTTGATAAACCAACCATGGCTTCAGTTATCCTCATGTTGAATAGCTACTCTCTCAGTCTCCCAATACCCTTAAAACCAGCATTTTTAATGTATAGTAGCGTTGGATCCAGGAGAAACTTTGTCTCTCTCGAAGTAACCGAAAATGATGATGCTTCATTAATCACTGAAGTAAATCCTCGCTAGAGCTTGAAGATTGATCGATATAACAGCACTTTTTCGATCATAATGTAATTTAATTACCATCCATCCGTTTGATTCACTTTGGTACTGAACAGGGCGATTCATTCATTTATTGTCTAGATACGTGCTAAATAGACCTTTGGTATATATAGACATTAATCAAAAAAGAGGGCAAAGTCGGTTGCTATTTGTTGCTTTAAATTGGTTTTGCAGTGGCTCTCATTTGTTTATTAACTTTTTTGGTACCACTTTAACTAGTTCAGTTTTATGGGATTTGGCTCCTCCTTTTGTTATTTCGAATTATAATAGTGACAGTTTAGTTCTTCCTCAATTTCATTTTCTTCAGCTAGTTGTATGTTGTGTTTCTATTATGAAGGTTTTGGCTTCGTCTCCCTCTTTCGGTTTCAAAAAGTAGCTCTTATAAACAGCACAGTATGGTATATTTCACAATTTGATTTAATAACAAATCAAAATTTGAAGAAGCTTCGTTTCCTTCGCTTTTTTTTTTTTTTTTTTTTGACAAGCGTTAGCCTTTTCTTTAAGAAGTTTCCTACTCTCCTTCATTTACAGGGTTATGGACCAAGATTATGCATTAGCACAGAAACCACGAACTTATGGCAAAGAAAAGGAAGAACGTACAAAAGAAAGTCTTCGTTCCACAAAAACACTACAATTTCAATCCATGGATTATTCTTCGTTATCTTTTCTTCCCAAAGATCAAGTCTTGAAAAAGACCTCACTACTCGTCTGTTCATAGTCCCGTGAATCCAGTCTCCGTCAACATTTTATAACAAAGTTTACTTGTTTTATGAGGTTAATCTTGATCGATTTGGCTAGCTGGACAGACCGAGTAACATGTTTAGAGCTTGATTCATATTTAGAGCTTCATAGTTTTCCTTCATCGCTTTAACAACACAATCCCACCATGACAATGGTTTCCTCAGCAACTCTATTCTTCTGTTCTCATATTCTGTTACTCGCGGTCACTCAACCCCTTCCTCAGCCATCGTTTTCAGCCTATTCATGTCCCAATGGAAAAGGTAACTACACCGCTAATAGTACCTACCAAACAAATTTAGACACCCTTCTCTCCACACTAGTCTCCACCAACGGCAATGGCTATGGCTTTTACAATTCCTCCTATGCCGAAAGCTCATCCAACCAAGTTTATGCAACCGGACTTTGTAGAGGAGATTTCCTAGAGGATGCTTGTCGTAGCTGCCTCAATGACTCAAGCCACAAGCTCACAAAGCTTTGTCCTAACCAAAAAGAAGCTTCGTCTTTTATGACACTTGCATGTTATGCTACTCAAACCGATCCCTCTATGGCCTCATGGAGGATTCCCCTCCTTTCTATCTCGTGAGTCCAAGAAACATAGCATCATCGGAAGTGGAAGGGTTCTTTGAAGAGCTTTGGAAGCTAATCCAAAGATTGAGTAATGAAGCTGCAGCAGGTGGTTCACTTCGTAAGTTCGCAGTAAACAACACAACCACTTCAGATTTCAGGACAATATATGCACAAGCGCAGTGCACGCCAGATTTGTCCAAGCAAGATTGCACTAATTGCTTGTTGGGTGCTTATGGAGACATCACAACTTACAGTTACGGGAAGGATGGGGCCAGAATTCTTAAACCAAGTTGTAGGTATAAGCCTGCTAGCTTCCTCGACCCTGCAAATGTGGCACCACTTCCATCATTGCCACCAATATCTCCCCTTCACCATCAACCAATACTACAAATTCAGAAGGTACATAAGTATATATGTTGCATTTATGTGTGTGTGTGTGTGTGATGATTTTTCCAAATTTGCTGTTCGTCTTTCGTTCATTTTTTGCTAGAGTGATGTTTAAGGCATCTAAAAATAAACAATTCTGTCAGAGTAGTGGGTGCAGAAGGTGATTAGCTTCATATTATGAAGCTAAATGGCTAGATCCATCTATGTTATGTGATTTTAAATTTTTAATATATAGAACCTGGCTACCTGCATAACTTTTCGGTTCTGAAACTTTAGTGGATGATAACCAGTAAGAAGTCATTATATAATTTGATAGTCATGGTAATGTATTTGTGTATATAACTGGCAGGATGCTTAACTACAAAAGAATAAGAATTCTAATTTGTGCAGAATCGAAGAAGAGTAATAATTCGCGGACTGTAATCCTCGTGGTTGTGCCAATCACTGTGTCTCTGGTATAATTGTATGCATCTGCATTTATTTAAGAGCGAGGAAGACAGATAAAAAACTTGATCAAAGTAAGCTTCCAGCTACTGGTCAAACAAAATGAACTCCTCTGACATTTTTATTCTAGCTACTTGATTTGAGCAGGGCCTATTACTGCATGTACTAAGCACTTGGATTTAATTATGTTACAACTCTTTTGGAAACTAATCAAACTTGTTGTATTGCTCCTTAGGCACCGAAGGTGCAGATGAAAGTAGAAGTGCAAAATCCTTGCAATTTGACTTTGGCACCATCAGAGTTGCTACAGATGATTTTTCTGAAGCAAATAAACTCGGACAGGGCGGTTTTGGTTCTGTATACAAGGTACGGATACATCATCATATTTTAATGATCATTCATATCAATTATGTGCCAACTTAACTATATATAAGTTAACTATCCTATATTTTCCTTGGATCTCCTTTTTTGTACAAAAACTTTCTCTGGGTAAGCTTCCCAAGGGAGAAGAGATAGCAGTGAAAAGGCTCTCTATGGATTCTGGACAAGGAGATTTAGAATTCAAAAATGATGTCTTACTAGTGGCTAGGCTTCAACACAGAAATTTAGTTAGACTTCTCGGTTTCTGCTTGGAAGGAAATGAAAGGCTTCTTGTCTATGAGTACCTCCGTAACGCAAGTCTTGATCACATCATATTTGGTATGACCGACTTCTGCATTTTCTTCAACTTCAAAAATCTACTATAGAATTTTCATTGTGTGACACATCTAACAAACACTATAACAGATCAAATCTGTTAAAGAATATTTGATTTATGTGTGTCTTACCAAATTAGAATTACTTTCTATTGTTGTAATATGAGATAATGTTCTAGATTTCTAGTTCTAATTAGAATAGGATTCCTTGTACTCAAAGATTATGTACTTGTATCCTCTATAAATATAGGCTCCTATTATCAATGAAAGTTACAACAATTTCTCTCTACAATCTTCTCTCAAATCTCTTACTCTAAAACACGTTATCAGCGCGAGTCCTAATCTTAGATCAGAAGCCAAAAACTCTTGTCTTCTCTACTCTTGCCGTGAAACCCTAGAACCGTACCCAAGGATCACCTCATGCGTGCCACCATCTCTACGCACGGTTTTGGGAAGAAAACCAAAGACTACAAGAAAAAGAAGACCAAGAAAATCAAGCATCAAGAAAGCACCAAGTAAGTTTTAAATTAATGTTCTTGCTTTCTGTGTTTAATATTCTTTCTTTTTCTTCAGGACTTGCAATCAACTAATCAAACTATCAGGACGACAAACTTTTGAATAACACAATGACTTGAGAAGATTTGAAATTATAATGTTGACACAACTTGTAAAGCTCACAAAAGTTGCAGGTTAAATTTCCACATGAAAGACCTTTCCAACCTAATTAGAGTCCTCTGCAAGTGTTAATATTAGTATTACTAGAACATTGCTATTCCAGACTGCTAATAATTGAGCCCAACATAGAAAATCTGAAACAATTGATCTGTGAAACAAGTACGGAACTTTCTTTAGAGACATCTCAAACATAGTTAAAACAACCTCTTCAAAATTTCATTTGAGCAAAGACTACAAGAAACTTTTTCCAGGCTTTACTTAATATTGTGCAAACAAGTGAAAAATCATTTGGCCACTATGCCAAGTATCAAACTCTCATTAAATGTTCCTTCAATTCAGTCGCACTGAGACTTGTGTTAGTACCTTATACCTAAATGGAAATTTACATCGACAATAACTGATGCTTGCAGATAAGATTACCTAAGATGGATGAGTGTATCTACTAAATTTGAATGCATACATCATGTGCAGAAATGTACGTGCGGTTACACCACTCAATGACAGATTTCACTCTTTCTTTCTTCCCCACCACACAATAAAATAGGAGGAAAAAGAAGAAGAAGAAGAAGAAAGTACTTGTTAAACACTATAAGACAAAAAAGGAGACTATGGGACAAGGATGCATACTTGTAAGTTGCCGGAGCATTCCAGGAAGTGAACTATCCCATGATGAATAATACCAGCCCATGCATGAAGCCGGTGAATGGGTCATCAGGCAACCCCAACAGCAAAAGAGTTGCAAAAGGAATGGCTGATCCTGCACTTAGTTGTGAAAGAACTATCATCCCAGCATTGGGAAACGGTTTTTGATGCGGGAAGTGTGAACACGGTAGTAAGAGGCTCCGTCAAGCGTTGAAAGCCATATGAGATGAGCTAGAATCCACTGGCAATTACGGACACAGCCGTAAGAAATATAGAGAAACTTCTCTAATATTTGGTTTTTTTTTATTGATAACTTGAATGAAAATTACAATCTAAGAGATGCCTAATATAGGGCACATAGCATAAACCTAATACAATTAGAAAACATAAAGAAAATTTATTGTAGACTAAAACTAGGAAACCTAATTAAACCTGATTAAATAAAAATCGGAAATAGAATCCTAGATACTAAAGAATATTACGCTTGGAATACCAATCAAGATTTTGCTCGAAATCCGATATATCCAAAAGAGTAATTTATGATTAATTCCATCATCACGAAGCCTATTTGAAAACCAATTTCCAATATTCAAATTATTCTTCTTAATGTGAAGACGCTTCTTTCTTTTCAAGATTTTTTTGTTGAAATTGGCTAAAATCTCGTCCTACATCAGTCTCCTCCACTTGGAAAGAACTCGACCTCGAGTTCCTCTTGTATGTAGCTCGATCATTAGTAGGAATAAAACATGATAAGCCATCAAGTTCAATATTCTTGAAATTAAAAGGTATCACCATGAATCCAATACCCTAGACAAGTTTGGAATAAGCATATTGAAACCTGAACTCCTCCACTTGAAAAGGAATGGGCATTGACTTCTCCTTGGGTTGATCTTGAACACAATTAGGCATGCATGACATGGATATTGATGTGATGAATGAATCAGTTTCCTTTGTCCTTAATGAGTTTCTCTTCAATCTTCAAAGTGGCTTCTTCATGTTCCTTTTCACACGACTCAGGATGGTCATTCTTGATGTTCTTCCTTCCAGGCTTGATTTTAATTTTGTGCGACTCCCACCTAAATAAATATGTGTTGGCTTTGCAATACCCACATTTGACGCTTTCATGCCATGGTCTTCCAAAAAGCACATTAGTGTTGACCATGTCAATCACATGACAAGTAATCTCTTCTTAATGATGTAAGACAAGAATTGGCCTAGTTTAGCCGGAAAACTAGAAAAATAAAGAAGCGGCGTGGAATCAAGAAGAGTGATTGGAAAATAGGTAATTCACACATAATGAGGTTACTAGCCGCTGCAATATCCAAGAAAATTTGGTTTTTGTTTTAGGGAATCAGAAATTGAGAGAAATTCACTGTGTATTCTTATTGATAATAGGGGCCTCTTTATATAGAGGATTACAATGCATAGAATCTCAATCATACAAAGAAAGTAATTCTACATTGATTAGGATTCTAGATCCTTCTAATTAAATCCTATTACCACTAGGTCAAGTAACCTAGAGTTTGGGCTAAACACAAATTAGGATTTCCTTGAACATTCCCCCTTATGTTGCCCAAACGCGGTGCTTCTCTCGTTGTCTCATTAAAAACCTTGCCGAGTAACAAAAACCCAGTGGGACAAAAAAACCTCGGTTGAAAGGGAAAAAGAGCACAACGTACACACCCTTCACGATTCGAGACGAACATGTAGACATCTCCCCCTGATGTCTGCGCCTCCCCCTGATGACTATGATCATGGGAGTTCAGATAATTTCCGCAAGCCAATTCTTGCCACATGTTTCTCGAACGTGGATTTGGGCAATGACTTAGTAAATAGGTCTGCCACATTGTCCTCAGATCGAACTTGATTCACTTTGATCTTGAGGAGCTTCTATTGTTGCTGATTGTAGAAGAATTTGGGTGATAAATGCTTGGTGTTGTCACCTTTGATATAGCCTTGCTTCATTTGTTCAATGCACGCAGCATTATCCTCATAAATGCTCGTTAGCTTATCTGTGGTAGACTTCAGACCACAATTGCTTCGAACATGCGTAACTATAGATCGAAGCCATATACATTCACGAACTGCTTCGTGAAGAGCAATAATCTCTGCATGATTCGAAAAGGTAGCGACTAAGGTCTGCTTTTAGACCTCAAAGATATCGCGGTCTTTCCCATGGTGAAAACATAGCCAGTTTGGGAGCGATCTTTGTGTGGGTCAGAGAGATACCCAGCATCAGCAAAACCTTCCAAAACACTTATATCGTTTTGGGATGGGGAGAGGGAACGCACTCCACCATGTGTAGCGTCCCTGTCATTTGAAAGGTCCGAATCCATCTTCTCTCTGTAGGGATAGAACAAGCCCATATCAATCGTACCACTCAGGTATCGAAAGATATCTTTAACACCAGTCCAATGGCGTCGTGTTGGTGCAGAGCTATATCTAGCTAACAACTTCACAGCGAATGAGATGTCCTATCTTGTGCATTGTGCTAAGTACAATAATGTGCCTATTGCACTTAGGTAGGGCACTTCTGCCTCTAGCACTTCTTCATCGTCATCTTTTGGACGAAATGGATCCTTCTTCAGATCAAGACCATGGACGACCATTGGGGTGCTTGAAGGCTTAATCTTATCAGTGTTGAAACGCCTAAGCATCTTTTGGGTATAAGCTGATTGATGAATCAGGATACCATCTCTACGGTGCTCAAGTTCCAAACCGAGGCAAAACCGTGTTTTCCCAAGATCTTTCATCTCAAACTCGGATTTCAAGTATTCAGAGGTTTCCCATAACTCTTTAAAGGTGCCAATTATATTAATGTCATCGACATAAACCGCTACTATTGCAAATCCGGAACTTGTCCTTTTTATAAACACACATGGGCATAGTTCGTTGTTGACATATCTCTTTCCAATCAAGTAGTCACTTAGACGGTTATACACATCCATCCGGATTGTTTTAATCCATATAGTGAGTGTTTCAATCTAATTGCAAACGCGCTCCGTGGTTTAGAGCCACTTGATTTGGGTAACTGAAGTTCATTTGGGACCTTCATGTATATTTCTATATCTAGATCCCCATATAGATACGCAGTAACCACATCCATAAGCTGCATATTCAGTTTTTTGGAAACTACCAAATTGACAAGGTAGCGGAACGTTATGACGTCCATTACGGGAGAATATGTCTCCTCGTAATCGATTCTAGGGCGTTGTGAGAAGCCTTGCACCACAAGGCGAGCTTTGTACCTTACAATCTCGTTTTTCTCATCACGCTTTCTAACGAATACCCATTTGTGACCAACTGGTTTGGTGTTGGGCGGTATTAGCACAACTGGTCCGAATACCTTTCTTGTCGTTAGAGAATCAAGTTCTGCCTGGATCGCATCTTTCCATTTTGGCCAATTAGCTCTCCGTTGGCATTCATCAACAGAGCGTGGTTCGATGTCATCGGTCTCAATAATCTCACGCGCCACTGAATATGCGAATACATCATCAATGATGATGGAGCTTCTTTCCCACGTCCTATGTACACTAGTGTAATTTATAGAGATCTCTACATTCTCAGAATTAGGTTCTGACATTGAGGCGTCCCCCAATGATGTCTCTTGGACATAACCATAATCTGAAACATTCTCATGGGACGGATTTGAGTATCGATGATCAAAGGATTTGTTTGTGCCTCATTTGCTCTCTTTCTAGGGCGAGTATCCTTCAAAAAAATTGGTCTACCGTGCTTCCTTACGGGACCTGCAGCCATAGACGCCACATCATTGCCATGTTGGGTAATGGCGCCATCTCCTAGTGTCACAGGGGTGGCGTTATGTCCAGTATTTGGGACATCAATCCTTGTAGGCACGTTTGCAGCAGGTATGTGTGATCTCGTCACTTTAGCAATATCAGAAAACGCATCAGGCAGAGTATCTGCTACGTTCTGGAGCTCGATTATTCTTCGCACTTCAAGTTCGGACTGTGTGGTACGGGGATCAAGATGAGACATAATAGGGACAGACCACAACAATTCCTGTCGTTCCTGTTGAACATCTGTGTTCTTATCTCCCCCTAACGACGGGAAGACTGTCTCATCAAAGTGACAATTCGCAAATCTAGCGGTAAAGAGATCGCCTGTCAAGGGTTCAAGGTAGCGGACGATAGTTGGAGATTCATATCCAACATAAATTCCTATTCGTCATTGTGGACCCATCTTAGTACGCTGTGGCGGCGTAATAGGCACATAAATAGCACACCCAAAAATGAGTAAGTGCGAGATATCAGGCTCGTACCCAGTCACTAGCTGTAACGCAGAATAAGATTGGGTTGCAGTGGGTCGTAGACGAATTAGCGTCGCTACATGCAATATTGCATGTCCCCAAGCAGAAACAGGGAGATTGGTGCGCATAACCAATGTTCGAGCTATCATCTGTAGTCGTTTGATAGCGACTTCTGCGAGACCATTTTGGGTATGAACATGGGGAACTGGATGCTCTACGTCAAACCCCAGTGACATGCAATAGTCATCGAACGTTTTCGATGTAAACTCCCCAGCATTATCAAGTTGAATTGACTTAATAGGATGGTCAGGGTAGTGAGCCCGTAGACAGATAATCTGGGCGAGGAGTTTAGCATAAGCAGCATTTCGAGCGTGTAGATGCATCAACCAATACCAACAGCGCGACATGTGACCAGCGTGTCGACGCATCAACCAATACCATAAAATATTTAAAAGGTTCGCATGATGGTTGAAGTGGTCCACAGATATCCCCTTGGATTCTCTAAGAACGGAATAACTATTTTGGGATCCTTTGCGTAGGACGGTCTCGGTCCTAGTTTCCCAAAGGAACAGGCTTTGCAAAATGAGCGAGGGGCCTTAGAAGCAACCAATGAGGATTTTGGTTGGGCCTGAGCATTCGTAACGCTATTAGAAGCAAAATGTGTGACTACATCTCCCATTATGGTGTTAGAGCCATGAAAATTTGTATGTGTGGCGTCATGGCCACCAGGAGGAACAACCATGGCGTCATGCTCATGGTTGGTGCCAATGATGGCGTCATCACATGGGACTTGAGCGGCCCTATGGCGCCCCAAGACGGCTGCAGCGCCAGATGCTGTAATTGTTACGGTCTTGCTAAGTCCATGGATCAATTTTCGATCCTTACTTCTTCTCACTATGAAGAATGGATGTTCGTGTGAAGTCTTTAGTATATAGAGCACCATATCACGACCAAGGTGTCCTAGTCGATCATGCCAAAGCCAATATGTGTCAGAATCCAAGAGATCTTCTCTTATTACATTATTGGATTCAATAGGTCGAATTGTAGTGACATATAGTCCTCTAGATTGACACATAAGCTTCTCTGAGATGCGCTTTCTTCTGCAATCATTAGAGGTGATGCAAAGGAACTCTTTTCCGTTCTCATTATGCGTTTCCGCATGGAATCTGTTGGCTCTTATATCTTTAAAGCTCAATAAGGTTCGATTTTCCTTAGGAGCGTAGAGAGCTTCAGTGACTTTAATCAAGGTGCCATTTGGCAAAAAGAATTGTGCCATTCCATGTCCTTGAACTAAACCTGATGGCCCAGCCATCGTAGTCACAAAAGAATATGTAGGCAACATCTCTAAGAATAATTGCCTATGTCGAAGAATGGTGTGCGTAGTCGCACTATCCGCAAGACATTGTAGTTCATCCATTCCTAAAGAAAAGCTCATAATTAAAAAGGAGTTATAAAGAAAAGAACTCAACTTTTATTAATAAGTCAAACGGAATTACATCATTATTTCTTTTGACTAAAGAAAATCTAATCTAATAAACTAGCTAATGCAAAACAACGATATTCGTCTAACTCCTTTCGGTAATTCCAATGTAAACGTGACCAGGTTAGTAGAGAGATGTCGATGGAGCAAAGCTCACTTAAGTACCACTTATCTCAAAACCTTCCTAGACATCACACTTACATTGAGTACGCCTACTTTGAAGAAAGACTAATACCATTGGCATATACTATAAAAATAATATGGCAATTGCCTACATCTCTTGGAAAATAAAAAGACTTAATCAAAATCACCAGTTTCTAGGTCTTGATTCTTGAAGTCTTCCACCTTTAGATCGAGATCTCCATCTTGATCTTCTTGTTCCATGTAATTTTCCTCCCTTGCTTCACGATACATTTTGTATGCGTTTGCAACATTCTGGGATGCTCTACATGCCTTTGCCCAATGTCCAGTTGATCCACATCTGAGACAAGCATCATTATGGTCAGGTTCCCTTGATCGAGGCACCTTGGGAGCGCTATGAGGACGGTTATGGCCTTTGGTGGCGTCACCACCATAACCGGAGGCTTGGCCTCTCTCTCTCTTCACACATTTACCTCCACGGTTCCGTGCACCCCTATCTTGGCGGTTTCCTTCCTCTTTAGGGCGAGTATATGGACCAGAACGTCCAAAATTATCCATATTCTTAGAGTTTCGCTCCTTGCGTCCTCCCTTGAGGGCGCGACTATAATTAGACTCCAGATTTGACTTGGTTACCACGGGTCTGGAGTTATAGTTCTTCACAAGTGTGTTGTCGTGCTTTTCAGCTACGTTCATGCACCAATTAGTTCATGAAATCTTGTGATGTGTCTAGCATTGACATCAATCCGATAGTTTTTGGCTACCATCAATGTAGAGACGGGGAAGGTGGAGAGAGTCTTCTCGATCAACATCATATCAGTGATTTTCTGTCCACAAAATTCCATCAAAGACTGATACGAAGTGCTTCTGAATTGTAGTCAAGTACAGACTTGAAATCATAGAAGCGGAGGCTATACCATCTCACTTCTAAGTCTGGAAGCAGGGAATCACGGACATTGCCAAAACGTTGCTCAAGTTCTACCCATAGTTTTCTTGGGTCTTTCTCATTGAGGTACTCATTCTGGAGCGCGCGACATTCATATGCCTTGTCACGAGAATGATGGCTTTTGCTTCATTAGTCTCTCTCGTAGCACTATTTGCTTCAAAAGCAGCAGCTTGTTGAGGAGTAAGCACGTCCTGACTTGGCTCTTGGATCGTACTCAGGATCCCATCAGCCTTAAGATGCTGGCGCACACTACGGACCCACTTATGGTATCCTGCGCCTATTGTCTCTAGTGGAGCGAAGCTCAACTTGTTCAGGTTACTCATCCTGAAAAACAACAAGAAAGTAAGGTTAGTTTCGGAGCGAAAAAGGCTACCATGAAAAACTAATAAATTTATGAGCGTAGTTGCTTCCAAGAAATTAGGGATTTTCTGAGCGTAGTCGCTTCCAAGAAAATCTGATTCCAAGAGGGGTTTTGGATTAGATCGAAACAATGATGTATGTGGTCAATCGTTTTTCTTCTCAACAAACTCTAGTTTGGAGGAATCTACAAGCTCTAAGCTTGGAGTTAGCACGAACCCCCACAGTTCGGTTTTTGGTCTCCCCTATGAAGAAGAAAGGGGGGTAGAAGAAGGGATGTTGGAAGTCCCCGAGAAAAAGAAGAAGAAATTGAAAAACTTCAAAAACTGGAACTTTTAGAAAAGTTTACCTTGAAAATTGGCCTGAAATTTTGACCCTAAAAAGTTAATGTAGATGACCGGAAAACTGTGCCAGAGATCGCCGGAAAATTGGTGGTCGGACGGTGATCGCCGGTGGCTGAAGCAGAGCTGCTGGTGGCTGCAGGCGGAGGTGGCAGAGCCGTGCAGGGCTTGTGCGGAGCTGCTGCAGGGCTGCTGCGCGCTCTTGCAAGTGTCGGTAGGTACGCGCTGGGCTTCTCGGCAAATGTCGGCAGCACTCGGCAGGAAGTGTGCAGGGTTCTCAGCATATGCTTGCAGGGTTGTCGACAGAGGCTCGACAGCACTTAGTAGATCCCGGCAAGGGCTTGCAGGGACCTCAGCAGGACTCGGCAGGTGCTTACAGAGGGCAAGGGTCGGTCCGATTTTTCCGACGGCCGGTTCAGGGGCTTTCTGGCCTGTTCCGGTGGTTCGCGCCGGTTCTGGGTTCCTTGAGGCTAGGGCTTCAATATGTGGGACGGTGGATGTTGGAATTTGAGGGCTACGAAATTAGGGTTTCAGGGTTAGAACTTTGTGCTGATAACGTGTTTTAGGGAATCAAAAATTGAGAGAAATTCGCTGTGTATTCTCATTGATAATAGGGGCCTCTTTATATAGAGGATTACAATGCATAGAATCTCAATCATACAAGGAAAGTAATTCTACATTGATTAGGATTCTAGATCCTTCTAATTAAATCATATTACCACTAGGTCAAGTAACCTAGAGTTTGGGCTAAACACAAATTAGGATTTCCTTGAACAGTTTTGGACTTTTCAGGTTTCTCGTGCAACAAAAAGTCAGGTTCTAGATTGTGAATCAGATTGGAGTAAATTTTGGCCAGAATGTCCGTTTGAGATGCATGATACCTTTCTAGAATGGGAACGACAAGATCTTCAAGACTCACTTTAGTGAGCCCTAACAGATTTAGGCCAAAATATGTCGTTTTAATTATCCGATTCGGGATTTAATATTTTTAGGCTAGTTTTATATTTGTTTTCAAATTCTTTTATTTTAGGTTTTTAGTTTCCTTTTTAATTTAGATTCTTTAGGATTTCTTGATAGGTTATGATTTAGGGTTTTGGATGCCTATATAATAAGCACCATCATGATTTGTATTAGAATCAGTTTATCACATCAAATTTAATAAAAATTAGATATTTTTCTCTTTCTCTGGTGGATTCCAGAACTATGTTTTTTAGGGTTTATCGCTTGTAAACCCAGGTTACTTCCGACTGCGTCAGTTTTGCAAGGACATCCCCCATTTTTCCTCCAAAGAGACTTCCAAGTGAGGCGCCAATTATAAATATGGTCCAAAGAACTGCTGTTTCTTTGTGGGAGAAGCCAATAAGCTCCAACCACAAAGGAGCGTGCAAATGACAAACCTGACCAGAGGAATGATCCAAAGACACCCTGAGCAATGAGTATTTGAAAAGTTGGGATTCTGATAACTGACTTGGATTCTTTAATCAGGTCTTCACTTCTTCTGAAAAAGTACGTGGTATTTCATCTTTAGTTCTACCACTGTTCTCTATATAGTGCGGATCATTAGCGAAGAGGCGAACCAATATACCGACTATGACACTAATAAGCCCAACCAGATGGAATGCAATTCTCCAACTATCTATACCTATTACTGAAGTAGAGGCTATTAGTACAGAAAAAAAGACCACCTATTATGGAGCATAGATTTCCTGTTAGTTGTAACCATCCAAATGTTGTACCACGGTTGTTATCATCTGTTGAGTCAACAACAAGTGACTAAATGGCAGGAATGACTATGACAATTCCAATACCATTTAAACCTCTCAAAATAGCAACCTAATAACCAAATCAGACAACTCAATGTTGAATTATAATCTGGAATCAAGTAAATGAAACATGTTCTTATGTCAGAATGGTAGAGTTTAAAATACGAATACAACCAATGCAATGTTCTACGTACATGAAGAAGCCAGCGAGAAAAGTGGCAGCAGCCCATAGAAAGATAAGCACCAAGAGCAATGACATGGGCTCAGTTGTGACGTGTAGCAAGATAAGTAGCAAGTGGGTAGTAGGAGGATTGGACAATGGATCGAAACAGAGTCAGAGAGCCCAACCCAGTTAGGTCTGTGTGAAGAGAGGCTCCTACTTTTTTGTAGGCTCCAGGCAAAAGGGCCTCATCAGCTCGCTGCATAATACTAGTTAGATTGACTAGCACTAGTGTCATAGTCTCTAGTTTCGTGGCTATCTCTGTTTGCACTAAAAACAGAGGACTCTGCCAAAGCCCAAAACAGAGGAAGACGAATCACAGATTTGGAGAAGACGAGAGGTCACATTTTTGGTTGACTTGGAATGAGGTTGATGTGGGACCTAGTAGATCTGGGATGTTTGACACGTGTAGGGTTGGGGTTTGATTGGTTTAGAATGGAGCGGTGGAGATTTGGAGCTTGCATGTTCTTATTGAGACCAATCTGGAAATAGTAAAAGGTTGCTTTTGATGGAAGGAAAGGAGAAAGTTTTGCATGCAAGAAGTTCGGGATCTGCTTAATTTTTACACATTTTGAAATTAATTTTTCTTAATTTACCTTAATTTGTGCCTATTAAGTTTATTTATACAGTAAGAAAATTTACGGGATGACAAGGCATTGAGCAATAGTTTTTAGTCGGCCTCATGGCCTGTGTGACACATTATAAAATACATGTTATAAAAGAGAGTTGTAAAAAACTACAAGTGTCACACTCTTTAGTAACACATGAATGTCATCGTTAGTTGCAGTGAGACACAAGAAATAGCAGAGTAGCTTCATGAATGATGGGATCATCTCTCCTTCAAGTTTTTTTAAATTTTTTTTTAACAAAATATATATACAGTCCTTGGCTAAGGATATCCTTACCTAAGCTTAGGTATGGATTTCCAGTTTTTGGCCACTTTTCGATCATATATTCACATCTTAAACGTTCAGTTTTTAGATCTTAATGTATAGATCATCTTTGCAAAATTTCAACCAAATTGATAATCATTAAGGTATTTAAAACTGAAAAATTACTACAATATACACTTAACGGTTCCGGTTCTACAGATTCAGTTTGTTCGTGTAAATTGCAAATTTGGATGCCTTAACGATCATCAATTTGGCTGAAATTTTGCGAGATGATCTATACATTAGGAACTAAGAACTAAACGGTTAAAATATGAATATATGATCGAAAAGTGGACAAAACTGGAAATCCGTTCCTAAGGCTAAGGTAAGGACACATCCTTAGCCAAGAAAATTTGAATATATATATATATATATATACATATATGTTAAAAAGTAGAAAGAAGATGAAGAGAGAATAGTTTGGGGGAAGTAGAAGTATTTTCATTCAGTCTCATTAGCCTCCTTTATATAGAGGTACGGTTTACATCAAAGTACATAACTAATGAGTATTTATGTGGACAACCATATATACAATAATATTTACAACAATACACACACACACACATATACTATTATTAAGAGGACCCACTTTATTAGTTAAAATGAGTATGAAAAGACATAAAGACTCCCACACCATATATTAGTTTCAAATTATTTTAAATATTTGAAGGTTATTAAAGTAAATAACAAAATACTAACAAAACAATTAAAAGAATAAAAAATATTTAATAACTACTCATATGAGATATTTTTCCATTAACCCTATATCTACGTCGATAACTTCTCACTACCATCATCACAAGATAACTTGTCACGCCCCTGATTTTTAGCACAAATAAAAATCGATATGTAATCTCATAATTATACATGCGTTAACGTTCAGTCATCAATACAAAATACCTGGAATCATTTTCCGTTTAATCCAAGTGCATACTGATGCCCTGAACCCTCAATGTCAATAAATTACACAAGTTTTACGAATCAAATTGTCAATAACAAAATAGAACGTAAATACTCCTAAGAGTTAACTACACAATGGAAGTCCCTATCAATGGTAAAGTCACACAATTGGCTTCCTACTGTAATGCTGCCAGCACGCAACCTCAACTTCAGCCACGATTACCCTGACCTGCAGAACTAACCCCTACACCATTTGAATGGTGCACCGGGTTGCCACACAACAAACCCGGTAAGCTTTTGCAAGCCCGTATGAGTAACTCAAATAACTCATGCAAAACACGAAATAAATCCACGCAAATCACGAGATAAACTCACACGAATCACGGGATAAACCCACACGAATCGCATTTCAATCAAGAAACAAGCACGAGATAAAGTCACCCCTACAGCCATCAATTTCATATCTTTCCATATCATACCTACATAAGTCAACTGGTGACTAAAGCCTCACACTCAGATTCTCCAACTAGCGTCCCATTACACAAATTCAATCAAACAAGACTTCCTCAAGCAAAGTTTGATATCATTCTAACGCACTACGGCGAATTCCAAATCACACTCATTCCCTTCCCACTAGAAACTTTTGTCATCAACATGACGTCAAAGGTGAAACTCAAACTCAATGAATCACCTTCCTATCCCCACTACAGAGTACAATTCGTCACCACTATGGCTCTTAAGATAAATCAAACCATCAATCAATACAATCAAGAAGAAACAAAGCAATCACATTTCAAAACAAGCAAAACAATTTATGGTAAACCTTGCATATAATTTAGTTCAGAAGGTCACACTAAGTCAAGCAATTCAAATCATAGTAGTCATCGTAACTCCACACCCTGACGTCCGTAGGTCGCCCCGGCCATCACAGCAGTCTTCTCTACTATTGTTAACTTAATAACAATTCAGCTCCGCTACCGAGCAGTCATCACACTGATCATCGCACAGATTCCACCTATCATCACACAGATAGCCATCATCCTATTGATCATTACATAGATTCCGAGGGACATCACACAGATAGCAATTGTCCAACTGATCATCACACAGATTTTGCCGATCATCACACAGATAGCAATTGTCCAACTGATCACCACACAGATTTTGCCAGTCATCACACAGATTGCAATCATCACAAAGATTTATCACACTGATTTCAATGATTCATTACACAGATATTCCTATACAAGCTTTACATGGAAATCATCACAAAGATTCATCATACTAATTCCAACGATTCATTACACAAATATTCCTACACAAGCTTTACATGGTAATCATCACAAAGATTCATCACACTGATTTCAATGATTCATTACACAATTGCACCAATACATATATATTTCCCTTAAATATATATCTACGCAATCATTCAC
Organism: Rosa lucieae; assembly: GCA_024704745.1. Taxonomy (NCBI): domain Eukaryota; kingdom Viridiplantae; phylum Streptophyta; class Magnoliopsida; order Rosales; family Rosaceae; genus Rosa; species Rosa lucieae. Next base: position 25,364,909 of record CM045493.1, on the reverse strand, counting down.
TCAGGAATATCACTAATACCAACTACAGTCATAGTTAACCTAATAACTCCAAGACAATAGGGTAATCTTGCTCATAACGAATATCGATCATGCTCATAACAAATATCGTGAGATTTACTCACCTCAGAATCCTGCTGCGTCTTCACACGTTAACCAAGGCAAGAACAATCACTGCAATCCGTTCAACAAGTCCAACAAGCACCTGAACACATAAGGTCTCAATTGAGTGCACGAATCACAAAGTGATTAAAGTTCGAAACCCTCGTTTTGAACCAAATCCCCATAAGTAACTTTAATCGAGGTGAAACCTCATTTGAGACCTCCCTAAGTCTCCAGAACACTTCTACGATCGATGTGACAAAACCACAAGTCGATCGAACGCTCAGATCCTGACGGATCGAATAAATTCACCGATATGAAACGGTAAAAATCATAACAAATCCATTCGAACTCTAAAATTTGCATATTATATATCGAAACACTCATATCAACGAGTAGAACATATATAATACCAGAAACAGTCCCCTAGATGGCCAGAACACTGCCGAAACGCCACCACAGGCAGTGGCACACCCCCGCCGGCCAAAACTCATTATTTCCCAAAACTCCCAACATCAAAAATATTCATCTAAGCATGCTTGTGAATTTTCATAACTAGCTTGAAGTCAAAAAACAAGCATAAAGGGTCGAAAACTACCTCACAAGTTTTGAATTTTTGCTTAATCAGAGATGACCCAATTTCCACGTAAATCGATCCAAACAAACACCACAGATCAATCTAGAAAGCTTCCACGAACTTAAAGAAGGAAACTTGAAGCCGTGTCGTCACCGGAACAAGGATTTTCGGTCGGTTCCTAAATCCTCAAACTTTGCCTCCTTGCAGCACGGCCGTGAAGGAGAATCGCTGCTAGAGAACACCAGAGGCAGGATCAGACAGCGGAGACGAGCTAATATGAAAGATTTCACCGCCGGAAAAGTCGGGTCGGGTTGGCCTGGTCTGGATCGGGTCAGACGAAAAACTTCAATATTGAAGGTGTCGACCGAGAGAGAAGAGAGAGAGAAGATGGTTCCAAAAATGGAAATGAGGAATTATGAGAATAATTTTGGAAATTCCATATTTATACTAAAATTGAAACTTTTTCTGAAAGGCATAACTTCCTCATAAGGACTCCGATTGACGTGTTCCGCATGTCCACGAACTCATATTGACGCGCTCTACAACTTTCGTAAAGGAAGTTTTTGGAGAATCTCAATGTATCAAAAGTCAACCTTGAACCCCCCCCCCCCCCCCCCCCCCCAAATCCACACTTTTCAAATAGAAATTCGTCCGAAACACTTCCGCTTCATCCACAAGCCACGAAACCGTCCAATAACTATAAATTAGATTCCGAAAAATCCTCGGAAAATAAATACGAATTTCTGAGGCATCACATAACTTCTCACTATCTTCATCTATAACTTTCTGTTTTTCTCTCTTTTCAAATAACTAGTAAGACATAAACATTATATTTATAAGGAAAAATTCCACAAATAGTCACTCAACTATGACTCATTCGACACTTTGGTCACTCAAGTTTCAAATATATCACTTTGGTCACTCAACTATTAAACTGTCAATCACTTTAGTCACTTTGCCACAATATTAATGATATTTTCATCCAACTAATTGTGAAAAATTGATAAATATGTATTAGAATGATTGGAAAAAGTGATTAAAGTGAGAAAAAATACTCCTTCGGTGACTAAAGTCATTGACAGTGTAATAGTTGAGTGACCAAAGTGATATATTTGAAACTTGAGTGACCAAAATGTCGAATGAGTCATAGTTGAGTGACCATTTGTGGAATTCTCCTTATTTATAATTTATAAATTTTAAAAGAAAAATATTAAAACTAAAAATCTGCTTTACATGTGAGCAGCTATGTAAGGAATACTAGTAAATATTAAATGCTCAAGGATTGAGGTCCACAATCTTTGTCATCCCTTGTAGTAAGGATGTGTGGCACTCACGTTCTTTGTAAGTTAATTTTCAAGCGGAGAATATCAGAGTGCTTTTGTCACTAATCGTTTAATTCGTGACAATGTTATAACCTAGGCATCGATGGACGTTTCCCCATTATTTTACCAACCCAGGATGTTGATCGAAGGAACACACTCTTTCATAACTAGTAAGTTCTTCGATTACTTTTCCATTTACACATAGTTCCAGAGCTCCAGTTTATCTTCAACATAAGGCTGGTCCAACCAAAAAACAGAATAAGATACAAAATCAATGAACGAGAGTTTCACTTTGTACATGAAGAATCAAAACTTGTGTGTATATTCTCGCGCCTTCCTCAAAGAAATTGAAAACAATCGATCTTTAGGGACGTACCATTGAATTACTTGTTCAGAATTCTCACCGACCATCAACATTATTTTTGGACATAGAATGAATGGCATTAGGAGGTGATTGCCCCATTATGCTTGTACTTGCTAATGAGTTGTTGAAGCTAAAATCAGTTCCTCTAGTCGTCATATCAGTCACGTTGGTGACAATACTTACACCGTCCAGTTTTGTTAGGCTGGTGACTGTAGTTAAATCATCAAATTTCCAGTCAGTCAAGTAACCGGGCTTTGAAGTTACTGTTGTCACTTCCATATCTCCTGAAAGCATTCCCACTACACGGGACATGGATGGTCGTAGCATTGGTGATGTTTGAGTGCACAAAAGTCCTATTTTGATTATTCGTTGTGCTTCTTCCTCATTGAATTCAGATAATCTAGAGTCCACTAGTTCAACTGCCCGTCTGTTTTCATGCAATTGCCAAGCCTACGAAGCAAGAACACAATAGTATCATTAAAAATGAAACACATGCAGAAGATAACTAAAAGGCATATAATGATCGACCAGCGTTTCAAGAAGCGCTTTTAGAATCATAAAGCAATGAACACATCAAGAGTCAAAAACTGAAAAATACTCGGAACATTTGTGGCAACGAAGGATAGACAGGGAGGACAAAAACAAAGTTCTTACCCATTCGAGAAGATAAGTCATTTCTTCACCCAAACTCGGATCAGAATTTGGCCTACCACTGATAATTTCAAGAGCCAGAACACCAAAGGCAAAGACATCAGTCTTCTCTGTAAGGTGTCCACGCATGGCATATTCCGGTGCAAGATACCCACTGTATCATTGACAATAGCATAACATGTTTGTAAGACAAAAAAGGAATGGAAAACTAATATTTGAAAAGAAAATAAGGTGACCGAATCTTGTAAGATCTTACATTGTTCCCGCAACACGGGTACTTATGTGGGTCTTTTTCTCATCAAAAAGCTTAGCCAAACCAAAGTCCGATAACTTGGGGATGAGACTAGTGTCAAGTAGAATATTACTGGCCTTCACATCTCTGTGTACAATTCGAACCCTTGATTCTTCATGAAGATAAGTTAAACCTCTAGCTATGCCCAAGCATATATTAAAACGTGTTGACCAATCAAGATTTAAACGTCTCTTTCCTGATTCATGCAATCCATAATAACAATTTCTTTTAGTGCTTTGTATTATATCACGCATAATGCATAATAAATTAACATTCTTATTCTCATACCAAATAATGCTTGATCAAGACTGTTGTTCTCCAGATACTCATAGACAAGAAGCCTTTTAACTCCCTCAGTGCAGAATCCGTACAACTTTACCAGGTTATTGTGTTGCACAGCAGATATAGTGGCAATCTCAGTTACAAACTGATTCTTTCCTTGGTGGGATGCTGCAGACAATTGCTTCACAGCAACTACTCTTCCATCACCAAGTGTTCCCTATCAATCAAACCATTATGAAAAAAAGTTTAGCAAGATTATTGTATGCGCATTGTCCAGCATCTGTAGTGAAAACGCAAGTTCAGCAACTAAAGAGTTCGATGGGTTGAATATTGTAATGTTTCAGGATGTCATGGTCTACATTCAGGCATATGAAATAGGTATGTAGAAGTGCAACACCTGTATCGACTAGTAGACATTAACACATGGATCCTCTTTTATTAGAATAATAACTTACTCTATAGACAGGTCCAAATCCTCCCTCTCCAAGCTTATGAGCTTCATCAAAGTCGTTTGTAGCTGTCTTTAGTTCAGGATAACTGAAAGTAAGTGGTCCAACATCTATCCCATACAGCTCTGCAAATTTAACATAACACACTGTTATGTCTGTAACTATAAGCCTGTTCTTCAGCCAATCAGTTTCCCTTTTCCTTTTTTTTTTGTTTTTTTTGTTTTTTTTTGGTTTTCAGTTAACCATGAAGTATGCATCTACTGAAACACGCTATATGTATCTGACATACAAAGAGTTTGCAATGAAAAAATAAAAAAAAGTTGAACTACGTAGTGATACAGAACAATGGATTCACTAAAACCAAATGATGCAGAACATGGACAGAAATTGAAAGAGAACAAGGGCAATAAAACGAAGATAATAGATACAAATTTAAAGAAGACCAACAGAAAACTAAGTGAACTTATGAATATTGGAAATCTTCATCACTTAATGATCAAAGCCTCAAGTTACTATTACTAAATAAATAGTAAATTCAAAAATTCTAGTCCTAGATAAAAACAAAATAGATTGAACTTAATTTATGAGCATCTATAGTAAACACAAAATTTAATTGCAATTGCCACAGACTAATGATAGATTTCATTGAACAAGGGAAAAGAAGTAGCAGTTTACCTTCGTCATCATCAGGGTCAGACCTTTTTCTTCTTTGAATAAGATAAAAAGCCACAAACAACAGAACCAAAAGTACTCCACCACCCACAACAATCCCAACAATCGGCCCAGTTCTATTCTTCTTACTAGTTGGAGGGTTGTTACTGACAATAGGTATGAAATCTGTACAAAATCTCTTTAGTTGATTATGTGAAACCACTTCTGAAAACATCTGAACCTAAACATGCTAAATTGCATCTCAAATTTCCACATTATATTACCCGGTGTAGCACTGATGGCTGCAATAGCAGGTCCATAAGTACCCCGCTCAGGTATACAGCAAGTCCCCTTTCCAGCCCAAAACAGATGGATTTCAAGGTAGTTCTCCGAAACATGAGCCGTGTATGGCTTCTGAACAGCTCCAAAAGATGACATACCTGCCTCCTTTAGTATATCAAAATTCTTTGATACCAGAATGCCCTGAAAAGTAATAAAGGAGGATATTAAGTTTGCTTAGTATGAGAGAGTACAGTGATGCTTGATTCACTATAGTTTACCATAGAGATTGGCATATTTAAGATTTGAAATGACTTTGAATTATCGAGGTTTCAGAAATTAATTGAGATGAGAAAGCTAGTCAAAAGGTTATTGTAGTGGTAATGAACTAAACTTCGGGCCTAAAGAAGACATATGTGATGATTATTGGCAAAAGATGGGGAGTGAAGATCATATCAAGTAAGAGCTTGAGTAATTGGGGGGTGATTACTTTTGGATCTACTCCATATATCCATCTGATTTTAAAATGACGAATATAATTGATAAATTTGTTATAGACACTTGATCTAATTTATTGAATTCAACAATTTAATATACCAAGAGAACCCCAAGTCAACTTCACTAATTCAATAAGGAAAAGTTGTCGTAAGAGCTCATAACATGGTCTTATATATGAAAGAAAAGTGTAAGATGATACAGACCTGGATATAAATATCAAAAAGACGTCTCCCAAGAAATTTCCCAGTAGTAGCAGCCAGAATGACATGTTCTGCAAACTTGAGGTTCACGGTGTAGTTACCATTCTCAAGCCCCAAGCCAAAGTATCTAATTGATGAAGCAGAGAGCCTTGCAGTCTGGAATAGCACAGAATCAAAAGTATTTGTGAATTGAGATAAGGAGAAACTTGTATACTGAGGATTGGTACTGTCAGTGAAATATCCGACATTGCTAACTCCCCATCTGCCTGTGCCAGTCACAAAATATGAAGCTGGTCCTAGGGGCTCATTTTCCTTCTCATACACAATCCCATCGGAGGAAGACGTAAACTCAGGTCCTCCACAATTAATCCCAAAATTATAATCTGCAGAAAGATGCAAGAGCATATATCAGAGAATGGTCACAAAGACATTTTAATTTACAATAACAATGGTTAAGGCTTCGACCATACTTACAGATTCCAGGGCCACGATTGCAAGGAAAGTTTCTTTGAAGGCAAGCCAACCCTGAAGGAAGACCACTGAAATAAATAAATAAGTAAACACCGAAATGAGTATGGCAGTTAATTTCTGGGTAGCAAGAAATGATCAGATTCTCAGGCCCCCAATTTTCTCACCATGAATAGCTTAATGTGAAATGTACACTACAACTAGTCCAAAAGGAAAAGAGAAATATTATTTATAGCTATGAGTTCTTGGCTACAATAATTACTTATGCTAATCATTGAGTGGTTGATACACATGTTGCTTCGCATAGGAGGGCAAGGGCCAAGGGCAGACAAGGGAAGGTTTGGTTAGATGCTAGGTCTGATTTTATATTCTATATAAGTAGAGATTGTATTTCTTAGTGATGACCAAGAAATTGATTTCTAGCTTCCACATTTTGATATTGGTGCAACACATATCTGGTACTTAGATATGATGATCATTGGATTGGTAGAGGGAACCTGAGTTACAATTGAAACGACAAGAAATTTGATTTTGAGGTGCAGCCTGACAGAAAGGTATTACAATAGTAGCCTCAGTTGCTATACTTAAGAACCAATACAGTGACAGGCATATTGTAAGTGAGATGCAACTCTCACATCCCTTATTAAAATGTCCAAAACACTAGAGATGAGCTCAGAGGTAAAGGAATCACCTGCTGTGTAAACTTTCTATGCTGAAGTTGTTGGCAACTAAATTACTGCAAAATACACCCAATTGTCAATGTTAATTTCATCTAATAAAGGGACATTAGATACGTATGAAGGAAGCCCATCCTGCCAACCAAAAAAAAATCTGTATACTTGGACAAAATATCACTAACGAACTAGCACATCATAATATAAGGACAGTAAACAGAGTCATTAAACTAGAAGCCTTTTAACTGATAGAATAAAAATTTTGTCAAACAGAAACATAAAAAAAGCTAAATAAATAGTGGAATATGAAGACATACAGCTGTAATTTTTCTTCTTTGACCCAAGAAGGAATGCTCCCATCTAGATAATTGTACGACAAATCACTGCATACAAATCATGACAAAAAACATCAAATACCATAGTTCATAAATTTTAATATAACAATACTGCTATCATAATCAAACTTCAGCATATGTCACATGATATAAATACTTTGATATATGATTTGCATCATGATAAGTTGAATATAAAGCCTGATTTTCTCCATGTCCCCCTGAACCCAGTAGATTATATTTCAGGCTTTTGCTAGAATAGGAGTCCACATCATGAAGAGAAACAATTTGACTGAGCAAGAGAATATACTGTAGGACTAAGAATAAGCTCCAAACAATCTTGAAGGAAAAACAATATCAAAAATGCTTTATACTATGTATCAAGGTCACTGTCAAAGTTAAGTGGAGCACTCAGAATCCTTCAAGTTCAGGAAGCGTGCAATTCTGGTAAAATTATCGCAATCTGTTCATTGACACAGAGATGACTTATTCAAGGAGTGTGATTTTGGCACTCCACCTCTCAAAACATATTTTACCACTTGCACTCAACTTTCAGCCCCTTAGAAGTGGAGTTAAACTGTGAAATTGGAGTGCCAAAACCACTACCTTTAGTTAATGGAAACCAAATATATCAGAAAGCTCGAGTTTAATGCACTAAGATCTGTAGCATATATGCTGAAAACTTACATATTGAGAAGAGATGCTGTCTTATACTCAGGAAGGGTGCCATTCAACTTATTGTTTCCAAGAAACCTAATTATGAAGACAGAAATGCATGCCTCAATACTAAATGACTACATTTGGGTGGTGTATAAAACAATCAAGAGGGATTGGTGTGTTACAAGATGGAGAGAGAACTCAAATTAAAGAGTGAGTCTGGTATCTGTCCAGTTAAATTGTTGAAGCTCAAATCCCTGGGGGAGGCAAGAATATAAATCAGTTACATGCTTTAAGCCAATAAGACGTAGCGGTAAAAATTCTTATTCTTAAAAAAAAAAAAATAATAAAAAATAAATAAAACATAATCATCATTCATCTAAAACAGTCATGTTAGAGAAGAGGATAATATTGCAATTAAGAAGTCGTAATGGTATCCCTCTGTATTTAAAAAGAAAAGTCTAAAAAAAAAAGTTCCAGTTTTGGCAATTTGGGTTTTCTCAACATGTATGGTCACCAATCACCATGAAATACTTACAGCTGAGACAAACTTTGGTATAATCCAAAATCGGAGGGAATTGAATCAGAAATATTGTTATTCCTCAGCACCCTGCAGGATGTGAAACCAAATTGCCATGAGAAGTTTCATAAGGAAAACAAACAAGAAGACAGAAGTATGATCCCGATGTTGTGATAGGTTCAAATGTAAGTGAGAAATATTTGCCTTACAAGATATCTAGAGCCTTCATATTCTCAATAAATGCAAGAGAAGAGCTCCCATTGGCATTCGACAAATCAGTAATGCGTCTGATATTACATCAGACAGCAAATGGTAAGCTTTGTAGATATGAAAAAATAAACATAAAGTGACAAGTAGATCTAGATACTCACAGCTCTTTAATAGTAGTCAGATTGGAAAATGCAAATGGTATAGGACCTTCGAAAGAGTTTCCTTGAAACCTCCTAAAGTAAAATATAGTTAAAAACCCATAGAACCTAACTAAAGGATGAAAATATTGTCAATAAACTGCAACTAAACAAAAGTAGTATTCATTTACAGTATCTTACAAGGAAGTAAGCTTTGACAAATTCCCTATGAAGTCTGGTATCCTGCCAGACAGTTCAACATTTCTAGCCCAACTGCAACAAGCAAATGAACAAATCTCTTATATGTATAACCTATAAGCCTTCATCATATCAATTAATGCTTTTTTCATTTCTGTTTTCCAATTCGTAAAGCTCTTACAAAATCTCCAAGTTTTGTAGATTAGCAAATGTTGGTGGAATCTCACCACTAACTCCACAACTATCAACGTAACTGCCAAAGTAAACAATAATTAATTGTCATAAACGTATTGCTACCTTAAATCCTTTTGTAAATTGACACCTAGCAGTCATTAGAGAACAGATGAATGTTAAAAGTAAATTATTAAAATATGGTAATAGACTAATAATGTAAAAAATAGTTGTATCAGTTCCGATTTTGCAGATTTTGTACCTATACATCTGCATAAACCCACAGTTCACTATCCATTCGCATATAACCAACAAAACTGAGGTTAGAAATTTTTTGTATGTAGGATCATTTCAAAACACCTGATACCCTCATGCCAAAGCTCTGAAAAAGAAATGAACAACATATCAAACTTACAGCTGCTGTAAGTTGAATAAATTCCCTAGCTCAGATGGCAGAGAACCCGAAAAGTTGTTTCTCCCAAAAGCCCTACAAAAGTGACAAGTAATTTCCAATTGATATTACTCTTTGGTGCAGATAATCAAGATTTAGTGCAAGCAGGTAGATGACAATAAGTCTTGTTTGAATCAAGCAATACAGAGACAAAATTGAGTAGGGAGACTACTAAATGGGACTATATTGGATAAACGTCTTAATATTTGAAATAAAGAAGATATATATAAAGAAAGCAGTCATATACATCACGGTTTTTGCTTTAAATAAGAGTCCACCTGATCAAACTGTCATATAAAGCTAAGTTCTCTTGTTTTGAATCACACATTCAAACGAAGTCCACCTAATGAGTGGTCTAAGGCTCCCAAATGAGAAAACTTACAATGATCTCAATTCAGTAAGTTGTCCAATTTCTTTTGGTATCTCGCCTGATAAATCGTTGATGCCAATAGTACTGGAAATTAAAATCAAATAAATGATCATGAACACCAAAATAAATCCATTGAATATAGCATTCAAATAAAACGGTTTAGATGTGCATACAAGTATTGCAAGCCAGTTAGATTTGCAATGGCTGCAGAGAGGGGTCCCGTCAGGCAATTCCTTTCCAAATTCCTACAATACATGGCAGAAATATCACAAATTGGGTAACTAAACTGAGTCCAACTCAAGTACACGAGTTCAGAGAAAGCATACAGATTGGTGAGGGAAGTCAAACTCCATAACTCGTCTGGAATTACACCAACAACTCCCAAGTTCTGAACTTTCCTGCAAATTCAAATTATGTAAAGCTAAAAAATTGAAGTTCTAGGGAGCGGCACTGAAGTAGAAATGAGAGATTAGAAGAGTGAATTACAGCTGGGTAATGTGGCAAATGGTGCCGGATTGATAAGAGCAATCACAGATGATGAAGGGGTTGTAAACGGGGTCATCAAATTTGGTGGAGTGACTGAAGTCTATGGCAGCTCCAGTGCATGGGTCTCCGGTTGTGTTCCATTGCTTCGGATTGGCCCGAATATTCCATTTCTCAAACACTGAATTCAAAGCTCTCGCTGCAAACACCAATTACAAAGATTGAAACCTCAAACCTTTATGTTGTAATCACAAAAATATCAACTTTGCCAAAACCCAAAAAAAACAAAGACAACTTTGCCAAACATGAGTTTTCCATCATAAAATGGGTAGCAGAAGGTCAGAAGCAAAGTGGTGATAGATGAAGTGACAAGATTGTCCTGCACCATTTATATGGGTTTTTGTTTTTCATGCAAAGAAGTTATTGTTATGAACTTACGAAGTTGACGACAGTCACTTTTAGCTCTCTTCTGTAACAAGAAAAAAAAAACGGTCATTAGAAAGATTTAGAAACCTTGAGATGGGTCAGTGGTGGCATTAGTGGCTTGAGGTTGAGGAGCAGGAGCAGAAACTTGAGCTTGTGCTATACCAGAGATGCACAAAAATAAGACCAAAACTGATGGGGAGGCACTCCCTGACATGAATGCTTTCATCTTGGTTGACATGGAAACTGAGGGACACAGTGAAACTGGGTTTAGAGCCAGGGTGATCAAAGTAGCAACAGAGTCGAAAAAGACGATCTGTACCTGCACAAAGCCTTTTGGGCTCTCAAGTCTGAAACAAAGAAGACGAGGTGACATCTGTCCATTCAAAAAGAAATTATTCCAGTCTTCCAGAGGTATTAAAGTCTAGGTGAGCATTGACTAGGTGAGCATTGAGTGTCAGTGTGACATGAACGCCGGCGACCGGGGACCAAGGATGATAAAGCAAGAGAGACAATCTCGTACAATTGGAGAGAAAAGGCACGTTTTCATTACTTTACTCAAAAGATTGTTAAAAAGTAAAAGATATTTCCACAATCTCGGGCTCCCATTGAAACTCTCGTTGACAGATGTTATTACCAGCAAATTTTCGTCACAATATGTCATTTACGAATCTTCATCTGCAAACGTCATTACTTGTTCGCAAATGCTACTACCCCCAACTATTGTTGGAAAAGCATTTATCAGCTGTTATAAGTTCAAGACCAACTTCTATTCGTTTTTCACTTTTTCGAGCCAATTATTGGCAATCACTTTCATCTAGGAGCCCAAGAAAGTATGCAGGGGCCAATGCCATATCTTTAAGTATTGTTAAAGGCTTAAAGCTAGTTATTAGCATCAATTGAGCCCAAGAAGTTGAGCTAACATTAAAACCCACAGCTATATAGCTCTCAATTTGTATTCTACAGAACCGTATGACCTAAGTTGGGTCCCATAAAGAATCCCTCAAATCAAATCAAGGGAAAAAAAAAGTACATGTTCACACAAGCTTATGATCTTCAGTTCTTGACCACCCACCAATGTCGTGTAGGTTGGGCGCCGACTAATTACTGTCACTTGCATGAATTAAATGCATAAAATGAGAGAGAGAGAGAGCACGGGACAAATGGGTGATTATACGCATTTATATGCGTGTAATTATATTTAAAACACTAGAAATAAGTTAATCCCCGTGTCAATTAATATGTAATTAATCTATTTTTTATTATTTTGTAGAATAAGCTGAATTGTGCGGAAACGAGAGAAATTGGTGCAAAAATTAGAGCAAATTGGAGTTTCCGACAAAAGGACGAAATAGTCAACGCCAAATCAACCGTGATCGATGCCATAAAAAAAAAAAAAAAAAAAAAGTAGAATCTCATTGTCTCCGAAAAAAAAAATATATGCAAAATTGCATTGAGAAAAAAAAAAAAAAAGATGTGGCTGTTTAATTAATTAATCAATCATGGTTTGGCATGATTAATTAATTAAGCAAATGGTATGTGGTTTGGTTTATGGCCGCAGCACGGGGGCTATGAAGCAATCAAGAAGAAGAGAAGGCAAGGCACCTCCATTCACCATGTGACACGTGGCAGCCATCACAAATTTCTTCTTACCTCTCACGCACCCACAGCACACCGGATCACTCTCTTTTTCTTGTGGAGCCAATGAGGTGCTGCCACCTCAGCCGACCCTTTCCTCTTGCCTACGAAAACGCAGCCACACATATCCCTTATATTCTCTCTCTCACCTCAATCCCAGAAGAGCCGCACACCCCAGACCCCATTTTTCCTTCCTTCAACAGCACCGCAACTCACTCACTCTCCCATTTTCCCTCACTCTTCCACATTAAAGTATTGGGCTCTTCTCAAATTTCATCAAAGAAGATCATCAAGAGCTTAATTTCATTTTGGGTAGTTAGGAGGATTCAAGCTAGCTTAGTTTTCTTTGCTTTCTAGCATTGTTGAAATTAAGCAAAGCTTATCCTCTCTCTTCTCATCTATTTTAATTGTACATGGTTTTGATGTTAAATCTTGTTTTAATTATGAGTGAGTAGTTTAATTTTGGGAGTTAGGGTTGTGAAGCCCTAACTCATCTTGTATAAATATTGATGCTTTAATTTTAATAAATGCAATTTTCATTGTGTATGCTTTAAATCCGAATTTATTGGTCCTTAGAAGCATGTTTCTAGGCTTTGTCACCCTTTGAAATTATGTTGTGGGCAATTGTGATGAATAGATTGATAAATTGACAACTTATTAGTCTTGTTGCATCTAGGATTTAAGTGTGGTAACCATTAGCTAGCTTAATTGTAGCTAAGCTTGCTTGAGTCTCTATTATCTTTCTCTCTAGGCCTCTAATTTTGGATATTGCGGCTTTAACCGGCGTAATGACCAAATTAGAGAGTTGATTGTGGTCTTAACCGGCATAATCGATACACCGAAAGGACAATTGGTTTAGTAGCCTTGACCGGTACTAGATACGGGACTTAACACATATAGGAAATGCATGCATTTGTGAAATTGGTATCGATATTTGTAAGAGAGTTAGTGTGAATCACTTGACACTCCCATATTCCCATTAATTTGAAAATCCAAATTTAATTTCTTGCTTGATAATTAGTTGTTTGGTTTTACTTTAGTTTGCATTTAATTTAGTTAATTCCCAATTAAAAACTCCCAAACAAAATTCTACCTTCCTTTGTGCATAACTCATTTGGGCTACAAGTTAGTGGCTTTGATTAGGCTTAGTGTGAGCAAAGCCGAGCATTGCCGAGGCTTGGTGCCTTGTGAATATTTTATTTTACTTTATTTTTTTTTTATTTTTACTTTTTCATTGTATGCTTTTGAGTCACTCTAGCGCCAATTACCTCGGTTAGATCCAACACCTAATCCCCGTGGTACGATAATCAAGGTTTTAATATTTTCCTTACTTGACAACGATTCGTACGCTTGCGAAAAGTTTATGAACCAAGTCAATTGGCTAGCACATGTTAAAACTCATAGTCGATCATAGTGAAAAAGCTTGAAATTGAAGTAACAATGGTGAACGAAACCTAAGCTAGAGGTAGAAGACAAAGAAAAACAGAGAAAATAATAAGAGAAACTACGGGTATGGAGTTTGTACAATTTTGCAACCAATCACACTAAGCTTGATTAACTCTTTTCTACTAATGGTGCTGTAACTAATTATTCTACTCTTTCATCCAGGTTTTGACACGCGTAGCTCATTTTGTGGTCTAGCATTGTCGATCCATGTGAATATTTGCTGAGCCCTCTTCCATTTTGTCTTGACTTTGACCTTGATTCAGATTCAGAGCTTGATAGTTTTCCTTCATCACTTTAAAAGCAAAATCCCACCATGACTATGGTTTCCTCATCAACTCTATTCTTCTGTTACTCGCAGTCACTCAATCCCTTTCTCAGCCATCGCTTTCAGCCTATTCATGTTCCAATGGAAAAGGCAACTGCACCGCTAAATTGTGCCTACCAAACAAATCTAGGCACCCTTCTCTCCACACTTATCTCCACCAACAGCAATGGCTATGGCTTTTACAATTCCTCCTATGCCAAAAAACTCATCCAACGAAGTTTATGCAACCGGACTTTGTAGAAGAGATTTCTTGGAGGATGCTTGTCGTAGCTGCCTCGATGAGTCGAGCCACAAGCTCACAGAACTTTGTCCTAACGAAAAGAAGGTTTTGTCTTTTATGACACTTGCATGTTACACTTCTCAAATCGATCCCTCTATGGCCTCATGGAGGATACCCCTGCTTTCTATCTCGTGAGTCCAAGAAATGTAGCATCATTATAAGTGGAAGGGTTCTTTGAAGAGCTTTGGAAGCTAATCCAAAGATTGAATAGTGAAGCTGCAGCAAGTGGTTCACTTTGTAAGTTCACAGTACACAACACAACTACTTCAGATTTCAAGACAATATATGCACAAACGCAGTGCACGCCAAAATGCCAGATTTGTCCGAGCAAGATTGCACTGATTGCTTGATTGGTGCTTATGGAAACATCACAACTTACAGTTACTGGAAGGATGTGGCCAGAATTCTTAAACCAAGTTGTAACATTAGGTATGAGCCTGCTAGCTTCCTCGACCGAGCAAATGTAGCACCACTTCCATCATCGCCACCAATATATGCACCTTCACCATCAACCAATAGCACAAATTCAGAAGGTACATTAAGTATATATGTTGCATTTGTGTGTGTGTGTGTGTGTGATTAGCTTCATGTTGATTCTCGCCTTAGGATTATTCATCGTGATCTCAAAGCTAGTAACATCCTAATTATAGATGCATAAATGAATCCCAAAATTTCGGATTTTGGCATGGCAAGGTTGTTTGTGCTTGATGAAACACAAGGTAATACTAATCGTATTGTGGGAACCTAGTAAGTACTTGACAAGGCTACAGAGCTTATAATATCATTCATTTTGTTCATTCTGATCCATTTTAGTACACAGCTTACCTAGCTTCTTCTTGTTCAAATGCAACGGATATATGCCTCCCGAATATGTGAAGCATGGACATTTTTCTGTTAAGTCTGATGTCTATAGTTTTGGCGTGTTGATTTTGGAGAAAATAAGTGGACAGAAAAATAGTTGCTTCGATCATGGAGAGAATGTGGAAACTCTTCCAAGCTATGTAAGTAAAAGGAAACATGTATATTTTTGGTGACGAGAAAGAAAATTCAGTCTCTGACTCTATATATAATGCACAAATGAATGCAGGCATGGAAAAGTTGGAGGGAAGGGAAACCTTCAAATGTGATAGATCCCAGATTGAAGATTGGTTCATAATAAAGTAATATGTAGTTCATATCCAAAACCAATTTGGCTATTGATGGAGTGGCCCAAACCCTTATAAACTTATAGGCAAGGTCCCATTTTTCCCATGTGGGATGTATAATCTCAACACGCGCCACAATTTGGCAATGGATGGAATAGCTCAAACCCTTATAAACTCATAGGCAAGATCTTATTTTTCCCATGTGGGATGTTTAATCTCAACACGCGCCACAAGAAAGCCATACATGTGGACAACATTGGGTGATGTGGAGTGCGATGTATAATCTCAGCACGCCCCCGCACGTATAGCGAATTTTCAAGCCATACACGAGGACAACATTGGGTAACGTGGAGCCCGTGTGGCCATGAGGCATGCACACATGGATAACCCGCTATGATATCATGATAAAGTAATCTAAGGTTCACATCCAAAACCAACAATTTGGCAATAGATGGAGTGGCCTGAACCCTTATAAACTCATAGGCAATGTCCCATTTTTCTCATGTGTGATATATAATCTCAACACGCGCCACAGGCAAGTCATACATGTGGACAACATTGGTAACGTGGAGTGGGATGTATAATCTCAACAGTTCAAGGGCTGGAATAATGAGATGCATACACATTGGACTATTATGTGTGCAAGAAAGTCTAGCTGATAGACCAACCATGGCTTCAGTTATCCTCACGCTCAATAGCTACTCTCTCAGTCTCCCAGTACCCTCAAAACCAGCATTTTTAATGTATAGTAGCGTCAGATCCAGGAGAAACATTGTCTCTATCGAAGTAACCAAAAATGATGATGCTTCATTAATCACTGAATTAAATCCTCGCTAGAGCTTGAAGATTGATCAATATAACAGCCTTTTTAGGTGATGATAGGAGCATTTTAATGCGACGTTTTAACTGCATTTCCCTACATTTTCTGCGTTATTTCCTTAATAAAACTCTGTTTAGGAAAGTTTCCATTCTTCGATTGGGAAAGTTCCTATTTGTAGAAAGTTTCTATTTTGTAGTTTCTATTTTTCATTTTTGGAAAGTTTCCATTTTCAGTTTAGGAAAGTTACCATTTTTCATTTTAGGAAAGTTTCTATTTTTCTTACTAGTTTCTATTTTCAGGACCTCGGAGCTAAAAAGTGGAAATGAACTCATAAATGGAAAGAGGAGCTTGCGAACACCAAGGGGAGCAAAAATGAGAAACAATGGACCACAGAAATGAAGAAAAGAAGTTCTCCTACTTCAACCAGGAAACCCTGCGAAAAGGAGGAAAGCTTACCAATGAAGTTTCCAACGTTACCATGAAAAAGAAATAGAAAAATGAAGTGTTATGACGTTGGAAGGTGATAAGGTTTGAATGAGAAGCAGCAAGGCCCAAGAACTCTCAAGAATGAAGTGGATTTTCGGCAAAATGGATCAAGGCCCATGAAAGCCCATGCAATTAGGGTTTGTGACGCAAGGATGAAACCCTAGAGATGTTGTTGCCGTGAAATCCTAAGAGAGAAACAAGGAAGTGGCGTGAAAATCAGAAATTATCAAAGAGAATTTCAGTTGAGATTTTCTAGGGCTATTTTT
Source organism: Rosa lucieae (assembly GCA_024704745.1). Classification (NCBI taxonomy): domain Eukaryota; kingdom Viridiplantae; phylum Streptophyta; class Magnoliopsida; order Rosales; family Rosaceae; genus Rosa; species Rosa lucieae. The sequence goes on along the minus strand of CM045493.1, from coordinate 25,347,745 downwards.
ATGGAAAGAAAATATACTTGGAGACCTACCTAGAGAGTTTGCTGTCCAATGCCAAGAGATAAAGGAGGAATAACGTGAAAACCCTAGCAAAGATGACGCCAAGAGAGATTCAAGGGAGAAATAAAAGGAAAGAGAAAAAGGTGGAGACCAAGAAAAGCTCAAAAGAAGTCTAGATACATTCATATATTCCCTAAAGGAGTTATGGCCGAATTTAAAGTATAAAATCAGAATATATCCATGGTATTTCGGCCAAGATTATTAGGGAATTAAATGGAATTTTGTGATTGGTTGGACCACCTCGTAGGGCTTATTTGGCAAGATATTATTGGAGGAAATTATGTGGAATTTTCAGATTAATTCCATGAGGTTTGCACGGCTTGGAGACCAAGTTGGCCATCCCCTATATATGCTCCCCCTTTCTCAACGTCAGGGGCCGCTCCCATACAATTTACACTTTAGAAAAAAATCAGAAAATCTTCTTAGCATAGCCGTGAGTTTCTCCATCCTCTAGTCATCTCCACGAGTTCAAGCAAGGCCAAGGGAGAAGAAGCATAGCCGTGAGCATCCATCATCCATCTCCAACCTTGAAGCTTGCTTTCGAGATTCAAGAGACCACCACATCAATCGTTCATCACCATCTCCATCTCACGGTGTAATCCGATTCTCCTTTGTAACCTTTGCTTTGAATTTCGTTGGTTATGAACTAGTTGACATATGTGTTTGAACAATTGTTAAATTCTGGAATTTTATGATTAATTGAGAATTTTCAGATTCATATATTGTAATTCGAGAGTTGCTTATGTGAGTTTGTTTAATTAAATTTGCGTTATAGATATCCTTTGTGTATTAATCTTATTTGGGTCGACACTTATAGGGTTTATGCATAATTGTTGCTAGGTTTAAGAACATGAAATCGACTTTTCGTTTTATGTAAACTTGAATCAAAGTAGTAAAGGTTTTGGACAAAGATCGAATTTAATTAAAGAGGATTGCAATTAGGTGGACTTTTCCATAACTAATTTGTACACTTGAGTTGATAGCCTTTCTCTATGTCTAATGCGTTGAACATGTCATGATTGACTAGCTTTCTAGGGCTTGATTACATGTTTGATAGGATTGATCTAGGTGCTTTCACTTAGGTTAATTAGCATTGAAAAGTAAAATATGGGAAATTATTTGCTTTCGAATATTTCACATGATCAACTCCTTTCTCATGACTTAGATGAGCAATATTAGAATTGAATCGAATTTGATTATAAGTTTCGGTTTTGATCTTTGTTTCTCTCATTCCATCTTTGTATTTATGTTTTTGCATTTTAATTGTTTTGTTTACTTAATTTATTTTCGAAAACCAAAAACAAAATCCCCCCTTTTTCGTAAATAATGTTTATACTTGTGAATATCTTTGTGAATATTATACTTTGTTTTAATTTTAATTGTTTAATTGTTTGCCATTGACAGGTGTACCCTCAATCCCCGGATTAGATCGATCCCTATTTGCTTATACTACTAACGATATTTTCAGGTGATAATGTAATTTAATTAGCATCCATCCGTTTGAGTCACTTTGGTACTAAACAATGTGATTCATTCATTTAATTGTCTAGATACGTGCTAAATAGGCCTTTGGTATAGACATAATCAAAGAAGAGTGCAAAGTCGGCTGCTATTCTGTAGCTTCAAATTGGTTTCGCAGTGGCTTTCATTTGTTTTTTAACTTCACTGGAACCACTTTAACTAATTCAGTTTGATGGGATTTGGCTCCTCTTTTTGTTATTTTGAATTGTAATAGTGACTGTTTAGTTCTTCCTCAATTTCATTTTTCTTTAGCTAGTTCTAGTTGTATGTGTTTCTATTATGAAGGTTTTGGCTTCGTTTTCCTCTTTTTGTATCTTTTTTTTTAATAATTTTTTTTTATGTGGCATCCCTTTTTTTATTTATTTTTTTAATCTAAAAATGTCATCCCAATATTGTATTTTAATAAGCAATACAAAACTACCCAAAAGAGGTCATCAGAACTCAAGAGAGCTGTTTGCAGAGTACCCTGAAACTCTAGTCTAAAAAAGAATAAGAACCAAACATACTCTCAGTACACCAATCTTTTTGAAAGTTCACACACTTTTATTTAACCAAAAACCCAGAACTCCAAAGTAGGAATAAAAAGTCAATAGAGCAACTGGTCTTTGCGACCTAACAAAATTTAAATACTACTATGGACCATAGAGACCCAATCCATCCAACCACACACCAAAGAATAGTCCAACCCATGAGCCCAAAAATGAGTCCCACAATCCAGTTCGAGGTCCAAACACTCCAAGCTTGGGAATGAGCAGGAAGATAGGCACCACCACAACTGCCAAGGGTAATATTGTAATAAGAAGGTTAGCAAATGATTAGAAAGGAAAACAAAAAGAGTTAATTTAATTAAAGTCCAAAATCTAGATCCTATATTAATTGTAGTCCAGATGAATTTTTTTGTTAATCGCGGTCCTATGACTCAGCTGCCATATTAGAATTATTTCATTTTCTACCTTGCTGACTCAACACCTAAATTTTTCATTCCTAATATACCCATATTTAATATCTTTTGCACAAAAAATCAATATATTAACTGTAATCCTAAATTATTGCAATCTGTTTTAATATAATATCAGAAAATTTAATATGTTGACATTAATTTATATTATTAGTTCCTTGATTGAATTCAAAAGAAAAATCTATATATAATAAGACATTATTCTTCCTTGATCTTGCCTGATACATATTGCCCCATTTCCTTATTCTTCTTCTTCTTTCTCTCATATCCTATCAATATTGTCTCATCACTTTTCTTATCACCACCATTGAGGTAAATATTATTATTTCGTGTGTGTGTGTACTGAAATTGTTAATTTAATTTGTCTTCATCACTCTCTTACATGAACCATTTCTCTCTTATCAATGGATTGGTGATTTGTTATAGTGTAAATGTAATTTTTGTTTATGTATCTGCATATGAGGTATATATAGTGCATGGTTAAACTTTTACCTTTATTTTAGACATATATAGTGAAAAACTTACCTCTTTATGAGGTGAAAATAATTATACCTCTATATCAAGGTTCTAAAAAACGCTAGGCACTAGTCGGGCGGTATCCTGGGGACTAGCGCCTAGGGGCCTAGGCGGTTTTAATTATTTTAGTTTTTTAATTATTTTATGACATATAATTATATAAATAAAAATATTTAAAATCTCAAAATTAATTGAAAATAGTTTAATTGATCAAAATAGAGAAAAAAAATTAAGAATTTAATAAACATACTTAATAATAGCCTAAGATAAAGTCTCAATATTAGTGAATTTATTATTCCTATATTAATTAATAATAATTTATCAAATCAAGTATTATAGAAAAAGACTCGAAAGGGAGCTTTCTCCTCCGCTTCCTCTCAACGCTGGTGGAGGCAATGTACTTTCGATATGGAAGGATGGCTTTTGCCTCCTTCTATGGTCCAAACTGTGGTGGTGAAGACAGGCTCCTCCGTCGAAATCTGCCTAAATCTCTCTTTCAAGCTTCTGATGGCAGAAGTGATGGTGATCTGGTGTTTGACCGGCTCTACAGAGGTGTGCTCGTGGGTGAAGCGCATGGTGGCGCTTGGTGTCTGCAGTCGTCTTGGGCTGTGGCGTCTGGATTGTGATGGAGAGCTGCTGCATCTGATCGGATCTGGAATTTGGATTCCAAGAGGTTGGGTTTTCTGCCTTATGGTGGCGCTCTCTGGCATGGCTGGAATCGATCGTTTCTGTTGGAGGACAACAAGATCGGTGGTGCTCTCGATTCTTCTTTGGCGGCCAAGGTGGGAGACGGGCTGGAATTGGGCTTCGAGTATGGTGGTGAGATTCGTTATCTTCTGCTAGAATGGGATCCATTTCTGTCCAGCTGTCTTGCTGGTATGGGTGGTGGTCTTCCGGAGGGTGCTATCAGTGTTGGTAGTAGTGCAGGTGTCTCACTCAAGCGAGTAGTGTATGGCGGCGGTGGCTTGACTGCAGTCTCAGCTAGGGTTTTCCCTAGGCGTTTTGGTTGGGCCTGGTGTTGGGCTGCTAGGGTTCTGTTTTGGGCCCAAGCAGATTAGGCCTTGAATTGGTCTGTGGGCCTTAGTTTTGGGCTCACGAATCTAAGATTTCAACTGGGCTGGATTACCTTTTTGTTAGGGGGTTGGATGGATTGGGTCTCTATGGCCCATAGTGCTTTTTAATTTTTGTTTGGGTCGCAAAAACCAGTGCCTTAGTTGGAAAATTTTTATGTAAGCTTCGAGATTTCTAGGTTTTTGTTAGAATTAGAGTGCATGAATTTACTAAAAGGTGGGTGTACTCGGGATTTTTTGGGATTTTATTCTTCTAGAATAGGGTTTCATGAGATTCTAAGGAACGATTCCTTCTTAAGACCCCATAGGGGTATTTCGTTTTTGTACTGCTTGCTGAATTATAATAAAAGGGCTAACCTATTTCGTTCAAAAAAAAAAGTCTCAATATTAGTGGGTTTGTTATCTTATTTGATTCAATGAACAAACCACACGTATGTCAAACTGCAAGTTCACATTTGTTGGGTTTAGCAAACATGTCAACTTGAAATAGCCTTTGCTGGGTTCCAATAGCTAAACCAATCTCTGTGTCTTTTCTCTTCCTTCGCCCCACTACGCCAAAAGACCAAGCACCTTCTATCTCTTCCACCATGACCTAGAAATTCATGAAAGAGTGAGAAACATATCGATTCAAAAGTCAAAACCCACAACAGATCGATTCAAAACCCATAAATTTAACTTACCAATTATGCAATTCAACGATTTCAACCCAGAAATTAAACCTAGAAATTCATGAGAGACGGAGAGATAAGTCAGTCAAGGTCCTCAAGGAGAGCGGTTGTGAGCTTGTGAGGTCGTGCGGCCTTGACAAAGAGAGGGAGAGAGGCCGTGTCACGGTGCCGTAAAAAGAGAGAGAGAGAGAGAGAGAGAGAGAGAGGAGAGAGACGGCGACAGTGAGTGTCTGAGTTAGGTTTCCACTTCAGTGTTCGACAGTGAGTGTTTATTTGAGTTTATTTAAAAAATAAAAAATAAAAAAAGGAAGCAGCACCTAATCGCACTGTGCCTAGGACGACCCTCCTAGGCTTCGCCTAGCCCGACTAGGCAACCGATTTTCAGCCCGACACCCAGCTCGATCGATTAGCCTAAAATCCGAACGGTAAGGAAGTGCCTAGCGCCTAGGCGGCGACCTAGGCCGATTTTTAGAACATTGCTCTATATATGAGGTTAAACATTCTAGTTTGTATATTATTTTTTATGTTGATTTCGTGTTTTATAATTATATGTACCTTTTAGTTAGGTTGATTTATAATTAAATGTACCCTGAACCCGAAAGCACTTTCTACCTTTTGGTTAGGTTTATACTAGAATACCTTTTTTTCTCTTTGTGAAGTGAAAATATATGCCTTTGCATGAGGTAAAACACTTATGCTTGCATACTTTTTGGTTAAATTAATTTTAAATTCTTTAATTATACCTCGTGGTTAGGTTGACTTGATGTTTTAAGTTTTATATTGTTTAGTTATGTTCATTTTATATTTATTCATAATTTTTGGAATGATTATGTATAATTAATAATTTAAATTTCAATATTTGAAAAATTAAAAGTAATAATAATGAAAATTTTACAAAATCAGGTAATTTAAATTGTTTCCTTTCTTGACCTAAAGAGGCAAATTGGATAGAACAAATAGTCAATGGACCGCAATTAACCAAAAAAAAAAGTAACCGGACTGCATCCACTATTGAACTACGAAATTGGACCTTGATTTAAATTCTTCAAAAAAAAAAAAAAACTTTCTCGATCATGAAGGCAATACAGCACTGACCATATGTTGGTCATCGATTTTTATTTTTCATAACAATTCATCAAATAATTTATTCATTGCAGATATAGTAAAAAAGAAAGGTTCTTGACCAAAAGCACCAAAATGAGCCAAAATTATCCCAATTACCTCATCCACAAATTTATATTCCCATTAACCCAATTTAAAGGTAATCTCTCTCTCTCTCTCTCTCTCTCTCTCATTCTCCGATCTGCGTTCTCTCTCTCTTTTTCTCTCTCCTCTCCTCTCTCGTTGGAGTGAGTTAATTATAGTCATATACATGGCTGAGGAACACGAGAAGCCTGCTGCGTCTGCTGTGGAGGCACTGTGTGAGGTGGCGGTGGTGGAGTCAGAGGCGCCGCCTGCAAAGAAGTTTGTGACCGAGAAGGAGGCTATGCTGGAGCCGGAGGCCAAGCTAACCGAGGAGGTGGTCGAAGAGGCGAAAAAGCCTGCCAAGGCTGAGGAAAAGGGTGATCCTAAAATTGTCGCTCAACCGTCAAATTCAAGCTCTTCCAACAAATTCAAACCTCAAAGAAGAAAGGTTTGTAACCATCAAAGTCGAAGATGGGAGGAGAAGAGGATGTGGGTGCCCAAATTAGATTTTTTTTTTTTTTTTTTTTAAGTAATGGGGCAGAATGGAAGAAAAAAAAATTGAATGTCTATTGGGGGGCAATAGACGTCTATTGGAGGGCAAAAGACATTTTTAAATTGATATAATCTCTTTGTTTTTTCTTTAATCAAAATTTTATTTGTCTAATTTTAGGAAGATTGGTTCCTATTCGAGCTACCGAAAGTTCTATTGGGCAGCAATAGACGTCTATTGAGGGGCAATAGATGTCTATTGGGGGGCAATAGACGTCTATTGGGGACAATAAACCTTTCCGGCAACCTATGAAATCTCTTACGACCTCTTTGGGGACCTTCGGAGAGGTTTTCAGAAAAGTCTGGTGGACAGCGGCCGGTGACGGGGCTCCGGCGAAGTCTTTTTTGGTTTCTCTCTCTCTCTCTCCAAGTAACAAAGGGGTGAGGGTAAAATAGTCTTAAAAAAAACTAAAACTAAAAAAAAAATAACTTAATGGGGTATTAGGGAAGACTTCCTTAGAGTGTTTTGGATAAGGAGAAATTAAAAAACCTTAATGGGATAAGTGGAAAACAAATCCCTAGAAATAGGGTAAATGGACAAAAATTCAAAAAGGGATTCTATTATTTAAGGGTCTTGGGGTTAGCTCAAGTGGTCATAAGATATTTAAAAATTGGGTTAGAATTAAGCTATATCAAGGTTCGCAATTGCTCCATAAGAGTATATACTGGCTGATAAATATTAGACGTACTTGTTGGTGGAAATACAGATCGGTGCTTTGAATTCTAATTCATAAAATGGTTAACAATAACAAATCATGTGGCATAGCGCGGGCGCTATTTTTAGTGAGTTTAATAGCGTATGAGTTGACATAAAGTAAGCAACATGATTTTTGGAATTGGCTTTACTATTTTCACAGATTGTGCACAGGTAGGTACGGTCATTAATCTAACATAGGCCTCATCATATGGCCCTTCGGCCCTAAACCCGCCCGGCCCGTAGGGTCGAAGCCTGACCCTGCCCTTACTTTAGGGCAGGCCGACCCGACCAGTTTTCAAATAGGGTAGGGTAGGGGCTATGCAATTGAAACCCGACCCAACCCTTTTGAGCCCGTAAGGGCCAAACCCGGCCTGGCCCTTTAAGCCCGGCCTATTCCAGCCCTAAATTTACATTTTATGCTAAATGCCTAAATTTATACCATAGAGGCATAGACTCACAGAGTATAGAAGTATGGGTAACCGGTAATGGATATGTCTTCTATCATTGAATCTGTCTAAATTCATTGAGGCCCATTTCTCTAACAAGTCACAAGCCCGAGTCCAACTCCAAAGTCCAAAGATAAGTGGAGAAAATATAACTAACGTGAAAAATCTGAATACCCTGGAGACCAGATCTAAACTCCTTTGCTGGTTTGCAGCGCCGTTCTGTCTTCAGACACAGAACAAACACTCAAACCCAAACCGTCGACATCGCCTGGGCTCAAATCAAACGCCTCCAGCAGATGGTCTCACTCCAGGCTCACGCAGATGGTCTCAAATCGAAAGCGTCCCGGCTCCAGCAGATGGTCTCAAATCAAAATCAAACCTCCGACCTGAACGCCTCGAGCAGATGATCATATCCTTCAAGCTATCGTCGTTGACCTCGCCTGGGCTCAAATCACCGGATCCTGCTCCGCCGGCCTCGAACGCATCCACCTTGGTTGGTTCATTTGTCTACCATCTCGGATTCTTTGAATCGAATTCGTCGACCTCGTCTGGGCCCAAATCGCAGATAGTCGTATCCTTGAATAATAATCGAAGCTAATAGTCACTCTGAACGTTGGGACGATGACGACACGACCATGACGGTGACGACACGACGGTGACAGCTCTGGAGTCTGGAGCTAATAGTCGTTATCAGCTTAACTAGTAATCGAAGCCTTGATGGAAAAAGTTGCAAGAGCTTAGCAAAGTCTCTCCCTTTTCTGAAGTTTTCTAGAGCTAAGGTATGAAATTTTTACTTGCTGTTGAGTGTTGAGTCACTGGAGTGTTGAGTGTTGAAATATCTTAACTAAACAGAACAAATAATATAAATAATATGTATTGATAATTATATAGATAGATTTGGCTGTTGTTCACAGAACTAAAGTATTTGATGTTAAACTGAAAGTGAAAGTGAAATATATGTCCAGAAGCAAGTTTTTTCAGAAATAAATGTCCAGTTGTATTTATATATGCTGCTAAACTGAAATTCCACATAAATTAATTATATGGTTTTCCTTTGCAGGTTCTTTGTTTGGTTGCCATGAAAGATGACCACTTCTTGTGAATTGATGAAGACTTGATCAGTTTTTGTATCAAAGTATCAAACATTGCTTTTGTGCAAACCATGCTTCAGTAGTTCAGTTTTTGTATCAAAGATTACCACTTCGTGTGAATTGGAAGTCATGATCAGTTTTTGTATCAAATTGTCATAGTCAAACATTACTTATTTTTTGTAGCCTGAGTGGTTTACTGCCTCTGTGCAGTTTCATTTCAAATTCAAGTATACTACTTGATCAGTAAGAATTTGAGTTGGTTTGTGTGAGATTTGTAGATATTTGTAATTAAATCAGATTCTCAAATCTCAAGTATTCAGTTTCAGTGTGTATTTTCAGTTTGAGTTTATGTAGTTAGCAAAATTGTGTTTTGTGTGAGTAAAACAAAGGCCCGGCCCGGCCCTATTCAAAAAGGGCTAGCCCGGCCCGGCCCTTTTGACCCTTGCAGAATGGGCTCTAAGGGCGGGTAAGGGCTTAAGTATTGAAGCCTTGGCCCGGCCCTAATTTTTGTTGACTTGGTCAAAGCCCGGCTCGGCCCTACCCTAAGCCCTAAAATTTAGGGTAGGGCTGGCCCTAGCCCGGCCCATGATGAGGCCTATTCTAACAGGTTGAATCACAATATCACATTATGACCATGTAAACCAATCTTTTCAGACTCATGTATTGATTCAGAACCTAGTTAGAGCCGAGAAGCATTAGAGTAGGGTCTTGGGTCTTCAAGAACTCCTTGGTGTTGCAAAACGAAGGCAACAGATCCCGAAACAGCCATGGTTTCTATAGACAGCACCACATTATTTGTTACGTTCACAAGTACGTTTTACAATTCGGATGAAAAAGTTGAAGTCAAAATTTGAATAAGCTTCCTTTCCTTTCCTTGGCCTTTTCTTTTAGAACTTCGACCAAGATTACGCGTTATAATCGGCAAACAATCAATGATTTATTCTTCGTTTTCTTCTTCTAAAGTGTTCATCTAGTCTTAAAAAACCTCACCATTACGTAGTCTAGTCTCTAACATGTGATTAAAAAACAGTGCGAAATTTCGAAGGTCAAAGAAACATTTCAATATGCAGGGAACCTAGAGATAAGGTCTCCTTGGTTCAGGGTTAATTTGATTTGGCTACAGAGACTGGGTAAAATTCTTATTATTTGACACATTCCACCAGCGGCGTTCAATCCCATGTTAATCATCCATCTACTTCTGCAAGGAAATCCCAGAAAAGTACGGGAGTCTATCATCTTTGAACACTGCATCTATAATGTGCATATAATAATGTTGAGAGTCACTTTATATACACCGACGTATTCATGGGATTGCCAGCCAAGGCAAACGTTCTTGTTCCAATTTCTCGATCTTCAGCTAGCATACTTATTGCTTTCAAACTAATAGAAATAAAGTGGTCAACGAATTGTTTTAAAGAAAACTTAATCAACAATAAGTTAACAAAATGATTTCGAATTCTTATTTCTATGAGGGTACATACAAATCATGCGTAATGTGGTAAATACAAAAATGATTCATGTAACATTATTTACAAACAAAAATTATATATCTCCGAGTTTCTTTGGCCACGGCATTAACCAAATGATCTTGACCAAATATTCGGCCACCCACCAATATTGTATATTATCAAATCCTTAAGATATGCGCTGACTAGTCATTATTTCACATGACTTGCTTAGTTAATAAAATGAGATTTTCCAGAACATAGTTAGCATTGGGCGAACTGCCACAATCACACCATGACAATGGTTTCCTTAACAACTCTATTTTTCTCTTCTCATGTTCTGCTACTCTTGATCACTCAATCCCTTGCTCAGCCAGATCTCGCAGGCCATTTCTGTTTCAATGGAAAAGGTAACTACACCACTAATAGTACCTACCAAACAAACCTCGACACCCTTCTCTCCTCCCTCGTCTCCACCAATGGCAACGGCTATGGCTTTTACAATTCATCCTATGCTGAAAACTCAACCAACCAAGTTTATGCAACCGGACTTTGTAGAGGAGATGTTGTAGCTGATACTTGCCGTAGCTGCCTTAAAAACTCCAGCCTTGAGCTCAGAAAGCTTTGTCCTAACCAAAAAGAAGCTCTTGGGTTTTATGACACTTGCATGTTACGCTACTCAAACCGATCCCTCTATGGCCTCATGGAGGATCTCCCTGCTTTCTATTTCGTGAGTCCAAGAAACTTATCATCATCGGAAGTGGAAAAGTTCTTTGAAGATCTTGGGAATCTATTCCAAAGATTGAGTAGTGAAGCTGCAGCAGGTGGTTCACTTCGTAAATTCGCAGCAAACAACACTACTTCAGGTTTCAAGACAATATATGCACTAGCCCAGTGCACGCCAGATTTGTCCGAGGAACTTTGCACTGATTGCTTGGCTGGTGCTTATGGAGACATCCCAACTAACAGTTATGGGAAGGATGGTGCCAGAATTGTTAAACCAAGTTGTAACATTCAGTATGAGACTTCTCCCTTCTACGACCCTGAAAATGTGGCACCACTGCCATCATCGCCACCAATATCTTCGCCTTCACCATCAACCAATACCACAAATTCAGAAGGTACACAAGTGTGTTGCATTTATGTGATGATTTTTTTCGCACATTTGCTGTTGGTTTTTCTTTCTACACTGCGTAGTGGGGCTAAAGGTGATTAGCTTCATATTATGGCTAGATCCCTCTGTGTGTGTTCTGTGATTTTAGTAGTATCTCCATAAGTTTTTTGGTTCTGAAACTTTAGTAGATGGTAACAAGTCATTATTTAATTTGATGATCATGGTGATCTATCAGTGTAAATATAACCTGCAGCCCTGCAGGATGCTTACAAAAAACATAAGATCTTTGATTTTGGCAGGACCCCAGAAGAGTAATAAGTCGCGGTCCATCATCCTAGTTGTGGCAGTCACAGTTTCTCTCGTACTAATTGTATGCATCTGCATTTATTTAAGAGTAAGGAAGACAAAGAAAAACCTTGATCAAAATAAACTTCCAGGTACTCCTCAAACAAAATGAACTCTTGTGACATTTATTTTCTACTTGATTTTGGGAAAGCCTATTGTACTAAACATTTAAGTTTAATTTTGTTACAACTGCTTAATTTTGGACATTGAACTTGTTTGATTTTTGTTCAATCACTCCTCAGGTGCCGAAGATGCAGATGAAATTAGAAGTGCAGAATCCTTGCAATTCGACTTTGACACCATCAGAGTTGCTACAGATGATTTTTCTGAAGCAAATAAACTTGGACAGGGCGGTTTTGGTTCTGTTTACAGGGTACAGATATATTACAAGCTATATGGATATGAGCAAAAATATCAATTATATGCCAAATTTAGCCTATGTATTCCTCAAGTGTAACTCATAATTTTGTTTTTTGCCTATTTTTGTACTAAAACTTTTTCAGGGTAAACTTTCCAATGGTGAAGAGATAGCAGTGAAAAGGCTCTCTATGGATTCTGGACAAGGAGATTCAGAATTCAAAAATGAGGTCTTGCTAGTAGCTAGGCTTCAACACCGAAATTTAGCTAGACTTCTCGGTTTCTGCTTGCAAGGAAACGAAAGGCTTCTTGTCTATGAGTTTGTTCCTAACTCAAGTCTTGATCACATCATATTTGGTATGATCCATGTCTGCATTTTTCTTTAACTTGGAAAATCTTTTGATTCAATTACGCTGTAACACATCGAATCTTCCTTTTGTCTGAGTGTAGATCCAATCAAACGCGCCCAATTGGATTGGGATAAGCGTTACAAAATCATAGAAGGCATTGCTCGAGGGCTGCTTTACCTTCATGAGGATTCTCGGCTTAGGATTATTCATCGCGATCTCAAAGCTAGTAACATCTTAATAGATGCAGAATTGAACTCCAAAATTTCAGATTTTGGCATGGCAAGGTTGTTTGTGCTTGATGAAACACAAGGCAATACTAGTCGTATTGTGGGGACCTAGTAAGACCAGGCAGCAGAGCTTAAAATATCAATAGCTTTAAAATTTGATCCATTTTAGTTAAAGCTGACCTTCTTCTTGTTCAAATGCAGTGGATATATGGCTCCTGAGTATGCGATGCATGGACATTTTTCCGTGAAGTCTGACGTCTATAGTTTTGGCGTGTTGATCTTGGAGATAATAAGCGGACAGAAAAATAGCTGCTTCCGTCAGGGAGAGAACATGGAGGATCTTCCAAGCTATGTAAGTAAAAAGAGATATATTGTTCTGGTCCAGGAAAAGAAAATTTCATATCTAACTTTAGATTCTTATAAAAAATGCACAAATCAATGCAGGCATGGAAAAGCTGGAGGGAAGGAACAACTTCAAATCTAATAGATCCGACATTGACGAATGGTTCAAGGACCGAAATCATGAGATGCATTCACATTGGTTTGTTATGCGTGCAAGAAAACATAGCTGATAGACCAACCATGACTTCAGTTATTCTCATGTTGAATAGCCACTCTCTCAGTCTCCCAGTACCCTCAGAACCAGCATTTTTTATGCATAGTAGCGTCGGATCAGACCTGTCCTTGGGATGGGAAAGTAGTTCAGGAGTAACAGCATCCAAGAGCAACTTTGTCTCGGTCAAAGTACCTGAAAATGAGGCTGCATTAATCTCTGAAGTATATCCTCGCTAGCTTGAAGATCGATAATCTGACATTACCACCACGTTTAGATTATAATGTAATTTATTTAGTAACCATCTTTTTGTTGGATTTTGGTATTCATTCATTGTCTAGATTCGTGCTAAGTAAGACTTTGATATAGACACAATCAAAGAAGAGTACAAAGTTAGCTATATATATGAAGTTGGTTTTGCACTGGCTTTTCTTTGCTTATTAACTTTTCTTGATCATGAAGGCATGCAACACTGACCATCTAAATTAAAGCAATTTGACACATATGTTGGTCACCGATTCGTATTTTTCCTAACAATTTATTAATTGTAAAAATGTAAATACATATTTTAGTAATTAATAAATTTGATTTTCCTATCATCAACTTGAAAAAATATCCTTAGTTTGCCAAAAGGTATTGGAGAATAAAACACACAGAGGAACCAAGGAGCTCCAGAAAACCCGGAGCACCCAAAAGACCTAGGTTTTGAGAATTTTGCTCGTTCGGCGGCGCTCGAGATCAGTGAGGGTTTGCCTTGCCGCTAATGGGCCGCTGTCGGACGGGACTTGCTATTTGCTCAGGGAGGTCTTGGGAGAGGTGTTGAAACTCAAGGATTTGGATGGGTGGCGATGGTGAGGTCCGAACGACATCTCTGGGTGTGGTTTGTGTTGTGCAAGGATGCCGGGCTTCGGCGTGTGCTCTGCAGATCTGGGCTGCGGCAGGGTTCCAATGGGGAGTGGCGGCGTGGTTTTGAGGAGCTGTGCGGCGGTGAAGATCCGGAGGTTCCGGGCAGACTAGAGCGGTGCGCGACGATGTGGGCCAAGTGCGGTGGTGCGGCGTCTGCTGGATCGTGCCTGTGAGGCTGGTTGGGGCGTGGTTTGCCCAGCGCGATGGTGGACTGGTGGAGGCACGGGGCTGTACGGGCAGCCGCATGCGGATGATGACCTTTGGGCCATGCTCCAAATCCTATTGTGCCTTGGGGTTTGGGCTTTCTCCTTTTGTGCTACCCAGTGGGCCTCTAATTTGGGCTAAGGCTTTGCCTTTGGCCCAATTCTATATTTTAGTTTTATCTAATTTCAATAATTTCCTTGTATTAGGAAACTCGATCTCTAGCGCCTCCAGCGTAGTACCAATGGAGGATCCCCGCTACCTCTACGTATTTGATTGTACAATGAGTAAGTCTATTTCTATGTACTGTTGTGGGTACTACCACTATCTTCTTGTCTGCCTATGTCCTTAAATGGCAGTGGAACTGTATGTAACGGCCTGTTCTGGCTTGTGATGAATGATATTTTTGCCCCCCCCCCCCCCTGGGGCCAATTCAAAAAAAAAAACTTGAAAAAATATCGTCAAAATCTGACTCGATATATTGAGACGTTTTTTTCTTAAATCTTCGACAAATACAAAAGGCAAACTAGTGTCACTTACTGGATCAAAAGAGAGACTGATTTCACTTAACTAAATGGTATTTGTTCAAGTAAATCCAGAATATGTGTCTGGCCCAAACTCTAAGTTACTTAACCTAGTGGTAATAGGGTTAGAATTAGAGATAATATCGGAGAATCTTGAAGATATCCAATCAATTGTAATATTATGTTTCCTTGTAGAACTCTGATTCTATGCCTTGTAATCCTCTATATAAAGACGCCCCTATTATCAATGAAAGTACCACTCAATTCTCTCCCAATTTCAGTTTTCCTTAAACATGTTATCAACACGAAGCCCTAACCTTGAAACTCTAAATCGGTAGCCTTCAAACCCTAGCCACCACAGCCACATATATTGAAGCCCTCAATCCCAGGATTCCAGAACCGGCGGAGGAACCACCAAAACCGGCCAGAAAACTATCGAACCGGCCACCGGAAGTATCGAACCAGCCGTCCAAGAAGAAAAAAAAAAAAAAAAAAAAGGATCTCTACACCGGTTCACCACCTTCTGAACCTCCGATTGCTACCAAATTTTTCCCACAATAGCACCTCAACATCAGCATTCAGGAACAGGAAGAAGAACTCAAAAAACCGGTCTAAAAGTTTCTGAACCAGCCTTCAGAAAAACCTGCAGCAGAAAGAAAAAAAAAAGGAAAAAAAAGGGAAAGGAAAAGAAGCCCAAGCCCAAGGCAGAGGCCCACTAACGCAGGCCCACAGCCACGTCAGCACCCGGACCTGGGCCACGTCAGCAAAGGGACCACGCCACGTCAGTAAGAGGGAGCCACACCACGTCAGCAAGAGGGACCCACTGACACGTCATCATATCTGCCTCATCAACAGCTCAGTCAACACCGCCGGCGACTTTTCCGACCACTTTCCGGCCAAATTTTCATGCGATCTATTTCTAGGTTTTTTTTTTTCTAAAAGTTCCCGTTTTTTTATTCAATTTCTCTTCTTTTTTTTCGGGGACTTGCAAAGTCCCTTCTTCTACCCCCTTTCTTCATCATAGGGGAGACCTAATTAAGCCGAACGGTGGGGGTTCATGCTTACTCCAAGCTTGGAGCTTGTTGAGATCTCCAAACTTAGAGTTTGTAGAGAATTTATGATCGACCACTTACGTCATTGTTTCGATTTAATCCAATACCTCTTGGAATTGAATTTCTTGGAAGTGATTACGCTCAGAAATTCCTAAATTCTTGGAAGCGATTACTCTCAGAAATTCATAATTTCTTGGGAGCAACTACGCTCAGAAATTTTATATGTTTTCGTGGTAGCCTTTTACACTCCGAAACTAACCCTAATTTCTTGTTCTTTTTCAGGATGAGTAACCTGAACAAATTGGACTTTACTCCATTGGGAACAACTAGCTCTGAATATCACAGGTGGGTTCGTGATGTCCGCCAGCATCTCAAGGCCGATGGAATCCTGGATAAGATTCTCGAACCTAGCCAGGACGTGCTAACTGTTGAGCAAGCTCAAGCTTTGGAAGCAAATAGAGTAGCCTTAGAGGCAAATAAGGCGAAAGCCATCATCCTAATGACTAGTTATATGGATGATTTACTCTAGTACGAGTGTATGAATGAAGAAGACCCCAGAAGGTTGTGGGTCTCACTCGAAGAAAGATTTGGCAACGTCCGTGACTCCCTGCTTCCTGACCTAGAAGTGAGATGGCATAGCCTCCGCTTCTGTGATTTCAAGTCAGTTCTTGACTACAACTCGAAAGCACTTCGCATTAAATCCTTAATGGAATTCTGTGGTAAAGATATCACAGATGCGATGTTGATTGAGAAGACTCTCTCTACCTTCCCCGTCTATGCATTGATGGTTGCTAAGAACTATCGAATCGATGTTATTGCAGGATGGATCACAAGGTTTCATAAGCTTATTGGAGCTATGAATGTCGCTGAAAAGCATGACAACATCCCTATGAAGAACTATAATTCGAGATCCATGGAAACAGAGCATATTCCGGAATCCAATTATAGTCGTGCCTCTAAGAGAGGGCGCCAAGAGCAAAACCCTAATCTTAGGGATATTTCTAGATGTTCTGGTCCATATAATCGCTCTACTTGGGAAGGTAACCACCAAAATAGGCGAACACGGAACCGAAGAGGTAAACGTGGAAAGAGAGAGGGAGGCAACGCCTCTGGCCATGTTGGTGGCGACACCAACACTAAGAGCCATCTAAATGATGCTTTCAAAGCGCCTCAATCAATGGAGTCTGAGCGAAGAGATGTATGTTCTTGATGTGGAGGATCCGGTCATTGGGCACACATTGTAGAACTCGTGAAGAAATTGTCACTGCCTACAAAGCATATTGTGAAGCAAGAGAAGCTCACTATGTGGAACAAGAAGATCAAGAAGATGATCTAGAGTGAAGGGTTGAAGACTACGAATCTGGCTGGGATCAATAGATCTCCAATTCTGTTTAAGTCTTTATTTTTCCAAGAGATGTAATAGGCAATTGCCATATATTTTTGTAGTAAATGCCAATGGTTTAGTCTTCCTTCAAAGTAGGCTCACCCAAAGTAAGTGTGATGTCTAGGAAGGTTCTGAGATTAGTGGTACTTAAGCGAGCCTTGCTCCACCGACATCTCTCTACTCACCTGGTCACATTTATTTTGGAATTACTGAAAGAAGTTAGACGACTACCATTGTTTTGCATTAGTTAGCATTTGGATTAGATTCTCCTAATGATTAAGAGACAATGATGTACTCTGTTGACTTATGGATAAAATTTCGAGTTCTTTTCATTATGACTCAATTTGGATTCTGAGAATATTACTTTGTGACTACGATGGCTGGGTCATCAGTATTAATTCGAGGACATAGGATAGCCCAAGTTCCACTTGTCAAATGGCACCTTGATTATTGTCACAGAAACTCTCTACGCTCTTAGGGCAAATCGTACCCTATGAATAGCCAACGGATTCCATGCGAAAACTCATGTAGAGAACATATATGAGTTCCTTTGCAATCCCTCTAACGATTGCGAACAAATGTGCATCTTAGAGAAGTTTATGTGTCTCTCTAGTGGACTCTATGTCACTATTCGAGCTATTAATCTGATAAAATTTATGAGAGAAAATCTCTTGGATTTAGACACATATTGGCTTTGTCACGACAGGATAGGTCATCCTGGTCATCATATAATGATCCGTTTACTAAAGACTTCACATGGACATCCTTTCTCTAGAGCGAAACGAAGCGTGAATCAAAAGTTGATTCCTGGACTAAGTGTGACCGACGCGGCTGCCTAGGGCACCGCCTTCATCCACCACCAGCCTAAGGCTGGAGCAGTCCCTATCCATGACACCATGGATGGCGTCCATCATGGTGATGGCGCCCCAGGTGATGTTGCAATCACCAACTTGCTTCAAATAGCATTTCAGACGCTCAGGCCCAACCAAAATCCTCATTGGTTGCTTCTAAAGCCTCTCTCTCGTTTTACAAAGCCCGTTCCTTAAGGAAATTAGGACTGAGACCGTTCTATGAAAAGGATATAAAAATACTCACTATGTTCTTACATAGAATCCGTGGGGATTCTGTGGACTAGTTCAAGCAACTTGCAGACGTTTAAATATCTCATGATGTTGGTTGACACGCAAACACGTTGGTCACATGTTGTGTCGTTGTCCACTTGTAATGCTGCTTATGCTACACTCCTAACAAATATCATATGACAACAGGCTCACCCTCCGGATCATCTTATTCCGTCAATTGGACTTGACGATGCTAGTGAGTTTACATTGAAGACTTTCGATGGTCATTGCATTGGGACTGATGTTAGACATCACATTCCCTTGTACTCACCCAAATGGTCTCGCAGAAACGACTACGATAGTAGTCCGGACATTGGTAATGCGCACCAATCTCCTAATATCCACTTGGGGTGATGCAATATTGCATGCAGCTATGCTAATTCATCGACGACCCACTGCCACTCAATCTACCTCTGCGTTACAGCTAGTGACTGGGTACAAGTATCGTACTTACGCATATTTGAGTGTGACATTTATGTGCCAATTGCGCCGCCACAACTCTCTATGATGGGTCCTTACAGATGAATGGGCAACTCAGTTAGATTTGAGACTCTAACAATCGTCCACCACTTAATGCCCTTGCAAGGCGATCTCCTTACCGCTAGATTTGCGGATGTCACTTTGATGAGACAGTCTTTCTATCATTAGGGGGAGATAAGAACACAGATGTTCAGCAGGAACGACAGGAATTGTCGTGGTCTATCCCCACTATGTCTCATCTCGATCCCTACTAAAGTGACGAGATCACACACCTGCTGCAAATATGTCTGCAAGGAAGTACGTCCCTACGAGAGGACGTAGCGCCACCCTACACAGAGGTAGGCATGGCGCTAACGCCAAATAGAGTGGCACTCTGGCATTATAGGCCATGGCCCCAGCTAGGATGCGTGGGAGGCATGTGGGTTCGAATGATGCTTTGGCACAACCTAATACTTGGATCATCGACACTCAAAATCCGTCTTATGAGAATTTTTGGGTTATGGTTATCATTGGGGGACGCCTCAACGTTAGAACCTATTCCTGAGAATATAAAGCTCTTTGAAAATTACACTAGTGTACATGAGACGTGGGATAGAAACTCCATCATAACTGATGATGTTGTCACGCATTTCGTTGCACATGAGTTTGTTGAGTCTGATGATATCGAACCACGCTCCGTTGATGAATGAATGCCAACATAGAGAAATTTGGCCTAAATGGAAAGATGTGATCCAAGTTAAGTTGGATTCTCTAACGAATAGGAAGGTTTTTGAGCCAGTGATGCCAACACCTCCTAACATAAAACCTGTTGACTAATGGGTCTTCGTTAGAAAGCGTAGTGAGAAAAAGATATGGTAATCTCGCCTTATGGCACAAGGCTTGTCACAAAATGCCCTGGAATCAACTACGATGAGACATATTCTCTCGTAATGAATGTCATTGCACTCCACTACCTTGTCAGTTTGGTAGTTTCCAAATAACTGAGCATGCAGCTTACGAATATGGTCACTACGTATCTCTATGGGGATCTAGATACAAAATATACATGAAGGTTCATGGTGAACTTTATTTACCCAAGTCAAGTGGCTCTAGACCACGGAGCGTGTTTGCAATCAGATTGAAATACTCACTAAAGTGACTACTTGATTGGGAAGGGATATGCCCGCGCCTTTCCATAACAAGTTTTGGATTCTATCGCAGTTCATATTGGACATGATCTTCATTAGAAACCCTTAAAGAGTTAAGGGAAACCGCTAAACACTTGAAATCTGAGTTTGAGATGAAGGATTTTGGGAGAACACGATTATCAGTTTGGAACTTAAGCATCGTGTTGATAGACTCTTAGGCAGTTTGACAGGGTCAAAATTTCAATCACCCCTATGATCGTCTGTAATCTTGATCCTGAAAATGATCCTATTCGTCTGAAGGATGATGACGAAGATGTGCTAGAGGCAGAAGTGTCTTACTTGAGTACAATAGGCGCATTATTGTACTTAGCTAAATGCACAAGACCGGACATCTCATTTGCAATGAACTTGTTAGCTAGATATAGCTTTGCGCCAACGCGACGCCATTTGATTGGTGTAAAAGATATCTTTCAGTACTTGAGATGTACGATTGATATGGGCTTATTCTATCCCTATAGAGAGATGATGGATTCGGACCCGTCACATACCAGGAACACCGCCAACACTGGCCTGCGTCCTCTATCCTCATTCCAAAACGACATGTGCTTTGGAAGGTTTTGCTGATATTGGGTATCTCTCTGACCCATACAAAGGTCATTCCCAAACTGTTTAAGTGTTCTCCATGGGTAAAGACCGTGATATCTTGGAGGTCTACAGAACAGACCCTAATCGCTATATCTTCGAATCATGCAGAGATTATTGCTCTTCACGAAGTGGTTTGTGATTGTATATGGATTGGATCCATAGTTACGCATGTTCGAACAATTTTGGTTTGAAGTCTACCACATATGAGCCTACGAGCATATAGGATAATGCTGCTTGTTTTGAAGCAAGGCTACATCAATAGCGACCACACCAAGTATAATCAGCAACAACAAACTCTCCTCAAGATCAAATTGAACTAGGTTTGATCTGAGGACAGTATGACAGACTTGCTCACTAAGTCATTGCCTAAATTCCACTTTCGAGAAACATGTTGGTAGCATCGTTTGCTGAAGTTATCCGAACTCCAATGACCGTAGTCATTAGGGGGAGATGCAGACATCATGGGGAGGTGTATACATGTATGGTCTCGAAACGTGAATGGTGTGTTGTGCTCTTTTTCCCCTTCGACCGAGGTTATTTTTATCCCACTGGATTTTTGTTACTCGGCAAGGTTTTTAATGAGGCAACGAGAGGAGCACCACGTTTGGGCGACACAAGGGGGAGTGTTCAAGTAAATCCAGAATATTTGTCTGACCCAAACTCTATGTTACTTAACCTAGTGGTAACAGAGTTAGAATTAGAGATAATATTGAAGAATCTTGGAGATATCCAATCAATTATAATATTACGTTTCCTTGTAGAACTCTGATTCTATGCCTTGTAATCCTCTATATAAAAAGGCCCCTTTTATCAATGAAAATAAGACTCAATTCTCTCCCAATTTCAGTTTTCCTTAAACAGTATTAAGGTTCTTGAGTTTTTCTTTGTGTTTTGCTTTTTCTGTTTTCTATTTTAGAAAAAAAAAATTATGCATTTACGTAAACTAACCTTTTGATATATGACATCAATGTTTAGGATTTCCAGCATCACTACTACAAAAAGGGCATAAGGAGACATATTTTTTTGGAGAGAAATACGCTTCTGTGCCTTATTTCTTTCATTAAGGACATATTTTTGTATGTGTCAAATTATATGGTAGTCGCACAAAGGTAGTGGTAATTCGGAGTGCTAGCTGACATGAAATCAACCAACAGTGAGGATGAGGCACTAGCATTGGTTTCAGTTGAGGAGGTAAAGCAAACAACGAAGAGATGATGCGCTACATCTGCATTCTTTTCCCCCCAAAAAAAATGAAATTTATGTTAATTAACTTATATGCTTTAGGGGAAAATAGGTTTGACTGCCTCAACAAAGAAAGTGAAAGTGTCGATCTGGTACCAATCAGTTTTGAAGGGAGAATGCTCAGTTGTTGCTTTGCCGGAGATCCAATGAAGGGGTTGGATGATCTTAGCAGCACTCTTTGTGGCGTTGGATGGCTGCTACAAGCTTCAAGCATATCCGGGGGGACGGTGGTTGTGGTGGTACCATTTTGTCCGGGCTGGAGACAACCTTTCCTGGGTCTTTTTGGCTGGCGTGCTCTCTTTGGGGTTGGGATAGGGCCTTGGGCCTCATTGGGGGTGGGTTAGCTAGTTAAGGTTGGGTCTTACTTTTTAATTAAGGTTTTGTTAGCCTATTACTATGCTTTGTTTGTTTATATTTGAATGCTTACTTTATTAAGTGTGCAATAAATGTTTAATGAGTGGACATATTTTTATATACTACCGTGCTACCACCACAACTTCTTGTCTATCTATAGATGACAGTGGAATGGTATGTAATGGTCATTATGGCTTAAGTTTTATTATCAATTATATGATGATTTATTCAAAAAAAAAAATCCTTTTTCAACGTACATAGAGCGTATATATGTTCACACAAAGCGTCGCGAGAGAGACCATACACCACCAAACATTATCCTGTCCAGCGGCGCCCACGGGTAGCGCTGCTGCATTGTGCCTATGCTGGCTGTCGGACGGGTAATTCATCGCCCTGGGCTGTGGTCTGGAGAAAAGATGTTGGGCTCGTGGTTTGGCAGGATGGTTGGTGACGGATCTGGGCGGCATCTCTGGGCGTTGTTTTTCTCTGTAAATCAGACGAGGGAGTTTCGCAGCATTTGGGCAGGTCAGAGGCTTCCGAGACCGACGTGCTGTGTTAAGATAGTGGCGCTTCGAACAGTGGGACGCTGCATTGCTGCTTGTTTCGTGGCGGCTCGGCCCGAGGCTGCTTTGATCGAGGCGGTGTGGGCCACGGCGTCATGGGTCGTGGAGGCTATGGCAGTAGGTCGGGGTGGCAGCGTGGTTGAGCAGCGATGCACCAGAACGGTCTCATGGATCTACCGGGTGGATGGAGATGCATGGTTTGGATCGGGCCAATCCATCTGGGCCTTGGGTTCAGCATTTTGTCTTTTTGGGCTGCTCTTTCGGGTTTGCTAATTTTGGCTGGGTGTTTTTCCCCCAGCATCTCGTATGAATTTAGCTTAGGGGAGTGTATTGTATTTGGATTTGTGCAGACTTTTTTTAAATGACATACTTTTTTAAAAGCCTACAAATTCTTTAAAAAGTTGATAGACTGTTATGGATTTCTTAAAACCATTGATTTTAGCAACAGACTTTTATTGATTCATGAAAATCTATATACTTTATTATGAATGACTTCTACAGATTTCCTAGCATGTAAAATATATATATATATATATATATATAAATGCAGCCCAAACACAAAACAAGATAATAACTCGTTGTCTCTTCAATGCTCAAGTATCTTCTAATAGAAATTGACTCAAATGAATGATTGTTAGTCTGTCTAGCGAGTTTGTTCTCATTCCTAATCTCCCAACAACATAAATATACAATATAGATCACTTGATGTTTATGGTTAATTATTCTCATCAATTTTGTTTTCGCTGATGAACATATATTATAGGAATATTGGTCAATGTCTTGATCTATAATCAATCAATTGAAATTTAATTGTTCAACCTTTCTTTGAACCATAATATAAATTCAAATTCAAATTAATGAGAATAATTAATTAATAAGATAAAATTTAGTATGTCATAGCAACATTGTTCAAGGTCTTAGGGGTAGGCCACAATATTTGGGTGTTAGGATTTCATAAATCATTTTTATTGCTATTAGGGTCCGAAGTATCACAATTGAAAAAAAAAAAAAATCACATTCAACAGCTACAATGAACATGTTGGGTATCAAAAAACGTTGATATCATAAAAGTTTAGAGAAAAGACAAAAAATTAAGAAAGAGAGATGATGAAGAACCAACTTCTTCATGAGTAGAGAGAAGAACTTTGATAGACCTTTTTTTTTTTTAAGAGGAAACTTTGATAGACTTTTTCAAATCTTTGGTCTGGAGGCTGGAAAATTATTGGAGTTTGATATGTATAGTTAACACTACAAAGTCCATGATTATCCATGATTTTCTAATTCCATAAGTATGAATGATATTTTGAATACCTCTGTACTTTTATTCATTTTTTAAAGTTCTAATTGAATACCCCTAGATTTTGGTGGAATTCGTTAAGTCTTTAAAAATCCTAATTGAATACCTCAAGACTTTTATGGACTGTTGAAAGTCTATATCGAATACACCCAAACTTTTAAAATATTCCATAGATTTCTTTAAAAGTTCCACTAATTCCATATACAATACATCCCCCTTAGTCTTTTTTCAATAATTTCCTTGTTAGGAACCTAGGCACTTTTGTGCACTCTATGTAACTCTAGCGCCTCTAGAGTAGTACCGAAAGAGGATTCTCGCTATGTCTACGTACTTAATTGTCTAATGAGTGGGTCTATAGCAATGTACTATTGTGGGTACTACCACTAGCTTCTTGTCTACGGCAGAATGGTATGTACCGGTCTATTCTGACTTGTGATGCAATATATTGGCACCCGATTTGGGTTTGATTCAAAAAATATGTCCACACAAATCATATTCTTATGTTACGAAATATGAATACTAACTGAATGTGTGTGTTACAAACTCGCTACCTCACCCCGATTAAAAAAAAATCATTTTCTTATGTTTTCTTTCTTTCGTTCTTGCTTTTATCTATGAAAGATTGACGTATTATATTGAGTTTAATACAGTGTGAAGAATGGGTATTTTGTGGCACGACAACTGTCCACTCACATGCAGAAGGCCTCTTCCTCTACTTCTACTGTTGGCTGCAAGTCTGATCACTTTTGGACTAAACTCTGGAAGATACATGTGCCTCCTAAAATTAAAATGCATACTTGGAGGTTGATTAAGGGTATTCTACCTACTAAGGCGGCTCTGTCACAAAAAGTACACCTGCCCAACCTGAGATGCGCTCTCTGCAGAGATAGTATTGAAGACGTGAAGCACATATTCATCCACTGTAATGCTGCTGCTATCATTTGGCATCATAGCAATCTGAATCTTCCACTTATTGGACAACATGTCACTTCACTTTATGAATGGGTCAGGTATGCTTTTGATTCTCTCCCTGGACCTTCCCTTGAGCTATTCTTAGTTCTTCTATGGGCCATTTGGAAAGAACGAAACAACATTCTTTGGAAGAATGATTGTTTTAATCCAATTAATGTACTTGCATGGGCTACTACTTGGTTGGACTGTTGGAGGAGATAAAGAAGGTGCACCGAGATTGCTCACAGACCACAAACAGAAACAATACCGTTCGCAAACCGGCTACACGTTGTTGGACTGCTCCTTCTGTTGGGAGAGTTAAATTAAATGTGGACGGGGCCTACAATCTAGACAACAAGCTTGGCGGTGTGGGTATAGTACTCAGATCAGATTCAGGTCAGTTTCTCGCTGCATTTGCTAAACATTTTCCTTCTGCCTCTTCAGCTTTGCACATGGAGGGGGAAGCCTTACGTGCGGGGCTGTTGGTAGCTATTCATGAAGGCTAGTGGAAAGTGACTGTTTATCGCTGATTAATACTGTCAAAGAACAGGAGTGAGACTTTTCACACATAGGTCGGATAGTTGACGATTGTAAAAGATATGTTAACAACTGTTCTGATGTTGAGGTCCAACATGTTTACCGTGAAGCAAACGGTGTTGCTCATCCGTTGTACTTTGTTTCTACTGAACATGGGGCTGAGTCTCCCAGTTAGGCTGGTTCCAAACCCCATTTAAAAAAATAATAATAATAATAAAGTTCAATTTCAATCATAAAAAAAAAAAAAAAAAATTAAAATTAAAAAAAAAAAATGTTTCAGGGTATCACAAGTCACAACTTCCCTCCCTTTCTCTCTCATTCATACCCAGTTTTATTTGACAGTCTCATCTAGTCATCTCACATGCCCGTCCACCTGAAACAGTCATTCCTACTCAAGAATCAACGCCTTCCTCATTGCAACCACCACCCTCTCTCCTCATGATCAAGATTTTTGCTTCTCTGAGTCTCCGGAATCGATCCCGTTCCACGCTTTTCTTTGCGTCCGTTCTCTTCTCCGTCGTTAGCCAGCGTTCATGGATAGTGGGACTAAGGAGCAGTCGCATAAGGGTCATAGGGCCAGGCAGTCGGGTCCTAAGGCTAATAAGAAGCCTGAAACCTCAAGAATCGACCGGTGGCAAAACCACAGGGCATTTGCTTTTAACTCCACCGTCAAAGCCAAGCATCTGCAATACCGTGCCATTGAGAAAGAGCAGAACAGGCCTATGGCGAAGAACCAGCTCCATACGTTGTTGTGGTGCATGGACCTCCAAAGGTACGTATATCCGAAACCTTAAACCCTAAACCCTGAACAGTGATTTCTTACTATGGTTGATTCTAGGTTGGCAAGTCCTTGTTAATTGAGTCACTTGTAAAGCATTATACCAAGCTTGATTTGCCTGAGAAGGTTCGAGGCCCGATTACACCATTGTGTCAGGTTCCAAATGCCATCTTCCTCCTCTCGTACTTCTTATAATTGGCTTGATTTAGTGTTGTTTGATTGAGAGCTTGATTCATTGGATTTGGTAGGTAGTTACAGATTGTGGAGTGCCCGAATGACATCAATGGTATGATTATGCAGCAAAGTTTGCTGATTTTAGATAGATGGAAGCTATGGTTTTGAAATGGTGAGACTTTAGATAGTCTTGCTATTTTCTTCGTACTGATCATATTGTCTGCATTATGAAATGAAGGCCTTGGGATTTTGATGTTGTAATATTGTCAGTTTTGTCTGCTTTGCAGGAAACATTTGAATTCCTTAATATATTGAAAGTTCATGGCTTCCCAAAGGTTATGGGAGTTCTTACTCACCTTGATAAATTTCAAAGAAGCAAATAAATTAAGGAAAACAAAGCAGCATCTGAAGCACCGTTTCTGGACTGAAATATATGATGGTGCTAAACTGTTTTATTTATCTGGCCTGGTTCATGGGAAGTAAGTAGTGAAACTCTCCACATTGGATGTCATCGATTTAGTCACTAGCGAAGGTTAACTGTTATATATTACATTGGATAATGTTGTTGATTTTCTTCTTCCTCTTTCCCTCTTTTAGGTTTGTCAAAAGAGAAATTCACAATCTGGCACATTTCATATCTGTTATGAAGTTTCATCCTTTATCTTGGCAAACTGCTCATCCTTATGTTTGGTAGATCCTTTTGAAGATGTCACTCCTCCTGAAAATGTCCATATGAATAACAAATGTGATAGAAATGTCACACTCTATGGTTATCTGCGGGGTTGTAGCATGAAGAAAGGAACAAAGGTATGCTTTATAACATATTAAGCTCTTATATGTTTGCATTTTGTAATTATATGATAAGAAATATAAAACTTTCTTTGGAAGAGAAGATATGAACTTGAGTCTATCTAAGTTAATGTTGAAATGCTAAAGTACTAATACAGCTTTTTCTTGGCATAACTTTGACAAAGGATTTATTGGAGTTTCAAAATGATCAGTACATTGTGAACATGACCAGTGTTTGATGAACTTGTTTCTTACCTGTAATCAGTAACATGAAGCTTTGATCCTTTTAACAACTTGTTCTTTGTGGTGACTTTGAGTAGCATATCTTTCAATGAAATTCCCCTTATTTCCTTCTGACATGTTCTCTCCTGATAAACATGAATCATATTTGCAGTCTCTTTCTATTTCTGATGCACATCTGTCTATCAGATTCATATTGCAGGTGTTGGTGATTATAATGTTTCTGGTATGATAGCCATGACTGATCCTTGTCCTTTACCCTCAGCTGCCAGAAAGAAGGGACTGACAAGGAAAAACTGCTTTATGCACCCATGTCTGGAATTGGGAATCTTCTGTATGACAAAGATGCGGTCTATATTAACATAAATGACCACTTTGTCCAGTACTCACATGTTGGGGGCGGAAGCAACAGACATGGTTGCAATTTACATTTATTTACTTATAAATATATCACCAAGTGTTGCTCAAGTAGCTTTCATTTGATGACTACTTTTGTTCTTGTGTAGCAGGAAAGTGCGAAGATTTGGGTGTGAATTTGGTAAAATCCCTTCAGAGCACAAAATATTTGGTTGATGAAAAGCTAGAGCAGGGTTCCATTAATCTTTTTAACCGGAAGCCTAACTTATCGTTGGAAACTCAACGTGGTGGGAAGGATACTAGTGAATCTAGAGAACAGATTTGCATGATAGAGAACTCAGAGGATTATCAGTCTGGAGAAGCTACCAAAGCTGATGCTGCTGACATATATGTGCTGACCGATAGTGAATATAGTGGATCTGATGGAGAAAATTGTGATGCATCATATCATGATGCTACTCATAAAGATCAGTTGAAGAAATATGTTGACTTTCATAATGGAAGATCAAGGAGAAAAGTCATCTTTGGAAATGGCTTTGATGATAATGATATGAAGGTGCAAAAACTAGACCTTAGTATATCTGATGAGGAATATAAGTAGTTACAACTGTAGATATCCTTTGCGCTTTAACAGGTCTTATAATACTCATGGCTCTATACATTTTCAACATTATAGGACTCAAATGATGAGGCTGAAGTTGAGGGTGGGGATGAAGACGACGACAACGACAACGATGATGTAGATAATTGTGCATATAGTGTGGTTCAGAGTCTTCAGGTGAAGATGAGCAGGTTCATGGAACAGATGGTACAGTTATTCACGAATTTACAAGTTTGTTGTATGTAGTAATTATATTCTTATTTGAGAAAAATGTTTTATAATAAAAAGTATGTGATGTCAAAAGCCTAATGAACAGAGACAAAAATACAGAAAATCTAAGAAACTTTGTGTATATTGAAATTGTTAATCATCAGTTGTTTATGTAATCGAATGTGGCAATTGTTAAAACAGACTGCTTTTCTGTTAAGTGTCCATTCTGTCTCTGATTTTGTCTACTCATGCTAGATGACATGGGAAACATTGCAAAGTGGAAAGAGTCTTTGGCAGAAAGGACTTTCTTGAAACAAACCACTAACCTTATCCAACTTGTATATGGGAAATCTACATCAATGTGAACTTCTGTCAATGAAGAAAATGATAGTAGCGCCGATGAGGAAAGTGATGGAGAACACTTTCTAAAGCCAAAAGGAGAAGGAAACAAGGTTTGTTCTAGAGATTACATGCATATATGCTTCAAAATCTAAGAGCATTATTATGTATTGGGTTTGCAATTTTTTTTTTGTTTGTTTATTTCAGAAACAGAGAGGGGTAGAAGGTGGAAATCGGAATGTCGACGACTGTTCCAAGTATTATTCAAATTTCAATGACTGGAAAAGGAAAGAATGTGAAGAGAGTATTCGCAATCATTTTGTCACTGGTGATTGGTTGAAAGCTGCTCAAAGAAATGAAACCACTGAGGATAATGAAGATGAAGATGTTGTCTATGGTGACTTTGAAGATTTAGAAACTGGTGAGAAGCATACTAGGAATACAAGCAAGGAAAATGACTTGGCCAAAGAGGAGCGGAGGCTAAAAAAGCTTATTCTTCGTGTAAAGTTTAATGGTCAGTATCCTGCACCTGAAAGATCTATTTCTGGTATACTTTTGAAAATCAAAGAATATCATTTATGGATTGTTTCATCTTGCCTTTGTTACCTAATTTGATCTATGCATGATGAAACAGAGTCATATGCGAAGGAATTTGTTAATAAATATGGAGGCAATTGTGGCCGAGTTCAATCCAAAGAAAGTGATTATTTTGATGAGGTTAAGTTTCTTTTCGTGTTATTAAGATAGCTATGTACACCACAATGTAGTGGGAGCTAATGCCTGGTTCTTCCAGCTGAAGGAGGAGATTGAACTGCAGAAAGAGATGAACAAAGCTGAACTCAATGACATTGACGAGGATACCTGAATAGAGATAGATAGTTTTCGAACAGCGACTTACCTACAGTTGGAGGTTCATGATGTTCCTATGAGATGGTTAGATACCTTGATCCCTGCCATCCTATTCTAGTCGGAGGAATTGATCTTAGAGAACAAAATGTTGGATACATGCAGGTTTGTATGCCCGAAAAATACTTGATCTTTGTTGTTTCATCTCTAGACTAGCCCTTCACACGTGCTCTGCTTCATTTTTGAACCAATTTAGCTTGTACAAGAAGTTCAATTCTCTCTCTCATATACTTGAAAACTTTTGACCCTTAAGATGCCTAGTTCGATTTCTTTTAGACTAGGTTAAAACGGCATAGATGGCACAAGAAGGTTCTGAAGACTAGTGATCCTATCGTTGTTTCTATTGGGTGGAGACGATACCAAACAATACCAGTTTATGCCATTGAAGATCTCAATGGAAGGCATCACAGGCTTAAGTACACTCCAGAACATATGCACTGTCTTGCCATGTTTTTGGGCCCTCTTGCCCCTCCCAATACTGGTGTGGTTGCTTTCCAGAATTTTTCAAACAATCAGGTTTGACAATTTTGCTTTCCAGAATTTAGTTGTTTCCCTTCAATTCCATAACAGCTAGTAACGAACCTTAGGATTCATAGAGGGAAAGCTTCGAGTATGTTTCATTTAAGATACTTTGGTTTGTCAAACATGGCATTTAAGGCTCTCTTTGTTTTTGAAAAACCCTTCTGTAATATTCATGGTTTTAACATATGTCAGTTGTGTTAGATCTGAATAATAATTGGGAACAGAATGCAGAACATATGATGTCTAGGATTTAAACTTATCGAGAATATGCTTCCAACATTTGGTAGATTCACAAATAAGGAAAATTTGATATTTCAACAGATCAGTGTTCTGCAATGAGGGTAGTTGGATGGTTTCAGTGAGCTAGATTGTCCATATTCATGATGTTGAATAAACATCAATCAAAAAACGAAATCCCTGGAGGGAATCTAATGTCATACTATCAACCAATAAAATATCTACTCATAATCTAATGCATACATTTTGACATCAATTGTAATTTGTTGCTAAGCTCCTTTCTTTGGTTTTCCAGGCAGCATTTAGGATCGCAGCAACTGCTGTTGTGCTCGAGTTCAACCACGCATCAAAGATAGAGAAGAAAGTCAAAATGGTTGGCTATCCCCGCCAGATATTCAAGAAGACAGCACTAATAGGAGACATGTTCATGTCCAATCTTGAAATAGCTCGCTTTGAAGGTGGTGCTATACAAACTGTCAGTGGTATCCGGGGGCAGGTGAAGAAGGTATGTGTTGAGAATATAGAAAAATCCTATATCTGGTTGTCCAAACCTTTCATCTGAATATATATGACTTCACCCATTTCCACTTTATTTTGAGTTGGATGCTTCAACTTCAATATGAGCTCCTGCATCTGCTCCACTTGATGAGGATGTAATTGGATTCTTCAACTTCAATCTTATTTTCTGTTGAGTAATAGTCCGAGTAAGTCTTGAATGAGCCCCTCGAAAAGTTGATGCAAATAAACGGAGCTCCCGCATCTGCTCCACTTGATGAGGATGTAAAATCTTATGTTGGATATTTAAAGTAGCCTTGCATCTCAGATATAATATTCTTAACTTCTCCATTCATGGTCAAATTGGACAAGCATGTTTTCTCATATGACTTGTGATTCCAATGTAATTGAATTTTATTTATTGATGTGTATTGGCTGCAAAAGTAGAAATTGGTATCCAACAGAAAAAGATGGGAAGAAAACCAGAAGAAGTGCTTGCTAGGTGCACCTTTGAGGACAAAATTACGGGGAATGACATTGTTTTCCTTACTGGTTGGACACCAGTATAAGTTCCTCAGTTTTATAATCCCTTGACAACAGCCCTACAACCTCGCGATCAGGTCGATCTGGCAAGGGATGAAAACCACAGCTGAGCTGAGCAGAGAACACAATCTTCCTATTCCTGTTAATAAAGATTCACTTTACAAGGTAATTAGTGATGCATATAAGGCTTATTATTGCACTGGCACATGGTTTCTCACTTCCCTTTTTTTGGGTTGCTTGTTTCTTCAGCCAATTGAAAGGAAGCGGAGGAAGTTCAACCCATTGGTGATCTCTAAGTCATTGCAAACAGCTCTCCCATTTGTTTCAAAGTTTAAGAACACACCCAGGAGAAGAAGGCCATCTATTGAAAATAGAAGAGCTGTTGTCATGGAGCCTCGTGAACGAAGAGTTCATACTAGTGTTCAACAGCTTGGTTTGATTAGTAGTGACAAGGTATGCGCCTTTGGACAATAGTGTTTGAACCCCGTGTCTCAACTATCACAGCTTGACTTGTAGGCCAAGTTGAGATCGGAATTCAGGCTATCAGAACCCTTTTCATTTATGGTTAATTATTTTTGCTTAGTATGTGTTGGTACTTGGTTTCATAGACTCGATGAAAACCTTTTTCCCATTACTTTGTATTTGAAGTTTACTAATGCAGTCTGTTCTTTTACAGAGAAAGAAGCGCAGGGCTAAGGATGACAAGAAAAGAAGAGAGATTGAAGCACGCAAAGCTAAAACCGAGCAGTTGTTGAGAAAGCGCCAGAGAGAAGAACGCCGAGAGAGATTCCAAGTGCATGACAGACTGAGGAAGAAAATTAGGAGAAATGCAGAGGACTGAATTGCACTCATTGA
The DNA here is from genome assembly GCA_024704745.1 of Rosa lucieae. Lineage (NCBI taxonomy): Eukaryota > Viridiplantae > Streptophyta > Magnoliopsida > Rosales > Rosaceae > Rosa > Rosa lucieae. The sequence goes on along the minus strand of CM045493.1, from coordinate 25,315,166 downwards.
TATGATACTATAACCATGCTGATGGCTTTAAACAAAACTGCATTTTCTGTACGATGCTATTACGTATGAAATAACACTTGCTGAGACAATATTCATTCCTTAATTAGACCACCATATGGGTTGGAATTGGAATTTGGCCAAAATGACAACTTCCAACTCAGATTTCATATTACCATCGAAAAAAACTCAGCATTCAAATTTAAATTTGACAAAAAAAAAAAAAATTGATATCTCTGTTAGAACAGAGATGCCTCTAAGCAATCAAGCGAGATTTAGAGTTGAGGGTAGGGCATAACCAACCAACCACTAAGCTGTATCACAAGCCAATCTATGGACATGAATAACAAGATAATAAGAACAGAAAATATCGTGCCCTCTCATCCCTAATAATATACTTGGATCCTTACCAAAAGAGTTTAGTTTTTTTTTTTTTTTACTATTGTCTTCCCAATTCAACATTTCAATCCACTTTCCTTAACTCTATGTTTTAGGATTTAAAACTTCGATTTCGATAGAAATTTCGGTTCTTTGGATTTATTAAAATTTCGAGTGTTCATTGAATTTCTATACAAATCGGTCAATACATATTAGTACTTTTTTTTTAGGGGAATAAGAGAATTTCATTGATAATAAATATCAATCAAAATGACCGTAGGCTAGAGTAACCATATCACCAAAATAGTTTAATCATAGTGTCGAAGCCATAATCCTGCAAGACCAAAAACCACCCTAACAACTGGTACTCAATATAAATTTGAGAATGCGCACTTATTCAAATTTCAAAAGGCTAACTAACCAAAAGGAAATACAAACCAGAAGAGAATATTAACCAAAAAGGAAATAACTTTTTTAGCTTGAAAAAAAAATAGAAATAATAATTAAAAGGATGATTATACATTGTGAGATAGAGTTAACTGCGTGACCAAGTAGAGAAAGATCCTCACTCTGCACTTAACTCGCACAACTGCAAGGCAGTCGTTCTCAAAGATCATGTGCGGGACATCCAACTATTCCTCCATGTACAAGAAGCTCCTTTCAGCTCCTTTCGACCTCATTCCACCCACACTTTTTGATCTCGAAATCTTTGGCCTTAATATCTATGTTGCCACAGTCTCCTCCCACCACTCTTAATGAGTTCTTCATCTTTCGTATAGTTTGTATGAGTAGCTCACTAAGAGCGGTGAGAGGGGAAACACCATTGCAATGAGATTTGAGCCTCAGCAATTCAAATGTGCTTTACTTCTATTTAATACTATTATATGGTACAAATATTATATTTTAGACGGTTTAACATCAAAGGGGTGGTGGCGCAGTTGGCTAGCGCGTAGGTCTCATAGCTTAAGACAGTGAGTTATCCTGAGGTCGAGAGTTCGAGCCTCTCTCACCCCATTTTTCTTTTTCCAATCTGCTTCCTTTTTTTTTTTTTTTTTTTTTCCTAATTTTTGGACAAAAAAAAGGATTTATTCGATCAATTACTATCTAAGAGAAATAGATATTCATTGAGTAGATTTCAAGTTTTGGTTTCTCTTTGATGATTTAGATTAATATGGATTTCTTTTTTGATTCACCTGATATTATGAACTGATGAACAACACCAGAGTTTTACTCTGCGTGGTGTATAACGCAACACATATCTGGAGTTTCATTCGAATGACATGCTAGTTATTTTTTGGGAATAGATTGTTTTATATATCACAAATAGATTATTTCTTAAAAGATGAAGGTCTTTATCATTTTGTTGAATTCTCTACCTTTATCAAAATTTCAATTTTGATTTCACTACAATATATTTTTCTCGGTTGATATACTAACTGACACTTATTATAGAGTAAGCTTATGGGGGTAGATGAGAAAAGAAGTAAAAAATAGGTCACAACCTGAAGAGCCCTATTTTTTTTATTCGCCTAGAGCCCCGGAAATCTCATGACTGGCTCTGTCTAAATCAAATTAATTTACTAAATGTATTAACATATTAATATAACGCTATATATATATGACTTTTTTAGAAAATGAAAAGACGGGTATATGACTTTTACAAAAAGATGAAAAAGTAATGGTGCCGTGGTGGCCTTCATTCTTTTTTCTTTGTTTCTTTTAATTGGTTGCATGGCCCGTTTGAAGCCCTTTCGCATGTGAACCCAGGAAATGCATGTTCCCTCTAAAGCTTCAATTACAGAGTTCTGTAGCTGTCATGGGCTTGAATGCAAGAACAAAGAGCCATGGAAGCTTAATCAGAAAAGTTTGACTTTTGACTCTGATCTTCATCTTTCTATAAAATCTTGACTCTAGAGTATAAGAACACATGATCTTGTTGAAGTTAGGTTGATTTATTGTGAGTGCAAGTGTGGGCTGTTACTGAAGAAAATCAAAATTAATAAATCGTCAAAACAATCCCATTGACAAAGACTTGTGAATATATTACGTTCTAGGTGGGTGGCCAAAGGAATTGGTCCAAATAAATTGGTTGAAAACTTGAACCTAGTTCTACATCGATAAGATTCGTAATATCTAAGAGGAATGAAGAGCGATAAAAGATAAATCAAGGTTTATGAAAGTTTCTTTTTTTTTTAACCGATATGTTCTTAAATCACATAATGAACTATTTTCAAGGGTCTCAATAAAAAAATTAAATAATTTCACATATTCTCCAACACAATATAAGTTGACAAAAAATTAAATTATAGAATAGCCAAACATGACAAAATTAGAAATTGCCAACACACCATTTGAATGATGTGTGAGTTATGGATTAAGGCCGAAATTATGTGTATATATTTGTAGTGGGTGGTGGATTTTGGAGTAGGTACAAAATACTAAAATAACACATATTACTGTTCATTATTAAGATTAAATGGCTTCGTAATAGAACAACAAAGGGGTAAATAGTAAACCAATATGGACATTACTATTCATAAGGAGTTAGAGCTTTAGTATAGGTAGTTAAAAATTAGACCCCAGAGTTTGGTGCTTCAAAAAAAATAAGTCTTAGAGAGGATACAACGACATCTTCTTCCTTGGTATAAAAGAAGAGTACAAATAACCCAAAGCCTAATGAGCAAAAAAACATGAACGGGCACTACTCGGGAAGGAACCGTCACTGTCCTTTTAATGAAAAATTCTTCTATACACTGATGGTACAAGTGAACCAACAAATCCAGCATATATTAACTATTTATATTTACAAGCAATCTTTTTTCTTATAATCAAAAAATGTATTTGATGTTATCCAACCGTTCATTTTTGTTTGTATAAATACACGTCAGTACATTAAATATTTTGCAAAGAAGCCCACGTACGTGGAGAGTTTATCTCCACCCTTCTCTTTTTCTCGGTCTCCTAGTGGTATTTGTTTTTCAACGCATGGTAAAATAGCACTTTTGGGTGTGGTTTGGGGGGAATTTTTCTGTTGCGATTCAACTAAGACTAAAATTTGTTAGGTGCATTGGAACCTTAAAATCACTTTAGATCAGCAAGTTGACACTACATTTCACTTTACCTCATCTTCAAACACTTATAATATTATACTTTTATTTACTTGCATTTGCAGTGTTAGATCTTCGTTGTGAACGTTCATCATATATGCCAATATTTTTGCTAATTATGAGGAAAAGTCTTCATTATATTAATGTATAAATACACTGATGATAACTTAGACCATTATAGTAGTAACCCAGTATGTTGTAGACTTGTAGTCATAGACACCCTCCCTAATTTACCGCTATAAAGAGTTGATCTACAATTACTATACATCGAGCTACATCAACAAGCAAACTTGAGCTATTTGATGGGAAAACAAAATGGTGGAGATAGTCAATAGCTTCTTAAGTCAAGTAACTAGTGTGTAAACTCAGATTGTTTTGTTACAAACACAATTAATATAAAGTAATATACAACCCTATCACACATGATTACTAGTCAGAGGATGCTATAGTAAGTTGTGATATATTTGTTACTTAAACTGAAAGACATTTCAAAACATTAAAGATATGATATTGAGTGAGAAACTGGTATAATGACCTTAAAATTGAATAAATGAACTGATAAAGAAGTCATCTCCCTCTCCATCATACCCTCCCCTAAATTTAGAAAGCTATAAATAGCTGCAACTACTACCCTTTTAAAGCCAAGATGACCTGAAACTTTCATGAAAATTGAAATGCAGTCAAGTGAGTATATTCACCTCCAGGGGACAACTCAAACATTAACTAAAAAAAAGACTGAAAAAAAAAATCCCTGAATTTAAGGTTTATGACAAACTTTGCAAACTTTGCACAGTTCCCAGTTGCAATGATTGATGAGCTCTGAATCACAAGAATATTCACCACCAACAATATTGGAAAAATCTTGAAATTCAAGGACAGTAGCCCTTCTTTTCTGGGGTCCTCTTCACTCTCACTGTCTCACAAATAAGGGTAAGTAGGGTTAGGGTAATTAAGCCAGTCTCTGAACTGGGATTTTATTTTCACCATTGAAGGGAAGGAAGGAGCTTAGGATCCTCGCATCGGGGACCCATGGCTCCCAATGATCACAACGTGGCCACCAGCAGGGACACTGTGTCAGGGGCCCTACAAGACAGAGATCAATTAGTTTTCTCATGGAAACCCAGATGGGAGAGCATTAAGGCAAAGGCTAATAAACTAGTAGAATGGAATCAGAGAATCAGCGCTCCTTGAATCTAGAGGAGGAGGAGAGCAAAATAAGTCAACTATTTCAACTAGTGGTCTTACCCCAGATCTTGGTTTTGGAGACACAAAGAGTGGAAACACAGAGAGTCAAATGGCCCGTGTCGATGATGAACTTAATTGGTACATTTTGTTGTGGGTTTTTTAGGGTATTGCTAGTAGGGAAATCAAAAGCTGTCACAACGTCATAATGGGGATTTTTTTTTGTCTGGTGTAATGTCACTACACAAAAATAATTGTATTAGTTCTATAACGATTGATTGTTGTTGTAAGAGGATGACTTTTTACTGATTAGCATACAATTTGAATTAGTTCTCTTGATGTTACACTTTTTGGAAAAAATTAAAATAAAAGACTTGATGTTTAGTGGATTGTCATTCATATGATATTTGGTACACACTAGATAAACTAGTGGAATGAATGGACATTCATATTATCCTTTCGAAAGTTGGACATTCATATTCTCCTAATCCGAAACTAAGATAATATATATTGTCGAATTAGAGATGAAAATTCCCATTTCAAAAAACATGATCATTTTTATTACTTGTTTAAATATATCTTATTCAAAATTCAGACATCTTAAATTCTCAATTTCAAACCGAAACTTATAAGATCACAAACACTAAAATTCAATCTACGATATTTAGTATCAATCAGTATTATATAGTTTTAGCTAAAATGCTGCCTCTGACATTTAGACACTAGACCTTAAGACCTAGTGCCCCGACCCCTATACCCCAAATCTCAAAGACTCAAACACTAGACCTTGCTCTTTGAACTTGAGCCCACTGAATTCCAAGGCTCGAAACCCTGAGCCTTGAATCCCTAACTCCACATTTTATCCGGATAACCCAAATTTTGGAACTTGAATCCAAGCCTTGAACTAGAGATCATAGACCTCACGTTCCAAACTCCATAAATGACATTGATCCAAAAATGAGATAAAATGATTTTGTTATTTTAATCTTCAACAATTTTAATTCTTGATTAACATTACAAAACCTATAAGTCAATTTCAACATTCTTGCCAAGAAAAAAAAAAACCACTAGGGCAATGTTATTCTCACTATTAGGTCTTGATGTGTAACCTTTGTATGAGGGACCAAAACAATGTACTCAAAGCTGATTTAAATTTGCTCACCACCAATACTTTGGTGGTGATACCATCACTCAATAAAAAATCACCATGTGTTATAAAACATAATTAAAGTGAATCATGATGATTTATTAAAAAAAATATTTTAAGTATAAAATCAATTATATATGACGTGACAAGTTTTAATAGGTGGTGATATCACTAAAAAATAAAAGTGGTGAGCAAATTTGAATCTACTCAAAGCTAGCATATCTTACATCTTTACCATTAACAAAAAAAAAAAAAGATGAGGATCATATGATTTCTGATAACCTTCATCACCTTTCAAAGGACAAACTTGTATTATCATAAAAATAGACCAATTTGATTGTACATTTGTACTTATTGACCCTCTGAAGTCTGAAGTCATCGTCTGAACACAATTTAATGAAAAGTCATAATTTCAGGAATCAAATTAGACTAACAAACAATGCTGCCTAATTATATAACTAATCACTCAACAGATTTAGACTAACAAACAATGCTGCCTAATTATATAACTAATCACTCAACAGATTAAGAAGACAGTGAAGCACAAAGGGGCCTGTTAAACCGCGTAATTAGAGACAGAACTGAAAGCCTTCCCACCCTCTCTCCCTCCTCCTCTACTTCTTGGACAGGACTTTCACCATGTGACCGACCTCATCTCATCTCCTTGCTATTAAAGTCTTCCTTACTTCACTCTCTCTTCTCACTTAGCCATGCCCTATATATAATTCCCATACTTGCTTTCACTTCTGCTCTCTCTCTCTCTCTCTCTCTCTCTGTGTATATATAATCCTGGATCCAAATCCAACCCAAGATCTCTGAATCCCCCAGAGACCTTGATTTCAGCAAAGAAATGGCTCCACTCATGTACTTCAAGTTCAGAAAGGTACTTTTGCTAGTTTCTCTTGTTGTGTTCCTCTTTTCTTCTACTCTGCTCCTTTGTGCCGCAGAAGAAGATGAGAAACTGCCTCGAATTCAGAGCTCATCACAGTTTTTGGCTTCAAGGAAAATGTTGGAATTAGATGAAGAAGTCCAGCCTAAGAAGATCAAGACCAAAACCACCACCTCAACTCCCCAATCCTCCAAAAACCAAACCAAGCTTATCAAACCCACTTCATCATCCTCCAAAAACCAAACCAAGCTGCTCAAGCCACTTAAACCCAACCTATCATCCAAGAACCAGACCAAGCTCATCAAACCAAGCACCAATCCAACCAAGTCATCATCGTCATCACCACCCAGTATCAAGATTGGCCTCAAGAAGCTCAATTCCACTTCCAAACCCTCAAACTCCCCCAAACCGACTTCACTATCATCCAAGAAGACCTCAGATCTAGCCAAACTAACCTCCCCCAAGAACAAAACAACCAAACCCACCACCACAAAACAACCTCAAACTCCCAAACCAATCCAAAAAACACAGAAAACCCCCACCCACAAAAACCCACCAAGAAACCAATCCAACCCAGCTGGATCGAACAAGAAGACGACACCGACTTCGTCTCCGACTTCACAGACTTACCCGGCCAATTCCAACAGACTCTGATCCCAGACCTGGAGAAAATCTCAACCACATCAAAAATCTACCTCACCCAAGCCAACAAGCAAATGACCACCAGGTTCAAACCACTCGTCGGAAACAAATACGCCCCCACCATCGCTTCCATAGTCTCCTGCGCATTCCTACTTATCCCATTGCTCCTAGTCTCTCTCCTCTTCAACAGAATCAAAGCCTACTTTTCCCTCCAAAAGCTCCTCATCTTCATCCAAGTCTACCTCTCCATCTACTTCTCAATCCTCTGCCTCTCTTCCTTGGTCACTGGCCTCGAGCCCCTCAAGTTTTTCTACGCTACTTCGCAGTCCACCTACATCTGCCTCCAGGTGCTGCAGACTCTCGGCTACGTGCTCTATCTCCTCCTCCTCATCATGTACTTGATCCTGGTTTTCTCGACCGACTCCGGGCTGGGCTCGAAGATGTTGGGCCTGGCCCAGACTTTTCTCGGGTTCGCGGTCGGGCTGCATTACTACATGTCGGTGTTTCACAGGGCGGTGCTGCGGCAGCCGCCGAAGACTAATTGGAAGGTGCACGGGATATACGCCGTGTGTTACCTTGTGATTTGTCTGTTTGCCACGGCGGAGAGGAGGAAGAAGGCTTACTTGGAAGAAGGTGGTGAAGAGGGCAAGAAGAACTAAATTTTTTGTTGGTCCAAATAGTACCATTTTAGAGTCCCCTTTGGTCTAAAACCAATCAAATTCTTGATATACGAAAGCCAAAAAATAATAATTGTCCTTTTTTTCTTGTAATTTTAGCACTTTTTTTTTTTAAGTAGGAAGAATTTATTCTAAGTGGGCATGTAATTAATAATACCATTTGGGCAAGCAAGTGCATCCACATGGTGTTATGAAATATGATATAGAATATATGCAAGTGGAATTAATGTCTACCATTTTATCAATAAGGTTCTCTTTTTGTTAAGGGTTTTAGTTTTTATTTTTAAATTAAGATATAACTATAGGGCCCAACATGTTTAAGAGTATTTTTAGCAATGTTAGCTATTTTTGAGTTAAATTTTAGCTAAACTAGCTAAAAAGTCATTTTGGCTAGCAATTTTAGAAATAAGTCTGCATTAGTGCTCTCTATTCTAGCTAGTTTTGAATTTATATTATTTTTAAATGAAGATTAAATAGTTTAAATATATTTATATATTAAATAAATAACTCAATAGGAATGTTTTAAATTATAGAGAGTCTCATCTCGCTCCCTATATTGAGGAGCGAGATAGCTAAAAGTTATAATAGAAAGTCACTTAGGAGTCTGATGCAGCAGCTAAAATATATAAAAAGCTAAACATACTCTCCAAAATAGCTAAGGAACAAAAATAGAGAGTCTGTTAAAGATGTTCTAATGAACCTCCAATAGAGTAGCTCACAGTTTTGTAAGTCATGGTTTTGATGCTAATATCCATAATGAATGGTTCTCAAACGCTTCAACGTTTGTTCCAGATGCCCTTATTTATGATTGTAATCATACGTTTCAATAATAAAAATTCTTTTTTTCTTAAAACAAAAAAACCACACATATCAGACCCAATAAAAAACTATATCACACATAGGAGTAGAGTAGAGTGAGGAACACCTTAAGAACAACTTGTCAAATTGTACAAAACAATCGGTAGTAAAATTAATTTTTTTTAAGATTTGTTTAAAATTATGACGTCGAAAATATAGTTTTTTATGTCTTCAATGAAAAGCTATGTCTTCAATGACAGATATGAGGGTTCGTACTACACCATCGAGTTTGTAGATAATTATGGAAAAATACAAATGGTTGAACTAGATTTTGATCTAACAAGAAAATAAACATGGATGCTTCTCTTTTTTTTTTTTTTTTTTTCTTTCATTTTAATTGGTGCAATTTTCAATGTGAGCTCAGAAGGGCTAGATTTGGATTTTCCAGTGCATGGAGTTTCTGGTATTCTCTACAGAAACTGGGGAATATTGTCGATGACTGTAACAACATATTTATGAAGGAGATCGAGGAATGTAGAAGAAGCAAAAGGCTGAGCTGATGTTATTAATGTCAATTCTGTGAAATGCTCCACCGACTGGTAATTGAAGTGAAGCTGGTGTCGGTGGCCTAATGTGCAACCGACATTTTTGCTGCGGTCATAATATAAGCTCTTTGCAGCAGTCGTTTTCGTCAGCCATTTTCAGGGTTTCGATCCAGTTGCTTTACATCGATGGGGGTAATACTAAAGTGAACTCCCAACTACTATACTTCTCTGCCCCACACCATATTAATAATAACATGTGCGTAAGCAAAGCTAGCTAGCTCTTCCTTCACTTGCTGGATCTGAAATGGAGATCGGTGAAACCCACACAATGTAAAACGATCGACGGGGAAACGGTTTACATGAAGCTGCACCAAGATATTGTGTGAAGATTGATGAGGTAATGATGTATACTTGCTTAGAAGAATAGAAGATATGGCATTGAAGAAATTCACTGTTCAAAACTATAATTTTTCGAGTTCAGTCAATTTAACTGTTAATCTAACCGTTGAAAAAACTTGAGATTAATAATTATGCAAAACGGATGTCAACACTAAGTAGTGGATTTTTCAGAATGCATTAGCTTGAGCAAAAGAAATGGGCGAGCATGTTTTGAAAAGTGTGTGAATTCTAAAAAGAGTCTCTATTAATGTTAAAGAAGGTTTTATACTTCAATTTCGATTTTGTGGTTCGTTAACGTTATATCAGGTTAGTTGATGCACAAAATTGTTACAGTTTTGAAAAAGTACAAATTGCAATGCGTTAAAATTAGAAAAATGTGAGTATCATAAACATACATAAGACCCTAAAAGAAACGTAAAGTTGACCCATAAAATACATAAGATAGTGAAATTAATTTGCCCTAGAAAATACAAGTCAAGAAAAGAAAGAACTAAATCTATGAAAAGGGTATTGAAGACAGAAATGAAAACCATTGTTTTGGTGTGTTGGAGAGAGCATTGGTGATATGAGCACACTGCACACGAGTAAAATAGGTTATCCGAGCATTGTTTTGGGTGAACTCATCAACCACCTCGTTACTTGATTTGGGCCTGGGCATCCACTTTGCTCATTCTCCTTGATTTTGAAGTCTTACCTTTTTGTTATAAGAACGCCTGATATACGTTCGAAAGGCATATATAAGATAATGATGGTGCTTAAGATTTTAGCCAAGAAAGGCTAAGCTAGGGTTGATGATTAATCCAAACTGATACATAGATGCATGAATCCATGATGAGCAAATATTTTTTTTTTTTTTTTGGTGAACAATGACGAGCAAAGTTGTCTAATGTCTGTGCTGGGTCCCCTCGGCCATTCGGCTTTGTTGGAAACAAATCCCCGATTAGCAGATCCTAAAGTTGAGTTAGTTTACTGTTCTTTTGGACCATTATTAACCTTTTCCGCATAACTGGGGAGAGTGATACTTTTCAGTTTAAAATTCATTTGTTTTTAATGATGGTACAAAACAAACTACAACCTAAAACCATTTGATACATCTAAATTCTATTGTCATAGCAGAAAGAGGAAGAGAATGATTCCAAGCGAAGAGCACTTTATTTGGGATCATTCTCAAATAGCAGTAACTGGATCTTCTAGCTAGCTCTCGATGAAGGAAGAGAATCATCCCAAGCTGAGTAGTCATGTACCAGCGACTACATCTGCAATTTTGCCAACTAAATCAAAGTTGCTTTTATTGGCACTGAAAGGTTAACAGGTGCACGACAATTCCACATCGCCTGAGAGAGGGAAGGTGTAGTGCTTTACATGTGCAAATTCATTTTTGTATGGCGAGATATGTTTTGGCAGGGGTCATCATTTGGCCATTTGGTCCTAAGTCCGTCCGACCCGTGGGGGCCGAAACCCTACCCGATCCCTGCATTTAAGGCGGGCCAGCCCTATCATTTCTAAAAAGAAAAATTTTAAGAACAGTACATGAAGTATAGGCCGTTCTGAAGTTCGGTGGATTTGATTTTAAAGAATTAACTTTGGTACATGACGTTACAATCCCGACCCAAAATCAGTGTATGTCGTTAAGGCCCCCGTTAGTCAATCTAATTTTAGTCAAATTTGTAAGGGCAAATTCGTCTCTTCATGAATTAACAAAAAAAATTGAAGAAGAAGAAGAGAAGGAGAAGGAGAAGGAAGACGAAGAAGAAGAAGGAGGAAGAAGGAGAAAAAGAAGAGGGAAGAAGGAGGAGAAGAAGAAAATCATATTTGGGTACCCAGATTTTGGGTGTCCAGATCAAATCGGGGAGGGAGGGAGGGAGGAAGAATGAAGAAGAAGAGAGGAGAAGAAGAAGAAGAAGGAGAAGGAGAAGAAAATTAGATTTGGTGTCCAAATAAAACTTGATATCGGAGAGGGAGGGAGGGAGGGAGGAAGGGAGGAAGATGAAGGAGGAGGAGGAGAAGGAAGAAGGAAGAAGAATAAGGAGGAGGAAAAAATCAAATAATCTGGGTATCCAAATCAAATCGGGAGAGGGAAACATAGAAGAGAGGAGAAAAAGGGAAGAAGAAGAAAGATACCAGAAAGGGCCAGTGAGGAGGAATAAGAAGAAAGAGAAGAAGAAGGAGAAAAAGAGGAGAAGGAAGATACCTGGGGTCCGAGAGAGGAGAGGAGGAGAGAGAGAGAGAAGAAATGAGGAGGAATAATAACTGGCAATCATCGGGGGAAGAAAAATAAAAAGAAGGAGAAGAAAAGGAGAAAACCTAAGGTCAGAAGAGAGAAGGAGAAGAAAAGAGGAAGAGAAAAGGAAGAGATACCTAGAAATGAGGTGTCAGGAGAGAGAGAGAGAGAGAGAGAGAGATGAGAGAGAGAGAGAGAGAGAGAGAGAGAGAGAGAGAGAGATGGTGAAAACCCAAATTACCCTTTGAAAATTGAATAATTTCATAGGTTTAACGGGGCCTTAACGACAGTCATGTACTAAAGTGGTCGGGATTGTAACGTCATGTACCAAAGTTAATTCTTTGAAACAAATACACCGAACTTCGGAACGGCCTATACTTCATGTACTGTTCTTAAAATTTTCCTTTTGAAAGATAGGGTAGGGATGAGCCATGAAAATGAATCCCGGCCAGTTTGAACCCTTTAGGGCCAAGTCCGCCTGAATAAACCCTAATAATTTTCTATTTTTTAATTATGTTTTTTTTTCTATAATATGCAATTTATCTCTTTCTTTGCAATCGATTTTGTAAGTTTTGTTTTCTTTAATTTTTATTTTCTTTGTTACACAATAATTAATATTGGGAGATTTAGAGAGATTAGTTAATTGAATATAACCAACTTAACTAATATTAATAAATGTTATAAGTTAATTGATGACAACTAGATTTCACATAAACTAGTCGTCTAGGGAGAACTTTTCGAAACTAGGATTTGCCGCCTTTGTTTCTAGGGTTTTCTGCAATGCCGATCTTCGGCTTTAGGTAGGTGCTTAACACCTTGCCTTCACACCATGAATTGTTTGGTTTGGAATTGCCAAGGTATTGTGAACAGAGGAACTCATCATGCCCTCAAGTTATTGATTCAGAAGCACAAGTTGTGCTTGGTATTTCTTAGTGAAACCCATTGTACCAACAAGCAACATAAGACACTCCTTCGATCGGTGGGACTTCCTCACATCGCTTATTTTGATCGGCTGGATAGAGCAAGAGGTCTGGCATTGATGTGGGATGATTCGATCTCTGTCCAGGTGAGAGATGTGAACAGGTATTTCATTGATGCGATGGTGAAAGGGCCAAACAACGTGGAATGGCGTTTCACCGGCTTTTATGGGCATCCGGAGACTGGTCAAAGCCATGTCTCTTGGGATTTGCTGCAATCTTTGGCCCGAAATCTGGAGGAGAAATGGGTTGTGGCTGGAGATTTTAACGAGATCCTGGAACTGCGGGAAAAGTCAAGCGGTCGACTTCAGAGTCAAGGCCATATGAAAGTGTTCCGGCAAGCTTTGTCGGACTGTAATTTGAAGGATATGGGAGTTGCAAGTGATATCTACACATGGAGCAATCTCGGCACCAAAGAGCGTTTGGACAGAAGCACTTGTTCACCAGCATGGGGAACAGGGTTTGGTTTCTCTAGGGCAGTAAACTTGCATCCTAGTCGTTCTGATCATGTCCCCATTCTGTTGGAGGTGCGTCATGAGCAACTGCAGCTGGAGAGGCGGTTCCATTTTGAGGAAATGTGGTGTGCTCATGAAGGGTTTACACAAAAGGTGGAGGAAGTATGGAGTGAGCCTTATAATGGGAATCCTATGCTTCAGTTATGTCGGAAAATAAGAAGAGTTGGTAACCATTTGTTGACTTGGGATCGTACTGTTTTCCAAGCCGAAGGGAGGAGGTGGAGGTAGTTCGTTCACAGCTTAACACCCTATTAGAGAAGCCCTTTGATCAAGATGACCAGGAAGCTAAACAGCAACTCTCCAGAAGATTAAATGAATTGATGTCGATAGATGAGACTTACTGGCGTCAACGATCACGTGTAATATGGCTCAAAGATGGCGATAGGAATTCCAAATTTTTCCATAAGAGAGCCTCTAATCGACTACAAAAAAAAAAAAATCAAGGGTCTCTTTGATGAAAATGGTGTTTGGCAGGCCTCACAGAATGAGATTGATAAAGTTGTTTTGGATTATTTCCAATCTATTTTTAGTTCTCAGCCTTCAGACTTGGAAGCTCAGGAGATGGTACTACAAACCATTGCGCCAAGGGTCACAGATTCAATGAATGGGTCCTTATTGGCTCCGTATAGTATGGAGGAGATTCGGGAAGCTTTTTTTCAAATGCACCCTTTCAAAGCTCCGAGGCCTGATAGTATGTCTCCTTTCTTTTTTCAGAAATATTGGGATTTGGTGGGCCATGAAGTGAGTAATGCTGGTTGACTAACTTGGATATGCCCCCGGATTTGAACTTCACTCATGTGATTTTGATTCCAAAATTTAAGGAAGTGGTGAGTATGTCACACTTGAGACCCATAGCTTTGTGCAATGTCATTTATAAGATTGCATCAAAAGTTGTTGCTAACAGGTTGAAGAGCTTTCTACCAGCTCTTATTTCACCTCAACAGAGTGCTTTTGTACCAGATCACCTAATCTCTGATAATACACTTGTGGCTTCAGAGGTTGCTCACTACATGCATAAATTGAAACGGGGTCAGGAGGGCTTTTTGGCTCTTAAGTTGGACATTAGCAAAGCCTATGATATGCTGGAATGGAGTTTTCTGCGGAAAATTATGCTCATCAGTGGGTGGAACTGATTAAGTTTTTTCTATCCACAGTACGTTATTCCTTTCTCATTAATGGCAATGCCAAAGGTTTCATTGCTCCACAGCGGGGTCTGAGGCAAGGTGACCTATCTCACCCTACTTATTCCTGCTTTGTGTTGAAGGTTTGTCGACTCTTATTTCTCATGCTATTTCTAGTGGTCAATGTCAGGGATTACGCATTTGTGATGGGGCTCCTGTTATTAGTCACTTGCTCTTTGCTGATGATAGCATGTTATATTCTTATGCTAGCCCTTAAGATTGTTATCTTATTCTTCAGTTACTTAATATTTATGAGAAAGTGTCGGGGCAGCAAGTTAATTTGCAGAAGAGTAATGCGGTGTTCAATGGTACTGTGCTACCCCACTTGCGAGAAAGTATGGCGAACATTTTGGGAGTTCAGGTGGTAGACAAGCATGAGAAATACCTAGGTATCCCAACTTTAGTAGGTCGGTCCAGGACAGATACATTTGCCTATATTAAAGACAACTTGTCCAAGAAACTGACAGGATGGAGGTCTAAATTATTAAGCAGTAGTGCTGGTAAAGAGATCTTAATCAAGGTTGTAGCTCAGGCTATGCCACTGTATACGATGAATTGTTATCTGCAACCTCAGTCTCTTATTCAGGAGCTTCACCAATTATGTGCTCAGTTTTGGTGGGGTAGTATGAAGGAGAAGAGGTCTATGCATTGGCGTGCTTGGGATGATTTATGTAAACCCAAAAGCATGGGAGGTATGGGTTTAGACATTTATTTGCTTTTAATCTTGCCATGCTGGCAAAGCAAGGGTGGATGTTAATCCAAAACCAAGATTCTTTAATTGGCCGACTTTTCAAAGCTTCGTATTTTCCCCACAGTAATTTTTGGAAAGCTACTTTGGGGATGCAACCCTCTTCTGCTTGGAGGAGTATCGTGCAAGGTAGAGATATTCTACGGGCAGGCATCCGGAGACATATTGGCAATAGGACGACCACTAATATATGGGTAGATCCTTGGCTAATGGGGGAGGACTTGAGTTTGTATAGGTCAGATCAAGCTGTTATGGTTGCGGATCTTTTTCTTGCTCTAAGGGTGTGGGACACTACTCTTTTATCTAATTTATTCCCTGCACATGTTGTTCAGAATAGGGCTAGGCACGGTCCCAGACCGGCACTATATTTACAGGGACTGGGACCGAACCTGACATATTCGGGCGGGGCCCAAAACGTGATATCCATACTCTGGGACTGGAGTACACCCGAACAGAAAATTTTCGGGTCAGGTTTCCAGGCTTTCGGGCCTAAACACGCCATAGAAAAGAGAGGACGAGGAGGAGACTCAGTGCCTCAGTCCGACGGAGACCATGGTCAGATTGCAATTAGAAGTGGAAGGAGACCATGGTTGAGAGAAGAAGCGAGACAGAGAGGACGAGGAGGAGACCTCAGTGTTTCGGACCTTGACACCGACACCACCACCTCCGCAAGCCCGATCTATCAGATCCAGCCTTTATCACTCCTCATTTCTTATTAGATCTATCGAGGGATGCTTAAGGATGCTTGGATAGAGGAGATTCGGAGAGATTGGTTTTAGAACTAATGAAGGCTGGAATTGGGTTTTGATGAAGGCTGGGATTGGGGTCACTAGGATTTGATCGTAGAAGTTGATTTCGTGGCCGGAGGCATTGTAGAGGTGATTGTGGTGGACGGTGAGGTAGGTGAGGGATCTTTGGATCTGGGTTGAAGAAGATGAAGGGTTTGAATTGGTTTTCCGGTGAAATATTTGATCTTTGTTTTTGGTTTTCATCAGTAAAAATGGACGGACTGAGAAAAGGGAATAATGAGAGAGAGAGAGAGAGAGAGAGAGACCTAAGAAGGTGAGAACACATAGAAGACCCCATAAAAAAAAATGAATAAGACTGGCCGGTTCAGATTGGTTTAGGTCGGTTTTTCAGTTGTTTTTGCCCACCCCTAGTTCAGAAGATACAGGCAATCCCACTTAGCCCTCTGAACCATTCAGACAAATGGATTTGGGATGCGGACCGAAAAGGCAGATTTACAGTGAAGTCTGCTTATCATATTGCTAGGTGTAGGATTCTTGAAGAAGAGACTTCTAATCCTAACCCTAGTTCAGCTCTTTTGAAACAATTATGGAATGCCCCTGTGCTTGGTAATGTGAAGGTTTGTGCTTGGAAGGCAACCTCTAATATTCTTCCTACACGAAGCAGGCTTAGTGAAAGAGGTATTGATATTGATACCCAATGTCCGTTTTGTAAGGAAGAAGTTGAGTTGAGTCCCCTATTCATGCCCTACGAGATTGTCCCCATGCAGTTAGTATGCTCCAGGTAGCTCATATTCCTAATCTTTCAGGTGCCTCTTGTGTTGCGGACTAGTTAGTGTCCATTTATGCACAGTCCCCTGCAAATTTTGCTCCTTTATTTTTGACCATTTGGGCTACTTGGCGTAATAGAAACTCCCGGATTTGGAATGAGGAGTGCAAGTTGGCTACTGATATTGTGCCAATAACGATGGGTTGGTGGGAAGATTACAAAGTTGCTCGCACTCCCTCACTGTTTGTTAATAGATCAAGGTTCTTAACCCAATGGAAAAACCCGCTATTGGTCTTATTAAATTGAATGTTGATGTGGTATTTTGTTTGGATTCGGGTATCACAGGATTGGGAGGTGTGTTCAAGAACCATGAAGGAGTTGTTTTGGGGGGCTTTCGACACACAGTAATGGTATCTAGTTCTGCTCATCATGCGGAGTTGTTGGCTCTGCTTCGAGGAGTGCAGTTGGCTATTGATCTGAATTTCACACCGGTGATAGTGGAAACAGATTGTATGGATTTGGTTCATGCTATCTCTGGCTCATCCCTTCATCAATCAGAGTTGGGGTTCTTAATTGATGACCTGAGAAACATGTTGCATGATGCTTTAGATGCTAAAGTGGTGTTTGGTAGTAGGCTGGTTAATCTAGTTGCGCATACTTTGGCTCAGGAGGCCAAAGCTGGTTAGTTTGGTATTGATTTCTTTACCAACATTCCTCCAAGTGTGGAGGCTCTCATACGTTCTTATTGTAATGATGCTTCATCAATGAATTAGTCTTTCATTTCCTTAAAAAAAAAATTATAAATAAAAGTTATAAGTTAATTCCTATATATATATATATATATATATATTAAATATGATCAACAAAAAACAATAAGTCTTGTATTACCTATATAACCAATGAGCCACATTTTGAGAAAAAAAAAATTTGTTAAACAAAATAAGGCCCATTTCGGCTCTATTTGGCCCTATTTGGAAGGTTGGTCCGATCCGCCTCTAGCGGATTGAGCTTTTCGGGCGGGTAAGGGTTAGCATATTTAAGCCCCGGCCTGACCCTAAATTTTATTGACTTTGACTGGGCCCGGCCCTAAGCCCTAAAATTTAAGGTAGGGCCGGCCCTAACTCGGCCCATAATGACCCCTATGTTTTGGAATATAAACCTAAGAACAAAATCATGTAGTGAGGCCGAAATTAGACAATATCTAATGTCTTTGTCTATAGTGGTGATTTGTTTATCATTCTCCATTCGGAGAGTTTTGGTTGGCTTGGTATTTTTGTCATTGTATTGTGTGAATTGTATTTCCAGCATTTAAGGCCAAGATATCCTTGACCCTCAAGGATCATGACCTTGACCTTGACCTTAAGCAATTCACAACTACCAAGTTACATTTCACGACTTATACAACAAACTTAAGCACCAAGTCATATTAGAGCCATACATCACTCAAACTATGAACTTTTACACCATATTACATCTTGTACTTATTTAAGGACTACTTTTAGGGAATACAGACACCTTCTTTTGAAAGGACAATCAGTTAGGTGTGACTCCCAGAGTCTAGGGGTCCTTGACTAATAAGTTCAAAAATAAGAAAATTTTGCCTATTCAAAGTAAAGTGATTTATTGTCTGACAATAAATTTTAGTTAAATTTTAGTTTTTGGACATTTTTAATTAAAAAATGCTCTTATCAACATGTATATTATAGCCACAGTTAAAAACATGTTAAATACTATGGTATAGAAAAATTATTGTCAAAATGTTTTTTCTATCGAGAAAACCCTAAAACTCTCTCTCGAGAACACTAAGGTTGCAGTAACGTGGCACCTCCAGATCTTGTTCGGTGGCTCTCCAGCGTCGCCTCGACGTCGTGGTGATGGTGCCGGACGGGCGACGTGTGGTTTAAACCTCTAAGATTTCTTTGCTTGCAGTATGGTTGTTGTATCTGGGCCTTTCGGATTGAGATAGCTTTGGGGTTGGAGGTTTGTGAGTGCCGGTTTCAGGGAAGGCGACTGCTGGGTTTCTTTCTAGACGACAGTGACTTGTGCGACCAACATGGAGGGGTTTTGGGGCTTCACTACAGAGACTCTTACTTGTTTGAGGTTGGGGTCGCCCTATGTTGCAACTCATCCTTCGTTTTTTGGGTGGTGGGGCGAAATGGTGGTCTTCCTTGACGGGGGACGAAGGTTAGGTGGCTTGCCGGTGCGGACGTCGGTGTAGGGGTACGACATCATGGTTTTGCAGGTGCGTGTGAAGCATGAAGGCCTTTGGGCTGTAGAGAGTGGAAGGGCCGGGCTTAATTGTTGGGCCTAGGCAGGATGTCTTTGGGCCTCTATTTAGTTTAGTTTAGTTTTCTCTAATAATTCCCTACTTTTCTAGGGACCTATGTTTGTTAGTTTTTAATGAGCTCTAATGATATAGTTTTTACTTCAACTATTTGCTAGTTCTAGCTTATAGGTTCACTTTATTAAGTGAGCATTGATTATATAATGAATGGTTTATACCTATGTACCATCTTGGTAACCCACAACCTCTTGTCTATCTGACTATTTGGTTAATGACAGCAGAGAGTTATGTAATGGCCATTCTAGCTTGAGTAATGACAATCATTGATGGATTGATTCAAAAAAATAAATAAATTATTGTCTGATGATAAAAAACCTTAATGGAAAGGGGGAGAATTCAGTGCACCGACGTGTATTTGCACAAACATAAATAGATGGTTAGATTATATTAAATACACCCTTAGGTTATTAATAAAAATATTAATTATAAATATCAATGGTTGAGATCATCTTATAAGTATTGGGTCATTTGCACCGTCGGTGCATAGAATAATTTTCATAATGGAAAATAGTTCTTTTAGTTAATTAAATTTGCACATTTTCATAAAATATGATCCGGGTGAGAATTTTGGTAAGCCTTAAGGCAGTCTCTCTAAAAACCTTTCTTTTTGTGTTATTTTTGCATAGGTTCTTATCACGAAGCTTTCTCACTTTGAGAGACTGGACGTCCAAAAAACTTCCAAGCTCACTTAAAAGTAGGCCTGGGAATTCAAAGCCGAGAAGCTGTTACCGATCCCGTCCTATCCGAGCCGAAACCGATCGGCTCGGTATGAAAAGATAGTTCTCCGGCATCCCGATCCGAACCGTACTGAAAACTATGTAAACGGGTCGACACCGGTATGGGTCAAACACATACTGAATTATCCTAGCCGAGTCGAATCCAGATCATGACCTCCGGAGCTCCGCTGCCCGTGGAGGTTCTGTCTCAGATTGAGTCGCTGGGATTCGTGGTGAGCCATGGATACGGTTTGACGGAGATGGCGGGGGTGGTGGTGTCGTGCGCATGGACGTGGTGGAGCTGCCATGACTGGTCTGAGACCAATTATTGAGGATATGAACATGGGTTGATTCTTCTGCTTCTGCTTCTCCTTCTTCTTCATCTTCTTCTTCAACTAACAATTCCCACATCTCTTTATCCCAAATCCCAATCCACCTCTGCACCTACAGCAGACCCACCTTCTTCCTTGCTCCAATCCACCTCTGCACCACCAATGCAGGAACCCAGTTCACGAAATGAGTTCAACGATGAAAATGTGGAAAACCCAGATCGTGAAAATGAAAATGTGGAATCCGATTCATTAATTTCTCATTAACTTAGTCGGTCCCGAATTTTTTCTCATTAGTTTTTTTGTTTGACGTTATAAGTTTTTCACTACAATTTTAAAGGAAATATTACATAAATGGGTTGTCATTTTAGTCGAAAAATTCATAGTACTTCCTTTTCAAATATGCAAAAAACAGGAAAAAAAATATATAATTAGAAGAAAAAAAATCGACAAAATCAAATTTGGACATAAACGTTAACAAAATCCGACATAAAAATCGAAGTCCTTCTGATTCAAACAAAAGGGCAAAGACAGGCGTGGAACTAAATGGGGCCATAAAAACTATGAATTGAATAAAGTCTCAGTGTACCCTCCGCGACCCCTATTGCCATTGCAGTCTTTGCCTCCGCCGCACAACCGTAATCGACTAAAGTACAGTTTGTGCCGCACGCGCTGTTTCCTCCGCCCCTTTCCTCTCTTACCTTCGGTCCCACAGCCCCACTTCGCCGAAAGGGCGCGTGAAGAAGACATATATATGTTAATTTAATCTCATTTTAGTGTAAATTGAAACAGTGTTGCAAAAATTTCATTACAAGTTCCCATCTTCCCAGTCAGTATCAAAACCCCTTAAAACACAGTCGTTTTCATCTCGTACCAGCTTCCACACACACAGAAGCACACTCTTTTGTTCTTCTTCTGTTGTTGGGAAGCAGGAACAGAGCAAAAGGAATCATCTTTTGGGGAACCCAGAAAGATTTTTGTCATTTTGGCTCAGGATTTTGCAACTACTTCTGGAACTTCGTAGTGTGAGCTTATATCTACAGAAGAAGAGTGTTTCTGTTTTCAGGTATCTGTTTGATTGTCTGAACCCTTTTTGCTTTTGGTTCCAAATGTTGTTTTGTGCAAGTGATTGGGTTGGATCTCATTTAATTAGTTGGAATTTTTGTTTTGGATCTAATTGTTTGGAAAAAAAATGTTGTTGCTTTGCTGAATGGTTGTGGTGGAATGTTGATTCTGAACTTGGGGTTGATAAAAATCCAAACTTTAATAAAGTAGAAAGTATTGGACTTTTGAAAGTGCCAAAAACAAAGGTTTTAGAATCATGTTTTCGAGAGAGGCCTAAGGAGGCTAAGGGGTTTTAGATTAAGTAGGGTTAGGACTGAGTGTACATAAAATATTCAACTACAGCAGCTTGGGGACATTAAGAAAAGCTGCGAGGTATAATGAACATTGGTGGTCATTACTCATTACTTAGAAGTGATTGTTTTGTGGCATCGATTATTGTTAGCTTCTTCATTTTTGGGGCAGGCGAAGGTTATTGTTAGTTATTGACAATGAGGGAGTTGAATGGCTTATGGGAGGCATGATTACAGTATAGGGTAGTGACTAAAATAGTTGACAGGAGATTTCTACGTGAATGCTTTAGGGAATTAGGATTAAGTTTTGGGTCGTTTAGAAATCACTTGTTAGCAAAAGTAAGTGTCATGGAGAGGCAAATGTTAACATGAATGAGCAACATCTGAAGAAATATACACTTGGGAAATAGGAATGAAAATATTTCTTCACGGGTGGGTATGGCATTGATATTAGATGAGGAAAAGTTGTTTGAGATAGTTGGTCAACTGTATAGCAACTATAAAATACGAACATGAAAAGGGGAACTACTTCAGGTTTGACAAGTGAAAAATGCTAACACAGAGTGTTAAGTGTGTGAGAGGAGGCGAAGAATGTGAATTTATATTCATGCAATCATGTTCTGTTCATTCGCTTTGTTTTGTCTTCATTTTTCAAGTTTTTCTGGACAATAGATCCTTCTTGCTTTCTTCAAACTCCAAAAGGTTTTTATCTTTTGCATTGTGATACAAGGGGATGAAATACATGGTGATCCATTTATGATGACAAATGTGTTTTGTCATTTTTATTGCTGGCTTTAATCTTTGTTTGCAAATAACTTTATGAGTACTCCAGAAATTTGTGGGGCATTTTGAAATTTTACTTGAGAGGAGAATGGAGGGAATAATTTTGTCAGCACTTGTACCACACAATTGTGATATTTTGTTTTTTCTGTTGGAAAGAACCAAAATGACTTTGGACTGCTTTTTGAACATATAAGATGTCCTGAGGAAAAGGACAGCTTTTAAAATGAAATTCGAGTGGAAATATAAAGAAAGGAAGTGAAGTAGGAGGAGTCTTCTTTGTTCCACTATTATTATAATTGTGAAGTATACATTTTCTTTTGGTTAGGATGTCTTGGGTGTGCATTTCTATTTACCCCTATTTTCGTGATAGACTACATCATTTTATTAAAATTCAGAATTGTGATTTTTACTTTTGTGATTTCAAATGTGAAGATCATTAACTAAAAAGACGAGTGAACTGTAAACCTTTTCTTATCAGCCTGTATTAATTCTCTTGTGATTATGTTTACCATCTGTTTCTCAATAGATGCTAAGCTAACATGTTAATCATATGAGCTGTTGATGCAGTTATTTGATTCAGCTGAGTAATGAATAGTTGAGTCGCCCTGATTTTTGTGAGATTAACTTGCATCTGGACATGGATAAAGCATCTTCCGAATGTCCTTACCCAGGATGCTTCTTTTGTGTGATGAAGGAAGGGAATCCAAGTAAGCGAAGAGCAAGTATCCTGAAGTTCTTTAGAGACCTTCCCACACAGGATGATGATGGTCAGGTTCTTCCTATCAGTGGCCTTTGGAACACTGCCATGGCACATCCAAATGACCCTGAGTTCATTGAGCTTGGTATCTTTGAGTGTATGGCTTCACTGATATGGAAGGGTCTGAAGAATCGTCGCTGGCTTTCTCATGACCAGAATATATACATTCCTTATTATGCAGCTCACATAATTGGTTCATACACTATGAACATGGAAGAATTTGCAGAAAGTTCTGTTCATGCAGGGGTAATCGCTCCTTTAGTTGAACTTTTGAGAGGAAGGTTAACGTGGGTTGAACAGAGAGTGGCTGTCCGAGCTTTAGGCCACTTGGCTACCTATGCCAGCACTTTTCCTGCTGTAGCAAGTCATGGTGAAATTCTTGAGCTTTCCATTCAACTAGGAATGAGCTCACTTGAGATTGTCTATTCACATTTCTACCAGTACGTTGACCGAAGGTTAAGCTATCACTGTGATCTGCTCACTCGTGGCATGGGAGGTGTTGAAATGGAGTCCAGAAAGGCTGAAGAATGGGCAAGTCAGTTGCAATGCTGGTCTCTCCAGCTCATTAACTGCTTTGCCTTTAAACCGGAGTTTCTTCCAACTATATGCAAGCCTGAATTCTTAACAAAGCTACCTGGCATGTGGGGTGGGCTTGTCAATGAAAACTCACCAGCTGGTATTGGTTTATTAAGAACAATTTGTCATCATAAGCTGGGTAGAGGACCTGTAGCTAGCTGTCCTGGTATTATCGAAGCATTGTGTAATATTGCTCGGTCGTCAGATGATTGGCAGTATATGGCTATTGATTGTCTTCTCTGGTTACTTCAAGACCCTAGTACATGTCATAAGGTATCTTCTATATTATTGTTTTTGCATCTGTTTGTGCATGGTGCATACACTCAGTACTGTTTCTTTTAGTTTCTAACTATTTGTGTCATGATCCCTGCTATGTGGCCTTAATGATTTTTTCTTAAAAACTTGAATTTTATGGTTCCCATTCCTTACACTTACCTATGTTTCAATTTGTTTCTTGTCTCATGTGTGTTTTTCTGTCCTTGATGAATGTCTCAAACTCTCAATACATCATATGTGTTAACACCTGTTGGAGAACAAGCTATATTTTGTTTTTAAAAATCTCTTCTGGAGGAAGATATGTCAATAGCATTCTAAAAATTCAACAATTCCTTAAGAAGATTGTAAATATTGTCCCAAGTGAAAAACTATCAAAGGCCTGAATATAGTTGATTTTTTAGCATGCAAAGTTTTAGTATTGCACATCATAACTTCATTTACTTTTTTTTTTTTTTAAATATCAAATAAATGTGCATCCTAATTTATAATACCTAATTTTTCTGAAACAATTATCCAGGTCATTGATAAGGCTGTACCTGCACTTGTTGACCTTGCGGAGATTACAACTCTGGGTGATAACAAGAAACTCGGAGATTCCATTGTCAATGTTCTTCAGGAATGTATCCAGTCACAAGGGACTGGACGTAACTCATTGAGTAACAGAACGAAAGAAATGATTGAAGAACTGTTGAATTCCAGACAGAGATTGAAATGGGAAAAGAATATGCCAAAAGAGGATCTCCATATTAAACAGGCAGCAGCACTTGTGGTCAAGCTTGAAGGAAATTCCCTGTTCTCATCAGGAAATATATCTGGAGCTGCATCAAAATACTCAGAAGCATTGGCATTGTGTCCAATGAGATCCAAAAAGGAGAGAGTTGTTCTTTACAGTAATCGAGCTCAGTGTTATCTTCTGTTGCAACAGCCCTTAGCTGCCATTAGTGATGCTACACGTGCACTTTGTCTTCACAGCCCACTAAATCGTCATGCCAAAAGTCTCTGGAGAAGAGCTCAGGCTTACGACATGCTTGGGTTTGCAAAAGAGAGTTTATTAGATGCCATTCTGTTCATAAACGAGTGCTCTCAGTCAAATGATCCTGATCTCTCATTGAGGCAAAATAAGGTTCCTGACTATGCTGAACGATTGGTTAAAAAGCAGATGCGTGCAGCTTGGTTATTTAGAGAGGCAGCTATCAAACATGGGGGTGTGCATTGTGAGGGTGCTGGTGATGTATATGGCCGAGAGAGTGATGATTCTGAATGGGAGACAGCTAGTGAGAGCGATATAGGAAATGATGGAAGGGATGCAATGGGCAATGATGACGACGACGACGACGATGAGAGTGAATGGAAGAATGAGGACGAGAGGAAAGACAAATATGATAAATCTTCAGTTAAAGGTACTGTCTAAGTATGCAATACTTCTTAGATTTCAAAAACAGTATATAGAGATAAAGTTAAGATAACTCCTCTGTCGTCATATGTTTTTGGTTGAATCACTATTGCTTTCAATATTGACTCATGTTATTGAAAGTGCATGATAAATTGTCTTGGTAAGTTTTGTAATTTCATCATTAGTTCTTTCATTTGTATATATCCATGTGTGTGTGTGTGTTAAGAGAAGATACTTTTGAAAATCAAAACTAAAAGGCATAAGAATAAATAAAAAAAATCAATACATCTAGATCTAGATGTGTACTATCCGATTTATAGATGGATCGCATACTCTTTCAATTTTCGTATTCTTTAATCTACAACAATGCTTTCTTGGAAGATGGAGGACAAATTCCTTGTGTATGTCTTGGCGTACATATTGAAAGGGAATTTGCCAAGAGTTTTAGTTCTGATTCATTGTACAGTGGATAGTATTATTCCTTAATAGACCATTAAACAACTTTTTTGTAGTCGGTTGAACTTCTTACTTTTGTGTTGTGATATCCTCTGTAATGTAGTCTCTGTTTTGTATTTTATTTGATGGCACTTACCTATAGTGTGACTGACTAACTGGTTTAAGGCAAACGTAATTCGTCCAATGTCTAAAAATGTGAATAAGATCCTTCAAAATCAAAGGGCTGTAATATCACAATTTGAACCGTCTTGTTAAGCCCATAAGCAAAAACTTCATATTTAAACTACCTCTTAATCTCCTTTCAATATGAAAAATGCCCTGTGATACCATGCATATACAAATATAATCTTACATTTAGACTTTTTGCATGCTACCTCTTCAGCATGCATGTAGAATAGTAGGTTTGACATTAAAGTAAACTGAAATATGGCCACCTGGTCACACTTTTATCTGTAAAATTAAGTAGACGCTTTGCTATCTGTATATTAGGCGATTAATTCAGGAAGCTTAAGAATTTTAGCTGGTACTTTAGTATTTCATCCTAATGAAAGAATTCATTTTGGAATCATATAGATTCATAAGTTCATGATGTTAGTGAGTTGTGTTTTCAAGCATCATTGCCACCTGATCTTGATGGCCCATCATATCTGTCATATATTCTCTTTTGTCAACCTTTTGTCCTTTGCTTCTTAAGTATAGTAGTTAAACATGTGCAAATGTTCTGATCTAAACCAACCCTTGTACTTGGGAGCATATTAGATCATTGAACATCTAAACATTTTACCTTGGAACCTTGATTTGTGACAGACCTAAAGCATGGATACAATGTGCAGCTTGCGGAAGATGAACCGTGAATTTGGATGCAGTGAGACCCTATTAAAACATGAGCATTCAACAACAATGACAGAATGAACAGAACCATGGATGAAGCTTTTGAATCGAGTGATATCAACTGAGATTCAACAGTAATTTTGTTGCCCCGTCCAATATGCACATCTAGAAAGGGAACTATTTTCGGTTATTTGTGTGAAAGATTCAATTATGTTGGTTTGCGTGTGAATTCTTACTCTTTCTTTTTCTCCCCTTTTGATCTATTTTCTTTTTATTTTATATAAAATTTCAACTGTGTAGAAAAAGATCAAGATTATTAAGTGTAGAGATACAGTTGAGTTTAGGAAGTGTGGAGCTTGAGTTTTGAGTGATTTGAGAGGGGTGTGGTGTGTATATAAAACTTCGCCATTTTGTGGACTTTGAACCTATTCGTCAAAATTTGAATGGTAATTGTAATTTTCTTCTTCTGCTATCTGCCTCAGAAATATTGCTGCACTTGGCTAGAATGTCATAGAAAAGCTAGTAAGTTGCTTTTCACTTTGGTCCTGTCAAAAAGAAAGATGACAGTAAGGGAAGGAATCTCCCATTAATCTATTGGGAATGGAATATTACAATTTCTATTATTCCACTTAGAATTTGGACAGCTTTTTGTTTCTAAGTCCCATTTTTCAAACACAGCGTCAATTAAGTATCCATCTTAATATTTCGAGAAATCGAGAATAATTCTAGAAGCCCTCTTTTCAGGAATTTCTGTGCAGCTTCCAGTCAAAAGGAAGAACACACGGTATTGAATATTGATAATGCCTTTTCGCGCGTAAAAGCATCATTTTAGACTTAAGAGATTGATGCCACCCCATCAAATCCCATCTACTTTTTCCTTTGTATAAATTCCTCATCTCTCTTCTATCCAATATCACAAACTTCCCGAGTAACTCTCATTGTTGCCATTACTAATTTCTTCTACCTTGCTGCTCTGATCATCGTTTGCCTCTAAGTTTCAATCATTAAAGATGAGTTCAAGCACTAAATCTTCCGCTGTAGCATACCCTCCATTGCCTTATTCGACTGCACCGGGTCCTTACAATGTTCAGGCTCCACCACCTGCCGGTTATCCCACAAGATCAGATGTCGGTGACCAAAACCCTGCTCGTGTTCCAGTAGAAACCAAGTCGAAGGGTGATGGGTTCTGGAAGGGATGCTGTGCTGCTCTATGTTGCTGCTGCATGTTGGATGCTTGTTTTTGACCATCAAAATCTTACTGGGCATTCTTTACTCTTTATTTTGCGTTACCATTTTACCTAAACACACTGCTTTTGATTTTTTTTTTTATGTTATTGATTAGTATGTAGGAAGGGTTTACGTCCATTGGAGAGTGCTACTGATTGTTCCTAGTGATATGGTTGTATAATTCTTGTTTATCTCTTAATAAAAATTGCTCCAGTAAAGCATGTTTATTGGATTAGCTCAACTAGTGTCATACAGCATAATGTGTTATATCTATTTTTAAATATATAAAAAATACTCAAATTGATGATTTAGAATTTTAGATTGACAATTATTCATAACAAGCGTTTATTAGACCTCAAATAACATAAAAACTATATTAATAAAAAGATTAGCTCTCTCTTAGTTCTAGCGCTGCGAGAGCCACTACACCACCGAATCGTTCTCTGTCCAGCGGTGACCATAGATAGTGCCGGTATCGCAGCGTTGTCATTGTGCTGGCTGCCGGACGGGTACTTTAATGCCCTGGGCTGAGGACAAGAGAGAGGATGTTTGGCTTGTGGTTTGGCAGACTGGTTGATGGTAGGTTGTGAGCGGCTTTTTTAGGCGTTTGTGGGGGCTTTCTGTGTAGGGATGGCGCGTTCCAGATCCAGCGGC
Source organism: Rosa lucieae (assembly GCA_024704745.1). Taxonomy (NCBI): domain Eukaryota; kingdom Viridiplantae; phylum Streptophyta; class Magnoliopsida; order Rosales; family Rosaceae; genus Rosa; species Rosa lucieae. The sequence continues at coordinate 25,286,551 of CM045493.1, read as the reverse complement.
GGTGTGGGTCTTAGAGTGTCTGGGCGACAGTGCGAGCTCGGGGCTGGGAGTTGTATCGACGGAGGCTCGTGGGGCTCGGGGCATGGCTGGCTCGTGGCGGGGCTCGTGGGCGGTGCTTCACAAGTAGCTGCAGGCGTGGTGGAGTTGTGGTTTGGGCTTGGGTCAACCCTATCTTGTTGGGCCTTGAGTTGGGCCTCTTCTCTTTGGGGCTGCCCTATTGGGCTTTCTAATTTAGGTTGGGGTTTTATAGCCCTAAGCATTTTCCTATGTTTTTTAGTTAGTCTAAATTACAATAAATTCCTTGTATTTAGGAAGCTAAGCACCGATGTGCTCTCTATGTATCTCTAGCACCTCTGGAGTAGTATCAAAGGAGGGTTTCTGCTACCTTTACGTATTTGAATGCACAATGAGTAGGTCTATTTCTATGTACCACTTGTGGGTACTACCACTAGCTTCTTGTTTGTCTATGTCCTTAAATGACAGTGGAAGGGTATGTAACAGTCTATTCTGGCTTGTGATGAATATACTATTTCCCCATGGACTTGATTCAAAAAAATAAAAAATAAAGACCTCACATACCATCATGTTTAATATAATGTTATCTAAAGGACCCTTCCACATAAGTGGTAACTTCAAAATATATTACATGATATATGCTCATCTGCAATTTTGTTTACATGATATATATTACATGATATATGTTCAAATTTATATCTTTATTTTGTCAAAGAAAATTAGTTTAGGTAAATAGATGAACACAGTGTTTGTCCAGAGAATCTACAAATAAAATCCTAAACAATAATAGTTGTAACTTTTGTATATTAAAACCGAATTGTATGATATGTAGTCATGAAATTTCAATGGTTGATGGGATCCAATTTTACCAAATAGGAAGGTATGTTGCACAAAATGTACTTCTAAGTAATTGTGCTTGATAATATTTTGTTCTTGTTGTAATGACTTCTTATGCTACTTCACGTTGTAGTTTTTCATTAACTTATTCATAGAAAATCAGTACTCAATTTATTATATTTGAAATATGGGACGTGAACGCTGGCAATAGGCACAAATGACTATGTGTCCCTTTTGCATTCATGGACACACACACACTTGTGTGCGTGCGCCTATATATATATATATATATATATAGGCACTGGTAGCTAGGGACACATATGAACTGTCCCCTTAGGCTCTTTTTGTAGTAGTGGTACATACTAGAGTACTAGGCCTGATTTTCTAGGCTAAATTTTTTTCTTCTATCATCCTTAAACCTTAATCAAAGAAACTATTTGATGTTGATACTGATTAAATTTTATATCACATACTATAAACATGAAGTGCTGTACTAACTCAATCTCCCACCTTTCGTTTAGTTACCTCCAATATCACAATACATATACACACCAAAGCCCCTATATATGTTCATTTGGTTTTATAAATGTTATCATAGTCGTCGTCATGTCTAGCAAATAAGAGGGAGAGAAGCATGCAAGAAAAATGAAACTTAGTAAATGTGGTCAAGATCATTGAAAAAAAAACAATATGTGAATGAGCATGCAACATAGAAACGTGGCCATATGCACAAGGGAGCCTTCCTTTGTTAGAAATTCACATACAACATTGTAGAACTCTTTTCGAATTAGACAAAAAGAGGATCTATAATCTCGTACAAAAAAAAAAACAGATGTAACACCCGCTTTTCCCACTACAATACAATGCAAGAAGATGTATGGGTCTGAATTAATGAACATTATCATTCTTTACAAAAGCACTAAGAAAAGAGAAGAAGGAAAAAAAAAAAAGAGGCCAAACTGTCGGCAACGTTTAATTCTTTAAACCATCACGTTCCACATACCGCTGGCTCCTAATATACACACGTATAAAATGCAGCTTCCAAAATTAATTAATTCACTAAATTATTGACATGATTAGCCAATGATGCAAGCGACACGTCAACTGCGTCCTCAAACCCTAAACCACTCGCATTGGGATGCGCGTACGTCAAGCTAGGAATCATCTCAATAACCTTCTCCCTCATCATCGCAACCTTCTCCGTCGGAATCTTCAGCAACTCTTCCTCTATCCTCTTACTCCCCTCACTCTTCTCGTCAATGTAAACGGAATACTCGCTCACCTCCGCCGGTAAAAACCACTTGTACTGCGTGTACGCCGTGTGCGGCGAAAAGAACACCGGAATGCACCCGGCCAAGACAGAGTCAAACGTTGACCTCCGCGTGTAGGAGTCTCCGGGAGCCTGTAAGCAAAACTGGGACTCACTCATCACCTTCAATACTTCACTCGGCTCGTGGCATTTGCTAGCTCCGTTAGCCCCGCATTTCATGAGGAAGCACCGAGTCGACTCGCCGCATTGCCTTATGAACTCGTTGCGTACGGCCGCCTTCTCTAGCCCCTTCCTGGGCCCACCTATGAAGGAGAACAGGTAAGGCCGGGTGGAATAGCGCATCTTGCTCTGCCATGTCAGCATCTCCGGCAAGGTGGAGGGGTGGAAGTAGGAAGGGTAGGGTATGCCGAACTGGTTTGCGCCTTGCCAAGGTTGTCTTTCTACGGTCAGCACCGACATGTTTTTAACGGCAGGGAGGTTGAGGAGGACGTTGGCCCCGAAATCTGGGCCGTCCGATGTTCTCATGAAATCCCACGCGGTCCTCCCCAGGGCGATGAAGTGGTCCTTGCCGTTGTGCTTCTGCCACGTGGGCTGGGACTGAATGTGCTCCACCAATTCCAAGGCGAGCTCGTCCCGGGCGGTTAAGTTGGCCTCGCGGAACTTGCTGGAAGCGTAGAGGCCGCCGTAGAAGGGAACGTAGAAGAGGGTGGCGCGTGAGGGTTCGTGGGTGCGGCAGGGGTGATTCTCCACGCGCGCGTGGAAGATCATCTCACCGATGAACTGGTGGGTGGCGAACCACGACGCGGCCGAGCCCATATTTGGTTTGGGCTGGCCGAGTCCATGGTTCGCCACGTGAGGACACATGTCGGTGTAGACGTTTAGGGTTTCGCAGCGGTCAAGGAGTGCAATGTTGAACTTTGCCGGCAAAGGGTATACATAAACCGACACGCTTGGATCCTCGCACTTAGACTTTGGTTGTTCTTGGGTATCTTGATCTGGAACAAGAGGGGCCTCAACGACATTGGGTGTGGTTGTTGGTGTTATGGTGATTTTAGGAGGGAACCAAAAGAGGAGTAGTAGAAGCCAAGCAGACAGAAAGACAAAGACGAAAGCACCAAACCTGAGGTGGGGATTATTGAGGATGGTCATCAACAAGTTGGGTTCTTTGCTTTTGGAGTAGTGCAGCAATTTCTCTTCCTTCTCCTTCCATGGAGAATCCGGAGGTGTTTGCTTTCTCGAAAGCATGAGGAAGAAGAAGAGATCGAGTTAAAGAAGAAGCGAGAAGTGAGTGAGCGTCTGAGAGAGACTTGAATGCAGATTAGAGAAGACTTTGTCTGTTTGGCATAGTCATGAGGAGGAAAGCGAAAGAAGAAGCGTGGAAGTGTGTGGGATGGGGTTAATGGACGCCAAATGGTGAGGTATAGTAAGGAGTTTTGGTTGAGAAATTCATCAAGAAATTAAAAAAGTGGGGACGACCGACATTATTATATCAGGATAACTGTGTTCTATATTCTGAGTCCTGACATTTAGAGTCTGTTGCGGACACCGCAAATTTTGGCACTGTTTAACTCACCTTTTTGACCTTACGTGGAAAATGAATCCTTGCTTCTTTGATGGCCTAATTAAAGTCCGGACATTATTCTATGTACAATCCAACACTTATAAGATGATCTCAATTTTTGATATTTATAATTAATATTTTTATTAATAATCTAAGAGTGTATTTAATATAATCTAACTATCTATTTATGTCGGTGAAAGTGCACATCGGTTGACTGAATTCTCCCCCATTAAAACCCTAATCTAAGATAGATTTTTACCATACTAGAGTCTCATGCTCACTCTGTAATCATATATTCAATGTCTGATGTCGTATCTTACGTGATATACCGTATACGTACGTATAATGTATTACACGAATTGTAAGAGTATGGATTAGATGCGCTGTTATGTTTTCTGTTTAAATAAAGTTTATGTTTTAGAATTTAATTTTGGAGTTTTGCGTTCCACTAAAATTCGAGTGTTGAACTCTAAAGTCTAAACAATGTAATCTCAAAATAATTCGTTGAGTACATGATTTGACTAGACCTTTTCTCTGCCGGTAGATGAGTGTTATGTAGCTGAGAAAAGAAAGGAAAATGCTGTCCAATCGAGACGCAAGATGATTTTTTCTTAGGACGGTAAGAGAAATATAAGAAGGGGCCAGTAAGCTAAAGCCTACCAACTTCAATTAGACAAAAGTATAGGACTTGAAGCACATGCATTCGTGTACGTGTCCAAATCTTCTAGAGGGGTTACATCAACTTGGAGAAGCAAAGAATTAAAGCACGATGGAAAATAAATATATTTTGAGAAATAGTTGGGTCGTGGAACATGTTGTTTGGAACGTGTCTCTGATGGAGAAGTATATGAATTATATATCTTGGAATCATAATAGGAAATTCATTAACATCAAAAGTAACATAAAATCATAAATTATCAGCAAAATAACCTTTGCAACAAGAGACACAGCTGTTTTAGCTAGCTGTGTCTTCGAATGGTTAATCACTAACGAATGGAACTGATGTCAGTGTAAATTATTGTAAAATTGGCATCTCCTGCCTCAACAATTTGAGAGTCATTATAACTAGGATTTATTATTTTTCAGACTTCATAAATATGGACGACTTCAAAGCTTTAAATGCTACTCTCCTCAACACATCGCCATTAGGTAGTTCTTGCATTCATATGCTTGTTCATATTTGTGTACGTATAGGAGTGATCTTGCTATTCTCTCCTAAGTCAGGATTGCACCTGCCTTTCAATCCTATAACGTGTTGACTTGGAATTGTGCTACTGTATATTAAGCCAACGACCTATTGCTATAGGCTTTTTTATGTGTCGTTTATTCTGGTCAATCCCCAACAGAAAACCAACAATAAACCTTACCCCTTCATTCTAAATAAATACTCAGTGTTGGGTGGTTTTAAGGTGGTAGAGCGAATCTATCATAAAATTATCATTGCCTTTTCTTAGAGAGCTTTCTGCCCTTATTGTCTATAGAAAGCGCGCATGAGCCATAATTTCATCTTAGAACCTTTCATTAGCTATTCCTTGCTTAGGTCTTGCAGGATTGTCAAATCCCAAAGGTGATCCTTCAAATATGTTCTTATATATGCTTCTATGTGTGTCATGTTGCATAACTCTAACTAGCTTGTTAGAGAGTTGAGTTATGTCTCGAGGCTATTGACAAGCAAGAGAAACCTTGTGCCGTTGTTGAGAAGACGATCGTGAATCAATAGTCTGTATGACAAAGCAATAGCAAGAGTGTGTAGAGTTCTATTTCCTCATGGAATGAGTCTACTGAGATGAGTATGAACTAGTCTCTTATTTATTGTTTTCTTTCATAGTGGATTGATTCAACCGGCATAGTGTTTGCAGTTGTTTCCCTTTTCTAAGAGTTTTACTGCGTCAATAGATTTTAAAGATCCTAGAAGGAGCCTAGAGGAAGGTGAATAGGCTCACAACCAATTTTTTCGTTTAAATACTTTCTCAGGGATTGCAATAGATGATCAATCCTGAGTACTGATATTGAACAGAATGAAACTAAAATCAAACAAGCCAACTAAAGCAGTAAAGAACACAAGTTTTTGTTGATGCAGTAAAAACCCTATCGGGGGAAAACATCTGTGTGGCCTTCAACTCTTGAAAGACTAAAACCAAATCACTAATAAAAAACAGATGACAAGTTTACAACACCGATATTGCACTGACCGCGACAATCCTTTTTAGACTGACTCACTAAATTATGTGTAATCACTCCTTGCTAAATGTTTATACAAGTGATATACTTAGAAATCTCAACTATGACATAAGCTATGAACGCCAGAAGTTGTTCTTCGAGATTTCACCTTTGAATCTTGTAGTACCCAAATGACCTCATGGGATGCAAGAGATGAATATGAATGCAAGGTTTGTATTTTTCAAACTGTTTTTAACATGGAACAAGACACTTTTAAAAATAAGAAACCAAAGACAATGACTTTTTTTGTTTTTCTCGGAATAAAGGGTGGTGCGGCTGGCCTCAAGCCTTTATTAATGAAACTGTCGAATACAAGGGGGGGGGGGGGGGGACAATGAACCAAAACCCCTTATTACAATATGCAACTAGAGAACATCCTGAAATACTATCATGAGTCTCTACTAAACAACTGTATTCAATAAAACACCAACTAGCAAAGAGCGCACTACTGGCGACTCTATTTGCTTTGACATAGGTCACACAGCGGTGACACAACGGAAAGATAACTTGATTTGCAACTCGATTACAGCTTAGCATAATTTCCATACACATTGCTTTCCCATCATGTTGCCAGTGGAAAGTATATCCAGTGACACTTAGTTTCACCCTGCCACTAGGAGGCAACGACCATTTAACCAAACAAGGAACTCGTCGCCTACCTAGGGCAGACCAGGCACACAAAAGGTGTAGTCTGGGACCAAGCCCACGTCGCCCTATCAAATAGTGATAGGGACTTATTACCGGCATTAACCCACATTTAATTAAAACTAACAAGTAATAAAACATAACATAAAACATAAAATAATAAAAGTATAGGTCCTGAGCCAAAGCCCAGGCCCAACAACCACTAGGCCCATCAAGGAAGGAGCACAGGTCCAACCCAATCCAACAACACCACGATCCAACCAGCGCTGCCACTGCCACCACCACGTCACCATCACCGCACCTCCGCCTGGCCACGATCTCCAACCAAAACCCAGCCACCGGAACAATCCGCCTTGCCACGATCTCCAACCAACACTCAGCCACGATCTCTGACATGAACCCACGTAGCCAACACCCTGGCAGAGAAAACGCAGCCTCAGAACCTCAGATCGATAGCATAGCTTCAGCCACGGCGACCAGAATCCTCCATCTCTTCCCTCTGATCCGCCTGTCCCCAGCCATCCCTTGCGAAGCCCAGCAATCTATCCCGCCATCGAACACACCCAACCTCAGATCAGATCTAATCCGATCGAGATCGAATGGGTCAGTACCAACAACGGCCACAACTCGGCCACCACTTTCACCTCGACAACAGAGGAAGGATATCAGGCCATTAAAGCCCACAATGGCCAGTCCGACGACGAAGTCCAAGGGACGTGCCGCTTGACGGTGCATACTCTCTCTTACAGATGATAGGCGCCTGCATGCAGCACGTTCTCTACAGCGCGTATAATCACGTTTTGAGAATGACTCTTGAATAACAAAGGGATTGAAAACCAAAACTATTTTCAATACCCAAAGGGAGAACAGACTTTCCATATATATAGAGGAGGAAGAAAATCAATTCACATAAGAGCCTCTTAAACTTAGTTGGAGTAGGTAAAGCCATACCTCTAATTTCATATTGCAAAAGGTAGTAAACCCATACCCCTTAATTTCAAATGGAAACGCCAATTTAAGAAGCCAACACCCATAACCTTAATTACAGCTAACACAAGAATGGAAGACCATATTGAAAATCACAAAACCCTTCATCCTAGCTGACTTTCATTAAATCTGTAAAATACCATTTCACACACTACCTATTGTAGAAGTAGATTACGGATGCAATTGAAAAACCCATGTATTTGTAGCAATTGAAGGACCATTAGACTTTTGTGAAAGATATGCAATGCATGAGCTTACCTGAGCCATGAAGATAAAAGGACTTCTTCTGATCTTCAAACTTGGTCTTCGACAAGATAGTAGGACAACCACAATGGAGAAGAAGAATTTTCAATTAAACAAAAATAGTTTTCAGATGGAGAAGAAGATTGCAACTAAACACAATAGTCTTGGGCTTTAAACTTGGGCTTCAAACTTAGGCTTAAAAGGTAGAGTTTTGTTAAAAGAAGGAATACCAATATTTATACTAATAGATTTGTGTGATGTGTGTGATGCATTTACTGATGGTTTGGTAATTTGAGAAATCATAACTTCAAGGAATTTGATATCAGTGGTTACAATTTGGACCAAATCTATTTTACAATCCTAAATCGGACGTTTGAAGTTTGTTACTCATCCTATTAGTCCGAAATTACGCCTCTATTCTATACTTTCAACTTACGATGACATTTTCATGTACAGGAAAAATGATCATTGTTCATTTTTTCATTAAAAAAAATGTTTGCGCTGACTAATTAAATCATAAGTTAGTATAGTATAAAATGTTGTTTGAGGTGATTTCAATGTTATCTACGTGGGTATTAATATGTCTTGTATAAAAATCTTCTATTTTATAATAATAATTTAAATTAATAGCTCTTCATCAAAAAAATAATGTGACCTGCACAATAAGATATGAGATATATAAACTACTATCTAAACATGCAATTTCATGTTTTATCAAGGCTGCTCTTGGTTTTATCAAGGACTCAATATCCAAGAAAGTTCAGGGATGGAAACAGGCTACTCTTAGTCAAGCTGGGAAAGAAACTCTTATCAAGGCTATTGCCACGGCTCTCCCAGCTTATCCTATGACATGTTTTAAATTTCCAGTCTCACTTTGCACTCAATTGAATGGTATTTTGGCAAATTTCTGGCTGGGAAATCAAGATTCTAATGGACTGCATTGGAAGTCTTGGAATTTCCTAAGTTTTCCTAAACAAGACGGTGGAATGGGATTCAGAAATTTGGTAGAATTCAATGATTCATTGCTGGCTAAACAAGCTTGGAGACTTACTCACAATCCCACTTCTTTATGGGCTCGTGTCCTGCAGCAACTGTATTTTCCATCGACTTCTTTTTGTTTCGCAAGAAAAGGTGCTTCAGCTTCTTGGATTTGGTCAAGTCTGTTAATTGGTAGAGATGTTATTCATTCTGAATCTCTTTGGAACATTGGTAATGGTACTTCTGGTCAGATAGGCAGTGATACATGGATCCCTTCCAACCCTCCCTCATTGATCCATCTTCCGCTGGACTATGGGAACTTTCAGGTTGGTTCTCTCATCAATTGGAACACAAAAACGTAGAATCTGGAGTAAGTCAAAGACCTCATTACACCTGCACAATCCCTCTTGATTTTTGCTACTCCTATTACTGAACAAAACATTTCTGATATGTTGATATGGCCTCACACCAGAAACGGTGGTTTTACTGTTAAGTCAGGTTATCATCTCCTTCACTCTCGTTCTCAAGTTGGAGTAATGCAACATCCTCAACAATTCATATGCTATTCCTAGCAGTCTTTGGTCCTGGATTTGGAAGCTTCAAACTATTCCTCAAGTCAAAAATTTCTTATGGCGTGCTTGTCATGGTATTCTTCCAACAAAGAGCAATTTATTTAGAAGGCATATTGCATCTTCAGCTGAGTGTCAATTATGCCTGCACCCAAATGAAACAACTAAACATGCTCTTCTCACTTGTCCTTGGATTGTAAGTGCTTGGTTTGCTCATCCCCTATCTTACAAAGTTCCTCTACAAGCTATCACTTCTTTTGAAAGTTGGCTCTTCAACATAAGCCAAATGGATACCCCTGCTGATTTTGTCACCCATGTTGTGTTCTTTCTGTGGAGAATTTGGAAGCATAGATGTGATTGTTTTTTTTAATAAGCTATCTCCAGATCCAATCAAGATTGCTTTGTTTGCTTTCAAAGCGGCGACTGAATTCCTTGCAGCTCACTCATTAACTAGTTTAGATTCAGTTTTTGGGTGTCACACCATTCCCAATACTATTCCTGTTAAGTGGTCTCCGCCTTCTGTAAATGCCATCCTCATCAATACTGATGCTTCTTGGCAGAAGGATACCCTTATGTGTGGAGTGGCAGCTTTGGCTAGAAACTGGAAAGGTTCTTTGATTGTCGGTAAAACGGCAAAAATGCGCGCTCCTTCCCCATTGGCAGCAGAAGCATTAGCAGTTCGGGGAGCAATTCTTCTGGCAAACTCCTTTCCTCATATGGATATCATTATCTCTTCAGATTCTCAAACTTTGATCAACTCCATCTCCCACAATCTCCCTGCCTCTGATTGGAAAGCTGCAACCATTATTTCTCAAGTCCGGTACCTCTCTTCAACCCGGCAGTTTAACTAGTCTTGGATCAGTAGAAAGGCTAATAAAGCAGCTCATCATGTTGCTTCATTAGTTAACAGTGGGAAGTATCCTTCCAACTGGGTTCGTCACCCTCCCTCCTCTTTACTTGAAATTTTGTTATATGAGGGGCTTCCAGGTCCACGTTTAGTTGGTTTGGTCATGGCTCTTTGTTTGTTTCTGTAAAGGGTTCTTCTTCCCCTTGTTTTATTGAGTAATTCAAGTTGTCAAAAAAAAAAAAAAACATGCAATTTCATGTCGAGAATCATCATAGCATAACAAAAAATAAAAATAAATAACTAAAATAAATTTGAAACCCACATTAAGATATGACACTCATGACCGATAACTTCCTCAAACATCCTAAGCTAAAAAAAAAAAAAGGAGATAAAAACTCTCGAATCAGGAATGCTGATTCAACAACTTTGCACTCTAAGTACTACCTAACAGCTTCATTACCAACAACAACTCGAATCTAATATAGAGAGCACATAGACCCAAAATTGATTTATGTACAAACCATAGTTGGATAAATATTAGATTTTTTATAAGGTAACACAGTGTATCACCCCACCATAAAGAAGACTTGCTGTACATTATTAATCCTACATGTAAATTCGATGCAATTCTCCCAAGGGCTCACATTCAGTATGGGCCTCGAAGCAAAATCAACCCAAGCTCATTCAAAACTATCCTAAAACTCTAAAAGCTACGAGAACTCCAAAGTACCAATATCCTAAAACTTCTAAATATTAAAATAGTTATAGCAGGCCGTTGTATTCATCGCGCCGTCTTTCTTATTCTTTCTTCTTCCCTAGTCTCCACGACACGCGGTGAAGCCGCCCGCGTAAAAGCCACCATCGATGTTCCTTGTAAGAAACATCCACCCCACCAAATATCACCTGCTTTTCTCTCTATATAAATACACCTTCGTCTATCTTATGTATTCAATATCTCAAACCTTCCCTGCTAAGCATTTCTCATTCTCTCTAATTCCTTCTGTACGTCGTATCATATTAATCAGGATGAGTTCAAGCACAACTAGTTCTGCAGCAGCATACCCGAAGCCACCTTATTCGGCTCCACCACCTGCTGGTTATCCAACAAGATCTGATGCCGGTGGCCAAAACGGTGCTCCTGTTCCGGTAGAGACCAAGTCGAAGGGTGATGGGTTCTGGAAGGGATGCTGTGCTGCTTTGTGTTGCTGTTGTATGTTGGATGCTTGTTTTTGATGAGCATGCAACATCCATAGGCTCCTGACATGTGCCTTTATCATATCATATATTCTTTCTTTTGTGTTTGTATGTTAGAGTTTTAGACCCTGCACGGACGTTTCTAAATTCTACATTGTCATATGATTGTCCAGTTCTTATCCATTGTGCATGTAACTACTGTTTATAGTTATAGTAAAGTACAATAATTTGTTGGCACAGATAGACCCTTAATTTGCATTACAAAAAGAAAAAAATAAGCTGGCATTTCCTCCGACTCAAAATGCTTGTTTCTTTCGCCAAAGAAAAAACGTACACGTTGTATATAATATATACTTTTTAATTTTAAGGCGGTACATTTTGCTAAATGGCTTAATATATATTTCGGCAAACATAATAGAAGACAAATTTGTTTTAGCAATGCGAGATGCAAATTTCAGCTAGGCTAAACGTAGTGGTTGCAAATTAAAGAATAAGCCTCCTTAGGTGATTTGTAAAGACGTTGATGGAATGATGGTGATTGTGAGACAGAGCTTCCGCGGATTAGAGTTGTGTCAGATACAAGCTAATAGTGGTTGCGACTGCAACAGTGACCCTCCTTATTAATTAGGTGGTTTCAAGACGTTGATGGTGGTTCATGGTGGTTGCGACTGCAAATTTGTAAAGACGTTGATGGTGGTTGTGAGATGGAGCTTCCATGGATAAGGGTTCTGTCAACCACCATGAACGAGTTCCTCTTCTTAATTATATATTGATGCCTCCTTTTGAAAAAAAAAAAAAAAAAAAAAAGCCTCCCTTATTTCCTCTTGAGAAAGGAATAGATGATAACTTCAACAATCAATATATGTCAACTGAGAGTTCAATGGAGTTTTAGATACATCACTTGAAGAGAAATTAGCACCACTAATATTTAATATGAACGATACACTGTATGTCCAGATCATATAACAAATCAATATTAGTGGTGGCAACCAATACTGTTTACTGGCCCTTTTAACAAATCAATTAACGTAAAGTTGCCTTCAAAATACAAATCATAAAAAAATCCAGTTAGCACCTCCCCAACATCAAAATCAATCAACAAATTTCTTTACTTGCTCGGCCAATGATGCAAGCGCAACATCAACAGCATCTTCAAACCCAAAATCACTCGCATTCGGGTTAGCATAAGTCAAACTCGGGATCAAACCTATAATCTTCTCTCGCATCATCCTAACCTTCTCGCTCGGAATCTTCAACAGCACCTCTTCAATTCTCTTCCTCGCTTTACTTCTCTGATCTATATACACAGAATACTCGCTCCTTTCCCCCGGCAAATACCACTGGTACTGACTGTACGCCGTGTGCGGCGAAAAGAACACCGGAATGCAACCGGCCAGCACCGAGTCAAACGTTGACCGCCGCGTGAACGAGTCGCCGGGGGCTTGTAAACAAAACACGGACTCACTCATCACCTTCAACACCTCACTTGGCTCTTGGCATTTTCTAGCTTCCTCATTACTCCCGCGACAATTCAATAACATGCACCGAGTTGACTCGCCGCATTGCTTTATGAACTCATTCCGGATCGCCGCCTTCCTTCTCTTCGCGCCGATGAAAGAGAACAAGTGGCGCCGGTGAGTTTCTCTCATCTGATTCTGCCACGTGGACATCTCTTGCCATGTGGACGGGTGGAAATAGGAAGGATAGGGTATGCCGTGTTGGTTCGAGCCTTTAAAAGGGTTTCTCTCGATGATCAGAACCGACATGTTTTCGACTCCGGCGAGTTTAAGGAGACGGCCGGCTCCTAGCCACGATGACGTAAAATCACGTACGATGCGTCCCAGGGCGATAAAATGGTCCTTCCCATTGTGCTTCTGCCACGTGGATTGGGATTGTAGATAGTCAACCAAGCTGACGTCGAGCTCGTCACGTGCGGTTAGATTCCTTTCCCGGAACTTGCTCGAAACGTGAAGGCCGCCGTAGTAGGGTACGTAGAAGAGAGTGGCACGTGTGGGGTCGTACGTGCGGCAGGGGTGGTTCAGGAGACGCGCGTGGAAGATCAACTCCGCCGAGAACTGGTTGGTGGCGAACCAGCTGCTGCTGTTGTTGGTTTCTAATGTGGGGCCCATGGTCGGAAGTGGCTGGCCGAGTCCGGAGTTCGCTACGTGGGGGCACATGTCGGTATGAAAGTTCAGGTTGTGGCAGTTGTGAAGGAGTCCGAGGTTGAACTTCGCTGGCAATGTGTATAGGTAGACAGACAGTTTTTGGTTGCAAGTCGGAACTGTGACGGATGGTTTGGTGGGAGTAATGAGACCGTCGGCGTTTTTGTTGTTGTTGTTGTTCTGGTTTCGAGTTTGATTAACATGAGGAGGATCATGATGTTGAATGTGGTGGTCATGTTGTTGGAGGATAAGAGTATCAGGAGATGAAGGGAACCAAAAGATGAGGCAAGCAGCTGATAGAAAGAGAAGAAGGGAAGAGCTGCACCGGAGAAGAATTGGAGGTTTTTTCTCGCCGGAAAACATGAAGAAGAAGAACAAAAAGAAGCAAAAACTTGAATACAGTGCATCTATAATGTAAGACCAAGTCTTAGAGTCTTAATAAACGGCTGAAATGAAGGTTGTACTTTGCTTATTCTATTTTGTCTGCAGGCTCGAATGAAGGTTCTTACTGAGGACGCTATAGCACCTAGTCACCTATTAATACTATTGAAAATAGCATGACCAATTGTTTTTGCTAATTCTATGTTTGACATTTAGGGTGCGTTTGTTTCGTGGGATTAACCGATACCGGTGCTATGTAAGGAAAACTAACCGATTATGAAATGTATTTGGTGTGAGTGGGTACTAAATAAATGAAACAGTATATATAACACCTGTTTTTCATTTTCTCCTCTTAACTTAGATTATCAAGAATTCTCTAAAAGATATACTTGGTGTTATCTAAGACTATCACTTCAGCGTACAGGAGTAGGCTGGAATGAACCAAAACATTTTTGCACCAAAGTGGGCCCAATGACGCGGCCTCTTCTCCTCCACATAAAGTGCAGATATTTTGTTGATTGTTAACCTTGTGTTAACTGTAAATCTTGTGCCGTCATGGTAAAATGATGAGGAGTTTCTGGTATTTTGGTATCTGGGATGAGGCTAAAGAGAAGACAAGGCCAGTCTTGAATCGACAAATATCTGGTTTGGCAGCTTCTTCATCAAAAACACGGAGAAGCGAGGACCTGGATGATCCCAGAGCTCCGCCACATCAACTAGGCCATACGACATTCACGGCCCTGCTTTGATATTATAATCTGGGTTCTACATTGAAGTTCGGATGTATTCGAAAAAACTTGAATGTCACTCATTCATTTGAGAAGGGTATCTCTGCACTAGTCTGTTATTTCAGATCAATTGTTTTCCAGTTTTGGGGTCAGAAATCATGAGCATCAACCACTTGGTGGAAAAGAGAATGATAATAGATTGGTATAATAATGAATCATAAGAAACAAACAAGAATCTAGAACCAAAAAAAGAAAAAGAAAAGACTCAGCAGCACGAGCTTTGTCGCTGGCCTATTAGGAATTTAGGACTGTCATCGCTAATCACTGCAACCGCCACAACTATCTGCTCGTTGAATAACAATTTGATTGTATGAGATTGTGATTGACGACAGCAAAGCCCGGCCGATCTACTTCATTGGCAACAACGCAGGTTGGAAATTCGCCCTGTTTTGATACATCTGACCCTTTCTTCTTATTCTTACTGTGGCTATGCTTTGTTTCCAGCTTTATGGTTTCTGAAGACTTGAACAAGCCAGAGACTTGCCAGTCTTCCAACCTTATCTCCTCGATGCACATGCCTGTCTCCTTCTCCCTTAAAAGCCCCTGTGGTAACTTAATCAATCACACTTTCATCTTCCCTGTCGTATGCGAGTTGACCGGGACAATTTCACGGCTGACCGCACGGCGTCTCTTGGTCTACAAAAATTTTGGTTCATTCCAGACAACTCATTTTCGATATCGAAGGCGTCCCAAACGAGCCCCATGTAACAAGTGACTCCTCAAGGTTCGTCTGGTCCTAACCTATAAGTCTATAACCACAACAGAACATTCCCTGTAAAATAAAATATAGCAATTTGATCTATGAGACAAAAGGAGACGACGTGAAGGTACATGCATCATATAATTAAAGAGATTTGTGAGAGTAATGCTGCATAATAATACAAGCTAGGTAATGACTATAATTTCTCTAAATATAATTAAAGAAGGCAGACGGATGGAAAAGGAATATAATTTAAACAAGGGGTTGGGCTATGGAACACGCATGGGTACAAATGTGTTTGAGGAATTGGAAAATTGGAAAATTATTGGAAGGAGATTATATGGATGATTTGTTATTCCCTAAAAGCAACCCAAATTATTGTTCATATATGAATATGAGCTAGCTGGTTGAAGTATTCTTGTGATCCACGTTACTGAAAGTAGACCGGAATATCCTGGAGCTGATTGCATAATGTATAATCTGTTCCTCAAGAGTTGAGGATAGCTCGTCGGGATGTTCTAGGTAACACCATGAGATAGCTTAACTGGTTCCGAAATATCTACATCGATTATCATTAGTTTTGAAGAAAATAAGATGGAAATTTGTGAAGAATTTTCTTGTATATTTCTTCATAAGAGACAGAATACAAGGATACACTATATAGGCATTTAGGAAACAAACTTCCATAACTTTTTAACAACTCTAACAGCTAAACCCATAACTATGTTTAACAACTCTTTCTTAAAAACTAAGGTAAGGTATAAATAGTAGAAGATAATGCACAAATCAGTAAGCCATACTAGCACACATCAGTACGTAAGTCATACTGGCCATACTGCCAATACTCCCCCTCAAGCTGGATCAAGGGGATTCATTGATCCAAACTTGCCCAAAATTCTGTGAAAATGATCAGTAGGAAGAGACTTGGTGAAATATCAGCCAACTGATCATAGCTTCGAGTGTAGTGAGTATCAATTAGCTTGGATTGAACTTGAGCTCGAATGTAGTGACAGTCGACTTCTGTGTGTTTGGTTCTTTCATGAAAAACTGGATTAGAAGCAATGTGCATTGCAGCTTGATTGTCACAGAATAGAGACATTGGTTGACTACTCGGATACCCCAAATCAGAAAGAAGACCTTTCAACTAAATAAGCTCACAATAAGCAGTGGAGGCCATAGCTCTATATTCAGCCTCTACATTAGAGCGAGCAACAACAGTTTGCTTCTTGCTCTTCCAAGTGACTAAGTTACCACCAACAAATGTGCAGAATCCAGTAGTGGATTTTCGATCAAGAGAATTACCTGCCCAATCAGCATCAGTGTACCCCATTATGTGAATGTTTCCATTATTTTTCATGAAAATGCCTCTATCAGCTGAGTCTTTCACTACTAGAAAACTTGTCTTTTACGACGCGCAAATTACGGCGTGCATGGAATGCATGCCGTAAAAGATTGTCTTTTACGGCGTTTTTTTTTGTGCGCTGTGAAAAACTTCTCTTTCTGATCTTTTACGGCGTGCATTCCGTGTGCGCCGTAAATGCTACATTTCATTTACGGCGCATATTTTATGTGCGCCGTAAAAGACTTATTTTCTGATCTTTTACGGCGTGTTTTTATTGTGCGCCGTAAAAAAAATTACATTATATTTACGACATGCTTCTATGTGTGCCGTAAAAGACTTTCCAATTTTTCTTTTACGGCGCATTTTTCATGCGCGTCGTAAATGCCAAAAAGAGTTCGAAACCCCGCTATTATTTTAGCTCAAATTCTAATTTCCCTCCTTTTGAAGTTTGCTATCAAATACCAAGGGATTGTGCCGAGAAAAGAAATTAAAAAAAACTCTCCCAAAGCCTGTCTCTCTCGTCCTCCCTCTCTATATATCCATCATAGCAAACACTCTTTCTCTCTCTTAGAACTTGGGAAACAAAATGGGTCAGGGAACTCCGGGCGGTTTGAACCGGCAAGGCCTACCGGGCAACCGAAAGCCCAACGGCAACGACAAGAAGGAGAAGAAGTTCGAGCCGGCGGCGGAGCCCGAGTGGGCCGCAAGCAGCGGAAACAGAAGGGTCCAGAAGCGGCGGCGAGGCTTCCGACGGTGACGCCGCTGACCAAGTGCAAGCTCCGGCTACTGAAGCTGGAGCGGATTAAGGATTACCTGCTTATGGAGGAAAAGTTTGTGACGAACCAGGAGCGGCTGAAGCCTGAGGAGGAGAAGGCCAAGGAGGACAGATCTAAGGTCGACGATCTACGTGCCTCGCCCATGAGCGTCGGCAATCTGGAGGAGCTGATCGACGAGAACCACGCGATTGTTTCGTCGTCGGTGGAGCCCGAGTACTATGTGGGGGTCCTCTCCTTTGTCGATAAGGACCAGTTGGAGCCTGGGTGCGCCATTTTGATGCACAATAAGGTAATTGGGGTTTTGGGCTTGGAGGGTTTTTGATTGAGTTGAGGTGATTTGGTTGGTGATGCTTTGTTTTGTGTGTTTTGGATTGTGGTGGAATTGAGATTGGTTTATGGAAATGAGTTGTGGTGCAGTCGGTGAGCGAAGATGTGAGTTGGGTTTTTGGTGGAATTGAGATTGGTTTGTGGAAATGATTTGAGATTTTGATTACTGGGTTTGTTATGGTTTTTGCAGCTTAATCTTGGTGTGGATGAGAGTATACTCTGTTTGTATTGAAGAAAGATGGGAAAGCTATTGTTGGGGAGGCCACCATTGAGGTCAGTTGGTGTTTATTATAGTAATTTGTTGCTGATTTGAAGATTAACATTAAAGTGTTAGTTTTGTTGTCTTAAAGGCTTGAGCTTTTTGTAGAATGAATTAGCAATGTGTATCAAGCTAGCAACTTTTCTTTATATGAGTGTGTTAGTTTTTGAGTTCTTTGGTGTTTGATGAAACTAAATCCATATTAGTATCTGGCTTGAGTAATGAATAATGAGGTTTATTTGTTTTCTACTTTGTGTAGGACAGGTCCAAGGTCATAATTATGGATGCTGATGGTACTCGTTCCAAAGCAATTGCAAGATCCTTGAGAAAGCTGGGGCTTAAGGCAAGTTTATGTTCTTTTCTGCAAGATAACAAATTGACTGGTCTTATGAAAATAGCTATGCCGTATTTTCAACCACATGCTCAGTGAATTCTTAGGTAGTGATACTAATAATATGGTGGTGTTTTAAATAATTGACAGATGCCTTACTTGCTTCAAGGTGGCTTTCGATCTTGGGTGAAAGATGGTCTTCGAATTAAAGAACTCAAACCTGAGACAACACTTACCATACTCAATGAGGTAGTTATCCATTTGCGATTATATATGTTGAATGCAAAATTAATTATGAGATTGAGTTGGGTGGTTTAAAATGCAGAGCAGTCGGTTGAAATTGAGAAGGATATGGTGAGGGAGAGATATATAGTGTTAATTAATTGGAATCACCTGAATTATCAATAATACTACTGAGAACAAAAGACAACAGAAAGAACCATGAGCAGAGAATCATCAATAATACTACTGCTTCAAGCATGTTTCAGTTGAACTTGATTTTGTACAGTTTACACTGCAGAGGTAAAATTACAACCAAGAACTAATTGATCCAAGCCAGCCAGGAATTTAATTCATTCTTCCAAGCTATACTTGATAAATCTGTTTGAATATCAGCTGATATATCATTTATTTTTAATTCATTCTTCCAAGCTATACTTGATAAATCTGTTTGAATATTAGCTGATATGTCATTTATTTAACTCTTCATTTCTATTTCCTCTATTTCTGTCAATTTGTTGATTACTGTTATTGGATAGAACGATTTAATTGCCCATGATATCTAATGTCCAGACTTTATTTGTAGCTGGACACTTTATTTACAGGGCATACATAGGATCTATACAAATCTTGCAATGCAAACAGCTTTATTTCCCAACAATCTGCTGCAGAAAAGTTCTCCAGGTATGGTATTCAAGTTGTAAACATTTCGTTTACACAGTTTATCTGCCATATTTCATATACAATTTTGCATCTTTAATTCTAGATTTGATGTAGTATTTCGGATTTTGATGAACTTTCGGAGCAAGGTTTGGGTTTGTTTCGGAAAAGCTTGCTGCTAGAATTTTGATCGACTTCGGGAGAAACATTTCAATTGGTATGTGTTTGATTTGGGTTCTTTTAAAATTGTCCAAAATTCTGGTCTTCAGTAAGTTTTTTGTAGTTGAATTAATTAAAATGTGAATGAAGCTGATTTCGGTAGACAGTGAAAGTGATGATGGTTTTGTTATCAAAATTGATTGAACCACAAAATGGTGCCTGCCAAGGGTAGACATTATTGAACTGTTTTTCTGAATGACTGATTTAATTTTGTTTGTATCTGGTTTCTTGAATTACATTGCCCAAACCTTTTTTTTTTTTTTTTTCCTATGTTATTTTTGTTAAAAGAAAAAGTGATTGGTATATTTTTACGGTAGAATTAAGGCTTAGAATGATACAACTCTAAAAATAAGAAAGAAGCAGAAGAACGAAGCAACTTTGATATCCCTCCTGATATCGAAATGAAAATATGAATTAAGATTAATATTTACTTTGTCATTGAATACCAGTTGTTCTTTCCGCAGCAACCCGTGGGTACGTTTTCTAGTTAAGAGACTATGGCGTGGTCATGATCCTACCTCTGTTGCAGTTATGACTGAGGATGGCGCTGCTGTAGCTGGTCTTGCTATTGCTGCAGCATCATTGGTTGCTGTAAATGTCACAGGAAATGGAATTTACGATCCTATAGGTTCCATTGTAGTTGGCAACCTTCTTGGAATGGTGGCTATCTTTCTGATACAAAGGAATCGACATGCTTTAATTGGTAGGGCAATGGATGACTATGATGTAGAGAAGGTTCTTCAGTTCTTGAAAAATGACCTGGTTGTCGATTCTTTCCTTTTATTTGTTTTGCACGTGGTGCATTCTTGGTTTTCCTTTTGCTGTTGGCATATTAATTTACATTTTGTTATGTGATATTGCAGTTTGTTATCTCTCTTTTCATCTCAATAAATTGTATAGATTTATATAGATTTTGAAATGGTATCACAAAAATTACAGGAAAAAAAAATTGGGTGCAAATATTACATGCTGTAAATATATCCCACAACCACATTTACGGCGTGTTTTTGAGATCACTTACGGCGTGTTTCTGATATCAATTACGGCGTGCTTTGCTATTTCAAAATGAAATAAAAAAATCTCTAAAACCTTTTTACGGCGTTCATTGTTGTCTTTTACGGCGTGCTTTTAAGATCAATTACGGCATGCTTTTGATATCAATTACGGCGCACATATTTGGTCATTTACGGCGCACTTTGTATTTGAAAATTGAAATTAAGAATCTCTAAAACCCTTTTACGGCGCTCTTTTATGTCTTTTACGACGTGCTGGTAGGGTCTTTTACGGCGTTTCAGAATATGCCGTAAAAGAGTTTTGTCTTTTACGGCATGTCCATTTACGGCGCATTTTTGTGTGCCGTAAAATGTCTTTTACGGCGCTCTTTGCGGGCGGTAAAAGACCATTTTTCTGGTAGTGTTTGAGATAATGAAGCTTTACAATGTGAAGATGAGCCAAAGTTGGAGCATGCATGAATTGACTGACAATGTTTACAGCATAAACAATGTCAGGTCAAGTGATTGTGAGATAAATAAGCTTACCAACTAATTGTTGATAGGCACTTAGATTGACAAGAGGTTCACTCAACACATCAAGTTGCAGATTGCTGCCAAGGGGAGTGCGAGCTGGTTTGCAACCCTCCAGATCAGTATCTTGTAGAGATAAGGACATATTTTCTTTGGTTTAGAAAAAGACCTTTATGAGAAGTGGCCACTTCTATACCAAGAAAATATTTAACACTTCCCAAATCTTTGATAGCAAACCTGCTTCAAAGAGATTGTTTGAGAGACTGAATCTCTTCAATATTGTCACCTATTACTATCAAATCATTAACATAGATAAGCACCACAATCTTACTGGTTGAAACAATCAGAACAAACAAAGAAGAATATGCATTGCTTCTGTGAAAACCAACTTCCCCAAGTACTGAACTGAGCTTGGCATACCAAGCATGAGGAGATTGCTTTAAGCCATAAATAGACTTGTGAAGCTTCCATACTATCTCAGGATCATGAGATTGAGGATAACTTGGGGGCAACTTCATATAAATCTCTTCTTCAAGATCACCATGTAAAAACGAATTTTTACATCCATTTGATATAGAAGCCAAGCATGATTGACTGCAAATGATAACAAAACTCTCACTGTACTCATTTTAGCAACATGAGCAAAAGTCTCCTTGTAGTCTACTACATATATTTGAGTAAAATCACGAGCTACTAAATGAACCTTATGTCTCTCCATAGAACCTTTAGAATAAAGCTTTGTTTGGTAAACCCAACGACTGCCTACAGCCTTCTTCCCTTTAGGAATTCGAACAACACTTCATGAATATTGTCATGGAGAGCTTGAAGTTCATCTGCCATAGCTTGCTTCCATATATCAAGATAATTAGCTTCCTCAAAACTTTTAGGTTCATGAGTACAATCAAGGGCACTCAGAAATGCAGAATGAGCAGAGGAAAAATTCTCATAAGATATGAAGTGTGTCATCGGATACCTTGCGGTGTAGGTTTTATAGTCATTGAGCTTTGATGGAGGACCTCGTTCTCGTGGAGGGTTTCTAAGAAGAACAACTGCAGGTGGACAAGGAGGCTCGACAACAGATTGCATATCAATTTCTGAATCAGAAATTACAGTTGGAACTTCTTGAACTGGAATATCAGGATTGATAGACGAGTTGCAATCCTCATCAACAGGAAGATTAGGTACTTCCCTTACTTGACACGATTCGTACGCTTGCGAGAATTTATGCATCAAGTCAGAACACCACAGTGATACATAGGATAAGACCATTCATTCGACATGTCATGCTCACTTATTCAAGTAAGCCTATTTAACTATGAACAAAACAAAGCACAATAATAGGCTAAACCAAACCATTATTAAAATTAAAACCTAGCGCTAATTGGCTGATCCACCCCCAATGAGGCCTAAGATGAAGCCCAAAGACCCCATCCCAACCCCAAAGAGAGCAAGCTAGCCTAATAGGCCCAAGAAATCTTGTTTCCAGCTAGGACAAACCGGAGTGTTGCCAAGACCATCTAGCCTCATCAAATCCCCAGCAAAGCAATCATGTTGTCCGAAAAGCATTAAGCCGCCAAATCCTTGAGTCGCACCACCATGGGAGTGAGTAAAGTTGTGAGTCGAAGTCATCAACAGAGTAGAGGTAGTCGCCCTTGCCAGATATGGTCGAAAACATACTAGCCAAGAAGACCATCGACCTTGTTGGAGGAGCATCGCTAGATCGGGTCAAAACTATACCAGACTACCGTCTGCCATTGGTATTCTTTCAAACGTTGGGCAGCGTAGACAGACGCCATGGATTCCGGCGTATAGCACACCAACCTGAAAATAGGCTGACAACGATGGCTGGGATTTGCGCAAGCACACGGGTGTAACTCTGATGGCCTGGCCATTGACGGCTAAGGTTGTTGTTCTTTACGTGCATATATCACAATTCTAGCAGTGGATTGTGTAAATTCTATATAGACTTTGATTGATTTTAATGGATTGTAATAAGTATGGTCTGATTTTTTTGTTAGTGTTTTTTTTCTCTTACAAGCGATGAATATATCAAGGGCTGTCAATGAGTCGCGTCGTGTTTGATCAAGATATTTATGGTGTCACAAGAGATAAACTCAAACCCAAATCATTTAATAATCATGTCAGCTTATGGATTATAATATTATTGAATAGATGCAAGAAGTGATCTCTGCACTTGGTAAGCCACAAGTTGATTTGTTTTTTGTCAGCTTATGGATTATTTGGATGGAAAGGAATAATATATTGTGGAAAAGTGGGGACTTTAACCCCATGCACATGGTGAGCTGGGCAAGTGCTACTTTGCAGGAATATTAAAAGCTACATCAAAGTAGCATGGTACAAAAACAACGTCCCAAGGAATGTTGGAGGTGTCCCCCTAGTGGGCGGCTGAAATTAATTATCAATGGGGTTTTCAAGTGGAGTCTAGGCAAGGTGAAGTTGGGGTGATCGTTAGAGATGAGCATGGGAGATTTATTGCAGCTTTGGCAAGGCCTCTCTCTAGAGCAGGTTCTGCATTTCAAATAGAGATTGAAGCTTGCAAGGCTGGCTTATTGTTAGCTATCCATCAAGGTTGGACTGAGGTTGATTTGGAGTCGGATTGTTCATTATTGGTAAGTTCTCTGGCTGGTGATGTTACTGATTTGTCTACTATGGGGAGGATTTTAGACAATTGTAAGTATTATATGCATGGTATAAGATCTCTACAGTGTAAGCATGTCTATCGTGAAGCAAGTAGTGTTGCAAATCGATTAGCACACCTTGTTAGTTTATTGTATATTGATGATATTTGGTTAGATGAGACACTTGCTATTATTCAAGATGTTCTCTATGAGGATGCTTGTTATGATTCAAATGTAGCTCGTGGTTCAAGTCTAATGTCCCCCCTGATGCAAAATTTGACTACTCTTTCAATAAATGGAACCGGCAGTGGAGCTAAGCCTTTCAGCTAAGCTGGGTTCCAAACCCCTTAAAAAAAAAAAATCGTGTCAAAACTTTAAACTCAAATTCAACCTATTTGTTGAACGGATTACCCTTTTCCAATCCGCTTAACCCATTTAATAAATAAGTTTTGTTGTGTTGAACAAAATAACCCATTTTGAGGGTTAACATCGCGACCCATTTAACTAAAAAATTGATTAAATTGATTAAATTCACTTAACAGGATTAAATTCACTTAACAGTCTATAAGACAAAGATTATAAATAATCATATATAGTTCATGAATAATTAAATCCAATAATGATGAAAGAAAATATTTCAACTTGTACATTCTGAGAGTCGTGTTCGCGGGTTATATATATAATATAACTCGATCAATTTAATAAAAGGGTTCACTTCATGTTGGCAAGTTGACCAATGGTCTACCCGTTTATTAAACTATTCATGATGGATTGACCTGTAGCCAACCCACTTTTTTATCATGCAAGTTCAACCCGTTTGATTTCGTGTAAGTTTTGAGTCATATTATCAGGTCATATCAGAATTGCCAACCTTATATATGGATCAAACGATATCAACGCCAAAAAAGTACTAATGGCAAAAATTCTGCTCATCTGCTTGTTGTCTAATGATATATCAAGAATAAAAAAATTTAAAAAAACAATTACAACTTGAAACAAAAGTGTTTTGTACTTAAATCATGTATAAAATACTGTACATTGTCATAGGAGGCTACTTTTGAATGCCATCATATTTGAATAGATAATTTTAAATTCTAATTGAATACAACAAGATTTTAAGTGACTCTTTTAAATCTGGTGTTAGCTCAGCGGTTAGAGCACCCACTACCTAATGACGAAGTCATGGGTTCGAGTCATCATGGGGGTAGGAGAGAAATCCTGTGATCCTCTTTAAAAAAAATTAAAAAAAAAAAAGTGACTCTTTCAAATCTCAATTGAAAATCCATAGATTTTTTAAATGCAAAACAATTTTGTAGACTCCCAAGCAAATACATCCTCTAAGTTTTGATTATTTTAAGAAAAAATAGTGTACCTACTGCTACTTTCCTTTTTGTAAATAAGCATTAATCAACCAAAGACCAAGTTAACCATATATACGGAGGCGTTCTGAAGAGAAGGTCTGCACTGTCACTAAAGTGCGGACACTCGGGATTTCTGCTCAAACAAGCGTCGATGGCGCAGCGTCTCTTGCAGGACGGAGGCCAGGGGCATCCCGGACCAGTCTACTGTCTGGTGGAGTCGCCGGCGACCAGTTTGCAGCGCTGCCCAGAACCTTGAAGTTGCAGGTGAGGTCGCTGCCCAGAACCTTCGACCTTAATCGCTGCCCAAAAGTTGTCTGGAATGCCTCCGGCATTCGCCGCCTGAATGCTACTGCAGCGTTGACCTGCCCCAGAACCCGCCTGACCATATATAAGCATATTAGGACAAGGACGAAAGATCCAATTTAAACATCTTGAAAGACAATGACTTTGAACCACATCATGGAGAAATTATCTGGAGTTCTGGACTTAAGAGTTAGAACACCATCACCCATAATTGTGAGAGATTATATTAAAATCTCTTAGTTTTCAAACTTTCAGACTAGTGCCTATTTGGCTAGCCTCAATTGCTGGGGTAATTTGAGCAACTTAAGTAATTGACTTTCTTTGACGGAAACTATTATAAATATAAATAAAATTGATGTGTCTATCAAAAAATACAATGGCCACAAAACAAAGCAAATTACCATGGAATGACCTTAATAGTGTTACGGTGTAAATAGTATGTCAAAATTTCTAATCCTGTCGTAACCAAGGTTTTAAATATCGGTATTTTCATATCTATCGGTACTTTGAAAAAGGGAGATATCGGATATATCGGGGATATATCGGGGATACAGTGTACGAAAATATCGTTTTTGAAAAAAAATCAATTTATTAGAAATTTAGAACTACATATAAATACATATGAATGTAAACTTCATATACATCCAAAAAGAGACTCTAAGCGGTTGAAAAGCCGCTCGCTGGTCTACAAAAATGCAATAACCAGACCAAGACATATGACCCATATAGTGCGAATTGTAGTGATGAACATGATAGTTATAGATCTCTTTAGAGCTGCCGACTGTTTCCCCTATAAGGGGATAATAAGGATGAACCCAACTAGATGACTGATCATATACTTCTCCATATTGATTATATCCATAAGCATCATAACCAAATTGATTGTTGCCTTCATGAGATTCATTTGAGATCCCACTGCGCTCTGTGCCTAAACTGATAGAGTCAAAACTTAAGGCAATTGAAGAAACATCAGATGGGGTACTTTGATCATCAATTGCACCTCTAGTCCTCCTCCCATATCGGGTCTTCTCTTCAGCACCATGACCAGCTGTTCTCACTCCGTGGTCTTCATCTTGGGTGGCATGATCAAAATTACCTTCACAGGTAAATTGGAATCCTTCATCCACAGAAGATTGTCCATATTCATATCTTTCACCTCCACCACATGTTCCGCTTCCACCCTCTCCACCATCATCAGAACTATCTGGAGTTGCTGTACCACCCTACGCATCATCACTATCTGAATTATCTTATGGGTTTTTAACAACTTCTTCAGATAAGACTCTCTCTACGTTGATTCCAGCATTAGTTGCAGTTTCTACAACTTGTGGAAGAGGTCTTCCAGCTTCATCATCGAGGTGTGCAGGCATAATCCAATCATGAAGTGGATCAATGCCATTATCAAGCGGCTCGCTTGCAACATGAAGTAGATCTATATAGTTGTTTTCATTGACCACATTATTCTTTGCCTGTTTATCTCGCAGCCGCAGCTTCATGTTGTAGTAGCAGTATACAAGCTTTTCCAACTTCTGATATGCCAAACGGTTCCTTTGCTTGGTATGAATAATAGCAAATGTACTCCAATTTCTCTCACACGCAGAAGAAAAAGCCGTTTGTGCCAAAATACGCATTGCAATTTTCTGCATCTTTGGTGCAGAATACCCAAATTGTGTCCACCAATCAGCTGTAAAGCTACTACAATGAGTTACTACTATAATAGATCAACATTTTCTATTAAAGAAATTATATGTGTGTGTTTTAATGTATACATATACGGATATACCACAAACCTGTATTTTTGGTTTCTCTTGTTTTTCTTGCTATGGTTGACCCAAATGATTCCTTTGCATCTCTAAAGCATACAATCTACATTAACCATTTGAAAAGAGAAGAAAAGGGAAGAAAGGTGGGGAGGGCCGGAGGGGATGACAGAAAAGAGGAGAAAATGGGAGAAAAATAGAGAATTGTCGGTTGCAGTTTGTTATATACTTATATAATTATATATGTTATATTTTTTTTTAGAAGTACTATAACGTAGTCTATATATATATCATTATTTTTTATTTTTATAACGTAGAGAATTACTGAGTTTTTTTTTTTTACCTCAAATTTTACAGATATTTCTTCACTTTATCGGGATATATCGCAAATATCTAATATATCGGGGATATTTGACGATGTCGGAGAAATTTCGCAGAAATGGTGACAGATAAGATATTTACCCCCATAAATATATCGGTCCGTCGAAAAAAGGAGATATCGGGGGATATATCGGATATATCGCAGAGATTTTGAACCTTGGTCGTAACTATACCTGTAGGTACAAGTGTACAATCTCTCTCTCTCTCTCTCTCTCTCTCTCATGTTTTCTATGTTGCCGTACGGTCTCCCTCTCCAGTTTTCCAGATCTCGTTACCCCTCTTCCACTTCATTGTCCCTCCTATCTTTTCACTTGCTATTGGCCTCTCTCCCCCCAAGGCTGAGCCGTCGATGGCATCTCAAGAGGGTGGGTTCATATTCCCCAAGGATGTGATGGCGCTGGTGCCTCCTGGCGGCACCAAACTTTTGGAGTCTTACACGGTGGTGGCGCTAGATCCTCTCTCCACATATAGATCACGGCGAGGCAAAGTCCTTCTTCTTGCCCGTGGCTATGCCTCCTCTCCTCCCACTATTGTTCTGTATATGTAGGGCTCTTGAAGTTGGAATAATGTGTTACTATTTAGAAGTTTGTTTCCAGTTCGTGGCTAGTTTCTTGTAATGGTTACTACTGCTTGTACTTGAGTCCGATTAATAAAAGTGTTTTGGTTTCTCCTAAAAAAAAAAAAAAAAAACAAATTACCACGTCTCAAAAGTTGACGACTAAAATGGATCCACAATCTACAAAAGAAAGATAGATCCTCAACAGGATGAGGTTGAAACCGATTAACAAAAGAAAAGTAACAAAGATTAGTTCATCTTTCTCATATATATGAAGATAAACCCAAGGATGTTGATCAGAACCACAACATTATCTTACGTGTGAAGCATAATCTCCCTCCAACTGGTTGATCAATGCAACCTTCCATTATACAAAACCAAAAGCTGAAAAACTCAAATCTAGTCAGACCAATTATATATATTTTTTAACGAAGTAAATTAGTGGGCATATCCTGCTCCGGATACTCGAGGGGATATAATTTAGCTTTTTCATGAAGCCTTTTGCACAGTAAAGTCATATCTTCTTGTACTCAATAAGATACCACATGCTGCTTAGGTCTTAGTTGCTCAGTTGGCCCTTCAAGTATTTCTTAGGGTGCTTAATTAATCCTCCAGCTGTAGAGAGTATCAGTTTCAATATGTGAGCCAAATCCGAGGTACAGTTGGCTAATTTGCACAATCTAAGACAATCTTGGTTTTTTACCCTAAAATAATATGATCAGATATGTTGAAGTTGTTCAAAAGCAATGATAAGAGACTAGGATGGAGATATGCATGAATTGGAAGATAAATTTTATAGCATACCGGCATAAGTTACTCTTTTATATTCACAATACATATGATTTTATTAGAGTTAATTACATATAGGTGCATCTTTGAATGTTTTTTTAGCCATAAGGCCACCAACTAATTTTTTCTCTCATAAGACCACTAGATTAAAAATAGTGTTATATTTTAGATATAAAAACTAATATATTTACATAAATGCCACTAGAGTAAAAAATCAACAACCATTCTCTCTGTCTGCTCCAGCGAGGTCTCCGGCCGACTTCGGGCTGACCTCCGACGGGTCTCCAGCAAACTTCGCCGACAACCACAAAGCTACTATACCTAGCAACAAAAGCTACTATGATGATATTTCCGGCGACCTCCGTCGAGGTCACAAAATCTACTATCACTAGCAATTAAAGCTACTATCACTAGCAACAAAAGCTATGCTGGTGAGATTTCTAGCGAGGTCACAAAAGCTACTATCACTAGCAACAAAAGTTATTGTCACAAACAAAAACTACGTTGGTAAGCTTTTCAACGAGGTCAAAAAAGTTACTGTCACTAGCAACAAAAACTACTGTCACCACAAAAAAAAAAAGCTACTGTCACTAGGAATAAAAACTACTCTTGTGAGATCTCTGGCAACCTTCGATGAGGTCACAAAAGCTACTGTTACCAGTAATAAAAGCTACTATGATCAACAAAAACTACACTCCTCAAAACCAAAATCTACTATCCCTACCAACAAAAGCTACTGTTACAAATACCAAAAGCTACTATCATCAACAATAATAACTATTGTCATCAACACCAGAAAACTACTCTCACCAATAACAAAAACTACTCTCACCATCACCAAAAGCTACTCTCATAAATGTCAAAAGCTATAACCAAGCAGAACAAAATCTAATGACACAAATCTACCAACAGAGAACGCTAATCACTACATGTCCATAAATCAACCATAAAATCTAGTTACAAAAGCCAACAATGCATCAAATCAGGCATAGGGAACAAATGAGTTTCTACTTTTTTCAAAAACATTAACAATACAAAATTAAAACTACAAATCTATACCAAAATCAAAAACTCAGCAAAATGAATGGCATTGAGGACAACTCGTCACAGGAAAGAAGCCGAACGAAATCGAATCAGGGACCGGTGCCGGAATCTCATTTTCAAATGTGAAGGATGGTGGCGTCAGCCAGACAGCCATAATTCTCCCAGCTACACTCTCAATTTCAAGGACGACACCACATGCGTTGACAACATCCTCCTCCGATCGCGGCTGTCGGCCTTCGCCTCCTGGAGTTTGACCCCACCGGAGAAGTCAACCACGAGCTGGCGTATTCTGAATGACTTTCTAGAGGAAGATGAGGACAACTGGAGCTGGAGGTCACCGACGAGGAACAAAGCTGGAGGTCACCGAAGGCGAACAATCTGAAGGGGAAGCGTCACCGATCGATGCGTCGATGGATCTCCCGAGCTCAGATATGCTTCGAATCGGCGTCGAGATTAAAGAAAACGTGGGAGAAAGAGGAGGAGGTGGTGAAACGATGTCGTCTCGTTTCACTCCGATCCGTAACAAAGCTTCTCTCCGTTGAGATCGTTCGGCCAGCGATGAGCAATCATCGGTTGTCGCCAAGGGAGAGCTTCTCACGTCAGAGATGTTCTTCATCGGTGATGTCATGGATGACAGCCACGGAGAGAGAGAAGGTTGAATCGCCGACGAGAGAGAGAGAAAAGAGACAATGATGGGTCTGTTTTTTTTTTTTTTTTTGAAGAGAATGGATTGAATAGGATCTCAGGTTGGTTTTGACGTCTTGTTAAATGGAAGGGTAAATTTGTCAGAGACAAAATAATTTGAAGGTGAAAGTGGTTTTAAGAAGACAAAAAGAGTTGTGTGGCCTTATGGCTAATTAGAGTTTCAAAATGACACTTGTATGTAATTTTCTAATTTATTATCGAAACCATTCATTTTTTTATTTTTTTTTTATCGAGATCATACGGTTCCTCAAAGACTTCATCGGCCCAGAGACTAATCCGTGCCGGGGGATCATGTCAGAAAGCTTTCTCCCCCCTGGTTACCAAGAATATATTGGGATTTAACTCCAATAAGCGTCGGCGGGATTCGAACCCAGGTGTGGACGTTCCACACTTGGAGGCTCTTGTCAACTCAACCACCAGTGGTGGTTGAAACCATTCATCTTTGAATACTCTTGAAAGATATTTATCTTACCAAAAAAGCCATTTTGCACTATTGCGGCGCTAGCCATGAGTAGCCAGGATCAAACCATCCATAGCAATAAAATTGGTCAACAGTTGATTAGTAGCATTGCACCAGCCGCAGGAGCTCTAGAGAACTTCAGGCCTAGCTATGTTATTTGTCGACAATTCCAAATAACACTTCCCGAAGCTCTTGGTTTACAGTACTGTCCAACAAAATGTGTATAATCCACTACCAGATGTGTCTCAACCAAATTTTCAGCTCTGACACTAATTGTTATGCAACATAATCTGGACAACCTACTATAGTGATATCATATAACACCGATAAATGTGTTCGGAATCCAGTCAAGCTGGGCAGCACCGATATTATCCTCACTTAGTTATCTTGAGTGTTTATATATGTGAGATTTTATTCTAGAATGTCTCGAGATTAGTTTATCATCGGTGAGTGATCCACATATATATTGAGTGTATTTTTTTAATTTAAAAGTTTTTTTTTTCTATTTTAATTTCCATCGAGCCGCAACTCTAACAATACAAGACCACCCACAACTCCAACAACACAAGACCACATGTCCCCATGGTATAGATTCTAAAGTCAAAGGATCTTTGGGTGGAAGTACATTCCACAGTCCACATATATACAGAAATATATCATATACTGTCAAAAAGCACTGGATTCAAAATGTTGCTACTAGCTTGCAACTTTCAAGCAGGGTCGTTTTTGAAAATCCAGCTCTTCAAGCATCTAAAGGAGCTTATATATAATAATTGATCATGATCTTCCACTCAATCTCCTGTGATTCCTTAATAATGCCCAATATGAAGCATATTACATTATAATATCAAGATTGCAGATCTTTCTTAGTGATAATATATATGGATAATTGCAGCTTCCTCAAAAAGAAATGCCACCTTCCCCTCCAATATCCCAGACACTATATAAGAGCCACATTAGTTGTCTTCACCACACAATCAATCAACTCTCTCTATCTCTCAAACACACACAAAATGGGTATTCCATTAGAGCTTTCTTCTCTTAGCTGTGGACTGAGAATCATACAAGCCAAAAACATAGAGTTCATCAAGACCACGGGAAACCTGTTCGTTAGATACTATCTTTCTGCAGGGGACAGCAAAAAAATTAGGCTGAACACTCGAGAAATCTCCACCAAGTCTGACCACATCTGGAACGAGTCCATTTCCTTGGAGTGTAATGGAAGCGACAGCTTTGTGCGAGAAACTGTGGTTTTTGAGCTCCGGTGGAGGAACACCGTGCCTGTTTTTGGAAGAATTGGGGGATCACAACTACTGGGCAGGGCAGAGGTCCCATGGAAAGAAGTCCTCGAGTCACCAAACATGGAATTGGACAAGTGGGTCACGATGGTTCCAAGAAGTACTAGTGGCCGTGCTGTTGAAGGCGTCAAGCCGCCTAAACTACATGTATCGATCAAAGTTGGAGTCCAAGCAGAAGTGGGAATGGAGAAAAGGAGGCAGAGAAGGACGAAGAAGTGGGATGAGTGTGGTTGCGAAGATGGTCACGGTTATGGTTGCACATGTTCTGATTACGAAATTTTTGCACTAGCAGCTTTGCTAGAGGCTCTTTAGACTCAAGCATGAAGGCACGGAGGCATGTCAGTTGATGTCAACATTTTTGCCAACCCTTTTTCTTCTAGGACTGAAATGTTACAATCTGGACAGTGGTGAACTTTTATTTGCAACTGTATATATGAACCAGAGGATGAGAGATACAATCCAACTGGGTTTTGAGATATAAAGTAATTAACTTGTTCCATCCAAGTACTATGTTTTGTTTACTCTTTTATCTAAAACAATACAAGATCACAAACAAAGTCGTCTTCTTGTATGTTATTAATAAGAAAGAATAAGGGGTTGGAAAGAGAGAAGAGAGAAAGGCTAACAAAGGGAGCTGGGCTCGCGTAGAGAGAGGGGATGAGAGGGAGAAAGCAGAGGAAGAGAGAAGGGCACGTAGAAGAGGAAAACTTGAGAATAGGGCTGTAAATAGGCTCGATACAGCTCGTGTGCGACTCATATTCGGCTCGATTTTAGCTCGTTCGGCTCATGTTCGTATGGTAAATTAGCCGAATTTGAGCTCAATATTAGGCTCAGCAAAAAAACGAGCCAAGCTTGAACAAGGATATCTTCGAGTCGTCTAGCTCATGAGTAGCTCGAGTTTGTTAAAACTCGACTCATGAAAATTTATAGTATAAATAAGGGCTAAATACTAGTTACTACCCTGTGGTTTATGTCTAAAATCAATTGAGTCCCTGGACTTCTAATTTCATCAAAAACACCCCTGCACTTTCAATTTTGATCTAATAGGTCCAATTCGTTAATA
This sequence comes from Rosa lucieae, assembly GCA_024704745.1. Classification (NCBI taxonomy): domain Eukaryota; kingdom Viridiplantae; phylum Streptophyta; class Magnoliopsida; order Rosales; family Rosaceae; genus Rosa; species Rosa lucieae. The sequence goes on along the minus strand of CM045493.1, from coordinate 25,253,139 downwards.
TTCTGTTATGAGTTCAAGTTATAGTTGGATTATTTGTTAAAAAAAAACTATTTACTTTATAGTAGGACTCACTCCTAAATTGACTATGCAGGCCACCTCGACACCACATCATAAAACATAGGCCATATATGAGCAACGTTAACAAGTTAAATAACTTCAATTATTGGAAAACTAATAAATTGGACATATTATATCAAAATTGAAAGTGCAGAGGTGTTTTTGATAAAATTAGAAGTTTAGGGACTGAATTGATTTTGGACCCAAACTACAGGGTAGTAATCAGTATTTAGCTCTATAAATAAAAATATAATTTTTCTATTCTCAAATTTTTAATTCTTTTTAATACATTCATTTTCAATGGGAAGAGAATCTGAGAATTTAAGTAAAATATATTACAATAAAGTCAAAAGGGATTTGTGTGATGGTTAGACATCAAAGTTTAGATTATTATTTTAAATTTTCTTTCTTCCTTTTAAAAAAAAAAAATAAATTTAAAGTCAAGTGAACACAACTGAGCCTATTTAAGCTCGAGCTTGTCCAATAAATCTAGCCGAGCTGAGCCTTGTTCAGGCTTAAGAAAAAGATTCAAGCCTAACAGAGCTTGAGCATGGAAAAAAAATTCAAACTTTAGCCCGGCTCGAGCTCGATAAAAACCAAAAGAGCCGAACATGATCACCTTGGTATTAGCTCCAGCTCGGCTCATTTACACCCCTATTTGAGAAAAAAAAAATGGCAAAAAAAAATTTTAGGTATGTGTATATATTTTTTTAATCAAACCCAAATCAAGTGTCAATATATTCATCACAAGCTATAATAGAGATACGTAGAGATATCAGATATCCTCCTTCGGTACTACTCCAGAGATGCTAAAGAGACATAGATGCACATCGGTGCTTAGTTTCCTAATACAAGGAATTATTGTAATTTAGACAAACTAAAAAACATATAGATGGGCTTAGGGCTAAAAACCCCAGCCTAAATTAGAGAGCCCAATAGGGCAGCCCCAAAGAGAAGAGCCCAACTTAAGGCCCAGCAAGAGGGTTGACCCAAGCGTAGACTACCACGCCACCGCGCCTACAGCTTCCACCCACGAGTCTACCTCGCCACGAACCGCACCGTCGAGCTCTGTCAGAAGCCAACATCGCTGCGAGCCCCCCAAGCCACTGCCGTGCAGCGCCCAGACCCGACGCGAGCCTCACAAGCCGCACCGTCACCAGAAGACCGCAAGCAGAAACGACCATAAACTCCTAGAAAGGCCGCCTAAACCTGCACCAAACCCGTCTGCCAAGCCACAAGCCAAAACAACTTCTGTCCCGACCTCAGCCCAGGGCTTCGAAGCTCCCGTCTGGCAGGCAACATAGAGACAACTCGACAAAGCCGATGCTATCCTGCCGCCACCGGACAGGGAACAATTTGGTGATGTTTTTCCTCTCTCGCGGCGCTGGGCGAGAGAGAACTAGAGGTATGTATATTTAGTAATTAGGAATGTGTAAATAAAATTACTCACTAATAAATCAAATTTAAAATTTAAATGATGTACTGAGTATTGACATTAGAATTGTCTTTTATTGCTGCATTGACATACTGAACGCAATTGTCAATTTGGTAGTTAATCGGCAATTGCTGCTTAGTATTACAATGTAGTTTCTTTTGGTGATAAGAATCAAAATTCTCTAGATCCAGTTCATACCTTTTTGAGAAAAACATTTCCCACAAGCAACACCCTTGTTGGATCATAAAATTTTGATCAAAAGATTACCCAACAATTTATTTTTTTGAAAGAGGTTTATAATATCTCTCAAATTATTGAGAAACACAAATGCATGACTGAAGAGAAGAAGGGGGACCTACAAAATAAAAAAAACTATAATATTCAAATCAATCTCAATTCAACAGAAGTGTGAAGTATTTGGTATGATACTTCAGTTACGCATTTGCAGATATATACCCACTTTTATTGTGAATTTTAACTCTCTCTCTCTCTCTCTCTGTGCCACTTCTTTAGGGTTTTGCTCGATCAGATTCTCAGTTGAGTCCTCGAAGTGAAGATGGAGCATCCAGCTACAGGTATGCTTGTGCTAATTTCAATTGTCTAAATCTCTTCCATAATTGCTTATTTGTCGATTTTGATGGATCTAAATTTACTCTAATTTGAACTTACTGTATCAAATTATTCCACATTTGTGCTGGATCTGTGTGAAACATTTTGAGTACTTTATTTTGTTTTTAGAGAGGTTTGGTTCTTGTCCCCTCTCTCTTTTGTGTGTTTCTTTTCGTTTTTTAATAAAATAAATAGAGGGATGTGCGGGGGGTTCCCGGTTGCGATGGCCCCTTTCTTTCGAGATTGTGGGTGGGTGCCAGTCACCCCAAATCGGCTGTGCAGAGGAACTAATATCGCCTAATCCTCTATTTAATTTTAAAAAAAAAAAAAAAAAAAAAAAACTTCAGTTACGCATTTGCAGATATATACCCACTTTTATTGTGAATTTTAACTCTCTCTCTCTCTCTCTCTGTGCCACTTCTTTAGGGTTTTGCTCGATCAGATTCTCAGTTGAGTCCTCGAAGTGAAGATGGAGCATCCAGCTACAGGTATGCTTGTGCTAATTTCAATTGTCTAAATCTCTTCCATAATTGCTTATTTGTCAATTTTGATGGATCTAAATTTACTCTAATTTGAACTTACTGTATCAAATTATTCCACATTTGTGCTGGATCTGTGTGAAACTAGTTTGTGATTTGATCATGATTTTTATACTAATTTATTAGTTGAAGACATTTTGCTTAGCTCTCTAATTTAAGGGCACCGAACTCGCTTCGTACCCCACTCAGTTAGATATCCTAGTAAGCAAGACATTGTAGAAAGCTGAATGTAGATATATGTATGACTGGTTTTTTGAGTTCAAGAATATAGACTATATTAAATCATATTTAGTCCGACTTATAATCTGTTAGAATTATGAAATTCAAGTGAATGCAATTATGAGCTATTATCTGATATTTAGTTTGAAAATACAATTAACAAATCATGACATTTTCTTGATGGAAGAAACTACCATGAATGGCTAACTGTATATTTGTTAGATTTGGTCCATGTTGATACACATGTTATTTTCTCATTATGAAAATAGTCATTAACTGTAAGAGAAACCTAAAGGTGGAATCAGAAGAAAAACCAAATGGACAACTCGAGTGGTTTAAGTAAGATTGTTGTTCGCTTTTCTAAAATGTTTTACACAAAAAGTTTAGGAAAAATTTTACGAACAGAACTTGAAATATAGGCCGTTCCGAAGTTCGGTGTGTTTGGTTTCAAACAATTAACTTCGGTAAATGAAGTTCTAATCCCGACCCACTTTTAGTACATGACGTCAATAACACCATTAAACCTATGCAATTATTCAATTTTCAAAGGTTAATTTTAGATTTTCACCTCTCTCTCTCTCTCTCTCTCTCTCTCTCTCTCTCTCTCTCTCTCTCTCTCTCTCTCTCTCTCATACGGACACCCAATTCTGGGTAACATTCTCCTTCCTCCTTCTTCTTCTCTCCCTCCCCAATTTGATTTGGACACCCAAATTTGGGTATCCAAAATCTGATCTCCTCCTCCTCCTCCTCCTTCTTCCTTCTTCTTCTGCAATTTAGGGTTCTTCTTCTTCTGCAATTTAGGGTTCTTCTTCTTCTTCTTCTTAGGGTTTTTGTTAATCCATAAAGAGATAGCTTCTTCTTCTTCTTCTTCTTCTTCTTCTTCCTCCTCCTTCTTCCTTCTTCTTCTTCTGCAATTTAGGGTTCTTCTTCTTCTTCTTCTTCTTAGGGTTTTTGTTAATCCATAAAGAGATAGATTTGCCCTTACAAATTTGACCAAAATCACACTTACTAACAGGGCCGTAACGACATATACTGATTTTGGGTTGGGATTGTAACGTCATGTACCGAAGTTAATTCTTTGAAACCTGATACACCCAACTTCGGAATGGCCAATATTTCATGTACTGTTCTTGAAATATTTCCAAAAGTTTAATTTCATATGTGGGAAAATTTTACAAACAGTACACCAAGTAAAGATCACTAATAATTTCTATACATAAAGTTCCAAACCGAGTATTTTGGTACACAGACTCTCGAGTCCGACCCACTATGTAGACATGACATCAATGACGTCGTCAGTTTCAGCCTAATTTGAGGGATAATTTGGTCTCTTCAGGTTTTTACTATGAGCACTCGGCTTTTTCTTTCTCACTATGAGCACTCATCTCTCTTCTCCCCTCCTAATCCCGATCACATATGCAATTCCAACCATTACCATCAATCCACACCCTTCAATCCTCAAGCTTCTCCGTCGAAACCATCTAATCCCAATCCCGGTGTTCAATAACATTTCTTACCAAACCAAAGTAGCACAAGGTAATAACAAGGTCTCTCATCTCATCAATCGCTCTCTCTTCTCCTTCTTCTTCTTCTTCTTCCTCTTATTTTCTCCTCACTCATTTATCTCTGTAATTTCAGACCCTCATCAATGGAAACCTCTCCCGGAAGAGAGACCAACGTAAACTCTTTCCCATCCCCAAACCCTCTCTCTCGCTATGGACACCCATCTTCTCAGACCCAATTTCTCTCTCTTCACCTTTATCTCTGCGATTCTTTCTCTCTCTACGTCTCAATTTGCTACAAAATCCTAAGAGGTTGTGATGAGAGTGCGAGAAGAGAGCACCAAAGCTTTGCTCGAAGAATAAGAAGAGAGAATATGCTGGTCAAACGTGATGTAAAACTCAGCGTACAACCCGACCAGGCCCTGGAAGCTAGAGTGGAATAAGTTTTCAGTGACGGAGAAGGCTAGGTTGAAGGCAAGGCAAGGAGTGAGGACGGTTGGGCTGACAGAGGCGGATGTAGTGGATCCGGATTCATGTTTAAGCGTGAAGCGAAACGGGTCGGATGTTGGAGAAATTGTCATGCGAGGCAGGTGGTTTTACACCCGCAACGTCTGGGTTATGCACCCGGACGAGTATCTGGAGATGGGTGTAGGGATTGTTGTGGTGATTGGTGGTGGAGATGGGGCTGGGATTAGAATTAGGATTTTGGTGGGATTAGAAGTGGGGTTGAGTTTGGTGGTTATGAGTTTGGAAGGTGGAGGAGATGAGGTGCTCGCCAGGGTCGAGGTTTCTAGGTTTGGGTATGTGGAGAGAGAGAGTCAGAGAAGATACGTTTTTTTTTAAAAAAAAAAAAACCAAAAAAATGGCCAGAGTGTGAGAGTACTAAATTTCCCTTTGATAAATGAATAATGGCATTAGAGTAACGGCGTCATTGACATCGTGTCTACATAGTGTGTCAGGCTCGAGAGTCCATCTACCAAAATGCTCGGTTTTAAACTTTATGTATGAAAATTATTTAGTGGCATTTACTTGGTGTACTGTTTGCAAAATTTTCCCTTCATATATTTGTTTTGCGATAATCTACAATATTTACTCCAGGAATTTTCACCGTTGTGATTTGTTCACGATTGTGACTTGAAATATCTTACAATTGGTATCAAAGCATACTATACTCAAATTGATTTACATGTTCTATGAAATTAAATAAAATTCTGGGATCAAGATTAATAATTAGGGGCCGTGACCACTTACCCAATTTTAGACTAAAAATTGCCCACTTACTCCACTAGGAGTTTTTTAACCCCATTTACCCAATTCGACAGTGTTTAACAGTATTGCCCTCATTTTAATTTATAAATTAAACTCATATCTCTCTCTCTCATCCCTCCAATCTGCGTTTTCTCCCTCTCTCATCCTCCGATTCCGATATGCATGGTCCTCTCTCTCTCTCTCTCTCTCTGAGCCATGGCAGCTCCGGCGGAGGGTCCGATAGAGGAGATGAAGCCGTGTAGGGCAGCGGTGGACGAGAGTGAGTTCCTGGATCGGGTCTTCTTCTTTCTCGTTCACAGCACCGTCGCCCTTCTCATTCACCAACAGATTGGGTCTTCTTCTTTCTCGTTCACAGCACCGTCGCTGTTCTCCGACGCTGTCTGTGTCACCGTCCCCTGTTGATCAGATCTGGTGCCTAGAGCACTTTTTTTTTTTTGTTCGTCAGAGGTCCGGGAAGCTCAAAGCTCCACGCCGCAATCGGGTCTGGGCTTCGCTGGCAAGGCTCGGATGACGTCACTCTGTTGGACGATGTCGTTCTGTTTTTTTTTTTTTTTTTGGTAAATTTGGCAGAAGGCTTATAAGGAAAGAAGAAAGAAGAAAGAAAGAAAAAAAAGTTTTATTGAGTAGTTATACATGTCTATTGCGGGGCAATAATATGATTATTGGGAGACAATAATATGATTATTGGGAGGCAATAATATAAGCATTGGGGGGCAATAATATGGATATAACTTGATCAATTGTGCTTATAGTGTATTCATTTTGGTTTTGGGAGTTTATGCAATTCACTGGAGGGTAATAATATGAGTATTGGGAGGTAATAATATGAGTATTGGGGGGCAATAATATGATTACTAGGGGGCAATAATATGGTTACTGGGTATTATTAGGGGGCAATAAATTCAGACGCCGGAATCCGGTCACCAGTCCGATAGCCGGATTCCTGATTCCGGTGACCGGTCGCCGGATTCCAGTCATCGGCTGCCGGATTTTGGTCACCGGTCGTCGGAGTCGGGTCACCAGTCGCCGGAGTCCGACACCGGAGTCAAGCAATATCTCCAATGACTTCTTTCTCTAAGTGACAAAGAAGGAGAGGGCAAAATTGTCCCAAAAATAAATAAAAATGAATTAAAAAAATACTTAATTGGGTATTAGGGAAATAATCTCTTAGAGTGTTTGGGTAAGTGGACAATTTTTTAAGCTAAAATTGGGTAAATGATCATTTCCCCAAAAATAATCCACATTCAGTTTTATGTTCATTAGTCAAGACGTCAAGTTCATCTATATATTTTTGAATGTATGTCTGCATAATTTTGAACTTAATGCAAATGTTTCAATAATTTTGTGCTTTACACTATAAATGTTTGTCATTAAGATAATTGTTCTATACTGCACAAGTACTTCTAGAATATTGTAAATTACAAGATGAATGATTAAATTTCATATATCTGTTATATACTATAAATTCATTGTTATTTTGATCTTTTGTGTGACTTTTCTACACATTATACGCTGCCAAACTGGCTATAAATATGAAATTTCTTCTGGATCCACTAGAACATGATAACACTGTAAATTAGACAAATCAAGTTTCATATACTTCATGCTGTCAAGATGGCTTAATATACAAGAAACTATCTGTTTTGTCTATTTTGCACGAACACATCATGAGACTTAAAATTAAATTGATATTTATTTCCAAAGAAATCTATATCAAACATTTGGTTTCTGATTGTGCATATGCAGAACACTAAGCATTTAGATATCATTAAAGATCAGCACACCACAAAGACGGTCATAATCTTGAATATGATTGAGTTTCATTTTTCTGTTCATATGGCTTTAGTTTAATGAATGTTCAAATTATGAACTTTTCATTTTTTTTTTGGGACTTGAAAATAATTATGGTATTCAAATAAACTAGAATATTTTATTGAATTTACTTCATATGCAGCTATGTACTTTCCTATAGCATTACTCAGATTGATCTCCTAAATGGTTCAAACTTCAAGAAGTAGAAATGTGACATTGAGCTGAATTTGGGCATTCTTGATTATCCTCACTTAGTTATCTGAAGTATTTATATATGTGAGATTTTATTCCAGAATGCCTCGAGATTAGTCTATTATTAGTGAGTCACCCACATATATGGGTGTATCTTTTTAAATTTAAAAGTTTTTTTCTTTCTTTTCCCACTTCTTTAATTTTCATCGAGCCACAACTCCAACAATACAAGACCACCCACAACTCCAACAATACAAGACCACATGTCCCCATGGTATAGATTCTGAAGTCAAAGGATCTATGGGTGGAAGCACAGACCACAGTCCACATATATACAGATTCCACTTTCAGATATATCATATACCGTCAAAAAGCACTGGATTCACAATGTTGCTGCTTGCAAGTTGCAACTTTCAAGCAGGGTCGTTTTTGAAAATCCAGCTCTTCAAGGATCGATCTAAAGGAGCTTATATATAATAAGTGATCATGATCTTCCACTCAATCTCCCATGATTCCTTAATAATGCTCAATATGAAGCATATTACATTATTATATCAAGATTGCAGATCTTTGTTAGTGATTGTATATACTCGGATCACATTTTTAACATGGATAATTGCAGTTTCCTCAAAAAGAAATGCCACCTTCCCCTCCAATATATCCCAGACACTATATAAGAGCCACCTTACTTGTCTTCACCACACAATCAATCAACTCTCTCCATCTCCATCTCCACCTCCAATTTCCCTCAAACACACACAAAATGGGCATTCCATTAGAGCTTTCTTCTCTTAGCTGTGAACTGAGAATCATACAAGCCAAAAACATAGAGTACATCAAGACCACGGGAAACCTGTTCGTCAGATATTATTTTTCTGCAGGGGACAGCAGAAGAATTAGGCTGAACACTCGAGAAATCTTCACCAAGTCTGACCACATCTGGAACGAGTCTATTTCCTTGGAGTGTAATGGAAGCGACAGCTTTGTGCGAGAAACTGTGGTTTTTGAGCTCCGGTGGAGGAATACCGTGCCTGTTTTTGGAAGAATTGGGGGATCGCAAGTACTGGGCAGGGCAGAGGTCCCATGGAAAGAAGTGCTCGAGTCACCAAACATGGAATTGGACAAGTGGGTCACGATGGTTCCAAGAAGTACTAGTGGCCGTGCTCTTGAAGGAGTCAAACCGCCTAAACTACAGGTATCGATCAAAGTTGGAGTCCAAGCAGAAGTGGGAATGGAGAAAAAGAGGCAGAGAAGGACGAAGAAGTGGGATGAGTGTGGTTGTGAAGATGGTCATGGTTATGGTTGCACATGTGCTGATTACGAAATTTTTGCACTAGCAGCTTTGGTAGAGGCTCTTTAGCTCAAGCATGAAGGCACCGAGGCATGTCAGTTGATGTCAACATTTTTGCCAACCCCTTTTCTTCTAGGACTGAAATGTTACAATTTGGACAGTGGTGAATTTTTATTTGTAACTGTATATATGAACCAGAGGATGAGAGATACAATCCAAATTGGTTTTGAGAATATAAAGTAATGAAATTGTTCTATCAAGTAATATCCTAGTTATTTTGTCTCCTCTTTTATCTAAAACAATACAAGGCAAACAAATATCAAGTACTGATTTATCAAAGGCGTTAAATATATCAACAAACACTGCAATATGTATATGATTAGTCTCTTGAGATTCACATATACCAAAACAAAAAAAAATCATTTACCCGTCATTTACAAGATGGTGGATTCTGAAACTGCTTGGTCAAACAAAGATATCAGCATCCTCCAAACCATCACCAATTCATTTATTTCCTTCCAAATGTTATATAAACTTGTAGAAACCCATTTTGCATACTTCCGTGTTCAGACCAAGCTCAAGCTGATGCACTTTAAAATGCAATTGCCACACTCATAGTAGGAAGCACCTCTCTAACAAGTAGAGACATAGCTGCTGGGTAACTTAGAACCAATCTTTAGTACACCATGGCTGTGTGGTGCTCTTGGTAGTTGTTTTGGGTGCTATTATAAACTGCGAGAAAATCAGCACCTCCTTGAAGTTGGCTATTCCAAAAGATAATCAGGCATTACAAGATTGTGACCTGCTCACAATTCCACCATACCATAATCTTTCTTGGTTTTCACAAGAGTCTAGAGCATTAAGAGGGAGTAAAAAGCTAGACTTGATACCAAAATGAGTGGCAGAAGCAACTCCCGTTGTCTCTTAACCTTTTGGCAATTCCATATAACTTGGGCGCCTGGAGTTCATAACAGTCTCTAACACATTTCAAGACACGTGGATTCACAAGAAGTTTGTGTCACAAACCCTTGTGGTATGGAAAGATTGAGTCTACTATCAGACTCCCAGTGACATCTCCGATGTTGATTTATGTTTGCTGCATTTCCGTAATCATAACAGTTTTTGACATCAGGCCTCTCTCGACCATATGCTCCCAAAAGAGACGTAAGATGTCATTTTCACTGGCATATGATGCATTGAAAGACCTGTAGATCTTGCGTGTTACCATCAATCTCCTTTTGAACATTTCATCTAACATCCCTGAAACTACACTTGATTTTCCTGCTTTCAAGTAAGCATATGCTAGACTAGTAAATACTACACTGTCTGCTAATATACCCTTCTCTTGCATTAAACTGTAAACCTTTTCAGCACAGTCTAGCCTTTCTCGTTTACATAACCTCCTTATTAAAGCCCTGTACAGAGAGACATCAACAACAATACCTTTTCTAACAAACTCATCTGGTAATCTTATAACTGCTTCTTCATTGCCTTGGTTGCAGTAAGCATCTATAATCCATGTATATGTGCAATAACTTGGGCAAAACCCCGCATCAAGCATGCTAAATAAAAGATCTTTAGCACCGTCCATTTCCGGTACCATACAAAATCCATGAATGAGTGCTTTATATGTAAATTCATCCAGCTTCAACCCAGATGCCAACATCCTGTTCTTCACTTTCACTGCAGACATCATATCTCCGATTTTGCAATAAGCATTAATCAGGGTGTTACATGTGACATTGTCAGGCTCAACATTCTTTTCACTCATCTCATTCAAAAGCTTATTTGCATCCCTCATCCTGCCTTCTTGACACAACTTGCGAAGAATAGAATTATAAGTAACAACTCCAGGATACAGTCCCTTAGACTTCATAACCTCGCACAATCTTAAAGCTTCTTCCAGGTCATTCACTCTACAATACCCATCAATCAATGTAGTGTAAGTTATATGATTAGGAACACAACCTTTGATATCGCGGAAAAGTTTTACAGCTTCTGTCATCCTTCCTTCTCTACAAAATCCATACATAAGAGAATTGTATGTCACCATGTCAGGACTAACTCCTGCCATTTCCATTCTATTTTGAACAGACAAAGCTTCATAGTGCATACCTCTTTTGGAATACAATGATATCAAAGTATTATAGGTGAAAAGATCAGGAAACACACACCTCAACTCCATCTCACTCACCAATCCTTCCGCCTTTTCTATATCCCCAGACTTGCAACAAGCATGAATCAACACATTGTATGTATGAATATTCGAAACAACCCCGGTCCGAATCATCTTCTTATAAACTTTCCATACCATACTAGTCAACCTATCTTTAACCAAACAATTCAACAACACAGTACAAGCATGCAAATGGGGCTTAAACCCATGTACCCTCATATGCTCCAAAACCTGAATCGCATCCTGGGTCATCTTAGAATTAGCATAAGTTATCACAAGCCAGCTCAAAACATGGGAATTCACATCCGGGTCATCTTGGGTCGGAATCAAAGCATTTAAAACAGTTGGGGATGACAAGAAATCCCTAAAAGCAATCTTCTCAAGCAATTGGTGTGCAGTTTTGAAGTGTCTGTGCTTAGTGAGAATGTGAACCATGGTCCAAGAGCACTGCAAGGAGTGCTTGTAATTGGGTATTGACTCCACCCATTTGAAGAAACACAAGGAAAGTGAAGGGCTGTAGCCATAGAGTGAGAGTTGCAGGAGTACCTGGTGAATGGTGGAAGAGGTGAGACAAGACCCAAGCTTGGGTTTCAAGAGGTGGTTCCAATGACCCTTTACTACAATTGCAAACAGACTCTGAATGAGTTGGGTCTCACCACTCAGTGGAACTGAAGCAGCCATGTGAGGGTTTTTGAAAAGGTCTATGTGCTTACATTTCATCTCCAGAGAACTCCCAGTCTCCCCTCCATCCAATTCACCCAAGAAGAGCAGAGTGGCAATTCAATCACAAATTAAAGAGGGTTTGGAACAAATTTTCATAAAGCCACAAGGCCCAGAAACTGAAACCTAAGAGGGTTCTCAAATTCAAGGCCCAAAATGTAAGGCCTATACCCTATTCAGAACCCGATCCAATCCAAACTGCAATGCTTCTCTACTCAAAGTTGTTTAACTAAAGCGAAGATAGATATTAGTTTAATTAGCCAAGTAATTCAGATATATGGAATATTTAGCATATCATTTTCTAGTAAAGAATGGTCAATTCTTTGCCCAAAAAACATATTAGTTGGACTTGGGAGATGGGCAGTCCAACCAAATATCATTCTAAATGAAATTGACTCGTGTGTATATCGATTTGTACTCTATTAATTATGTTTTTCTTACCATTAGTTCAAGCTACTAATGTAGGCTCATATTTCTTCAGTTATGGCTCGAAGCTTGTTTCACCACTTGAAATGATAACAATAAATAACGAACACTTTGAATATGCATGCAACTAAAGTAATCAACTATATAACATGTGATTGCGAAAAATAGGCAAATAAAAAACTATTTAATTATGCAAAAAAATTGGACATTTAATATTTTCACGATCATATCTAGAAACCAACAAATAATGAAACTCCTTTTCTCAAAAAAAAAAAAAAATAATAATGAAACTCCTATTTATAAGAGGGGTAAAATTGGTAGTTTAATGAAAAAAAAATGTGGAGGGGAGGTTCAAATACAAAATGTAGAGATCTGACTAAACTCACCCTTACACTGTCACTATATTATAGAAAAAAAAAAAATACAAAAAATTGTGGACAAGAACATTATCTGAAGATTGATACACTCACTCTCACTAATTCCATGCCCTTTGAGTTAGTCACAGTGGTGAGGAAGGATTGTAAAACGAGATTAGAATTATGCAAGATCAGAGATTCGATCATCTCCGTTGTGGTATAATATCGTCACACAACGACACGTGTCCGTATTTAAAACTTGTTGGTTGCATGTTCCCTCACCGATCTTCTTTCACTGCTCTTTTGTTTCGAAAATGACAGCGTGTCATGGTTATTTGGTACTTTTCACTATTTATTTATTCAAATTTCAAAAACCAAACAAAACCATATCTCTTCTCTCTCTCTCTCTCTCTCTAAAACCCAAAACACATAACTAACAGAGAGAGATTAGACACTAGCAACGACAATGGCCACACCAGTGAGAAAGCCTCGCCGCGACACCCCCGACATGCTGACGTGGCAAGAGGTGCCCCGCTCCGACTCTCCCGCCACCGCCTCCTCCGCTCACCGCTCTCACCAGGTTGAATTTTACTACTTTACCCCCTCGCACTCCACTCAAACTAACTAACTTGATTGATTGAGTTGATGAGAGTAGCTGACTGAGCTGAGGGATTTGCGTTTTACAGCCGTCGGATGGGATCAGCAAGGTGCTCCACGGCGGTCAGATCACCGAGGAAGAAGCTCAGAGCCTGAACAAAAAGTAAGATCCGGTTCTGCTTTTAGCAACTCAGATCCGGTCGTTAACCATTTTTTGCTTTTCCGATTTTGACCTTCTTAGATCCGTACTTTCTGTTCCCGCAGGAAGCCTTGCTCCGGGTACAAAATGAAGGAGATTTCCGGAAGCGGGATATTCGCGGCTGGAGAAGGCAATGCGGAGCCGGAGCCGGGTCGGGTTTACCAGCAGGCGGTGAAAGGGATCAGTCAAATCTCGTTCAGCGTTGACGAGCACCTGAGCCCGAAGAAGCCGACGAGTGTTCCGGAGGTGGCGAAGCAGAAGGAGCTGAGTGGGACTTTGCAGTCGGAATTGGATTCCAAGACTCAGAAGGGGATTTCAAATGCCAAGACCAAGGAGCTTAGTGGAAATGACATCTTTGGCCCTCCCCCGGAGATTGTTCCCCGATCGGTCAATGCTGTTCACACCCACGAGTATAAGCAGAGTAAAGATTCCGGGGAGCCCGCGCCCAGAAATCTTCGCACCTCTGTCAAAGTTTCCAATGTGAGTGACTCTATGGTTTCTTTGTGATAATGTGGTCAATTTGGGAATATAAATTGTTCATGGTTTTAAATTAGCTAAGCAATATGTGCGCAATTTAATATTCATATATCTCAAAACAACAATGTACATGCTTATATGTTACTAAACTAGTAATCATGCACTTATGCCGAAGGGGAAACCCAATCTTGACACCTGGTTTTAATGGAAACTTTATCTTTTGAGCTGGTTAGTTTTCTTTTGTCAAACAATCTCGAGTTTGATGTTGTGATACTCTGAGCTCGCGATGTCATGTTGTGAGATTGAATCTTGATCAGACAGATCAATTGGCATTCCACTGCTTCAGATTAATGTCAAGTAGCATATTAGACAGCATTTAATTTCCTATGATCCAGATTAATATTACCGACACGAATAATGCTAAACTATCTGGAAAGAGAGCATTTTTTTCTATAACATGACATTAAACGTTTTTTCTTATTCATTGACACAGCCGGCTGGAGGTCAGAGTAAAATCTTGTTCACTGAGGACCCTGTTGTCAAGACTTCCAAGAAAATTCATAACCAGAAGTTTGCAGAGCTGACAGGCAATGACATATTTAAGGGAGATGTTTCTCCGGGATCTGCTGAAAAGCCACTAAGCACGGCTAAGCTGAGAGAAATGAGTGGCAGCAACATCTTTGCTGATGGAAAGGCGGCATCAAGAGACTATCTAGGTGGTGTTCGCAAGCCCCCTGGTGGCGAGAGCAGCATATCATTGGTTTAAGTCATCATAATTTCTAACTTGTTACTTTCCTTTGTTTCAAATAAAGCGTATCTCAGTGTGAACTCTGTTTTGACATGTAAAACCCCTGCATGCCCTTGTGATGATCAGCATCGTGAGTTTTGAAGCGGTAGTAGTGATATATTTATAGATCAGTAGTGCGAAACTTGTAGTCAGAAAAGCATGAGGTTTGGCTAATTGGGTTATTACAAGTTTCTTTGTATCAGTTTCAACTATGTGTTTACTAATTACTTGTTCATGGACCAATTTCTTTATAAATTAGATTTATAATTTACGCCAGTAATTAATGGTTCAGATCTTTATTTTTGGTATGGTTTGAACAAGGTCAATAAGCCATAGTTTGAACAGAGTATCAGATTCTGCATGTGACATAAAATGACAATGAATCCAGCACTTCGCATAGTTTGCCATCCATGTCCCTCTGCTGTAAAAATGGGTTTATCAGTTTATTCAGGGACTCAATTGGAGGAATATAGGGTTCTATGGGTGAGTAGTAGTAGTAATAGTATTAGTATCCAACTTTTCATGATGTTTTCTTCTCCATTGATGCTGCTTGGCTTCTTTGGGGAATCTGCAATTGCCTGGTTTGAAATTGATTATTGAGGGGCTAGTGTTTTTACAAATGTGGTGTTGCTTTGCACGTTAATGCAGCTGCTCAAGCAGAAAGTTGGATCCATGGAACTATGTTGCTCTCAAATGGGCAACGAGTTTGATTTAAGAGATTCAGAGATTTTGTCAGCTTACCCCTAGTGTTCGTTATCGAAAATTAACATATAGACTTCGAAGTAACTCCATAAATAACAGGAACTCAATCCATAAACAACACCAACTCAGATCCACAATCTTACTGTTGCCAGACTAGCAAGAAAAATAGAATAGGGTCTGCACAATCATAAAAAAGATGAATTCAAGCAAAGACGAGCCATGGCAAATAACAACGCTGTCTTCATAATTATTCTGGGAATAGGAGCAATGCTCAGCAATCTCCATGTCCAAGCAGGGCCAGAAGAAATTTCTCATAGTCACCAGAAGTGTCCTTCTCAATTGCACGGTCCAAAGGAACACTGTTCCGGCGCTGGTATTCTTCTTTAATGCGATGGAGATCAACCTCAGCCCTTGTGGTAATAACTCTAGTAAGCGCACCTTCGTCTGTCCCGAGCTTGTTGATACACAGACGCAGAAGCTTCTCAAAGTATTTCTCAGGGAAGGTCAACAGTTTGGCAGTTGCTCTCAGTAATTTGAGGAACTCATCATCTGCATCAGCCTTCAAATCCTGCATGTTAGATGCCACACTATCAGCTTCAATAGCAGCAAGATATCATCAAATCAAATGAATAGCGAGTATGTATCCTGGCATTCAAATTATCTGCATGACATTATGTATGTGAGGGAGATGTTTATTACCTTTGTAATGGCATTTCCAAACTCATTGTTGTACTGATTGAAAGTAGCGTTCAGCTGTGCCTTACTCCTGGTAGTGAAGATCCTGATGAGCTCCTCATCATTGTAGTGTTTGTCCTTGATTTTCTCATGAAGTATCTTAGCCTCTCTTTTTGCTACTGTAATGTTCACTTCATCTCCTTCATATCGGAAAGCACTCACAAGAGGCACCAAAAGCTGTAACGGAGTCAAAATTAAGTAATACAAATTGATTAACTGATAAAGCAATGCATAAACTGCAACCAAGGCAAAGGAAGAAAAGATCAAAAGAAGATGGAAAATCTAGGCAGAAGGTGAGTGTCTAAGATTAAGGTGCATGATATCTTGAGAAAAGGATACCAATGTACGTGAACATGTTTGCATAAAATGGACAATTAAATATATTTCAATATACCAACTAGACACTTCAGAGCACAATCAAATGACTAATCATTTTGGAGGTTCAAGGTTGTACCTTGCGGAAGTCTCCGGATGTATGAAATGCAACATCCTCTTCAAGGGATTTCTTGAACTTAGCATGGTAAGCTTGCTTTACCAGGTGTAGTTCATGTGAAGACCTAGAACAAGCTATTTCCATGAGAACCCAATTGCTTGAAGTGAACCTCTTTGTAGCCTCATTAGCCAAAACTGCATCACGCTCAGAAGGATGCAGTGTCCACAGCAGCACAGCTCGCTGGTACGTAACAAAATAATAAGAATCAAGCATATAAATCAGTGCACTTGAAACTTAAAAAAGGCTGCTTTACCTCTGTAGAAACGAAAAGAGTTATCAAAACCTAACCTCAAAATCACTTGAGAGTTCTTTGTCCAGTGACTTGAGAAGATCCTCCCCATAGGTTTCAGCATAAGTCTGCTGAATTAGTCTTCTCTGATCAGCATTCCTGTGAGCCAATATGGAAATGATCAATGCCTCATTTGTGCCCCATCCTGCGTGGAAATTACCAAAGTTAGCTCAGCAATGTTCCAATTAAGAATAGGAGACGTCAATTCTGTGCAAGGATCTTAATAACAATAACAATAGAAGCATGAAGATCCTTTCATATGTCACCTCCTCTGCTACAGCAATTAGAAAAACTAAACTCTTTGAGACTTAAGGAGTGATTCAACCACTACTATGGATATATGGTGAAAGTTATTATCTTGATTGAGAATACATGTGTCCACAATTGTCGATAGTTTATGACTTTCCTGCTTAAATTGGTTAAATCACCTCAGCTACTGTAATAGTGTAATCAGACGAATCATAAAAGTTTAGCTGTATATGTCAATAATAGAATATAGGATCCAATGAAAATTCAAGTAAGGAGGTCAACATGTGAATAAT
Source organism: Rosa lucieae (assembly GCA_024704745.1). Lineage (NCBI taxonomy): Eukaryota > Viridiplantae > Streptophyta > Magnoliopsida > Rosales > Rosaceae > Rosa > Rosa lucieae. The sequence continues at coordinate 25,235,715 of CM045493.1, read as the reverse complement.
GTGTAAGGGAACTGATAAAGTTTGGAGCGGATGAATCGGGAAAAGTCAAATAGAGAGTATAGTGGTTTAGCACTAAGGCCTTGCTTTTCCCATAATTAGTGGAGTAAAAAGAAGGTTGTTGTTTAAATATATGCTAAAGAAGGTTTCAGTCAATATTGAACCTCACTGAACACTCCACAGGATAATTGTTAAAAAGATCTGGATCTAACACTGTTATCCAACAAAAACGATAACAATGAAATTGAAAGAAAAAATCTAAGAGAGATCGACATATCCATCGTGATCATTGATCATATGAGCATACTGAATTTTACAATGCATTATACTTATAACCCAGAAACACATAATCACAACTCACAAGATGTTATGGAAGCAGATCAAGCTTTAGATGATCAAGATCATCAATATCAGATTATATGAAAACATGTCAAAGATCAAGTAGTTGTCAGTCAATAGTGAACCTCGAACTGGCTCCACAATATAACTTATAAAAAAAAAATCCAGATCTAAACTTTGATCCACCAAAAATGATGCCAAGAACATTGAAAAAAAAAAAAAAAACAAGCCCTTGATGATCATGATCATATTATCATGACATTTTAAGTTTTATAAAGATTGTATCCCAATAATTCATAGAACCCAGAAAACAAATGAAGCCAAAAACAATATGTAAGTAGATGGATCAAAGTTCGGATGACCAGTCAAGTACATCAGATCATAACAGACACATAACGTAGCAATCAAATCGACAAAAAGCAGAACAAGATCAGCTTACACAGAATGATTGCATTAATGCGAGTCTTAAAGATTACGAGTGTTAAGTAAAAGACCTTCAAAAGCCTTCCTGAGCTGCTCAGAGTCCTCAGCCGGAGAAGGAACGCATGCTGGTACTTTAAGAGTCGCCATTTTTTCCTAGTGTATGTATGCGTTTGAAGAGAGATGGATGATGCAAAGAGAGACTCTGGGGGTTTTGGCTTTTATAGGAAAATAATTTATTACCGCGCCGTAAAAAAAGGGGGGATAATTTTAGACAGGACAGTACGAGGGTGGTGTTGACAGGCGGAAAGACAATAGCAGAAATCTGACGATGAGCCACGTGGAAAGCTTGGATGCGGCATGTACTCATTGACTGGTGGGACCCAGGAGCGCACGTTTGAAATCTTGGACGCGGCTTCTCTGGATTTGAGCATGGGCACACTTATGCTGATACATGTATATACTTTTTTTCGTTTTTATTTTGGTTAAATCGAATTAAAGAAAAGATTGAGCTGTTTAAATTTATTCAAAATTATTGAATTTTTGTTGAAATTTTTGTAATTTGATCTTGTGTTAGACCTAAATGAAAAATATCTTCGAAACTAGTATTTATAATATGGCTGAGGGTCGATGGTGGCCGTCGAAACGCTGCGGCGAGCTGCTCTTCTGGAATCTGCTCTGGCTGAACCTTGTGGCTTAGAGTTGCGTTAAGCCTTTGGGCATTAGCCTATCTGGGCTGCAGTGATGTGGTCTGGTGGGTTGGGCCATTGCCTTTTTGGGGGAGTGGTAATTACTTACATTAACTGGGCTTGTGATGGCCTTTCCTTTTGTGCTACCGCACAATATTTTGTTCTTAGGCGACTATAATACTACATTCAGTATTTGCCTATTTGGGAGGCTGAGTCTGAATTTTTTTTTTCTTTTTCTTTTTAGCTTAGGTGATTACCTTTTTGGTTAATAGTCCCTTTTGGTACGTATTTCTTTTTTATTAGTTAACCTTTTATATAAGGGCGCATTCTCAAATTCGTATTGAGTACCAGTTGTTAAGGTGGTTTCTGGTCTTGCAGGTTTGTGGCTTCGACACTATGATGGAAGTATTTTAGTGATATAGTTACTCTAGCCTGATCTAACGGTCGTTTGGATTGATATTTATTATCAATGGAATTATCTTATTCCCCCTAAAAAAAAGTACTAATATGTATTGACTGATATTTATAGAAATTCAATAAACACTCGAAATTTTCATAAATCCAAAGCACTGAAACTTCCACTGAAATCAAAACTTTAAGCCCTAAAACATAGAGATAAGGAAAGTGGATTGAAATGGTGAATTGGGATAAAATAGAAAAATAGTGATATATCTTCTACTCTTTTGGTAAGGATACAAGTACATTACTAGGGATGAGAGGGCACAATATTCAAACTTCATTATTCAATAATGTGATGACTTGGATATGATATGAGAACGATGTTTCTTTCATCTGTGATATTGCTTGGTTCCTGGTTTGAAATTGCTTTTGAGTAGCTAGTGCAGCTCGTGAAGCTGAAACTTGGAACTTCTGAGCTATGAAGCTCTCAAATGGGCAACAAGTTCGACTTAAGATAAACTCCGAGATTGTACAGAGTACAGACATAGTAGTAAGTCTACTATCTTCTTTCTTCTTCTTGTTTTTTTTTCAGAAAGAAAAACAGGGGAGGGTGACAAAATTAGCATTTACAACTCAAAAGTAACTCCATTAACAGCAAGAACTCAATCCATAAACAACACCAACTCAATCCATAATTGTACTGTTGCCAGACCAGCAAGGTAAATAGAACAAGGTACACACAACCATAAAAAAGATGCATTCAAGCAAAGAAGAGACTTAAACTGTGTTCATCTTTATTGTGGGATTAGTAGCAAAGCTCACGCATCTGCATGTCCAATAAGTTCCAGAAGCAGCTTCTCATAGTCTCCTCTAGTGTCTTTTTGAATAGCATGGCCCAAAGTAACACTGTTTCTGCGCTGGTATTCTTCCTTAATGCGATGCAGGTCAACCTCTGCCCTGGTTGTAATAACTCTAGTAAGCGCACCTTCATCTGTCCCGAGCTTGTTGATACACAGACGCAGAAGCTTCTCAAAGTACTTCTCAGGGAAGGTCAAGAGTTTGGCAGTTGCTCTCAGTAATTTGAGGAATTCATCATCCTTATCAGCCTTCAAATCCTGCATATTAGATGCCACACTATCAGTTTCGATAGAAGCAAGATATTATCAAAAACACCTTTTCGCTCATTCAGCAATCCACTTGAGGATTTGGTTTACATGGTTAAATGAATAGCGAGTACATCAATCTTAAAATTTTCAAACTCCACATTTTCTGGCATTTCACATTATCTGAATGATCACAGAGATGGTTATACCTTGGTAATGGCATTTCCAAACTCATTGTTGTACTGATTGAAAGTAGCGTTCAGCTGTGCCTTACTTCTGGTAGTGATGATCCTGATGAGCTCCTCATCATTGTAGTGTTTGTCCTTAACTTTCTCATGAAGTATCTTAGCCTCTCTTTTTGCCACTGTAATGTTCACTTCATCTCCTTCATATCGGAAAGCACTCACAAGAGGTACCAAAAGCTGTGACAGAGTCAAAAGTACAACAAATTGATCAGCTGATAAAGCAATGCATTAACAGCCAAGGCAATGGAAGAAAAAGAGAAGATAGATCTAGGCGTAAGGAAGATTAGTGTCTGGGACTTAGGTGCAGAATATCTTGAAAAAAGGAAGACAATGTAGGGGAATATGTTTTATATAACGGATAACAAAAAAGATACATTTCAATATACCAACTAGACAATTCAGAGAACAATCAAATGACTAATCATTTTGAAGGTTCAAGTTGTACCTTGCGGAAGTCTCCAGATGTATGAAATGCAACATCCTCTTCAAGGGATTTCTTGAACTTAGCATGATAAGCCTGCTTTACCAGGTGTAGTTCATGTGAAGATCTAGAACAAGCTATTTCCATGAGAACCCAATTGCTTGAAGTGAACCTCTTTGTAGCCTCATTAGCCAAAACTGCATCACGCTCGGAAGGATGCAGCGTCCAAAGCAGCAAAGCGCGCTGGTATAAAACAAAACAAAAAATCAAGCAATATCCTTTTAAAATGACACACACCATTCACAAGCTCTTGAAACTTGAATGTGCTGCTTTATAATTAGTTACCAAAATAGTATGCATCTATAAATGAAAGAGTAATCGAAATCGGACCTCAAAATCACTTGTGAGTTCTTTGTCCAGTGCCTTGAGAAGATCCTCCCCATAAGTTTCAGCATAAGCCTGCTGAATTAGTCTTCTCTGATCAGCGTTCCTATGTGCCAATATGGAAATGATCAATCCCTCATTTGTGCCCCATCCTGCGTACAAATTACCAAGGTTAGCTTAGAAATGTTCCATTTAAAAATAGGAGACAGCAATATACTATGAAAAGATCTTAATAATGTCAACTCCTCTGCTACTGAAATTAGAAAAATCGATACTCTTTGAGATTTAAGGAGTGATCCAACCACTATAATGTTTATACGGTGATAGTTATTATCTTGATTGAGAAAACATGTGACCATAATAGTCTCAATATATAGTCTCTGACTTTCCTGCTTAAAGTGGTTTAATCACCTCAGCTACAGTAATTATAAGAATCATAAACATTTAGCTGTATATGCCATTAATTAAGAAAATAGGATCCAGTGAAATATTCAAGGAAGGAGATCAACTTATGAATAATGTGCAAGAGGAACCGATATAGATATCAAAGCGGATGAATCAGAAAAAGTCAGATACAGAGTAGTGGTTTAGCACTAAGGCCTTGCTTTTGCCATAATTAGTGGGAGTAAAAAGAAGGTTATTGTTTAGATATTTCCTAAAAAGGTTTTCAGTCAATAGTGAACCTTACTGATGACTGCACAAGATATCTGCTAAGCAGATCTGGATCTAATACATTGATCCAATAAAAACGAGAACAATAAAATTGAAATAAAACTCTAAGATAAAGATCGAAGTCCGACGTGATCTTTACGATCATATAAGCATCCTGAATTTTACAGAGGTGGCAACCCCATTATACTTAAAACCCATAAAACACATAATCAGAACTCACAGGTAAAGATTTTTCAGTAGCAGATCCATCTTTAGATGATCAAGATCATCATCCGTATCAGATTATATGTAAACATGTTAAACATCAACTACTTGTCAGTCAACAGTGAACCTCAGACTGGCTCCACCAGATAACTGATAAAAACATCCAGATCTAAACTTTGATCCACCAGAAATGAAGCCAAGAACATTGAAAAAAAGAAGAAGATAAAGTCCTTCATGATCGTGATCATTGATCATATTATCATTGACACTCTAAAGCTATGTAAAGATTACATCCAAGTTATACTCAGGACCCAGAATTCACAAAAAGGTAAAAACCATATGTAAATAGATGGATCAATGTTCAGATGATCATAACATGACCAAATCAATCTAATAGACAAAAGCAGAACAAGATCAGATTATACAGAATGATGGCATTTAGTGTGCTATATGACTTTATGAGTGTTAAGTAAAAGACCTTCAAAAGCCTTCTTGAGCTGCTCAGAGTCCTCAGCAGGAGGAGGAACGCATGCTGGTACTTGAAGAGTCGCCATGTGTTTTTCCTAGTGTGTGTATGTGTCTGTAAATCTGTAATAAGAAGTGAGACCAGTGATGCAAAGAGAGGCTCTGCAGGTTTAGCTTTTATAGAAAGAATAATTCTTAGGTTCACCCCCAGGGTGAATGAGCAAATTCACTATCTATTGTGATTAACGTATAATAACTTTATAATTTTTTAATCCAACCGTTCATGTTGTATAACGTAATATAAAGATTAGGTATGTAAAAAATTAATTAAATTGAAGACCTTTTAGTTACTCATTTCTATGAATTACATGGACGGTTCATCATAGTAGTAGTAAGTGTTGTTAGAATCATTCATTTATTTGATTCAATTAGATAATTAAACGATTTCCAATTTGATTGATTTTTTTACAGAGATGATCTTTAAAGAATAATTTAAGATATAGACCGTTGGATTATAAATTTATTAAGTAAAAATATGTTAATCGATAACGGGGGTGAATATGATCATTCACCCTAGGGGTGAACCTAAGAATTGTTCTTATAGAAATGAAATAGGAAGATATTTTATTACAGCCGTAAAAAAAGGGGGGATATTTTTTTTCTAATTTTAGACAGGACAATGATGAGGGTTGGTGTTGACAGGCGAACTAAGATAATAGCGGATAATGTACGTACATATCTGATGATGAGCCACGTGGAAAGCTTGGACGCGGCACATACACATTGGTCGGTGGGACCCGGGAAAGCAGGTTGGAAATCTTGGACGCGGCTTCTCTGGATTTGAGCGCAGCACACTGTTGCTGAATCTATGGCGCCTTTTAGGCTCCCCCTTGTAAAACTTTTGGTTAAATCAATTAAAGAAAAGACTGAGCAAACTTCCGTTGAAATTTTTGTAGTTTGATCTTAGCGATATTTGATTAAAAAGGAATTCTTTTATATTCCACAAGAGGTTCTTAATTTGATTAAATTGAAAAATATTTTTAAAATTATAAAATTCAATAAAAACTAGAAATTTTCATAAATCAAAAGTACTGAAATTTCTAATAAAATAAAAAATTTAAACCTTGAAATATAGAAATGAGGAAAAACGGATTGAAATGGCGAGCTGGGAAGAAAATAGAAAAGTAGTGGTCCTCTACTCTTTGGCCTCGTTTGGTTCGCGAAAAGGAAAGTAGTTCATTTGTCTTTCCCATAGGAAGGGAAATGAACTTTCCGAAGAACTTTCCATTCCGATGTTTAGTAATGTAAGAGCAACTCCAACAGCTTCCCTATAATTTCTGTATTATAGGGAAACAAAAGTCAAAGCTCTATCCACTTTTTCTGCTCCAACTCCAACAGATTCCCTATTTTACAACAATCTCTAAAATCTCCATATTCTTCCTTAAAATTTTAGAGTTTGCTGTAAATATAGGGAATTTGGTTTTCTCTTTCCTCACTTTCCCTAAAATAGAGATAGTTATAGGGAATCTGTTGGAACAAAATATGCTTATTTTTCTCTAAAGTAGAGAAAAATCAAAATATAGGGAATCTGTTGGAGTTGCTCTAAGGAAAGTTATCTGAAAAGTTGTTAAAAAGTATGTAATTAATGGAATAAAATAATATGTTGTGAGTAATAAATACAAGGAAAGAAAGGGGAAAGTGATTCCTTTGGAGTATGGAAGGAACCATTTCCCCCCCTATTTTCCTTTGCTTCAAGAAAGTATTTACTTTCCTTTTGCATCCCAAACACAGGAAAGGAATAACTTTCCTTTCCTGATACTTAATTTCCGCAAAACAAACGAGGCCTTTTGGTATGGAACCAAGTGCATTGTTAGGGATTAGAGGGCACAATATTCAAACCTCACTTATTGCGATGTTTGTTCTATAATTTAAATTTAAACACCTTGTTCAAAAAAGTTCTTTATCAGAAGAAACTCGAAAAAACAATGTTTGGTTGTAGTGCAATTTGTTTGTGCTTCCAAAGATATCAAGACTTTGTGGTGAAAATGTTTTGCACAAGAGGACATCATTGCCTGAACATGAGTATGTACCTACACTAGGACGATGACAATTCGCTCTATAATTGTTCCTTCATCAATGGTCTTCGAACATGTGGTAATTCTAGTTATCTTTGCATCGATGTGAATTGAGCAGGATCAATATATACCATCATAATTTATATTGAGATTTACCTTCGCAATCATTAACTCTAGCATTTTATAGACTGTGTCCATTGTGGAGGAGCGGTCAACACTCCTTAATTCTTGAAGGTTAAGTGTTCAAGCACACTCTATAAGATAGCAAACAAATTACAAGGTAAGCTTACAACCTCTCAGATATATAGCTAAACTCTTTCTAGCCGATTGAGCTACTTTTCACCAATTTGTTCAATGCTTGAAATATGCCCTTCCATTCATCTCAAATTCTTCAACCTTCAATTCTCTAGCATGCTTAATTCCCAATTGAGCTCATAGGACCCTCACACATGCAGAATGATACGACTAACTTATGAATGAACTTTTGACTCGGTAGTTTACTTTGACATGCAATAAGTGAATTATCAACGTAGACACTAATTTGCCTTCAGAAAAAATCAATTGTTCTATTTTCCAAAGCATAAGAAGATGAAGACCTATATGCGCGTCAACATGCAGCAGACTCCCCCTAAAATAATTAGAGTATGATCAATTTAATTTAACACCTAATAGGAAACGTCTGGTATAAACACTCAACTTTCCTTATAAGGCAAAAAAAAAAAAACGACTTCACTGGGGATCGAACCCAGAATCTCTGGTTTCGTAGACCAGCGCCTTATCCATTGGGCCATGAAGTCCTTGTTGACCTTCACAACTGAAACAAGCAACAGGACACTTTATACAAACAGTCTCGCCAAATATAAAATTTGGTGCGAACTTTCTTAGGTGACCCCGACCTCAACTAGCTTGAAAAGACAGCAGCTTTGACCTCACTCTTCCCCTTCTCTTTCAAACAAAGCTTCCTCGTTTCCCCAACCGGCCGGTGACGGAAAAAACAAGAAAAACACTAACCAAAACAAAGTTGGAATATTAGCTACAAAATCTCATACCCATCTTTCTAAACCAGCCCCAAATACAAGAGTGAAAATCCATGCGATGCGTGGTGGGAATTGATTCTGAGCAGTGATATATAGCTGAGCAGGGCGTCAAAATCAGAGACATGGGTAGGCCAAGGAGTCTTCGCAGCAAAGCGGCCCACTTTGTGACTGATATCACTACTGGATTGCTCAACCCCATTTCTGACAAACCCTCCAAACCCTCTCCTTCTCCCCCTCCTGTAAGCTCTCTATCTTTCTTTACTCGAAACCCTTTCTGGGTTTTAAGGGTTCTTTACTGGGTGCCAAAAAACCCAGTTCTCTGATGTGCCAAAGATTAGGGCTTTTCTAGGTTTTGGAGCTGTGGGTGCAAAACCCAGTTCTTCAATTTGTTTATAAATAACTGAAAATCAATACTATTTGTCAGGAATTTTTTGATGAAATTTTGCCCATGAAAATTTTGTTACTTATAATACATGTTGGAGTCATTTTGTTACTTATTGTAAAACATGAGACTCTGAGTTTGCGTAGCTGTATAGATGAAGTAGTTTTGTTTGGACTGTGTCTGTGTGAAACTCTTGTTAGAATGGAGTCTGTGACTGTGTAATTCTTGTGTCAGCAGGAAGATGTGGATGGGTCCAGAGGAAGTCAAAATGGAACAATGAGTGAAGAGAGTCCAGCTAATCCAGTTGACGGGCCTGACACTTCTTCATTTACTGCATTTCTCTACTCACTGTTATCGTCATCAGAGTCGGGAGATAAGAGCAAAAGTTCGGATGAACAGGTTGATGACCAAATAGATAAGAGCAACTCATTGTCTGATTCTGCAGTGAAAGCAAACAGTGGGAAGAGAAGTTTGTTTTCTAAGGGGAAACACACGCTTAGTAAAGCTATGTACCAGGCTGCAAGATTTGGTGGGTATCGGAGTCAAGAGCGGAAGGGTAACCTTGATGTAAAAGGTGATGATGGGAATGACTCTGAGTTCGCTGGAGTTGAGATGAGGCATATGCAGAAACCACAAAAGCCTGCGGCCTTGGTTCATTTGACAGACATCTCTGAACCGTCTTTACTTCTTACTGAGAAAACTAGAATTGCTCTTTACAGTTCACTCCCGGCGCTAGTACAGGGAAGACGATGGTTGTTACTATATAGGTGGGGAAACTTGGTTAGATCTCTTGAAAGTTCTAGTCTTTATCATAACAAACCAATTATTGTACAATGGCACCAATATTTCTTCTTGTTTTGCAGTACATGGAGGCATGGCATATCACTTTCAACCCTATACAGAAGAAGTATGCTTTGGCCTGGCCTCAGTTTGCTGGTAATAGCTCAGCAACTGTTAGCATCAGTCATTTTGAAAATATTTCAAATAAACTCTTTCAACAAAATTATTTATTGTCTATTACTGTATAAATATAATGTAATATGGATTTGACACAAACAAACATTTATCAAGTTCCTTGAGTAAAGTATATTAAAGAATTGCCTTGATTATTTGTTTGAAACATTGTCATGGACTCTTTTCAAATTCTCTTGGGCTTGTGGTTCTTTAGTTTGTACAAATGCATACAGTCCCGAATAAACACTTTCTACTGTAAAAATTCTTTCAGGTTGTTGGAGACCGTAAAGGTGCAGTTTTTGGTGGCTTGGTGGAGGTACCTCTAAGACCAACCAACAAGAAGTATCAGGTCCTGCTGAAGCAAATACATCCTTGTGAATCCATCTAGCAATTATTTCCTTTTATAAATGTATTCACGCTGGTGTTTTGAACAGGGAACAAATGATACATTTGTTTTCACAAATACACCTGGCCATCCTGTTATATATCGCCCTACAGGTACAAATTTATCCTTCTTGCTTCCTAGGCAACTCAGTTTCTGATTTATCATCAATTTGTCACTGCCTAGGTGGAAGCTTTTTGCATGTCTTGAAATGGTTTTCATATATGTACGAGATATTGAAAGCAATTTTCATACCTTCTGCTTACTTATGCTTGCAGTAAGTTCTACAGATGTCATCCACTTTAAGTGTTAAAAATGTATGTTTTCCACCTAAACATTATTTGGAATTGGGAGAAATTTTTTGTATCATGCAAGTACTAAAGGTTATGCTGAGGAGTAAAGCAAGTGCTCCTTCAAAGTTTGTAGAAGAGTATTCAACACAAAATATATATTTATGAATCATGCTTGAGATTTCGGTAGAGCTGTACATAATGTAATCATAAGATCTTTGTTTCACCACCTCAATTTTCTGATGTAGTGGTTGTATAATGTGATTACTTTCTGCACTGATCTTCAAACCTAAGGGACTATTAAAAACCTTAAGTTTTAATTGTTTTGAATTGTCAAAATACTGCACGGGAGTAGTTGCATAATACATGATAACATGTAACCGCTAAATATTTAACCATACCTTTTCTATTACTCCATGATGCTGGCAAAAATAAACTCATAGATACTACTTCTAAAGTACATCTGTATATATCCTCTTTTTTGTTTTTGTTTTGCAGAATAAACTTAGATCATCAATTTTTATCTTGAAATTATTCCTTTGTAATGCACCAGTTAGCCCCTTGCTTCTTTGATGTATAGTTGCAAGGAAATTCGAGCAAAGGGTAGGTGCAAAATTAAAACTTTGGCATAAATTGTGCAATGATTCAAATTTCTCTTGCACAACTATGTTGAGTCAAAAAAAAATAACTACTTAATAAATCAACTTGAATGTTTGCATCTAAAATATGCATATGTTTGTCATTTATGAAATAACTGTCTTGTGAGAAACAAATCAATGTATGGAAGTTTTTTTTTTTTTTTTTTTTTTGGGGTACCTGAATGGTATATCTTTTACTAAATGTTTTGGAATTAACTATAAAATGTAAACGCAGGTGCCAACCGCTATTTCACATTGTGCGCTACTGACTTTTTAGCTATTGGTGGGGGTGGTCATTTTGCACTCTATTTGAATAGTGATCTGTGAGAACTTTGCCTCTTCATGTTCCTTAGTGAACAACTTCTTTTTTTCCCCCCAATCTAATTTACTGTATTTTCTAAATTTCTTCAATTGTTTTATCTTTATGCAAGATTGAGTGGATCAAGTTCAGTTTCAGAAACCTATGGGAATCCATGTCTTGCAAACTCAGAAGACTTTGATGTGAAAGAAGTAGAGGTGTGCACAATGTCTCTCTCTCTCTCTTTGATAGACACACAGACACACTCACACCCTTCCAGGGCATGCTTAGACGCATAAATATGAATGTGCATTTATAATATAAACTCAGTGCTCTTTGGCAAAGAAAAAGAAAAGTGTCAGTCATTTGATTTATGTCTGTGTAATGCAGTTATGGGGTTTTGTGTATGCTACTAAGTATGAGGAAGTACTTGCTCAAAGTCGTATGGAGGCACCTGGGATTTGCCGATGGTGAATGCCTCATTTGGAACTCATTTTACTGTGGTGGTTAGTATCATCACCTTAGCTGAGGCTTATTATTGTTTCTGGAGCTGGATGCAAGCGATGTTACATTATATGGATGACATTCCTTTTGGAGTTTGTAAATACAAGTCTTTCGTGTACATAAAGAATACATAAGCACTGTATGCAAGCAGTTTTGATTAGATAGTGATTGTGAAGGCTAATACTTTTAATGATAAATTTCTCAAAAGTCTGAAAAGAAAGAAAGACAGAAAAAAGAAAAAAAGAAAAGAAAACTAAATCACTGCCATCTAAGGAGAAACTTCTCCGCGATTGATGGGTTCATTTGTTGTTCAAGTCTCTGAGATTGTCTTTAACGCATTTCCATCACTCTCCAAAAATGAAGTTTAGCTACTATGAATCTTCTCATGGATTGACGATTCCATCCTTTAACAATTTGATCCACACATTTCCTTGTCAATCTTCCGTTGAATTGATTGTTCCATCCATTAACATTTTGATCCACACATTTCCTTGTCAATCATATTTGTCTGTGTTGTAGTCAAGTCTTTGCACATGCTGTGAGTTTGCATATGTTGATCGAAAAGTAAGCAACCTCTCTGAATTAGTGGCGTGTGTATATATATTAAACTATCTCCAGCCAGTTTCTCTTGTAACTCCTCAGTGAACAATTCCACACACTTTGCATATCTATTATTCAAACAATGGAGAGAGTTACTTGGTTATTCCTGGTATACTTGATCTATTGTGAGGCGGCTAGCTGCTTGACTATGGCAGCACAAACCAACCTTAACATCACCACAGACCGGTCTGCTCTTCTTGCTCTAAAAGACCATATCACCAGTGACCCTCAAAACATGATCCTCACCAATTGGTCAACCACCACCCCTATTTGCAACTGGGTTGGCGTCATTTGTGGTGCACGCCATCATCGAGTCGCAGGGTTGAACCTCTCTTACTTTGGTCTCGCGGGCACCATTCCTCCTGAGCTAGGCAACTTATCATTGCTTGTTGATATGGACATCCAAAATAACAGTTTCCAGGGTACCTTGCCTGACGAGTTGACTCGCCTGCGCCGGTTGAAGTTCATTAACTTGGGATACAACAAGTTTATGGGAGTGATACCGTCATGGTTTGGGTCCTTGTCCAAACTTCAAGGATTCATGTTGTTTGGTAATCAATTTGCAAGTTCTATACCAACTGCCATCTTCAACTTATCTGCTCTTCAAATATTTAATCTGAGTCATAACCAACTCTCAGGTACGTACAAACTAATGTACCTACCAACAAATTATCTAAAACCCTAATCTATTAACACCATAGCTAGCATGTTAAGGTATAAGATACGCTTATTTCTAATTAATGATTATTTCATAGCAAGAGAAATTGGAAACCTAACAACGTTGTAGGAGATATACCTTGATGCCAACAATTTTATAGGTATGTTACAAATCGGTTTGGTTGAATTAGTTAAAGAGATAATAAATGTGCATATGCCCTACACTTGAAACTTCAATCAGACATCTTGTGTGCAGATGATCAACTATAATATATAATTGTTAAGTTTTAAGAAATACAAAATGAGATTGGCGCTTTAGATCAACTGGAGAAGTTGTTAGTGAACTTCATTGCCTTAAAAAGGCCTATGAATTCCTATGGTTGTCTTCAAAATGTCTTCTTCGATTATTTTTGAGTCTATATGAAAACAGGTTGACCGGAACACTTCTGTACACTATATGTCAACATTCTGAGCATTCAAAAAGTTGGATTATTCTTATAACCAACTTGACTGTCCACTTCCATCCAAATGGTCGCAATGTAAACAACTTTTATTACAATTATCACATATACTCATCCATATTGGCCACTTAACCCATATAAAGACAATTGATCTTAACTGGAACTACTTGACATATATGCAATAAACATTTTATTTTGTTCCTATATATCATGATTTATTCCCAAGTAATCAATGTGTTTATAAGTTTTCTCAATTATATATGTTTGACACCCTAGATTGTTAAGGTAAGCAAATATCTAATTAATAATTATTAACAGGTAGAATCCCCAGAGAAATCAGGAACCTAACAACGTTGAAGGCAATCAACCTTGATTATAATAATTTTATAGGTACGTATTACTTCCATCAGTTTTGTTTAATTAAATAGATAATTAGTTACCCTGCAATATGCCCCAAATTTGATTTTTTTTTATTTTATTTTTGTAAAATAGTAGACTATATCTCATATCTTGTGTAAGCTAGAGTGTGTTGATTTTATTGATTAAAATGGATATTAGTTACCTTGCGTGCCCCATATTTGAATTTTTTTTATTCTTGTGAAATAGTGTAGAGTATATCATATATCTTGTATAAGCTATAATGTGTGTTGATTTTTCAGAAATTCCAAATGAGATCGGCACCTTGAATCAGCTTGAAGAGTTGTTTGTGCAAAATAATGCCTTGAAAGGGCATATTCCTATGGTCGTCTTCAACATGTCATCTTTGACTAGAGTAAATTTCTATGGAAACAAGTTGAATGGTAGAATTCCTGACAATATATGTCAACATCTTCCAAATATCCAAGAGTTGAATTTGGGTAGCAATCAGTTTGATGGTCCGCTTCCATCCAAGTTATGGCAATGCAAACAACTTCTTGAATTAAATTTGGGGGATAACAAGTTCAGTGGAAGAATACCCAAAGATATTGGGAACTTAACTCAGATAAAGAAGATTGGGTTTTACACTAATAGCTTAACAGGTATTCATAATCTCAGTTGCATATTTATTTAATTACCATTATATATTTTTATAAACCGGTTCATAGAATTATCAATCTAAAAGATGATGTGGTCATTTTATATTTTGATAATATTGTTCTAACAAATTTATAACTGTTTTACATTAGTCTAATGTATTCCAATAGTACTCTTTTTACGTCACACAAATCTTAATATAATTTCCTAAAATTTTTGATAATTTTTCTCCCACTATCTTTTTCTCTTCATTTTATCTCTCTCCTCACTTTCCCATGTTCAGGAAAAGAAAAGAAAAAAACCTTCCACAACTTTTAATTTTATTTTTTTATCGAAATAGAGATTTCATTAATATTGAGGTTAAGATGATCTCATTAAAAACCATGCTCCATCAGAGCAAGTAAAAAAGAGTACAATTGATCGACTACCAGTTTTTTCCTTTTTTTTTTAAGAAAAAAAAAAAAAAAAAAAAAAAAACTATCCACAACTTTACTCTATCCTTCATAAAATAAAATGATTAAAATCTTCTCACACGAGTATTTAATAATGCCAATTAATTGTTGCAGGTACTATACCATATGAGTTTGGTAATCTACCAAATTTAGAGTGGTTGTGGCTCTATGAGAATAATCTAAATGGCCATATCCCATCCTCAATCTTCAATATCTCCACAATAGCAATATTAGCTCTCAACTTCAATCAACTTTCAGGAAGCCTCCCAGCAAACATAGGCCTTGCGCTTCCAAACCTAGAATCGCTTTCAGTAGCAGCGAATCACCTCAGTGGAGTAATCCCCAAATTCATCTCCAATGCTTCTGAGCTTCGGCTTCTAGAACTGGGAGGTAACTCTTTTTCTGGATTTATTCCAAGCACTTTGTGCCCCTTGACAAACCTTGAATGGCTAGGATTGTCCGAGAATAATTTGACCATTGATACCTCTACTCCAGAAGTTAATATTTTGTCTTGTCTGCCAAATCTTAGAAATTTGAGGTGGTTCAACTTCAGAAACAATCCATTAAATGCGAAGCTTTCAATTTCCTTCAGTAATTTCTCTGCATCACTTCAAAAGCTTAATTTAGGAAATTGCAGCTTGAGAGGTAACATCCCCAGTGATATTGGGAATTTGAGTAGCTTGATATTTTTATCCCTCTATGGGAATCAATTGAGCGGGCCAATTCCAAGCTCAATGGGAAGACTACATAATCTTCAAGGTTTGGGTATGTTTGATAACACATTGCAAGGATACATTCCAGATGAGCTTTGTCAACTAGAACACTTATTTGATTTGTCCTTGGGTGGGAATCAACTCTCTGGTTCTGTACCTTCCTGCTTGGGTAATCTAACAGCATCTCTAAGAAGTCTACACTTAAACTTCAATTTGTTGAATTCCACAATCCCATCTTCCTTGTGGGGACTTACATATATCTTGGGACTAGACTTGTCATCCAATTCTCTAATTGGACCACTATCAGGTGCTGTTGGTAATTTGAAAGCTGCTATATACATAAATGTATCATACAACCAATTATCTGGGAGTGTACCACGTAGCATTGGGAGTTTAGTGAGTTTGGTCAATCTCTCCTTAGCACATAACAATCTAGAAGGCCCTATTCCTAGTTCCTTTGCAACTTGTGTAAGCTTAGAAGGATTGGATTTATCTCGAAATAGTTTCACTGGAGTGATTCCAAAGTCTCTAGAAGCACTTTTATATCTCAAGCATCTGAATTTGTCTTTCAACAGACTCCAAGGAGAAATTCCAAGCGGCGGTCCTTTCAAAAACTTCTCTGCTGAATCATTTGTTTCAAACTATGGACTCTGTGGTGGATCCCAATTTCAAGTTCCACCATGCAAAAGAAAAACTAGTATATCTATCTTGAAATCTATTATTCCGGGGATCTTGTCAGCAATGCTTCTAGCGGCCTCCATAATTTGGATGTTGATGTTACGCAGAAAAAAGAATGCAACAGCTGCAGCACATATTATCTTGATGCCTCAAGTTTTATGCAGAAGGGTTTCATACCAAGAGCTCCTGTGTGCGACAGATGGATTCAATGAAAGCAACTTACTTGGTATTGGGGGTTTTGGCTCAGTATATAAAGGAACATTTCCAGATGAGACAGATGTTGCAATAAAGGTTTTCAATTTGGATTTAGAAGGGGCATTTGCAAGTTTTGAGGTTGAATGTGAAATGCTAAGTAATGTTCGTCACAGAAATCTTGTCAAAGTCATCAGTTGTTGTAGTCAAATTGATTTCAAAGGTCTTGTATTGAATTACATGCCTAATGGGAGCCTTGAGAAGTGGTTGTATTCTCAGAATTCTTCTTTGGACTTAGTGCAGAGGTTGGATATAATGATAGATGTTGCATTGGCATTGGAGTACCTTCACCATGATTATGAAGTACCTATTGTCCATTGCGATTTGAAGCCGAGCAACATCTTACTAGATGATGATATGGTTGCACATGTTGCTGATTTTGGTATTGCAAAACTCTTGGGTGGAGGAGATTCTATGACTCAAACCATGACCCTGGCCACACTTGGGTATATTGCACCAGGTTTTTTGCTCTTTTAGTAATCTTTCAATTCTCTATATTGTCCGTAGTTTTGAAAGATTTTGTAATTTTTTATAGGGTTAATTACATATAAGTGCATCTTTGAATGTTTTTTTAGCCATAAGGCCACCAACAAGTTTTTTCCCTCATAAGGCCACTAGATTAAAAAATGAGTTATATTTTAGATATTAAAAACCAACATATTTACATAAATGCCATTGGAGTAAAAAGTCAACAATCTTTCTCTCTCCTCTCCGGCAAGGTCTCCGGCCAACTCCGGCGGGTCTCCGGTCGACCTCCGGCGAGTCTCCGGTCGACCTCCGGCGGGTCTCCGGCCGACCTCCGGCGACTACAAAAGCTACTGTCACTAATACCAAAAGCTACTGTCGCCAGCAATAAAAGCTACTATGGTGAGATTTCCGGCAATCTCTGGCGAGGTCACAAAAGCTACTGTCGCCAGCAACAAAAGCTACTATTACCAACAAAATCTACTGTCATTAGCAACAAAAGCTACTCCGGTGAGATTTCCCGCAATGTCACAAAAGCTACTATCACCAGCAACAAAAACTATTGTCACAAACAAAAACTACGCTGGTGAGATTTTCAACGAGGTCAGAAAAGCTACTGTCACTAACAACAAAAACTACTATTACCACAAAAAAATCTACTGTCACTAGGAACAAAAACTACTCGTGAGATTTCTGGCGAGGTCACAAAAGACTACTGTTACCAGCAATAAAAGCTACTATGACCAACAAAAGCTACACTCCTCAAAACCAAAATCTACTATCCCCACCAACAAAAGCTACTGTTACAAATACCAAAAGCTACTGTCATCAACAATAATAACTACTGTTATCAACACCAGAAAACTACTATCACCAGTAACAAAAACTACTCTCACCATCACCAAAAGCTACTCTCATAAATGTCAAAAGCTATAACCAAGCAGAGTCCATAAATCAACCACAAAATCTAGTGACAAAAGCCAACAATGCATCAAATCAGGCACAGGGAACAAATGAGTTTCTACCTTCTCCAACAACAGTAACAATACAAAATTAAAACCACAAATCTATACCAAAGTAAAAAAACTCAGCAAAATGAATGGCATTGAGGACAACTCATCACCGGAAAGAAGCCGAACGAAATCGAATCAGGGACCGGTGCCGGAATCTCATTTTCAGATGAGAAGGACGGCGGCGTCAGCCACAATTCTCCCAGGTACACGCTCAATTTCGAGGATGCCACCACATGCGTCGATGACATCCTTCTCCGGTTGCTGCTATCGGCCTTCGCCTCCTGGAGTTTGACCCCGCCGAAGAAGTCGACCACGATCTGGCGTATTCTGGACGACTTTCTAAAGGAAGATGAGGACAACCGGAGCTGGTGGTCACCGACGAGGAACAAAGCAGGAGGTCACCAAAACAGAGGATTCTAGGGCTCCGAAATGAGAATCAGAAGCAAACAGAGCCGGAATTGAAGAAAAAGCGAGAAGGAGAGAGGTACTACCTGAGTCAGCTTTCGGTGAACAGAGTCCGAGTTGGCATCGTTGAGGCTTTGTAGGAGGAACTGATAGAATCTGGTTCGCAGTAGCCTGCGAAAACTTCAGCATCGCGGAGACGACGAAGCCTGGTAGAGGGAGATAGGGTTTGCTGAGAGAGCGAGCGAGATTGGGGAAGGCGCCGTGCCCGTGGTCGCCGGAATCGGAGGCGGAGATCACGAGGTGATCTGTGATCAAGGAAAGAGAGAGAGCGCCGTGCCGGTGGTCTCCGGAATCGGAGGCGGAGATCAAGACGTGATCTGTGATCGAACGTCGACGATCAGGTGTTTTTCCGGCGAGCTTGTGAGGTCTGAGGTCTGCAACGGTGAAGGGGAGAGAGAGAGGCAACGACGTCGTGTGGGTTTGTGAAGGGATCTGCAGAGAGAGAGAGAGAGAATGTGTGGAGCAGAATGGTGGTTGTTGAGAGAGAGAGAATGTGTGGAGCAGCTGTTATATCAGCTCGTTTCGATAAGGTGGAAGGGTAAATTGGTCAACCGGGGAAAAAATTGAAGCATTAGGTGGCCTTATGAAGACAAAAAATATAAGGTGGCCTTATGACTAATTAAAGTTTCAAAAGATCACTTGTGTGTAATTTTCTATTTTTTATATCTGTTTTTAAATCAATCTTATGTACGCAGAGTATGGAACGGAAGGAATAGTGACCAGAAGAGGGGATGTGTATAGTTTCGGTATTGTGGTGATGGAAACATTTACAAGAAGGAAACCAACTGATGAGGTCTTCACTGGGGAAATGAGAATAAGTCAATGGGTTGCAAATCACCTTGTTGCAAATGCGATAGTTGATGTTGTGGATGCTACTTTACTTGGAACCGAGGAGGATCATGAGTTCGTGAGCAAGAGGGAGTGCTTATCATCTATTATGAGATTAGCTGTTGCTTGTTCAACAGAATCACCGGAAGAGAGGATAAGCATGCAAGAGGCTGTAGCCATGCTTAAAACAATCAAGATCAAGTTTTCAAAGCAAAGTACTGCTGCAGGAGGTGTGGTGTTGAACTATCGTCCTGTTTGGTAACCCTTTAATGTGTCGATATATCTTGGCGTGTCATTTGATTCTGTACCTAATTACGTAATTGTATGATAGTGTGGTTCTGACTCATGTTTGGTTGGTAATTTACTCCATTGAAAAATAACTTCCATCTAGCTCCTTGCAGTTTTGTAGTTTCTATGTTTTTCTGCTTTGAGGCTAGCTACTTAAATAAACAAAAGCACTACTATTTTCTCAAATTTTTTTATCTTTGAGTGCTCAAAGTACTCATCATGGTACAGTATAAAACTAATCTTGAATGCTTTGAAGTTTCTTGGTGGAGGAATGCATGCACCTAAGTTGAATGAGATGAAAACGTATGCATGTACAAAACTGAGTTCACTTCAAGAGCAGATGCACATCCTTCTCCCATCTCTTCAAATCATGTCTATAAGAGATTGTTCAAAATTGGAGTCATTTCTGGAAGCGGAATTGCCTTAAAATTAAAATTTCTTGGTATTCTATATTGCAAAAGACTGATTGCAAATCGAATGAAGTGTACGTGTTCTAGAAAGCCTCACATCTCAGAGAGCATGATAATTGGCTTCAGTGTGTGAAGAAGTAGTCTCATTTCGTTGTCTGACACCTATTGTCTCTTAAAAACCTGACACTGATTCGTTGCTCTAAGCTCCATTACTTGCCAATTGCAAAACCTGTGAATATCCTTTGCTAGACCAATGGTGAGTTCCAGAAAGAGCTTCTAATGTTGCTTTGTTTACTGTCTGTGCTTCTAAATTTAATTCCAGTAGTAAATTTAAACTTATACGCCTGTACCTTTGAATTGTTTCTGGGTGCTTGCTTAGCTTCTATATTCTTTGTCCTTGTTTTATAAGATAATCCCACTTCTGAAATTCGAATCACTTGTCTATTGCTGTTGGACTAGACTGCTCAGTTTTCTTTTCCTTTTGTGTACTTTTGATGGTCCTGACTGAATCTGTAGTGGAATTAGCTATTTTCTCTCTTTACCAGTATTTCCCACTCCCCTGTTTCGTTAATTTCTTTTATTCCACATACTTAATATTTAGTCATTCAGATTTTGATTGGTTTTTGTAGTGTTGATTTTAAGGGTTTTTGCTAGTACCGTAGTTATTTCTCAATCGCTATCCAAGTTTGAAACTTTCAATGGTTGGTCATATATAACAGCCGGTGAAACCTTCATATTGCAAATGGCTCTGAACAGCAGGCATCATCAACCTCAATATGCTATCTGGTATTTTCTCTGGTTTTCCATTTCATCCAACCCTATTATTGTAATCCATGTCTGAAATTGATGTTCCACTTCTAGCATGTTAATCTGGCTTTTTTCATCTTCTTTGCAAAACTGGTTTATCTTTTGTCTATTATTGCTTCGTGATACCCTACATGTAAGGCTTGACCAATATAGGGTTTTGCCTCTTTCCTGTGTCTTCTGTCTCTTTTCTGTGTCTTTGCTGATTGAGATTGAGATGGTGGGGAACTCCTGAGTTTCAGGAGGCCAAAGAAGGCTAAAGCTGGAGAGGAGAAATAATACAATATTGATATGGGAAAGCTTCTGAAAATGAAGCTAGAAGAGGTTTCAGGTAGGACCATGGAGGTATTGGTGGATGCGGTTTCTTAGTTCGGCAGGGCTGTCCACCTTCTCCTATACTGAGTTGTACGATGAAGGGGTGAACAAAATAGCCAGGAGATTGCCTGTGAGGTGGAAGCAACTGCTGCTGCCTACCACATTTTCCTTAATGTTTCTCTGCTTGGTTCCAAGTGAGAAATGCTACCTTAATAACATGTGTATTTAATTATATTCTGGTCACCTTTTCATTTTGGATCCTTTGACATATATTATACCTTCATTTGAGTAGGTGCATTGAGGAGGAGGACCTCATGAGGTTCATGATTGAGGAAGAGGTGGGAGTTGCATTTTTGCTGAAGAGCTCTAAATGATTAGCTGGTAAGCCAGTAGATTATCTGGTAAGCCAGTAAGCCCTTTATTTATGTATCAGTACCTCTCAGTTCCATATAAATAGCATGCACTGATCTGTTGTTGTGGAGTTCTACTTCTCAATGATGCATATATACACCATGAAATCATGCATCTCATCCATTATAAAACCATATATAGCACTTGAGTCTGCTTCTGTTTACATTCTTACTCGTCATGAATAACTGAAGGCGACTAGCACTCAGAAAATTATTTTGAATAGTGAGCTGCAAGAGTAAGCAGCATATATTCCTTAATTAATCATGTATCAGTTCAGTTGGTACCACAAAATGAGTTGTTGGGGTTACTTTTTTTTTTATTTCATTGACAAAAAAGAGGTGAAACATTTTCTACCTTCTGATTTTGCAGGTGAAGGTCTACAACGCTCGCAGAAGGATTAATTCATAGTTTAAATGACACCAAAAAAGGCTGTAAAGCAATTGGATACATTGTGATTAGCGTCCTGATTGTTATTAGCATTGTATTGTGGCTTCTTTTGGTGGAAATCGCAACCATAAAAGTACAAGTCTTCCTCTCTTCGGAGCTCGTATTGGAAATCGCAACCAACTGATGAGAATTTTGGAAAAGCTAAACATCACATGCTCTGTGCAGCCCCCACAGAGTTAATCTCAATTGAACTAAATCCGATTCTAGATGATCAGTTCAATCGTAGGTATGCATTGCAAGCTAGCCTAGGATTTATGAGGTGTCAGGGTGTTGTACTCAATCATTGTACCATTATATGCCGTTCTTGTGTTACCTCAGCAATCTAATCATGTAATACAGCATATTCTTTATCATGATGTTTCACATATGAATTAAGCTTGTTTAGGAAGCACAAGAATGTTTAGCTAGTGTAAGCTCCTAATCTGATAATCTCAGTGATAGCTTTCAATGGAAAACCAAAATTGCAACTTTCTCGATGGTGGGAAGATTGCAATTTCTTCTGTAATGCAGGACAAAGGACAGTAGATACCAGAAACCATTGATGAGAGAGGAAATCATGATAAAACAATGAAATTGTTGGCTCTGTGAATATTATGCATGAAATTCTTGAGTATGGTAAATCTTGTTGTTTTGTTCTGAGTACTTGTTGCCAGATGGGTGGGGGGTTAGACAATTTGGGAATTAAATGTTTCAGCTATGTTTACTAGTTTGTGATATATTTTTGGTCAATACCATAACAGCTATGTTTACTAGGATCTAATATATGGTCTGGTTGTTGTTGAAAACCAGACTCTCGGACTCAACCTGTGTCATATATTGAAAAAGAAAATCAGAACTGAAGCAACATTATGGAAAAACATGTCTATTATCTCTCCCCAGACACTTGCCAGGTTTTAGAATGTAACACATGTCGTCAACATTTATCACAAGTCCTCTTTCTTGTGTCTTTCAGCATTCATGCAATGCACCATCTTCTTTGTCCTCGTGTTTAAGCTCCTGGTCGGAGGTTATACCACCTTATTCATCTGGTGGGTACAATTTTCCAGGGCAAGCTAGGGTGGTACTAGTTTAGCAAATTGTGTCCCTCATCATCTACCACCGCAAGGCATAACTCCGGTTAAAAATGCTGGTCCACTAGTCTCTAGTTTGCTTGGGTCTCTAATGGCACAAGGTGTGATCTCATTGAAAAACCAAAGCAGAGGAGGACAGGAGGGTGCTAGTTCACTAAATTCTGTACCTCTTGTACGACAGCAAGGTGGATTGCCTGTTCAAAATGCTGCTGCTGATGTTCCAGTAGTAGTTCCTGGTTTAATTGATTCTCTCCTGGTACAAGGAGTCATTTCGTTGAAATAACCCGGTACGAAAAGAGGAGAAGGATGCTGTGGTAGGGTGTGAGTTCTCCGGCCTTGATCTAAATCTGTGTCGCGAATCAGTGGTAATCGGCTTGAATGAGGGTGGTCTGCCAAAGCAATGAAAAAGCTGTGGCCTCCGGTTCAAGTGTGAAGAACAGCACAGCAGCCATATGGATTGGCATGTCAAGAAGAACCGTATGTCCAAAACTCGCAAGCAGAAGCCCATTCGTAACTTTTATGCAACTACAAGCATGTGGCTCGTTACTGATGCAAAGGCTGAGGCTGAGGCTGAGGCATTACTTTCTGGTGTAGCGGAAAAGAAAAGGAAGACTAGTGATTAAGAAATGGTTGTTCCTGCGGACGAGGATCAAAGTAAATGTGCCTTGTGCAGAGATGCTTTTGTTGAGTTTTATAATCATGAGACAGAGGAGCGGATGTATAAAGGTGCTGTTTACTTGAATGCGCCTCAGGGGCTAGCGCCTGAGATGGATCGATCACAGTTGGGTCCTATAGTCCATGTCAAATGCTGGTCGGAGGGTAGTAGGAAACGTCTGCGGAGGAGTTGACATAGAATTTCAAGGCTCAAGTGCAATGGGAAAGAAGCTGTTCATGTCCTCTGCCAAATCTTTTGTTTTGCTTTTGAATTCACCTGTGTATCAGGGGAATGAGAATGTAAAATACATTTGAAATAGCAAATGTAATTGATCTTTTCAATAAAATTGACGTCCATTTCTCAAAAAAACCACACTCTTTTAGTCTCATGTCTCAATAATAACATGTACCTCGGTTCAGACAACAAAGAAACTGAATCTAGATTCTGCTCTAGTTTACTATTGAATTTCTATTGTCAACACAGGAAGAATGGTAATCTAAGAAAATAATGGAAAATCAGAACCGCATTCTATAGATGAAGGACTGAAGAAACATCATAAAAGTACAAACCTATCTAAATTGTATACATGTTGAACCGATAACATAATCCTGTTGTGGTCAAAGAAAATTACAGATTGAAAATATAAGCATCAACTAGTCTGGTCTCATCAAAGAGAAGATAGCAAGGCCTTCCTAGTTATATAAATTGCTAACAGTAGTGACGGATTCCTACAAGGCCTTCTGGTCTCATCTGCCACAGAATCAGAATAAATATCAATCTCATCTGACATTGTTTCATTAACCCAAAAGAACATGGTCAACAAAATTTTGACAGAAGAAAAGCGTTTGTAACATTCAGTACCTTTTTCATCCCACTCAAACTACTGCAGCCACTTTCTCTGCAACCCCTTTTACAAGTTTCTGTGGAGAGTCACTCACAAGACTTCCAGTCTTCACATCTTTGGATTCCTCATACGCAGCTGCATCCTGCATGTATACCAAGTGCAGCACGACCAGATGGATCCGGGTTCTTGGACCACCGGGAGCTGTCGATCTCGCAGCATTCTGTCAATAAATAGCAAATTGAACAGACTCAGGTAAACAAACAATGATGCAATTCAGTCAACTGACATTGTAAGAGATGAGAGGAAAGATGGTGGCTCACCTTTGGAAAATATTTCTCAAAGATAGTCCTATAGTAGTATCCTTTTGTAGTTGGAGTGTTTTCAGGGTAGACAAAGCTTGCGTTCATCAGCATCGAATCTGTTACCTGTCCAGTTAGGGGGAAAAAAAAAAGAATTATAATTCTATGCAGCTAAGGAAGAAGCAAGCATTATTTCAAAAAAAAAAAAAAAAAAGGGAAGAAGCAAGCATCTCTAGTGTCTGCTTAGTTGAGTTTTAAAGAAAGTGCACCTCTAACTTGAAATAGCGAACATGAAATAAATTCATAAAATGGGTAATTTTATCATGCTAACTTTGAGATGTTATGTTGCATAGCTCTAAATCTGGACCACACAGTTCAACTAGAATCAATTTAACCACAGGTCCTGGTTTGGAGCATCGCAACATTATATATGACCTAGTTGGAAAGAGAACATTTCTGTCCAGAATGTAAATGCAAGTAAAAAAAATGCGTCATACTTGTTTGTTGGCATGATCTTTCAAGCCGTCAATCCAGCTGTAACCGACACCATCACTAAACTGCTCTTTCTGCCTGTACAAGATGTGCTATAACCCAAAAAGAGAGTGGAAAAGTTGAAAATATATTAATTCTTGCATGAATATATTTGCACAAGTATCCGAGAATGTGAAAATCTTCCAAGAAAAAATAAAAGAATATGCAAAACTATAACCTTGTATGACCAGATTAGCATAATGGTTGGGCAAAAGTAAAAAAGTAGCAACCTTTGGTAAATGTGGCTTCTGATCATCATCAAATGCTTTGCACAAGACCCACTTCTCAATTCTCCCAAGATCAGGCGTGATCTGCAGTTACAAATGAAAGTATTCAGATGTATGAGTTTCATAGTAACTTTCAATTTTTATTAAATTTGGCACGAAAACAAGGCAATCCCAATAATGTCATTACAGCAGTGAGCGTACAATCTAATAAGACTAAGCATACCATAGACCATCCATTAGATTAGGCATATCAGGATATGTATGACACCTACAACTCAACATAAAATGGATTCATAAATGACAGAATTCATCACACACATGAAAATGTCATGATGGATAAGAAAAATAACTTCCGTGAGGGAATGGGGAGAAATTAGTTGTATATCTATATCCTTTAATAATAAGGAAAATGTCCACATGTACTAGATTTTCATAGTCATAACAAGATATTCCTATCCCAACAGTCTTACAATGAGCCACCACTATGCCAAATGTCAGTAGGCTTCAAATCACTACAATACATGAACTGTGTATAAAATTGGAGGGGGAAAAAAAATTTCAATGATTGCCATACCATTTTCCATTCTGGATCAATGTCCATAGCAGTCTTGATGAATTCTTTGTCAAGAAACGGTACTCGAGCCTCAACACCCCAAGCTGAAGTCGATTTGTTGGCCCTCAGACAGTCGTACAGGTGAAGAAAATTCACAAAAATTCAGTAAGAAAAAGAAGTCATAATAGCCATCAACGGTAGTAAAATAAAATCCAGTAATATTGCAAGTACATAAACATATGGAACAAAAACAAGAGAGAAGAACAATCCAGAGATAGTATATATGGAATACCTTCTGGCATGTTTCTTGGTGAAAATCCTCCTTGTTTGGTGCCTTGTGGAAATAAAAGTAGCCACCAAAGATTTCATCTGAACCTTCACCAGAAAGGACCATTTTTACTCCCAGAGATTTTATCTTACGAGACATAAGAAACATTGGAGTGCTGGCTCTGACAGTGATCACGTCATATGTCTCAATATGGTAGATAACTTCTTCAAGTGCATCTATGCCTTCCTGAGATATGAAGCAAAAATAGAAATTATTTCTTGTAATAGTATATATCCAGGCCTTTGCCTGGGATTACTGATGTAGAAAAAAATTGATGAAAACTGAGAGAATGAGATAGATTGGAAGAAGTAGAATAAGTAGGAGCGAGAAAATCAGGGTAAACGCAATTTGTATTTCCAATCACCAATTAATATGACTATTCCAAATCCTATTTCAAGCAAACCTTAAATATCAATAAGGTAAAATTAAAACTGCAAAAGGATTACCTGAATTCTAAACTTTAAAAAAAAAAAAAAAACCTAATTTCCACCTTGAGCATTAGTAAAAGTATTCTTCTTACATCCCTTATAAATTACCTGAACAGTAAAGTGAAACTCATGATGATGAGTTCCAAGATAATCAGCAACTTCTC
Organism: Rosa lucieae; assembly: GCA_024704745.1. NCBI lineage: Eukaryota > Viridiplantae > Streptophyta > Magnoliopsida > Rosales > Rosaceae > Rosa > Rosa lucieae. Next base: position 25,208,445 of record CM045493.1, on the reverse strand, counting down.
TTGCTGCTTTTAAATCTGAAGAACCCTGAAGATTGAAAATGCAAAGCATTTAAACATAGAGAAAAAGTACCAGAAAGACAATATCTTAGATAATAATCGACTACAAGAAAGTACATCTAAACCTTTCCGGAATCAAAGTTTGCATTGCAAAGGTTATTGAACACCAACACCAAGAACCTTTCCCTTATCCTTTAAACATACCGAGTTAACAACTTTTTATTGCACTTTGATGCAATTAGGTCTAAATAACAAGAAACCCAGCCATCGTTGAATTTTTATACTTGTTTAAAGAGGATTTAGGTTGTCTACCAAGTTTATAAACAGACATTTCTTGTTTATAAAATGAAAATAATGTGTAGGTAGCATTTTCTAAGCACTGTTGGGGAAAAAATATAGAGGGGAAGGGAAGAGGACGGGAAGACACCATTCTGGTCATATAAAAAGACACTGCATTTGATCAAGTGTCACATTCAGTTATCGAAAATGAGAAGTATAGTTACCTCTCAGCCAACGCACAAGGTATGTAATTGTGACCCCCACTGACGTGCAGCTTATGATTTAACCAAATAGTGACAAGCCACAGCAGCAACGAGTGACGAGTCCAATCCTCCGGACAAAAGAACACCGAATGGTACATCTGTCATAAGTCTCTTTAACACAGCCTACAATATTGGGAAAACGAAAAAAAATGTAAGGATGTGTATGAAGCTAAATAGTGACAGCAAAATGAGGCACAGAGGCCAATTTAAATCTCTCTTAACAAGGCACATATTTGATGATCATTAATAGCTTTGATCGATAAAGCTAAAGTGATATCTATATTCTTTGCATTAGACACCATTACTATAAAGCACTAGTTAAACTGTTACGCTAATATTATGAGACAAGGTAGGCAGAAAGAAAGGATGTACATTATGCAAATTTTCAATAATTATACTAGGCATAAAATATGAAGACGGAAATGATAAAAGTAGGAATGTATCTTCCAATCTAACAAATATAATATATATCAGAAGCAGTTTCTCAAGAGAAGTCAGACCCTTCCTTAAAATAGCATATTCATTTCAATTTTAAGCCAACTTACCAACAACATAATTAATCTCCCATGGGTTCTGCTATCATCTAGTAACTATGCATATATACCAAATTGGAGTTAATGAGGCAATTAGCCTCCAAATGCAGATGTAATATTACCCGTTCTATCACACTATGAACTGAGCATAAACACATGTTTAAGTAAAACATATCAAACCCCAATCTCACTCGTATACAACCAAAAAAAAAAAAAAAAACAATCCAATCCAATCAAGCAAGTTCCTCAAGTCACACCCAACAAGCAGAGCTGAAACACCAAGTAAATAACTCCCAACACTAATATTAGCAGTGAAAAAACTGGTATCAACCAAACTCTCCTTTTTAAGATTTCCTTCCATGCCAGGGTCCACAAAAAGAACCAAATATAACAAGGTTTTGGTAAACAAAAGGAATAATCTATACAGTAGTCTCAGTAAGTTCCTCAAGTCTCACCCAACTAGCAGAGTTGCACACCAACTAATTAACTCCCAATACTAATATTAGCAGAGAAATAACTGGCATCAACAAAACTCTCCTTTTTAAGATTTCTTTTCACTGCCAGGATCCACACAAAGAACCAGATATAACAACAAGGTTTCAGTAAACAAAAGGAATGATCTACAAAGTAGTCTCAGTAACACAGTTCTCAAAACAAAATTACAAGAATGGAGTCTGATTTCTTACGTGATGGTTGCAACTAATCGATAAAGATAAGTTAACAAAACAAAAAAGAAAAGAAGTAGGATTGTAAGTAGCACACATCAATGCATACCTTCTCAAAAGCCTCGCATAAAACAATGGGATCATAAGGAGATGATGGTATCTTCTCCAAAAACCATTCTGGATTGTACCAACTTCTCAGCCCTCCTGCAAACATAAATTTGTAAATACATACAGGTAGTTTGAACCATCTAGTTAAGGCATAAAAAGTTGAATTTTTTTTTTAATTCAGCTACTGTGAACTAAGAAGAAGCATCTTGAAAGTTATTAGTTAACCAAATGAATATACGAAAAGAAAGAAACTTCTGAACCCAGACTCAAGAGTTTTTTAATTAACACTTACAGGTACGAAGTCTTTCTAGTAATATCAAACAAAGCCATATATTTTCTTAAAAAGTATGTCCAAATCCCCAAGTATAAAGTGTATAATACAGTTTGTTAAAGTGTTTTTGTTTCTTCAAGTGAAATAATAGAAGCATTTGTTCCCCTGCTTCTATATCACTGTCAAATGGGCGAAAACATCATAATAAGAAGTATGCTGATCTTAGAAGATTTATATTAAAACTTTTGCTGACTAACAGGCTGTTAGTTGATTCATGAATCCAAATCCTTATTAGTAACTAGAGCTCAGCTCAACTTACCTTGTTTGCTAGAGTATAGATGCCCAGGAGGAAAAGATATGAATCTTTCACAATCATCACTTATAGCTTTCATTTCTGAAGCAAACCAAATTGATCCTGCAAAGAAAAAATAAAACAGCTTAAATGTGCGAGATAAATTAAAGGTTCAACATATCTAAAGATCAAAGTTTAAATAAGAATGATCAAGGCTTATAGGAGGAAGGTAATGAACACTATAATATAAAAACAAGCCACAAACTCTTTTATCAGTACAAAGAAATACTGAAGCAACATTCTACCAGTTTTGGTGTGCTAAATCTCAATGCAAGTTCAAGTTTGCTTTTAGAAATGAAGTTTTTTAACACATTCAAAAAAAAAAAGGAAGCAAATTCAAGCAAATGATTTTACTAGAAATCAATTAGAGAAATATCAGTTGCTTTTAGAAAGACAATTAAAGCTGCACTCAGACCTACCATCAAGACCCCAACCCATGTAAAGTGGGGTAATGCCAATAGGATCTCGAGCCACCATGAAAGTGTTTCTCTCTTGTATCAAGGAGGTCAAAGGAGAACATCCCATCCAACATGTCAACAAATTCTTCCCCATGTTCCTCGTACTGCCAAAGATATATGTTTAATTCTTGGCCTGAGAGTTGTCGGCGCAGCCCTGGTTGCAGAGACTTGCAGTTGCAGGTGATCTTTGAGAGTATATACTACAAGTCCTCATATTTGACAGTCCTGGTTGAAGAACTTGCCACAAATTTATCAGTTTCCTTCAGCTCTATCACCATAACAGATGCTTTTAATTCCTCACTATAAATTTAACAGATTCCTCCAGTTTATCAGCCCGAACCATATCACCATTCTCAGCCTCAACAACCGATCGACACATGGCTCCAACCATTTTTTAATATGAACGAGGGTCCAAATTCAACCAAGGGAGCCCAGATAGCTGCCGTGAAAAGCAATTTCGGCGGTGGCCGAAAACACTCCAAATACCCATTTTTCCAAACTTAACCAAATTTGAAAACCAATTCTAGAAAGACGTCGAGCACGACGAGAGGATCGTTTTCCATACCTCATACAGCATCGATTTCAACCGGAGTCGCTGGAATTTGCAGAACATTCACCGGGAAAAAAAAATAAAAAAATTCAAAGCTTTTGAAATCCGAATCTCCACTGTCAATCTAAACCATTTTCCACAGGAAAGCTGCCGGAAGAGGGGAAACTAACGGGTCTTGTCAGGCTCTTCGCGTTTTTGATAAACGGGTTGAGATGCTTCCATTCTTGGACCCAGATCCCACCATTTCAAAATTCTTTTAATTCTAAAAATTTCAAAAATTGTAATAAATAGCTCGGGTTTCTCAATAATCACCGTGGACTTTTCCATTTTATTACCAATTTCAAAATTTGAAGGTTTCACCTTTAAAAAATTTTAAAAATATTCTCGAGCACCTTAATAATTATGGAGATTGTACATCAGGGTCTTTCTAAATATATTCAACAAATTTCTATTTAGACCCAGCAAATCAGTTTTGCATGAAAAGACACTAATATCCTCGTACGAAATTACAATAATAGTCATGGTAAATTTTTTTAAAAAACCATAAAGTTCAAAACTCTTTTTTTCTATTTGTCAATATCCAACAGTTCACTGTGTTTACGTTGTTTATTCGAGCAAAACCTTAAACCCAAATTTCACTTTCCTTTATAATTGCTTCAAGGGTTTAATACACATGATATTTACAAAGCTGTGACTGCAATTATGATTTCAGATGAGTCAAATAAGGTTTGTGCATTTTGTTTATCATAGAACCAGAAAAAACGATATAATTTTTAGTGCAGTTTATCGAACTTCATTCGGTCAACAACCACCGAACGAAGTTAGAATATTCGGCAGCTAACAACCGAAAATATAGGAAAGTTCGGCAGCACCACCGAAATTTTGTCAAAACTTCGGAGCACAACTACCGAATTTTATTGTTTTGTTCGGGTGACAACCACCGAATATTGGTATAATTTTAGGCAGACAACCATCGAATGTTACTACTTGTCAAATTCTTTTCCTGTTTTCAGTTCCTTTTATCTAAAATACTTATAGCTGTAAAAGTAAAAATGGATTGGAATGATCTACTCATTTCATTTCATAACCCCTTTATATAGGGAGAGAATTACAATGGAAAGAACAATTACAATGATGACATTAACTACTGATTGGTTCGTAATCCATGCTGATTGATGTTAATCGGTAATTGCTTGATTCCCTCTCCGTCAATCACTTTGACGAAGGCACACAATATGTTTTTCCTTTAACACTCCCCCTTGTGCCAAGTCAAAGACGAAATGGTGCATGAGTTGTTGTCTCACTAAAAACCTTGTCAAGTAACAATAAAAACCCTGTGGGACAAAAATAAAACTTGGTCGAAGGAAAAGAGCACAACGCACCTTCTACATTTGAGAATGACATGTGTGTGTTAGACTCCCCCTGACGTCTACACCTCCCCCTGATCGTTACATTAATCAAGTGAGCTTGGAAAGTCTTCGCATTCGTATGCTTTTCACATGTTTCTCAAATGTGGCCTTAGGCAGTGATTTGGTGAACAAATCTGCCACATTCTCCTCAGGCCTTACTTGATTCACTTGAATCATGAGGAGGGTCTGTTGTTGCTGATTGTAGAACAACTTTGGCGATATGTGTTTTGTGTTATCACCCTTAATATAACCTAGCTTCATCTGTTCGATGCAAGCTGCATTGTGTTCATAAATGCAAGTAGGCTCTTCAGTGGTAGAACTTAAACCACTGATCCCTCGAATATGAGCAATGATAGTTCTTAACCATACACACTCACGAACCGCCTTATGTACAACAATAATCTCTTAGTGGTTCGAGGAGGTAGCCACAAGGGTTTGCTTGGTTGATCTCCAAGATATCGCCGTGTTCCCATTGGTAAATACATAACCAGTTTGGGAACGATCTTTATGTGGGTCAGAGACTTACCCAGTATCAGCAAAACCGACCAAAACGTCATTTGGAGTTTTAGTGTAGTGAGTGGCGTTTTCGCCATCAACATTTCCTTTAGGGATTGTAGTTTCATCTGCAGTCCCTCTTGTCTCTTTGTAGGGAAAGAACAGTCCCAAGTCAATGGTTCCTTTTAGGTATCGAAAATGTTCTTGATACCATTCCAGTGACGCTGCGTTGGCGTTGAGCTAAATCTAGCTAACAAGTTCACTGAGAATGCAATGTCTGGTCGAGTAAATTGGACTAAGTACAATAATGCGCCTATTGCACTTAGATAGGGAATTTCATCTCCCAACACTTGTTCGTCATCTTCCTTTGGATGAAATGGATCTTTCCTTGCATCCAAACTTCGACCGATCATAGGAGTGCTAGCAAGATGTGCTTTGTCCATGTTATATCGCCTGACTTTTGGACATATGCAGACTGGTGGATTAATATTCCACAAACTCGGTGTTCTAGTTCAAGACCTAGATAGAATCGAGTTTTCCCAAGATCCTTCATCTCAAATTCGGATTTTAAGTAGCTCGCGGTTTCTCTTATTTCATCAAGAGTACCAGTTATGACATATAGTACTACAATTTACAAATCCGGAACTTGTTTTCTTTATGAATACGCAGGGGCATAATTCATCGTTCTTATATCCCTTCCCAATCAAGTAGTCACTTAGACGGGTATACCACATCCGTCTGGATTGTTTTAATCCGTAAAGTGAGCGTTTCAACCTAGTTGCTAACGCACTCCATGGTTTAGAGTCACTTGACTTGGGTAATGTAAGGCCATTAGGCACTTTTCATATATATATATATATATATATATATCTCTGAATCTAGATCCCCATAGAGATATGCAGTAACCACATCCATGAGCTGCATTTCCAGTCCTTCGGAAATTACTAAGTTAACTAAGTAGCGGAACGTTATAACGTCCATTACGGGAGAGAATGTCTCCTCGTAGTCAATTCCAGGGCGTTGTGAGAAACCTTATGCCACAAGGCGAGCCTTGTGCCTTAGGACTTCATTCTTCTCATTACGCTTTTTGACAAATGTCTATTTATGTCCTACAGGCTTTACACTTGGTGGGGTTAGCACTACCGGACCAAATACCTGTCTCTTTGTCAGAGAATCTAATTCTACCTGGATTGATTCATTCCATTTAGGCCAATCTGCTTTTTGTTGACATTTTTCAACAGAGCGTGGTTCGATATCATCGTGCTCTATGATTCCTTGAGCAACAGTATATATCATCAATGTGTATGGAAGAACTTTCTATCAACTCATACGCACTCTCGTAATCCTTTGAGATTTCTTTGTTCTCTGGAATCATTTCAAACATCGGAGCGTCCTCCAGTATTGATTCATGGACATAACTATAATCAGAGACAATCTCATGAGAGGGATTCTATACATTGATGATTGGTTTGTGCCTTACTCACCCTCTCTTCCTTGGGTGAGTGTCAATCGAACCAAGTGACCTCCCCCTCTTCCTTGGGGAGCCACGGCCTCAACCACACCTCCACTAAGTGCGGTTGCAGTGCCTCTATCTGCGGCACCGTGCCCCTTGTTGGGGACTTCTAACCTTGCAGGCACATTTGCAGCTAGTATATGTGATCTCGTCACTTTTACGATATCAGTAAACGCATCAGGCATCGAATCTGCTACGTTCTGAAGATCGATTATTCTTTTCACTTCACTTTCACTTTATGAAGTGTGGGGATCAAGATGAGACAGAGTGGGGACAAACCACGACAATTCCTGTCGTTCCCTTGGAAAATCCTTTTTCCTATCTCCCCCTAACGACGGGAAGACTGTCTCATCAAAGTGACAATCCGCAAATCTAGCGGTAGAGAGATCGCCTGTCAAGGGTTCCAAATAGTGGATAATTGTTGGGGATTCGTATCCAACATAAATACTTAATCGTCTCTGAGGACCCATTTTGGTGCGCTGTGGGGGCGCAATAGGCACATATACTGCTCAACCAAATATGCGTAAGTGTGAAGTGTCAGGCTCATATCCAGTTACCAACTGGTGCGCAGAAAATGGTTGGCTAGCTGTGGGTCTTAAACGAATAAGTAAAGCTGCGTGCAATATTGCATAACCCCATGCAGATATAGGCAGGTTGGTGCGCATAACCAATGCCCTAGCCACCATCTGTAGCCTTTTGATGGTGGCTTCTGCGAGACCATTTTGTGTATACACATGGGGTACAGGATGCTCTACATCAATCCAAATAGATATGCAATAATCATCAAATGCTTTTGATGTAAACTCTCCAGCATTATCAAGCCGTATAGACTTGATAGGGTGATCAGGGTGGTGAGCCCTTAAATGTATAATCTGTGCTAGGAGTATTGCAGCATTTCTTGTGGACAATAAAACGACATGTGACCAGATTGTCGAACCATCCACCAGAACCATAAAGTACTTGAATGGTCCGCATTCTGGATGGATAGGTCCACAGACATCTCTTTGTAATATTTGTAAGAATGGAATGTTTTGTTTTGTATCTTTAGCATAGGAAGGTCTCGATTATGTTTTTGCTAAAGAACAGGCTTTGCAAAACGAGTGATGTGCCTTTGAAATAGTCAATGAGGCATCATGGGAGGGAGGTAGTGCTTCTGGTACTTTAGAAAGCAATGACTGCATTTGAGCAATCCTGGAACCGACACCTTGCAGTGTGGCGGATTTTTCTCCCATTTTTCACTCGAAAGAAGGGATGTCCGTGTGAGTTCTTTGAAAAATACGGATCATCATGTCACGACCTCAGTGCCATAGGCGGTCATGCAAAAAACCTGTATGAGTCAGTGTCCCACAATTCATTGTTGGTGACAGTATAGGATTTAATGATCCGAATCGTAGTGAGGTACAGTCCACTAAATTGACTCATAAGTTTCTCTAAGATGTGTTTCCTTCCATAGTCATTAGATGTAATATCAAGATATTCAGTTCCATTCTCATGGTGTGTTTTTACTGGATAATCGTTGGCACAAATAGCTTTGAAACATTAACAAGGTTTGATTAGCTCTTGGTGCATATAGAGCGTCTGTGACTTGAAATGTTGCGCCATTAGGTAGTAAAAATTTGGCAGTTCCTCGCCATTTTATTAGTTTTGATAATCCAATCATCGTAGTCACAGAGGAATTATAGGCTATTTAGTTCAATGAATAATTGCCTATTTTTAAATATTGTGTGGGTGTTGTAATTTGAAGTATTCTTAATTGAATGAAGTTATTTTCCGATAAAAAAAAAAAAAGTTCTCCTCCATTCATTCCTACAAATAAATGGGAGGTATTTAGAAAATATAACTCATATTCTTTAGAGTATTTCTATTTGCGTAGAATGGTATTCTTTTCATTCTGATAAATTTTCTCTAGATGTATTGCTTTACATATTTATAGTGCTATGTCGAACCATGTAAATATGTGTAGTAAATAAATTTGAATAAATTCAGTGCTTCAGAATAAAATTCAAAATTTATTAATAAGCCAACGATAATCAAATCAAGGTCTTGTTCAGAAATCTTATTCATCAATCCATGATTGAAAATAAACTTTAAGACCAAACAATAGTCTAATTAAAAATGAGGCATTATGCCTTCACAACTGTCTTTGGAAAATAAAATGAATAAAGCAGATCAGTCAAGATTGAGAGCATCCATTAACTTAGCAAGTTCTTCTTTGCCATTGGAGTCTGCAACTGTAAGGTTGACGTCTAGGTCATGACCTCCTTCTTCCATATAGTGAGCCACTTGTTTTTTAGACTCTCTATACCTCTTGTAATTGGCTGCTACTCTGTTGTTTGCTTGGCAGTTCTTGTACCAATGCCCAATGAATCCACACCTATAACATGGTTCATTGCCAACTCTTTCCTTTGGCATCTTGTTTCCATGATCCCCATGTCCCTTTCCACGTGGTACATTGTTGCCACGTGAGTAGGGATCAGCACGTCTAAACCCCCTTGCATTGGAGTTATTTCCACCTTTCATTTTTCCATAATTAGCCCCGGGAATTTTCTTTGTCCCAGTGGGCCTGGCATTGTTATTCAAGAGAATCTTATTTTGTCTCTCAGCCACTTGCAGTAGGCTTATCAACTTATTGAAGGTTGTGATTCTTTTGTTGTCATAATCCAACTGATACTGGTTCGCTAGTATAAAAGCTGAATTAGGAAAGGTAGTAAGAGTCTTGTAGATCATATCATCTTCTGTGATTTCCCTTCCACAGAAATTGAGACGTGCCTTTAAGCGCAACATGTCCTTGTTGAAGTCATTGACCTTTTTATAGTCAAGCAAGCGGATTCCATTCCACTGAACAGCCAGTCCTGGGAGCAAAGTATAGTGAATGTTCCCAAAACGTCCTTTAAGGGCATCCCACAATGCTTTGGGTGTCTTCAACTGAAGGTACTCCCAGCGTAGGCTAGGATCAATATGTCGCCTCAGAAAAATTAAGGCATTTGCTTTCACCTTATTAGATAGTTCATCATCTTTGGGATCAGTAATGGTGGCAGTGTAGTCTTTTGCCACAAAGGCAGTTTCCATATCGGAAACCCAACGATGGTACTCAAGTTCTTCTGAGTCCAAGATGTCAAACTCAGGTCGAGTTGGATCAGCCATCTACATAAAACAAGAGAGAAGATATAAATTACGCAGTCATAAAGACATCCACGTAAATTATTTTCCAAACGTATGAATTAGATTTCAAGACCAAGATTCGTAATGGTCACACATTTTTTCGATGCTATGTGAAAATACTTTATCACAGTAAGTGTGTGTATAATGCGCATGAATTTTCATTATCATGGCCAAACGGTATTGATATGTTGCATTAAAAATAATCATAGCACATTTAAATATAGCATATAAAAATAAACTACATGGCATGCTCAAATTTCACAAATATATAACAAATTATATACTACACATAATAATAGCAATAATATAGCATGCGTAAAAATAAAATATAAACAATAGCATAATTAAAGGCATGCTTAGGAATAACTATATAAGCATAAATAAAATTCACAAAACATGCTCAGAATTGCATAAATAAAATATAACAAAAAAAATATATGGCATGTTCAAAATAAAGTATAAACTATAGCATAATTAAAACATGCTTAAACATAATTATGTAAAATATAAATAACAAAACATGCTTAAAAAGATCAAAATTATCTAACTAAACATGCTCAAAAGTTTTAATTATAAATAATGAAAATATGTCATAGCATGAAAATAAATAAAAGAGAACATACTTGGTCGCGAGAAAATAAAACAATCCTAGCGCATGCGGGTGTTGATGCAGGCGTGCGTAGCGATGTTTTTTTTTTTTCGGGTTCTGCTGGACCTGCTGATTTGTTGGGCTGAGAATTAGCACTTTCGCGTGTTGATGCAGGCGTGCGTAGCGATGTTTTTTTTTTTTTTCGGGTTCTGCTGGACCTGCTGATTTGTTGGGCTGAGAATTAGAACTTTTTTTTTTTCTGGGCCTGATCTTTACTTTGGACCTCCTCCTTTTTTTTTCTTTTCTTTCTCAGTTTTTTTTTCTTAGGCCGTAGGGCCTTTTTTTTTTTTATGAGTTGCAGGGCCCCCCCTTTTTTTTACTGGCCGGCTCTTGCTTTGGGCCAGATCCGCTCCTTTTTTTTTTTTTTTTTGAATTGGGTCCTTACTTTGGCCCGGGTCGATTTTTTTCTTTGCTTTTTTTTTTTTCACTCCTTTCTTCTTCTGCATCTTCTTTCCTCTCTCCTTCTGCTGGTTTGGTTTTCTGGGTTACATGTGGTGGTTTGCAGATGGAGGCTGCGCCGGCAAGTAGGAAAGGGGCAGTAGTGGAGGCTGGATCGAAGGCTCGATCTTGAGCTGGGCTCGTGTGGGCTGCTGCAAGGTGGGGAGGAGGCCGAACGGGGCAGGGCGATGCACTGGGATCAGTGGCCGCTAGGATTGGTGGGCTGCAGGTTTACCGGCTGGGTTACTGCAGGGATCGGTCTAGACGTGAAGGTGATGGGCTGCCGGAGGCCGGTCTTGCCTGCGAGGACGTGCGCTAGGTGCTGCAGGTGATCGATTCGACTGGACTGCAGGTGATCTGTGAGGGAGGTGGGGTCTACACAGAGGTGTGGGCTGCAGGTGGTGTGGGGCTTGGCCGTCGGAAGAAGGCGCTGTGGGTTGGCTGATCGATCTGCAAATTTTTTTTTTTTTTTGTTTGGTGGCGGCAGAAGAAGAAAATATCTTTTCTTCTAAGGTTTGTTTCTTTTCGTTAGAAAGAAAACTAGAAAATTAAGATTTTTTTCTGTTCGCTATTTGCTCTGAGCGTGCTGATAACGTGTAAAAGTAAAAATGGATTGGAATGGTCTACTCATTTCATTTCATAACCCCTTTATATAGGGAGAGAATTACAATGGAAAGAACAATTACAATGATGACATTAACTACTGATTGGTTCGTAATCCATGCTGATTGATGTTAATCGGTAATTGCTTGATTCCCTCTCCGTCAATCACTTTGACGAAGGCACACAATATGTTTTTCCTTTAACAATAGCTTATTTATTTATTTGTTATTGTGACGTTTTTTTTTGCTAACAGATTAAATCTAAGTCTATTGAAAGTGGCAATGGTTGGACTAAATGTGTTGTTGAAACGACAAATCAATTTATAACTAGTGAGGTAAGTAGCTTGTAAACTGTGAAGATGATTAGCTTCGGGTTTCCATTCAATTTCCATAGTAATTGTTTGTTTGTACAGGTATTCAAAAGTCGAAATGAATTAGTTAACTGGACTCGTGAAGAAGGAAGAAAGTGTGGAATAGTAGTTGTAATCAGGAGGTCTGATGCTCCAGGGAATTGTAGGTTAAAAAGAGGGCGAATAACTTTTGGTTGTGAGAGAGGTGGCTTTTATCAAAAGAATATTATAGCCTCAAAATGCTTGCAAAAGAAGAAGCTTAATGCCAATCTGAATCCTCAAAAGAAGAAGCGTGAAAGGAGTGGTGGTACAAAGAGGTGTGGTTGCCCATTTCGCTTGAAGGGCAACAATGTTGGCCCTGAGGATGAGTGGACCCTTGAGGTCGTAAATGGGATGCATAACCATCATGCTGCAAAGTATCCTGAAGGGCATTCCTATCTGGGGCGATTAACCAAGGAAAAAAATAATTTGTTGGTTGATATGTCAAAGAACTTGGTAAATCCAAAAGAAATATTATACACTTTGAAGCAAAATGACCCACTCAATTCAAGCACTATGAAGACTATCTACAATACTCGACATATTCAAAGGGTGGTTGAAAAGGATGGTAGGTCAAAGATGCAAATATTGCTAAACAATTTGCAGAAATACAATTATGTGGAGTGGCATAGGAGTTACGGCACAGAGAACATTGTAAAAGTGACTTGTTCTGGACTCATCCTGATAGTGTAAATCTGCTACGTGCATTTCCTTATGTTTTAATAATGGATGCCACATACAAGACAAATAAGTTTCGATATCCATTGTTAGAGATTGTGGGCATGACATCTGCAGAATTAACGTTTCATGCTGCATTTGCATACATCCATGCTGAGAAAGAAGAAAATTATGTTTGGGCTTTATCTAGATTGAAGAGTGTGATGAATATAGACTGTCTTCCAAGTGTGATTGTTACTGACAGAGAGTTAGCACTCATGAATGCCATTCGTCGAGTGTTCCCTGCTACTCAACATTTATTATGCAGATGGCATATTAATAGGGTAGTGTTGAGAAAATGCAGAAAACTTGTTGATAACTAAGTGAAGTTTAAAAAGTTGATGCAGGCATGGAACACATTGGTCTTTTCAGATACGATACCTGACTATGAAAGACATTCACATGAGTTCGAAAGAGACTACAAAAAATATGATGAAGTACTAACCTATGTGAAAGGCACTTGGTTGAATGAATATAAGGAAAGATTTGTTGAAGCATGGACGAACAATTATATGTATTTTGGAACAATGACTTCAAACAGGTAATTTTCAATTGATATTTTTATTTGTTAATAAACTACGTATTGTTTCATATAATTTACTTGAATTTTCCTATACTATTCATGTGAACTTTTAACTAGGGCAAAAAGTGCTCATTCAAAATTGAAGCGACATTTGATGTCTAGTCTGTGCAACTTTGATACATCATGGAACAAGATTCACGCCTTATTGGTGTTGCAACACACATAAGTAAAGGCTTCATTTGAGAAAAGTCTTATATTTGTCCGACATGTCTTCATGATTTTCCTCATTTGAATCAACTGCAGCAGACACCCGATCAGGGTATTGAACATAGGGATGTGTGATCTTTTGGTACCACGATAAGTATTCTGGAGTGCAGTCATATGAAAACTTAACTGGAGTGCTTCGGTTGGCATCTGCTAACACGTGATCTCGCCATCTTTGCCACAATCCATCAAAGTACTCATACACAAACTTGTACGATTTGGAATCAGAAACTCGTCGAACACGAGATGGGGTGTAAGGGTTGCAAGGAATTGTTTGAACTCGACCACGTTGTCTTAGAACCCTATCAGGATAATATGGTTCCACAATATCTAAACACTTAAGCATTCCTGTGTAAAATGTGATTTCAAATAATGGATGAGCATCCCTATGACCACGATATGGATCCCATATGACCTGAGAAAATAAAAATAAATAAGGTATAAAAAAAGAGCAATATTCTAACTGTCAATATAGAAATGTCAACATACCTCGTGTGCTTGCATATGATCAAGCTGTTGGCGAAGAGCTTGCACGTAAACTAGTGACAAACCTGCATCTTTTTGAGGTTCCCAATGATTCACTCGTGGCTCATTCTCTGAATATTCAACACGAAGATGAGGGGAAACTACATTCCGGAAGTGCTCATATATCCAAGCCTCAAGCAATGTCAAATAACCCCCAATTTTCCTACAACCAACTCTTGATGCAAGTCCTAACTGTCGATATAAAAATGATAACCCTGCAACTCCCCAGGCATACCGACCAACCCTATTAAGATCCCGTAAAAAATGTAGGTAAATCACATTTATCATATTCCCAGTCTTGTCCACAAAAAGTGTGCAACCTAATATATATAGCAAGAATCCTCTTGTTGGGAACTCAATAAATTCAAGAGAACTATCACTGAAACACTCTGAAATCTTAATCTCAACCACTCTAGTGTTACCCCATTTCCACCATATCGACTCATTTAATTCTTTGCCTCATCTACAGTAACTCCTAGTGTAGATGACAGTAAAGGTGCATAATAAGTTTTGTCTAACTACAAATATGGAATCACCCTGAATTGGAATACCCAAAATATTAAAAACATTATCCAATGTAATTGTCATTTCACCAAAGGGTAAGTGAAATGTACTCGTCTCAGGCTGCCACCTTTCACAAAAGGCTGACACAACGACTCTATTACCAATTAAATATGAACAGTTAACTAATGGCCTCAACCTAGACCCATCAATGTAACTCCAAAACTAATGGTTAGTAACATGTTCATCAAATACCCATTGTGTGAGCTTATATGAATGGTTCTAAAAAAATTTGTGATACATGAATTGGACTCTTAAAATGGAATACGAACATAAAAGAAATAAAATGCCTCAATATATAATTGAATTTTCTTGAGAAAAAAGGAGGAAAAAAAAATAACTGAAAGTAGAGTAATGATGTCTAATGATA
The DNA here is from genome assembly GCA_024704745.1 of Rosa lucieae. Lineage (NCBI taxonomy): Eukaryota > Viridiplantae > Streptophyta > Magnoliopsida > Rosales > Rosaceae > Rosa > Rosa lucieae. The sequence goes on along the minus strand of CM045493.1, from coordinate 25,193,352 downwards.
TAACTGTAAATGGTGTCCAAGTATGCTCAGTATAAGTTGCGTATATGATGAATCAGAAGCTTAATCTCATTTATCTAGAAAAGGCAAGGACCAAACAAAAAAAAATTTCAAGTTGCATAGTTTTGATGTTGTCATATAATGAAATGTTATTGTAAGAACAAAGCAACCAATCATACCTTATTAAACCATATAGCAGCTGCTACATGACTTTTAAAGCTCTTCAATACCGATGGATCATGAGGACCTCCCGGAAATGGACCACTTAGAGGTTCATCTGCATTTGTAAAGGGTTCAGAAGCTTGTTCTTCCCTAGTATCAACCCCAGCCTCTAGTATACCATCGTCCACTACTGACTGAGAAGGTTGAGAACAAAATTTTCTTTTTGTCTTTGAGGTTATGGGGCAATCGTGGTGTTTAGAACCTCTAGCCATACTACAAAATAAATAATAATGTCTATTAGGTAAAGTCAAAAAACATTAAATACCAAAGCAGCTATAATTGTGGAGAAAAAAAAAAGGTATACAAGGTTCTGCAAAGAGTTTAATATCAGAAAATTGGGTGAAAAACCCATGCACGTCCTGGCATCAAGTTTCTAACGTGAATATGTGATAGTGGTACCATGCAGCTAAGGCTTAATCCTCTCATTCTGAGATAATATATCAACTTTCCTAACATGACCTTAATCTTCAAATTTAAATGTTTGTAACCACTGTACAGGAAGTTCTTTAGATGCACACAATATATGTCCTACACATTACCTCTAAATTGTTAGTACGTTGCATTTGAACTACTTTCTTTCATTCTGCATCATCACATGTTAGGTGGAAAGATAGGTTAATTTCTACTACAAGGAGAAGGAAATTCTATGGTAATCTCGACATTGTGTCCTACTCCTACCAAGCTACCTTTGACTTTGACAGTTCATTATCAAAATTATGTAACAGTTCATTATCAAAATTATGTTTTGAGGAAATAGCTTTTGATTTTCACATTGCATTTCTCATGAAAAGGTAGAAATTAATATGTTGGAAGACAGTTATAGTGAGAAACATCAAACGTAAACCATACGTGTACGTACCTCAAAATGGAGCCAAACTGTGGCCACAAGTAGAAATAATGGAACATTTGTTTATTCATCATATCATGTCAATTGTTTTGAGATAGAGTTCTGGCATTCCAACATTAGGTAGAAATTTCATGATAAATGCAAAGTGAAAATCAAAAGCTATTTCCTCAAAACAACTGTCTATTCTCACGCACCTAAACCCTATTTAAATTCTCTAGTGTTATAATCATTCAGCTAGTAAGATATAATTTTCAGAAGCTTCTCTAAATAATCATTCAATGGCAAGTTTTGTGTTGACTCTCAAGTGCAAATGTAATGCTAAATAATGCAAACAAAGCCTCGATTCCAAACATTGTCACGACTCAGTTGTAATCAACATAAAGAACTCAAGTCATCAACTCCATTCAAGCATATGAGTTAAAGCATCCAAACAAATACCCATAAAATAAGCGTTCATATCAAACTGATCAACTCTCTTATAAGCAAATTGAATTCAAAGCAACAAAATTAAACAAAACAATACCCATGAATCACTCACCAAATGAACCCGAGATTCAAATCCTAAATTAAGAAATTAAACTAAAAAAGAACTCGTGGAAAGAAATTTAAACCAAGAAGTGAGAGAGGGTCAGAGATACCTTGAAAGTCGGCGGGTGAGAGCCAAGGAAATAGCGATGACCCACGAAGTCTAAGATGGAGATATTCTTGAGTTTGAGACTGCACTTCTTTTTCCTCTACTCGGTGCCGAGTCCGTCCTCTATAATGATGCTCTGCCCGAGTTCCTCTCAGTTGAAGAACGAGTTTGGCGCGACTCTCATTGATGTCGAGAGAATCAGGGTTTTGCTGGGTGTGAATTCGCTGGGTGAGATTTTGGGCGTAAGATTTGCTCGGTGTGAGTTAAAAATAAGAGTATTGTTGGAAAAGTTGCTGGGTGTAACTACAAATTCTATTTTTTTATTGACGGTAAAAATTTTACTGGGTCTAAATAGAAATTTGCTGGGTACATTTAGAAAGACCCCACCCTTGTAAAATAATCTCTAAAATCTCACCTTACTTCGTCGAATCTTTATGGGATTCACCGAGTCTAAGAAATTTCTATATAAAATTGGCATTCCAACCATGTAATTTGTACTATTTTAACAAAAATGTACTGAAAAAAATAGTGAAGATAGACTTTTTAAATAATAAATAATCATTTTTATTTTAGGATCCTTAATTTTACTAAGTTATCGACATTTTAATTTCAAATTTGTCAATTTTCAATTATCTTTTAAATAACACAAAATCCTTATATACTTATTTAAGTTGTCAAGCATGTTTATTGGTTGTGGGGAAAAATACACTTCTAAAATGAACAAGGTTAAGGAAATGAAATTTCACAAATTCGACCATTAGATGTGATCAAAGCAAGGAAATATGGCTATGGTAAAAAATTTACATGTTTTCGTCATCGTTTCGGCCTCGATCCACATGGTCAACACCACCTCGCAACTTTTTTTCTCGATCCGGCAGCGCTTACACGCTCGTGGGGATGAGTTGTATTAATCATGTAAAAAAATGATGACGTTTATCTTCCCCTGATTAGGCTCCCCTTAGGAAAGCATGACCAATTGATCATGTAATGAGTTGACGCCTTTGACCAATATGAAAACGAATACCGATAGGGTTAAATTTTTTACACGATATCTATTAATATGCATTAAATGCATAGGTAATGTCAAATCTATCAATTTTCAATTTTGATTATTTGGATCACCCAAAATCCTTACATGCTTGCTTAAATAGTCTCGCATGTTTATTGGTTGTAGGGAAAAACTTCTTCCAAAATGAACAAGGTTGAGGAAATGAAATTTCGCAAATTCGACCCTTAGGTGTGATCAAGGCGGGGAAATATGGCTATGGTAAAAAATTTACATGTTTATGTTCTGGTTTCAGCCTCAATCCACGTGGTCAACCATAAACTCTAAATAACTATCAAACTAAAATGCTCGTAGCCATTCTATCACAACTTATTTTCTCGATCCGTCAGCGCTCGCACGCTTGTGGGGATGAGGTGTATCAATGCATGTAAAAAATTAGGGACGTTTATCTCCCCCTGATTTGGCTCCTCTTAGGAAAGCATGAGCATATATTGAGTTGACCCATTTGACCAATACTAAAATGAACGCCGACATGGTTAATTTTTTTACACGATACCTATTAATACGTATTAAATAGATGGGTAATGCCAAATCTATCAATTCTCAATTTTGATTATTTGGATTGTCCAAAATCCTTACATGCTTTACTTAAGTTGTCTAGCTTGTTTATTGGTTGTAGGGAAAATTTTACCTTGCAAAATGAGCAAGGTGAAGGAAATGAAATTCCGCAAATTCAACCGTTGGATGCAATCAAGGAGGGAAAATTTGGTTATGGTAAAAAATTTACATGTTTTTGTCATTGTTTCGGCCTCGATCCACTTGGTCAACCCTAAACTCTAAATAGTTATCAAACTAAAATGCTCGTAACTACTCCCTCGAAACTTCTTTTCTCGATCAGCCAGGGCTCACAAGCTTATGGGGACGAGGTGTATCAACAACATGTAAAAAATTCGAGATGTTTATCTCCCTCTGATTTGGCTTCCCTTAGGAAATCATAAGCATATATTGAATTGACCCCTTTGACCGATACTAAAATGAACGCCGACAGGGTTAATTTTTTACACGATATCTATTAGTACGCATTACATATATGAGTAATGTCAAATCTATCAATTTTGAATTTTGATATTTAGATCACACAAAATCCTTATAAATTTTAAAAAATAAAAAATAAAGTAACAAATTCAGTTTATTATATATTAGAACCAAAAACCAAAACAAAACAAAAACCACAAGAAATAAAAGATAGAAACAACAAAGGGAGCTTCTATTCATACCTCTGAAATTGGCATTTGGACCTCCTCACTTAATATACCTCAAACTTACTTTTACAAATAACTAATATGCTATTTGCACCTCCCTAATTTTCCCACAAATGCCGATTGTATAATAAAATCTATAAAAGCCTTGTTTTTTTTTTTTTTTTGAAAGAGAATAACCTTGGAGTCCATGCCCATGAATCAAAGTCGCCCACAACAAGCATGTGATCCAAGAACTCAAGGACATGCGGTATATATAATATCTGTAGTCAAAGTGTCTTCATCATCTACATACTTTTCTATAGAGACAGTTCTCTTCTTCTTTGTCAAATCATTTCTTTCCTCTGCTAGATCTCTGATCTATCTCTTCCTCTTGAACCTTTCCTTTCTTTCCAAGAGTATGATCCAACTCTGCTAGCTTCTCTTCAAATTTCTTGTCAATAGCATTTAGCTTTTATAAAAGCCATGTCATTTAATTTTTCTTCATCATCATCATCAAAAGCTCAGATAATTTTTTATTTTGTTTTCCAATCCAGCATCTTCTAGAAGATCAAATGAGGGCTCCTGTTGTTCCTGAATGACTCCATAGCTAGCAGGATCATTTGGATCATAGGCTTCAGTGAAACAAAAACAATCCCATGAGATTTGATATATAGCTCAAAGCTATTTGCAACAAAAAAAAAAGTTTACGGGTTTTGCCATTTAAATTTGTTGGTAGGGATGTTTTGGAACTCTTTGAAACCCAAACAACATCACCATAATTCATCGAAATTATATTCTTAGTCAGCTTCTCTATGTGGGATCGTTTCTAGATTTTCATTCTTTTATTGACGTTACCAAAAAAAAAAAATCAAAGCAAGAAGAAGACGAGGGGAAAGTTTATTTTCTCCCCAACAAAATCTTGGAATCCAATCAAGAAATGTCAACAAACGTGACAGGACCCGCCCCGGATTTCACCTTGAAATCCGAAGTGGCCCTGCGGGGCCCACCTTAGAAGAAATTCTACCAAAAATTTGGTGGAACTTCCTCTAAAAATGGACTACCTCAAACCTGTAGAAAGACATTTATACTTCTAAAATAATCAACTCTTATTCTTCTGGAGCCACACTGCTCCCAAATCACAATATCTCCCATTCCACAAACAATTCTGAACTTAAGAATATTAATCTCATCGGTTATCAGAGCAACCTAATGTACAGGGTGTACAAGAGGATAAAATACAGGATGAAGGACCGATACTTTTATAATGCGGAAGATATGACAGCTATGCCTCAACCTCATGTACGCTCAACCTCAAGCTAATTTGGTTTGCAAACTGGGCATTTGAAACCAAAGGGCCCAGGGGAAAAGCATTTGAAAATCGTTAGAGTGAGTAGACGAAAAATAAGTAATTTTGAAAGAACAAGTGAAACTTAATACTTTCCCAAGTTATTCTCTAAAATCTCGCACGCAGTAAAAAAATCTTGAAAACACTCTTAATCATAATCTTTACTGCAATCTTAATCACGTAAAATAGAACATCTCGAAATCTCTTAAAAATCTCCAATCCCTCATATACGTAATCATATTTCAAAATGGACGATGACTAAAGGGGACTGCCGATTAGTCATCTCATGCCACCTGGAGGGGACTGCCGACCAGACGAGGAGGTGATGGTTAGAGGGGACTGCCGACTAACCATAGGTAGTTAGCGGGGACTGCTGACTAACTACTTCATGTCATATGGAGGGGATTGCCGACAAGATGACGCATCGGAGGGGACTGCCGACCGAAATATTCTAGAGGGGACTGCCGACCAGAATATTGTCTAGAGGGGACTGCCGACCAGACTTACTTGGAGGGGACTGCCGACTAGGTAATGCATGCATGCACTAACTTATTTACCTCCTCAATAAACTGGAATCAAACTCTTTAAATAATTGTTTTCAGAAAGAAACCCGATATTAATTCAATAAATCATCAATAATTCGACGAAAACATAAATTAAGAATATCTCGATAACTCAAAACTCAATATCTCAATAAATCCTCGAAAGCATAACCCAAATACTCGGTAAATCAATAAATGTTTTCGGAAAGAAATCTCAATATAACTTTAAAGCTGGTAAGTGTGGAGCTCAAAACTCAAGAAATCTCGATAATTCCATCATGCTCAAATATTTGATAAAACATTCATACTTGTGTATTCTCATATAAATCAATATTCGAACTCAATAATTCTCATAATAATTTCTTAATCAATCACTTCCCTCGAATCATTTCCCAACTCAATAACTCGAAAATCTTCTAAACGCCATCGGGAAGGAATTTCAATACTAACCCTCGTAATTCATAAATAAATCTCAATAAACCAAACCTCATAAAATCATAAAACTCAATAATTCAAATAATAAATTAAACCTCAATTGAAAAATAATAATATACTGCATGCACAATTAATTTAAAATAAATGTCCATTCACAGTACTATTTAAGCGACCACGCTACCGGTTTCCTACGTCGAGCAATAGCTCGGCACGTCGCCCTGTACACAATTATAATTCATAAATAACAATCCGAAAATTAAATACGATTCCCACATCAAATCCTCATAAATCAACATTTCTATTTCTTCTCTGATTTAACCAAAACTTCATCAACACCAATTCTTTAATTCAAAGTTTCTAGAGTAGAATTGAGAGAAATCCGACGATGGAATTCTCGTAAATCAATAACCAAACTATTGAACTTCAGAAATTCTGATTAATATCCAAACCTCCTCCAATTTCCACTAAACACCTATCCATAAATTCGTAACAACATATATTACCCAACAGACCAAAACAACCGACCAGGAACGGCCGGACGCGCCATCACGCGCAGCTACAGGCGGCTGCACTTGGGCCACACTTGCCGTCGGTCAACCACCGTATCTGGCTACCAAATTTCATCCACAACATCATCTCATCATCCTAAACATCTTTCATAACTGTGGCCAAGCTCAATTTCAAGTCTAGATACTCTAATTTATCTCAAATCCATGCGGAAATTCTCATCGTCGATTCACCGTAATCCGGCAAAATTGAGGTTACCCACTGGCATGGGTCGAACCACGAAGACGAGGACTCCATGCTATGTGTAATACCCTAAAAATTCAAATTATTTTCCGAAGACATTTTAGAATGATTTCGTGGTCATGGGAGAATGTACGAAGCTTGGAGAAGTGTGGAATTAGTTCGAACGATTTTATTTCGAAAACGTATGTGATTTAGGGGGTCTCAAAAAGTGACTTTTTATACGTACCGAATTTGGGAAAATTTTCTTCATGAAAGTTGTAGGGCTCGTCGATACGAGCACGTGCATATGCGGAACGCAAAAATCAGAGTTCGTATGAATTAGTTATGATTTTTTGAAAAAGTTTCCAATTTAGTATATAGCTTCCATTTTCGGAAGCTTCCGAAAATAAAAAATCAAAGTTTCCAAATTTGGAAACTGGAGCAGCAGCTCCGTCCCCGACCGGAAAATTGCCTCATTTTCTTCTGGCGGTTTCTCCCTCCTCAGGCTAGCTTTTGACGTGAAACAAAACCCAGATCAGCTCGCCTCCTTCCCGTGAGTGGACCGGTGGTCTCCTTTCCTCCCCTCACGGCGGCTATGCGGCGGTGGAGCTCGAAATCGACTTTAGCTCAATTTTAGTCAACGCCGGTTTTCTCCTAGTTCCGGCCACCAAAACTTCCGATCCTTAGCTCCATGAACTCGCCTCAACCTGCTGATCATCATACTAGAAGGATCGCACCTGGAGTGACCGGTTTCACATTCGTCAGAGCTCGGCCGGTTTTCGATCTGAAACCAAAACCTTTCGATCTTGATATCTCGAGCTTTAGTGCATCTTTTTGATTGATTCTTGAACCAGTGAATTCGCCTTGATGTTCTTAACAACTCTCTAGAAGGAATCGAGACCTGAAATTGAAGTTTTTACGTCGAATTCAAGCTCGCCGGTTTCTGCAAATTCCGCCGGATTCTGGAATTTTTCCGGCCATCACTACTGTTTTCGGTAATTTCTCCTACTTCCGGTCATTTTCTGACTTTGTGCTTGTTATGAAAATTGTTGGGCTTGATGAGATGAAGAGGACCAGCCTGGCCCTGACACCATTGGCGGTGGTCGGCTGCGGCTCTGTCTAAACTCCGGCGGCCCTTTTCCGGCCACCTCCGGGGGTCAAAAATGTGATTTCTTTACATTTTTAGATTCTACATTTCAATACGATCATTTTGATATATTATACGCATTTTTTGGATATCGTATGATTTAGTTATTAGTTTTTACGGTTTCGATCGATTTCGATAATCCAATTATTGTTTTTTGAAGATCGGACCGTCCGATGGACTTGTAGTTTTGATATGTTGATCGTATGACTGTCCCAGTGACCATGTGTGGTCATGGGTGAAGATCCGACCGTTGGATCTTCGTATAATTGCTAATTAGTGATTCGGAGTGCGATTCGTGAGAATCCGACCGTCGGATTTTCATGAAACTTTGTGGAGATGTTTATAAGGAAGATTCAAGAAGATCCGACCGTTGGATCTTTGTGATAATTTTGGAGGATGATCCTAAGGTCGATCCGTGAGGATCCGACCGTTGGATCATCATATAATTTCTATCTGACTGTTGGGTCGTCGTTTAATTGTGTTTATGAGTTATTGGCTAAGTTATGATCATATTGGATTTAGGTGATTGACGGTCTTCCTTGGTGAGCGGTTTTGGTGTGTATTGTGAAATTGAAGACGCAGCGGGATTAGAGGTGAGTAAACCTCACGTGGTTCATGTTACGAACCGAGTACTTTTAATTAATTTATTTGTAGTAATTGTGTGAAAAATATTTATGGAATAAATATTTGTTTTAAATCATATGGACTTGATCAACTACGGTCCATAGGTAAGTAAAATGATTTTAAATTATACAAAATGAATTTCCTGTTTTTCTTGTATGAATTATAGTTGGTATTAGTGATTATCCTTGAGCGGATGATTACGTATATATATATTTACGTGGATATATATATGGAATGGTGTGACATTGAGGTGTGTGTGGAATTACGATAATTTGGTTGTGATATGATATTGTCTTGGAAATGGCCATGATTATTTATGATAATGTTATCCGATAAATGTGTGTGCTAATCATGTTGACCTTCTGAGTTGATTAGAGGGTAGAAATGTAGTGCTTTGAGGACGGGAGAGTCCGAAGAACGCCGGTTAAATAATAACCGAGATGCAGTGCTCTGAGGACGGAGAGTCCAAAGAATGCCGGTTAAATAATAACCGAGATGTAGTGCTCTGAGGACGAAAGAGTCCGAAGAACGCCGGTTAAATAATAACCGAGATGTAGTGCTCTGAGGACAGGGAGAGTCCGAAAACCGCCGGTTAAATAAAAACTGAGATGACAGACAACGATGTAGTTAGAACTCTAACGTAGGGTCAAGTTGGACCAAAGTGGTGCTATGTGGGTTGGGTTTTGTAGGACCAGTGTAGTGTATTGTGATTTGAGGATTGTGAAAATGTATTCCTTGTGGTTTTCCATGAGTGATTGATGTCTCTTTACAGATGTGTTATAGTTGGTTGATTTCGTGAGTTAAATGTTTTGTAAATTATTAAATCAACAGTTCTTTCTTATTTACTCACGAGCTGTCAAAAGCTTACCGGGTTTGGTGTTGTTGCAATCCCGGTACACTATTCAAATTGTGTAGCGGGTAGTCCTGCAGGTCAGGAGGATCATGGCGGAGAGCGTGCGGATTAGAGTATTTGTTTTTGTTATTCAGCCTTGTAAAATGTGAGGTGAGTGACGCTCAATTGGAGCGTTACAAATTACTTTGTATAAGTGAGTGTATAAGTGAGTTGTATTATGTAATTTGAGGTTTTTAAGATTTGAAACTTGAGTGGCGTGAGTTGTAGTGGTTTATTCATGTTTCGGATTTTGAATTAGTTATTCAAAATTCGGGGCGTGACACTATGGGTGGTGGAACGGCCAAAAATTGTAGGAAACCCCGAAATCACCGCGGTCACCTTCTTGCTACACCCCCCTACGGCCCAAATCGCGCCACCAAAATACCACAAACGTGAAAAGGAGGAAGAGAGGGTTCCATAGCCACCGACCTTGTCTAAATCCGTTGCCGAATGAGGGAGAAACCGCCGGCCGAAGCTGACAGGGTCGGGGAGAGAGAAACGGAGAGGAGAGAGAGAATTATCAATCTGATATACCACAGTAACTTCTCATATATATAGAAAATTACTATAAACAATAATTTTACCTTTTCGCTTATAACTTTCGCATACGAACTCCGATTTTTACGTACCATATATGCACACGCTCGGTTTAATGTCATCTACAACTTTCATGAAGAAAATTTTCTCAAATTTTGACTCGAACAAAAAGTCAACTTTTAGGGTCCCCTAAGAGCATCTCCAATGGGTTTGTTATTTGGCTTTGGTCAAATTTGAATTTGACATATGACATGGCAAATTTGATGTAGCAACATTTTGACAATTTTTAGCTCCAATGGAGATGTCAAATTTGAATATTACTTTAATATATAAAATTCTATTTATATATTAAAGTAAACTGGAAACTGGAAACAGAAACTGCTTGAAAACAGAAATAGAAACAGAAACTGGAAACTGCTTGAAAACTAGCAGTTAAATAGCAGCAAACAGAATCAGCTTGATTTTGATAGCACTCAAATGCAACATCACATGAAACCAACATCATGGTACAAACTGAAATGGATTGAAAACAGAAACACAAACTGGAAAACGTGCAGTCAAATAGCAGGAAACAATGACAACTTGAAAGAGTTTGCAAGCAGTCAAATACATGATCACTGGAAGTTGCTCAAACTGATACAAACTAAAATGGAAACCAACAACCTCACACTTCATATATCACCTTGGAGAATTTTCATCTGAAGTTTGGAATAATATGCCCTCCGAAGTCGATCCCATAAGGCAAGTAATCAGCTCTTGCCAAGGACTGAAGCTGGTTTATTTTGCCATTATCAACCAAAGGATCCCCCAAGTTCAAGACCAAAACCACCACACACACCACCCACATTTTCTTCACCATTCCGACCATAATGCCCAAATTATAAGACCTAAAGAAGGTACTTAAACCTAGCAAAGAAAAAGAAATCTGATCAAGATGCCAGCTGCTAGAAGAAACAACTAAAGATTAGGGAAAGGTATAAATGGTGGAAGCTGAAGGACAATGGTACTGGTTTTGGGTCTGTGAGTGTGTGTGAGGATTAAAGGTGACATTGATGAGTATATATACATCAAAGCAATGGCATTTGATGGCCTAGCGTTTACAGTTGAGGAAAATGAAGTTCACTAGCTGCCACTGGAAAATGATACATGCACTAAAGATTCTTGAACAAGTGAATAACAAACAAGTAAACAAAATTAGCAAAGTTCAGAAAATATACCCTCCATGGGGGAAGATCAAATTCTAATATTAAACAATAAGGATATGTTAACACCTCTCTGAACTTCTCAACTCAGGACTCCAGAAATCATTTGAATATCATCCTAATGACTAGGAATTTCTGCAAGTTATAGTTCTCCCAACCCCATTCCTTATTTCACAAGAAAAAGACTTTCAAACTGCACCAAACCAGAAACTAATAAGCACTTTACAACATTGACCAAGGACACAAACTAGAGAACTGAATACAAGACACTTCATAATAGCTATAACTTATGAGTATTAATACAAATATACACCTTCTGAGAAAAAGGCCAGCAATGCCGTGACAAAACAATCAAAATTGATTCTAGAATCAAATTCTGGACTCCAACAAAAAGACAAACTATGATGAAGAGCACAGATGTGCAATGAAAAATAATTCCATTACAGTAAACAGTATCTATAAAAAAAAAAATGTCAACCAAAGAGTTAATTATAATTTATAATAAGATTTCAGCACTTACAGAGCCTTCAGCAATATCAATGCCAACATAGTACCCAATTTTGGCCTTGTCCCATTTGATGAGATCACCTCCCTACCAAAATAAGATATTAGAAATTATTTAGTGAAACAAAAGGGGAGGGGGAGATAAATGGACAACCAATTAATACCTTTCCGCATGCAAGATCAAGAACAGCATCTCCTCGGCGAGCATAGAGCTGAATTAGTACACTCTTAATCTGTTCGATAAGAGAAGGAACCATATCAACAACAAAAGTATAGAGTGTGATCATACCATTCAAGTACACATAGGATTAAAAGACCAACCCAGTTGTTAAGCTTTTTTAAATGGATGATCGGACTAGCTTCTCGTTCTTCCAGAGTTTGATTTGTCCTTGCACTATAATGATCGGCCACTTTACGTGCAAATATCTTTGTGCTTTCATCCTCCAAGAAATTTGAATCCTCTGAGAGCACAATGTATGACACTGATTAAGACAAAATCCTAACAAAATGCTTGCATTCACCATATTGCATGCGTTGTAGGAAATACAAATGAAGCTTTCAATTAACATATCCTTTTTCTTTTGCTTTGTTCTAGTAAATAAGACACTGTAGTTGATTCAGAAAAGGGGTAACAATAAAGAATACCAATTGGACAATTAAGCAAGCAACAATGCAAGGTACCAAACTAAGAACCCAGCTCAAATTTATCAGCATAATAATGCTACACCTATAAAATAATAATCGAAAACATGAACAGAAAAACACTTGAAAGCTTTCATCTTTCTCCCTTTCCCTCACTTTCCCAGCAACCCAATAAAGAGCAGACTACAAAACTACAAGACCCAGATCCAAAACCCCTCAAACTAACCAAAAAGATCAAAACTTTACCACATGAAACTACAAATCCCAGCCAAAGAGCAAAATAGTATGCAAAATATGGCACTGCTGATCGACAACCTAAATAAACCACAGTAACCTCCTACATGCTCTCTTATAATGTCAACTACAAGATGTATGCATTTGCATATACTATCGACGCCAAGATGTATGCATTATTCATACTATCAACTATGGTCTAAAGTTTTTACCTCCCTTGAGACCACCACAAGCCTGTTTCTATCTAACCAACCTCCAGCGGCAGCGTCCAATACTAACAAAGCAAGAAAACAGAAAAACTATCAAAATAAGATTTTTGTGTTGAAATTGCAATACAATGCATAGTATCAAAATCAAAGATTTACCTGCAATAGCTCCTTCACCTCTCATTGCTGTACACCCTCAATTATCTGTGCCAAGATAAAAGTAAATGTCAAACCGAGAATCAGACTTTATCTGAAACATTTTGATCCATGTTCCTAATATTGAAGAAGAAAAAAGAAACTTGAAGAGAGGAAGCTCGAAGTTTTGGGTTTTGGGTGAGACCAGAGGAAGAAAGAGGCGAAAGGGAAAGAGATCGAGAGAGAGCGAGAGGCAGAGAAAGAAACAATAAAAAAATAAAAGACCGAGAGGGGAGAAGCTGTCAAATTTGACAGAGCATGGTCTTATGTCAAATACACGTGTAATAGACTGATGGGTTGGAACATAATTTGGTTGGTCAAAAGTATACGTTAGCTGTACAGATGGCAAAAGACTCATCTGTTGGAGATGGTCTAAAAGGTCAAAACGGAGCCAAAAAGTAAATGTAAGTGTCGTTTACCGATCGAAAGACTCATAAACTGGTAAATTTAGGTTCTGGACATTACTAAACAAAACAAAAATCACATAATTTATTCAAGTTGAAGACTACTATTATTTGTAGAGGTAAGAAGAGATTTTTTTTTCATTATCCTCTTTTGTGTCTTTATTGGTAATTTAATATGAGTTGACAAAGTCAACTATCACTTAAAAAAAAAAAAGAGGTTTAAATGCTAATTTTGGAGGTTTGAATAGAACCTCCCAACAACAAAGGGAATGAGAAAAACAAAAAAAACAACAAACAATAAAGATATAAACAACAAAAGAGGATAAGGTGGCCCAATCCCAAGTTGCCACCTCCATTGGTTGGTGCCTTAAGCCAGGGGACCACCACTGCAGAATTGTCAACCTTGTTTTATAAACAAAGCTGAAGTGGTGTCTTCTTCTGTTTTGGTGTAAAGGAGGCATAACGCCCAGAAACAAGAAGAAGAAAAACCAGATTGCACGTGGTCGAGAAGTGCCACTAAGGTCATCAAGCATGGTTGGGGCAGCTACAATTAGAATGTCATCAAAAATCTAATATCCAAGCTCTTCTTGTTGTCTTCTTCGATCTCATTCGTCTTTTTTTTTTTTTTGCTTTTCAAAATCAAATATAGGATTTTGGTTCTAACCAAATTAACAGAACCCAGTTCTTCAAATTTGTAAACATGCAAGGGTAGATCTCATCCTTCTTCAAATCAAAATAAAAGTTCAAAAACAAAATGATTCTTTCAGTTTCGGGTTTTCTTGTTGTATGCTTCGTGTTTCTTTGAGTCTGATGACTCTTATCCTTATAGGGAAACTTCGATAGCTCGATCAATTTTTTATCGTTTGAATTATGATTTTCAGTTGTAGAAACAGAGATTGGAAAAAGCATACCAAATTGCTTTGTGTAGTAGTCACAGAGTCGCCAGAGTGTAGATGGCGAACATTTATTTGATCTCATCCAAAATCATAATCTCAATTCAACCCGTTCATTTGTACACCCATAAAATTCGATTGGACTTATCTAACGCATATATTCTAAATCAAAGATGATCTCACTTTTGTGCTTTATCTTTGGAATTTCTTCTTTGTTTCTTTTGAGCAGCTAATATCTGCATTGGGCTTGAAACTTTCTGAGTTCATTGTCATGCTCATTCCCTCCACAATGGTTCTGCATGGGTATTAAAGAACAATTCTTAGGTTCACCCTTGGGGTGAATGAACATATTCATCCTTTATTGCGATTAATGCATTTTAACTTTACAATTTTCTAATCCAACCATTCATATTACATAACCTCATACAAAGATTAGTTCTGTAAAAAATCAATCAAATTGAAGACCTTTTAGTTATTCATTTTCATGAAATACATGTGTTTGGACCCAAAATGAGCATTTTGGCCTGACAAGGCATGTCTTGGAGAAATTGAGCCAATGTCAGTGGCTCAAGCTATATATATTGTTGACAAGTTTGAAATATATTATTTAGAGGCTAAATAAAGCCTACCTGCATAATTATGGAAAGAAAAGGAAATGATGGAAGCATGGAAATGAAAAGTCAACTTTAGCATATTTTCCTACTTCGGCTAGGAGAAACCGAGCTAAAAAAGGAAGGAAGGGCGGCAGACTAACCAAACTAAATCCAAATGAGCTAAAACTTTCCAGATTAATTCTAGACATCCCAAGGATCATTTCTTATGGAGAGTACCAGAGCTAGTTTTGAGTGGAAAGCCTTCAAATGGTTAGTCCAATTTTCTACAGAAGCAAAACTGGAAAACTGGACCTGTAAGGAGTCCAGCAGCGTTTTCGGCCCAACCACATGGAGTTAAGCTCTGAAATTTCACCACAATGATCTACACTCATTATGAATCATTTGATATGAAGAAGTCGAAGACCCATTCTGATTTCTTGGTGGAGATATAACTGAAGGAATAAAGGAGCAGAAAGTGACTCAAACCTAACAAATTCCATTAGTGTTTAAGTGTTTAAACCTAACAATTCCATTAGTGTTTAAATGCTCAAACCTAACCCATCACAATTTGTTTAAGGCCAACCGCTATGGCTTGGTAGCCTATATATAGAGGCTACAACAAGTAACAATTGACAACACAATTCAACAACAATCTCTAAGATTATCCAAGCCTCTCTAGAGCAACCCCTCTCTTTCTCTTACCGATGATCACACTCCCGTACTAGTCTTCTCAAGAGCCGACTGTCAGTGCCGCCAAACCCTCTGTCAAAGTGCTTCGGTCCTAGTCTTCTCAGGAGCCAACTGTAGTACCGCGACCACAATGGTTAAGGAACCAGCCAAGCAAGGGTAATGAGTTTGCAAACCAGTTAATCTAAAGTCACATTTTGGCAAGTTCTCTCTACTTCCCGGTGTTTTCGCTCTGCTTAACCTACAACGTTGAGTATCGACTTGGTAACACAAGATAAAGTCCTCACCACGAGGAATAGAAGACCCCCACGATGAGGTTGGTGTTCTCCTCGTCTACAGTCGCTCAAAAGAAGTCAGGTCAAGGGACACCCCCAACGACGGAACCTGAACGGTGCTGGCACACCCGGGCAAAAAAGAGACTATTGACCAGCTGCAGCAAAATTGGAGCCAAACAACATGAACAGTTCATCAGTATAATAGCAAATGTTGTTAGAACCATCCATTTGTTTGATTCAATTAGATAATGAAACGAATTCTGTTTCGATTGATTTTTTATATAGATGATCTTTAAAGACTAATTTAAGATATAAACTGTTGGATGATAAATTTATTAAGTAGAAGTATGTCAATCGACAATAGAGGTGAATATGCTAGTTCACTTAAGATGTGAACCTAAGAATTACTTGGTATTAAAGTGGTTGTTCAAAAAATATCGTAGAGGCTAGAGAGATGGATCCGCCTTCGTGAGAGGGAGGTCGCCGTGGGTAAAATTTCGTTTATATAAGTTGAAATGACATTTTTGCCCTTCCGTTAATGAACTTCGAAGGCGTATGCTACGCCCCGCATAGTCCAGAACTATGTACTAAAACAAAGTTCGAATATCAGGTACAAAACCCTTTCTAAACCAGACCCAAATACGAGAGTGAAAATCCGAACGATGAGTGAGTTGTGGGAATTGATTCTGACCAGTGATATGTAGCTGAGCAGGGCGTCAAAATCAGAGACATGGGTAGGCCAAGGAGTCTTCGCAACAAATCGGCCCACTTTGTGACTGATATCACTACTGGATTGCTCAACCCCATTTCTGACAAACCCTCCAAACCCTCTCCTTCTCCTCCTCCTGTAAGCTCTCTGTCTTTCTTTACTCGAAACCGTTTCTGGGTTTGAATGGTTCTTTATTGGGTGCCAAAACCCAATTCTCTGATGTGCTAAAGATGACGGCTTTTCTAGGTTCTGGAGCTGTGGGTGCAAAACCCGGTTCTTCAATTTGTTTATAAATAGCTGGAAATCAATACTATTTTTCAGGAATTTTTTTGATGAAATTTTGCCCATGAAAAGTTGGGTACAGTTTATAATTATGACGCATTGATCCGCTTATTTGTGATTCAGTTTTGGAAAAAATGATGGAGGCGTTTTGTTACTTATTGTAAAACATGAGACTGTGAGTTTGCACATCTGTATAGGTGAAGTAGTTTTGATTGGACTGTGTGGAACTCCCGTTAGAATGGAGTCTCTGACTGTGTAATTCTTGTGTCAGCAGGAAGATGTGGATGGGTCCAAAGGAAGTCAAAATGGAACAATGAGTGAAGAGAGTCCAGCTAATCCAGTTGATGGGCCTGACACTTCATTTACTGCATTTCTCTACTCACTGTTATCGTCATCAGAGTCGGGAGATAAGAGCAAAAGTTCGGATGAACAGGTTGATGACCAAATGGATAAGAGCAACTCATTATCTGATTCTGCGGTGAAAGCAAACAGTGGGAAGAGAAGCTTGTTTTCCAAGGGGGAACACACGCTTAGTAAAGCTATGTACCAGGCTGCAAGATATGGTTGGCATCGGAGTCAAGAGCGGAAGGGTAACCTTGACGTGAAAGGTGATGATGGGAATGACTGTGGCTTTGGTTCATCTACCAGACGTCTCCGTACCTTCTTTACTTCTTACTGAGAAAAATAGAATTGCTCTTTACAGTTCACTCCCAGCGCTAGTTCAGGGAAGTCAATGGTTGTTACTATCTAGGTGGGGAAACTTGGAGTTTCATAGTTAGATCTCTTGAAAGTTCTAGTCTTTATCATAACAAACCAATTATTTTACAATGGCACCAATAGTTCTGCTTGTTTTGCAGTACATGGAGGCATGGCATATCACATTCAACCCTATACAGAAGAAGTGTGCTTTGGCCTGGCCTCAGTTTGTTGGTAATAGCTCAGAAACTGTTAGCATTAGTCGTTTTGAAAATATTTCCAATCAACTCTTCCAACAGAATTATCTATTGTCTATTACTGTATAAAATATAATGTAATAGGATTTGACACAAAACAAACATTTATCAAGTTCTTTGAGCCAATTATTTGGTAAACTATATTAAAGAATTGCCTTGATTATTTTTTGAAACATTGTCATTAACTCTTTCAAAAATTCTCTTAGACCTGTGGTTCTTTAGTTCATACAATTGCATACGGTGCTGAATATACACTTTCTACTTTAAAAATACTTTCAGGTTGTTGGAGACTGTAAAGGTGCAGTTTTTGGTGGCTTGGTGGAGGCACCTCTAAGACCAACCAACAAGAAGTATCGGGTCCTGCTGAAGCAGATACATCCTTATGACTCCATCTAGCAATTATTTCCTTTTATAAATGTATCCACGCTGGTGTTTTGAACAGGGAACAAATGATACATTTGTTTTCACAAATACACCTGACCATCCTGTTATATATCGGCATATCGCCCTACAGGTACAGATTTATCCTCTTTGTTTCTGATTTATTATCGATTTTTCACTGCCTAGGCGGAAGCTTTTTGCATGCCTTGAAATGGTTTTCATATATGTATGAGATAGTGAAAGCAATTTTCATATCTTCTGCTTACTTATGCTTGTAGTAAGTTCGACAGATGCCATCCACTTTAAGTGTTAAAAATGTATGATTTCCACCTAAACATATTTGGAATTAGGTGAAAATTTTATTGTATCCTGTAAGTACTAAAGTTTATGCTGAGGAGTAAAGGATGTGCTCCTTCAAAGTTTGTAGAAGAGTATTTAATACAAAACATATATTTATGAATCATGTTTTTGATTTCAGTAGAGCTGTACATAATGTAATCATAAGATCTTTGTTTCACCATCTCATTTTGCTGATGTAGTGGTTGTGTAATGTGATTACTTTCTGCACTATATCTTCAAACCTAAGGGACTATTCAAAACCTTATTTGAATTGTCAAAATACTGCACAGGAGTTGTTATAATACATGCTAACAAGTAACCGCTAAATATTTAACTGCACCATTTCTATTACTCCATGATGCTGGCAAAAATGAACTCATAGATACTGCTTCTAAAGTACATCTGTATATATCCTCTTTTGTTTTTGTTTTGTAGAATAAACTTAGATTGTCCAATTTTAACTTGAAATTATCCCTTTGTAATGCACCAGTTAGCCCCTTGCTTCTTTGAAGTATAGTTGCAAGGAAATTCGAGCAAAGGGTAGGTGCAAAATTAAAACTTTGGCATAAATTGTGCAATGATTCAAATTTCTCTTGCACAACTATGTAACGTCCAAAAAAAAATTACTACTTGATAACTCAACTTGAATGTTTGCATTAGAAATATGCATTTGTTTGTCATTTATGAAATAACTGTTGTGAGAAACGAAACAACATATAAAAGTTTTTTTTTTTTTTTTGGGGTACCTGAATGGAATATCTTTTACTAAATGTTTTGGAATTAACTATAAAATGTAAACACAGGTGCCAACCTCTATTTTACATTGTGTGCTACTGACTTTTTAGCTATTGGTGGGGGTGGTCATTTTGCACTCTATTTGAACAGTGATCTGTAAGAAGTTTGCCTCTTCATGTTCCTTAATGAACCTTTTTTTTTTTCCTAATCTAATTTGCTGTATTTTCTAAACTTCCTCAATTGTTTTATCTTAATGCAAGATTGAGTGGATCAAGTTCAGTTTCAGAAACCTATGGGAATCCATGTCTTGCAAACTCAGAAGACTTTGATGTGAAAGAAGTAGAGGTGAGCATAATGTATCTCCTTCTCTCTTTGATAGACACGCAGACCCACACCCCTTCCAGGGAACTCTTAGACCCGTAAATATGAATGTGCATTTATAATATAAACTCAGTGCTCTTTGGCTCCAAAGAAAAAGTCAATCATTTGATTTATGTTTGTGTAATTCAGTTATGGGGTTTTGTTTATGCTACTATGTATGAGGAAGTACTTGCTCAAAGCTGTATGGAGGCACCTGGGATTTGCCGATGATGAATACTTCATTTGGAACTCATTTTACTGTGGTGGTTAGTATCATCACCTTAGCTGAGGCTTATTATTGTTTCTGGAGCTGGATACAAACAATGTTACATTATATGGATGACTTTCCTTTTGGAGTTTGTAAATATAAGTCTTCCATGTACATAAAGAATACATAAGCACTGTGTATTTTGATTAGATATGATTGTAAAGGTTGAACTTTTAATGATAATGATATATTTCTTCACACATACTGGTTGGTACGTTGAACTATATAAGCCAATCTCTGTTTGTTCATGATGATGTTTGGAGTGAGAATTACATGCACTGGGATTTTTTAAAACATCCCTTTGAATCTGGAGTACGTGGAAGTAAGATCATTGTGAAACCACAGTACTCTTAAATCTCACCATCTAATACAGATATCTGAGAAAGACTGTTGGTTGCTATTTTCAAGGCATGGCTTCAAAAATTCAGTGTCATTGTGTTAGTGCACGCTCAAATTTTGAAGGTATTGGAAAACAAATTGTCACTCTGGGTTACTTTCTGGGTTAATTTCGTGACCTACAAACTAACATTCGATGACCTTTTGTGAACAATATCTGATCTAGTGAGTTAGATGGTGGAAATGAAAGGTAAAAAGCAGTGAATAGTATTGACCCAGTGACCTCAACATGTGAACTTGCTTAAAGGTCTTTCTTTGGCTGCCAAATCACTTGGGGGTCTTTTATGCTCTTATTGCCCTGAATTGAACTGGAAGGAATGGAATAACATACTGAAGAGCGACTTATGGGAGTCGTCAGATAAGAATATCAATTTTTTCGATAGAAGAAAGAGGTTGGAAATGACAACCTCATATTGTTATGGATGGCTGAAGGTCTCTTACAACCTGAAAAAAAAAAAGAGAATGTTGAAAGAAGTTGGAAATGACTACTTGATGATCTACTCTCAAGTTCATTTCTTCAACACCGATATGGCAACGATTTCATCATGCACGACCTTATCAATTATTTGGCAAAGTTTGTATCTGGAAAATTATGTGTTAGACTGGAGGACAGTGCCTCTGTCACGCCCCGAATTTTGAATAACAAATTCAAATCCGAAACATGAATAACAACCAACACAAATAACGTCCTGTATTTTTTTCTTAACCAGCGTCTCACAAAACATAAAACAAACCTTGCAGAAAACTATCTCTCGAGTCAAATATTACAAAACCACCAAATAAAAGTTACGCTCAAAGGAGTCTATAAAACACACCAAAATAGACTAAGTGCTGATGTCAACGCCGCTACCCTACACAGCTCACTCTCTACCCTGATTATCCTAACCTGCAGGATTTTCCGCTACACTGTTTGAATAGTGTACCGGGATTGCAACAACACAAAACCCAGTAAGCTTTTTGCAAAGCTCGTGAGTAAATAAGAATGAACGATTGAGTTAATAAATCACAATATTTTCAACACAAATCAAACATTCATTAACAAACTCAAACCATTTCAAATAAAGTCTCTCCACTCGACACCTCATAACCTCCATCCCGTGTCCATGATCACGAGTAACCCAACTCGCTGCTTTCATGTCACACAATGGAAGACAAACTCTCCAACCCGTGTTCATGATCACGAGTAATTCAACTCGCTGCTTTCATGTCACACAAAGGAGGACAAACTAGAGCTCTAGCTGAATCGTAACGTGTCACCTTGGCCTATGTTCACCTTTACGATATCTTTACACCCAGGTTACCACTATAACCTTCGGACTTCAGACCATTAGGCCCTCAGAACAAACCCAGGTTTACCACAGAAACCTTCCGACTCACAATTGTCACATCACAACTCCAAATCACTCTTTCAACAATAGAAATCATCAAAAACCACATATTTCAATGTCACACCATTCCGTATAAAATCATGTAAATATATATATATATATATACGTAATCAGCCACTCAGGAATGACCACTAATACCATCTATAGTTCACACGTAGTAAAACCAAAAAATTCATTTTCTTATATACTCTAAATCTCATTTTCTTAAAACCATTTTCCCACACATAACAATTAATTGTGCAATAAGGAAATTCGGTTCGTAAATGAATCATGTGAGATTTACTCACCTCTAATCCAGCTGCGTCTTCTTAACAGCTCGAAATATGAAACACAAATCGTCCGCCAAATCAAACCGTCAAACACCTAATCAATGTGACTTGAATTTAGCCAATAACTCAAAACATAAATAAACGATGATCTAACGGTCGGATCGAAATTAAACGATGATCCAATGGTCGGATCCTCACAGATCGCCCTTAGGATCATCCTCCTAAATTATCACGAAGATCCAATGGTCGGATCTTCCTGAATTGCCTTTACTAACATCTCCACAAATTTACATGGAAATCCGACGGTCGGATTCTCACGAATCGCCTTCCAAATCACTATTTCACAATTATACGAAGATCCAACTATCGGATCTTTGCCCGTGACCACACAAAGTCATCGGGACAGTCATACGATCAACATAATAAAACTACAAGTCCATCGGACTGCCCGATCCTCACGGATCACAAACCGAACGATAGAAATCGAACGTAACCGTAAAATTCATAACTAAATCATACGATATCCAAAATTCATATGCTATATATAGAAATGATCGTATAAACATGTAGAACATAAAAATGGGCAGAAACTGCCCCTGGGACCCCCGGAGGTGGCCGGAAAAGGCCGCCGGAATTAGAGGCAGAGCCGCCGCTGACCACCGCCAACGGCGTCGGGGGTAGGCTACTCCTCTTCGTTTCATCGAGCCTTATGACTTTCCTAACTAGCATGTAAGCTAAAAATGACGGGAAGGGATAGAAATTACCTCAAACCAGTCGGGGTGGCCGGAAAATACCCAGAAACCGGCGAGCTCCAGTTCGACGTAAAACCGCAACTACACACCTCGATCTCTTCTGGAAACTTGTTCAGCTCCTCAGTCTGAGTTCACCAGTCCAAGGAACACTCAAAACGACGTCCTGTAGCTCGAGATATTTGGATCCATTGCTCTGTTTCGATCCGATCGGGGTTGAACTCTAGCCTCTACCAGAGACAGCGCCGCCGTGCAAGGATGCCTCTGGGAGTTTCAGAAGGATGAGGCGAACTTGAGGATGAATTTTGGGAAGGATTCGTGACCGGTAGCTCGAGATATCAAGCTTGGAACCAAATCGGGGTTAAACGAAACCGGGCTCTTCGCTGCCGCTGCCGGCCGTTCGCCGACCCAAGACTGCCACAGGCAGCTGTGCAAGGCCGAGACGAAGCTAATGGAGGTGGTCTGACGTCTTGAGGTGACTTGAGGAGGGAGAGATCGACCGGAGAGCCTTGTGCTCTGTTTTCGGCTCGTTTCGGCCGAGAGAGAGAGAGAGAGAGAGAGAGAGAGAGAGAGAGAGAGAGAGAGAGAAGTCGGCTGCCCAAAAAGGAAACCCTAATTCTGGCAACTTTCCATTTATATATATATATATATATATATATATATCCAATTTGGCAACTTTTCCAAATGCTATAACTTCTTCATACGAATTCCAATTCTTGCGTCCCGCATATGCATGAACTCGTATCGACGAGTTCTACAACTTTCGTGAAGGAAGTTTTCCCAAATCCCAACTTTCGATTTTAGTGACCCCCCCCCCCCCCCCCCCCCCCTAAATAACGTTTGTTTCGAAAATAAACTCATTCGAAACCAAATTTCTCACACAACAACACACGAATCATACCCAAAATTCGTAAATCATATAATTGAACAAATATCGAATTACGAAATATTTAACCAAGAATTTCGGGTCTTCACAGCCTCCTTCCTACCAAGGTACTATATGATATGCTGCCAATGCTACAATGCTTTGTTATTGAGGAGTTGGCTAGTTCAATTCGCAACTTGCAGCATCTAAGGCACTTGGACATGTCATCTAATGCTCAAATCAAATGTTACCAGATGCAGTGGGCAATTTGTATAATTTACAAGCATTACTGTTGACAGATTTTCGTGCTCTTACTAAATCGCCCCCAGCTTGGCAAGGCTGATAAAGTTGCACCATCTTAATATCAGAAGATACAAAGTTAGGAAGGATGCCACCACAGTACCACATATGAGAAAAATGAAAGATATTCAAACGTCAGGTGATTTTGTGTTGGGAAAGAATTCAGAGGTTGGTTTTGCAGAGTTGAAGAAGCCTTGGCATTTGCGAGAAGTACTTCATATGGGCTTCATAATATTGTTTATGTCGAAGATGCTTTAGAGGCCAATATAGGGGAGAAGAAGTATCTTGATGGACTAAGTTTCTTCATGAAGAGGTGACATCTTGACAATGACGATTCACCAAAAAAAAGAAAAAAAGAATTAGTGCTAGTTAACCTTCAACCTTATAGAAAACAAAGAATTCTCACGATTCATTCGTATGGGGGGCACAAGCTTTCCTAGTTGGTTAGCAAATTATTCTTTCCAGTTGGTTTATCTTCAACTTTCCAATTGTATTAATTCTTGCTTTTTGCCACCACTGGAGCAGCTACCCTTCCTCCGGGATCTTCATGTTATTCAGGTAAATGGTGTAATTTCAATAGGTCGTGAGTTTTACGGTGATGATACATGTGTCGTTACGCCATTTAGACATATGAAATTTCAATAGGTCGTGAGTTTTACTGCTAAATGGAGAGTCTTCTCTGCGATTGATGGACAAAGGAGAGCTCTCAAGTCTACTTTGATGGGTCCATTTGTTGTTCAAGTCTTTGAGCTTGTCTTTCACGCATTTGCACCACTCTCTAAAAATGAAGTTTAGCTTGATGGACAAAGGAGAGCTCTCAAGTCTACTTTGGTGGGTCCATTTGTTGTTCAAGTCTTTGAGCTTGTCTTTCACGCATTTGCACTACTCTCTCCAAAAATGAAGTTTAGCTACTATGAGAGCCTTCTCTTGGATTGACGATTTCATCCTTTAACAATTTGATCCACACATTTCCTTGTCAATCTTCTCATGGATTGATTAATCCATCCATTAACATTTTGATCCCTATATTTCCTTGTCAATCATATTTGTCTGTGTACTAGTCAAGTCTTTGGACGTGCTGTGAGTTTGCATATGTGATTGAAAATTAAGCGGAGACCTATAACCTCTCTGAATTAGTAGCGTGTGTATATGTATTGAACTATCTCCAGCTAGTTCCTCTTGTAACTCTCCTCAGTGAACAATTCCACATACTTTGCATATCCATTATTCAAACAATGGAGAGAGTTACTTGGTTCTTCCTGATATACTTGATCTGTTGCGACGCGGCTAGCTGCTTAACTATGGCAGCACAAACCAACCTTAACATCACCACAGACCGGTCTGCTCTTCTTGCTCTCAAAGCCCATATCACCAATGACCCTCGAAACATAGTCTTCACCAACTGGTCAACCACAACCACTGTTTGTAACTGGGTTGGAGTCACTTGTGGTGCACGCCATCATCGAATCGCTAAGTTGAACGTATCTCACTTTGGTCTCACAGGCACTATTCCTCCGGAGCTAGGCAACTTATCTTTTCTTGTTGTTCTGGACTTCAAAAATAATAGTTTTCACGGTATCTTGCCTCAAGAATTGGCTTGCCTGCGTCGGTTGAAGTTTATAAGATTGGGAAACAACAAGTTCATGGGAGACATTCCATCATGGTTTGGCTCCTTTTTCAAACTTCAAGCATTCGGTTTGTGTAATAATCAATTTTCAGGTTCCATACCAGCTACAATCTTCAACTTATCTGCTCTGCAAATAATTAGTCTGTGTTATAACCAACTCTCAGGTATGAACTAAAACTATCTGTCACCAAATTATTTGGAACCTAATCTATTAACACCTTAATTAGCTAGCATGTTAAGGTATAATATGCGCTTATTTTTTTTAAGTAATAATTATTGCACAGCAAGAGTAATTGGAG
This sequence comes from Rosa lucieae, assembly GCA_024704745.1. Taxonomy (NCBI): domain Eukaryota; kingdom Viridiplantae; phylum Streptophyta; class Magnoliopsida; order Rosales; family Rosaceae; genus Rosa; species Rosa lucieae. The sequence goes on along the minus strand of CM045493.1, from coordinate 25,167,399 downwards.
ACCTAACAATGTTATAGGAGATATACCTTTATGGTAACAATGACGTAGGTAGGTCACAAATCAGTTTTGTAGGATTAGCTAAAGAGAAAATAACTGTGCATGTGCCCAATACTTGAAACTTCAATCAAATATCTTGTATGGAGATGATCAACTATAATATATGATTGTTAGTTCTTAAGAAATACCAAATGAGATTGGCGCTCTAGATCACCTGGAGAAGTTGTCAGTGAACTTCAACGCCTTAATTAAAAGGAGTATTCTTATAGCTGTCTTCAACATGTCTCATTTGATTATTTTGAGTCTACATGAAAACTGGAATTCTTCTGGACAATATATGTCAACATCTTCAGAACATTCAAAAGTTGGATTTTTCTTACAACTAGCTTGACGATCCACTTCCATCCAAATGGTCGCAATGTAAACTACTTTTTTTTTTATTATATAGCATACCCATTAATATTCATCACTTAACCTAGATAAAAACAATTGACATTAGCTCGAACTATTTGATAGGTATTCGTAAAGTCAGTTGCATATTTTTAATAATCATCTTATTTTGTTCTTATATATCATGATTTGTTCCCAAGCAACCAATATTGTGTGGTAATGATTAGAAGTTTTCCCAATTATATATGATTGACACCCTAGCTTGTTAAGGTAAGGAGATCGATATCTAATAAATAGTTATTAACAGGTAGAATATCCAAAGAAATCGGGAACCTAACAATGTTGAAGGAGATCTACCTTGGTAGTAATAATTTTGAAAGTATGACTTCCATCAATTTTGTTGATTAAAATTTATAAAGCAACGTTACTAATTTCCTAATTGAATTTTATAACTATTTATTTTTTCTTCTCCCCCTATTTTTTCTCTCTCAATTTTATCTCTCTCCTCACTTTCCATGTTCAGAAAAAGAAAAGCAAGAAATAAAAATAAAATAAAAAATAAAAATTTTCTCACGTGGTTTTTCTAGTATATGGAATAATGTCAGGGTGTTTTTTTTTTTTTGAGGGCAACGGAAGACTAATCCATTGATCGAAATCATGACGACCTCACTCGGTCAAGCATGAGGGGAACAAACACCCCCCATATTACAATGCGAGCTCCTAAGAGTTCTGAAACCAAAAGGAAATCCAAAAAAACTAAAATTCAAAAGAAAACTACTAGCCAAAGCAAATAAAGAAACAAAACAAAACTGCGAGATCCTACATCAACGAGCACGAGACACTTCCTTAACCGCTTTGACGCCTAAGACCCTACTTGGTGTACATCGCCGCCATCAAGCAAGACACGTCACTCGCCCGAAGATGGAAGGGCTCGTCTCCTACCCGGACTGGGAAACAGGCTTAGCCAGCCCATTAGGCCTCTCAGGCATGCCAACAGAACCACCATCAAAGGGCCCCGACTCCATAGACCCAGAGTCATCCACAGTGGCTGACACCGATGCCGCTTTGACTTTGTTTCGCGAACCCCGAGGCCTGCCCTTCTTCTTGTAGACCTTAGGGCCTTGAGACAGCTTCCCACCTACCAAACCTGCATCAGAAAACTCGAACCCAAGATTTTCCGGTTGCAGGGTTACCGGCGCCAAAGCCAAGCCATGCTTGGCTCGCTTACCATCCGCAGGAGCATCCTCAGCCCTGGGCCGGCGCATCCCCACCACTTGAGTTTGGGTGGAGGTACCCTCAGTACCAGACAACGCAAGCGCAGGAAGCTCACGAATTTGTACCGGTTTCTTCTTCGACAAGCCAGGGACCTTGAAAGTAGAGATCAATGGAGAAGAGATGGAGGGTGTTGATATAACTGTTGCAGGTCCTATACCATATGAGATTGGTCATCTTCCAAATTTAGAGATATTGTCGCTCGGTCAAAATAATCTAAATGGCCGTATCCCATCCTCAATCTTCGATATCTCCACAATAACCGAATTATATCTCAGCTACAATCAGCTTTCAGGTAGCCTCCCAGCAGACATGGGCCTTGCGCTTCCAAACCTAGAAAAGTTCTATGCAGGAGTGAATCACCTCAGTGGAGTAATCCCCAAATCCATCTTCAATGCTTCTGAGCTTCGGTTTCTAGACCTGGGTGAGAACTCTTTTTCTGGATATATTCCAACCCCTCTGTGCCTCTTGACAAACCTTGAATGGCTCGGATTATTCGTCAATAATTTGACCATTGATACCTCTACTCCAGAAGTTAATATTTTTTCTTGTCTGCCAAATCTTAGAAATTTGAGCTATTTAGACTTTGGAAGCAATCCACTAAATGCGAAGCTTTCGATTTCCTTCAGTAATTTCTCTACATCACTTCGAAAACTTCATTTAGCAAACTGCAGCTTGAGAGGTGACATCTCCAGTGATATTGGGAATTTGAGATAATCAATTGAGCGGGCCAATTCCAAGCTCAATGGGAAGACTGCATAATCTTCAAGGTTTGCGTATGATTGATAACACATTGCAAGGATACATTCCAGATGAACTTTGTCAACTAGAAAAGTTAAGTGAATTGTATTTGGGTGGGAATCAACTCTCTGGTTCTGTACCTTCCTGCTTGGGTAATCTAACAGCATCTCTAAGAAAACTATCCTTCGAATCCAATTTGTTGAATTCCACAATCCCATCTTCCTTGTGGGGACTTGCAGATATCTTGGAACTAGACTTGTCATCCAATTCTCTAATTGGACCTCTATCAGGTTCTGTTGGTAATTTGAAAGTTGCTATATACATAAATGTATCATACAACCAATTATCTGGGAGTGTACCAAGTAGCATTGGGAGTTTAGTGAGTTTGGTCAGTCTCTCCTTAGCACATAACAATCTAGAAGGCCCTATTCCTAGTTCCTTTGCAGATTGTGTAAGCTTAGAAGGATTGGATTTATCTCGAAATAGTTTCACTGGAGTGATTCCGAAGTCTCTAGAAGCACTCTCACATCTCAAGTACCTGAATTTGTCTTTCAACAGACTCCAAGGAGAAATTCCAAGCAGCGGTCCTTTCAAAAACTTCTCTGCTGAATCATTTGTTTCAAACCATGGACTCTGTGGTGGATCCCAATTTCAAGTTCCACCATGCAAAAGAAAAACTAGCATATCTATCTTGAAGTATGTTATTCCGGGGATCTTGTCAGCAATGCTTCTAGTGGCCTCCATATTTTGGATGTTGATGTTACGCAGAAAAAAGAATACAACAGCAGCAGCGCATACCATCTTTATACCTCAAGTTTTCTGGAGAAGAGTTTCATATCTAGAGCTCCTACATGCAACAGATGGATTCAATGAAAGCAACTTACTTGGTACTGGGGGTTTTGGCTCAGTATATAAAGGAACATTGTCAGATGGGATAGACGTTGCGATAAAGGTTTTCAATTTGGAGTTAGAAGGGGCATTTGCAAGTTTTGAGGTTGAATGTGAAGTGCTAAGTAATGTTCGTCACCGAAATCTTGTCAAAGTCATCAGTTGCTGCAGTCAAATTGATTTCAAAGGTCTTGTATTGAATTACATGCCTAATGGGAGCCTTGAGAAGTGGTTGTATTCTCAGAATTCTTCTTTGAACATAATGCAGAGGTTGGATATAATGATAGATGTTGCATCGGCATTGGAGTACCTTCACCATGATTATGAAGTACCTATTGTCCATTGTGATTTGAAGCCAAGCAACATCCTACTAGATGATGATATGGTTGCACATGTTGCTGATTTTGGTATTGCGAGACTCTTGGGTGGAGGAGATTCTATGACTCAAACCATGACTCTAGCCACAATTGGGTATATTGCTCCAGGTGTTGTACTCTGTTATTACTTGAACTTTGAATTATGTATGTTGTCCTTAATTATGAAAGTTTTTGTATTTTTTTTTTGTATTAAATCAATTTTATATATGTAGAGTATGAAATGGAAGGAATAGTGACCAGAAGAGGGGATGTGTATAGTTTTGGTATTGTAGTGATGGAAACATTCACAAGAAGGAAGCCAACCGATGAGATCTTCGTTGGGGACATGAGATTTCATCAATGGGTTACAAGTTTTCTAGATGCGGATGCAATAGCTGAAGTTGTGGATGCTACTTTACTTGGAACTGAGGAGGATCATGACTTCGTGAGCAAGAGGAAGTGCTTATCATCCATTATGAGATTAGTTGTTGCTTGTTCAGCAGAATCACCGGAAGAGAGGATAAACATGCAGGAGGCTGTAGCCATGCTTAAAACAATCAAGATCAAGTTTTCAAAGGACGCTGCTGCAGGAGGTGTGGTGTTGAACCGTCGTCCTGTTTCGTAACCCTTTAATGTGTCTGAGTTCTAACTCATGTTATTTGATTCAATACGTAATTTTGTAATTGTACCATAGTGTAATCGAAGGAAGTGTGATCTCAGAGATGCTTGATAGTAGGCTTCTGTGAGTGTGAAGTAGTCTCATTTCCTTGTCTGACACATATTGTCTCTTACAAAGCTACACTGATTCATTGCTTGAAGCTCCAGTGCTTGCCAGTGGTAAAGCTTGCGCATATCCTTTGCTAGACCAACTATACCAGAAAAAGCGTCTCATATTACTAAAGCGTCTCAGCTCTTCTAATGGTACTTGTTTTACTGTCTGTGCTTCTAAATTTAATTCTAATAGTAAAATTAAAAGTAGTTACATGCCTGTACCTTTGAATTGTTTCTAGGTGCCTGCTTGAATTGAGTCCCTAGCCTAGCTAATTAAGCTTCCATCTTCTTTGTCCTTGTTTTATAAGATAATCCCATTTCTGAAATTTGAATCACTGTCTATTGCTGTTGGACTAGGTTGCTCAGTTTTCTTTTCCTTTTGTGTACTTTTGCATTGGTCCAGACTGAATCTGTTGTGCAATTAGCTATTTTCTCTCTTACCAGTATTTTCTCCTCCCCTGTTTCGTCATAAGTTAACTTGTGCTTTGTTATTTAATTTCTTTAATTCCACATCCTTAAAATTAAGTCACTCAAATTTCGATAGGTTTTTCCAGTGTTGATTTTTAGGTTTTTTTACTGGTACCCTAGTTATTTCTCAAATTTGAGTCTTTCAGCTGTTTGTCATAGCAGCCGGTGAAACCTTCTATTGCAAATGGCTCTGAACAGCAGGCATCACCAACCTCAATATGCTACTCTGGTATGTTCTTTGGTTTTCCATTTCATTATGTATTGCACGTCTGAAAATGTTGTTTCACTTCTGGCATGTTAATCTGGCTTTTTTCATTATGTTTGCAAAACTGGTTTATCTTTTGTCTATTATTGCTTCCTGATACTCTACATGTAAGACCAGCCCAATATATTTGCCTTTTTCTGTGTCTTTTGACTCTTTTTGCTGTGTCTTTGATGATTGAGATTGAGAGGCCAAAGAAGGCTAAAGCTGGAGGGGAGAAAGAATACGTTGATATGGGAAAGCTTCTGAAAATGAAGCTAGAAGAGGTTTCAGCTAGGACCATGGAGGTATTGGTCGATGCGGTTCCTCAGTTCCACAGGGCTATCCACCTTGTCCTATACTGAGTTGTACCCTGAATGGGGTGAACAAAATAGCAAGGAAATTGCTAGTGAGATGGAAGCAACTGCTGCTGCTGCCTACCACATTTCCATGTAAATAGCATGCATTGATCTGTAGTTAAGGAGTTCTACTTCTTGGTCATGCATAAGTATACACCATGAAATCATGTATCTATTTGATTATAAAACCATATTATAGTCTTGATCAGTCTGCTTCTGTTTCCATTTCGTGTTGGCAAATGCAAGGGCAATTCAGATACGGGAGATGTTGTGGAGAAGATTGACATCCTGCAAGAGAGAGTTTATTCAATTTCCACGCTTTAGACTAAAACAGATGGGCTAGCCCAAGACGCAATGTGACTCTATCTTTCTTTCTAAGGCTGGACTTTGTGGGCTAGGCCAACACTGACTACAGCTCTCTCCGGCGCATCTTGGTTGGAGTTTCAGTGGTTCTATTCACTCTTAATGATGCGGAGGAGAAACAAATCAGAAACCCAGCAGTGAGGGAGTGGCTTGATGAGCTCAGAGATGCTCTCTATGTTGCAGACGACTTGTCAGATGAGATGAAGCTAGAATTCGACTCTGGAAGCAGCAGCACAAGTCAGGTACAAAACACCAATTCAACTTCCTTCGATGAATTGGAACACAAGATTGGAACTTATTCTAAGTGAAAGACCACACTTGCTCCTCCTGTAAGCTCTCTATCTTTTTTTTACTTGAAATGCTTTCTGGGTTTTTAATTTATGATGTGTTTGGTGGGACTATATTGGGTGTCTAAACCCAGTTCTCTGATGTGTTAAAGATCAGGGCTTTTCTAGGTTCCGGAGCTGTGGGTGGAAAACCCAGTTCTTCAATTTGTTTAGACATAGGACCGGAATTCAATACTAGTTGTCAGGAATTTTGGATGAAATTTTGCCCATGAAAAGTTGAGTACAGCTTATGTGACAAAATGATTGGCTTTATTTGTCACTCAGTTTAGGAAAAAATGTTGGAGGCGTTTTGTTACTTATTGGGAAACATGAGACTGTGAGTTTGCATACTGTATAAGTGTATATATGAACAAGTTTTGTTTCGACATCTGTGGAACTCGATTAGAATTGGATTTTTAGTCTACTTACTCGGAGTCTGTGACTATGTAATTTTGTGTCAGCAGGAAGCTGTGGATGGGTCTAAAGGAAATCATGGATCAATGAGTGAAGAGAGTCCAGCTAATCCAGTTGATGGGTCTGACACTTTTTCATTTACTGTGTTCCTCTGCTCACTGTTATGGTCATCAGAGTCGGGAGATGAGGCATATGTGGACAGCACAGAAGCCTGTGGCTTTGGTTCATCTACCAGACATCTCCCAACCTTCTTTACTTCTTACTGAGAAACCTAGAATTGCTCTTTACAGGTCACTCCTGGCGCCACACATTCCTGATCCTGTTTTGCAGGTTGGTTTAGCTTATTTATTTCATTTCCTCAAATTACTTTCTATAGATATAAATGGTATATGGGAAATGTTTTCACTTTATGAAAAATCTATATTTTCTCTAGCAAGTGGAAACCCTGCGTGAAAATGATTTTATTTAATTAAAACAATTGAACCACTTTAAATTTTAACAAATCCTTCAAAATGTCTGTTAGCAGTAATGAAACTATCAGTTCAGAGAAGACAATGGTTGTTACTAGGTGGGGATATTTGGAGTTTCATAGTTAGATCTCGTGAAGGTTCTAGTCTTTATAATTACGAACAAATTATTGTACAGTGGCACCAATATTTCTTCTTGTTTTGCAGTACATAGAGGCATGGCATATCACTTTCAACCTTATACAGAAGAAGTATGGTTTGGCCTGGCCTCAGTTTGCTGGTAATTGCTTAGAAACTGTCAGCATCAGTCATTTTGAAAAGAAAAAAAAAATTACAGTCAACTATTGCCACAAAATTATCTATTGTCTATCAAACCTACTTACGATTTGACAAAGAGCACACATTTATCAAGCAAATTCTCGAGTCAGTTGTTTGGTAAACAATTAATGACTCGATTATTGGTTGCAATGTGTGATTAATTCTTATCAAACTTCACTTTGACTTTTGATTTACAAATTCATACAACCTAAAGTAAACACTTCTTACTTTGTATATTCTTTCAGGTTGTTGGAGACCATAAAGGTGCAGTTTTTGGTGGCTTGGAGGAGGCATCCAGGCACCTCTAAGATCAACCAACAAGAAGTATCAGGTCCTGCTGAACACAAATTCTGATGTATCATCAACTTATGTAGGTGGAATGTTTGTTTGTTTGTTGGCTTTTGTTTTTTTTCCTCTTCATGGCTTGAAATAGCTTTCATATATAATCAAAACAGAGACGGCCATTTTATACCTTTTGGTTAGTTATGCTTGCAATATATTCTAGAAATGTCACCTGGTTAAAAGTGTAAACTGTATGTTTCCCACCCATATATTGTTTGGAACTTGGGGAAAAATTTCTTGTATCCTGCAAGTGCTAAAGGCTATGATGAGGTGGTGAAGAATTTGTTCCTTCAAACTTTGTAGAAGAGCGCATTTGATACGAAAAAGTCTTTATGAAACATCTAGATTAAACTTTTTGTGAGCCATGAATGTAATCGTATTTTTGTTTCATCGTTTCATTCTTCTGATGTGATCACAAATGTAAAATTATGTGATTTCGTTCTGCACTATATCTAAACCTTCTAGCCAATTAGAAACATGAGACATTATATCGTCAAAAAACTGCACAGGAGTCATTATACAATACGTGGGAACTAGTAACTATGTTTTCAATTACACCATTCAAATTACTATATGATGCTAGGGAACTATAGACCAATATATACTACTTGTCAAGAAGTTCTGTATATATTTTAATCTTGGAATTGTCCTTTAGTAAGGCACCAGTTAGCCCCTTGCTTCTTCGCAGTATAGTCGCAAGGAAATGCGAGTTTGTAACTTTGGCATGAGTTGTGCAGTGATTATGAGTTTTTCTCTTGCACAACTAGGTATTGCCCAAAAACACGACTACTTGATGAGTGATGAGTGATAGTGATGACTTAATGTTGAATGTTGCATTTGATAAATTGCATATGTTTGTTGATTGTGAAGTAATTGTCTAAACTCTGCAGAGAAACTAACCAGAGTGTAAAATTTACGCTTTCTTCTCTTTTTTGATACCTGAGTGAAGAACCTTACTAAATATGTTGGAATTAACTATAACATATACGAGCAGGTGCCAACCGCTATTTCACATTGTGCGCCACTGTCTATTTAGCTATTGGTGGGGGTGGTCATTTCTCACTGTAATTGAACAGTGATCTGTGAGTTTTTTGCTTCTTCCTGGCCTTTTTTATTTTTGTTATAGATTTCTTATTTTCAATGAACCTTCGATCTTTTTTAAAATCAAATTCAATGTGTTATGAATATAATTGTTTTATTTTTTGCAAGGTTGAGTGGATCAAGTTCAGTTTCAGAAACATATGGGAATCCTTGTCTTGCACACTCAGAAGACTTTGATGTGAAAGAAGTAGAGGTGTGAACCAAGTCTTTCTCTCTCTCTCTCTCTCTCTCACACACACACACACACGCACGCCTGTACAGGCACAGGCACTACTATGTATATTAGGCCTGGCAATTCAGCCCATGACCCGTTAACCGCCCATTAACAGCCCGCTAAAAATCCATTTATTTCCGCCCAATAACTTAACGTGTTAATGAGCTGCCAACCGGTTAACAACCCGTTAGTTAACGGGCGGAAACGGTTTGCACGACGGAACCCATGGAGCCCAATTAGAAAAAAAAAAAAAAACAGTCTAACACTAACAGTCTAACCCTCACTTCTCTCGCTGACACTCTCCTCTTCTCCATTTTAGCTGCGCGAACCCTCTAGGCCTCTACAGTCTACCCATCTCTACGCCGCCGGCCGCCGCTGCCAAAGAGTTCGCTGACGGAACCCTCTACAGTCTACCCATTTCTCTTCTTTCACTTCTCGCAACTCTTCATTTTCAGCTTGTTCTGTTCTCACCGACGGGCTCCATGGTGAGTCATGCTTGTTCTGTTTCATTTATGTTTTCTTAGCTTTCTTTCTATCGATCTCTGTATTGTTTGTTTTCTGGGATTTGCGAACTGGTGGGTGTTTGTATTTTCTGGGATTTGCAAATTGGTGTTTGTATTTGGATCTGGGTTTTTTTTATTTTTCTGATGTGCAATATATATGGATTTATATATATATGGATTTTTCTGAGAATATGAAGGGGCAAAGGAGCTAGATAATCTGTGGAGATGGTTTGATTCTGCACTTTTTTATGGGCTTCTGTTTCTAGGAAGCTCAGGGAATTGTTAGAATTGGAGTTTAGCTGTTGTTTAGCAAATGTGATGCAAAGCTAGTTTATATATTAAGGTTTTGGTTTTGAGGTCAGTTGTTCATGAAAAAACGTAGAACCAGTAGAGGAAGACAACGGAGAAGGATTGAAGCTAAAATTTTTCTGTTTCTGGGTTTTGTTTCTCTTTACCTAAAGCATTTACTTTTTTTGTAACTGCTCACTGTGAAGTTGATACTTGGCCTTTGAATTGGATAAAGATTCTTAAACTTCGTTATTCCTTGAGGCTATGCTTTCTTCACATACTTGGAAATGGGGGAAAGCATTTGTGTGGCATGAGTGGATCAGGCAGAAACAATCAGTAAGTCAGGTTTTAAGGAAAAATTATTCCTTGCTTTCCCTTGTCTTTGAGTTGCAGTGCAGAAACAGTCAGTCAGTCAGGTTTTAAGGAAAGATCCTTTGGTGTTTTTCATTGTGATTGATCCGAATGGATGTTGGCCTCAGTAAAATTCTGATGAGTTGTTTGAGATGTCTACTGCACTTATCAACCAAAAGTTCTTGGAGTTCTCTAAGAACTTTTTTGGCCAAAACATCAACGGCATGATCTTCATATTGGGGATGATAATCAAAGGGAAGCTGTTGACTTTAGACAAAGTATCTGTTTATTTCCCTCATACTATTAATTCTTGTCCCTCTAAGCTGTATTGGTTTTAAAGTCTGCTGCAATTTCTTTCTTGTGACTAATTGGAATCGTCTCTCTTGGCTAATATTTCTGTTTGGGGTGTGTCCTTGGTTGGTCTGATGACCATTGTGTACATTGTACATATAGGGCTTTGCTCTTCCTTTGTTAATATATTCATTTATAGTTGGTAAAGGGTATCTGAAATCAAAAACTTGGACTTTGTACTTGGAAGTGTTGAAGCATAGTAGTCTTTCTGCTACTAATCTAGTGTTTGAACTTGATGAATAACTCTTTCAGTTTGTGTTTACGGTCATTTGATTAATAACTTGATGGGAAATTTTTGACAATTACCTTGCTGCCCCAACTTGGGTTATGAGCTTGCTTTGCCAATCTCAGCAACTTGATGAATTCCTAATTAACTACTGGAGCAGTGATTGCTGCTGTACATAGGTGCTTCAGTTCGATAGGGAAAAAAAGTCTGAGTAATTCCTACTCAGAAACACATAGAATGGAATGATTTAGAAAACAGTCTCAAGATGTTGGGGTTGGAACTGAAATATTGTCATTTTTAAAATAGGATAGGCTCAGATTCATGATGAAAACCCTTCTATGTAACATGATATTTATACAACATCTCTGATGACAGGAGTATCTGTTCATCATTGTTTTGGCATGCATATTTTTGTTTCAATTCAATTTTGGATCTTTCTGCTATATGCAGCAATGGGTTACTCAACAGGGTAAAGATTTGACATTGAATGGACAAGGCCACACCAACTAAAGACTTTTTTAGTTTCATGTAAAGATTTTCTTTGAATTTGTAATATTTTAGTTTCAAGTAACATTGGATATATTCAACCTATTATGAGAAAGATTTTCTTTGAATTTGTAATATTTTAGTTTCAAGTAACATTGGATTCAACCTATTATGAGAAAGATTTTCTTTGAATTTGTAATATTTTAGTTTCAAGTAACATTGGATTCAACCTATTATGAGAATTGTGAGTCTAATATGTTTCAAAGAATGTGAGTAGCTTACATTGATATTATAATATCTAGAAAGTGAAAAAAAAAAAAAAAAAAAGTTTCAATGGGTAATGGGTTGGAAAATAATTTAAAAAAAAATATTAGAAAAGAATTTTAAAATGAAAAAAAAAAAAAAAAAAAAAAACTTAGCGGTCTTAACGGGTTCCAACAGGTAACCCGCGAACCCGTTGGGCTCAACCCGTTATAACCCGTTATCTTAACGGGTTGTAACGGGTTAAACCCGTTAAGACCGCCAACCCGTTAAGCCCGCCCGTAACCCGCCCGTGACCGTCCAGTTGCCAGGCCTAATGTATATGAAAGATGCATCTATAAATCACCATCCAATACCCTTTGGTTCAAAAGAAAAGGAGAAAATGTACAGAAGTCATATGCTTGTTTGTTCGTGTAATGCAGTTATAATGAGGAATTACTTGCTCAAAGCTGGATGGAGGCACCTGGGATTTGCCGATGGTGAAAGCTACCTTTGGACTTCATTTTATTGTGGTGGTTAGTATCATCACTTTAGCTGAGGCTTACTATTATTTCCAGAGCTGGATGCAAACCATGTGGCATTATATGGATGGCTTTGTTTGTAAATACTTGTCCTTCCATGTAAAAAAAGAACAGCTAAGCACCGTATGCTATCAATTTGGATTAGATATATAGTCATTGTAAATGCAACCACAAAAGTACTAGTCTTCCTCTCTTCACAGCTTGCAAAGGACAGTGGATAAAGGACCTTCCTTTGACTCATTTCTCCTCCCCCAGCACCGCCGCAATGACGTCGACTGAGACGGAGGACGCCGTACGACGTACGACGTCGCACTGCCATCACCGATCACCGCAAGAGGTTACTTCAGCACAAAGAGCTTAATCCCTAGTCCGCGGAGGTCAGATTCGCACTCCAAATCCTCCTTAATCATGTTCGATTCTGCATCTGCAACCGGAGAGCGTCTCTCTCGCCATTGCGGAACCGGCTCGCAAGCAAATTCGAAAGTCCAGAGGTATGTTTTGATTTAGGTTTTCTCATCTTTTCTTCTGCTGAATTTGATTCTGTATTCAGCTTTTTTTCATTTTCGATTGAATTTATTTCTGCTTTATCTCTCTCTTAGAGTTTCACCTACGCCTGAAGAGTTGAGATCTTATGAAGGACGATCGATTCAGCTCTTGCAGGATCCGAAGCACCATACAAATTCAAAGGTATGCCTCTATCTGATTTTATCATAATCAGAATTTGCTTATTTGAAATTTCTGTGAGGCCAGTGATGTTGCTATTGCTATCTTTGTTGGTTGTTTAGCTAGAGTCTGTGTTAAGAGTTTGTCTGAATGCTTGTTACTCTCCACTCTAGAGTCATTTTCTTTTTCAACATGAATTTTGAGATCGATGCATTATTTTTTGGGGGAGTGGGTGTTTATTGCACACCAAGTGTTCGATTCAATTCCCCTTCAGCTGTGTTTGGGGTTTTAGAATGGAATCATCAATTGAAAGACATGTGCTTGGCTGCTATTGAAATTTTGAGGGCAAATTATGGTTGTTCTCTACTGGCTTTGCATCAGAAGGCATATAACGTTATATATTTAATGTTCTCTTACATATGCTTAATAAAAATGAGAAATGATGCGGAAGTGAGACAAAAGAGAGATCAAAAGAAAAGGTGTAGTATCAAGACATTTAAACTACCTAGGGTGCATCCAGGGAGGCAAATATATTAGTTGCTTAGGAGACTGTATTTGTGTCATTGTGTGAGAACAGACCGGGCTGCTATTATGTCTGGGAGTGTTCTTTTTCTTTATTAGTTGTGTTAATGCTTTCATTCGTATCACATCCATTAGTTTTCCATCATGTGAACCATTACAGCTTGTTGCTTGTTGATGGGTACATAGATTATTTGTTTATACATTTCTCTTATTTGTAGCTCTTGAGAAGTTGCTGTAAGGATTTTGCTAGCAGATTTGCTACTGGAAATGAAGTGTATATGGTCTCTCCTAAGTTCTCTTTTATTTACATCCCTCTAGCTTCACTCCTACCTAAGTCTTTGGTTAAACCTATATGAACTGACAAAACTTGTTTTAACCTAAGACATTGTGAGATGACATTAGTTAGTTGCAATAGTTTGATATCTATGTGAATGAGCCTTTTGAAATCGGTGTTTCTGAAGCAATAGAAGAGACTTGATTGTTGTTTTTTCTTTTTCCCCAACCATTTGAGCTCTTAAAGAAATTATGATCAATTAGAAGTTTCTAATTGCAGACTCACGTGATCTTAGCACCAGAGATTGCTATAGCTACAGCAAGGACCAATATAAACATGGTAAACTCTCTTCCATTTCTTTATTCTTTTCCTTGGTTGTTAATTTGCGTTTTGACTTTAGAGCACCAACAGTTTCCTTCTGATCATTTTGTTTTGAGAATTGAGATTTTTGCATTCTCTGTAAATTCTATGAAATAACTTCAGGGTTAAACTGAAATGGTAAATTCTGGAGAAAATTGTGATAGGATAACCAAGTGCTAACCAAGCAAAGAAAGGAGTTCAAATAGGATCTCCTATAGCTGTTGTAATACACACAAAGCATGCACATTAAAATAGATAGAAAATTGGCTAAACAGTACTTAGAAGCTTTGATACTTACCAATGCCACTTGTTGGTTCTGTAAATTCTAGGAATTTATCTTCATTCTAGGATGTTTGTGTTGATAACTTGGCAGATTGATACCATCTCCTCAATAATGTCTCATTCAATATTGTCCAGTTCCAACTTCAATGGGGAACACGAGGCATCCATAATTGTTGAAATTTATCATGAAGATCCAAAGTGAAGCTGTGCTCTTAAGAAACAAGATGTATTTGACGTGCAATGTGCAGTGAATGTTTGAGGCAATCCACCTCAGTGGCTTTACACTACCACATATAGAGCAAGTTGTATATTTTAATCCCCTGAACTTCAGGTTCATTGTATTTGAGTTGGTTTTGCTATAAGCGTCGTTTATGATTGCTTCCACAACATTTATTTGTATACTGCACAACTTTTTATACAAGTGAAGGTTCTCTTATGAAATTGCAACAAGCAAAGAATTAGACATATTTGTTATTCTTTTTATTTATAAAATTTTATGGTGACATTAGAACAATAGAGAATTGATCGACAGAGGAGAGCACTGAAGTCTACTTAATTGGGTCCATTTGTTGTTCAAGTCTTTGAACTAGTCTCTCCACAAATGATGTCTAGCTACTAAAAACCTTATCTTGGATTATTTATTCCATCCATTAACAATTCGATCCACACATTTCCTTGTGGTACTTATTACGATAAAACTTTGATCCACGCATTTCCTTGTGGCTGGAGATAGTGTAGTATATATACCAACACTACTAATTAAGAGAGGTTAGTTGTCTGCCCTTCCTATTTCCTTGAAAATCACACATCAGAAACTACTTTGTTTCAGCAGTGTTGGGGACTAGTTTCATGGGCAAGAAGAATAGAAGATATATCAATCAGTTTTATATAAATTTTCCTAAGTATATGAGAATGATTTTATACATTGGTACCAGACACGTTTTCAAACACATTACCGAATAGGGCCCAAAACAGTACAAAACTTGGTCTCAAGAGACATCTAAGGAAAGTCTTTCATGCGAAGCGATTGATCGACAAAGAAGAGCACTGAAGTCTTACTTAAATGGGTTGTTAAAGTGGATGATCCACTTCTTTCCATGTCAATTTTGATCCACACATTTCCTTGTAAGTCTTCTCTTGGATAATTCCATTAACAATTTGATCCACACAATTTCTTGTCAATCACATTTATCTATGTACTAGTCAAGTCTTTGGAGGTGCTGTGAGTTTGCATATGTTGATCGAAAAATAAGAGCAGACATGTAACTTCTCTGAATTAGTAGTGTGTGTGTATTGAACTATCTCCAGCCAGTTCCTCCTGTAACTCCTCTGTCTTAGTAAACAATTCCACACACTTTGCATATCCATTATTCACACAATGAAGAGAGTTACTTGGTTCTTCCTGGCATACTTAATTTGTTGTACGGCTGCTAGCTGCTTAACAATGGCAGCACAAACCAACCTTAATATCACCACAGACCGATCTGCTCTTCTTGCTCTCAAATCCCATATCACCAGCAGCCCTCAAAACATGATCTTTACCAATTGGCAAACCACCACCCCTGTTTGCAACTGGGTTGGCGTCATTTGTGGTGCACGCCATCATCGAGTCACAGAGTTGAACCTCTCTTTCTCTGTTGTAATTTTTCTTTTCTATTCAATAAATTTTCAAGTTAGAGAGTAGATTTTCCCTTAACTCGCTTACCCAAAGGAAAAAAAAAAAAAAAAAAAAGCTAGTCCAACTTGTCAATTCCATTACATTCTCCAATGAAGTCTAGCCACTATGAACCTTCTATTGGATTGATGATCTCATCACTTGTATCTATAACTAGTCAACTCTTTGAGTTTGTCTTTCCCGCATTTCCATCACTCTCACCACAAATGAAGTCTAGCCACTAATCCCACTATGAACCTTCTATTGGATTGATTATTCCATCCACTAGTATGGGCAAACAACTAACCTCTTTTAATTGGTAGTGTGTGTGTGTATTAAACTATCACCAGCCAGTTCCTCTTGTAACTCTTCTCATTCTTAGTGAACAATTCCACACACTTTGCATATCCATTATTCAAACAATGGAGAAAGTTACTTGGTTCTTCCTAGTATACTTGATTTGTTGTGAGGCGGCTAGCTGCTTAACTATGGCAGAACAAACAAACCATAACATCACCACAGACCGGTCTGCTCTTCTTGCTCTCAAAGCCCATATCACCAGCGACTCTCAAAACATAATCTTTACCAACTGGTCGTGTGATGCCCCGAAAATTCATAATTATTTTCCGAGGATTTTCCGGAATTAATTTTATAACTATTGGACGGTTTCGTGGCTCGTGGATGGAGCGGAAGTGTTTCTGGCGAATAATTAATTGAAGAATATGGTTTTAGGGGGTTGCCAAAGGTTGACTTTTTATTCGTTGGGATTCTCCGAAAACTTCCTTCACGAAAGTTGTAGAGCGCGTCGATACGAGTTCGTGGACATGTGGAACGCGGAAATAGGAGTTCGTATGAGAAAATTATGAGCGTTTGAAAAATTTGGAAAGTTGCTATATATAGAGGTTTCCATTTCGGGAAAGTCACTATTTCTATTTTTGCATTTTCCTTTTCCGGAAACCAGAAAATGCTCTGTTCTCTCTCATCACCCGCGCTCGACCGGACCCGAACCCGGTGATCCGACCCGGTTTTTCCAGCGAGCTCCGGCCATCTCCGGCGACGAGACTTTCCAGATCAGTTCGCCTCCTCCGTGCGCTCCTCCCTGTGGTGTTCTCTAGAGCCGATTCTCGGTGGTGGCGGCGATAGAAGGCGGTGCAGATTGGAGTTTTCGAACTCTACCGGAAATCCTTGTTCCAACGTCAGCAAGGCTTCGAGTCTTCTTGGTTGAGCTCAGAGCAGCCTCGTCGATCGATCCTTGGTGGTTGTTTGGATCGATTCACGTGAAACCTTGTTCAACTCAGTTGGGATTACTGTTCACGGCTTGTGAGGTAGTTTTCGATCCCTTAAGCTTGTTTTCTGATTTCGAGCTAGTTATGAGAATTCACAAGCATGCTTAGATGAAGAACTTTGATGTTGGGAGTTTTGTGAAATAATAAGTTTTTGACCGGCGGCGGTGCACCACCGTCTGTGGTGGCGTTCCGGCGGTGTTCCAGCCATGTATGGGACTGTTTCTGGTATTATATGTCTTCTACTCATCGATACGAGTGTTTCGATATATAATATGCAAATTTTGGAGTTCGAATGGATTTGTTATGATTTTTGCAGTTTCATACCGATCGATTTATTTGATCCGTGAGGATTCGAGCGTCCGATCGACATGTGGTTTGGTCACATCGATCGTGGACGTATTCCGGGGACTTTGGGAGGTCTCGGATGTGGTTTCGCCTCATTTGGCGTCACCTTGGGAATTTTGGTTCGATTTAGGGTTTCGAACGTTATCCCTTGTGATTCGTTGACTGAATGAGAGTTGTAATTCCTTAGGTACGTGACGTAGTACTCCTTGGACGACTATTTTGTGGATTGGCTGCCTTGTTCTGTATTGAAGACGCAACGGGAGTTTCGAGGTGAGTAATCTCACAAGGTTCATTAATGAATGAAACACCTTTATCGTTTGGTGAGTAAATCTCACGATATGTGTTATGAGTAGGATTGATATTTGTTATGAGCAGGATCGATATTTGTTATGAGTAGGATCAATATTTGTTATGAGTAGAATCGATATGTGTTATGAGTAGGATTGATATTTGTTATGAGCAGGATCGATATTTGTTATGAATATGATCGATATTTGTTATGAACATGATTACCCTATTGTCTTGGAGTTATTAGGCTAACTATGACTATAGTTGGTATTAGTGGTTTTCTGTGTGGTTGGATGACTATGTGTGTGTATATATATATTATGGGATGTATATATATACATATATATTCATGTATTAGTGGCTTCGTGGTGAATCTATGTGATGATCGCTATCTATGTGATGACCAGCGAAATCTATGTGATGATTGCTATCTATGTGATGACCAGTGAAATCTATGTGATGATCGCTATCTATGTGATGACCAGTGAAATCTATGTGATGATTGCTATCTATGTGATGACCAGCGAAATCTATGTGATGATCGCTATCTATGTGATGACCAGTGAAATCTATGTGATGATCGCTATCTATGTGATGACCAGTGAAATCTATGTGATGATCGCTAGGACGATGTAAATCTGGGTGATGACCGGTGGAAATCTGTGCGATGATCAGTGGGATGACTGCTCGGTAGCGGAGCTAAATTGTTATTAAGTTAACAAAGATCGAGAGGACTGCTGTGATGGTTGGGGCTACCTACAGACGTCAGAGTGTGGGAGTTCGATGACTACTTTGTCTTGAGTTGCTTGACTTAATGTGACCTCCTGAACTAAATTATATGCAGGGGTTACTATGAATTGTTTTGCTTGTTTTGATATGTGATTGACTTGATTTCTCCTTGATTGTATTGATTGATGGTTTGATTTACATTAAGAGCCATAGTGGTTATGAATTGTACTCTGTAGTGAGGATAGGAAGGTGATTCATTGTTCTTCACCTTTGATGTCATGTTGATGACAAAAGCTCCTAGGGGGGGAATGGGAAATGAGTGTGATGTTGGAATTCGCCGTAGTGCATTAGGATGGCGTCAAACATTTCTTGAGGGAAGTCTTGTTTGACCGAAAATTTGTGTAATTGGATGCTAGGATTGAGGTTATGAGCAGGAGGCTTTTGTGAAATTTGTGTAATTGGTTTTGAGTTACTCATACGAGCTTTATATGCTTACCGGGTTTGTTGTGTGGCAACCTGGTGCACTATTCAATGGAATGGTGTAGGGGTTAATCCTGCAGGTCAGGGAAATCGTGGCTGAAGCTGAGGTGGCGCTTTTGCAGCTTTACAGTAGGAAGCCATCTTTGTGACTTTACTGTTGATAAGGACTTCCGTTGTATAGTTACTTTGAGCTGCATTTACGTTTTATTTTGTTGTTGACAATTTAATTCGTAAGCATTGTAATATATAACTCTATGGAGCGAGTGTATATTAACTTTGAGGGTTCAGGGCATCAGTATGTACTTGGTTAAAAGGAAAAAGTTTCCAGGTATTTTGTATTGATGACTGAACGTTCACGCATGTATAATTATGGGATTATATATATCGATTTTCATGTGTGTAAAATCAGGGGCGTGACAGGTTGACCACCTCCTCTGTTTGCAACTGGGTTGGAGTCACTTGTGGTGCACACCATCATCGAATCGCAGAGTTGAACCTCTCTTACTTTGGTCTCATAGGCACCATTCCTCCGGACCTAGGCAACTTATCTTTTCTTGTTGCTCTACACTTCAGAAATAATAGTTTCCACGGTACCTTGCCTCAAGAATTGGCTCGCATGCGTCAGTTGATGTTTATTAGCTTGAGAAACAACAAGTTCATGGGAATCATTCCATAATGGTTTGGGTCGTTATTCAAACTTCAAGCATTCGATTTGTTTGGTAATCAATTTTCAGGTTCCATACCAGCCACAATCTTCAACTTATCTGCTCTGCAAATAATTAATCTGAGTTATAACCAACTCTCAGGTATGAACAAAAATTATGTGTCACCAAATTATCTAGAACCCTAATCTATTAACATCTTAGTAGGCATGTTAAGGTATAATATATGCTTATTTTTTTAAGTAATAATTATTGCACAGCAAGAGAAGTTGGAAAGCTAACAACGTTGTAGGAGATATACCTTTATGGTAGCAATTTCGTAGGTAGGTCACAAATCGGTTTTGTAGGATTAGCTAAAGAGAAAATAACCGTGCATATGCCCCATACTTGAAACTTCAATCAGACATCTTGTATGGAGATTATCAACTATATTATATAATTGTTAATTCTTAAGAAATACCAAATGAGGTTGGCGCTTTAGATCACCTGGAGAAGTTGTCAGTGAACTTCAATGCCTTAATTAAAAGGAGTATTCTTATAGCTATCTTCAACATGTCTTCTTTGATTATTTTGAGCTTATATGAAAATAGCTTGACCGGAAGTCTTATGGACAATATATATGTCAACATCTTCGGAACATTCAAAAGTTGGATTTTTCTTACAATTAGCTTGACAGTCCATGTCCATCCAAATGGTCACAATGTAAACCACTCTTTTTTATTACATAGCATACCCGTTAATATTCATCATTTAACCCATATAAAAATGATTGATATTAGCTCGAACTATTTGACAAGTACTATTTGTAAAGTCAGCTGCATACTTTTAATAATCATCTTATTTTGTTCTTATATATCATGACTTATTCCCAAGTAACTAATGTGTGGTAATGATACTCAATTATATATGATTGACACCTAGCTTGTTAAGGTAAGGAGATCGATATCTAATAAATAGTTATTAACAGGTAGAATACCCAGAGAAATCGGGAACCTAACAATGTTGAAGGAGATCTACCTTGATAGTAATAATTTTGAAGGTATGACTTCCATCGATTTTGTTGATTAAAATGGATAATTAGATACCTTGCATGTCCCATATTTAAATTTTGTTTATTCTTTTGAAATGGTATGGAGTATACTCATATATCTTGTATAAGTTGGAATGTATGTTTATTTTTCAGAAATTCCAAATGAGATCGGCACTTTGAATCATGTGGAAGAGTTGTTTGTGCAACAAAATGTCTTAGAAGGGCCTATTCCTATGATTGTCTTCAACATGTCAACTTTGACTACTCTAACTTTCTATGGAAACAACTTGAATGGTAGAATTCCCGACAATATATGTCAACACCTTCCAAATATTCAACAGTTGAATTTGGGTACCAATCAGTTTGATGGTCCACTTCCATCCACGTTATGGCAATGCAGACAACTTCTTACTTTAATCTTGGACGGTAACAGGTTCAATGGAAGAATACCCAAATATATTGGGAACTTAACTCGGATAAAGAGGATTTGGCTTGACACCAACAACTTGACAGGTATTCATAATCTCAATTCCATATATTTAATTACCATTATATATTTTTATAAACCGGTTCATAGAATTATCAATCCATTAGATGATTTATATGGTCATTTTATATTTTGATAATAATATTATATTGTTTCTAGCCGTCATGATTTAGACAAATTTACACATGTACGTTTTACATAATTTAATAAAAGAACGTTACTAATTTTCTAAGTAAATTAAATTTTTAACTATTTATTTTCTTTTCTCCCCCATATTTTTTTTCTCTATTTTACCTCTCTCCTCACTTTCCCATGTTCAGCAAAAGAAAAGCAAGAAATAAAAATAAAAATAAAAATAAAAATTTTCTCACGCGCTTTTTTTGTTTCTAATAATGCCAAGCCGCCAACGTGTTGATATAATTGTTGTAGGTACTATACTACATGAGATTGGTTATCTTCCAAACTTAGAAGAACTGGTGCTCCGTAATGTATTCCTAACGTAAAATATTAATATAATTTCCTAAGATTTTTGATAATTTTTCTTCCACTATCTTTTTCTCTTTATTTTATCTCTCCCCTCACTTTCCCATGTTCAGGAAAAGAAAAGAAAAAAAACCTTCCACAACTTTTTATTTTATTTTTTATCGAAATAGAGATTTCATTTTGAGGTTAAGATGACCTCATTAAAAACCCTGCTTGATCAGAGCAAGTAAAAAAGAGTATCAAAAGAAAACAATTGATCGACTAGCAGTTTTTTTTTTCTAAAAAGAAAAAGAAAAAGAAAACCATCCACAACTTTACTCTATCCTTCATAAAAATCTTCTCACACGAGTATTTAATAATGCCAATTAATTGTTACAGGTACTGTACCATATGAGTTTGGTTATCTTCCAAATTTAGAGAGGTTGTCGCTTGGTGGTAATAAAAATAAAATAAAATTTGTTAAAGTAAAATGACAATTGGAATTAGTCTACTCATTTCATTCATAACCCCTTTATATAGGGATAGGATTACAACGGAAATATCAATTACATTGATGATACTAAATGCTGATTGAGCTGTGATTTGTAATTGTTTGATTCCCTCTTCGTCTATTTCTTTGACGAAGGCACATAATGTGCTTTTCCTTTAACACTCCCCCTTGTGCCAAGTCAAAGACGAAATGGTGCATGAGTTGTTGCCTTACTAAAAACCTTGCCAAGTAACAATAAAAACCTTATGGGACAAAAATACACTTTGGTCGAAGGAAAAGAGCACAACGCACCTTTTACATTTGAGTATGACATGTGTGTGTTAGACTCCCCCTGACGTCTACACCTCCCCTTAATACTTACATTAATCAGGGGAGCTTGGAAAGTCTTTGCATTCCTATGCTTTTCACATGTTTCTCAAATATGGCCTTAGGCAATGATTTGGTGAACAAATCTGCCACATTCTCCTCAGACCTTACTTGATTCACTTGAATTTTGAGGAGGGCCTGTTGTTGCTGATTGTAGAAAAACTTTGGCGATATGTGTTTTGTATTATCACCCTTGATATATCCTAACTTCATCTGTTCGATGCAAGCTGCATTATCTTCATAGATGCAAGTAGGCTCTTCAGTGGTAGAACTCAAACCACTAGTCCCTCGAATATGTGTGATGATAGCTCTTAACCATACACACTCACGGATCGCCTCATGTAGAGCGATGATCTCTGAGTGGTTCGAGGAGGTAGCCACAAGGGTTTGCTTGGTTGATCTCCAAGATATCGCCGTGTTTCCAATGGTGAATACATAACCATTTTGGGAATGACCTTTATGTGGGTCAGAGAGGTATCCAGTATCAGCAAAACCAACCAAAACGTCATTTGGTGTTTCAGTGTAGTGAGTGGCGCTTTCGCCTTTAGGGATTGCAGTTCCATATGCGGTCCCTCTTGTCTCTCTGTAGGGAAAGAACAGTCCCAAGTCAATGGTTCATTTTAGGTATCGAATAATGTTCTTGATACCATTCCGGTGACGCTCCGTTGGTGCTGAGCTAAATCTAGCTAATAAGTTCACTGAGAATGCAATGTCTGGTCGAGTAAATTGGGCTAAGTACAATAATGCGCCTATTGCACTTAGATAGGGAATTTCAGCTCCCAACACCTTTTCATCATCTTCCTTTGGACGAAATGGATCTTTCCTTGCATCCAAACTTCGACCGATCATGGGAGTGCTAGCAGGATGTGCTTTGTCCATGTTATATCGCCTGACTTTTGGACATATGCAGACTGGTGGATTAGTATTCCACAAACTCGGTGTTCTAGTTCAAGGCCTAGACAGAATCGAGTTTTCCCAAGATCCTTCATCTCAAATTTAGATTTCAAGTAGCTCGCGGTTTCTCTAATTTCATCAAGAGCACCTGTTATGTTCATATCATCGACATATACTGCTACAATTGCAAATCCGGAACTTGCTTTCTTTATGAATACGCAGGGGCATAATTCATCGTTCTTATATTCCTTCCCAATCAAGTAGTCACTTAGACGGGTATACCACATCCGCCTGGATTGTTTTAATCCGTAAAGTGAGTGTTTCAACCTAGTTGCAAATGCACTCCGTGGTTTAGAGTCACTTGACTTGGGTAATGTAAGGCCATCAGGCACTTTCATATATATATATATATATATATCTCTGAATCTAGATCCCCATAGAGATATGCAGTAACCACATCCATGAGTTGCATTTCCAGTCCTTCTGAAACTACCAAGCTAACTAAGTAGTGGAACGTTATAACGTCCATTACGGGACAGTATGTCTCCTCGTAGTCAATTCCAGGGCGTTGTGAGAAACCTTGCGCCACAAGGCGAGCCTTGTACCTCAGGACTTCATTCTTCTCATTACGCTTCTGACAAAGTCTCATTTATGTCATAGAGGCTTTACATTTAGTGGGGTTAGCACTACCGGACCAAATACCTGTCTCTTTGTCAGAGAATCTAATTCTGCCTGGATTGCTTCTTTCCATTTAGGCCAATATGCTCTTTGTTGACATTTTGCAACAAAGCGTGGTTTGATATCATCGTGCTCTATGATTCCTTGAGCAACAGTATATATCATCAATGTATATGTAAGATCTTTCTATCAACTCATACACACTCTCATAATCCTTTGAGATTTCTTTGTTCTCTGGAATCATTTTAAACATCGGAGCGTCCTCCAGTATTGATTCATGGACATAACTATAATCAGAGACAATCTCATGAGAGGGATTCTATACATTGATGATTGGTTTATGCCTTACTCTCCCTCTTCTTCCTTGGGTGAGTGTCAATCGAACCAAGTGGCCTCCCCCTCTTCCTTTAGGGAGCCAAGGCCTCAACAACACCTCCACTAAGTGTGGTTGCAGTGCCTCAATTTGCTGCATCGTGCCCCTTGTTGGGGACTTCTAACCTTGCAGGCACATTTGCAGCTGGTATATGTGATCTCATCACTTTTGCGATATCAGTAAACGCATCAGGCATCGAATCTGCTACGTTCTGAAGATCGATTATTCTTTTCACTTCACTTTCACTTTGTGAAGTGCGGGGATCAAAATGAGACAGAGTGGGGACAAACCATGACAATTCCTGTCGTTCCCTTGGAAAATCCTTTTTCCTATCTCCCCCTAACGACGGGAAGACTGTCTCATCAAAGTGACAATCTGCAAATCTAGCGGTAAAGAGATCGCCTGTCAAGGGTTCCAAATAGTGGATAGTTTGTTGGGGATTCGTATCCAACATAAATACTTAATCGTCTCTGAGGACCCATTTTGATGCGTTGTGGGGGCGTAATAGGCACATATACTGCGCAACCAAATATGCGTAAGTGTGAAATGTCAGGCTCATATCCAGTTACCAACTGGTACGCAGAAAAATGGTTGGCTAGCAGTGGGTCTGAAACAAATAAGTAAAGCTGCGTGCAATATTGCATAACCCCATGCAGATATAGGCAGGTTGGTGCACATAACCAATGCCCTAGCCACCATCTGTAGCCTTTCGATGGTGGCTTCTGCGAGACCATTTTGTGTATGCACATGGGATACAGGATGCTCTACGTCGATCCCAATTGACATGCAACAATCATCAAATGCTTTTGATGTAAACTCTCCAGCGTTATCAAGCCTTATAAACTTGATAGGGTGATTAGGGTGGTGAGCCCTTAAACGTATAATCTGTGCTAGGAGTTTTGCAAATGCAGCATTTCTTGTGGAAAATAAAACGACATGTGACCACTGTGTCGAAGTATCCTCCAGAACCATAAAGTACTTAAAATGGTCCGCATTCTGGATGGATAGGTCCACAGATATCTTCTTGTATCCTTTGTAAGAATGGAATGTTTTATTTTATATCTTTAGCATAGGAAGGTCTCGATCCTGTTTTTGCTAAAGAGCAGGCTTTGCAAAATGAGTGATGTGCCTTTGAAATAGTCAATGAGGCATAATGGGAGGTAGTGCTTCTGGTACTTCAGAAAGCAATGATTGCATTTGAGCAGTACTAGGACCGACACCTTGCAGTGTGACGGATTTTTCTCTCACTTTTTTTTTTCACTCGAAAGAAGGGATGTCCATATGAGTTCTTTAAAATACGGATCATCATGTAACGACCTCGGTGCCCTAGGCGGTCATGCCAAAGCCTATATGAGTCAGTGTCCCACATTTCATTATTAGTGACAGTATAGGATTCAATGATCCGAATCGCAGTGAGGTACATTTCACTGATGTGTTTCCTTCCACATTCATTACAGGTAATATAAAGGTATTCAGTTCCATTCTCACGGTGTGTTTTTACATGATAATCGTTGGCACGAATATTTTTGAAACTTAACAAGGTTCAATTAGCTCTTGGTGCATATAGAGCATATCTCATATTCTTTAGAGTATTGCTATTTTAGCAGAATGATAATCTTTGCATTCTAATAATTTTTCTTTTTCTAGATGTATTGCTTTACATCTATATAATGTTATTTCAAACCATGTAAATATGTGTATAGGAAATAAATTTGAATAAATTCAGTGCTTCAGAATAAAATTCAAAATTTATTAATAAGCCAACGATAATCAAATCAAGGTCTTCTTCAGAAATCTTATTCATCAATCCATGATTGAAAATAAACTTTAAGACCAAACAATAGTCTAATTAAAAGTGAGGCATTATGCCTTCACAACTGTCTTTGGAAAATAAAAACAGATCAGTCAAGATTGAGAGCATCCATTGACTTAGCAAGTTCCTCTTTGCCATTGAAGTCTGCAATTGTAAGGTTGACGTCTAGGTCATGACCTCCTTCTTCCATATAGCGAGCCTCTTGTTCTTTAGACTCTCTATACCTCTTGAAATTGGTTGCTACTCTGTTGTTTGCTTGGCAGTTCTTGTACCAATGCCTAATGAATCCACACCTATAGCATGGTTCATTATCAACTCTTTCCTTTTGCATCTTGTTTCCACGATCCCCATGTCCCTTTCCACGTGGTGCATGGTTGCCACGTGGGTAGGGAGCAGCACGTCTAAACCCCTTTGCATTGGAGTTCTTTTCACCTTTCATTTTCCCATAATGTGCCTCGAGAATTTTCTTTGTCCCAGTGGGCCTGACATTGTTGTTCAAAAGAATCTCATTATGTCTCTCAGCCACTTGCAGTAGGCTTATCAACTTATTGAAGGTTGTGATTCTTTTGTTGTCATACTCCAACTGATACTGGTTCGCTAGTATAAAAGCTGAATTAGGAAAGGTGGTAAGAGTCTTGTAGATTATATCATCTTCTGTGATTTCCCTTCCACAGAAATTGAGACGTGCCTTTAAGCGCAACATGTCCTTGTTGAAGTCATTGACCTTTTTATAGTCAAGCAAGCGGATTCCATTCCACTGAATAGCCAGTTCTGGGATTAAAGTGTCATGAATGTTCCCAAAACGTCCTTTAAGGGCATCACACAATTCTTTGGGTGTCTTTAACTGAAGGTATTCCCAGCGTAAGCTAGGATCAATATGTCGCCTCAGAAACATTAAGGCATCTGCTTTCACCTTATTAGATAGTTCATCATCTTTGGGGTCATTAATGGTGGTAGTGTAGTCTTTTGCCACAAAAACAGTTTCCATATCAGAAACCCAACGGTGGTACTCAAGTCCTTCTGAGTCCAAAATGTCAAACTCAGGTCGAGTTGGATCAACCATCTACATAAAACAAGAGGGAAGATATAAATTACGCAGTCATAAAGACATCCACGTGAATTATTTTCCAAAAAAATATGAATTAGATTTCAAGACCAAGATTCGTAATGGTCACAATTTTGCGATGCCATGTGAAAATACTTTACCAGAATAAGTGTGTATTGATAATGCGCATGAACTTTCATTATCATGGCAAAACGCAATTCTTTTTGTATAGCATTCTAAACAAGTAATAATCATAGCACGTAATAAATAATAGGGCTAAATACAAATTACTACCCTGTGGTTTAGGTCCAAAATCAATTCAGTCCTTGAACTTCTAATTTCATCAAAAACACCCCTGCACTTTCAATTTTGATCTAATAGGTCCAATTTGTTAGTTTTCTGATAATTGAGTTATTTAATTTGTTAATGTGGCTCATATATGGCCTATGTTTTATGATGTAGTGTCGAGGTGGTCTGCATAGTCAATTTAGGAGTGAGTCATACTATTAAAATTAAATAGTTTTTCAACAAATAATTCAACTATAACTTGAACCCATAACATAATATTAACGAATTGAACCTATTAGATCAAAACTGAAAGTGCAGGGGTGTTTTTGATGAAATTAGAACTTCAGGGACTGAATTGATTTTAAACCTAAGCCACAAGGTACTAACTAGTATTTAACCCTAAATAATAAAAACATAGCATATATTAAAATAAATTACATGGCATGCTCAAATTTCACAAATGTATACCAAAATATATGTTACACATAATAATAGCAATAATATATCATGCGTAAAATAAAATATAAATAATAGCATAATATAAAGGCATGCTTAGGAATAACTATATAAACGTAAACAAAATTCACAAAACATGCTCAGAATTGCATAAATAACAAAATATATATGGCATGTTCGAAATAAAGTATAAACTATAGCATAATTAAAACATGCTTAAACGTAATTATTTAAAACATAAATAACAAGGCATGCTGTAAGAGGATTAATATTATCGAACAAAACATGCTCAATAACAAAATATAATAAAAGCATAAACAATAAAGTATAAAGCATGCTTTGTTAAAATCATAAAATAAAATATAAAAAACATACTTGATTTCGATAAAACAATCCTAGCGCACACGCGTGTTGATGTAGGCGTGCGTAGCGATGTTTTTGTGCTTGAGAAAAAAAAAAACTAAGCCGCTTCCTTTATCTTTTCAGCAGTGGGCCCTATTTTTTTCGTTTGTTTTTTTTTTTTTTTCTTTTCTGGGCCACAGGGCCTGTTTCTTCTTTTTTTTTTTGGGCCGCAGGGGCCTTGGTTTCTTTTTCTGTTCCTCTCTTTTCTGGGCCGCAAGGCTTGCTTCTCTTTTTTTTTTTTTTTGATTGGGCGGGTCCTTTTCTTTTTCTTTTCTTTTTTTTCGCTCTTTTCTCTCTCTCTCTCTCTCTCTCTCTCTCTCTCTCTTTTTCTTTCTTTTCTCTCTGCTATTTCCTTATGGTTTGCAGATTGGTGCTATCGATCTGGCCCTCTGGTTTGCATGTGCCTCTTCTTTTGGGTGCAGCAGCTGGGATCGGTGATTGGGATCAGTGCTCGGTGCAGCAGCAGCAGTAGTGCACGGGGCTGGGTTGCAGCAAGGCGTGGGGCTGGGCTGCAAGGGGTTGCCGGGGCTGGGCTGCAAGGGGTTGCCGGGGCTGGGTAGTCACGCTGGTGCAAGCGGGGATGCAGGCGGAGCGGGATCGGTGCAGGCTGCTGCTGGGATGGGAGGCCGGTCTGGCTGGGCAGCTGCTGGGATGGGTTTGGTGAAGACGCGCGCTGGGGAGGAGGTTGGATTGAAGGCAACGCTGGACTCTGCAAGGCGGTGGGCAGGCTGCTGCAAGCGCATGGAGGGCTGAAACTGGGTCTGGTGCTTGCTGGGATGGGCCGCAGGTGAGGCTCCGGTGAAGGGGAGCTGCTGCTAGCTGGGCGGCCGAGGAGAGGAAATTTTTTTTTTTTTTTTTTTTTTTTTTTGCGTTTAGGGCTGCAGAAAAAAAAAATTCTAAGGTTTGAGGGATTTTTTTTCGAAAACTATTTTTTTTCTTGGCTATTTGCTCTGAGCGTGCTGATAACGTGTTAAAGTAAAATGACAATTGGAATTAGTCTACTCATTTCATTCATAACCCCTTTATATAGGGATAGGATTACAACGGAAATATCAATTACATTGATGATACTAAATGCTGATTGAGCTATGATTTGTAATTGTTTGATTCCCTCTTCGTCTGTTTCTTTGACGAAGACACATAATGTGCTTTTCTTTTAACAAAATTTTATTTTTCTCACGTGTTTTTTAGTATATGGAATAATGCTAGAGTGTTGATATAACTGTTGCAGGTCTTATACCATATGAGATTGTTATCTTCCAAATTTAGAGCGGTTGGGTCTCGGTGGTAATAATCTAAATGGCCATATCCCATCCTCAATCTTCAATATGTCCACAATAACAATATTAGGTCTCGACAACAATCAGCTTTCAGGTAGCCTCCCAGCAAACATAGGCCTTGGGCTTCCAAACCTAGAAGAGTTTACAGTAGGAGCGAATCATCTCAGTGGAGTAATCCCCAAATCCATCTCCAATGCTTCTAAGCTTCGGATTCTAGACCTGGGAGGTAACTCTTTTTTTGGATTTATTCCAAGCATTCTATGCCTCTTGACCTCTTGACGAACCTTGAATGGCTCGCATTGTTCCGCAATAATTTGACCATTGATACCTCTACTCCAGAAGTTAATATTTTGTCTTGTCTGGCAAATCTTAGAAATTTGAGGCATTTAGACATCTCAAGCAATCCATTAAATGCGAAGCTTTCGATTTCCTTCAGTAATTTCTCTGCATCACTTCAAGATCTTTATTTAGGAAATTGCGGCTTCAGAGGTAACATCTCCAGTGATATAGGCAACTTGAGTAGCTTGATACTTTTATCCATGGAAGTCAATCAATTGAGCGGGCCAATTCCAAGCTCAATGGGAAGACTACATAATCTTCAAGGTTTGGATATGGGTGATAACACATTGCAAGGATACATTCCAGATGAACTT
This sequence comes from Rosa lucieae, assembly GCA_024704745.1. Taxonomy (NCBI): domain Eukaryota; kingdom Viridiplantae; phylum Streptophyta; class Magnoliopsida; order Rosales; family Rosaceae; genus Rosa; species Rosa lucieae. The sequence goes on along the minus strand of CM045493.1, from coordinate 25,137,101 downwards.
TGTCAACTAGAAGACTTAAGTATTTTGTATTTGGATAGGAATCAACTCTCTATACCTTCTTGCTTGGGTAATCTAACAGCATCTCGATATCCATCCTTAGGTTCTAATTTGTTGAATTCCACCATACCATCTACCTTGTGGGGACTTACAAATATCTTGCAACTAAACTTGTCAACCAATTCTTTAATAGAAAATTACACAAAAGTGATCTTTTGAAACTTTAATTAGTGATAAGGCCACTTAATTATTTTTGTACACATAAGGCCACTTGATTCCACAAATTAATTCATCCGTGACAATTTTACCCTCCCACTTTCTTTTCCATTAGTCTACGCCCTTTTACCCCTCTCTCTCTCTCTCCCCCCCATCACATTCTCTCTCTCTCCTCGACCACATATTTTCACACCTTTGGTCTCCGCCTCCGATTCCGGCGACCACCGGCATAACGCTCCCCCCTTCTAATTTCGGCGACCACTGCCTCCGATCTGGTGAGATTTCAATCGGTCCAAGCTTGCAAAACCTCGAAACGGCGCCGCCACGCCTGAAGACGACGACGAATAAGCTCCGATCGGAGCTACCTCACTGGAGTCCAACTCAGATCTCCGATTCTCAACTCGCCTGTGGTTTCTATGTGAACTCGACCTTGTGCTCGTACTTCGGCGTTGAGATTGCTTCTCGGGCCTCTCCCCCAAGCCCTACGAACCTGCAAGTTGTTGCCGGCAGCCTTCTTTTGCCTCACAGACTCGGCCTACCTGTGCCTGACCTGCGACTCGAAGATCCACGGTGCCAACAAGCTCGCGTTGCTCCACCAATGCGTGTAGATGTTCGAGGTTTGCGAGCAAGCTCCGGTCGTCGTCACTAACAAGGCCGACGTCGCCGTCCTCTGACTTTGGTGTTGGTGTGCTTCTGGATCTCATTCTCGGTGTAGATCCGAGAGCTGTCAGCGTTTCTCGGTGTTCTGCCATCGACTTTCCTAGCGTTCTCGTGCTCCCTTGCCTCGGCTTCGGTCTCCAAGTCTCGGATTCGCCTCGCCTCCGTCTTCTCCCAAGTAATTCGCATTTTCCAATTCGTTTGAATTTGAATTTGTAGCTGCAAATTGTTTTGAAAACCTCGATTTTAATTGCCTAGTGGAAATTGTGAAGTAATTGTTCGTAGTATATTTGGATCGAACTTTTGTTTATGATCGATGAGTAGTATTCACTGCTATGGGTTCTTAGAATCAAATCAAAAATGAAAAATGCATTTTGAGGTCTTGCAGCTTACAATGCATTCCCTGTTAGGGTCAGAGGAAGCAAAAAGATTGACATTCTGGCTATTGCCATTTGTTATTGATTGATTGTTGTCTTATCTTATATGCTATTGCATGTATGTTGGTGTAATGCTAGCATTGTATCTGAATTTTGTATGAAACTTAGTTTTCTAGCATTTCTTGGTTGAGATTTGTGTTGCACTATGGTCAGAGTAACTTTTGATAATGGTTAGAGTAGCTTTTGTTACTGATGAGAGTAGTTTTCTGGTGTTGGTGACAATAGTGTTTGTTGCTGGTGAGAGTAGCTTTTGGTGTTGGTATGGATAGTAGCTTTTGATTTTGGAGAGAGTAGCTTTTGATTTTGGAGAGCGTAGCTTTTGTTGCTGGTGACAGTAGTTTTTGTGGTCTCGTTGGAAATCTCACCAACGTAGCTTTTGTTTGTGATAGTAGCTTTTGTGACTGATTATTGTTATTGGTGAGAGTAGCTTTTGGTGTTGGTATCAGTAACTTTTGTTGGTATGGATAGTATCTTTTGATTTTGGAGAGCGTAGCTTTTGTTAGTGACAGTAGTTTTTGTTGCTGGTGACAGTAGTTTTTGTGGTCTCGTTGGAAATCTCACCAACGTAGCTTTTGTTTGTGATAGTAGCTTTTATGACATTGCCGGAAATCTCACCAGCGTAGTTTTTGTTGTTAGTGACAGTAGCTTTTATTGCTAGTGATAGTAGCTTTTGTGACCTCGCCGGAGGTTGCCGGAAATCTCATCTGAGTAGCTTTTGTTGCTTGCCACAGTAGCTTTTGGTGTTACTGACAGTAGCTTTTGTGGTCGCCGGAGTTCGTGGGAAGTTGGTCGGAGACTCGCCGGAGGTCGGCCGGAAGTTGGCCGGAGACCCGCCGGAGGTCGGCCGGAGACCTGCCGGAGTTGACCGAAGACCTCGCCGGAGAGGAGAGAGAGAATGATTGTTGACTTTTTACTCTTGTGGCATTTATGTAAATATGTTGGTTTTTTATATCCAAAATATAACATCCTTTTTAATCTAGTGGCCTTATGAGGGAAAAAATTAATTGGTGGCCTTATGACTAACAAAACATTCAAAAATGCACTTTTGGACCTCTATCAGGTGCTGTTGGTAATTTGAAAGTTGCTACAGACAGATGTATCATATAACCAATTATCTGGTAGTATACCAAGCAACGTTGGGAGTTTATTGAATTTGGTCAATCTCTCCTTAGCACATAATAATCTAGAAGGCCCTATTCCTAGTTCCTTTGCTGCCTGTTTAAGCTTAGAACGATTGGATTTATCTCAAAACATTCTCTCTGGAGTGATTTCGAAGTCTCTAGTAGTACTCTCATATCTCAAGTATCTGAATTTGTCTTTCAACAAACTCCAAGGAGAAATTCCAACAGGCGGTGCTTTCAAAAACTTCTTTGCTGAATCATTTGTTTCAAACCGTGGACTCTGTGGTGCATCCCAATTTGAAGTTCCACCATGCAAAAGAAAAACTAGTATGTCTATCTTGAAATATGTTATTCCAGGGATCTTGTCAGCAATGCTTCTAGCGACCTCCATATTTTGGATGTTGATGTTACGTCGAAAAAAGAATGCGAAAGCTGCATCACATACTATCTTGACGCCTCAAGTTTTATTGAGACGAGTTTCGTACCAAGAGCTCCTACATGCGACAGATGGATTCAATGAAAGCAACTTAATTACTTGGTATTGGGGGTTTTGGCTCAGTATATAAGGGAACATTGTCAGATGGGATAGACGTTGCGATAAAGGTTTTCAAATTGGAGTTAGAAGGGGCATTTCAAGTTTTGAGGTTGAATGTGAAGTGCTAAGTAATGTTCGTCACCGAAATCTTGTCAAAGCCATCAGTTGTTGCAGTCAAATTGATTTCAAAGGTCTTTTATTGAATTACATGCCTAATGGGAGCCTTGAGAAGTGATTGTACTCTCAGAATTCTTCTTTGAACATAATGCAGAGGTTGAATATAATGATAGATGTTGCATGGGCATTGGAGTACCTTCATCGATCGGAGTACCTTCATCATGGTTATGAAGTACCTATTGTCCATTGTGATTTGAAGCCAAGCAACATCCTACTAGATGATGACATGGTTGCACATGTTGCTGATTTTGGTATCGCGAAACTCTTGGGTGGAGGAGATTCTATAACTCAAACCGTGACCCTAGCCACAATTGGGTATGTTGCTCCAGGTGTTGTATTTTATCTTTCAATTCTGTATGTTGTCCTTAATTATAAAAGTTTTTTTTTTTTAATCAATTTTGTATATGCAGAGTATGGAATGGACGGAATAGTGACAAGAAGAGGGGATGTGTATAGTTTTGGTATTGTAGTGATGGAAACATTCACAAGAAGGAAGCCAACCGATGAGATCTTCGTTGGGGAAATGAGACTAAATCAATAGGTTGCAAATTTCCTAGTTGCAGAGGCAATAGATGAAGTTGTGGATGCTAGTTTATTTGGAAGCGAGGAGGATTATGACTACGTGAGCAAGATGGAGTGCTTATCATCCATTATGAGATTAGCTGTTGCTTGTTCAGCAGAATCACCGGAAGAGAGGATAAACATGCAAGAGGCTGTAGCCACACGTAAAACAATCAAGATCAAGTTTTTAAAGGACGCTGCAGCTGGAGGTGTGGTGTTGAACCGTCGTCCTGTTTCGTAACCCTTTAATGTGTCGATATATATTGGCATGGTATTTAATTCAGTACGTAATTATGTAATTGTACTATAGTGTGGTTCTGAGTTCTGACTCATGTTTGCTTTGCCCGTCTAGCTCCTTCCACTTTTGTAGTTTCTGTGTTTTTCTGCTTTGAGGCTAGCTGCTTAAATAAACCAGAGCACTACTATTTTCTCAAATTCTTCTATCTTGAAGTTCCCAGCCAACTCATCATGTTACAGTATCTACAACTAATCTTGAATCCTTTGAAGTTTCAGAAGAGTTTAGATGCACTAATGTTGATTGTTTTTTTCCTGATGGAGGACTGCATGCACCCAAGTTGAAGAGATGAAAATCTATAGATGTACGAAACTGAGGTCACTTCAAGAGCAGATGCACATCCTTCTCTCATCTCTTCAACTCATGTCTATAACAGATTGTTCAAAATTGGAGTCATTTCTGGAAGCGGGAATGCCTTAAATTTGAATTGCTTGGTATTATATCTTGCAGAAGACTGATTGCAAATCGAAAGAAGTGTGGTTTGAAAAGCCACCTGACTGCAAACCGGAAGAATTGACAGATGAGCTCTAACAGAATGGATGGTAAGCCTTTTATTTATATATCACTCTCAGTTCCATGTAAATAGCATGCGTGTGCATTGATCTGTAGTTATGGAGTTCTACTTCTTGGTCATGCATAAGTATACGTACACCATGAAATTATGTATCTCTTTGATTATAAAACCATATTATAGCTCTTGATCACTCTGCTTCTGTGTACATTCTTATGCTTCATGAAGAACTAAAGGTGACTAGCACTTGGAAAATTACTTTCAATAGTGAGCTGCAAGAGTAAGCAGCATATATTCCTAAATCATTTACCAAGTTCAGTTGGTACCACAAATGAGTAGTAGTAACTTTTTTGATGTCTTTGACAAAAAAGAGGTAAAACATTTTCTGCCTTCTGATTTTGCAGGTGATGGTCTTGAACACTCCAAACGGATTAATTGTTAGTTTAACCGACACCAAAAAAGCTATAAAGCAATGTGACTAAAATCGTGATTGTTTTTAGCATTCTAGTGTGGCTTCTCTTGGTAGAAATATATAGCAACCCCAAAAGTACTAGTCTTCCTCTCTTAGCAGCTCGTATAGGCAGCTTAGCTATCATGTTTGTATTTCTGATGCATCCATTTCATGTTGGCAATGGCAACACAAGGACAATTCAGACACGCGAGATGTCGAGAAGATTCCACACTTTAGACTAAAATGGATGGGCTAGCCCAAGACGCAATGTGACTCTATTTTTCTTTCCAAGGCTGGACTTTGTGGGCTAGCCCAACACTGACTACAGCTCTCTCCGGCGGAGAAACAAATCAGAAACCCAGCAGTGAGAGAGAGTGGCTTGGTGAGCTCAGAGATGCTCTCTATGTTGCAGATGAGATGAAGCTGGAAATCGACTCTGGAGGCTGCAGCACAAGTCAGGTACAAAACACCAATTCAACTTCCTTCGATGAATTGGAACCCAAGATTGGAACTTATTCCAAGTGAAAGACCACACTTGCTCCTTGTGTAAGCTCTCTATCTGTTTTTTTTTAGTCGAAACGCTTTCTGGGTTTTTAATTTATGATGTGTTTGGTGGGTCTATATTGGGTGCCTAAACCCAGTTTTATGATGTGCCAAGGATTAGGGCTTTTCTAGGTTCTGGAGCTGTGGGTGCAAAACCCAGTTCTTCAATTTGTTTAGAAATAGGACCGGAATTCAATACTAGTTGTCAGGAATTTTTGATGAAATTTTGCCCATGAAAACTTGAGTACAGCTTATAATTGTGACGCAATGATCAGCTTTATTTTTCAATCAGTTTAGGAAAAAATGTTGGAGGCATTTTGTTACTTATTGGGGAACATGAGACTGAGTTTGCATAGCTGTATATATGAACAACTTTTGTTTCGACATCTGTGGAACTCGATTAGAATTGGATTTTTAGTCTACTTACTCGGAGTCTGTGACTATGTAATTCTTGTGTCAGCCGGAAACTGTGGATGTGTCCAAAGGCAGTGAAAATGCATCAATGAGTGAAGAGAGTCCAGCTAATCCAGTTGATGGGCCTGACACTTCTTCATTTACTGCATTTCTCTACTCACTGTTATCGTCATCAGAGTCGGGAGATAAGAGCAAACGTTCGGATGAACAGGTTGATGACCAAATGGATAAGACCAACTCATTGTCTGATTTTGCAGTAAAAGCAAAGAGTGGGAAGAGAAGCTTGTTTTCCAAGGGGAAATGCACGCTTAGTAAAGCTATGCACCAGGCTGCAAGATTTGATGGGTATCGGAGTCAAGAGCGGAAGGGTAGCCTTGATGTAAAAGGTGATAATGGGAATGACTCTGACTTTTACTGGAGCTGAGATGAGGCATATGCAGAAAGCACAGAAGCCTGTGGCTTTGGTTCATCTACCAGACATCTCCGAACCTTCTTTACTTCTTACAGTCCACTCCCAGCGCTAGTTCAGTGAAGACAATGGTTGTTACTATATAGGTGGGGAAACTTGGAGTTTCATAGTTAGATCTCTTGAAAGTTCTAGTCTTTATCATAACAAACCAATTATTGTACAATGGCACCAACATTTCTTCTTGTTTTGCAGTACATGGAGGCATGGCATATCACTTTCAACCCTATACAGAAGAAGTATGCTTTACTGAGGCTCAGTTTGCTGGTAATAGCTCAGCAACTGTTAGCATCAGTCATTTTGAAAATATTTCCAATCAACTCTTTCAACAAAATTATTTATTGTCTATTACTGTATAAATATAATGTAATATGGATTTGACACAAAGCAAACATTTATCAAGTTCCTTGAGTAAAGTATATTAAAGAATTGCTTTGATTATTTGTTTGAAACGTTGTCATGAACTCTTTTCAAATTCTCTTGGGCTTGTGGTTCTTTAGTTCATACAAATGCATACAGTCTGGAATAAACACTCTCTACTTTAAAAATTCTTTCAGGTTGTTGGAGACCGTAACGGTGCAGTTTTTGGTGGCTTGGTGGAGGCACCTCTAAGACCAACCAACAAGAAGTATCAGGTCCTGCTGAAGCAAATACATCCTATGAATCCATCTAGCAATTATTTCCTTTTATAAATGTTTTCACGCTGGTGTTTTGAACAGGGAACAAATGATACATTTGTTTTCACAAATACACCCGGCCATCCTGTTATATATCGCCCTACAGGTACAAATTTATCCTTCTCGCTTCCTAGGCAACACAGCTTCTGATTTATCATCAATTTGTCACTGCCTAGGTGGAAGCTTTTTGCATGTCTTGAAATGGTTTTCATATATGTATGAGATAGTGAAAGCAATTTTCATATCTTCTGCTTACTTATGCTTGCAGTAAGTTCTACAGATGTCATCCGCTTTAAGTGTTAAAAATGTATGATTTCCACCTAAACATTATTTGGAATTAGGTGAAAATTTGATTGTATCCTGTAAGTACTAAAGGTTATGCTGAGGAGTAAAGGATGTGCTCCTTCAAAGTTTGTAGAAGAGTATTTAATACAAAATATATATTTATGAATCACGCGTTAGATTTCGGTAGAGCTGTACATAATGTAATCATAAGATCTTTGTTTCACCACCTCAATCTTCTGATGTAGTGGTTGTGTAATGTGATTACTTTCTGCACTCTATCTTCAGACCTAAGGGACTATTCAAAACCTTAAAGTTTGAACTGTCAAAATACTGCACGGGAGTAGTTGCATAATACATGGTAACAAGTAACCGCTAAATATTTAACTATACCATTTCTATTACTCCATGATGCTGGCAAAAATAAACTCATAGATACTACTTCTAAAGTACATCTGTATATATCCTCTTTTTTGTTTTTGTTTTGTAGAATAAATTTAGATTATCAATTTTTATCTTGAAATTATCCCTTTGTAATGCACCAGTTAGCCCCTTGCTTCTTTGAAGTATACTTGCAAGGAAATTCGAGCAAAGGGTGGGTGCAAAATTAAAACTTTGGCATAAATTGTGGAATGACTCAAATTTCTCTTGCACAATTATGTTACGTCCAAAAAAAATTAGTACTTGATAACTCAACTTGAATTTTTGCCTTCGAAATATGCATACGTTTGTCATTTATGAAATAATTGTCTTGTGAGAAACAAACCAATGTACAAAAGTTATTTATTTTTATTTTTATTTTTTGGTACCTGAATGGAATATCTTGGAATATCTTTTACTAAATGTTTTGGAATTAACTATAAAATGTAAATGCAGGTGCCAACCGATTTCACATTGTGTGCTTCTGACTTTTTAGCTGTTGGTGGGGTTGGTCATTTTGCACTCTATTTCAATAGTGGTCTGTGAGAACTTTACCTCTTCCTGTTCCTGAGTGAAGTTTTTTTTTTGCTACTCTAATTCACTGTATTTTCTAAATTTCTTCAATTGTTTTATCTTTATGCAAGATTGAGTGGATCAACTTTATTTTCAGAAACCTATGGGAATCCATGTCTTGCAAACTCAGAATACTTTGATGTGAAAGAAGTAGAGGTGTGCACAATGTCTCTCTTTCTCTATTTGATAGACAAACAGGCACACCCATATACGCAGTCCTTCCAGGGCACTCTTAGACCCATAAATATGAATGTGCATTTATAATATAAACTCAGTGCTCTTTGGCTCCAAAGAAAAAGTCAATCATTTGATTTATGTTTGTGTAATGCAGTTATGGGGTTTTATGTATGCTACCAAGTATGAGGAAGTACTTGCTCAAAGCCGTATGGAGGCACCTGGGATTTACCGATGGTGAATGCTTCATTGGGAACTCATTTTACTGTGGCTTAGCTGAGGCCTATTATTGTTTCTGGACTGGATGGAAACGATGTTACAGTATTTGGAGTTTGTAAGTACAAGTCTTTCATGTACATAAAGAATACATAAGCACTGTATGCAAGCAATTTTGATTAGATAGTGATTGTAAAGGCTAATACTTTCAATGATATGTTTCTAACACCCACCGGTTGGTACGTTTATTGCAATGTTAAATCATAGTTAAAACCTAAAACTGATCGAGGGGCATGGCTGTTTGTTGATTCTAGGGTCGTAGAACTACTGCTGTATCTTGTCCATCAACCTCGCTCGTTTCATCTGATCAACCATAAAAATTACAAATTCATAGACTCTTATAATTGTAATCAATTCTTAGAACACATGGATCGATTTGTAAACTTAAAAGTGACGATTTCAACTTCTATGCAAGGGATAAACATCCCAGTGGCCAGAGGCGTCTCCAAGCTTCTCGGAGCGACCTGGGTTTTTTCGAAACTTAGGTTTCGACTGGCGGCGTAGCACTCGGGCGGGGCGGCGATCGTGGAGTGGTGACGTATGGCGGCGACGCGGGGATACTCAGCATCGATCGTGTGGGCGGCGAGAAGCTTCTGATCCGGAGGCTTCATGATCGTGTTTGGCTTCGTTCCTAAACCAAATCTGGCGATCGCTGGGTGAACGGCGGTGGCAGATTGACTCTTCGATCTGACTTTGTTTGGGTGGTTGGGATCAGAGCGGCGGTGGTGTTTTGAACTTTTGACTTTCAGGTCGGGGGCAGGTGCTGCATCGGTCTCTAGGCGGCGTCTCGAGTCCAGGTTCATCCATGGCGGAGGATCGTGGTCGACCTCCGGATCGGTGATGGGCTGCTGCCTCCGATGGCTTGAGGCGGGTCGATCTGGAGTGTGAAGGAAGGTTAGGGGCTCAGCGTCGACCGGAATGGAGTCTTCTGGGTTGGTGACGGCGACGATATTGGCTCAGGAGGCGACGGCGGTGCGCCGGACCGGTTTCAGGTCGCTTTCCGGTTCGGATCCCTCGCTTCAGTATGGGGCTTGGGTCAGACCCAGGGCAGTCGGCTTGTGGGCCGCTCTGGGGCGCTGGGCTGCTCTTTTCCTTTTTTTACCTTTTGGTTTGGCCCTGTTTTTAGGCTGTTGAGAGGTGGCTGAGGCCTTTTTTACTTGTTTTCAGAGCAATTCCAACAGATTCCCTATATTTTGATTTTTCTCTACTTTAGGGAAAAATGAGCCTCTTTTGCTCCAACAGATTCCCTATAATTATCCCTATTTTAGAGAAAGTGAGGAAAGAGACAACCAAATTCCCTATATTTACAGCAATCTCTAAAATTTAAGGAAGAATATAGAGATTTTAGAGATTGCTATAAAATAGAGAATCTGTTGGGGTTGGAGAAGAAAAAGATGCTAAAGATTTGACTTGTGCATCCCTATTATACAGAAATTATAGGGAAGCTATTGGAGTTGCTCTCAATAAATTTCCTTATTTTGTTCGGCCCTCGATTGTAGCTGTTTGCTGGTTGATAAGTGGTGATATACACTAGGATGGTCTTTAGGAGTCAATGCTTGTCAGTTCAGTGGCTCTGATTTAGGGTTGGATAGGTGTAGGAGTTTTTACTTTTTTTACTTTCTTTTTTCGTTTGTGTTTGGGTTTACTTTTATGGCACGTTTACTTACTTGGAATGGAAAATAATCATGAATCGGAGACAAGTGGAATTGGAGAAGAAAGGAATCGGTATTGATTCCAGAGGAATGATTCCTAAACCCATCTCCCCCCTTCGTAATCGAATTCCTGAGTATTCAGGAATCGATTCCTGATAAATAGGTGGGACCTACACCAATTCCGATTCCTTCATGTGTTAGTAAACACATAAATTCTTTTACCTGGAATCATTCCGATTCTTTTATGTGTTAGTAAACACAAGGGTATTTTTACTCCGTAATCATTCCATTACATTTCATTCAATTCCAAGTAAGTAAACGTGTTATTAGTTTGCTCTGCTTTATGCAGGCTACTTTCTGCATTGAGTTGTAATATGAGGAATTTTCGAATTCCTCTAGCTTGATCGAGTGAGGTCTTTATATTAATGGAACATGATTCTGTTCCCTAAAAAAAAAAAAAAATCCCAGTGGCCACCAACACTGATGGCAAATTGCATTTCTTGAGAATCAGAAAATGACCTTCCTCAAATTTTCAATTTTTATTCTTATATTTTTTAAAATTTTTTTTTTTTCTTTCTAGAATTTCAATTCCATTGACGGAGGATATTACTACGGTCGTTAGTTTGGTTGCTTCCTGTGAAACATCTGAGAGGCCCTTAGGGCTGTATTTTATTGATGTCGAATATCATTTTCCCCAGCGCTATTGTTTCTGTCTCCTGGCTCTCGGCCAAAGACCTAAATATCATAGGGACACAGACATTTGCTTCCATTATTGGGGGTCCAATTGATGCAATTGACTCCAACAACCTTGGCGAATTACTGAGCTCAGAGCTTCGTTGTGGCAAGATTTATGTCAAGATTAGTGAGGATTTGTATTATGAACAATTGAAGAATTTTCGCACCAGTCTCATTGGTACACTTCTAATTCGTAAAGCATCTCTTGCAGCTCAGTGGAACCTTACAAACCCATGACAGTTGGTTCCATTGGGTAAAAGTTTCTTTGACATACATTTCAATAAGATAACATGAGAAGAATTTGAAAAAGTGGTACATGTTCCCTTGCTAATGGAATATTTTGGTTATTTGAATGGAAGCCAGACTTCGAACTAGGTGTTAATCCTCCTCAAACTCATACTCAAGTATGGATTCGAATTTTTGGATTAAGATAGGATTATTGGCATCCTCGCCATGATAATTAGCATCCTCGCCATCTCATGGAGATTGCTCGTGGGGTAGCGACACCATTGCACAATGATAAAGCGACGGAAGAGCACCAATTAGGTTATTATGCCTGCATCTTGGTTGATATTAAATTAAGCACATCAAGATCTGCTGACTTCTCTTATGGTGGAAAAAGGCAGTGATATTTTCTCTATAGGTATTGCTTATGAGAACTTGCCATGTGAGTTTAAAAAACAAGAGAAGTGCAGAGGTCGTTCTCCTGATGACCATGATGAGGGTAGTAGATGTAAAAAAGTTCATCAAGAATATAAGGTCAAGGCTACTCCATATATTGTCTCACATGTTGAACAACTAGAAATTGAGATTGCTTCAACAAGATCTACAAGTAATGTCAATGTTTCGACTAGTAACAGTTTTGAGATCCTTACTCAAGTGCAATAAGATGAGCCCATAGTTGCAAATGAACAAACGAAAGGTCTTAGCTACACGGAGCCTAACTTCATGCACTTCTAAGATTTGACTGTTTTGAGTGATAAATATCTGAGCCCACATATAAACGGATGAGATTGCATGTTTGTTGTATGTAGATTTGCATCGCCGTGTATATAAGAATTTTCGATGAACAAAAGATAGTTGGACTCCCCTTAAACACTTTTGTTGACACTGAAGATTCTACTTTAGTAGAAAATAATGTTCAAAAGCTTTGTTGGCATGGGGTGAATTGGAAAATGAAGAACCCCTTGGTCATACACTTCATGCTTAGTTTGAGATCAATTATGAAACTTGGTTTGATGAGGGGGAAGCAACTTTAGATGAGAATCTTCTTCGCCCTCTCTCAAAGCCTCTAGACAAAAAATTCAAAGAAAAACAATGTCTAATGAGTTCAAGAAACCCTGCTTGCAATTGGATACCTACTATGCATCTCAAACTTTAGTTGTTTAAATTTTGTTTAATCTCCAACCATATTCATGATTCATGTGTTTTGCACTTTTATTCTTTTTAGGGTTTTTATCATAGGTGGAGTCTGAACTTTTTCAGACCGGACAAAATGGTATATGGACTTTTAAAGTGATCAAATAAGTACCTGAACTTCCAAAACCACATCAAAAATGTGTTTCTGTCTATATTCTGTTTAAAGTGCAGGGGCAAATTAGAAATTCCACTCAAATTGACAACTAAAATGACTGTCATAGCCCCAATACTATTCATGTGAAACTTTTCATCATATTTTACCTTCAATTATTGTTTCCCAATAAATAATAACGGTAATCATTCCAGCATTATGTTTTCTTGAATAATTTTTATTGTTAATCTCATGTCCCCCTTTTTTATGTTGATCTCTCTATCATTTAGTAAATTTTTCTTTTGTCAAAAAATAAAATAAAATAAAAAGGAGCGGGGCGGGGCGGGGCGGAGCTCCATTGGATACCCGCCCCTAATGGGGGGAGAATTCGGGGACAAATGGGAAATGGGGATGGGGATCCCCAATCCCCGCTATCTAAGATTGGGGATGGGGCGGGGATGGTATTGTGATCCCCATCCCCAAACCCGCCTCAATAATATATGCATATATTTAACTTATATATATTTTAATTTATTTTTTATAATATAAATCACAAATATATACATTTACTACATTACTTTAATAGCTACAATTTTACTTTAATAGTGTTTTGACTTTTGCACTCACTGAATTATGATTTATGAATTTAATAATATTTTAAATTTATTTGTTGTAGATTTTGATTTAAAAAAAGACAATATGAGAAAAAATTATTTTATTTATTAAATTTTTATTGGAGATTTGGGGAGGGTTTGGAGGCTTAGTCCCCAATGGGGATGGGGACGGGGAATCCCCAACATATTTTTATTGGGGATTGGGGCGGGGATGGGGGTAGAAAATGATTCCGGAGATGGAGATGGTATTGTGATCCCCATCCCCAACCCGCCCCATTGCCATCCCTAAGTTTGATTGATGGAATGACCCAGTAACAACGATGAGAATACAAAAGTGATGTAATGCAAGACAGTTTCCTAGGTCCGTCTATCTAAAATATTTTCAGTTTGTATAGCAATTGTGGAATACATTGGGGTACTTAAACTTTTCAGATATCTAGAAGAGTAGGGAATTCTCTATATACTAAAGCTCATGTACTGGGATGCATATGGAGTACGCCGGTGTAGCGTACGCCCTTGTGGGTCCTACTCGCGTGGTTCATTTCTATCCACAAATTTTGAAATAGAAGGGTCTGCCAACTTAACTATCATTATCAGTAAAAACTGATTCCGTTATGGTAAAGGCGTAAAGCAAATATTGCAAAACGACATTTTGTACCCAAAAAAATAAGTAAATTGCAAAACGACAAAGTATGTAGATGATACTGATCGAGAACTCAACCCATTCTCTGTTTCTCTGGATAACTCTTTGCATTCTTGAAAATTCCTTCAGTTTCAATTGGAGAGTTTAGGAGGAATGTATGACTGAATCATTCAGAGAATTTCCACACTAAATTGAATCCCAATACTTTCCTGCAAATCGAATATGAAACCAGGTAGAAATGGAGAACTGAAGAAGGGAGAGAGCGAATTAAAAGCGTCGATGCTCCCTAGCTTGTTTGATTGATTTGCTCTTCATTAATGCTCGAGCTCTTTCATTTGGAGCAAACCTATTATTGATTTGTCATTTTTTTTTTAATTGCTGAGTTGAAATTCCTCTCAAGAGCAGTGAAATTCCTCTCATGGTGGAAGACTTGCAGGTGATGTTTGAGAGTATACTACAAGTCCTCATATTTGACAGTCCTCTTGAAATACAAGTCCTGGTTGAAGACCTTAGCACAAATTTATCAGATTCCTTCAGCTCTATCACCATAACAGATGCTTTTAATTCCTCACTATAAATTTAACAGATTCCTCCAGTTTATCAGCCCGAACCATAACAGATCAAGATAATCGGAAACTTCCCTATCACCATTCTCAGCCTCAACAACCGATCGACACATAGCTCCAACCATTTTTTTAAATATGAACAAGGGTCGGAATTCAACCAAGGGAAGCCCAGATAGCCGCCGTAAAAAGCAATTTCGGCCCAAATACCCATTTTTCCAAACTTAACCAAATTTGAAAACCAATTATAGAAAGACATCGAGCACGACGAGCGGATCGTTTTCCATACCTCATACAGCATCGATTTCAACCGGAGTCGCTGGAATTTGCAGAACATTAACCGGAAAAAAAAAAAAAAACTCAAAGCTTTCGAAATCCGAATCTCCTCCTCCCGGGTGTCGAAGTCTTCTTTCCACTGTCAATCTGAACCATTTTCCATCGGGTAGCTGCCGGAAGAGGGAGAAACTAACGGGTCTCGTCGGGTTCTTCACGTTTTTGATATACGGGTCGAGATGCTTCTTGAGTTCATCATTTATAATACTAGTCCTCCAATAAACTGAATTCAACGGCTGTGATGAAGAGGTGGAGAGATTGACGACCCAGATCCCACCATTTCAAAATTCTTTTCCATTTAGTAATTTCAATAATTCTAAAACTTTCAAAAATTGTAATAAATAGCTTGGATATCTTAAAAATTTCTCGATAATTACCATAGACTCTTCAAGTTGTGTATTTTATTACTGATGCCAAAATTTGAAGATTTCATCTTTAAAAAAAATTAAAAAAAAAAATTCTCTAACACCTTAATAACTATCAAGATTGTAAAATACTCTCTAAAATCTCACCTTACTTCGTTTTTTTTTTTTTTCCCTTTTTTTATAAAAGATGATCAAAGAGTTTCACTCCTGCCCCTATGGTGACTCGAACCCATAACTTCGTACATAGGTAGTGGGTGCTCTAACCACTGAGCTAACACCACTTCATCAACTCACCTGGGCATTCTCAGCTTACTTCGTTGAATATTTATGACAGAGTCTAAGAAATTTCTATAGAAAATTGGCATTCCGACCATGTATTTGTACTATTTTAACAAAATTGAATTGAAAAAAAAAATAGTGAAGATAGACTTTTTGAATAAAAGAAAATTATACTTTGATTAAAATAAATAATCATTTTAATTTTACTAAGTTATCGACATTTTAATTTCAAATCTGTCGATTTTCAATTATCTTTTAAATAGCACAAAATCCTTATATGCTGATTTAAGTTGTCTAGTATGTTTATTGGTTATGGGAAAAAATACACTTCCAAAATGAACAAGGTTGAGGAAATGAAATTTCGCAAATTCGACCATTGGATGTGATCAAAGCTGGAAAATATGGGTATGGTAAAAAATTTACATGTTTTCGTCATCGTTTCGGCCTTGATCCACGTGGTCAACTCTAAACTCTAAATAGTCATCAAACTAAAACACTCGTAACCACTACCTCACAACTTTTTTTCTCGATCTGGCAACACTTACACTCTCGCGGGGATAAGGTGTATCAATGCGTGTAAAAAAATGATGACGTTTATCTTCCCCTGATTCAACTCCCCTTAGGAAAGTATGAGCATGTAATGAGTTGACACCTTTGACTGATATGAAAACGAATGCCGATAGGGTTAAATTTTTTACACGATATCTATTAATATGCATTAAATGCATACGTAATGTCAAATCTATCAATTTTCAATTTTGATTATTTGGATCACCCAAAATCCTTACATGCTTGCTTAAATAGTCTAGCATGTTTATTGGTTATAGGGAAAAACTTCTTCCAAAATGAACAAGGTTGAGGAAATGAAATTTCGCAAATTTGACCCTTAGATGTGATCAAGGCAGGGAAATATGGCTTTGGTAAAAAAATTACATGTTTACGTTTTGGTTTCGGCCTCGATCCATGAGGTCAACCATAAACTCTAAATAACCATCAAACTAAAACGCTCGTAGCCATTCTATCACAACTTCTTTTCTCGATCCGTCAGCGCTCGGACGCTTGTGGGGACGAGGTGTATCAACGCATGTAAAAAATTCGGGACGTTTATCTCCCCCTGATTTGGCTCTCCTTAGGAAAGCATGAGCATATATTGAGTTGACCCTTTTGACCGATACTAAAATGAACGCCGACATGGTTAATTTTTTTACACGATACCTATTAATACGTATTAAATAGATGGGTAATGCCAGATCTATCAATTCTCAATTTTGATTATTTGGATTGCCCAAAATCCTTACATGCTTACTTAAGTTGTCTAGCATGTTTATTGGTTGTAGGGAAAAATTTACCTTGCAAAATGAACAAGGTGAAGGAAATGAAATTCCGCAAATTCAACTGTTGGATGCGATCAAGGCGGGAAAATATGGTTATGGTAAAAAATTTACATGTTTTCGTCATCGTTTCGGCCTCGATCCACTTGGTCAACCCTAAACTCTAAATAGTTATCAAACTAAAACGCTCGTAACTACTCCCTCGAAGATTCTTTTCTCGATCAGCCAGCGCTCACACCCTTGTGGGGACGAGGTGTATCAACACATGTAAAAAATTCGAGACGTTTATCTCCCTCTGATTTGGCTTCCCTTAGGAAAGCATAAACATATATTGAATTGGCACATTTGACCGATACTAAAATGAACGCCAAAAAGGTTAATTTTTTACACGATATCTATTAATACGCACTACATACATGAGTAATGTCAAATTTATCAATTTTGAATTTTGATATTTAGATCACACAAAATCCTTATAAATTAAAAAAAAAAAACAATGAATAAAAAATAAAGTAACAAATTCAGTATATTATAAATTAGAACAAAAAACCAAAACAAAACAAAAACCACAAAAAATAGAGGATAGAAACAACAAAGGGAATGAGCAAAACAAAAAATAAAAGATATAAACAACAAAAGAGGATAAGGTGGCTCAATCCCAGGTTGCCACCTCCATTAATTGGTAGGTGCCTTAAGCCAAGGCACCACCACTGCAGAATTGTCAACGTTGTCTTCAGTTAGTTAATTAAACAAAGCTAAAGTGGCGTCTTCTTCTTTTATTTTGGTGTAAAGGAGGCATAACGCCCAGAAACAAGAAGAAGAAAAATTAGATTGCACGCAATCGAGAAGTGCCACTTCATCAAGCATGGTCGGGGCAGCTACAATTGGAACTTCATCACAAATCTGATATCCTAGCCCTTCTTGTTGTCTTCTTCGATCTTATCCTTCTGTTTTTTTCTTTTCAAAATCCAATATGGGATTTTGGTTCTAACCAAATTAACAGAGCCCAGTTCTTCAAATTTGTAAACATGCGAGGGTAGATCTCATCCTTCTTCAAATCAAAATAAAATTCAAAAACAAAATGATTCTTTCGGTTTCGGGTTTTCTTGTTGTATGCTTCGTGTTTCTTTGAGTCTGATGACTCTGATCCTTATCAGGAAACTTGGATAGCTTGATGAATTTTTGTCTTTTGAATTATGATTTTCAGTTGCAGAAACAGAGATTGAAAAAAGAATATCAAAATTGGTTTGTGTAGTAGTCGCAGAGTGTGGATGGCAAACATTTGTTTGATCTCATCCATAATCATGATCTCAATTCAACCCGTCCATCTCTTATTCGATTGGACTTATCTAACGCATATATTCTTAATCAAAGACGATCTCAGTTTATTTTTTTCTCTTTGGATTTTCTTCTTCGTTTATTTTGAGCAGCTAATATCTGCATTGGGCTTGAAACTTTCTGAGTTCATTGTCACGCTCATTCCCTCCACAATAGTTTTTTTTTTTTTATTTGGAGAGAATACTTCATTAAAACGGGGCAAAGCCCAAAGAGCCCAACACGTAACAAGGAGCCCAAAGAAAAACAATTACAGACAGCTAGGAACTCCTTCTCAGTCTGAACCGACTGAACAGGTAGAGAAAAAGGAGACCAGCAGCTCACAAAAAATGAGGGGAACATGGGGGTTCCAATTAAAACACTACCTAATGAGGGCAAGGAAGCCCGTCATTCCTGAGTACCATTGTGAGAGACGGTGGTGGCGTTTCCGCCCATCTGCAAAGACCCATCGTCTGACAACCAAGCAAGACAGCCTCATGGGCTACGCAATTTGCTTTCCGGGAAATCCATTCCCAAGTTACATGATCCAGGAAACTCTTCCTCCATTTGATCTCATCAATAATCTGGGAAGATTTCCAATTACTACGCCTTCCATTTGAATTCAGATCAACTATGAGATTAAGAGAGTCTGATTGAATTCTGATTTTTCTCAAGTTTAATTCAACCGCCATGTTCAGACCCTGAAGCACCGCTCGAGCTTCCGCCACCTCCCCAGAACACGCTTGAGAGAAAGAGGCTTCTCCTCCCACCAATGCCCCAGTATAATCTCGTATAACAATTCCAAGGCCACCTGAAGTAGGAGTATGCCATGCCGCGTCGCAATTCACTGCAAAGAAACCAGAGGGGGTGGAGTCCACTTCCTGGGGGCTTCAATGGTTCTGCATAGGTATTAAGGTGGTTGTTCATAGGAGGTGGAAAGCAATCTGGAAGTTCAATGTGCCTCCTAAAACTAAAATCTTTCTTTGCTTGGTTTTACAGGAAAGAATCTTAACTAATGAGCAACGATACAAAAGACACATTGCGGGAAATCCCTTCTGTCATTATTGTGCTAACCAAGAAGAAACTCTTGTGCATATGTTTAGAGACTTAGTGAGAGCTAAACAGGAGTGGAATTCTATCGATATCCCTATGTCAATGAGACTTACTTTTTCCTTGGATTGGAATGGATGGCTTTATGCGAACTTATTTCAAAAGAATGCGAGATTGCAAGTTTTTCAATGGAATTTTATCTTCATCTTCAGCTGCTGGTACATATGGAAATAGAGATGTAAGGGTATATTCGAGCAAGGTTTTTGTGTTCCTCACAATATTTCTGAAGTAATTGTTGGTAATGCTTATGAGTATTATAAAACTAGTAAACCGAGGCCGCAAAGACCTCTGCAGGTTGAGATGTTATCATGGTGTAGGCCTATGGAAAATCTCTTCAAACTAAATGTAGATGGTTCTAAATCTAGTGTTGGTAGGGGTCAGGAGGCCTCATTAGGGACTCTTTTGGGAATTGGGTTAGTGGCTTTATGTGCAACATTGGCTTTGGAGAAGTGCTGCAGGCAGAGGCTTGGGGCTTATTTTATGGTCTGAAACTTGCACTTGATGCTTCTATTACTCATCTTGAAGTGGAATCTGACTCTTCTGTGCTTGTTCAACTCGTCAAACATGATGACATTGCTCTTCACCCCTTGGGAACTCTTCTAAAAAATTGTCAACAATTGTTGCAGCTCTTCTCTTATGTCTAGGTCAATCATGTTCATAGAGAGAGGAATATGGCGGCTGATGCTATGGCCAAAGCTAGTGTCTCAAACTCACCTGGGATTTGCATCCTTCAAAGTCCCCCAGCCTTTGTGGTTAATATTCTCCTTGATGACATTGCTAGTGTTGCTTGCTCTAGAGTGACCACTAGCACTGTGCTAGTTTCTTCTTTGTCTCTTTGCTTGGGCCTCTGCCCCCATTGTACTGGAAAAAAAAAATTAAGGTGGTTGTTCAGAAAATATTGCAGAGATGGATCTGCTTTCGGGCATGTGATAGGGAGGTCGCCGTGGGTAAATTCTATTTTTTTTTTACCCACTTTTGTCGTTTATGTAAATGGAAATGACATTTTTGTCCCTCCGTTAACTATCGTTTAATGCGTACGCTACGATTATGTACCTAAACCCTAAACCCTAGAATTATGTACCTAAACAAAGTTGGAATATCATGTACAAAATCTAATACCCATCTTTCTAAAGAGCTAAACCAAACCCAAATACAAGAGTGAAAATCCATGCGATGATTGAGTGGTGGGAATTGATTCTGACACTGGTAGCTGAGCAGGGCGTCAAAATCAGAGACGGCCAAGGAGTCTTCGCAGCAAAGCGGCCCACTTTGTGACTGATATCACTACTGGATTGCTCAACCCCATTTCTGACAAACCCTCCAAACCCTCTCCTCCTCCTCCTCCTCCTCCTCCTGTAAGCTCTCTATATTTCTGAGTTTGCGCAGCTGTATAGACGAAGTAGTTTTGTTTGGACTGTGTCTGTGTGAAGCTCTTGTTAGAATGGAGTCTGTGACTGTGTAATTCTTGTGTCAGCAGGAAGACGTGGATGGGTCCAGAGGAAGTCAAAATGGAACAATGAGTGAAGAGAGTCCAGCTAATCCAGTTGATGGGCCTGACACTTCTTCATTTACTGCATTTATCTACTCACTGTTATCGTCATCAGAGTCGGGAGCTAAGAGCAAAAATTCGGATGAACAGGTTGATGACCAAATGGATAAGAGCAACTCATTGTCTGATTCTGCAGTGAAAGCAAACAGTGGGAAGATAAGCTTGTTTTCCAAGGGGAAACACACGCCTAGTAAAGCTATGTACCAGGCTGCAAGATTGGGTGGGTATCGGAGTCAAGAGCGGAAGGGTAGCCTTGATGTGAAAGGTGATGCTGGGAATGACTCTGAGTTTACTGGAGTTGAGATGAGGCATATGCATAAGGCACAGAAGCCTGTGGCTTTGGTTCATCTACCAGACGTCTCCGAACCTTCTTTACTTCTTACTGAGAAAAATAGAATTGCTCTTTACAGTTCACTCCCAGCGCTAGTTCAGGGAAGACAATGGTTGTTACTATATAGGTGGGGAAACTTGGAGTTTCATAGTTAGATCTCTTGAAAGTTCTAGTCTTTATCATAACAAACCAATTATTGTACAATGGCACCAATAGTTCTGCTTGTTTTGCAGTACATGGCGGCATGGCATATCACTTTCAACCCTATACAGGAGAAGTATGCTTTGGCCTAGCCTCAGTTTGCTGGTAATAGCTCGGAAACTGTTATTAGCATTAGTCATTTTGAAAATATTTCCAAACAACTCTTCCAACAGAATTATCTATTGTCTATTACTGTATAAAATATAATGTAATAGGATTCAATACAAACAAACATTTAGCAACTTCTTTGAGTCAATTATTTGGTAAAGTATATTAAAGAATTGCCTTGATTATTTGTTTGAAACATTGTCATTAACTCTTTCAAAAATTCTCTTAAGACCCTATGGTTCTTTAGTTCATACAATTGCATACGGTCCTGAATATACACTTTCTACTTTAAAAATTCTTTCAGGTTGTTGGAGACCGTAAAGGTGCAGTTTTTGGTGGCTTGGTGGAGGCACCTCTAAGACCAACGAACAAGAAGTATCAGGTCCTGCTGAAGCAAATACATCCTTATGAATCTATTTAGCAATTATCTCCTTTTATAAATGTATTCACGCTGGTGTTTTGAACAGGGAACAAATGATACATTTGTTTTCACAAATACACCTGACCATCCTGTTATATATCGCCCTACAGGTACAAATTTATCCTCTTTGCTTCCTAGGGATACACAGTTTGTGATTTATCATCAATTTTTCACTGCCTAGGCAGAAGCTTTTTGCATGCCTTGAAATGGTTTTCATATATGTATGAGATAGTGAAAGCAATTTTCATATCTTCTGCTTACTCATGCTTGCAGTAAGTTCTACAGATGTCATCCATTTTAAGTGTTAAAAATGTATGATTTCCACCTAAACATTATTTGGAATTAGGTGAAAATTTGATTGTATCTATAAGTAATAAAGGTTATGCTGAGGAGTAAAGGATGTGCTCCTTCAAAGTTTGTAGAAGAGTATTTAATACAAAACATATATTTATGAATCATGTTTTAGATTTCGGTAGAGCTGTACATAATGTAATCATAAGATCTGTGTTTCACCACCTCATTTTGCTGATGTAGTGGTTGTGTAATGTGATTACTTTCTGCACTATATCTTCAAACCTAAGGGACTATTCAAAACCTTATTTGAATTGTCAAAATACCGCACAAGAGTCGTTATAATACATGCTAACAAGGAACCGCTAAATATTTAACTACACCATTTCTATACTCCATGATGCTGGCAAAAATGAACTCATAGATATTACTTCTAAAGTACATCTGTATATATCCTCTTTTGTTGTAAATAGTTATGGCTAAATCATGTAAATAGATGTAGAGTGACATGTGCATTTCACTATAGATTAGTGAATGATAGAATTGTGTATAGGAGTAATTCATGTTGCTATTAAACGTTGCCTTTTTGTATACATCATGTACACCTATATAAACTCCCTCATAGTGAGATGAATATACACACATCCCATTCTCTGTGTCTAAACTCTCTCTCTCTCTCTCTCTCTCTCAAAATTTTTTCTGTTTTACAACACGTTATCAGCACGAAGCTCTAACCCAAGCCCTAGCCAAGAAAAAAAAAAAACGCCCCTTGCTGCAGCCTGTTTGTACGCCCCTAAACCTCTTGATCAGGACCTCAGATCAAAATCTTTCCTTCATCAAAGTTGTTCGTCTCTGCCTCTTCTATCTAACCTCCAAATTTCAGCCATATTGGAGTCGTTTTGAGACCTGTACACCATTCGAAGTGGGAGCTATTCAGAAGAGAATCTGCTCTGTGTTCACGATTAGCTCTAAGATTTGGATCGAATAGCTTTAAGATTCGTGATTTCCTACCAAAAGAGACAAATAGCTCTTGGATTGGCTGAGAAGACAACCTTCTCAGTTCTGCACATATAAACTGAAGATTCATCCGCTCTTCATCAAGTAATGTTTTCCAAAATCTAATTTTATATTCATGTTTATTGAGCCTATTGATTGAACATGAAAAATCCTCCATGATGCATGAACCCTAAATTCTGATTGTTTTATTTGGAATATATATACCTGCTCATGTTTTGGATTGTTTGATTGGAAAAGAAAAAAAAAATTAGGATACTTTGGCTGTAGCTATTTCTAGCACTTGGTCCAGTAGCACCAATTCACAACTAGAGAGCATCATTCAATCATGCAACAATAAAGTGTGCTATTTCTGGGATTCGAACCCAGCCACAGTGCGTACCAACCCAGCATGTTGTCCACTGTGCCATTATGGCCAATTGGTAATTATCACCATAATTTAATATTAATACTGCCAGAAGCAGATTCAACTCCATTTAATTGATGATTGATCAATTGATTAAATTCATGTTTTGATTTTGATTGATCTTTATCCAAAGCAATTACCATAGTAATTTATGCTCATTACCATAATCACTTCATAATTTATTCTTTCTTATTTCATTATTCATTTTAATAATGTATATTGCGTTTATTACTATAATGATTTTGTGGTGTTACTTGCTTATCTATTTGCTCATATTAATTATATGAGTATTTTAGTGGCTTAAAAAAATTCCTATATATGAATAGAATGCAGGTACTTAATGAACCAGAAGTTCATACATAAATATTGAACCAGAAGTTCACACGTAACGAACCCATAGTTTCGATAACATTGAAAGGTTATGAATCTGTCCAAGTAGGCGTACCCAATTCGATGTGATTTCTAGGCAAGATACAATGAGGCTGTGTACTTAAGTGAGCCTCGCTCCACCTAAATCTCATCTTTCCTTACCTGGTCGTATTCAATTGGAGTTACCAAAAGGGTTGAGTAATAACTTTTTCCTTGGCAGACCAGTTTGAGCCCAGTAGGCCCACTCCCCCTGCGCAGGACCTAGCAGCCCAGCAGGCCTCACATACTCTTTGACTAGTGCATGAAAGCGTAGGTCACGAGCTCGCAGACTAAGCCCAGTAGGCTTCACTATCAAGCCCACTCCTTTGGTCCAGCAAAATCAAATAAAAGGAAAAATGATTTGCTATTGTAAATAGATTCACCATATTTAATATGTGTAATTAATTGCTAGAAGCATTTATTGACATAATTGTGTGATAATTAATCTGTTATATTACTATCATCATGCAATTAATATCTCAATTGATTTGTGATTTCCATTTAGCCAATTTGTGAGATATTATTACAATTTGCTCTATTCAATATCATTTTGTTACTTGCCAAATTTTCGCATTAGAATATATGTGTAGAAAATGCAGGTATCTGATGAACTAGTAGTTCATACATAAATCGAACTTGTAGTTTCGATAATGCCATTTAAGAAACTTGAAGTTTCCTTCATAAATTCACCACACATGATAAAACCAGTAGATTTTACATGTCTAATCCGATTTTTCATACCATGTTATAAAACTTGAAGTTCTCATTACTTGCTTATGGATGATATTACCCAAAGCACTAATATTATTTGTTCCTTTCCTGTAAGAAATGCCAAATCTCAACATGTTTGACTTTGATGCTTTGGAGGTCTCCAGAAGAAACTATCTAAAGTGAACTCAAGATGTGAAAATTCATCTGACTGCAAAGAAGATGAGATCAACAATCAATGCTAACAATGTCGTCATTGAGGCTTTTAATATGAGTGCCATAATTTTCAAAAAGGAAACATATGGAGTAAACACTCCAAGTTGAGTATCTGATGAAGAGGATATACAGACTCTTTGGGTCACTCTGGAAGAGCACTTTCACCATTAAATGACCATTTCTTACTTGAAGCAAGACATGATTGGCAGAACGAAATTAACCCATATGACCGTCTGCCACTTGGCCAAAGTCCAAGAGGCCACGTAATTAGGCTCCACATGGTAGGAACCAATGCCATAACTCAGCAAGTTCGAGTTGAAAGGAACACTGGTCCGACCTGTCTCCACCAGAATCAGCATGATCTTTGTTATCGATGTGGAGGAATTGACTGCTGGTCCCACACCTGTTGTGCGATAGTCGAAGCAGTAGATGAGTATTACGCCGATCGCGGAACTTGAAATACCAACTTTATTGAAGGGTAATTTTCTATCGATTCCACACTAGAGATCATGGATTTTCAGGCAGTTACTGAACATACCGAGGATTAGAACTCGAAGACATGGGTATAATTGGTCCCTTATGTCATATATATTTCATCTTCATGAATGAAACATCTTCGGATTATTTTTGGTGATTTATGTTTTCAATCATTTTGGATTATGGAAATGTGGTTATGTTCGAATGTATTTAATTCAATAAACTTATTTATACATGTGATCCATTAAATTAAATAAATGAATAGACATATTTTGTGGGGAAGTTTGTTGTCTAGTTAAAAGTGCTATTACACACACCATACTCCCAGATCGGAGATGTTTTTCAAATTTATTGTCTATTAATACCTCTGTGACAACCGTATCAGGGCAATTCAACCTGATAGAGGGCTATGGCAAAGCCTACTTTATGTTGTCCAATGGTACTGAACTTACCATTAATGAGGCCTTATATTCTCCACGTTCCAGAAGAACGTTATTGAGTATTAAGGATATTCGAACCAACAGTTACCACGTTGAAACCACTGAGAAAAATGCCTGGAATATCTTTGCATAACCTCCAAGTGTGCGGCTAGAAGTGTACATTGGAGAAATTGAAATCTGTTAGCTAGAAGCTAACTAATTCAAGCAACTACTTGCTATGGCATGACCGTTTGGGACACCCAGGGCAAAGTATGATGCACTGGATCCTCAACTCATCACAGGTGCATCCCCTTCTGAATAAGGGTCCTATATATAATGACACACTATGTCATACTCGTTAAGAATATTTAATACTAGACCATCATATGCAAAGACTAGTACATACACCACCATTTTTCTGCACAGAATGCGAGGGAAATTTGTGGACATATCCAACCACCATGTGGACCAGTTAAATATTAATGGTTTTGGTTGATGTATCGACAAAGTGATCACATGTTACACTACTGTCCATAAGAAAATACTGCTTTTGCTAAACTCTCGCCCAGATCATGAAATTGAGGGCTCACCACTCGGATTATCCCATAAAGTCCATAAGACTTGATAATACAGGAGAGTTTACATCGAAGTCTTTCGATGATTATTGCATATCCTTTGGGATTTATGCTGAACATTTAGTTCCCTATGTTCACACCCAAGATGGTCTCGCAGTTAGAATCTTGGTAATGCGCACCAAGCTTCTAATTTCTGCATGGAGCTATGCAATCTTACATGCAGCTATGTTGGTCCCGTTGAGGCCCACTGCTACCCAACCTTACTCCGCGTTACAGATGGTGACTGGGTACGAACCTGATGTTTTGCACTTACACGCATTTGAGTATGCAGTCCACATGCCAATTGTGTCGTCACAACGTACAAAATTGGGTCCTCAATAAAGGATGGGCATGTATGTCGATTATGAATCTCATCCATTATGTGCTCTTTAGAGCCCTTGACAGGCGATCTCTTTACTGTTTGATTTGCGAATTGTCACTTTAATAAGACAGTCTTCCCGCCGTTAGGGGGAGATAAGAACGTCACCGTTCCTGATGAACGACTTGAATTAACATGGAATGTCCCCACAATGTCTCATCTTGATCCCCAAACAGCATGAAAATACTGAAGTGCAAACAATTCTAGATCTATAGAGTATAGAATACAATATGCCAGACACTTTCTCTGATCTAGCAAAAGTGACGAGATCATATATACCTGCTGCAAATGTGCCTGCAAGGATAGACGTCCCTGTAGGACGCGTCGCCCCAGATGGACGAGGTACGACCATGGAGGCTAACTAGTCATATGTCCCTGCCCTGAAGTGAGGTAGACCATTAGGTTCGAATGATTCTTATCCCTAGAAGAGGGTAAACTTGGCACAAACGAATCCTCTTGACATCGCAATCTCAAACCGATTCATCTCACGAGATAAATCAGATTCATCTCACGAGATAAATCCGGATTATGGGTATGTCCTAGAAGAGACTATGTTGGGAGACGCTCCAACATTTGAACCCACTCCCGAGAATAGAGAAATCTCGGTAAATTTAGTGAGATTTGGAATTGGAATGAGATCATCATCGATGATGTGTTTGTATTTGCGGTGGCCACCAAAACTATAACAAGCAATGAAATTGAACCTTGCTTTGTTGATCAATATCAATGAAGAGACGACTGGCTAAAAAGGGAAATAAGCAATCCAGGTCGAATTAGATTCCTTGACAAAGAGAAAGGTGTTTGGACCTGTTGTTCCCACACCTCCCCATGTTAAACCCGTATAATTAAAATGGGTATGTGTAAGGAAGCGTAATGAGAAAAACGAGATTGTGATACACAAGGCTCGTCTAGTGGCGCAAGGATTTTCTCAAATGCCCTGTGATTGATTACGAGGAGACGTATTCTCTCGTAATGGACGTCATAACGTTCCACTACCTTTCCAGTTTGGTAGTTTCCGAAAAACTGAATATGCAGCTTATGAATGTGGTCGTAACTTATCTCTATGGGGAACACGATACAGAGATATACATGAAAGTTCCTGAAGGACTTATGATACCCGATGCAAATAGTTCTAGACCACGGAACACGCTCTCCATTAGTTTTGAGGCTTTCACTTTATGGATTGAAACAATCTAGACGAAGGTGGTATAACCGTCTAAGTGAATATTTGATCGGGATGAGATATGTGAATAATAAACTATGCCCATGCGTATTTATTAAGGAAACAAGTTTCGGGTTTGCAATTGTGCGGTCTATGTCAAAGACATGAATTTGATTGATATTTTTGAAGAAATCAAGGAAACCGCAAAGCACCTGAAGTCAGAATTTGAGATGAAAAACCTTGGGAGAACAAATCATTGTCTCATCTTGGAGCCCGAGCACAGTGTAGATGAAATTTTGGTCCATCAACCAAATTACATCCAGAAGATGTTAAGATGCTTTAATGAGGATAAAAGCAAGCACACCCATGGTCGTCTGAAGTCTAGAGAGAACCGTATCTTCCTGCAGATGATAACGAAGAGATATTGGTGCCAAAAGTCCCATATCTAAGTGCAATAGGCACATTATTGTACTTGGCTCAATGCCCTAGACAGGACATCTCATTCGATGTGAACTTGTTAGCTAGATATAGCTATGCGCCAACACGCCACCACTGGAATGGCATAAAAGACATTTTTCGTTACCTTATAGGTACGGTGGATATGGGCTTATTCTATCCCTATGCATCAAGGAATTGATCAAACCCCCTTGATCCTCAGAATGATGCTCGCCTTGTGAGATATGCTGATATAGACTATCTATCAGACCCGCACAAGGCACGTTCCCAAACTAGTTATGTCTTTACCATTGGGAATACTGCAATTTATTGGAGGTCTATGAAATAGACACTTGTTTCTACCTCTTCGAATCATGCTAAGATACTACTAGCTCTTCAAGAAGCAAGATGTGAATGTACAGGGCTAAGAGCAGTTACAAAGCATGTTTGAAGCACATGTGGATTGCATTCCACCACTGATGAACCAACCATTATCTACGAGGATAATGCTGCTTACATAGAGCAGATAAAGATGAGTTTCATCAAAGGAGACAACACCAAACATATTATACCGAAGTTCTCCTTCAATCAGCAACAACAAGAGCTTCAGAACATTGAAGTTAAGCAGATTTGATCTGAAGATAATCATGCAGACCTCTTCACCAAGTCACTACCAAAGTATACATTCCAGAAGCATGTTCAAGATATTGGTCTACGTAAACTATTTGAATTACCTAACTTGTAATTTTCAAGGGGAGTCGAAATCAGGGGGAGTATCCTGAAGCATACCCACTTGACCATGTGTACTCTTTTTGTCCTTCGTCCAGGGTTATTTTGTCCCACTGGGTTTTGTTATCTGGCAAGGTTTTAACGAGGCACATGTTGAGCATGGTCACCCCAATTATAGTACATCCTGAAGATGCTTTGATTTGACATATATGCATTTGCTCATCTTTTCCCTTCGACCACTGGTTTCTCCCACTGGGTTTACCGGGCAAGGTTTTGGTGTAGCAACTCTAATGCATCCCTCTCGTAGACATACTATCTACTTATGATGCTGATAAGAAGACTTCACCTATCTCTATTGTGATACGACTACTCCATATTCACGCACGTTGTGCTCTTTTTCTCCTTCGACCAAGGTTGTTTTTCTCCCACAGGGTTTTTATTACTTGGCAAGATTTTTGACGAGGCAACTTAGAAGCGCTCAGCCTAGGCAACACTATTGTTATGAAATATCCAAGGGGGAGTGTTGTAAATAGTTATGGCTAAATCATGTAAATAGATGTAGAGTGACATGTGCCTTTCACTATAGATTAGTGATTGATAGAATTGTGTATAGGGCTATAGGCGTAATTCATGTTGCTATTAAACGTTGCCTTTTTGTATACATCATGTACACCTATATAAACTCGCTCATAGTGAGATGAATATACACACATCCCATTCTCTCTCTCTCTCTCTCTCTCTCTCTCTCTCTCTCTCTCTCTCTCTCTCTCTCTCTCTCTCTCTCTCTCTCTCAAAATTCTTTTTCTATCATTTTACAACATCTTTTTTGTTTTTGTAGAATAAACTTAGATTATCCATTTTTATCTTGAAATTATCCCTTTGTAATGCACCAGTTAGCCCCTTGCTTCTTTGAAGTATATTTGCAAGGAAATTCGAGCAAAGGGTAGGTGCAAAATTGAAACTTTGGCATAAATTGTGCAATGATTCAAATTTCTCTTGCACAACTATGTTACGTCCAAAAAAAAATTACTACTTGATAACTCAACTTGAATGTTTGCGTTTGAAATATAAATACGTTTGTCATTTATGTCTTGTGAGAAATGAACCAACGTATAAAAGTTTTTTTTTTTTTTTGGGTACCTGAATGGAATATCTTTTACTAAATGTTTTGGAATTAACTATAAAATGTAAACACAGGTGCCAACCGCTATTTCACATTATGCGCTACTGACTTTTTAGCTATTGGTGGGGGTGGTCATTTTGCACTCTATTTCAATAGTGATCTAGTTTGCCTCTTCATGTTCCTTAATGAACCTTTTTTTTTTGTCCTAATCTAATTTGTTGTATTTTCTAAACTTCTTCAATTGTTTTATCTTAATGCAAGATTGAGTGGATCAAGTTCAGTTTCAGAAACCTTTGGGAATCCATGTCTTGCAAACTCGGAAGACTTTGATGTGAAAGAAGTAGAGGTGAGCAAACTTATCTTTTCTTGTTGTTCTGGACTTCAAAAATAATAGTTTTCACGGTATCTTGCCTCAAGAATTAGCTTGCCTGCGTCGGTTGAAGTTTATAAGCTTGGGAAACAACAAGTTCATTGGAGTCATTCCATCATGGTTTGGCTCCTTATTCAAACTTCAAGTATTCAATTTGTTTGGTAATCAATTTTCAGGTTCCATACCAGCTACAATCTTCAACTTATCTGCTCTGCAAATAATTAATCTGAGTTATAACCAACTCTCAGGTATGAACTAAAACTATCTGTCACCAAATTATTTGGAGCCTTAATCTATTAACACCTTAATTAGCTAGCATGTTAAGGTATAATATACGCTTATTTTTTTAAGTAATAATTATTGCACAGCAAGAGCAATTGGAGACCTAACAATGTTATAGGAGACATACCTTTATGGTAACAATTTCATAGGTAGGTCACAAATCGGTTTTGTAGGATTAGCTAAAGAGAAAATAACTGTGCATATGCCCAATACTTGAAACTTCAATAAAACATCTTGTATGGAGATGATCAACTATAATATAGGGGTTGTGCCCGTTTGCCCAAAAACTCATGGTATTTTGCCCAATCAATCCAACATCCTTGTATTTTGCCCATTTACACAACTTTTAGGTGAAAAGACTCATAAGGGTAGTCCTTTCTAAGGTAGTGCCTAGTGTATCCTATGCTGACTTTTGGGTCCAAAAACTCATTTTTTCTTAGAAAACCTTGTTGCAACTTCTGAGAAAAACAAAACTAGCCTTCAACATGCCCAAGTTTTTCACCTAACGGTTACTTTAACTGGCGGAATCACTGCTGTTTGTTTCTATCCTAAGCTGTGGCAATTTTTTCTAAAAATCAGGAATTCTGAACTTAGAGAAAGTATAAGATACTGGCTGAACACGATTAAGATAAACGAAACATCACAGAACTTAACTTGCTAATAATAAAAATTTGATGAAGTGGGTGAACACACTGAAATTATTCATATAAACATAATTACAAGCTAGGAATTCAGAGCCTCATTCTCAGGTAAACAGCTAAAAGCTGTTTAGCTATCCATAAGAATGATTACAGTACTTACTTGAAATGAAAGCACACTTCTTCACACAGACAGGAAAGAAAATCACTTTGCTACTTCTTAAAACTAATATGAACTGATGCTCTCCTCTCTCCGAATGCCTTCTAAGAGAAGCTAAAGCTCCTTATATAGGGAGCGGAACTCAAATTACAATTCAAAACTACCAAATGTTCAGCACGACTCCGTGATTTCCTGCTTTCCTTAGTGCTCCTGCTGGTGGAGGTCGGCCGGGGAAAAGCAGATTCCTTTAGGTGAAATGTTTTTCACTTGCTTTTTGAAAAGCAAAAGTTGCTTTTGGAAAAGGTCCAAAAGAACTTTCGGTGTTTTCTGCACCTGCTGCTTCACATGTTCTCGTCGGTTTCTGAATTGTGACCAAGGACAAACGAGTCGTTATCTTCCTGGGCCATTCGAACAGTTGTTGCATTGTCTTCGACATCTGTATCAACATACATCTTGTAGTGGTTGTCTGTTTCAAGCTTCTCCACCCATCGTAAGCATGCCAGTGTCGAGTCTATTTCCTTTCTGGTAAGAGATAGGAATAGGTCACTGCTGACTACGTCAGAATGATCGTAAGCAGTGATAATAATTTTTTCTCCTGCTGCCAGGAAGGTATTATGGACGTCTTCAGAGATGATCTTCTTGATATATTCTAGAGTCATGGCCTTCATCCATGGAATGCTTGAGTTTGGCTGGCCATTGTACCCTACACAGGCTGGTTGAAGATATTTCCTTTGAATGATTCTCACGTAATGATATGGAGGAATATATTCAACTTCACCGTTTGCCTTCTGGATCCATTCTGGAGGAGTGGATCTGAACTTCAGTCGAAGCATACAATCATTCTTTCTGATATTTTTGACTGTGTTGACAATGATAGGCGGCAAACCTTTTAGATCATCATTTGTTTTAGTCCATAGATTATGGACAAAACCATTTTCAACAAGCCAGAGCTTGTGTTCTTGAGGATGTTCACTCTGAACATTAACCAGGTATCTTCCAACATAAGGACCTGAAACAATAAAGAGAGTTGGAGGAACCAGGTCTTCTGGATTATGTCTTCCTATCAGACTATGGAATTCATGCCAGTCTGATTCATTCAGTGCCATGATTGGAACTCTAGCACTTTCTGGACTTTCAAGGAAGAGAATTTTTTCTTTTCTTACAGCACTCTGCTGCATATGACTTTCTTCAAATTGTGGTCTACCATTTCCGTAGAGTTCTTCAGCTAAGGCAAAGAGAGCTGGGAACATCAGACCACTGCTTCTTTCTTGAAAGGCAAATAAAAGATTATCCAGGATTGCCTTCTGGTGATAAGCTAGTCTCCTGCCAGTTCTGAACACGGGAGTATCAAAAGTTCTTAATTCATAATTAAAAACATTTATAACTCCACTTGGAGTTGGTCTGCTTTTTGGCAAAGCAGCAGCCATCAACGGTCTTGATGAGCCTTTACCGTCTGTCGTTTGAGACGGGCTAGTCAATCATTTACCCTGGGATTGATCAGTTGAGGCTAGTCCTTTAGGACTTAGCAGAAACCTTTTAAGAATCTTTTCTTTGGTTTCCATAGGATCTTCTTGAGGTTCATGTTCTTTCCCAGTTCTTCTGTTTTTGGGATTACGACCTTCATCGTCTTCTCTTTGACTGAACATTGCCAATTCTCTAGTCAAGGCGTCTGGAAGATAATTCTTGTTTCCTGCAATTAATTCAACATTATAATCATACTGGTTAAGAAATAATTGCCAGTTTGCTAATCTTCCTCTATCAGCAGCTTTATCAAGTTTGAAATTTTTGAAATTCTTTACTCTGGCACAATCGGTGCGGACAGTAAAGGATTTTCCAAGATAAGCTGGAGAATTTAAAATCGTTTTCTTGACAGCCAAGATTTCCTTTTCCCCTGTGGGATAATTTAGTTCTGCAGGGCTGAACTTGCCACTACAAAATTTGCAGATTTTTTCAATGTTAGTTCCAGGCGTTTTCGCTAGAACAACACCGGACCAGTAATTATCACTCGCATCTGTCTGGAGGATAATTTCATCATTCTCTTCTGGTTGTTGCAAAGATTTTTTATCTGCTTCACGATCTTCTCATCATCTTCTGTGAAGTTCCATTTTCTTTTGGAACTTGTCTTAGGAGATAACATTGCTGTTAACCCTGAGATTTTAGGGATGAAATCTCTCCCATAATTTATGACACCAAGGAATCTCTCTAGACTCTTAGCATCAGGAATTTTGTCTGGGAACTTCCAGATCTTTTCAAGGATGTGAGGTTGGAGTTTTATGACTCCCTTCTTGATGTTTATCCCTAGGAAATCAACTTCATCAAGGATAAAGAAGATTTTCTTCTCGCCTAGGATAATTCCATGCTGAACTATCAGCTTTGCTACCTCATGGAGGTGTTTCATGTGTTCTTCTCTGCTTTTGGAGAAGACCAGGATGTCATCTATGTAGACAACGCAGAACTCCGCTACATGCTTGAAGATGTTGTCCATCTTTCTTTGAAAGATTGAGGGAGCTTGCTTTAGACCAAAAGGCATTACCAGCCATTCGTAATGACCTTGTGGTGTTCCAAATTCAGTGAGAGGTACACTCTCAGGATGCATCTTGACCTGCCAGAAACCCGACTTTGCATCGAATTTCGAAAAGACTTTGGCTCCTCTGAGCTGGTTGATCAGTACTCTTACTTGAGCGATCTGATATCCGTCTTTGACAGTCTTTTTATTGACATCTCTGTAGTCAATAACCATTCTAGCTTTTCCTCGTAGTTTCTCTGCATGATTTCTTACGTAGAATGCTGGAGCATGATGAGGGCTAGTTGAAGGTTGAATTAATCTCTTTTTCAGGAGATCTTCGATATCACTTCTGAATTCTTTCTGATTTTCCTCTTTGTATTGAGGAATGGCTTTGACATGACAGATGGCATTCATGTCATGTAATCTTAATTCACAGACCACTGGGTCTTTTTCCCAAAACTTCTGAGGATTTGTATCCACATTCTGCTCTAGTAGTTTCTTGATTTTTTCAAGAGTGGGAATTTGCTGAGACTCAAGCCTGTTCTGAAAGTGCTTGAGGTTGTGCTCATGGATGAATCTATCTTCTTCATCTTCACTAGTTTCTTCTTCTTCTTCTGAAGATTCTTCAACAAGCAATTCTTCTTGTTGTTTGATTTGGAGTATGGGTTCAAATTTGGGTTTGTAGGGGGTAAGATCACCACTATTCTGTTGCGATCTCTAATAATGAGTAGTAAAACCGGGACCTACCACACTGAATGCATGTGTGAGTCGGTCTGCCCAAAACACCCGTTCTCCTTTTCTGAAGCCTATCGCTTCCTCATCCTGAATGAATCGTTGTTGGCCTTCAGAGCCAAACATTCTGGATGGTAAATGTTCCTCCACCAATAGTGATATGAACATTTTTTGCTACCTTTTTCATGGTGAGATGGCTTCCATCAAATGTAACACCAGTAGCAGATTTTTTCTTATCTTCTTTCCAGAGTTCATCTGGAATTGCAAATCTCTTTGCAACAGTAAATCCCGATCCATTATCTACAAATGCATGTAGATGATATTTTCTGTGATCAGGGAATTTTAGTCCAATCTCTATGTAGTTGCTGTATCTACTTGTAGAGATGACTTTCGATTGATGGAGCTCATTTTCTTGAGCTTGTTCCTTTGGCATGAATGGTTTACATTCTTCTGGAACATTATCCTCATCAGAACTGGAAGGTTTTGTATCATCCCAGTCTGTAGGAATTATCTCTTTGCTGTCTGGATTACTGAACCATGACGGAGGGTCATATCTGACTTTATAATCAAACTTGCCCGAAGGTTGGCCAAGTAGATCCCATGTTTCAGTATTCTCCTGTCTTTCTAAGAGATGAACAGTTTCTGGTGGTTTCACCAGTTCAACGACATTTTCTGGCTTTTCAACCAGTTCAATATCTTCATCGATGTTTTCTTCACCGATGACTTCTTCCTTTATTTCTGAGGAAGAGGGTTTCATGGTTTCTTGGAATAGAGTTTCTACTTCCTTCGCCTTTTTCTCAGCGAAATACTCTTCATATTCCTGCTCAACCAACTGGCTGACAAGACCATTCTTGGTTTTTCTTCTTGCTTCAGCTATGAAGCATTCTTTGTGATAGGTCTTCTTAGACTCTTCACAAAACATTGGGAGACCATTCTTTTCGAGACACAAGCAGTAGTCACAAACGAATGTACCAGGGTTCACCTAATAAGAAGACATGAAGGATTCTGTCTTGCTTTCTTCCCAGTTTTTGATTCTCAAAACATTCATTTGTCTGGATTCGAAGTGCTCTACTTCAGAATCTATCTCAGACTCCTCTGATGAAGTTTCTTCTTCTTCAGACCAGGCAGAGTAGACTGACCTGTCATCATCTTCATCATCAGAATAGGCTATTTCGTAGCCTTTTATATTTGCTACTTCTACTATTTGCTCATATTCTTCAAAGAGAGCTTTAGTAGATCTTTTACCCTTTTCTGGGCATTCATTGGCATAGTGTCCTTCAGCTTTACATAACCAACATCTGCAAGCTTTCTTGCTTGGTTGTTTATGCTGATGAGTATTCTTCTTTTTCTTGAAGAATTTCTTTTTAGGATCTTCATCCTTCTTGTAATTGGAGCTTCTCTTGAATTTCCAATTCTTCCTCCGATTACTCCTTTTGAATTTTTTAGAGTAATATTTTTCTTTTCTTTTTCTGTGAAACTTGGATTCATGACATCCCCAGTTTGTGGGCATATCTAGTATTCCGTAACAGAAATTTTCCACTCCTTTGAGTTGCTTCTTGGCCATCTTAGCTCTAAGATTGGCTTTGCATTGCTCCTTCAGTAATTGCCTGATTCTATCAGCAATTCCTCCAACTGAAAATCTTTCAATTGGTTTTTCAGCTATGCTTTCTCCCACAGCTGTTCTCCATGGTTCAGGGAGTTTTCTGTGCAACAGATTAACTAGATCAGTATTTTCTAGTTCACCAATTGTACAGTAATATTCCTGAAACTCATTCAGGTATTCTTCGAAATATCTCATGTCACAAATTTTGAGAGCATAGATATTCGACTTTGCCGTTTCTTTGGCTTTCTCACTTAGATTTGAGAGATCTCCACAGAACTGATCGTACAGGGGTACTGCAAAATCATACGGAGATTTTGAATTTTTGATTTCTTCAAGCCAGTCTCTTCCTCTGGCAGTTTCTTTGAAGGATAGGTAGTACTTTTTTGCCACTCTAGTGAGAGTAGTTTCATAGTACACCTGCAAATCTGGTGCTTCAAATTTGCCAAGGCTAAGTGCAGAAGCCATCATCAGGCTGTCTACCCATTGGTCAATGGTTTTTCTTTTGTCTAGACTCTTGTCTAGATTTAACCAGATGCCATAGTTCGTGATAGGAACTCTTGGCAGATTGTCCTCTGGGACAAATCTTTGGGAATTTCTTTCTCCTTTTTTACCCGTGGGGGCTTTCTGAACTGGGAGTTTTAGTTTCCCTTTTTCTCTGCTAATGAAAGTTCTGGAGCTTTCTCCTTCTTCCATTTCAATATCTTGATAAGGAAAGACTTTTCTTGTCTTTCTGAATTTAAATTCTTTCATGTCTTCGATTAGTTTTTCTAATCGTTCAGGACTTTCACAATTCTCAGCTTCTTTATAAAGATCATAGAGCTTCTCAGCTCTGAGCATATGGACTAGTCTGTTTAGATCAGCTTCCAGATCTTCTTCTGATATTGGCTCTTCAATAGTGGGTTTTGTACCACTGACACTAGCTTCTCTAGTGCTGTAGCTTCTTCTCAGAAGACTGCTGTTTATCCTGAGGTTCTCAGGACAGACATCACTTTTCCTGTGATTGTCGAAGTTGAGGCTGATTTCTCCAGTTCTTCTACTCTCGTAGATTTTTGCTTTTGCTCTTTCCGGTTGCTTTTTTGGACCAGATAATTTCCATTCAAGTGGAAATGTTACTTCATTCCAAGTAACTTTATGGATCTGCTGTGAATGGTTTTTCTGATTGGTGAGGAATCCAGTAGTAAGACCTGGGATATTTGTAATCCTTGTCTTAGGAGCTACTGTAGTACTCATCAATTTATAGTATATTCTGTATACTATTGCAAGTTCCTGCATATCTTCTTTCATGGATATGCCATCTGTCTTGACTCTCAGTCTGAGACAGTGAGCTGCATCTTTCAAGCTGGTGGTGAAGTTGGGGAAGTAGTTGAAATAAGCTACTTGATCGCATAAGGATGCTTCGAGTGTTTCCAACAGACTAGCTTGGAAGTCTGTTAACCTGTTGTCCTGTAGAACACATAGGACTGAACAGTTTATACCTTCACGAGCAAGCAGATTTATGCCTACTTGGACTGCTCCAATATGCATAAATTGATATTTTTTTGCTTGTGCTCTGGCAACTTCTGCTGGAGTGATCAGTAGTAGATCAGTCTCTCCACCTGCTGTTGCTGGGGTTGTAATCTCCAGTAGTTTGAAATAATGGCTATCCATTAAATCAAATTTTCCTCTTTTGTAGATCTGTTTAAAATCTAACTTTGGGATTGAGGAATTTTTTACTTCTTGTTCAATCTCATTGAACTCAAATTCTTCAGCATTTAGGAGTTGTACTCCTTTCTTTTTTCCAAAGATGCTTAACATCTTCATTTCTCTTTTTTCCGGGTTTTCATACCGGATACTAGTCTGACTAGTAGATGGTTCCAGAAAAATCATGTTTGGAACACGATTTGTGTCTGGTTTTTCTAATGGTTTGAATCCATTAGTCTTCTTTTTTACTGTAGGCATTTTCTTGTCCTTCAGTATTTTTGTCATAGAATCCAGCGTTTTTTGCTGTTCATTGATTTTTCTACTGACGACTGTCAGCTTTTCTTCTTCCATTTTTGGAAGTTCCTTGATATAATCCAGTTTGTTTTCTAATCTTTCCAATTGGTGGATTATAGCAGGTAATGTTTCTAGATGTGTTTGACATCTAGATACTTCTAGTAACAGCTTCTGATATTTCTCATCAGAAGTTTTTAGTAGAGAATTTATCTTCTCTAATAATAATTCTGACATTGTCCCCATTAAGGAGGGGTTCTCCTTGAGCTATTTTTACAAGCTCTGATACCAGCGATTGCGGATCTAACCAATGCTCAAATAATCAAGTGGTTTTTGTTCTATTTCTAGAACATATAAAAGATTATCAATATCTTCTTCTAATTTATAGATCCTAGTTTGGAGTCTATAAATGATATCCCAATAGTTGGGAGTTTCTTTGTTAAGACTATCTCTATAGTCTTTCAGCCTTTTCAATTTTTCTCTTTCTTTTTTCAATTCTTTGCTAATATTCTTACAGATTGCAACTAATTCAAGTCTATCAACGATCGATATTATGAATAGTAAAATTTACTGTTTACCGTTGAATGGAGGATACAATTCTGCTGCAATTTATATTTAGACAAATAAATTCAAGATGGGCCCACCACGTTTCATCAAAGGAAAAAAAAGGAAACAAAAGAATAGTAAAAGCTAGAGAAAGGGGTATTAATGGGATAAACATTAAGTGAAAGGAATAGTTTGGAGAAAAAGAGAAAACTTTTGTGTGAGTGGGGTTGAAAATAAGTTGGTGGAGTGTATGGGGTTGTATTTGGTATTCTATGGGTAAGTGGTCATTATCCCATTACTTACTATAATATATAATTGTTAGTTCTTAAGAAATACTAAATGAGATTAGCGCTTTAGATCACCTGGAGAAGTTGTCAGTGAACTTCAACGGCTTAAAAGGAGTATTCTTATAGCTGTCTTCAACATTTCTCCTTTGATTATTTTGAATCTATATGAAAACAGCTTGACTGGAAGTCTTCTGGACAATATATGTCAACATCTTCAGAACATTCAAAAGTTGGATTTTTCTTACAACTAGCTTGACGGTCCACTTCCATCTAAATGGTCGCAATGTAAACCACTCTTTTTGATTATATAGCATACCCATTAATATTCATCACTTAACCCAGATAAAAACGATTGATATTAGTTCGAACTATTTGACAGGTATTCGTAAAGTCAGCTGCATATTTTTAATAATCATCTTATTTTGTTCTTATATATCATGATTAGTTCCCAAGTAACCAATGTGTGGTAATGACACCATAGCTTGTTAAGGTAAGGAGATCGATATCTAATAAATAGTTATTAACAAGTAGAATATCCAGAGAAATCGGGAACCTAACATTTGTGTACTGTAGTAATCATCCTACATTTGACAAAATTTATAAAACAACGTTGCTAATTTCCTAATTGAATTTTATAACTATTTATTTTCTCTTCTCCCCCTATTTTTTTTTCCTCTCAATTTTATCTCTCTCCTCACTTTCCATGTTTAAAAAAAGAAAAGTAAGAAATAAAAAATAAAAATTTTCTCACGTGATTTTTCTAGTATATGGAATAATTCTAGGGTGTTGATATAACTGTTGCAAGTCCTATACCATATGAGATTGGTTATCTTCCAAATTTAGAGATATTGTCGCTCGGTCAAAATAATCTAAATGGCCATATCCCATCCTCAATCTTCAATATCTCCACAATAAAAGTATTATATCTCAGCTTCAATAAGCTTTCAAGCAGCCTCCCATCAGACATAGGTCTTGCGCTTCCAAAACTAGAAAAGTTTTATGCAGCAGAGAATCGCTTCAGTGGAGTAATCCCCAAATCCATCTCCAATGCTTCTGAGCTTCGGAGACTAGAACTGGGAGGTAACTCTTTTTCTGGATTTATTCCAAGCACTCTGTGCCTCTTGACAAACCTTGAATGGCTCGCATTGTTTGAGAAAAATTTGACCATTGATACCTCTTCTCCAGAAGTTAATATTTTTTCTTGTCTGCCAAATCTTAGAAATTTGAGGTTTTTATCCTTCGAAAGCAATCCATTAAATACGAAGCTTTCTATTCCCTTCAGTAATTTCTCTGCATCACTTCAATATCTTTATTTAGGAAATTGCAGCTTGAGAGGTAACATCCCTAGTGATATTGGGAATTTGAGTAGCTTGATAGATTTATGCCTGGGAGACAATCAATTGAGCGGGCCAATTCCAAGATCAATGGGAAGACTGCATAATCTTCAAGGTTTGTGTATGATTGATAACACATTGCAAGGATACATTCCAGATGAGCTTTGTCAACTAGAAAACTTATTTGGTTTGTACTTGGGTGGGAATCAACTCTCTGGTTCTATACCTTCCTGCTTGGGTAATCTAACAACATCTCTAAGGTATCTATTCTTACCGTCCAATTTGTTGAATTCCACCATACCATCTACCTTGTGGGGACTTACAGATATCTTGGAACTAGACTTGTCATCCAATTCTCTAATTGGACCTCTATTAGGTGCTGTTGGTAATTTGAAAGCTGCTGCATACATAAATGTATCATACAACCAATTATCTGGTAGTATACCAAGCAGCGTTGGGAGTTTATTGAAATTAATCAATCTCTCGTTGGCACATAATAATCTAGAAGGCCCTATTCCTAGTTCCTTTGCTACCTGCTTAAGCTTAGAACTGTTGGATTTATCTCAAAACAGTCTCTCTGGTGTGATTCCAAAGTCTCTTGAAGCACTCTCATATCTCAAGTACTTAAATTTGTCTTTCAACAGACTCCAAGGAGAAATTCCAACCAGTGGTCCTTTCAAAAACTTCTCTGCTGAATCATTTGTTTCAAACCATGGACTCTGTGGTGGATCCCAATTTCAAGTTCCACCATGCAAAAGAAAAACTAGCATATCTATCTTGAAGTATGTTATTCCGGGGATCTTGTCAGCAATGCTTCTAGCGGCCTCCATATTTTGGATGTTGATGTTACGTAGAAAAAAGAATGCAACAGCTGCAGCACATATTATCTTGATGCCTCAAGTTTTATGCAGAAGGGTTTCATACCAAGAGCTCCTATGTGCGACAGATGGATTCAATGAAAGCAACTTACTTGGTATTGGGGCTTTTGGCTCAGTATATAAAGGAACATTTCCAGATGAGATAGATGTTGCAATAAAGGTTTTCGATTTGGATTTAGAAGGGGCATTTGCAAGTTTTGGGGTTGAATATGAAATGCTAAGTAATGTTCGTCACAGAAATCTTGTCAAAGTCATCAGTTGTTGTAGTCAAATTGATTTCAAAGGTCTTGTATTGAATTACATGCCTAATGGGAGCCTTGAGAAGTGGTTGTATTCTCAAAATTCTTTGGACTTAGTTCAGACGTTGGATATAATGATAGATGTTGCATCGGCATTGGAGTACCTTCACCATGATTATGAAGTACCTATTGTCCATTGCGATTTGAAGCCGAGCAACATCTTACTAGATGATGATATGGTTGCACATGTTGCTGATTTTGGTATTGCAAAACTCTTGGGTGGAGGAGATTCTATGACTCAAACCATGACCCTGGCCACAATTGGGTATATTTCTCCAGGTGTTGTGCTCTTTTAGTAATCTTTCAATTCTCTATATTGTCCTTAGTTATGAAAGTTTTTGTAATTTTTTTTTTCTGTTTTTAAATCAATCTTATATACGCAGAGTATGGAATGGAAGGAATAGTGACCAGAAGAGGGGATGTGTATAGCTTCGGTATTGTAGTGATGGAAACATTTACAAGAAGGAAACCATTTGATGAGATCTTCATTGGGGAAATGAGATTAAGTCAATGGGTTGCAAATCACCTAGTTGCAAATGCAATAGTTGATGTTGTGGATGCTACTTTACTTGGAACCGAGGAGGATCATGAGTTCGTGAGCAAGAGGGAGTGCTTATCATCTAGTATGAGATTAGCTGTTGCTTGTTCAGAAGAATCACCAGAAGAGAGGATAAACATGCAAGAGGCTGTAGCCATGCTTAAAACAATCAAGATCAAGTTTTCAAAGCAAACTACAGCAGGTTTGGTGTTGAACTGTCGTCCTGTTTGGTAACCCTTTAATGTGTCGATATATCTTGTCTTGCCATTTGATTATGTACCAAATTATGTAATTGTATGATAGTATGGTTCTGACTCATGTTTGGCTGGTAAGTTACTCTGCATTCAAAATTAACTTCCATCTAGCTCCTTGCAGTTTTGTAGTTTCTGTGTTTTTCTGCTTTGAGGCTAGCTGCTTAAATAAACTAAAGCACCACCATTTCTCAATTTTTTCTATCTTTAAGTTCTCAAAGTACTCATCATGGTACAGTATAAAACTATCTTGAATCCTTTGAAGTTTCAGAAGATTTTGGATGCACTAATTTTGATTATTTTTTCTCCATGCACTTAAGTTGAATGAGATGAAAACGTATATATGTACGAAACTAAGTTCACTTCAAGGGCCGATGCACATCCTTCTCTCATCTGTTCAAATTATGTCTATAAGAAATTGTTCAGAATTGGAGTCATTTCTGCAAGCGGGATTGCCTTAAATTTAAAATTGCTTGGTATTCTATATTGCAGAAGACTGATTGCAAATCGAATGAAGTGTGTTCTAGAAAGCCTCACATCTCAGAGATGCTTGATAATCGGCTTCAGTGTGTGAAGAAGTAGTCTCATTTAGTTGTCTGACACCTGTTGTCTCTTAAAAACCTGACACTGATTCGTTGCTCTAAGCTCCAGTACTTGCCAGTTGCAAAACTTGTGAATATCCTTTGCTAGACCAATGGTACGTACCAGAAAGAGCTTCTAATGTTGCTTCTTTTACTGTCTGTGCTTCTAAATTTAATTCTAGTACTAAATTTAAAAGTGCTTACATGCCTGTACCTTTGAATTGTTTCTAGGTGCTTGCTGCAATTGAGTCCTAGCTAGCTAGCTTAGCTTCTACATTCTTTGTCCTTGTTTTATAAGATAATCCCACTTCTGAAATTCGAATCACTTTTCTATTGCTGTTGGACTAGGTTGGTCCGTTTTCTTTTCCTTTTGTGTACTTTTGATG
Organism: Rosa lucieae; assembly: GCA_024704745.1. Lineage (NCBI taxonomy): Eukaryota > Viridiplantae > Streptophyta > Magnoliopsida > Rosales > Rosaceae > Rosa > Rosa lucieae. Next base: position 25,093,516 of record CM045493.1, on the reverse strand, counting down.
GTCCTGACTGAATCTGTAGTGGAATTAGCTATTTTCTCTCTTTACCAGTATTTCCCACTTCCCTGTTTCGTCATAAGGTAACTTTTGCTTTGTTATTCAATTTCTTTGAGTCCACATACTTAATATTTAGTCATTCAAATTTTGATAGGTTTTTCCCGTGTTGATTTTAAGGTTTTTCATTAGTACCGTAGTTATTTCTCAATTGCTATCCAAGTTTGAGTCTCTCAATAGTTGGTCATATATAACAGCCTAGGCCTGGGCATGGTCCCAGCCCGACATGCATTTATCAAGGCCCGGGACCAAGCCCAAAATATTCGGGTCGGGCCCAAATTTCATTTTCCAACTTCGGGGACCGGAAAGGCCCGGACCAAAAAGAATGGGCCGGTCCTGCGGGTTATTTCGGTCCCAAACGTTCAATTATGCTTCTATGCTGATATTCATTTTCTGAAGGATTTCTTTCTGATTCTGACATTCTGCTTAGAGCAGTGCTTAACCCATCATACAATGCAACAAAGGAAGCTTCAAACTGAAGAAAATAACATCCAAACCAAATGAAATGAAGAAAAAGCAAGGAAATGAAATAGCTAATTGCATTAAAATTGAAGGAGTCAGTATCCTTGGGGCGATTATTGGTACCAAATCAACATCATCTAGAGCTTTCTTGCCGACAAGATTTTTTGAAGGATTTCTTTCTGATTCTAACCTTCTGGGTTGAGGCAGTATCCCAATTCCCCAACTTCATCCTTAGTTCCCTACAATATCAGAAAAGGAAAAAAGTAAAAACCACTTCAATAAAAGCTTGCATCCAGTCCATAAGAATTCCAAATTCAATCCAACAATTACAATATTGACATCGGGCTTTGCTGGAATGGCTGACATCAACCTTCTTCCCATCCAAAACTTCTGTAATTGGACAATCAAACTTCTCAAAAATGTTGGAGCTTCGATTTCCATTTTGGGATCTGAGTCAACCTAGGGTTTAGAATGAAGGGGTTTAGAATTGGGAATTTAGGATGGGGCTTTAGAAGGCTGGGTTCTTCGTTCTCTTCAAATTGGAAAAGGCTCGGGGGGGGGGGGGGGGGGGTTGAGGGAATGAAAAAACGGGAAGGAATAAGGGAAATAGGAATAAATGAATAATGGATCGGGTTTTTCGGGCTTTAGAATATTTGGATTACAGGGCCCGGGACCGGCCCATAAATTTCTAAATGGTCCGGGCCTATCATTTTTGTGTATTTTTTATTTCAAAGCCCGGCCCGGACCTAGCGGTCCGGATCGGTCCGATCCGGGTTTCCGGGCTTTCGGGCTAAAATGCCTAGGCCTATAACAGCCGGTGAAACCTTCATATTGCAAATGGCTCTGAACAGCAGGCATTATCAACCTCAATATGCTACTCTGGTATTATCTCTGATTTTCCATTTCATCCAACCCTATTATGTAATCCATTTCTGAAATTGTTGTTTCACTTCTGGCATGTTAATCTGGCTTTTTTTCGTCTTCTTTGCAAAACTAGTTTATGTTTTGTCTATTATTGCTTCCTGATACCCTACATGTAAGACTTGACCAATATCCTCTTTCCTGTGTCTTTTGACTCTTTGCTGTGTCTTTGCTGATTGAGATTGAGATGGATGGGTAATTAATGAGTTTCAGGAGGCCAAAGAAGGCTAAAGCTGGAGAGGAGAAATAATACATTGATATGGGAAAGCTTCTGAAAATGAAGATAGAAGAGGTTTCAGCTAGGACCATGGAGGTATTGGTGGATGCGGTTCCTAGGTCCGCATGGCGTATGATGAGGTGAACATTGTGCCTAATCAGATTCAAGTTTTAATGTAAGGGTAGATATGGTGTATGATGCCTGTCTAAATATACCCTAGATTGCTTATTAATCTTTTATAGTTACAAGTTGATCATGGAAATTCTTATGTACAGTTCTCATAGCAAATTAGTTTTGCAGTACATAGATATGATCACTGAACACTGTAATTTTCTTAACATAATACAGGTTCTCTAGCTTGACGTCAAATGCATCTTTATGCTGAGAGTTGGAATGTTTTTGCAAGGTCTGATGGCTGAATTTGTTGGTTGTTAGAAATCAGAACAAGCTTCAGGTTTGTATAACATTAAATCCATAGGAGTTTCAATACGACCATAGTTTGAAAACACATTATCTCGATTGATTTGGCTTATCTTTCAATATAGTTAAACAGTAAATGAAGCTACTTCTTCATTTAGTAATTTGGTGTCCATATACATACGTAACTGTTAATGAGTATTTGACATGACCTTTGAAAACACATTGTTCAGATTTTTTCAACTTATTTTTCAAGAATCATCTATAGATATCTAGGTAAAAGAATTTAATAAATTCTGCTAGAGATCGAGGTGTTGCATTTTACTATAGTAAACTTATGCCAAACACTACAAGTAATGGATGTGAATGACATGCCATTGCCTCTATTTCACTTGCTTATTTTCTGGATGGAAATTGCTAGCATGCTGGTCTTTTTTTTAAGTATTGAAGAAAGTAGAAGAAAAATATATAATGAATGCACTCATCCTCCAATTCCCAATTTTTCACAAATACTGAACTGGATCCATGAAGTGCAATAATCAATTTATTAATTGCTCACCAGGAAACAAAGGACCATTGACACTGACATTCTGTCAAAACACTTATCCAAATATTTGTATTCAAAACCCAACTGACATCAGAAACTCTATTTTCAAATCATGCAATATGCGACTTCTCCAACTTTTTAAATCTTTAAAGTTACTTTAGATTTCTTAAAAGAAGAAGATAATAGATGCATAACTTTCCAAGCAAACTTAATTTCTTTATTTACTGGCACAGTGTTGGTAATACCATCACAAATCATAAAACTCTCTTCCATTGATTTTGCACATCTGCTTGAGAGAAGATAATTTTTAACAGTGTATTGCCAGTAAAATAAAGAAAGAAACATACTGACTTCTCATGTTACTATTGCAGATCTGAATGTTGGTGACCCATCTACTGTGGAGGTGGCTACGAGTTGACCATAGTACGAGTGGTAAGGTATGAAATTTCAATATGTTCTAATCCTATAACTGAAAAAGTGAAAATTTTAACAGACCCGTTTTCAATCTGCATCTCCTCTTTTAATTTGAATCTAATGTGATGCTTATTGGTCTAAAGTTTTGTCATCTAGGCAACAACCAAGGTAGAACTGAAAAATTGAGGGTTAGAGAAGCTGGTGAGTTGCAATGACCTGCGCCAAATGAGACAAAGCTCAGTAGGACTTGCATTCAAAAGACCCATCTGTCAGAAGTCAACAAGTAAGTACTATTGTATTTAAAACTCAATGTCATTTAAATGAGTTAAGGTGACGAATGAGTGACTTAATTTGATTTAATGTTGTAGGGGCCAGATAATGTGAAAGCTAATGGGATTATGAGAGTGCTGAAGCTGATCAACGGAACCTACTATATAAAGCTAATGAATTAAATCAACAAAATGTGCAATCTAAAACTGCAGTAGTTGAACACAAACAACAGGTAATTAGTTAGGGTTGCTTGATTTAAGGGGTTACTTGGTTTTGTTTTAATAGGAGGTCAATGAAGGGATTTAATGCTTATATGTATACTTTTCTTTTAGTATTGCTGGATTGAAAGTATGATTTCTTAGGGTTGCTTCGTTTGGCTCTTGATAAAGCTCCTTTCAGTTGTTTAATGCTTATATATGGATGACCTTTAAAATGGTTCGTTCATTATTTGATTAATTATTTGTTAGGTCTGCTTGGTTGTTTCTGAGATTAAGTATATAGTTTCAGCTGATGGATTTGGTCCCTTACTTGATTTTTCGTTGCAAGATGGAATATGAAATGCTAATACTACATATAGAATGACCTAAAAATATCCTCGGTTTCTCTTTCACATGGTTGACAAAATTGATTAGACTCCAGACTTTTCTATTTGATTCCCAATTAGAAATTGACTTTTTCTTGAGTTTTTTGCAGACATGAATTTTCTGTTACTATAGCTTATTGGATTTTGGTAATGAAAATAAAATCTTTGGGCAATTTCAATGGACATTGTATCTTTTCTGGATTCTTATATAAATATTAGCTCATGATTCAGGGAATGAAGTTATTTTTGAAAGAAGTTGAGGGAATACACAAACAAAAGAATTTCAAGAAGAGACTTTCTGGCTAATTATATTGTTTCATCTATCATACAGGGTGGAGTGGAGAAACTTGGCCAATGCTGCCTTGAAGATATCCGAGATTACAAGCATGGTGGAAAAAACCACTGAAGTTAGGAGAATGAAGGAGGAATTGCAACGATACACTTTAATTCAGTTTAGAAAAACCAAACCCCCGCAGCATCGCGCGGGAAGGATTTTCTAGTGAATAACTAAAGGTGACTAGCACTCGGAAAATTATTTTGAATAGTGAGCTGCAAGAGAAAGCAACATATATTCCTCAATTAATCATGTGCCAGTTCAGTTGGTACCACAAAAAGAGTTGTTGGGGTTACTTTTTTGATGTCTTTGACAAAAAAGAGGTGAAACATTTTCTACCTTCTAATTTTGCAGGCGAAGGTCTACAACACTCGCAAAGGATTAATTTATAGTTTAACCGACACCGAAAAAGGTGTAAAGCAATTGGATAAATAGTGATTAGCATCCTGATTGTTATTAGCATTGTAGTGTGGCTTGTTTTGGTGGAAATTGCAACCACAAAAGTACTAGTCTTCCTCCCTTCGGAGCTCGTATTGGAAATCGCAACCAATTGATGAGAATTTTGGAAAAGCTAAAATCACATGCTCTGTGCAGCCGCCAGAGAGTTAATCTCAATTGAACTAAATCTGATGCTGGATGATCAGTTCAATCATTGGTGTGCATTGCAAGCTAGCGTAGGATTCATGAGGTGTCGGTATGTTGTACTCCAATCATTGTACTGTTATATGCCGTTGTTGTGTTACCTCAGCAATGTAATCACGTAATGTAGCATATTCTTTATCATCATGTTTCACATATGAATTAAGCTTGTTTAGGAAGCACCAGAATGTCCAGCTAGTTTAAGCTCCTCATCTGATAATCTCAGTGACAGCTTTCAATGGAAAACTGAAATTGCAACTTTCTCGATAGTGGGAAGATTGCAATTTCTTCTGTAATGCAGAACAAAGGACAGTAGATACCAGAAACCATTGATGAGAGGGAATCATGATATAACAATGAAATAGTTGGCTCTGTGAATATTATGCATGAAATTCTTGAGTATGCTAAAACTTGTTGTTTTGTTCTGAGTACTGGGGAGTTGGACAAATTGGGAATTAAATGTTTACTAGTTTGTGATACATTTTTGGTCAAATACCATAATAGCTTTGTTTACTAGGATCTAATATATGGTTTGATTGTTGTTGAAAACCAGACTCTCAGACTCAACCTACATAGATATTGAAAAAGAAAATTAGAACTGAAGCAAGATCACAGGAAAACATATCTAATATCTCTCCCCATATATATACTTTCTCCAGGTTTTAGAATGTAACACATGTAGTCAACATTTATCACAAGTTCTCTTTCTTCTATCTTTCAGCATCAATGCACCATCTTCTTTGTCCTCATGTTTAACTAGTTTAAGCTCCTGGTGATCTAATGTTAAACCACTTAATTAATCCTATCTAAGTCATCTATGTCCAGATTTATAGTATTCCCTAATTACTTGTCTTAGCTTCCTCTTCATTATGTAATTGATTGTAATTGCTTAGACTAAGGATCTAAATAGCTATAGCTATCCTTGGTGTATATAAACCTCTTGCCTCTTTCGGCAAATCCTTTACCAACAAGGATTGGGAAACCCCAAAGAGTCGGAAACCCAACCGCCTTATCTAGTTTTCTATTCTCAAACCTTATAAATAGAGACACCCCCTCACGTAGGTTTCCATATCCCACTCCTCCTTCCTGTTTCTTGAGAATTCTGGTGCCAAAACAATTTCTCAAGATGATGCAAGTCTACGGAAACCAGAGAGGTCCTTATGGACTAATCAAGAATTCTATGGATTCTGTCAAGAATCAAGGTCCATGTAAGCCACGCTACATGCCTTTTCCGGCTAATCACAGGAACCAGGTGCCTCCGGTCGGTCATTTTCAGCCCCAATTTCTTCCACCTCGACCAAATTTCGACCCATCTCCACAAACCCTGGTGCCACCTTATTCATGTGGTGGGTACAATTTTCAAGGGCAGGGTGGTGTTAAATAACCATATACATGCTCACAACATATGCACACAATCATAAAAGGGTTTAAGGCTTACCTTCAGCAATCACTGGCATGGATTCCATCTTATGCAGCTGCAAACACGAACACTGAATATAGCCTTCTGTTACTTACCAACTTGCTTCTCAATGGACAGAACAATATGCAAAAGGTCGGTAGTAATCAGGGACCAATTCATCTGTATATATAGGTGACTTAAACCTCAAGAAGCTTCCCATTAAAGCTATCCATATCGGTTTAGGTTTCCTAGTTAGATTCTTAATGTAACACTTCATTGTAGTCTTTCTTGCAGACTAAGAATAGGATTACTTACCTTAATGAATAGATACACTGCTTCATTAAGTTACAAGTATTGATTTACAGTTTGTATCCATGTTAAACTAGGTTTGACGTTTAGCCAATCATCAATTACTTCATGATGATATGTGTTAAGTCCATATTTGATCTAACAATCTCCCCCTTGGACTCACACATATCATACTCGATGATTTGCACCAGAGAACATCAAAACCTACTTAACTTACTGAAGTGCGCGCCAGATGACAAACTCAAATCGAAAATCCATTCCAACATGGTCAGATCACAGTTACTTATGCAGAGCAAGAAACAGTATACATTTTAACAAAAATGCAGAGTTTCAAAACCACAAACATAAGCTCCTGCAATCCACATATGTCAAACCAGAAGTGATACAATATATGTTAATGTGTATCAACAAGTAAACATATATTAGGTCCTACTTTATGTTTCTAAAACCAGAAACTCAAGCAAATTTACTGAACACTGATGGCTTAAAATTATTGCTTGAACCTCAACATCATGCTATACATGATTTAAGCCATCTGATAGCAAGTATGATATTCAAAACAAGATGATAATTTCCAAAACAAAACAATAAAGCTGCAGCAAAATCATAACTGGAAATACCTCAAAATTTTATTGATAATCAAAACTGTCATTACAAATAAGTTGTGATAAACAAAAGTCAAAAATATCACAACTGAAAATACAAGAACTCAAGAACCTTAAAATTTTAAATTGCTCCAACTGGACTAACTCTCTACTGAACCTAAGCATCTAGATTAGCTAAAACTCCAATGCTTGTTGTATGCTTCTGGAATGCTGCTACTGACAAGGCCTTGGTGAAAGGATCTGCTAGCTGTGAATTTGTGTCAATACTCAAAACAGCTATTTCACCATGCTTTACTCTTTCTCTAACACTGTAATACTTTAGATCAATGTGTTTAGAATTATTTGACCTTTTACTGTTCTTGCTAAAGAAAACTGCAGCCTCATTGTCACAATAAATACAAGTGTTCCAGCCACAATGTGACTCAATACTTTGGTCTGCATGAGAAAATTCCTAATCCAAAGTCCTTCACACACAGTTTCATATACTGCAATAAATTCAGCTTGCATAGTAGAAGTTGAAACAAGTGTTTGTTTCATGGTTTTCCAAGCAATAGCACCTCCTGCAAGCATGAACACATATCCACAAGTCGATTTCTTGGAGTCCTGATAATTCCCTGCAAAATCCGAGTCTGAGAATCCAATGAGTTTCAGATCCTCCACTTGCCTATAAACTAGCATATAACCCTTGGTTCTCTGCAGGTACCTCAACACTTTCTTCCCAGCTACCCAATGTTCATGGCCTGGATTAGATTGGAATCTTGACAAAATCCCTACTGCAAAAGACAAGTCTGGCCTAGTGCAGACTTGTGCATACATGAGACTTCCTACAAGTCTGGCATAAGGCTTTGACTCCATATTTTCCTTTTCAACATCACTATTGGGACTTTGCTTCTTGGTTAACTTATCTCCTTTGGACATGGGAACTTCTCCAGCTGCACACTTCTCCATACCAAATCTCTTTAAAACTTTGGTAATATAATTTGTTGAGACAAACCAAGTAGTCTCTGTGCCCTATCTCTTTTAATCTCAATACCTAGTACATAGGATGCTTCTCCTAAGTCTTTCATGTCAAAATTCCTTGACAGAAAACTCTTGGTATCTTTAAGCAATTTAATGTTACTGCTAGCCAAAAGTATATCATCCACATAGAGTACCAGAAAAATAAAATTGTTCCCAACTGTCTTCAAATAAACACATTCATCAACAAGATTTTCTGTAAATCCAAAGTAGAAATCACAAATCAAATTTCTTGTACCACTGTCTAGAAGCTTGTTTAAGGCCATAAATTGATTTTCTTAACTTACACACTAAGTTTTCACTTCCAGCTTGTACAAACCCTTCTGGCTGCCTCATATAAATCACTTCATCTAGTTCACCATTCAAGAAAGCTGTTTTAACATCCATCTGGTGCAGCTCCATATCAAAATGAGCCACTAAAGCCATGATTATCCTAAACGAGTCTTTTGTAGAAACTGGAGAAAAAGTCTCAGTAAAGTCAATGCCTTCTTTCTGTGTAAAACCCTTGGCAACTAATCTTGCTTTATGTCTCTCTACATTGCCATTTGCACCTCTTTTGGTTTTGAAAACCCATTTACAACCTATAGGCTTCTGTTTGGGGTCAGGTTCAACTAATTCCCAAACTGCATTTTGGCTCATGGAATCAATTTCTGCTTCCATTGCTAGCTGCCACTGATGTGATTCACTACTCCCAATGGCCTGATTAAATGTAGTTGGATCATTGTCCTCTGCACAGTCCATTTCAATTTCTGCTTCTTGTAGATAAACAATGTAGTCACTCTCTTCCCCCCCATAAGTTGGTTTTCTTGCTCTCTGTGATCTTCTAGGTTGAGCCACTGGAGGATTTTGAGGTTCAGTTACTTGACCAGTTACGTGGTCAGTTAGTTGACCAGGTACAGTTACTTGGGCAGTTACATGGTCAGTAACATGGCTAGTGACTTGACCAGGTACAGTTACTTGGTCAGTGACATGGGCAGTGACTTGACCAGGTATAGTTACATGGTCAGTGACTCGGTCAGTGACATGGTCAGAGACTTGACCAGGTACAGTTACTTGGTCAGTGACTTGACCAGTTACTCGACCAGGTACAGTTACTTGGTCAGTGACATGGTCAGTTACGTGACCAGTGACATGATCAGTTACATCTTGTTCTAAAGGCAATGCTACACTTAAATTCTCATCTGACACAATTTCCTCAAAATCTGAGGTTAAATCCTCAAGGTTTGTATTGTGAACTTTTTCACTTAGAAACTTTACTTGATGTGTTTCAAAAATTCTAGGTGAATGATGAGCAGAATATAATTTATAGCCTTTAGATTTTTCTGGATAACCTATAAAATAGCAACTAACAGTTTTGGGGTCAAGTTTATTCAAGCTTGGATTATAAATCCTAGCTTCTGCATGACATCCCCAAACATGACAGTGATGAAGACTAGGTTTCCTGCCACACCAAAGCTCAAAAGCAGTATTTTCTATGGCTTTGCTAGGTGTCCTGTTGCAAATATAATTTGCAGTTTTTAAAGCCTCACCCCACAGAAATTTAGGCAAACCAGTTGTACACATCATGCATCTAACCATGTTCAAAAGAGTCCTATTCTTTCTCTCTGCAACACCATTCTGTTGTGGATTATAGGGTGTTGTGTATTGAGCTTTAATTCCATTGTCTTGCAAAAACAAGGCAAATGGACCCTTTTGTTGGCCGGATTCAGTGTACTTTCCATAGAACTCTCCCCCTCTATCTGACCTTACTGTTTTGATTTTCTTTTCTAGTTGATTTTCTACCTCAGACTTAAAGATTTGAAAGGCTTTCAATGCTTGTGCCTTTTCTGAAAGTAGATAAATATAACTGTATCTAGAAAAGTCATCAATGAATGTGATAAAATACACATTCCCACAGATAGTTTGATGCCTAAATGGTCCACATATATCAGTGTGTATGAGTTCTAATAAATTTTGGCTTCTATATGCAGTCTTCTTTCTAGTATTAGTTATTTTTCCCTTAAAGCATTCAACACAGTCTGTTAGATCAGAAAAATCAAGTTCATTTAGGATGTTGTTTTTCACCAAAATTTTCAGTCTCTCTTTTGAAACATGGCCGAGTCTTCTATGCCATAAAAATGCAGACTTTTCATTTAGTTTGGTTCTTTTAACACCTGTTAAAGTGCTAGTACTGTTTGTGTTATCTTCAACAAGTAAAATTTCTTGTTGAGCCATTGAACAACTTAACTGTAAATAATCATTCGAGATAACACCAGAACCAATTTGAACAGAATTTTTAGAAATAAGAATTCCATTACTATCAATAACAAGTCTACAACCAGATTTTACTAAAAGAGAAACTGAAACCAAATTCCTTCTCATGGAAGGTACATAAAAAACATTGTCCAAAACTAACAATTTTCCTAATCCTAAATCGAGCTTTAAGGTTCCAATAGCCTTGACTGCCACTCTCATGCCATTGCCTACACACAGGTTCACTTCATCACTTTTTGGGATTCTGCTCCTTATGAATCCCTGCAAAGAATTAGTAATATGAATAGGTGAGCCTGAATCTATCCACCAAGACTGTGGTTCAACATTTATAAGATTAATTTCTAAAGAAAAAACTGTATTAGAAAAAATCTTACCCTTTTTGGCTAACCAATTTTTATAGCCAGTGCAGTCCTTTTTCATGTGTCCTACTCTTTTGCAAAAGTAGCACTTGAACCTAAATGGCCTGTTTTCCTTGGCCACTGCAGCTGTTGAACTCTTAGTTATGGCTTTGATAGGCTTGAGCTTATTCTAGGGCTTTTTCCTTTTAGGCTTCTCAATGAGGTTAATGGTTGTAGCAGGTTCCTTTTCTTCCTTGATCCTAGCTTCCTCATCAACACAGATGGATATAAGTTCATCTAAAGTCCAGTTTCCCTTTTGTGAATTGTAACTGGTTCTTAGATGACTAAAACTGTTAGGTAAGGAATGTAGTGCATAATGCACTACCTGTTCATCCCTAACACCCATCAATAGCTCCCTGAGTCTGCCGTTTATATTGATCATCTTCATGATATGTTCTCTAACTCCCCCTGAACCCATGTACTTCAAATCATGAAACTCCTTGGTTAGTCTAGCTGCTTCTGCCTTTTCACTTTCTTTAAACTTAGCACCTATGAGTTCCAAAAAATCTGATGCTAGCTCAGACTCTTCTATACTTCCCCTGACAGTCTTGGACATAGAGGTACGAATGAGGTTCTTAGCCATTCTATTGGATCTATGCCACTTCTTGTAAAGGTCAGTTTCTTTCTTGGTGCTCTTTTCATTCAACTCTATAGGCTTATCCTCAGTAAAGCAATAGTCTATATTCTCATGCATTCCCATATAGTTCTCTACAGAATCTAGCCAATCTCTATAGTTGGTTCCAGTTAACATCAAGACACTGTTCAAGTTCATGTAGGAGTTACCTAAGGAGCAAAACAAAAATTCATGTGAGTTCTCAATTTGTAAAGAAAATGACTTTAAGTTTTCTGTGTTTTATTTAGCTTTAAGCAACCAAAATAATTACATACAGAAAACCTAAACAATCCATACTTGCATTCATATCAGTCCATAACCAAAAACAATGTTAAGCAACACTTTTGAGCAGAAGCATAACATTCTGGAGTTCTTTATCAATATACCATGTTCAATGAAAACAAGTTATCCAAAGAAATTTATCCACATCTTTAGACAGAAGAAAAATTTCTAAGTATCCGTATTTATTTTCATCAAGCATGCATATTGCTGTTTTGTATTCTAAAACCATACTTGACCACTTCTTTGGAAGATAAAACTGAAGCATAGTTTTAAAACACAAAACACAATTTCAGTTTTGTCACTCGATCAGATACTTGATTAGTTACCTGACCAGTTACATGGTCAGTTACCTGATCATTGTTTTCTGCCAACATCAATGAAGAATGCTTTGTGCATCATAATCACTTATGCCAACAGAAAACCACAAAACCCATGAGCTTTTAACTTTATATTCTACCCAGATTCATCCTTGTAAGAAAATTAAGCTCTCGTATCTGTCAATTTTAATAATGTGTAAACAAAATCTGGGAGATTTTTGTTCTTCATGCAATTTTACACAATCACAGATACAATACCATATCATCAATCAATTCAACATGCATATTCAAGCATAACCAAAATTGATTTGATTCCAAGAAACCACGGAACAATCAAGAAATTGTAAATTTCATCCGGTCACCATCTACTCTAACTTAACGCACGCCGGGAATGCAACTAGGGTTCTTGAGCACAATCAAAAACACAATTATCATGCTATGAATCGAAATCAATTTCACAGAAAAACCTGTTTTTGCTTTTTCCCCAATTTGCTGCTAAAAATCACAGCGGAAGCATGAATATGATATTTAACCAGATGCAGCAATCGACTTAAGTAACTTACCTTGATCAGTTACATGACCAGTTACATGGTCAGTTACCTGATCAGTTACATGATCCGTAAAGCAAAAACCCTTTTTTTTTTTTCTTTTTTTTTTTGTGTTTGTTTTGCAAAACCCTAAAACGATTTTGATATTGTGAGCCTATGCTCTGATACCAATTGTTAAATAACCATATACATGCTCACAACCTATGCACACAATCATAAAAGGGTTTAAGGCTTACCTTCAGCAATCACTGGCATGGATTCCATCTTATGCAGCTGCAAACACGAACACTGAATATAGCCTTCTGTTACTTACCAACTTGCTTCTCAATGGACAGAACAATATGCAAAACGTCGGTAGTAATCAGGGACCAATTCATCTGTATATATAGGTGACTTAAACCTCAAGAAGCTTCCCATTAAAGCTATCCATATCGGTTTAGGTTTCCTAGTTAGATTCTTAATGTAACACTTCATTGTAGTCTTTCTTACAGACTAAGAATAGGATTACTTACCTTAATGAATAGATACACTGCTTCATTAAGTTACAAGTATTGATTTACAGTTTGTATCCATGTTAAACTAGGTTTGACGTTTAGCCAATCATCAATTACTTCATGATGATATGTGTTAAGTCCATATTTGATCTAACAAGTGGTTCTACTTCAGCAAGTTATGTCCCTCATCGTCTAACACCGCAAGGCATATCTCCGGTTAACAGTGCTGGTCCAGTAGTCTCTGGTTTGCTTGGGTCTCTAATGGCACAAGGTGTGATATTGAAAAATCAAAGTAGAGGAGGACTGGAGGGTACTAGTTCACTAAATTTTGTACCTCTTGTACCACAGCGAGGTGTATTTCCTGTTCAAAATGCTGCTGATGTTCCAGTAGTAGTTCCTGGTTTAATTGATTCTCTCCTGGCACAAGGTGTGATTTCATTGAAGAGACAAAGCCCGACACTGAAAGAGGAGAAGGATGCTGTGGTAGGATGTGAGTTTTCCGGCATTGATCTAAATCTGCGTCGCGAATCTGTGGTAATCGGCTTGTATGAGGGTGGTCTGCCAAGGCAATGTAAAAGCTGTGGCCTCCGGTTCAAGTGTGAAGAACAGCACAGCAGCCATATGGATTGGCATGTCAAGAAGAACCGGATGTCCAAAACCCGCAAGCAGAAGCCCTCTTGTAACTTTTATGCAACTACAAGCATGTGGCTTGTTACTGATGTAGAGGCTGAGGCTGAGGCATTACCTTCTGGTGTAGTTTTGTGCGCTGCTGACACCAGTGGCGTGGCGGAAAAGAAAAGGAAGACTAGTGATGAAGAAATGGTTGTTCCTGCGGACGAGGATCAGAGTAAATGTGCCTTATGCACAGATGCTTTTGTTGAGTTTTATAGTCATGAGAAAGATGAGTGGATGTATAAAGGTGCTGTTTACTTGAATGCGCCTCAGGGGCCAGCGCCGGAGATGGATCGGTCACTGTTGGGTCCTATAGTCCATGCCAAATGCTGGTCAGAGGGAAGTAGGAAACGTCTGCGGAGAAGTTGACTTAGAATTTCAAGGCTCAATTGCAATGGGAACAAAGCTGCTCATGTCCTCTGCCAAATATTTTGTTTTGTTTTTGAATTCAGTTGTGTATCAGGGAAATGAGAATGTAAAATTTATTTGAAATAGCAAATGTAATTAAGTTCCTGGAGTTTCCAAAATATACTCTTCCAATTTGTACACCTTTTACTTCTTTTTCTCATTGTAATTGATATTCTCAATAAAATTGACGTCCATTTCTCAAAAAACTTTGTACTCTTCTTTTAGTCTCTGTCTCCATAATAACATGTACTCCGGTTCAGACAACAAAAAACTGAATCTGGATTCTGCTCAAGTTTTACAATGGAATTTTTATTATCACATAGGAAGAACGATAATCTAAAAACATAATAAAAAAAAAAAAATTGGAAAATCGAGACTGCATTCTATTGATGAATGATTGAAGAAACAACATAAAAGTAGAAACCTATCATGGTCAAAGAAAATTACCGATTGAAAATATAAGCATCGACTAGTCTGGTCTCACGTAAGAGACAATAGCAAGGCCTTCCTAGTTATATAAACTACTAACAGTCGTGACGGATTCCCTACAGGGCCTTCTGGTCTCATCTGCTATAGAATCAGAATAAATATCAATCTAACAGTATATCTCAACTGACATGGTTTCATTGATCCAAAAGAACATAGTCAACATAATTTCGACAGAAGAAAAGCATTTATAACATTCACTACCTTTTTCATCCCACTCAAACTACTGCAGCCACTTTCTCTGCAACCGCTTTTACAAGTTTCTGTGGAGAGTCACCCACAAGACTTCCAGTCTTTACATCTTTCGATTCCTCATACGCAGCTGCATGTATACCAAGTGCAGCACGACCAGATGAATCGGGGTTCTTGGACCATTCTGCATCCCACTCCACAGATTTTGCTGTGCTGCATGCCACACTTGGACCACCAGGAACTGTTGATCTCGCAGCATTCTGTCCATAAATAGCAAATTGAACATACTCAGGTAAACAAACAATGATGCAATTCAGTCAACTGACATTGTAAGAGATGGGAGGAAAGATGGTGGCTCACCTTTTGGAAAATATTTCTCAAACATAGTCCTATAGTAGTATCCTTCTTTTGTAGTTGGAGTGTTTTCAGGGTAGACAAAGCTTGCGTTCATCAGCATCAAATCTGTTACCTGTCCAGTTAGAGAAAAAAACTGGAGTATTATTATTCTATGCAGCTAAGGAAGAAGCAAGCATCTATAGTGTCTGCTTTTTGAGTTTTTTCAAAAGTGCACCTCTAACTTGAAATGGCGAACATGAAATATTTTCATAAAAGCTAACTTTGAGATGTTATGTTGCAAAACTCTTAATCTGGACCACACAGTTCAACTAAAATCGTGGTTGGTTGGGGCATGGCAACATTATATAAGACCTAGTTGGAAAGAGAAAATTTCTGTCCAAAATGAAAATGCAAGCAAAATATGCAGCATACTTGTTTGTTTGCATGATCTTTGAACCCGTCAATCCAGCTGTAACCGATACCATCACTAAACTGCTCCTTCTGCCTGTACAAGATGTGCTATAACCCAAAAAGAGAAACTGGAAAAGTTGAAAACATATTAAATCTTGCATGAATATATTGGCACAAGTATCCAAGAAGGTGAAAATCTTCCAAGAAAAAA
Source organism: Rosa lucieae (assembly GCA_024704745.1). Classification (NCBI taxonomy): domain Eukaryota; kingdom Viridiplantae; phylum Streptophyta; class Magnoliopsida; order Rosales; family Rosaceae; genus Rosa; species Rosa lucieae. The sequence continues at coordinate 25,077,710 of CM045493.1, read as the reverse complement.
TAAAAGAATATGCAAAACGATAACCCTGTATAACTAGATTAGCATAATGGTTGGGCAAAAGTAAAAAGTAGCAACCTTTGGTAAATATGGCTTCTGATCATCATCAAATGCTTTGCTTAAGACCCACTTCTCAATTCTTCCAAGATCAGGCGTGATCTGTAGTTACAAATGCAAGTATTCAGATGTATGAATATTATAATAACTTTCAATTGTTATTAAATTTGGCAAACAAGGCAATCCCAATAATGTCATTACAGCATTGAAGGTATAATCTAATAAGACTAAGCATACCATAGACCATCCTTTAGATTAGGCATATCAGGATATGTCTGACACCTACAACTCAGCATAAAATGGATTCATAAATGGCAGAATTCATAACACACATGAACATGTCATGAAGGACAAGAAAAATAACTTCCGTGAGGGAACGGGGAGAAAATAGTTGTATATCTATATCCTTTGATAATAGGAAAAATGTCCACATGTGCTAGATCATTTCATAGAATTGTAACAAGATATTCCTATCCCAACAGTTTATAATGAGCAACCACTATGCCAAATGTCAGTAGGCTTCAAATCACTACAATACATGAACTGTGTATAAAATTGGAGGAAAAAACAAAGTTTAATGATTGCTATACCATTTTCCATTCTGGATCAATGTCCATAGCAGTCTTGATAAATTCTTTGTCAAGAAACGGTACACGAGCCTCAACACCCCAAGCTGATGTCGATTTGTTGGCCCTCAGACAGTCATACAGATGAAGACCTTTAATCTGTTGAATAGTCACAAAATTTCAGTCAGAAAAAGAAGCCATAATAGCTATCAATGGTACTAAAATAAAATCCAGTAATACTGCAAGTACGTAAACATATGGCAAAAAAACAAGAGAAGAGAACAATCCAGAGATAGTTTATAGGGAATACCTTCTGGCATGTTTCTTGGTGAAACTCCTCCTTGTTTGGTGCCTTGTGGAAATAAAAGTAGCCACCAAAGATTTCATCCGAAGCTTCACCAGAAAGGACCATTTTTGCTCCCAGAGATTTAATTTTACGAGACATAAGAAACATTGGAGTGCTGGCTCTGATAGTGGTCACATCATATGTCTCAATATGGTAGATAACTTCTTCAAGTGCATCTATGCCTTCCTGAAATATGAAGCAAAGAAACAAATTATTTCTTGGGATTAATATATATCCAGGCCTTTGTCTGGGATTACTGATGTAGAAAAATATTGATGAAAAGCGAGAGAATGAGATAGATTGGAAGAGAGAGAGGGGGGGGGGGGGGGAGAGAGAGAGGACTTCAGGGAAGAAGTAGAATGAGTAGGAGCGAGAAAATCAGGATGAACGCAATTTGTATTTCCAATCACCAATTAATATGAATATTCTGAATCCTATTTCAAGCAAACCTTAAATATTCAATAAGGTAAAATTAAAACTGCAAAAGGATTACTTGAAGTCTTAAATTTAAGAAAATCTAATTTCCACCTTGAGCCTTAGTAAAAGTATTCTTCTTACATCCCTTATAAATTACCTGAACAGTAAAGTGAAACTCGTGATTATGAGTTCCAAGATAATCTGCAACTTCTCTTGCTGCTTTCAAATCTGGAGAACCCTGAATATTGAAAATGTAAAGCATTTAAGCAAAATACACACACACACACACACACACACACACATATATATATATATATATATATCAGAAAGACAATATCTTAGTTAAAAATTGACTACAAGAAAGTACATCTAAACCTTTCCCGGTGCAAAAGTTTGCATTGCAAAGGCTATTGAACCCTAACACCAAGAACCTTTCCCTTAACCATTAAACATACCAAGTTAATAACTTATTATTGCACTTTGATGCAATTAGGCCTAAACAACAAGAAACCCAGCCATGGTTGAATTTTTATACTCGTTTAAAGAGGATTTAGGTTGTCTACCAAGTTTATAAACAGACATTTCTTGTTTATAAAATGAAAAAATTGTGTAGGTAGCATTTTCTAGGCACTGTTGGGGAAAAAAAATAGAGAGGACGGGAAGACACCATTCTGGTTATATAAAAAGAAACTGCATTTGATCAAGCGTCAGATTTGGTCATCGAAAATCAGAAGTATAATTACCTCCAAGCCAACACAAAAGGTATGTAATTGTGACCCCCACTGACGTGCAGCTTCTGATTTAGCCAAATAGCGACAAGCCACAGAAGCAACGAGTAATGAGTCCAATCCTCCAGACAAAAGAACACCGAATGGTACATCTGTCATAAGTCTCTTTAACACAGCCTACAGTATTAGGAAAACGAAAAAAATGTAAGAATATTATGAAGCTAAATAGTCAAAGCAGAATGAGGCACGGAGGCCATTTAAATCTCTCTTAACAAACCACATATCTGATGATCATTCATAGCTTTGATCCAAAAAGCTAAATTGATATCTATATCTTTTGCATTAGACACCATTACTTGAAGCACTAGTTAAACTGTTACGCTAATATTATGATATAAGGCAGGCAGAAAGAAAGGATGTACATTATGCAAATTTTCAATAATTATACCAGACATAAAATATGAAGAGGGAAACGATAAAAGTAGGAATGTATCTTCCAATATAACCAATATAAGTACTAATATATATCAGAAGCAGTTTCTCAAGAGAAGTCAAAGTGACCTTTCTTTAATATAGCATATTCATTTCAATTTGAAGCCAACTTACCAACAACCTAGTTACTCTATGCATATTTAACAAATTGGGTTTAGTGAGACAATTAGCCTCCAAATGCAGATATAACATTACCCGTTCTATCGCACTATGAACTGAGCATAAACACATGTTTAAGTCTCAAAGATATGTATGGCTAACCATAAAGTGAGGCAATAAAGTATATCAAACCCCAATCTCACCCGAATAAAAAATAAATAAATAAAATAAAAAATAAAATAAAAAAAGAACAATCAATCTCAAGTCCTCCTCATCAAAGTTCCAATCAAGCAAGTTCGTCAAGTCACACCCAACTAGCACAGCTACACAGCAAGTAAATAACTCCCAATACTAATATTACCAGTGAAAAAACTGGCATCAACCAACCTCTCCTTTTTAAGATTTCATTTCAATGCCAGGATCCACACAAAGAACCAAATATAACAAGTTTTTGGTAAACAAAAGGAATGATCTATATAGTAATCTCAGTAAGTTCCTCAAGTCTCCTGTAACTAGCAGAGTTGCATACCAACTAAATAACTCCCAACACTAAAATTAGCACAGAGAAAACTGGCACCAACCAACCTCTCCTTTTTAAGATTCCTTTCAATGCCAGGATCCACACAAAGAACCAGATATGACAAGAAGGTTTTGGTAAACAAAATTGCAAGAATGGAGTTTGATCTCTTACGTGATGGTTGCAACTCATGAATAAAGATAACAAAACAAAAAAGAAAAGAAGTAGGATTATAGGTGGTGCACATCAATGCATACCTTCTCAAAAGCCTCGCGTAAAACAATGGGATCATAAGGAGTCGATGGTATCTTCTCCAAAAACCATTGTGGATTGTACCACCTTCTCAGCCCTCCTGCACGCATAAATTTGTAAATACATACAGGTAGTTTGAACAACATCTAAAGGCATAAAAAGTTATAAATTTCTAAATTCAGCTATGGTGAACTAAGAAGAAGCATCTTGAAAGTTATTAGTTAACGAAATGAATATACAAAAAGAAAGAAACTTCTGAACTTAGACTCGAGAGTTTTCTAATTTACACATACAGATACAAAGTCTTTCTGTGATATCAAATGAAGCTCATATATTTTCTTATAAAGTATGTCCAAACCCCCAAGTATAAAATGTATAATAAAGTTTGCTAAAATGGTTTTGTTTCTTCAATTGAAATAATAGAAGCATTTATTCCCCTGCTTCTATATCGCTGTCAAATGGGCAAAAACATCATAATAAGAAGTATGCTGATCTTAGAAGATTTATATTAAAAATTTTGCAGACTAAAAGGCTGTTAGTTGATTCATGAACCAAATCGTTATTAGTAACTAGAGCTCAGCTCAACTTACCTTGTTTGCTAGAGTACAAATGCCCAGGAGGCAAAGATATGAATCTTCCACAATCATCACTTATAGCTTTCATTTCTGAAGCAAACCAAATTGATCCTGCAAAGAAAATATAAAACAGCTTTAAAATGTGCGAGATAATTAAAGCTTCAACATATCTAATGATCAGCGGTAGTAAGTTAAGTATATAAGCCAAACCAATATCGAAAACCTATTTTAAACTCTGAACTCTGCTCGGCTTAGTAAAAGCCTCAGAAAGAGAAGTTTATTAGCATCAAAGTTAATCAAGAGTTACAAATTTATACTTGCTAACTCAATCTAAAACCAGCTTCCACTAGCACATGTAATGCTTTAATTATCCATAGACCAATAACCATGAATCAAACTAATTATACAGCATTACAGAGCTCAGAATCCACGGCTCAGAAACTCAAGCTAATTCAGATATCCCATTTTATTAATTTGGTAATGATAGCTAAGCTAATTTGGCATCATCTCCCAATTCTAGCTAAGCAAACTGTAATCTTCATCGGAATCGAAGTTTGAGAATGCAAAGCTGAAAGAGAGTACCGTGACAATGAAGGTCTTGTCCTCGTTGTAGAGTGGCTGATCTCCTGAGGCAGGGTCCACAATAGCCAATCGCTTGGCCCCTGAGTGTCGTCTCTCTTGAAAGGTTGAAAAAAAAGTGAATGCCCCATCTTTCCTATTTGAAAGACTACCCTTTCTTCCTGAAGTTCAAATCTTCAAATGGCCTCAAGTTCAAAGCCCCAGTCTACAAATGTCCTTTACTAAGAGAGAAGGTTCCCCCCGAGAAGCGAACACTGTCGCTCGGTCAGCGGCCTCGCTTGTCAAAGGGAAGGAGGGTCTTCACAGATGGGCAAACACGCCACCACCATACTTGCTTCGTGTTCTGAAGACTGATGGCCTCCCTTGCCCGCCGTCACTTCATCATAGCTGCTGGGTTTCTATGTTTAGCTTTTGTCTGTTGCTTTCTTTCTGTTTCCTGGTTCAGGTTCGAACTAGGAGGAGAGACTCAGCTCCTTGTTTCACCAGTTCGTACTTTGGGCCTTGTTCTTGGGCTCTTTGTCCCTTAATGAATTTCTTCATCAAAACAAAAGAGAGAGAGAGAAGGTTCCCCAATGATATTATTTCCAAATCACCAACAGTCTCAGTTCTAATGGTAACACACTGCTCCTAAATTTGATTTTGGCAATGGTTTTAAAAGTACTGCTTAACAGAATGTGCCATGGTTTATTGTTTTAACTTGGACCTGCACCTATGAATTCCTTTCATTTGCTTAAATTGACTAGGTTTCATGTTCCCTCAAATAAGATGATGCACTTCTATTCTTCTGATGAACTTTTAATTCTCTACGTGCAATCTTGCAGCAACCCATCAATGGGGAGGAATCACTACACATTTAACAAGATGTCTGAATATTATGTGCGAGATTCTTGAGGAATATGCAAATCGTGGAATTTCTATGGTTGCTCATTGTCGATTGCTACTTATTGTTGTTAGAACGGTGAAGAGTTAGAGGATGAAGGAATTTGATGTTGCTGCTGTCTTTTATTTTGCCTAAACTGCATGCTAATTGTATGTGTCGTCAAGCCCATGTTGAGAGTACTAGTTTGATAACATTCTTGGTCCTGCCATAAAAGCTTAAGCTTGATGATCCAATGGTTGCAATATCAATTTCCATAAGAAAGCCAGACTATAGATTCAACTTAGTTTTGTTTGTCATACTGTAAAATGAAAATCAGAATTGCATACAACATCATAGATAGGTTTTGAATCCATGTAGACTTTAGAATTTGTCATAGATAATTTCAGGCACAGTAAAATAAGTCTAATATCTCTTCATTCACTTGCTGCATCTCTGATCAGACTCACACTCCTCCTCGCTTATCCAATGGAAGAAGGATATGCTACGGAAGGATAGTAAATGTACCACCAAACTCCCTAAAAATTTGTAGGAACGAAAAGTGTATTTTGTGATAGTTGAGGTATTGTATGAGCATTTTGCCCAATTCTTAATCCAACGTAGTGCTTTTAACTAAGGGGAGAAACCTCTTTATTTTTGTTACATGGAGAGCTAAAAAAAAAAAAACACAACAAACAAACTAAATCATTACAAATTGGTCTCAAAGGGCCATCTAAGGAGAGTCTTCGCTGCCATTGATTGACAAAGGAGAGCATTCAAGTTTACTTGAATGGGAGAGCACTAAAGTCTACTTTAATGGGTCCATTTGTTGTTCAAGTCTTTGAGCTTGTTTTTTACTCATTTCCATCACTCTCTCCAAAAATGAAGTCTAGCTGCTATGAACCCTTCTTTGGATTGACGATTCAGTCCATTAACAATTTGATCCACACATTTCTTTGTCAGTCATAATATCTATACCTAATCATGTCTTTGAACGTGTTTTGAGGTTTCATATGCTGATTGTGAGTAAAGGACTAAAGGCAGACAGCTAACCTCCCTTAATTAGTAGTGTAAACGTGTGTATACTATCTCCAGCCAGTTTGGTAAGAGATAGCTTGGTGTGTATTACCTTTTACTCCTACATTTGGGGTACACGTGTTTTGAGGTTTCATATGCTGAGGTTTCGTAGTGTTGGTGTGTATCACCTTTTACTCCTACATTTGGGTTCAGTTTGGTAGGATCTCATATTATATGTGCCTTAATTTATGTTTTCAATTCCTCTATAAATCGTCTATAAATTTTTTTATGACAGAAAAAAGTTACAAGGAAAAACCACAAACAACACCCTCTTCCAACTGATCTAAATGGAATGTTGGGGATACCAAAATGGGTAAGTAAGAAAACTAGACCTTGGGATTCTAATGTTCATAAGCTAAAGATGTCAGTTGGTCAGCTACAAAATTAGCTTCTCTAAAGATATGTTTGACAATAATATAATGGAGTTGGAAAGCCAATCACTTGATATCTCTAACCGGGATGGGGATTCGCCAGGGAGTAGATGTTTGGACTTTTCAGGTTTCTCATGCGAAAAGTCAGGTTCTGGATTGTGAATCAGATTGGAGTAAATTTTGGCCGAAATGTCCGTTTGAGCGCATGATACCTTTCTGGAATGGAAACGACGAGATCTTCATCAAGACTCACTTTAGTGAGCCCTAACATATTTAGGCCAAAATATATCGTTTTAATTATCCGATTTGAGATTTAATATTTTTAGGCTAGTTTTACATTTGTTTTAGGATTCTTTTTTTTTAGGTTTTTATTTTCCTTTTTAATTTGGATTCTTTAGGATTTCTTGTTAGGTTATGATTGTGATTAGGTTATGACTGTGATTAGGTTATGACTTGGATGCCTATATAAGCACCATCATGCTATGTATTAAGATCAGTTTATCATATCAAATTTAATAAAATGAGAGATTTTTCTCAAACTTTCTGGTGGACTCCAGATTTATCTTTTTAGGGTTTCTTGCTAGTAAACCCAGGTTTCTTCCAACTACGTCAATGTTCTACCCAATATGCTATCAATGAGAAGTTTTGAATCTCCTTCTATAATGAAATGAGAGACTTTTTGAAGAACAGCCGTACAAAGACCTTCCCTCAAAGCAGTAGCTTCTGCAACTAAAATGTTAGTAGAACCAAGAATCCTACAAGCAGCAATTAAAGGATTTCCATCATAATTTCTAAACATTAATTGAAACTTATTGATGCTGATCGATAGTCAAGTTTGCTCCACTTCCGTAAGGAATTGTTTTGAATTGTTATTGTTATGTAATTATTGTTTGGCTATTTTTGACAGCTTCAACTATGACATCCTCAATATACCTCGGAAAGGACCAAATAGTTTGTTCGTGAATACTCCAAGTCATACTAGGACAAGATATTACCAGAATGATTTTCCAGGTTTCAAACTATACAGCAGGCCGGTGAGGACCTTTGCCATTTACAAAATAGGCATTTCTTGTTATTTTAGTTGACAAAGTTGAGCAAGTCTGATGGATCAATGTATGTGGCTATCAAATTGGTGAATAAGCCTCCTCTATCATCTTGAAGCAAAGTTTCGCAGCAGGAATGTACTCCAAACTAGGGATTCGGCTCCTCTAAAGTGAGGATTGCGTGAAGTTAGTAAATTTCATAAAATCTTAACCCTTTAGGTAATCCAATGGTTACAAGAGTCCACATCATCTTTTTATACCCTAAACCATTTAACGTTGCCGTTAATCTAACATTTTTGGTTTTTCCCGTAAACATAACCGCCTCCTCTCATGAGTTGGGAAGTTTGATCGATCCTTTGTGAACTAGGGATCCAACTCCCAACTCTTCTCATTTCTTCCTATCTTCCCCAAGATCAGATTTCAATTGTAATTTCAATTGCATCATGAATTTTAGGTTTTCAGTTTTGAAATCTAGAGGCTTTCATGTGAAGACACTTTTTCAATATTGGTGTGAATAGCAAAGGAGTTTCAACTGTCTTATTCAGTATTCAAAGAAACTGCAGAGAGTAAATAGCTGACCAGAGAATCTCCAACCTCTGCTCTTTGATGAATGGTTGCTTTAACTTACTGAATACTCATCCAAGTTTGTTTATGGCCTTTTCAATTCTCATCGTTTATTTAATCATTGGTGAGTAAGTATTAATCATAAGCCATAAGAAACCTCACCCACTTTAGCCTAGAGAAGAGTATAAACTGAATATATAGGCAATATTACCTGATTTGATTTACATTCTCGTAACCTTGAATGTTTTCCATTGGAAAAATAGATAGAACGAAACAGAAATGAATTAGACGTATGGAGTTAACGATGGTTTGCGGTCAATACCAGTTAAAATTACATTAGCTGATTGGCCACTTTAATAACCATTGGATTAATTAAATGATGGGCAAATTACTATTCACACCCTGTACTTTGGGGTGGGTCGACAGTTTAGTCCCTAACATTTCAATTTTAACAAATAACTCCCCAAACATTCAAATTTCAGACAGTTTGGTCTAAAATGACCATTTTACCCCTCGGTTATTATTTTTTTTTTTAATTCTTCTCTCTTTTTTTTGGTTATTTTTTCTGCTTCCCTCTCACTCACTCACTCTCTCTCTCTCTCTCTCTCTCTCTTTCTCTCAACAACCACACCAGAACCTTCACTGAACCAACAATGGCGTCTTCTTCTTCTTCTTCCTACTGCACCCGCTGGCACGCCATACTCTACTCCACCATGGCCGTCATACTCGCCGCCATCGCAATCTCCATGACCCTCCACTCCGACCCCACCGCCCAAACCCCCAAATCCGCCACACCCATCAACCAAAGTTGCGACCGCCAACAACAATTGCCACCTATTTCACCAAGCAACATTTACAGAAGTAAAAAACAAGGTTGAGCACAGAAACTCGCAGATGACAATCATATACATCATTACCTTCACCCCACTGCGGCAGGCCATTGCAACTTCTCTCACAATCAGCATTGTTATATGTGCAATAAAAAAAACACATATCGACACTCATTTAATGGAACTAACACAACAAAACAGACTATTAACAATGATCGTGCATATGTCACTCGACGAATTAATGGAAGTGCATACAACCTTTGGGTCAATGTTGTTAGCAGCAGTGCCAGCTAGAGCAGCACCACTGACTTTGAACACTACTCTTCGCCATTTAAGACTAATTTTCGGCTGCTTATGTATCTGAGTTACAGGACTAGTAATTGCACTTGCATTTCTGCCAAAAACAAACAGAGAGTGACCAACTGTACTGCACCATCACCAAACAGAAAGCACCAAAAAAAAAAAAACATCAAAAATTTTCGAACCTCTTTGATTTCTCAGGCGTGGCACCGGAGGAAGTAATGCCTCTGTCATCATCAGAGGTGGCCTTCGCGGGAAGCGAATTGCCGACGATCTGCTCCATTATCTTGAACCAAGGCCAATGACTCGGGGAATTTCCAGAATTGGTCATCATGTGCCTCTCGAACTTGTACCTCTTCTTCAAATTATCGACCTTGTTCTTACACTGCTCAACGCTCTTGGTTTGCCTCAGTCATCTGGCTCACGATCACGGCCACCTCCTCCCAATCCCAACCTCTCAGATTTCCCCAATTCAACTGCGTGAACTTGTCCATGTACGCATCGAGAAAGCGAGCGATCACGCCGTCGCTCCACTCCTCGCGATCCTTCCGGTACTCTCCGGAGGCCACGGCCGAGGATTTCGATCTCCTGATAATGGTGTACGAACCTCCTCCTCCTCCTTCGCCTCCGCCGGCTCCGTCGCTGAGCTCATCTAATTGGTCCTTTATCTTCGACGCAACATCGTTCTGATCCGTGTGACTGTCGAAGGGTTATTTTTTCTGCTATGCTTCCATGGTGTCAAGTTGGCGGCGGGACGACAAGGGAGGCTACGCGAGTTGGCGAGAGAAGAGAGAGAGAGAGACAGTGAGAGGGAAGCAGAAAAAAAATAACCAAAAAAAAAAAAAAGAGAAGAATTTATAAAAATAAAAAATAAAATAAAAAAATGAGGGGTAAAATGGTCATTTTAGACCAAATTGTGTAAAATTTGAATGTTTGGGGAGTTATTTGTTAAAATTGAAATGTTAGGGACTAAACTGTCGACGCACCCAAAGTACAGGGTGTGAACAGTAATTTGCCCTTAAATGATTAAGATTTTATGAAATTTATATAACTTCACACAATCTTCACTTTAGAGGAGCCAAATCGCCAAAGTAGTTGGGTACAATAATTTATTTGTATATGTTTTTACACAACATTTGATAATATATAGACTTTTACTTGGACTTATAATTTTCATATTGCATGTCTACGTCTATGTTGCTTGGACTTATGTAGTTTTTGTCGTCTACAGAACATGTGGTGATGTGGATCAGGCATTCCAACAAACTATTCTAAGGGTTAACTTGATTTGTTATTAGGGAGAATTTCGCAAACAGTACACCAAGTAAAGGCCACTAATAATTCTTATACACAAAGTTTCAAACCAAACATTTCGGTACACGAAATCTGAAACTCGACTCACTATCAGTACACGACGTCAATTTTTGACACCAAAATGTCCATTATGCCCTCAGTTATTATTTTTTTTTAATAATTTTTTCTGTTTTTTTTTTTTCCTTCGTTTTTATCTCTTTCTTCTTCCTTCTTCCGGGCTCACTCCCTCGCTCGATCTTTCGCTGTCGGGGACGGCTCTATTCCAAGCAAGGCCTTCGGCTCTGGGACCTCAATCTGGCTGAGCGGGGCCCACGAGCTTTAGTTCAACAACTACGAGATAGCCAAAGAGGCCCAAATCCATGGGATCGAGACCTTGATCTGCATCCCAACTTCTGACGGTGTTCTTGAAATGGGTTCCTCCGGTTTGATCAGAGAGAACTGGGGGTTGATTCAGCAAGCCAAGTCGTTGTTCGGGTCGGAACAGCCCGACCCGGAAACAAGACCGCTTGAGTTCATCAACCGGAATTTCTCCATTTTTGACATCGGCATCATTGCCGGCGTGCAGGAAGAGGATCACAGCTCGTACAATGACGACAAGAAACATGTTTTTGGTTCTAGCAAGAAGAACGGAGCTCCGAACCCAAACCCGGACTTCGCAGATTCCGACTGCCAGATGAAAAGAGCGCCGAAGAAAAGGGGCCGGAAACCCGGGCTGGGCCGAGACACGCCGCTCAACAAGGTGGAGGCGGAGCGGCAGCGACGGGAGAAGCTCACCTCGCAAGGGCGGCGTTGGAAGCGAGGGAGTGAGCGTGGAGGTGAGAAAGGTGGTGTTGGAAGTGACGGAGTGAGCCCGGAAGAAGGAAGAAGGAAAAAAAAATTAAAAGAAAAAAAAATTATTAAAAAAAAAAAAGAATTGAGGGCATAATGGACATTTTGGTGTCAAAAATGGACGTTGTGTACTAATAGTGGGTCGAGTTTCAGATTTCGTGCACCGAAATGTTTGGTTTGAAACTTTGTGTATAAGAATTGTTAGTGGTCTTTACTTGGTGTACTGTTTTCGAAATTTTCCCTTGTTATTATTGGAACATGAAAAAGTGTGCCTATTGAGATCAATGCACACAAATTCAGATCGTGGTTGAAGCTCAGTTTTTTTTAGTGCGATCGACAAAGGAAAGCACTAAGTCCTACTTGAATGGTTCCGTTTGTTGTTCAAGTCTTTTGAGCTTGTCAACTCCATTACATTCTCCAACGAAGTCTAGCCACTATTAAACTTCTATTGGATTGATGATCTCATCCACTTGTATTTATAACTAGTCAAGTCTTTGAGTTTGTCTTTCCCTCATTTCCATCACTCTCACCACCAAAGAAGTCTAGCCACTAATCCCACTATGAACCTCTCTATTGGATTGATTATTCCATCCACTAGTAAGGGCAGATAGCTAACCTCTCTCAATTAGTAGTGTGTGTGTATATATTGAACTATCTCCAGTCAGTTCCTCTTGTAACTCTTCTCTTTCTTAGTTAACAATTCCACATACACACGTAGCATTTCCATTATTCGCACAATGGAGATCGAGAGTTACTTGGCTCTTCCTGGTCATACAATAAAGAGAAAAAAAAGAAAACACAATTAAGGAATTTCCTCATAGTACCTATATAATTTTATAGTTAACCTAAAACAATTGAGTAAAAATAATTAATTTTTATACATTGCCCCGTCATTTAATACAAAAGCAAATTCAAAACAGTCTGATTTGAAATTTCCTTAAACTAAATTCTTAGAATATTTAGATGTAGTTATTACTAATTATGATCCAAAATCAACTCCTTTTAGTAAGATTAATGGATCTTTATATAAATGTATTTATATATATATACTCACTTCGATTGCATATTCACATCTCACCAGTTCTGTTTTTAGCTATATATAAGTAGATCATCTAAGCAAATTTTCAGCCAAATTGATGATCGTTAAAACGTTCAAAACTGTGATTTACAATTATGAACACAAACTATTCAGGTTGGACAGATTTGGTTCATTCATTGATTTAATCTAGTTCGATACCTTAACAATCATCAATTTGGCTGAAAATTGCAGAAGTGATCTATACATTAGGACCTAAAAGCTGAACTGTCGAAATATGGATATGCAATCGAAAAGTAAGTCTATTCAAGGAAATATTTAGATTTTAAAATCTGAGGAGGTCCTCAGCACAGGAAGACTGTATATATATATTCTAGAACCATTCATATTGCAAAACAAACAAAACAAAACTATGATATGGATTTAGCAAAAAGATCTTTAAAACTATCTACATGTTCGGCTCCTCTAAGAATCACTTTCAGATTTCGCCACCTTAAGTACTCCAAAAATGTAGGCAACTTTTTCACAAAATTCTTCGTGGTTGAATTGATAAAGATTAAAGAAAAAAAAAATGGTTTAGGATACAAATTTAATTGTTCGAGGGTGTTTTGGTAAAATTAAGGAGGTGTACTTAGCGTTTTAAGTATTCAAAAAAGTGAATTTGATGTTTAATAAGTAGGTGAGGTCCAAAAATCAAATTTGGAGGTCCAATTAGAATCACCCTTTTATCTTATTTTATTTTGTTAAATGGAGAGCTGAAATCTTGAAAACATGGCCATCTAAGGAGAGACTGCGATTGATGGACAAAGGAGAGCTCTCAAGTCTACTTTGATGGATCCATTTGTTGTTCAAGTCTTTGAGCTTGTCTTTCACGCATTTCCACCACTCTCTCCAAAAATGAAGTTTAGCTACTATGGACCTTCTCTTGGATTGACGATTCCATCCCTTAACAATTTGATCCACACATTTCCTTGTCAATCTTCTCATGGATTGATTAATCCATCCACTAACATTTTGACCTACATATTTCCTTGTCAATCATATTTGTCTGTGTACTAGTCAAGTCTTTGGACGTGCTGTGAGTTTGCATATGTGATTGAAAATCAAGCGGAGACCTATAACCTCTCTAAATTAGTAGCGTGTGTATATATATTGAACTATCTCCAGCTAGTTCCTCTTGTAACTCTCCTCAGTGAACAATTCCACATACTTTGCATATCCATTATTCAAACAATGCAGAGAGTTACTTGGTTCTTCCTCATATACTTGATCTGTTGTAAGGCGGCTAGCTGCTTAACTATGGTGGCACAAACCAAGCTTAACATCACCACAGACCGGTCTGCTCTTCTTGCTCTCAAAGCCCGTATCACCAATGACCCTCGAAACATAGTCTTCACCAACTGGTCAACCACAAACCCTGTTTGTAACTGGGTTGGAGTCACTTGTGGTGCACGCCATCATCGAATCGCAGAGTTGAACGTATCTTACTTTGGTCTCACAGGCACCATTCCTCCGGAGCTAGGCAACTTATCTTTTCTTGTTGTTCTGGACTTCAAAAATAATAGTTTTCACGGTATCTTGCCTCAAGAATTAGCTTGCCTGCGTCGGTTGAAGTTTATAAGCTTGGGAAACAACAAGTTCATTGGAGTCATTCCATCATGGTTTGGCTCCTTATTCAAACTTCAAGTATTCAAGTTGTTTGGTAATCAATTTTCAGGTTCCATACCAGCTACAATCTTCAACTTATCTGCTCTGCAAATAATTAATCTGAGTTATAACCAACTCTCAGGTATGAACTAAAACTATCTGTCACCAAATTATTTGGAGCCTTAATCTATTAACACCTTAATTAGCTAGCATGTTAAGGTATAATATACGCTTATTTTTTTAAGTAATAATTATTGCACAGCAAGAGCAATTGGAGACCTAACAATGTTATAGGAGATATACCTTTATGGTAACAATTTCATAGGTAGGTCACAAATTGGTTTTGTAGGATTAGCTAAAGGGAAAATAACTGTGCATATGCCCAATACTTGAAACTTCAATCAAACATCTTGTATGGAGATGATCAACTATAATATATGATTGTTAGTTCTTAAGAAATACCAAATGAGATTGGTGCTTTAGATCACCTGGAGAAGTTGTCAGTGAACTTTAACGCCTTAATTAAAAGGAGTATTCTTATAGCTGTCTTCAACATGTCTCCTTTGATTATTTTGAGTCTATATGAAAACAGCTTGACTGGAAGTCTTCTGGACAATATATGTCAACATCTTCAGAACATTCAAATGTTGGATTTTTCTTACAACTAGCTTGACGGTCCCCTTCCATCCAAATGGTCACAATGTAAACCACTCTTTTTTATTATATAGCATACCCATTAATATTCATCACTTAACCAGATAAAAACGATTGATATTAGCTCGAACTATTTGACAGGTATTCGTAAAGTCAGCTACATATTTTTAATAAGGGTCCGGTTCCTGGGACACTTTATTTTACACATATTTTTACACCTTTTATTAGCCATTAGATTTAAGTGTTTTTAATGGTTTTGATGGATTTTATGTATGTTGTGGCAAATGACATTGAAACAATTTTATTTTCTAAAAAAAAAAAAAAAACTTAAATGAAAATGATTTTATATAAAAAAATAAAATCAAAATTAGAAGATGAATGTCATCTTCTTCTTCTTCACGCAAAAAAGAAAACATGGATAGCCTCTCTCTTCCTCCAACTGTATGATCTCCAAGTTGATTGCAATAACAATAATTATTGTAACTGTAAACATATTCCAGCGGAACCCAGTAAGATTGCTCAGATTGAGAAAAAAAAAACCACCAAATCTTCTTCATCTAGACCTAGGTCGAATGGTAGGCAGTGAAAACCATTTAAGACTTGAGAAGACGAGAGATATAAAAACTTGTACAATTACTAATACTAACTTCATGGAATAAGAGAAGGGGAATAGGAGAGGATGGATTTTAATTGTTCAACTCAAGAAAAAAGGAGAATATGGTGCTCAAAGGAGAGCCAAAGCCTCTCATATTTCCCAGAAGAAGAAGATGTTCATCAGAAGATGAAGACATTCATCTTCTATTTTTAATTTTGGGTTAAATACTGTTTACTTCCTGAACTTTCAGGGAAAAAACAGTTCAGTCCCTGCCTTTTCAATTTCACACGTTTACTCCCTCATCTCTCAATTTTGAACCAATAGGTCCATTCCGTCGAAAAACTCTATTAAAATGTCTATTATACCCTCAATTCATCTTTTTTCTTTTTCTTAATTTATTTTTTTAATCTTTTTTTTTAATTAATTAAATTTTTTTTAAAAGATTTTTTTCTCTTTTGTTTTGTTTTGTTTTTTTTTTTTCCTTTTTCCATCTATTCGATTCCGATTTCACTTTCCTTTTTGGGTGACAAACTTCATATATAATTGTTTCCATGTCATTTGCCACATCATACTTGTAACGAATCAAGACCATTAAAAATGCTTAAATCTAATGGCTAATAAAAGGTGTAAAAATATGTGCAAAATAAAGTGTCTCTTGATCCACACCCTTTTAGGTGTAATAATCATCTTATTTTGTTTTTATATATAATGATTTGTTCCCAAGTAACCAATATTGTGTGGTAATGATTAGAAGTTTAATTTCAAAATGATATATGATTGACACCCTAGCTTGTTAAGGTAAGGAGATTGATATCTAATAAATAGTTATTAACAGGTAGAATATCCAGAGAAATCGGGAACCTAACAATGTTGAAGGAGATCTACCTTGATAGTAATAATTATGAAGGTATGACTTCCATCAATTTTGTTGATTAAAATGGATAATTAGTTACCTTTTGTTTATTCTTGTTGAATAGCACGAAGTATATCATATCTCTTATATCAGCTGGAATGTGTGTTGAATTTTTCAGAAATTCCGAATGAGATCGGCACTTTGAATCATCTGGAAAAATTTTATGTGCAAGAGAATGCCTTAAAAGGGCCTATCCCTATGACTATCTTCAACATGTCATCTTTGACTATTGTAACTTTCTATGGTAACAATTTGAATGGTAGAATTCCTGACAATATTTGTCAAAATCTTTCAAATATTCAAGAGTTGAATTTGGGTGCCAATCAGTTTAATGGTCCACTTCCTTCCATATTTGGGCAATGCAAACAACTTCTTCGATTAGGCTTGGGGGCTAACAGCTTGACAGGTATTCATAATATCAATTGCATATATTTAATCACTTAATATTTTTATAAACCGGTTCAGCAAATCAATTCAAAAGATGATGATTATTTCATATTTTGATAATCATATTGTATATATTGTCCCTAGCTATAATGATTTAGACACATGGTGTACCCATTTTACATTTGTTCACTGTAGTAATCATTCTATATTTGACAAAATTTATAAAGCAACGTTACTATTTTCCTAATTGAATTTTATAACTATTTATTTTCTCTTCTCCCCCTATTTTTTTTCTCTCTCAATTTTATCTCACTCCTCACTTTCCATGTTCAGAAAAAGAAAAGCAAGAAATAAAAATAAAATTAAATTAAAAATAAAAATTTTCTCACGTGGTTTTTATATATGGAATAATGTCAGGGTGTTGATATAACTGTTGCAGGTCCTATACCATATGAGATTGGTTATCTTCCAAATTTAGAGTGGTTGGGGCTCGGTCGAAATAATCTAAATGGCCGTATCCCATCCTCAATCTTCAATATGTCCACAATAACATTATTAGATCTGGGAGGTAATCAGCTTTCAGGTAGCCTCCCAGCAAACATAGGCCTTGCGCTTCCAAAACTAGAATTGTTTGGAGCAGGAGTGAATCAGCTCAGTGGAGTAATCCCCAAATCCATCTCCAATGCTTCTAAGCTTCGAATTCTAGACCTGGGAGGTAACTCTTTTTCTGGATTTATTCCAAGCACTCTGTGCCTCTTGACAAACCTTGAACGGCTCAAATTGTTCGAGAATAATTTGACCATTGATGCCTCTACTCCAGAAGTTAATATTTTTTCTTGTCTGCCAAATCTTAGAAATTTGAGGATTTTAGCCTTCGAAAGCAATCCATTAAATGCGAAGCTTTCGATTTCCTTCAGTAATTTCTCTGCATCACTTCAAAATCTTTATTTAGGAAATTGCAGATTCAGAGGTAACATCCCCAGTGATATTGGGAATTTGAGTAGCTTGATACTTTTAAGCTTGGGAGACAATCAATTGAGCGGGCCAATTCCAAGCTCAATGGGAAGACTACATAATCTTCAAGTTTTGGCTATGAGTGATAACACATTGCAAGGATACATTCCAGATGAGCTTTGTCAACTAGAAAAGTTAAGTGATTTGTACTTGGGTGGGAATCAACTCTCTGGTTCTGTACCTTCCTGCTTGGGTAATCTAACAGCATCTCTAAGACTTCTATACTTATATTCCAATTTGTTGAATTCCACAATCCCATCTTCCTTGTGGGGACTTACAGATATCTTGCAACTAGACTTGTCATCCAATTCTCTAATTGGACCTCTATCAGGTGGTGTTGGTAATTTGAAAGTTGCTATATACATAAATGTATCATACAACCAATTATCTGGGAGTGTACCAAGTAGCATTAGGAGTTTAGTGAGTTTGGTCAATCTCTCCTTAGCACATAACAATCTAGAAGGCCCTATTCCTAGTTCCTTTGCAGATTGTGTAAGCTTAGAAGGATTGGATTTATCTCGAAATAGTTTCACTGGAGTGATTCCAAAGTCTCTAGAAGCACTCTCACATCTCAAGTACCTGAATTTGTCTTTCAACAGACTCCAAGGAGAAATTCCAATCGGCGGTCCATTCAAAAACTTCTCTGCTGAATCATTTATTTCCAACCGTGGCCTCTGTGGTGCATCCCAATTTGAAGTTCCACCATGCAAGAGAAAAACTAGTATGTCTATCTTGAAATATGTTATTCTAGGGATCTTGTCAGCAATGCTTCTAGCGACCTCCATATTTTGGATGTTGATGTTATGCAGAAAAAAGAATGTGAAAGCTGCAGCACATACTATCTTGACGCCTCAAGTTTTATGGAGAAGAGTTTCATACCAAGAGCTCTTAAGTGCGACAAATGGATTCAGTGAAAATAACTTACTTGGTATTGGGGGTTTTGGCTCAGTATATAAAGGAACATTGCCAGATGGGATAGAGGTTGCGATAAAGGCTTTCAATTTGGAGTTAGAAGGGGCATTTACAAGTTTTGAGGTTGAATGTGAAGTGTTAAGTAATGTTCGTCACCGAAATCTTGTCAAAGTCATCAGTTGCTGCAGTCAAATTGATTTCAAAGGTCTTGTATTGAATTACATGCCTAATGGGAGCCTTGAGAAGTGGTTGTACTCTCAGAATCCTTCTTTGAACATAATGCAGAGGTTGGATATAATGATAGATGTTGCATCGGCATTGGAGTACCTTCATCATGGTTATGAAGTACCTATTGTCCATTGTGATTTGAAGCCAAGCAACATCCTACTAGATGATGATATGGTTGCGCATGTTGCTGATTTTGGTATTGCGAGACTCTTAGGTGGAGGAGATTCTATGACTCAAACCATGACTCTAGCCACAATTGGGTATATTGCTCCAGGTGTTGTACTCTGTTATTACTTGAACTTTGAATTATGTATGTTGTCCTCAATTATGAAAGTTTTTGTATTTTTTTTTTTGTATTAAATCAATTTTATTTATGTAGAGTATGGAATGGAAGGAATAGTGACCAGAAGAGGGGATGTGTATAGTTTTGGTATTGTAGTGATGGAAACATTCACAAGAAGGAAGCCAACCGATGAGATCTTCATTGGGGACATGAGACTTAATCAGTGGGTTGCAAGTTTTCTAGATGCGGATGCGATAGCTGAAGTTGTGGATGCTACTTTACTTGGAACCAAGGAGGATCAAGAGTTCGTGAGCAAGAGGGAGTGCTTATCATCCATTATGAGATTAGCTGTTGCTTGTTCAGCAGAATCACCGGAAGAGAGGATAAACATGCAAGAGGCTGTAGCAATGCTTAAAACAATCAAGATCAAGTTTTCAAAGCACGCTGCTGCAGGAGGTGTGGTGTTGAACTGTCGTCCTGTTTGGTAACCCTTTAATGTGTCGATATATCTTGGCGTGTCATTTGATTCTGTACCTAATTATGTAATTGTATGATAGTGTGGTTCTGACTCATGTTTGGTTGGTAATTTACTCCATTCAAAAATAACTTCCATCTAGCTCCTTGCAGTTTTGTAGTTTCTGTGTTTTTCTGCTTTGAGGCTAGCTGCTTAAATAAACAAAAGCACTACTATTTTCTCAAATTTTTTTATCTTTAAGTTCTCAAAGTACTCATCATGGTACAGTATAAAACTAATCCTGAATCCTTTGAAGTTTCCTGGTGGAGGAATGCATGCACCTAAGTTGAATGAGATGAAAACGTATGTATGTACAAAACTAAGTTCACTTCAAGAGCAGATGCACATCTTTCTCTCATCTCTTCAAATCATGTCTATTAGAGATTGTTCAAAATTGGAGTCATTTCTGGAAGCGGGATTGCCTTAAATTTAAAATTGCTTGGTATTCTATATTGAAGAAGACTGATTGCAAATCAAATGAAGTGTGTTCTAGAAAGCCTCACATCTCAGAGAACATGATAATCGGCTTCAGTGTGTGAAGAAGTAGTTTCATTTCGTTGTCTGACACCTATTGTCTCTTAAAAACCTGACACTGATTCGTTGCTCTAAGCTCTATTACTTGCCAATTGCAAAACTTGTGAATATCCTTTGCTAGACCAATGGTGCATTCCAGAAAGAGCTTCTAATGTTGCTTTGTTTACTGTCTATGCTTCTAAATTTAATTCCAGTAGTAAATTTAAAAGTGCTTTATACACCTGTAACTTTGAATTGTTTCTAGGTGCTTGCTTAGCTTCTATATTCTTTGTCCTTGTTTTATAAGATAATCCCACCTCTGAAATTCGAATCACTTTTCTATTGCTGTTGGACTAGACTGCTCAGTTTTCTTTTCCTTTTGTGTACTTTTGATGGTCCTGACTGAATCTGTAGTGGAATTAGCTATTTTCTCTCTTTACCAGTATTTCCCACTCCCCTGTTTCGTCATAAGTTAAAATTTTGCTTTGTTATTTAATTTCTTTGATTCCACATACTTAATATTTAGTCATTCAGATTTTGATAGGTTTTTCTATGTTGATTTTAAGGGTTTTTACTAGTATCGTAGTTATTTCTCAATTGCTATCCAAGTTTGAATCTTTCAATAGTTGGTCATATATAATAGCCGGTGAAACCTTCATATTGCAAATGGCTCTGAACAGCAGGCATCATCAACCTCAATATGTTATCTGGTATTTTCTCTGGTTTTCCATTTCATCCAACCCTATTATGTAATCCATGTCCGAAATTGATGTTCCACTTGTGGCATGTTAATCTGGCTTTTTTCATCTTCTTTGCAAAACTGGTTTATCTTTTGTCTATTATTGCTTCGTGATACCCTACAATCAAGACTTGACCAATATAGGGTTTTGCCTCTTTGCTGTGTCTTCTGTCTCTTTGCTGTGTCTTTGCTGATTGAGATTGAGATGGGTGGGGAACTACTGAGTTTCAGGAGGCCAAAGAAGGCTAAAGCTGGAAAGGAGAAATAATACATTGATATGGGAAAGCTTCTTAAAATGAAGCTAGAAGAGGTTTCAGTAGGACCATGGAGGTATTGGTAGATGCGGTTTCTTAGTTCGGCAGGGATGTCTACCTTCTCCTATACTGAGTTGTACGATGAAGGGGTGAACAAAATAGCCAGGAGATTGCCTGTGAGATGGAAGCAATTGCTGCTGCCTACCACATTTTCCTTAATGTTTCTCTGCTTGGTTCCAAGTGAGAAATGCTACCTTAATAATGTGTGTATTTAATTATATTCTGGTCACCTTTTCATTTTTGATCCTTTGACATATATTATACCTTCATTTGAGTAGGTGCATTGAGGAGGAGGACCTCATGAGATTCATGATTGAGGAAGAGGTGGAAGTTGCATTTTTGCTTAAGAGCTCTAAAAGATTAGCTGGTAAGCCGGTAAGCCCTTTATTTATGTATCAGTACCTCTCAGTTCCTTATAAATAGCATGCACTGATCTGTAGTTATGGAGTTCTACTTCTCAATCATGCATAAATATACACCATGAAATCATGCATCTCATCCATTATAAAACCATATATAGCAGTTGAGTCTGCTTCTGTTTACATTCTTACTCGTCATGAATAACTGAAGGCGACTAGCACTCAGAAAATTATTTTGAATAGTGAGCTGCAAGAGTAAGCAGCATATATTCCTTAATTAATCATGTATGAGTTCAGTTGGTACCACAAAATGAGTTGTTGGGGTTACTTTTTTGACATCTTTGACAAAAAAGAGGTGAAACATTTTCTACCTTCTGATTTTGCAGGTGAAGGTCTACAACACTCGCAGAAGGATTAATTCATAGTTTAAATGACACCAAAAAAAGCTATAAAGCAATTGGATAAATTGTGATTAGCATCCTGATTGTTATTAGCATTGTATTGTGGCTTCTTTTGGTGGAAATCGCAACCACAAAAGTACAAGTCTTCCTCTCTTCAGAGCTCGTATTGGAAATCGCAACCAACTTATGAGAATTTTGGAAAAGCTAAACATCACGCGCTCTGTGCATCCCCCACAGAGTTAATATCAATTGAACTAAATCTGATGCTGGATGATCAGTTCAATCATAGGTATGCATTGCAAACTAGCCTAGGATTTATGAGGTGTCAGGGTGTTGTACTCCAATCATTGTACCATTATATGCCGTTGTTGTGTTACCTCAACAATCTAATCATGTAATGCAGCATATTCTTTATCATGGTGTTTCACATATGAATTAAGCTTGTTTAGGAAGCACAAGAATGTTTAGCTAGTGTAAGCTCCTCATCTGATAATCTCAGTGATAGCTTTCAATGGAAAACCAAAATTGCAACTTTCTCGATCGTGGGAAGATTGCAATTTCTTCTGTAATGCAAGACAAAGGACAGTAGATACCAGAAACCATTGATGAGAGGGAATCATGATAAAACAATGAAATTGTTGGCTCTGTGAATATTATGCATGAAATTCTTGAATATGCTAAATCTTGTTGTTTTGTTCTGAGTACTTGTTGCCAGATGGGTGGGGAGTTAGACAATTTGGGAATTAAATGTTTCAGTTAAGTTTACTAGTTTATGATATATTTAATATCAATTGCATATATTTAATCACTTAATATTTTTATAAACCAGTTCCGCAAATCAATTCAAAAGATGATGATTATTTCATATTTTGATAATCATATTGTATATATTGTCCCTAGCTATAATGATTTAGACACATTTGCACCCGTTTTACATTTGTGTACTGTAGTAATCATTCTACATTTGACAAAATTTATAAAGCAATGTTACTAATTTCCTAATTGAATTTTATAACTATTTATTTTCTCTTCTCCCCCTATTTTTTTTCCTCTCAATTTTATCTTTCTCCTCACTTTCCATGTTCAGAAAAAGAAAAGCAAGAAATAGAAATAAAATATAAAATAAAAAATTTCTCACGTGGTTTTTCTAGTATTTGGAATAATGCCAGGGTGTTGATATATGACAGGACCCGCCCCGGATTTCACCCTGAAATCCGAAGAGGCCCTGCGGGGCCCACCTTAGAAGAAATTCTACCAAAAATTTGACAGAACTTCCTCTAAAAATGGACAACCCAAAACCTGTAGAAAAACATTTACACTTCTAAATCATTCATCCTTATTCTCCTGGAGCCACCCTGCTCCCTATATCACAACATCTCCCATATCACAAAACAATTCTGAAACTTAAGAATATTAATCTCAAGAGTTATCAGAGCAATCTATTTCTCAGGCGTACAAGAAGGTAGAATACAAGATGAACGACCAATACTTTTATAATGCGGAAGCTATGATAGCTATGCCTCAACCCCAAGTACCGCTCGACCTCAAGCTAAACTTGCCTGCAAACTGGGCATTTAAAACCGAAAGGCCCAGGGGAAAACATTTAAAATCCGTTAGAGTGAGTGGACGAAAAAAAAGTACTTTCAAATGTATAAGTAAAACTTAATGCTTTCCCAAGTTATTCTCTAAAATCTCGCATGCAGTAACAATCTTGAAAACACTCTTAATCATCCTCTTTACTGAAATCTCAATCACATAACAAGAACATCTTGAAACCGCTTAAAATCTCATCCTCAATCCTTATAAAAACATCATTTTCATGAGGCTCGTTTGATGACTAGAAATGACTGCTGTCTAGTCATCTCATGCCATCTAGGAGGGACTGCCACCCAGATGACGCATCGGAAGGGACTGCCAACCGGAATAGGAGGCGGTGGATAGATGGGACTGCCAACTAGCCACATGTAGTAGACGGGACTGCCGACTAACCACAGGTAGCAGACGGGACTGCCGACTAACTACCTCATGTCATCTGGAAGGGACTGCCAACCAGGTGACGCATCGGATGGGACTGCCAACCGGGCTGTAATCTGGAAGGGACTGCCAACCAGACTATTACCTAGAAGGGACTGCCAACTAGGTAAGATACGCATGCGCCAAAACTGGCCTCCTTAATAAACTGAATAGCCTCCTCAAGAAACTGAAAATAACCTCTTTCAATTACTTGCTTTCGGAAAGAAACTCGGTATTACTTCAATAAATCAATAATAATTCACCGAAAGCATAACTCAGGATTAACTCACTAAATCAAACCTCAATATCTCAATAAATCCTCGAAAGCATCCTCGAAAGCATAAAATCAAATACTCTGTAAATCAATAAATGCTTTCGGAAAGAAAACTCAATCTAACTTCAAGGCTGATAAGTACGGAGCTTAAAGCTCAATAAATCTCGATAATTCAATCATGCTCAAAAATTCAATGAAACATTCGTACTCGTGAATCCTCATAAAAACCGATATTCGAAATCCATAATTCTCATAATATTTGCTGAATCAGTCACTTCCCGAAAATCATTCCTCAACTCAATAACTCATGAATGACTATCTCAAAAATCTATTAAAAGCCCTCGGGAAGGAATTTCAATACTAATCTCGTAATTCATAAATAAATCTCGATAAATCAACGCTCAAATATTCAAAACATAATTAAATCTCAATTGGAAGAAAATAATAATACTGCATGCGGAATTAATTTAAAAACAAATGTCCACTCACAGTACTATTTAGGCGACCACACAAACGCTTTCCTTCTTCGAGCAGTAGCTCGGTGCGTCGTCCTGTACACAAGTATAATTCGTGAATAACAATCCGGAAATTAAATACCATTCCCACATCATATCCTCATAAATCACCTATCCACTTCTTCTTGGATTCAATCCAAACTTTACCACCATTACTAATTTATCGATTAAGTATTCCAAAGCGGAAACAAGGGAAAAATACGAAGGTCGGATTCCCATAATCGACACCCGTCTCACTAAAGTTCAGAAATTCCTAATCCATATCAAATCACTCCAAAATCCACCAAAAATCACATTTACAAACTCTACAACAAATCTAGGATTTAACTAGCTAAAAAAAAAAACAGAATATAAATCACTGTTCATACACCGCACTATTCACCGTCGCACTATTCATGCAGCTACACTGTTCATGCGCCGGCCAACTCCTCCTCCGGCCACCAAATTTCAACCACAGAATCATCTCAACATTCTAAGCAATTTTCATAACTGTGACCAAGTGAGAAAATACCTTGAAATGCTCCAATTTTGCCGATGAACACAAACCCGGAAATCTCCAAACCCACCAATTTGGAAATCCTTCAAATTCACCTTCCAAACGTGGAAATTCCAACTAGAAGTCTTGAGGGGAGATGATCAGTGACTCGAGGTGCTCCTAATAGAGCCAATTTCACTGCCGAAGATAGCCGGTGTTGAGACCAAAAAATTTCGATGAATTCCCACAAGTGGTTGTGGTTTCAATAAAAGTTTGGAGTCCAAAGGAAAAAATATATACAAATTCATTTGGCCACCAGATCAGCAAAAAGATTTCATTGATTGATCAAAGGAGTTCAAAGCAAAACGAGATAAATATGGAGGTAGTTCAAACAAAATTACACCTCTTGGTGTGATTGGTTATTTGGACTCTGTGAGCCAACAAGAAGTTCAGTTTAGCTTTGACTATAAATTCTTTTGAACTTGCAAACTTATCAACAAGTATTCATGAGTTGGTCAATGAAAGAAGAAAAAACAGTCAGCCAAACGTGAACTAAAGGCAACAAATTTTGGATAATATCCACCGCTTTCAAACTGGAGACTGAGTCAAGGTGAAAGATATTTGCACCTATCCAAAGTTTGAATAAACAAAGAAACTACTGGTTCAAGCTTCAAACGTGAAAATTGGAGTTTTGTTGCTGCTGTGATCATCTTCAGAGTGACAAATTTTGAATTCAAATTGCAAGTTATCCTTATCTTCAGCCAACCATTTGGGTTCCTAGCTGCCTATAAAAAGGCTCGACTTCAAGAGCAAAGGGGGGAGGAGGGCAGCAAAGTTACGAGAGAGGAACTGCGAGCTAGAGAGCAGAAGCAACAAAAGAGAAAAAAAAAGAAAGAGAAAGAGCAGAAGGGAAAACGCAGGAGAAAGCAGAAAAGACAAAGAAGAGAAAATTAATCCGAAGCTAAGAAGAGACCACGAGAAGCTACAAATACAAAGCAGTGGGTATAATTTCTTCTATATGCTGTCAATTATCATTTTCACTCAAGTGTTCTCTTTGTCTTGTATTATATGATTACAGAAAGCTAATAGGTGATCATGTAAGACTATGAGCACTCCAAACAAAAAGTTGATGCTCTATCCTCTCTTCAAGAGTCCCTCGTTGCTGTCACCCTCACAAATCTCACCAACGGCTTCCGGGCAAGACACAAAGTCGACATCAAGCCCTCATTCACAGCCGTGGTGTCACTCCATGCTGCACTTGCTTTTGATGCCTATACTGCGGTGCGTCCTACGTATAGGTGGCGGAAGCAAGCTTCAAGTTCAAGGGGGTTCACCATACTTGTTTTTGATGCCTGTATTGTGGTGCGTCCTGCATATGGGTGGCAAAAATGAGTATGTGAGGTGAATTCTTGGTGGCTGCCAGTTCACGTCAAAACAGTGGGGAAGCCACTCCAAAGTGATCCCTGTGCAGGGTTTCAACGCCAAGCTACGGCTCCACCTGCATCAAATTCATCATCAGAGTCATGCCCCTGAAAGCAAAGTGTTTACCTTTCTAGAGAAGGGTGTTTACCTTCAACCACAAGACTGCAGGAAAACAAGGTGGAGGAGCTATGGGAATTGTCTTGAGGCAAGCACACAAATGCGGAAGGCATCACGAATACTAGAGCTGTTCCTTGTGGGCTACTCCAGCATGCATCGAGGATTGTTCTCGTGCAATCAATCCTAGGACCATTTGAAGGCCACCAGACATACCGGAATGAAACTTGGATGTTTCCTGCAAAATGAAGAACAAGCCACAGAGATATGTGAATCGTCTCCAAAGAAAGTAGTAGGCGTATTCCTGTGGTCAGATTCTCTTACCTCGAAGTCACAAGCACCAAATACTGGGGTGGTTATGTTTTCTTCAAAAGATGTGGTACCTTCAACACACAAGTCCAATACGTAACTAAGCCATGGTGCTACGATAGCTTTGATTGAGAATTAAAGACAAAGAGCATTAAATTGCTTCGGCTTTGAACATGAGTTAAGCAACAAAGACCAAATGGCTTTAATTATGCTTTCTTTCTTGTCTCTCACTGTGACCATAAAGCGGTGAGATAATGGTTTAATAATACAAGAAGACTAAAGAAAGACCATGATCACGTCTTCCATTAAAGGTCTGGCGGTGGGAAACTTGTTATCACACTTGAAGACAAAATGCATAATTATCAAACCATGGTGCTGTTGTAGCCTTATTCTGAAATGGGGATAAAATGGCAAGATGACAGAGAGCTACTGTCCAGGTCTTTGAAAAAGAGATAAATTATGCAATTGAATCGGTGGCATAGATAAAAAAATAAAAAAGGGCTAATTGAAGCGGTGCCGTACTCGTGCAATTCCAATGGAAGTCTACTGCGGGTCTTTGAGTTTCTGTTTGTCAAAGACAAAAATTGGGCTCAAGTTGGGTGCATATGTAAAATTAATGGGTGTCCATATCACTCTATGCCTTGCAAGCTTTTGCGTTGTTTCGGTGCACTACAGAGCCTACTTCAAACCATTATCACGCTCAATAAACTTCAAAGCAGCCCAAATCCCGTTTCAAGTCTCAAGGCCTGTTAAAAGCTCCCAAATCAAATCAGCGGACGCTCCATAAAAATCGGGTGTCCACCAAAAAAATGTGTTCTTTCGACGGATTCGAAAGTAATACACACACATCCGTCGAACACAAAAGTCGGTACAAAACCGAAAACCCAATGAACTACAGTGGTTTGATCCCTTCACGGGGTATGTAGGCAGTCTAGCGACCCACTAGATGCAACCGCAGCTCCAAACAGAATCCCTGACTCCACCAGTCAAATTCAGCCAGTCCCAAATGAATCACTGACTCCAGTCAAATTCTCCCAGCACCAGAAAATCAAATCATTCCCAAATCACACAAAGTTCAAAGGCTCTAAACCTTTCAAATCTCTCAAACACAAATCCAAAATAAATGGGTCATCTACTCATTTAAATCTCAAATGCCGGAACTACATGTGGTTTGATCCCGCAAAGGGTATGTAGGCAATGTAGAACCAAATTTATCTAGATGCAACCGCGTCCTAAACAACAAAATCGAATCCCTGGTTCACTTACACCAAATTCATCCCAAACACCACTCTCATTCCAAAAAAATCAAAGCCCTCCAATGAGTCATTCACCCATTGGAACTCTTGAACTACGAGTGGCTTGATCCCTCTCCAAGGGTACATAGGCAACCCATTCAAATATCCGGGTGCAGCCGCAAAAACAAACAAACACACATCCCATCAATTGGTTTCTTCATAAATGGAATCAAAGGGTGTTTCCCTGTAACAAGGGATTGTAATTAAGAGACACATTCTGTCTTGAATGGGTCGAACCCAAAATAATAAAAACTCTATTCACTAAATGAATACGAGTGAAATTATGTTGGGTGACATTTCGCTCACCGTGTGCGATTTTCTCTCAACAGCCGGAAACTGGGGAATTTCGCCGGGAAAGCAAACTGCTACAGTAAAAATGCTTGCATAAATTCGGCGTTTTCCGGCCAAATTGCCGATACCCACTGGTACCATCGTATAGAGGAGGAAGAGACGGTCCAAGGACAACTGGAATCGAGTCAATCGGACGCCGGACGGTGAAGAAATCGGAAAAAGAAGGAGAGAGGGCGACACGGGGGAAGAGGGGGAGAAAATCGGGGAGAGAGAAAATGACGAGTTACTACGAGTTACCACAGTAACTCGTCCTATTTATAGAAAGTTACTATGAACAGTAACTTTACCATTTCGCTTATAACTTTTGCATACGAACTCCGATTTTTACGTACCACATATGCACTCGCTCGGTTTAACGTCCTCTACAACTTTCATGAAGGAAATTTTCTCAAATTTTGACCCGAACAAAAAGTCAACTTTTAGAGCCCCCTAAAATGTCGAAACGGAGCCAAAAAGTAAATGTAAATGTTGTTTATCCATCGAAAGACTTGTGAACTGGTAAATTCGGGTTCGGGACGTCACAATATAACTGTTGCAGGTCCTATACCATATGAGATTTGTTATGTTCCAAATTTAGAGAAATTGTCGCTCGGTCTAAATAATCTAAATGGCCATATCCCATCCTCTATTTTTCTTACAACCAGCTTGATAGTCTACTTCCATCTAAATGGTGGCAACGTAAACAACTCTTTTTTATTATAAAGTATACACATGAATATTGGTCACTTAACCCAGATAAAAACGACTGATCTTAGCTTGAACTATTTGATAGGTATTCGTAATGTCAATTTCATATATTCAATAATCATTTTATTTTCTTCTTATAGATCATGATTTATTCTCAAGTAACCAATGTGCTGTAATGATCATAAGTTTTCTCAATTAAATATGCTTGACACCCTAGCTTGTTAAGGTAAGGAGATCAAAATCTGATTAATAGTTATTAACAGGTAGAATTCCCAGAGAAATCGGAAACCTAACAATGTTGAAGGAGATCTACCTTGACAATAATAATTTTGAAGGTATGACTTCCATCAATTTTGTTGATTAAAATGGATATTTAGTTACCTTGCGTGTGCCATATTAAAATTTTGTTTATTCTTGTTGAATAGCATGATGTATATCATATCACTTATATCAGTTTATTAAAATATTTCTATGATATGACGAAAATATCTTCAAAATGTATAATATTTACAAAATTTTAACGGTGGAGTTAACAGTAATACCAAAGTGATAGCTGGTGTCGAACTTGAGTGACGAAATTGATATTTTTCAAAGTAAAATGACTAAAGTGTCAAACAAAGAAAAATTGAGTGACCAAAGTTGTTATTTTTCCTGGTATATGTCCCTAGTTATAATGATTTAGACAAATTTGTACCCGTTTTACATGTGTGTACTGTAGTAATCATCCTACATTTGACAAAATTTATAAAGCAACGTGTTACTAATTTCCTAGTTGAATTTTATAACTATTTATTTTCTCTTCTCCCCAAAATTTTATCTCTCTCAATTTTATCCTCTCCTCACTTTCCATGTTCAGAAAAAGAAAAGCAAGAAATAAAAATAAAATAAAAAATAAAAATTTTCTCACGTGGTTTTTCTAGTACATGATTCAGGGTGTTGATATAACTGTTGCAGGTCCTATACCATATGAGATTGGTTATCTTCCAAATTTAGAGGAATTGTTTCTCAGTAAAAATAATCTAAATGGCCGTATCCCATCCTCAATCTTCAATATCTCCACAATAAAAGTATTAGATCTCGGCCTCAATTATCAGCTTTCAGGTAGCCTCCCAGCAGACATTGGCCTTGCGCTTCCAAAACTAGAAGAGTTATTAGTAGGAGCGAATCACCTCAGTGGAGTAATCCCCAAATCCATCTCCAATGCTTCTGAGCTTTGGAAACTAGACCTGAGAGGTGACTCTTTTTCTGGATTTATTCCAACGACTCTGTGCCTCTTGACAAACCTTGAATTGCTCGGATTGGCCGAGAATAATTTGACCATTGATGCCTCTACTCCAGAAGTTAATGTTTTGTCTTGTCTGCCAAATCTTAGAAATTTGAGGATTTTTTCCTTCGAAAGCAATCCATTAAATGCCAAGCTTCCGATTTCCTTCAGTAATTTCTCTGCATCACTTCAAAGTGTTTATTTACGAAATTGCAGCTTGAGAGGTAACATCCCCAGTGATATTGGGAATTTGAGTAGCTTGATAATGTTAAGCCTTGGAGACAATCAATTGAGCGGGCCAATTCCAAGCTCAATGGGAAGACTACATAATCTTCAAGTTTTGGCTATGAGTGATAACACATTGCAAGGATACATTCCAGATGAACTTTGTCAACTAGAACACTTAAATGCTTTGTCTATCTTAGCACATAACAATCTAGAAGGCCCTATTCCTAGTTCCTTTGCTACCTGCTTAAGCTTAGAACTGTTGGATTTATCTCGAAATAGTTTCACTGGAGTGATTCCAAAGTCTCTAGAAGCACTCTCACATCTCAAGCATCTGAATTTGTCTTTCAACAGACTCCAAGGAGAAATTCCAAGTGGCGGTCCTTTCAAAAACTTCTCTGCTGAATCATTTGTTTCAAACCATGGACTCTGTGGTGGATCCCAATTTCAAGTTCCACCATGCAAAAGAAAAGGACTCTGTAGCATATCTATCTTGAAGTATGTTATTTCGGGGATCTTGTCAGCAATGCTTCTAGCGGCCTCCATATTTTGGATGTTGATGTTACGCAGAAAAAAGAATGCAACAGCTGCAGCGCGTACTATCTTGACACCACAAGTTTTTTGGAGAAGAGTTTCATACCTAGAGCTCCTACATGCGACAGATGGATTCAATGAAAGCAACTTACTTGGTACTGGGGGTTTTGGCTCAGTATATAAAGGAACATTGTCAGATGGGATAGACGTTGCGATAAAGGTTTTCAAATTGGAGTTAGAAGGGGCATTTACAAGTTTTGAGGTTGAATGTGAAGTGCTAAGTAATGTTCGTCACCGAAATCTTGTCAAAGTCATCAGTTGCTGTAGTCAAATTGATTTCAAAGGTCTTGTATTGAATTACATGCCTAATGGGAGCCTTGAGAAGTGGTTGTACTCTCAGGATCCTTCTTTGGACATAATGCAGAGGTTGGATATAATGATAGATGTTGCATCGGCATTGGAGTACCTTCACCATGATTATGAAGTACCTATTGTCCATTGTGATTTGAAGCCAAGCAACATCCTACTAGATGATGATATGGTTGCACGTGTTGCTGATTTTGGTATTGCAAAACTTTTGGGTGGAGGAGATTCTATGACTCAAACCATGACCTTGGCCACAATTGGGTATATGGCTCCAGGTATTGTACTCTGTTAGAACTTTATCTTTCAATAATGTATGTGTTCCTTAATTATGAGTGCATTTTTATTTTCATTTTTTTTAAATCAAGTTTTATATATGCAGAGTATGGAATGCAAGGAATAGTGACCAGAAGAGGTGATGTGTATAGTTTTGGTATTGTAGTGATGGAAACATTCACAAGAAGGAAGCCAACCGATGAGATCTTCGCTGGGGAAATGAGACTAAATCAATGGGTTGCAAATTTCCTAGTTGCAGATGTGATAGTTGAACTTGTGGATGCTAGTTTACTTGGAAACGAGGAGGCTCATGACTTCGTGAGCAAGAGGGACTGCTTATCATCCATTATGAGATTAGCTGTTGCTTGTTCAGCAGAATCACCGGAAGAGAGGATAAACATGCAAGAGGCTGTAGCCATGCTTAAAACAATCAAGATCAAGTTTTCAAAGGACTCTGCTGCAAGAGGTGTGGTGGTGAACCGTCGTCCTGTTTCGTAACCCCTTAACTAATGTGTCGATATATCTTGGCATGGCATTTGATTCAGTACGTAATTATGTAATTGTTTGGCAATGTGGTTCTGACTCAAGTTTGGTTGGTAATTCACTCTGCTACTCTGTATTCAAAAATAACTTCCATCTAGCTCTTTCCACTTTGTAGTTTCTGTGTTTTTCTGCTTTGAGGCAAGCTGCTTAAATAAACCGAAGCACTACTATTTTCTCAAATTCTTCTATCTTTAAGTTCTTAATGTACTTATCATGGTAGAGTATGCCTAGGATTTATATGAGGTGTCAGTATGTTGTACTCCAATCATTCTTATATTCCGTTGTTGTGTCACCTCAGCAATCTATTCATGTAATGCAGCGTATTCTTGATCATGATGTAATGCAGCGTATTCTTGATCATGAATTTAAGCTTGTTTAGGAAGCACTAGAACGTTTAGCTAGTTTAAGCTCCTCGTCTGATAATCTCAGTAATGGAAAACCAAAATTGCAACTTTCTCGATGGTGGGAAGATTGCAATTTCTTCTGTAATGCAGAACAAAGGACAGTAGATACCAGAAACCATTAATGAGAGGGAATCATAATAAATTAATGAAAATGTTAGACTCCGGGAATATAATGCATGAAATTCTTGAGTATGCTAAATCTTGTTGTTTTGTTCCGAGTGCAATGGGAACGAGGCTGCTCATATCGTCAGCCAAATGTTTTGTTTTGTTTTTGAATTCAGTTGTGTATCAGTGGAATGACAATGTACAATATATTTGACATAGCAATTGTAATTATAAGTTCCTGGAGTTTCCAAAGGATTATTTACCAATTTCTACTCTTTGCTTCTGTTTCTCATTGTAATTGATATTCAATAAAATTGACGTCCATTTCTCAAAAAACTTTGTACTCTTTCTTTTAGTCTCTCTCCATAATAACATGTACTCCAGTCAGACAACAAAGAAACTGAATCAGGATTCTGCTTAAGTTTTACCATATCCCACATGAAGAATGGTAATCTAAGGAAAAAAAAAATGGAAAATCAGAACCGCATTCTATAGATGAAGGATTGAAGAAACAAAATGAACGTAGAAACCTATCTCAATTGCATACATGTCGAACCAATAACATAATCCTGTCGTGGTCAAAGAAAATTACAGATTGAAAGTATAAGCATCAACTAGTCTGGTCTCATCTAAGAGACAATAGCAAGGCCTTCGTAGTTACATAAACTACTAACAGTCGTGACAGATTCCCTACAAGCCCTTCTGGTCTCATCTGCCACAGAATCAGAATAAATATCAATCTATAGTATATCTCATCTGATATTGTTTCATTAATCCAAAAGAAAATGTCAACGTAATTTCAACAGAAGAAAAGCATTTGTAACATTCAGTACCTTTTCCATCCCACTCAAACTACAGCAGCCACTTTCTCTGCAACCCCTTTTACAAGTTTCTGTGGAGAGTCGCTCACAGGACTTCCAGTCTTCACATCTTTGGATTCCTCATATGCAGCTGCATGTATACCAAGTGCAGCACAACCAGATGGATCAGGGTTCTTGAACCATTCCGCATCCCACTCCACAGCTTTTGCTGTGCTGCATGCCACACTTGGACCACCGAAAACTGTCAATCTTGCAGCATTCTGTCCATAACTAGCAAATTGAACATACTCAGGTAAACAAACAATGATGCAATTCAGTCAACTGACATTGCAAGAGATGGGAGGAAAGGTGGCTCACCTTTGGAAAAAATTTCTCATAGTCCTATAGTAGTATCCTTCTTTTGTGGTCGGAGTGTTTTCAGGGTAGAAAAAGCAGCATTCATCAGCATTGAATCTGTTACCTGTCCAGTCAGAAACAAAAATGAAAAATTATTAATTCTATGCAGCTAAGGAAGTAGCAAGCATCTCTAGCGTCTGCTTAGTTGAGTTGTTTAGAAAGTGCACCTCTCACTTAAAATAGTGAACATGAAATAAATTCATAAATTGGGTACATTTATCGTGCTAATTTTGAGATGTTATGTTGCTAAATTCTTAATCTGGACCACAAAGTTCAACAAGAATCGATTTAACCACAGGTCCTGGTTGGGCGCATTGCACCATTATATATGACTATATGAGACTAATTGGAAACAGAGCATTTCTGTCCAAAATGTAAATGCAAGCAAAAATTGCAGCATACTTGTTTGTTGGCGTGATCTTTCAAGCCGTCAATCCAGTGGTAACCAACACCATCACTAAACTGCTCCTTCTGCCTGTACAAGATGGCTTCAGATCATCATCAAATGCTTTGCGTAAGACTCACTTCTCAAGATGGCTTCAGTTACAAATGCAAGTATTCAGATGCATGAATTTGATAATAACCTTCTCTTGTTATTAAATTTAGCATGAAAACAAACAATCCCAATAATACCAGTACAGCAATGAAGATATAATCTAATAAGACTAAGGATACCATAGACCATCCATTAGATTAGACATGTCAGGATATGTCTGACACCTACAACTCAGCATAGAATCGATTCACAAATGATAGAATTCATAACACACGTGGAAATTTCATGATGGATAAGAAAAATAACTTTTGTGAGGGAATGGGAAGAAAAAGTTGAATATCTATGTCTTTTAATAATAGGAAAAAATGTCCACATGTAGTAGATCATTCCATAGAGTCGTAATAAGATATTCCTATCCCAACAGTCTTATAATGAGCAACCACTATGCCAAATGTCAGTAGGCTTCAAATCACTACAATACATAAAATTGGAGGAAAAAAGAAAGCTTAATGATTGCTACCATTTTCCATTCTGGATCAATGTCCATAGCAGTCTTGATGAATTCTTTGTCGAGAAATGGTACACGAGCCTCAACACCCCAAGCTGAAGTCAATTTGGTGGCCCTCAGACAGTCGTATAGATGAAGAGTTTTAATCTGTTGAATAGTCACAAAATTTCAGTAATAAAAATCATAATAGCCATCAATGGTGCTAAAATATAATCCAGTGAAACGTGCATAAACATATACCACAAAAACAAGAAAAGCAGAGACCAATCCAGAGATAGTGTATAAGATACCTTCTGGCATGTTTCTTGGTGAAATCCTCCCTGTTTGGTGCCTTGTGGAAATACAAGCAGCCACCAAAGATTTCATCTGAACCTTCACCAGAAAGAACCATTTTTACTCCCAGAGATTTAATTTTACGAGACATAAGAAACATTGGAGTGCTGGCTCTGATAGTGGTCACATCATATGTCTCAATATGGTAGCTAACTTCTTCAAGCGCATCTATGCCTTCATGAGATATCAAAGCAAAGAAACAAATTATTTCTTGGAATTAATATACATCCAGGCCTTTGTCTGGGATTACTGATGTAGAAAAAAAAAATTGATGAAAAGCAAGACAATGAGATAGATTGGAAGAGAGAGAGAGAGAGAGAGAGAAGACTTCAAAGAAGAAGTAGAATGAGTGGGAGCCAGAAAATCAGGGTGAACAAAATTTGTATTTCCAATCACCAATAAATATGAATAGTCTGAATCCTACTTCAAGCAATCCCTAGATATTCAATAAGGTAAAATTAAAACTGCATAAGGATTACCTGAATTCTAAATCTAAGAAAACCTAATTTCCACCCTTGAGCCTTATATATTACACGAACAGTAAAGTGAAACTCGTGATGATGAGTTCCAAGATAATCTGCAACTTCTCTTGCTGCTTTCAAATCTGGAGAACCTTGAAGACTGAAAATGCAAAGCATGTAAACATAGAGAAAACATGTCTTAGTTAAAAATTGACCACAAGAAAGTACATCTAAACCTTTCTGGTACCAAAGTTTGCATTGGAAAGGCTATTGAACACTGACACCAAGAACCTTTCCCTTGACCTTTAAACATACGAAATTAACAACTTTTTATCACACTTTTATGCAATTAGGCCTAAACAACAAGAACCCAGCCATGGTTAAAATGGATTTAGGCTCTCTACCAAGTTTATGAACAGACATTTCTTGTTTATAAAATGGAAAAGTGGTGTAGGTAGCATTTTTTAAGCACTTTTGGGGAAAAAATATAGAGGGGAAGGGAAGAGGACCGAGAAGACACCATTATGGTTATATAAAAGAGCACTGCATTTGATAAAGCGTCAGATTTGGTTGTCGAAAATGATAAG
This sequence comes from Rosa lucieae, assembly GCA_024704745.1. Classification (NCBI taxonomy): domain Eukaryota; kingdom Viridiplantae; phylum Streptophyta; class Magnoliopsida; order Rosales; family Rosaceae; genus Rosa; species Rosa lucieae. The sequence goes on along the minus strand of CM045493.1, from coordinate 25,040,622 downwards.
TACAGTTACCTCCAAGCCAACGCAAAAGGTATGTAACTGTGACCCCCACTGACTTGCAGCTTCTGATTTAGCCAAATAGCGACAAGCCACAGCAGCACCGAGTGGTGAGTCCAACCCTCCGGACAAAAGAACACCAAATGGTACATCTGTCATAAGTCTCCTTAACACAGCCTACAAGATTGGGAAGACGAAAAAAATGTAAGGAAATGTATGAAGCTAATAGCAACAGTGGAATGAGGCACGGAGGCCAATTTAAATCTCTCTTAACAAATCACATATCTGATGGTCATTCATAGCTTCAATCAAAAAAGCTAAGTTGATATCTATATCTTTTGCATTAGACACCATTACTATAAAGCAATCATTAAACTGCTAACCTAATATTATGATATAAGGCGGGCAGAAAGAAAGGAAGTACGTTATGCAAATTTTCAATAGTTATAACAGACATAAAATATGAAGAGGGAAAAAGATAAAAGTGGGATGTATCTTTCAATCAAATGACCAATATATATCAGAAGCCGTTTCTCAAGAGAAGTCAAAATGACCTTTCTTTGGAATAACATATTCATTTCAATTTTAAGCCAATTCACCAACTCTTCCATGGGTTCTGCTATTATTTAGTAACTATGCATATTTACCAAATTAAAGTTAAATGAGATAATTAGCCTCCAAATGCAGACGCAAGATTGCTCGTTCTACAGACAATGTACCGAGCATATACACATGTTTAAGTCGTAAAGATATTTTTTTTCCTAACAGTAAAAGTGGGACTATAGAGTATATCAAACCGCGATCTCACCCATATACAACCAAAAAAAAAAACCAAAAAAAAAAGACAAAACAAAACAAAAACCAATCTCAAGTGCTCCTTATCAAAGTTCCAATCAAGGAAGTTCCTCTAGTCAGACCCAACTAGCAGAGCTGCACACCAAGTAAATAACTCCCAACACTAATATCAGCAGAGAAAAAACTGGCACCACCCAACCTTTCCTTTTTAAGATTTCCTTTCAATACCAGGATCCACACAAAGAACCAAATATAACAACAAGGTTTTGGTAAAAAAAAAAAACAAGGAATGATCTACATAGTAGTCTCAGTAAGTTCATAAAGTCTCACCCAACTAGCAGAGTTGCACACCAACTAAAGAACTCCCAACACTAATATTAGCAGAGAAAAAAGTGGCATCAACCTATCCTTTTTAAGATTTCCTTTCAATGCCAGGATCCACACAAAGAACCAGATATAACAACAAAGGTTTTGGTAAACAAAAGGAATGATCTACATAGTAGTCTCAGCAACACAGTTCTCAAAACAAAATTGCAAGAATGGAGTTTAATTTCTTACGTGATGGTTGCAACTAATTGATAAAGACAAAACACAAAAAGAAGAGAAGTAGGATTGTAAGTGGTACACATCAATGCATACCTTCTCAAAAGCCTCGCGTAAAACAATGGGATCATAAGGAATCGATGGTATCTTCTCCAAAAACCATTGTGGATTGTACCATCTTCTCAGCCCTCCTGCACACATAAAATTGTAAATAAATATGTACTTAAGGCAGACAAAGTTGAAATTTTATAAATTCAGCTACGGTGAACTAAGAAGAAGCATCTTGAAAGTTATTAGTTAATCAAATGAATATACAAAAAGAAAGAAGCTTCTGACTCAGACTCGAGAGTTTTCTGATTTACAATTACAGTTCCAAATACAAAGTCTTTCTAGTGATATCAAACAAAATATATATTTCCTTATAAAGCATGTCCAAACCCCCAAGTATAAAATGTATAATAAATTTGCTAAAATGTTTTTGTTTCTTCAAGTGAAATAATAGAAGCATTTGTTCCCCTGCTTCTATATCGCTGTCAAATGGGCAAAAACATCATAATAAGAAGTATGCTGATCTTAGAAGATTTATATTAAAACTTTTGCTGACTAAAAGCTGTTAGTTGATTCATAAACCCAAATCATTGTTAGTAACTAAAGCTCAGCTCAACTTACCTTGTTTGCTAGAGTATAAATGCCCAGGAGGAAAAGATATGAATCTTTCACAATCATCACTTATAGCTGTCATTTCTGAAGCAAACCAAATTCATCCTGCAAAAAAATATAAAACAGCTTAAATGTGTAAGATAATTAAAGCTTCAACATATCTAATGATCAAAGGTTAAATAAGAATGATCAAGGCTTAAAAGGAGGGAGGTAAAAAACACTATAACATAAAAATAAGCCACAAACTCTTTTATCAGTGCAAAGAAATACTGAAGCAGTAGTCTACCAGTTTGGGTGCGCTAAATCTCAATGCTAGTTCACGTTTTCTTTTAGAAATGAAGTTTTTTAACACGTGCAAAGAAAAAATGAAGCAAATTCAAGCAAATGGTTTGACTAGAAATCAATTAAAGAAATATCGGTTGCTTTTAGAAACACAACTAAAGCTACACTCGACCCACCATCAAGACCCCAGCCCATGTACAGTGGGGTTATGCCAATAGCGTCTCGAGCTGCCATGAAGGTGTTGTCTCTTGTATCAAGGAGGACAAAGGAGAACATCCCGTCCAGCATGTCAACAAATTCTTCCCCATGTTCCTCATACTGCCAAAGATATATGTTTAATTATATTACTAAATATGGCAGAATAGAAATACACAGAAAAGTAAGGGAAGATATAACCGTTTTTGTTCTAAATCCAAGAAAAGGTAGTCACTTAAGCCTGAAGTCATTGATTACTTACAAGATGCGCTATCACTTCACAATCACTGCCAGTTTGGAATTGATGACCCTTCAATGTTTCTCTCAATTGCTTGTGGTTATATATCTCACCATTAACCTAAAAGCTCAGCTCCAAAAATCAAGTAGAAGATTAAGTCATTGAAGTAAGATAAGTAGATCAAACAAACCAATATCCAAAACCAATTATAAACTCTGAACTCTGCTCAGCTTAGTAAAAGCCTCGGAAAGAAGTTTATTAGCATCAATGCTAATCAACAGTAACAAATTTATGTTTCCCACTCAATCTAAAACCAGCTGCCACTAGCACATGCAATGCTCTAACTTTCCATCGACCAATAACCATGAATGAAACCAATTACAGAGCTCAGAATCCACGGCTCAACGCTCCTCAAGCTAATCCAGAGCTCAGAATCTCCATTCTATTAATTTGGTAATGAAAATGCATCATCTCCCAATTCTAGCTAAGCAAACTGTAAATTTCATCTTCTCTCCAATACAATACAACCTAATCTTCATCCGAAATTGAAGTTTGAGAATGCAAAGCTGAAAGAGAGTACCTTGACAATGACGGAGGTAACAATCCCCATGGCAATGCAACCCGCTCCAATCAGGACCCTGATGCCTCAACCTAGACAAACAGCAAAATCAACCACTCAACAACTAGATAGAACAAATCAAACCAATTCGATTGGATTCGAGAGACGAAATGCGATCAGTTACCGGCGCGAGAGTTGTCTTTCCCATTTGAAAGACTACCCTCCCTTCCTGAAGTTCAAAGCTCCTGTCTTCAAATGTCCTTTGCTAAGAGAGAAGGTTCCCCAATGATCTTATTTCCAAATCACCAACAGTCTCAGTTCTAATGGTAACATACTGCTTCTAAATTTGATTTTGGCAATGGTTTTAAAAGTACTGCTTAACAGAATGTGCCTTGACTTATTGTTTTAACTTGGACCTACACCTATGAATTCCTTTCATTTGCTTATATTGACTCCCTCAAATAAGATGATGCACTTCTAATAAACTTTTAATTCTCTTCGTACAATATTGCAGCAACCCATCAATGGGGAGGAATCACTACACATATAACAAGATGTCTGAATATTATGTGCGAGATTCTTGGGGTATATGCAAATCTTTGAATTTCTATGGTTGATCATTGTCGATTGCTACTTATTGTTGTTAGAATGGTGAAGAGTTAGAGGATGCTGGAATTTGTTGTTGGTGCTGTCTTTTATTTTGCCTGAACTGCATACTAATTGTATATGTCTTCAAGCACATGTTGTATACTAGTTTGATAACATTCTTGGTCCTGCCATAAAATCTTAAGCTTGATGATCTAATGGTTGCAATCTCAATTTCCATAAGAAAGCCAGACTATAGATTCAACTCAACTTTGTTTGTCATACAGTAAAATGAAAATCAGAATTGTATACAACATCATAGATAAGTTTTGAATCCATGTAGACTTTAGAATTTTTCTAATATCTCTTCATACTAGGGATGGCAAAAATCCCCAGCGGAGCGGAGCTCCATTGGATACCCGCCCCTAATGGGGGGAGAATTCGGGGACAAATGGGGAATGGGGATGGAGATCCCCAATCCCCGCTATCTAAGATTGGGGATGGGGCGGGGATGGTATTGTGATCCCCATCCCCAAACCCGCCCCAATAATATATACATATATTTAACTTATATATATATATATATTTATATTTATTTATTTTAATTTATTTTTTATAATATAAATCACAAATATATACATTTACTACTTTACTTTAATGGCTACACAATTACTTTAATGGTGTTTTGACTTTTGCACTCACTGAATTATGATTTATGAATTTAATCATATTTTAAATCTATTTGTTGTAGATTTTGATTTTAAAAAAGGCAATATGAGAAAAAATTTATTTTATTTATTAAATTCTTATTGGGGATTTGGGGCGGGTTTGGAGGTTTAGTCCCCAATGGGGATGGGGACGGGGAATATCCAATATATTTTTATTGGGGATTGGGGCGGGGATGGGGGTAGAAAATGACCCCGGGGATGGAGATGGTATTGTGATCCCCATCCCCAACCCGCCCCATTGCCATCGCTACTTCATACACTTGCTGCGTCTCTGATCAGACTCGCACAGTAAAACAAGTCTGATATCTCTTCACACACTTCCCTACCTCAAAGCCTTAGTTCAGCGGCTAATAAAGCCAATCAATAGCTACAGTAAATCAATTCCAATTGCTAACACCCTTTTCAGCAAATCGAGCCACCTAATCAAATTTACAGCAAATCGCATCCCAATTTCTTGAATGGTTGAAGCAGAACAATTGGGTTTAAGAACAGAGGCAGCAGTAAGCAAAGAAGAATTTCAGATTCTTGGGTAGTGAATAGCCATGATGACTTCTCTGTTTTCTTTGAGCTATTACAGATTTAGTATTTTGCCTAGGAGAGAAGATACCAGTATGTCTAGAAGAGTAGAGAAAAAGGAGAAGGACTGAGGTGTATGGTCGTAATGTACTTTACCGAATGAACTTGATGGATGGAAGAGAGTAAAGCCTTCCCGGGATAAAATGCTAGGAACAGACATCTTCTCCATACCAAGACCAAACAAACCATTAGAAGCAGCAATATCCAGGAATGAACCACTTTGCACCTGTCCACAACTTCAAAATTCAAAATGCCCTTTTAGCTGAATATATGAGATTTTAATACAAAACGAACAAAAGATTCCAAAAGCGTATCATACCACAGAACTCACCCAAAGGAAATGTATGCCTCAACATATTCGTGATGACTTCTGTTGTTAAGTGCAGAACATGCTCCACCAATATCCCAGAAGTAGAAGTTTGATCAGAGACATATATAAGAGACTCTATAAGGGAAAGTGTTGAATGCTCCCAGACATTTATTACGCTGCAACGGACTTTCTTGCTAGTCGATGACCCTTTTGGGTCATATTTGCTGACCTTGAAATTCTGCCACAGTAAATAGCACCCAATTACTCAATTACTACATGCAAAAGCCAGAAACAATAGTGCATGAATGCATTAAAACAACAATGCCTCCATTCTTGTCCTCAAATCTAACAGTACAACAAAATACCGAGTGTCAAACCTTAAGATATAGAAACAAATGCATAGCTTCCTCTTCCTAAGTTCATGATCAGTTTCAAATAAAGGTCATATTTTCTTGTTAACCTTAACAAGAATCTGCATAATCAAACCGAAAAGACCCCCAAAATACTAATGAAATTCTCATCAACACTACTTCAAACCCCACAATTCCACTATCCAATTAGAAATAGATACAAGTTTTCTTCACATTAACAGAATTTAAGAAAGAAAAAGAACCCAACCTAAACTTACAGGAGCATAAGCTGTTCCTTCACAAGACACCCAAAACAGGTCACTCCCAATTGCACCGTCGTATAATGCGAACTACCCAAAACAAAACATCAAATCAAATCCCTAATTTTCAAGAATCCCAAAATCTAAAAATGGAAATTTTGAGAAAATGAAACTAAAAGTGGAAACTTTGAGAGAAGAAAAACGTACTATCCCAAAGAGGTGATCTGAAAAGTGGAGTTGCCGTCGGAGAAAGCGAGGTTGTCGGTGGACTCGACGAGCTTGCGGTCGAGTAGGCGAGTTCGGCGTAGTACTCGAAGCTGCCCTTCTCGAGAAGGTTGGTGCCGCCGGCCGGAGAGAGCTTTCCGGCGGCCTCCGACCACTACTTGACGGGGTCGGAGAAGCGGTGGCGCATCTCAAAGCTGAAGACGCGGCAGCTGGGAGGAAGAAGAAGAAGATGGGTCAAGATTGATGGGAAAACCAGGGAGATGGAGGCGAGATGAGGGTGAGAGTGACCCAAGTTTTTTAGCCAAGGGAGGGAACACGATTTCAGATCGGCTAGGTTTTGAGTGTTTTGAATGGAAAAAAATAAATGTAAATTAATTTTCTGTTTGTTTTTTAGTTCTTCAGACAACAGATGTCTTTGTTAATGTTGTTAGAAATCTCACAGATTTAAAAAATCTATCGTCTCAGACGACAATAAAAACTCAAGTGTCGTGTGATTAAGTTATTTTAATAGTGATTAATCACATGTCATGCTTTTGTCCACAAGGAAAACTGCATTTGCTAAACTCCTAAGGGCTCACCATTGTGATCATCATATTAAGTCAATACGTCTTGACAATGTTGGGGAGTTTATATCAAAAACTTTTGATGATTATTGCATATCCATTAATTGGGATTGAAGTTGAACATCCAGTTCCTCATGCTCACACCCAAAATGGTCTTGCAGAAGCTGCCATTAAACGACTTCAAATGGTTGCCAGAGCATTGGTTATGCGCACCAATCTCTCTGCTTGGGGCTATGCAATATTACATGCAGCTGTGCTCATTCGTCTGAGACTCACTGTCACTCAATCCTTTTCTGCGTCCCAGATGGTGACTGGGTATGAGCATGATGTCTCACACTTACGCATATTTGGTTGTGCAGTTTATGTGTCAATTGCGTCGGCACAGCGCACCAAAATGGGTCCTCAAAGACGATTAGACATTTATGTTGGATATGACTCACCAACTATTATCTGCTACTTGGAACTCTTGACAGGCGATCTCTTTACCGCTAGATTTGTGGATTGTCACTTTGATGAGAAAATCTTCCCGTCATTTGGGAGAGATAAGAACACAAATGTTCAACAGGAACCACAGAATTGTCTTATTGATAGTTTTTGTACCTCATGAATTATTCACTAGTCTTTTTTTTCTTTTTCTTTTTTTTGTTTCTAATATTTTCAATTACCAACATGTCCTTTATATGTTAGATTATATATTATAGAGTTTTAATTAATCAAGGACATTATAGGTAGTTCAAAAATTTAACCATTATGCTTAAGAATTTGCTTAATTATATAAGATTTAGAGTTCAGTTTTCCTACATGTTATCCGAGTAAATGAATTATAAATATCATCTACCCTAGAATTGAGCGTGAGAGAGGCTAAACCCTAGCCTTGCAAAAACCCGTGCTTCCTTCGAACGAAACAAACGATGGAGGCTGTTGATGAGATAACAGTCCGCTTGGCTGCATCTTTAGGGCTGGCAGAAGCCCAAAAACTTGTGGATCTCCAACCACCACGTAGGGAAGAACACCTTCGATCCCAGACATACCTGGTAGGGAAACTCTTGATTGCTAGGGCCTTCAATAAGAGGTCCTTCATGGAATCATTGGAATGTTCCGGCGAGCCTGGAGATTGAATGGCCGGTATACAGTTCAAGAGCATAAGGACCGGTTTCTGTCTACATTTTCTGATCCAACTTACCGTAATCAAATCCTTCGGGGAGGACCATGGGGGTTTGACAATGCCCTGATGGTATTGGCTCCATATGATGGGGTAGGGGCTATCAAGGAGATTTCACTCTCCACTCTAGCGTTTTGGATCAAAGTTCGGGATCTTCCTCCACTTTTTCATACTGATTGCTGTCTCCGGTGAGTCGGGAGTGTTCTAGAGAGGTATTTACAGAAAGGTACAGTTGGAGTTTGACGCTGGGCGCATTTGGATTAGGGTTGAGATAGACCTCATCCAGCCGGTGATCTTTTGGCGAAGCTTCATGGTGGATGATGGGGTTGATGTCGACCTTGATCTTTTCTTCGAAAATTTATGTGGTTGGTGCCGAAATGTGGCCTTCTAACTCATGTTGGACTCCCTTGTTCTGGACCACTGTTGTCGGAATTTCTGCGGGTTCAAACCACCCCAGCACGGCGCAACTTGGAAAGAGTTTTAAACAGAGTGGCTGAGACACTGGCTGGTCCAACCCTAGTTTTTGAGCTCAGGAGACTACAAATGGTTCAGTGGGTTTGGAGAGATTTTTTCCTGTTACAAAGCCTAAGGCACGAAGAGAAATTCATCCTCGAACTCTGCTTGTGGGGAATAAAAACGGAAGCCATGACCTTGGACAGGAGCAAGCACCGGATCTGAATGAAAATGGGGACGAACAGCAGCCTGTGGCCTCTGACATGTGTGTTCATATTGAACCTAATGAACATGCAAGTCAGGCTTTGGTGGAAGTCACAAGGTCCCCTAATTGTGGAATGCATCGAAAGATGATAGAAGATGGAGTGTCACCAAAGAAGCTCCGTATTTTTTTTTTTTTGGTACAATGGGGGTCAAAGACCCATAAAAGAAAGCAAAAAACAGAAAGAAACTAATAAATAGCTGTGGCAACAGCTCTAGGCCTTACAAGGCCATTAGCACCATCAAGGACATCTTGGTCAATGAAGTTAGGCATTAGAGGCAGCCTGCATAAGCCCCGATCCTGATCAATGCTTTTCTTTGCCAACCCATCTGCAACCATATTTCTCTCACGGTGGATGTGAGTGAATAAACAGTTGTAGAAAGACTCCATAAGCTTCCTGCAATTTGCGAGTAAAGTACCAAGAGGATGTAACCCTGTGTCAGAACTCTTAAGAAGGTTGATAAGGATAGCTGAATCCGATTCAACCTCAAGATTATCTATATGAAGATCGATAGCAATACGAAGACCAGTTATAAGACCCAAGCTTCTGCCTGTAAAACCTCGCCATGACCAATATAAGAAGCTCCGTCTTTGCCTAGCTGTGGGTCGCACAAATTTTGATGCTGTTTCAATGGGATTATGCTCAATTCAACCACTGTAGGGAGAGTCAAAGAAACGAGGTAGACCTAGAGGTGCTAAGAACAAGGTCAAGGAACTCAAAGTTGTTCAACCATCGCCCATGAAAAAGTCACATGCAAAGCGAGCTAAGAAGGTACAAAAATTGGTTAACGGATTACCATAATTTACTATTGTTGAGACTGCAAATGGCTCAAATCCCTCCAAGGGTAAAGAGTCCATAGTTGCTTAATTTTTTTTCTTCTAGAATTAGTGTCTATGTTAGTGAAAGCATCTCTATGAGTCTCTATAAAAGTACTTGATTTCAACATACCACAATTGTGTGCTCAGCGTGTGAAATTAGGTAAAATAGATTGCCTACAAGTGAGATTCTTTTGTTGACATAGACTACTCTCAGATATGATTATTGAAACAGAATAGTCTTTATTGTACTATTCTTATCTATGAAACAGGGACACATACCTGGTATGTACTCTTTAATTCAAAAGGAAAAATACGAATTATAGATATCTAGAGCATATTGCCTACTCAATTAGTTTCTTGCTCATTTACTAGCACTACTACAAAACCATGATATAAGGACACCCATCAAGGACACATATTTATCATAGTGTCCTAATAACCTTATAAGGACGGGAAAAAAAAAAAACAGGAGCAAACTTATGCTGGCCCGCCGAAATATTTTTGCCAAAAGTTAAACTTCCCACTTCTTTTTCCCGCATAAAATCATTCTGTATATAAACCTAAATTCTGCCGAAAACCCACAAGCTCTATCAGAGCCTCCAATCTACCGCCGCGTCTGAGCCTTAGCTAGAGTAGAGATGAAGGTTGTTGCCGCATATTTGCTCACTATTTTGGGCGGCAACGCCAGCCTCTCCGCCAAGGACTTGAAGACCGTTTTCGCCTCCGGTAACTTTCGATCTTAGTTTCTTCAATTTCATTCCAGATCTGTACAACTAATTGTTCTTGCTTTGGCTAGGTCTAATAGTTCATTTCATACTGTTTCTGATTTCAGTTGAATTAACTGAACGAAAAATTTGAACTGATTCAATTGGAATTGTAATTGCATAGCCATATTAGTTATCGTTGGATCTGTCACTCGGTGATGGCTGATCTCCGGGCACTTCCTAGCCAGAAACCAACATCCGTTTCTGTCCCCGTATTATGTACGACCGGTTAATTTGCTTAAGGTTTGTAACTTGTTAGACCTTGCCTCTGTTGATATACCTATTTAGTATTAAAATCCAGAAATCTTTTGAATTTCTGATTTGGCATTTTGGATTTAGATAAGGATATGCTATTGTTTTTCTCTGTGGCTTTTATTTGTTGATTTTTGTTTTCCAATTTGTAGTCAGATTTCTTCTTTAATAATGAGCGGTTGGTTACAGAAGCAACATAAACCAGGTCATTAGACATACTGTTGATACTATCTGTAATGTACCATGAGACTATCTGAAGATATTTACTTTTTCTCAAATGCTAGTGTTATTACTAATATGTTTGTCTTGTTTACAGTGATCTCACGAGGAATTTTCTTAGTGGTAATATACTGAGTGAATGGGCTTCTGCAAAGTTGGAATATATGTAAATTCAATTCTTAACTCCATATTCTTTGTTGTCCAATAATGACTTATAATGATTGAACTAAGACTTTGAGTAAACTGCAGGTCCTTTTATGTGAACAACTTAACTGGACCAATCTCTGCCTTCTTGGGATACATCAGCACTCTAAAATACTTGTATGCTCTGCCTCTCTCTCCATCTAATTATTCATTGTGTTTGTTAAATCAAAGTTTAATTTTTGTTTGATGTAGCCTGCTTTGATGAAAAGGAGAATATGTTTTCACTTTTCAGGAACCTTGAGACTAACATGTTTTCTGGAACTGTTCCTCCTGAGCTTGGGAAGTTGGTTAACTTGCAGAATCTGTAAGCTCCTTTTCAACCCCAGTTTGTTTTACATTTTTTTGTTTTTGTTTTAAGTATTAACTAGTTGAATAAGCAAGTACCAACTGGTAAGTTGGCTCTGGTGTCAAAACTTAATGGCATGTCAACCAGGAACTGCATGAGAGAATATTAGTATGAAGGCTTGAATGTGCAATATTGAAACATTGCTCATATTTGGATAAGAGAATGCACAGTATACTATGACACTATCTTAAATGGTAACTTGTTATACGGACAATGTAAATGTACTTTTTGGAGTGAGCATGTGTTCTACCTCTTTGTTTATGTTTTCTGTGAACTTTAGCCCAAACCTTTTGACTACACTGCCTTGATCTCATCTATTAGTCATTTTGAAGTTCCTTTTATGCAACTCTTATGCTGCGTCCACATGTTAGATTTCCCACTTTGTGATGTGTCATAATGTACTGCTAGTAAACTTAAAACTGGAGATATAAACAAAAGTAAGACTCTATTTGTCCACATAAAGGTAGAGGAATATACCAGCTATATATATATATATATATATATATATATATATCAGGTGAAGGTTAAAATTTGTGTATCAAATTTGAAGGAAACCACAGTTATTCTTGATTTTGGCAGCTACCCCGTTTCCATTTGCTGGTTGTTTTGTTCTCATTGGTTTTTGAATCAACACTTTATGATGACATTTTTTAGGGATTTTTTTTTATCTAAGTTAAATGGTATTATTGAGTTTTCATATGTTATGTGATGGTTAAATGATGATTAAATTTTTTTAACCATATACCATATTTACTTGTCAGCATAAATGATTGGTCAAATTGCTTTGTTATAATTGCTAGTTCAATGCACGACATGATCAGTGACTATATTGCCCAGTACTTTATTCTATCAGCATGAACTTTTGGTTATCATGGCTTTGTTTAGCCTAAACCTGAAAGTTGAAACCCAGGGTCCTTGCCAACTTCCCCTTCACTCTATGTCGTGATTAGTTCATGAAAACAATTTCCAGTGGTCGGTTTCCTTTCCATGACATATTCAATCAAATCCTTGGCCTGCACTTTCGGGTGTCATAGTTTCAGTAGATATTCTAAGTTTACAATGAGATAGGTTTTTGGCAGGCAATTTTTCACCATGGTATGATATTCTTAGATATACGGGCATAAAACCACCAGAACAGGTTGAGATCCTGCCTTAAACTTAAGCAAAGTTTTAAGCCAGTATATTGAGCCGTACAGAGTGCGCCACAGCAGATCTTAATCTTACTCTGCCACTGTAGGGGAATTGTATGTTTTGAACCTTTTTTGTCTTCAAGTTTGTGCTTGAACTGTACTCCACATTTAATCCAAGTTGGGTATTGTTTAGTTTCTTTTTTCCTTGGCTCTAGTTGAGTACACTGACATAACTGATGTTGGTCTAACTTCAAGGCCCAAAATCTTCTTTATGGTATTACTAGAAAAGAAACCAATTTTGGCTCCCTGATCTTCTCCTTGGCATGAATAAATATAGAAAATGCTATTCTGATGTAAGTATCTTTGGATTTTGTTGGACTTTTTTTGTGCTCGTCCAATTCCTGTTATTGTGGTGGGTGAACAAACCATGGATCATTCATTCCTCTGGAACTTTAATTTACTGACATTGCAGTCATGTGCCAAATTTTCTGTTGATTCTCTTTTTGTGGTGCATATTTTGAGGTGGTTATGTAGTCCAGTTTCATTTGATATTGCAGTTTATCACAGCTTGCTTGAAGTGAATGCCCTTTTTATAATATTTACTTTTGGAGTTTCTCACTGCAAGAGTTGTTGCTTGCAATTAATTCTGCATTGTTTTGAGGAAGTTGATATATCTCGAACAGAAAATGCTCATGGTTTGCTCCTTGAATTTGTTTCAGACTGTTCATGAAGGACGCATATATCAACTAAAACTGTGCTGTGACAAAGATTATCCAGAGAAGCCACCAAGTGTACGATTTCATACACGCATCAACTACTGCACTGTTTTTAACTGTTCTTTTATTTTAATATATGCGGGGACATGCTGGTGCAGCTATAGCATATGGGTCTATTCTTCTTCAAGGTCTCTTCTTCCCCACCATGCTTCTTTTATGTTATTGCAGAATAGTCGTCAAGATTCCCAACGAATAACTGCAATGTGTTAAGTTCTTGCCAGAAATGGATCTATATGTAGGGTGATTCTTCAAATAGAAATAATGGTCTGTTGCAGCCAGAACTTATATTTCCGTCCCATGTCATGAACTTTCAGTCTTAATAACATGTTTTCATGTCTTAGATGTTGAAGTCCCAGAGTCTGTGATGAACTTGACTTCGAAAAGGGGTTCTTTAGCAAGAAAGAATGCAGAAAGCATTGTAAGAGACCAGGCAGGAATGGCAAGAGAGTGGTTTCAGATCGCTGCAAAAGCAGGATGTGATCTTGGACAGAAATGGTTGGAAAGACTTGAAGAGGAAGAGAATCATCTATTGACCGAAGATTAGAAGATTAGTAGAGTATTCATTAAGTTATTTTTCTAGTTCATTTTGTAGTCACTTCAGACTTATTTTGTATGTATATTAATGTATTTTAGTAAGTAATATAGTCATTTTGGTGGTTTTCAGATGCTTTGGATAATTTTTTTTTGGATAGTTTTCAACTTTTAAGGACACATATTATGAGTCCTTACAAGCAAAGGATGACACTTTCATTTTGTTTTGAGGACACAAGAAATGTGTCCTAGTAGGGAAAAGAGGACACATTTCTATTGATATGAGAACACGTTTTATTGTCCTCTAAAGGATACAAGGACACTTATTTTGCACCTTTGAGGACACACTTTATGTGTCATAGTAGGGAAAAGAGGACACATTTCTATTGATGTGAGAACACATTTTATGTGTCCTCTATTAGGTACGAGGACACATTACTTTGTTCTTTAAGGACACAGTTTAAGTGTCCTTGTAAGGAAAAGATGACACTTTTTCAGTGTCCTTGTATGTGACTTATAATGACACCCGGATAGAGGGCACATTTTTTAGGTGTCCTTAAATGTAATAGAAAACTCATTTCCCGTGTCCTTAAATCATGTTATTGTAGTAGTGTAGAGTCCTTGACCCAAAGCACCAAAATGAGCCAAAATTATCCCACTTTACCTCAGTAACAGATTTTTATTCCCAATTACCCAATTTAATATTAAATGACAATTTTACCCCCAGCCAAATTAATAAACTACCCATATGCCATCGATCTCTCTCTCTCTCTCTCTCTCCTCTCACAGGATCAAGAAATCAAGTTAGGGTCTGAACCATGAGGGTGGTCCGGCACCGACTGCTGCCTCAATTGGTACGGCATCAGCTGTGACCCGACAACTAGCCATGTCATCGACATTAACCTCCGCGGCATCGACTGCTGCCTCAACTGGTACGGCATCAGCTGTGACCCGTCAACTAGCCATGTCATCGACATTAACCTCCGCGGCAAGTCGGAGGACCCCATTCTCTCTAAGTCCAGCTAGTCCGGCTCCATCGCCCCTGAGATTTGCAACCTCGACAGTCTCACCGCCGTCGTCCTTGCCGACTGGAAGGGAATCGCCGGCCCAGGCCCTCCCCCGACTTAGACCACGACCTCAACCTCGAAGACAACATCGTTTGCAACAACGATTTCTTCAACTGATCTCCTCCGTCGATGGAGACTTGGAGGTCAAGAGAGCCGTAGAAGCCAGAGATTGGAGGTCGAGAGCACTGTAGAGGCCGGATATTGGACGGTGATGCGCAGATTGGCATCCTAGACTTACCAGATGTGCGAGATAGAGAGAGAATTTTGATTTGTTGACATGGATGCCCAGAGCATTTTCTGCATGCCCAAATCTTCTTCTTCTTTTTTTGTAAACTGTGGGCAGAATTCTTCTGAGAAGGAAAGAAAAAAACGTAAAAAAAAAACGTTTTATTATCTCGTAATAAGGGCTATTGGGGGAATATAGACGTTTTGAATTAATGTAATCTCCTCATTTTTTTTCTTTAATCAAAGTTTCATTTGTCCAATTTGAGGAAGATTAGTTCTCAATAGACGTCTATTGGGGGGGGGCAATAGAGGTCTATTTGGGGGCAATAAACATTTCCGACTACCTATGAGATCTCTGACGACCTCTTTGGGGACCTCCAGAGAGGTTTTCAGAAAAGTCTAGTGGGCGGAGGCCCGTGACAGGAATCCGGCGGCCCGTGATCGAAATCTAGCGATTGGATTCCAACTACCGTCAGTAGCCGGAATCCTGCGATCGGTGACCGGACTCCAACGAAGTCTCCTATGGTTTCTCTCTCTTCCATTCTCTCTCTCTCTTTCTCTCTCTCTCTCTCTCTCTATGTAACAAAGGGGTGAGGGTAAAAATGTCTCAAAAAAAAAACTAAAAAAAAAACTTAACTGGGTATTAGGGAAGACATCCTTATAGGCTGGATGGCGAGTGATGGTGTTCGAATTGGCAGGGAAGACGACGTTGACCCGTCTGAGTTGGGCAGTAATGAAGTCGGCAACGGCTCCGGGGTGTTTCCCTCGACTGGCGTCGGTGATGGCGCAGCTGATGGTTGTTGGCTAGAAGTACACTTGTGGGCTCATTGGGCTAGGGCTTTGGTTTACCCTACTCTTTGGGCCTGCTCTTGGTGTTGTTGGGCCTCCTGGGCCTTGGACTGGCTTGTGGCCCTTAGGTTTGGGTACACTGGTCTAGGTTTTCAAGTGGGCTGGATGGATTGGGTCTCTGTGGCCCATAGTGCTGTTTAATTTTTGTTTGGGTCGCAAAAACCAGTACCTTAGTTGGAACCTTTTTATGTAAGGTTCGAGATTTCTAGGTTTTTGTTAAAATAAAAGTGCGTGAATTTACCAAAAGGTGGGTGTACTCAGGATTTTTTGGGATTTTATTATTCTAGAATAGGGTTTCATGAGGTTCTAAGGAACGATTCTTTCTGTTGACCCCATAGGGGTGTTTCGTTTTTGTACTGCTTTCTGAATTATAATGAAAGGGCTTACCTATTTCCATAAAAAAAAAAATCCTTAGTGTTTTTTTTTTTTTTTTTTTTTTTTGAGAATGATCCTTTTAGTGTTTTGGGTAAGGGAAAATTAAAAAAACTTATTGGGGTAAGTGGAAAAAAAATCTCTAAAATTGAGGTAAATAGCCAAAACTCCCATTTACTATTCTTTCATTAATAATGAATTTGCAATAAATTTATTTGATTCATTATTGTTCACCGTTATTAGTATAAACTAAAAGAAGCACACTTCTCTAGTCATACTGAAAAGATATGACCGTCCTTTAGATCGTAGATTAATTGAAAAGAATTTTTTTTTTTAAGATTAAAAAAAAAGTATTAGAAAAACTGCAAGATATTTTTCCAGTTAACTTCTAATGCTTAAGGTTCTTCTTTTCCACTTAGAAAAAGTCTTTTTCTTTTTTAATAAATTTTTGTTTTATTTTATTTTCCATTCTCTTTCATTCTATAATAAAAGTAAAGTTGTCAATTAAAAACATGAAAATAAAAATAAAAGAAGTTAAGGAACCCGAGTCAAATTGGCCAATCCTTAACCCAAAAGGATTGGGAAATCCAAAAATCCTTTGCCCACAAGGATTCGGAAACCCCAAATCCTAAACCCTAAAGGAGTCGGAAACCCAACCGCCTCATCTAGTTTCCTATTCTCAAACCTTATAAATAGAGACACCCCCTCGTCTAAGTTTCCATATCCCAATCCTCTTTCCTGTTTCTTGAGAATTCTGGTGCCAAAACAATTTCTCAAGATGATGCAAGTCTACGTAGACCAGAGAGGTCCTTATGGTCCAATGAAGAATTCTATGGGTCCTGTCAAGAATCAAGATCCATGTAAGCCACGCTATATGCCTTTTCCTGCTAATCACCGGAACCAGGTGCCGCCGGTCGGTCATTGTCAGCCCCAATTTCTTCCACCTCGACCAAATTTCTACCCATCTCCACAAACCCTGGTGCCACCTTATTCATCTGGTGGGTACAATTTTCAAGGGCAGGGTGGTTCTACTTCAGCAAGTTCTGTCCCTCATCGTCTACCACCGCAAGGAGTCTCTGGTTTGCTTGGGTCTCTAATGGCACAAGGTGTGATCTCATTGAAAAATCAAAGCAGAAGAGGACTGGAGGGTACTAGTTCACTAAATTTTGTACCTCCTGTACCACAGCGAGGGGCATTTCCTGTTCAAAATGCTGCTGTTGATGTTCCAGTAGTAGTTCCTGGTTTAATTGATTCTCTCCTAGCACAAGGTGTGATTTCGTTGAAGAAACAAAGCCCGGCACTGAAAGAGGAGAAGGCTGCTGTGGTAGGATGTGAGTTTTCCGGCCTTGATCTAAATCTGCGTCACGAATCTGTGGTAATCGGCTTGTATGAGGGTGGTCTGCCAAGGCAATGTAAAAGCTGTGGCCTCCGGTTCAAGTGTGAAGAACAGCACAGCAGCCATATGGATTGGCATGTCAAGAAGAACAGGATGTCCAAAACCCGCAAGCAGAAGCCCTCTCGTAACTTTTATGCAACTACAAGCATGTGGCTTGTTACTGATGTAGAGGCTGAGGCTGAGGCATTACCTTCTGGTGTAGTTTTGTGCGCTGCTGACACCAGTGGCGTGGCGGAAAAGAAAAGGAAGACTAATGATGAAGAAATGGTTGTTCCTGCGGACGAGGATCAGAGTAAATGTGCCTTATGCGCAGATGCTTTTGTTGAGTTTTATAGTCATGAGAAAGATGAGTGGATGTATAAAGGTGCTGTTTATTTGAATGCGCCTCAGGGGCCAGCGCCGGAGATGGATCGGTCACAGTTGGGTCCTATAGTCCATGCCAAATGCTGGTCGGAGGGTAGTAGGAAACGTCTGCGGAGGACTTGACTTAGAATTTCAAGGCTCAAGTGCAATGGGAACGAAGTTGCACATGCCCTCTGACAAATTTTTTGTTTCGTTTATGAATTCAGTTGTGTATCAGGAGAATGACAATGTAAAATATATTTGAAATAGCAATTGTAAGTTCCTGGAGTTTCCAAATGATACTTTTCCAATTTGTAGTCTTTGCTTCTGTCTCATTGTAATTGATATTCAATAAAATTGACGTCCATTTCTCCAAAAATTTTGTACACTCTTTTCTTTTAGTCTCTCTCTCCATAACATGTAGTCCAGTTCAGACAACAAAGAAACTGAATCAGGATTCTGCTTAAGTTTTACCACTGAATTTCTATCATCCAACATTAAGAATGGTAATCTAAGAAAAAAAATGGAAAATCAGAACTGCATTCTCCAGATGAAGGATTTAAGAAACAAAATACACATAGAAACCTATCTAAATTGCATACATGTCGAACCAAAAACATAATCTTGTCGTGATCAAAGAAAATTACAGATAGAAAATATAAGCATCAACCAGTCTGGTCTCATCTAAGAGACAATAGCAAGGCCTTCCTAGTTATATAAACAACTAACAGTCGCGACGGATTCCCTACAAGGCTTTCTGGTCTCATCTGCCACAGAATCAGAATAAATATCAATCTATAGTATATCTCATCTGATATTGTTTCATTAATCCAAAAGAACATGGTCAACGTAATTTCAACAGAAGAAAAGCATTAGTAACATTCAGTACCTTTTTCATCCCACTCAAACTACTGCAGCCACTTTCTCTGCAACCCCTTTTACAAGTTTCTGTGGAGTCACTCACAAGACTTCCAGTCTTCACATCTTTGGATTCCTCATACGCAACTGCATGTACACCAAGTGCAGCACGACCAGATGGATCAGGGTTCTTGGACCATTCCGCGTCCCTCTCCACAGCTTTTGCTGTGCTGCATCTCTAGTGTCTGCTTAGTTGAGTTTTGAAGAAAGTGCACCTCTAACTTGAAATAGCAGACATGAAATAACTTCACAAAATGGGTAATTTTATCATGAGATGTTATGTTGCAGAACTCTTAATCTGGACCACACAGTTCAACCAGAATCGATTTAACCACAGGTCCTGGTTGGAAGCATGGCAACATTATATAAGACCTAGTTGGAAAGAGAACATTTCTGTCCAAAATGTAAATGCAAGTAAAAAAATGCGGCATACTTGTTTGTTGGCATGATCTTTCAAGCCGTCAATCCAGCGGTAGCCGACACCATCACTAAACTGCTCCTTCTGCCTGTACAAGATGTGTTATAACCCAAAAGGAGAGTAGAAAAGTTAACAATATATTAATTCTTCCATGAATACATTTGCACAACTACCCGAGAATGTGAACATCATCCCAGAAAAAATAAAAGAATATGCAAAATGATAACCCTGTATGACTAGATTAGCATAATGGTTGGGCAAAAGTAAAAAGTAGCAACCTTTGGTAAATATGGCTTCTGATCATCATCAAATGCTTTGCGCAAGACCCACTTCTCAATTCTCCCAAGATCAGGCCTGCTCTGCAGTTACAAATGAAAGTATTCAGATGTATGAGTTTCATAGTAACTTTCAATTTTTATTAAATTTGGCACGAAAACAAGGCAATCCCAATAATGTCATTACAGCATTGAGGGTATAATCTAATAAGACTAAGCATACCATACACCATCCATTCGATTAGGCATATCAGGATATGTATGACACCTACAACTCAACATAAAATGGATTCATAAATGACAGAATT
This sequence comes from Rosa lucieae, assembly GCA_024704745.1. Lineage (NCBI taxonomy): Eukaryota > Viridiplantae > Streptophyta > Magnoliopsida > Rosales > Rosaceae > Rosa > Rosa lucieae. The sequence continues at coordinate 25,020,671 of CM045493.1, read as the reverse complement.
CATCACACACATGAAAATGTCATGATGGATTAGAAAAATAACTTCCGTGAGGGAATGGGGAGACAATAGTTGTATATCTATATCCTTTAATAATAAGGAAAATGTCCACATGTACTAGATTTTCATAGTCATAACAAGATATTCCTATCCCAACAGTCTTACAATGAGCCACCACTATGCCAAATGTCAGTAGGCTTCAAATCACTAAAATACATGAACTGTGTATAAAATTGGAGGGGGGGAAAAAGTTTAATGATTGCTATACCATTTTCCATTCTGGATCAATGTCCATAGCAGTCTTGATGAATTCTTTGTCAAGAAACGGTACTTGAGCCTCAACACCCCAAGCTGAAGTTGATTTGTTGGCCCTCAGACAGTCGTACAGGTGAAGAGCTTTAATCTGTTGAATAGTCACAAAAATTCAGTACGAAAAAGAAGTCATAATAGCCATCAACGGAAGTAAAATAAAATCCACTAATACTGCAAGTACATAAACATATGGCACAAAAACAAGAGAAGAGAACAATCCAGAGATAGTTTATATGGAATACCTTCTGGCATGTTTCTTGGTGAAACTCCTCCTTGTTTGGTGCCTTGTGGAAATACAAGTAGCCACCAAAGATTTCATCTGAACCTTCACCAGAAAGGACCATTTTTACTCCCAGAGATTTTATCTTACGAGACATAAGAAACATTGAAGTGCTGGCTCTGACAGTGGTCACATCATATGTCTCAATATGGTAGATAACCTCTTCAAGTGCATCTATGCCTTCCTGAGATATGAAGCAAAAATAGAATTATTTCTTGTATTAGTATATATCCAGGCCTTTGCCTGGGATTACTGATGTAGAAAAAAATTAATGAAAAGTGAGAGAATGAGATTGATTGGAAGAAGCAGAATAAGTAGGAGCAAGAAAATCAGGGCAACGCAATTTGTATATCCAATCACCAATTAATATGACTATTCCGAATCCTATTTCAAGCAAATCTTAAATATCAATAAGGTAAAATTAAAACTGCAAAAGGATTACCTGAATTCTAAACTTAAAAAAACCTAATTTCAACCTTGAGCATATGTAAAAGTATTCTTCTTACATCCCTCATAAATTACCCGTGATGATGAGTCCCAAGATAATCAGCAACTTCTCTTGCTGCTTTTAAATCTGGAGAACCCTGAAGATTTAAAATGCAAAGCATTTAAACATAGAGAAAAAGTATCAGAAAGACAATATCTTAGATAATAATTGACTACAAGAAAGTACATCTAAACCATTCCGGAATCAAAGTTTGCATTGCAAAGGTTATTGAACACCAACACCAAGAACCTTTCCCTCAACCTTTAAACATACCGAGTTAACAACTTTTTATTGCACTTTGATGCAATTAGGTCTAAATAACAAGAAACCCAGCCATCGTTGAATTCTTATACTTGTTTAAAGAGGATTTAGGTTGTCTACCAAGTTTATAAACAGACATTTCTTGTTTATAAAATGAAAATAATGAGTAGGTAGCATTTTTTAAGCACTGTTGGGGAAAAAATATAGGGGGGAAGGGAAGAGGACTGGAAGACACCATTCTGGTTATATAGAAAGACATTGCATTTGATCAAGTGTCACATTCAGTTATCGAAAATGAGAAGTACCGTTACCTCTAAGCCAACGCAAAAGGTATGTAATTGTGACCCCCACTGACGTGCAGCTTCTGATTTAGCCAAATAGCAACAAGTCACAGCAGCAACAAGTGACGAGTCCAATCCTCTGGACAAAAGAACACCGAATGGTACATCTGTCATAAGTCTCTTTAACACAGCCTACAATATTGGGAAAACAAAAAAAAATGTAAGGATGTGTATGAAGCTAAATAGTGACAGCAAAATGAGACACGGAGACCAATTTAAATCTCTCTTAACAAAGTACATATTTGATGATCATTCATAGCTTTGATCGATAAAGCGAAAGTGATATCTATATTCTTTGCATTAGACAACATTACTATAAAGCACTAGTTAAACTGTTACGCTGATATTATGAGACAAGGTAGGCAGAAAGAAAGGATGTACATTATGCAAATTTTCAATAATTATACTAGGCATAAAATATGAAGAGGGAGATGATAAAAGTAGGAATGTATCTTCCAATCTAACAGATACAATATATATCAGAAGCAGTTTCTTAAGAGAAGTCAGACCCTTATTTAAAATAGCATATTCATTTCAATTTTAAGCCAACTTACCAACAACATAATTAATCTCCCATGGGTTCTACTATCATCTAGTAATTGGAGTTAAAATGAGGCAATTAGCTTCCAAATGCAGATGTAATATTACCCGTTCTATCACACTATGAACTGAGCATAAACACATGTTTAAGTAAAGCATATCAAACCCCAATCTCACTCGTATACAACCAAAAAAAAAAAAAAAAAACCAATCCAGTCAAGCAAGTTCCTCAAGTCACACCCAACTAGCAGAGCTGCAACACCAAGTAAATAACTCCCAACACTAATATTAGCAGTGAAAAAAACTGGTATCAACCAAACTCTCCTTTTTAAGATTTCCTTTCCATGCCAGGGTCCACAAGAAGAACCAAATATAACAAGGTTTTGGTAAAGAAAAGGAATAATCTATATAATAGTCTCAGTAAGTTCCTCAAGTCTCACCCAACTAGCAGAGTTGCACACCAACTAATTAACTCCCAACACTAATATTAGCAGAGAAAAAACTGGCATCAACCAAACTCTCCTTTTTAAGATTTCCTTTCACTGCCAGGATCCACACAAAGAACCAGATATAACAACAAGGTTTCAGTAAACAAAAGGAATGATCTACAAAGTAGTCTCAGTAACACAGTTCTCAAAACAAAATTACAAGAATGGAGTTTGATTTCTTATGTGATGGTTGCAACTAATCGATAAAGATAAGATAACAAAACAAAAAAAGAAAAGAAGTAGGATTGTAAGTGGCACACATCAATGCATACCTTCTCAAAAGCCTCGCGTAAAACAATGGGATCATAAGGAGATGATGGTATATTCTCCAAAAACCATTCTGGATTGTACCACCTTCTCAGCCCTCCTGCACACATAAATTTGTAAATACATACAGGTAGTTTGAAACTTTGAACTACATCTACTTACAGCATAAAAAGTTGAAATTTTTTTTAATTCAGCTACAGTGAACTAAGAAGAAGCATCTTGAAAGTTATTAGTTAACCAAATGAATATACGAAAAGAAAGAAACTTCTGAACCCAGACTCGAGAGTTTTCAAATTAACACTTATAGGTACGAAGTCTTTCTAGTAGTATCAAACAAAACCATATATTTTCTTCTAAAGCCCAGATACACTTATATGTCCAAATCCCCAAGTATAAAGTGTATGATACAGTTTGTTAATATGAACAAGGGTCCGAATTCAACCAAGGGAAGCCCAGATAGCCGCCGTGAAAAGCAATTTCGGCGGTGGCCGAAAACACTCCAAATACCCATTTTTCCAAACTTAACCAAATTTGAAAGCAATTATAGAAAGACGTCGAGCACGACGAGAGGATCGTTTTCCATACCTCATACAACACCGATTTCAACCAGAGTCGCTGGAATTTGTAGAACATTCACCGAAAAAAGAAAAAAAAAACTCAAAGCTTTTGAAATCCGAATCTCCTCCTCCCACGTGTCGAAGTCTTCTTTCCACTGTCAATCTGAACCATTTTCCACCGGGAAGCTGCGGAAGAGGGAGAAACTAACGGGACTTGTCGGGTTCTTCATGTTTTTTCATAAACGGCTCGAGATGCTTCTTGAGTTCGTCATTCTTGAAGCGGTGGAGATTCAAAATTCTTTTCCATTTAGTAATTTCAATAATTCTAAAACTTTTGAAAATTGTAATAAACAGCTTGGGTTTCTTAAAAATCTCTAGATTACGATAGACTCTTCACGTTGTGTGTTTTATTATCGATTCTAAAATTTGAAGATTTCATCTTTAAAAAAATTTTAAAAAAAATTTCTCTAGCACCTTAATAACTATTGAGATTGTAAAATAATCTCTAGAATCTCACGTTACTTCGTTGAATATTTATGGGGCTCACAGAGTCTAAGAAATTTCTATGGAAAATTGGCATTCTGACCATGTAATATGTACTATTTTAACAAAAATGAATTGAAAAAAAAAAGTGAAGATAGACTTTTTGAATAATTCTACTTTGATTAAAATAAATAATCATTTTAATTTTAGGATCCTTAATTTTACTAATTTATCGACTTTTTAATTTCAAATCTGTCGTTTTTCAATTATCTTTTAAATATTACAAAATTCTTATATGCTAATTTAAGTTGTCTAGCATGTTTATTGGTTGTGGGAAAAAATACACTTCCAAAATGAACAAGGTTGAAGAAATGAAATTTCACAAATTCGACCATTAGATGTGATCAAAGCGGGGAAATATGGCTATGGTAAAAAATTTACATGTTTTTGTCGTTTCTACCTCGATCCACGTGGTCTGTAACGTCCCATACCTCAATTTACCAGAGTACTAGTCATTTGGGCGGTAAATGACGATTACTTTCACTTTTTACTTTGTTGAATACTTTTAGTGGCACGAAAAGTTGACTTTTTCTTCGGGTCAAAATTTGAGAAAATTTTCTTCACAAAAGTTGTAGAGGACATTAAACCGAGTCTGCACATATGTGGTACGCTTAAATCAGAGTTCATATGCAAAAGTTATGGCCAAAATACTAAAATTACTATTCATAGTAACTTGCTATATATAGAGAAACTACTGTGGTAAGTTTCCATATTTTTCTAGAAACTTACCGAGCTCTCCTTTCTCCTCTCCATTCCCCATCGCGTTTGTTTTTCTGGGGTCTCCTTTGTCCGGCCATATCTTCCTCCACAGGACTCCAATCGACTAATTCCAAAAGCAATTTTTCTCACCTTGACGTTGTCTATAACTTCTCAGAAGACATCGGGGTGAAAATAGAACTGTGGAGGGCGCTGTAAGGCTGAGAAGCTGCACAGCTCGAGCTGGAAATCACCTCCCTTCACCGGCTGATATCTTCCGATTCCGGCCACCTCCAGTGATAAACCTTAGTCCATTGGAAGCGCCTTGGGACGTAGATGATGCTCCCCGAAGCTTTTGCCGAGATTTGAAGCGTGGAGGAAGAATCGACGGTTTGAAGTTTGAGGTTACTATTCACGATTCGGGTTCAACCTTCCCCTTAATTGTTGAGGTACTTCCGCTCATTTTCTAACTTGGTCACAGTTGAAAGAATTAATGGGTGTGTTGAGAAGGTGCTACTGCCAAATTTTGGTGGCCATTGGAGTTGGTGGCAGTGGCGGCGGCGCCGCCACTATGGGTGGCGGTAGCGGCGGCTAGGGTAGCTTTTTAATTTCAATTTATGGCTAGTTAAATTTTATAATTATCATAGAGCTTATATATGAAGTTTGGTGAGAATTGGTGGAGTTTTGAATCGGTTATAAATTTCTAAAGATTTGGATTTCGGTTAATGTTAATCATGAATCCGATTGTTAGATTTCCTCCATAATTGTTATATAGTCTGAAATCGACGAGTGGGCAGTGTTGGTGAAGTTTGGTTGGATGTGGAAGAGGTTTGGATATTAATCGGAATTTTCCCAAAGTTTAATAGTTTGGTTATTGGTTTTCGAGAATTCCACCGTTGGATTTCTCTCAACTTTGCCCTAGAAACTTTGAATTAAAGAATTGGAGTTAATGATGAAGTTTTGGTTAAATTGGAAAAAAAATTGGAAGTTTGATTTAGGAGGATAAGATATTAGAATCGTGTTTAAATTGTCGAATTGTCGCTTACGGAATATAATTGTGTACATGGATACGTACCGAGCTTTTGCTCGATGAAGGAACTCATATATGTGATCGTCGGAATAGTACTGTGAGTGAACTTTTGTTTTTAAGCAAATGATGCATGCATTTATTTTGAAATTATTGGTTTATTTAATTATCGTTTTATTTATCGAGCATGATATTTTGTCTTGGATTATAATTGGACATTGATTTTTCATGAGTTTCGGATATGAACTTATTATGCTCGGATTTGGATTTATGATTTAATTTCAGAAATATGATTTATTTTCAGAGATTAATTATACATTATTTTCAATTATGATTCGGAAATGGATTTTGAGTCTTCGATAAGTATCTCCGATATATGGCTTTTATTTGAAAGCATGATTTTCGACGAATTATTTCCAAGGTGATTTCCGGAATTATATTATTTATATTATGTTTCTATTCGTCGATTTGAGATTTCTGAAAGATTTTCGAAATGGGATTTCGATGGAATTAATTCTTGTTTATTTGTTCGATCTTTGGTTTTGGCATTGGGAATGCCTTAGTAATGATTTCGGTTTGAGAATTATGATTTTGTTTGATCTCGCCGTTCTGCTATTGATTTGAGATACTCCTGACGTGTGGGACACGTCGTTGGAAATTCAATTGCGAGACTTAGGGAAGCTTTATGGATTTATGTGGTTTTCGGATTTTCTTTTGCCATACTTTGCGTGACTATTATCATTACTAGCATTGATTCGTCCGCCTTTGTGGCGAGGTGATGGGATCATCGAAGCCCGTCCGCCTTTGTGGCGTTGGTTACTGTCTTTGTGACAGTAATGCTGAAGCCCAGTATCCTAATCACTACACATAGTGGCGTGTGGGTATATAACGGGAGTATATGGGAGTACTTTAGCCTGGGAGGCTATCACCCGAGCCTGGGAGGCTCATTCGTATGGCTATCTTCTTCCCCTACTTTTATATTACTTCTGGGCTAGCGGGGTCTAGTCCAATGATACGATACTCAGCAGGTTTGAACTACAGTTTCCTGTTTCCTGGTTTAAAGATATACGTTTTATAAACGTTGCATGCATCGATGTTTTATAAATTTAAATAAATGCGGGAAAGTATTACAACTTTACTTCTTTTAAATTATTTATCTAGTTGTTTATTTTTGTCCACTCACACTAACGTGTTTTCAATACTTTTCCCCTGGGCTCTTCGGTTTCAAATGCTCAGTTCGCAGGCGAAATTAGTTGAGGTTGGGCGTACATGGAGTTGAGGCATAGTCAACAGCATGGCTTCCGCGGTTTCCTTTGAATTAGGTTTTCCTTGTTTACCATTTTTATTAGAGTTGCTCTGATAACCTGTGGGATTCATGTTAACAAGTTATCAAGTTGATATTTATACTTTTTGAAATGGAAGTTGATGTTATTTGGGGAGCAGGGTGGCTCCAGGAGAATAAGGATGGGTAATTTAGAAGTGCAAATTTCATTTCTCCAGGTTTTGGGTAGTCCACTTTTAGGGGAAGTTTCGCCAAAATTTGGGTGGAATTTCTTCTAAGGTGGGCCCCGCAGAGCTACTTCGGATTTCAGGGTGAAATCCGAGGCGGGTCCTGTCATGGTCAACTCTAAACTCTAAATAGTCATCAAATTAAAACACTCGTAACTACTGCCTTGCAACTTTTTTTCTCGATCCGGCAGCGCTTACACGCTCGCGGGGATGAGGTGTATCAATGCATTTAAAAAAATGATGACGTTTATCTTCCCCTGATTAGTCTCCCCTTAGGAAAGCGTGAGCATGTAATGAGTTGACGCCTTTGACCAAAATGAAAACGAATGCCAATAGGGTTAAATTTTTTACACGATACCTATTAATATGCATTAAATGCATACGTAATGTCAAATCTATCAATTTTCAATTTTGATTATTTGGATCACCCAAAATCCTTACATGCTTGTTTAAATAGTCTAGCATGTTTATTGGTTGTAGGGAAAAACTTCTTCCAAAATGAACAAGGTTGAGGAAATGAAATTTCGCAAATTCGACCCTTAGATGTGATCAAGGCGGGGAAATATGGCTATGGTAAAAAAAATTACATGTTTATGTTCTGGTTTCAGCCTCGATCCATGTGGTCAATCATAAACTCTAAATAACCATCAAACTAAAACGCTCGTAGCCACTCTATCACAACTTCTTTTCTCGATCCGTCAGCACACGCACGCTTGTGGAGATGAGGTGTATCAACGCATGTAATAAATTTGGGACGTTTATCTCCTCCTGATTTGGCTCCCCTTAGGAAAGCATGAGCATATATTAAGTTGACCCCTTTGACCGATACTAAAATAAACGCCGACATGGTTAATTTTTTTACACCATACCTATAATATGTATTAAATAGATGGGTAATGCCAAATCTATCAATTCTCAATTTTGATTATTTGGATTGCCCAAAATCCTTACATGCTTACTTAAGTTGTATAGCATGTTTATTGGTTATAGGGAAAAATTTACCTTGCAAAATGAACAAGGTGAAGGAAATGAAATTCCGCAAATTCAACCGTTGGATGCTATCAAGGCAGGAAAATATGGTTATGGTAAAAAATTTACATGTTTTCGTCATCGTTTCAGCTTCGATCCACATGCTCAACCCTAAACTCTAAATAGTTATCAAACTAAAACGCTTGTAACTATCTTCGAAACTTCTTTTCTCAATCAGCCAGCGCTCACACACATGGCTTGGGTTAGGCGTTGGACTCACATATGGTTGGAAACAGACTCAATGCTTGTACTACATTATTTCCGTGCCCCAAGTCTTATTCCTTGGAGACTTAGAACTCGATGGTACAATTGTTTGCATCAAGCTAGCCAACTTACTTTTCATGTATCTCATATATATAGAGAAGGCAATAGTGTTACAGATGCGCTAGCTAACTATGGCGCTTTAATGAAGGATCTGTCTGGTGGGCTTCTCTTCCTTTGTTCATCAGTACTCAGTATAGTCATGATTTTAATTCATGTTCTAGGATATAACTTTTTGTTTGGGCTCTTTTTGAGAGTTCCAAGTTGTACGAACTGGTCATTCCATTTTTGTTTTGGGTTTTTTGGAGTGCTCTTACCGGGTCAGGTTTTATGTCCCCTCTGTTGCATAATTTATCTATAATAAATGGAACCGGGTGTGGGGCTGAGGCTCCCAGCTAGGCTGGGTTCCAAACCCTTAAAAAAAAAAAAAAAAAAAAAAAAAAAAAAAAAACCAGCGCTCACACACTTGTGGGGACGAGATGTATCAACACATGTAAAAATTTCGAGACGTTTATCTCCCTCCGATTTGGCTTCCTTTAGGAAAGCATAAGCATATATTGAATTGGCCCCTTTGACTGATACTAAAATGGACGCCGACAGGGTTAATTTTTTTACACGATATCTATTAATACGCATTACATGTATGAGTAATTTCAAATCTATCAATTTTGAATTTTGATATTTAGATCACACAAAATCTCTATAAATAAAAAAAACAATAAATAAAAAATAAAGTAACAAATTCAGTTTATTATAAATTAGAACAAAAAACCAAAACAAAATAAAAGATAGAAACAACAAAGGGAATGAGCAAAAAAAAAAAAAGACAACAAAAAATAAAAGATATAAACAACAAAAGAGGATAATTAAGATGGCTCAATCCGAGCTTGCCACCTCTATTGGTAGGTGCCTTAAGCCAAGGCACCACCACTTAGGGCTGTAAATTCTGACAAGACCCCATAACATGACTCGAAACCAGCACGAAATAAAACCGGTTGAACTCGCACGATTAAAAAGTGGGTCGGCTGTGGGTCAACCCGCTATAACCCATTTAATAAATGGGTCGGCCACGGGTTAACCCACCAACACGAAGTGAACCCATGTAACCCATTTACTAAATGAGTTGGATTATATATTTTATATAACCTGCATAGACGATCCATTTTAAAAAGTTAATATTATATGTATATGAAGGTTGAATAAGTATTTTTCTCACTTTAAACTTGAGTTACCACTTCACCATTAATATTATAAATTCTCTAGTGAATTTATGCAAATTTTTAGTTAAATCGGTTGCAATGTTAACCCTTAAATTGGTCATTTTGTCCAACAAGACACTACTTATTTATTAAATGGGTTAAGTGGATTGAAAACGGGTAACCCGTTTAATAAATAGGTTAGGTTTGAGTTTAAATGGGTTGGGTTTGGGTTTGTCTTTTGTAACACGACAAATATCTTGATTCGACATGACCCATTTACAGCCCTACCACCACTGCAGGACTGTCAACCTTGTTTTCAGTTGCTTAATTAAACAAAGCTGAAGTGGTGTCTTCTTTTCTTTTTCGGTGTAAAGGAGGCACAACGCCCATAAACAAGAAGAAAAAAACCAGATTGCACGTCCCACATGGTCGAGAAGTGCCACAAAGGTCATCAAGCATGGTTGGGGCAGCTACAATTGGAACTTCATCAAAAATCTGATATCCAAGCTCTTCTTGTTGTCTTTTTCGATCTCATCCTTCTGTTTTTTTCTTTTCAAAATCAAATATGGGATTTCGGTTCTAGCCAAATTAACAGAGCCCAATTCTTCAAATTTGTGAACATGCAAGGGTAGATCTCATCCTTCTTCAAATCAAAATAAAAGTTCAAAAACAAAATGATTCTTTCGGTCTCGGGTTTTCTTGTTGTATGCTGCGTGTTTCTTTGAGTCTGATGACTCTGATCCTTATCGGGAAACTTGAATAGCTTGATCAATTTTTTGTCTTCTGAATTATGATTTTCAGTTGCAGAAATAGAGATTGATAAAAGTGTTTGGCTCCAATTTTGTTGCAGCTGGTCAATAGTCTCTTTTCTGCGAGGGCGTGCCAGCACCGTTAGGGTGCGGTCGTCGGGGGTGTCCCTTGACCTGACTTCTTTCAAGCGATTGTGGACGAGGAGAGCACTAACCTCGTCGTGGGATTCTTTGTGCCTCGTGGTGAGGACTTTTTCTGAACTTCTTCAAAATCACAATCGATACTCAATGTTGTAGATCGAGCAGAGCGAGAACTACTAGGAAGTGAGGAGAACTTGCTAAAGCGTGACTTTAGCTTGGCTGGGTTGCTAGGGCGTTACCCTTGCTTGGCTGGTTCTGTAACCGTTGTGGTTGCGGCACTACCGTCGGCTCTCGAGGAGACTAGGACTGAAGTACGTTGGCAGAGGGTTTGGTGGCACTGAAAGTCGGTTTCTGAGAAGACTATGACTAGGAGTGTGATCACCGGTAAGAGAAAGAGAAGGAGAGGAGTTGCTCTTAGAGAGGTTGCTCTAGAGAGAACTTAGATCATCTTAGAGATGTTTTGATATTGTGAATGTGTGTCTTGTGATGAATTTGTAACCTCTATTTATAGGCTACCATGCCAAAGCAGTTGGCATTAAACAAATGATAGTGGAGCATTAATTGGAGACAAGAAATGATGAATTTTGGAGATAAAGAGATAAAGAAGCATAATTGGAGACAAGGAATGATGAATTTTGGAGATAAGGAAGCACTTTCGGCTCCTTTATTCCTTCAATTATATCTCTAACAAGAATTCAGATTTTGACCGTCACTTCTTCATAACAAATGTTCCACTATGAGTGTAGATCATCCTGGTAAAATTTCAAAGCTTTTGATATAGTGGTTGGGCCAGAAACGCTGCTGGACCTCTTACAGGTCCAGTTTTCCAGTTTTGCTTATGTAGAAAATTGGGCTGATTGTTTGAAGGCTTTCCACTTGAAACTCGATCTTGCACTCTTCATAAGAAATTATCCTTGGGATGTCTAGTATTAATCTGGAAAGTTTCAACTTATTTGGATTTTTTTTGGTTAGTCTTCCTCCCCTCTTTCCTTGTTTAGCTCGGTTTCTCCTAGCCGAAGTAAGAAAATGTGCTAAAGCATGCTTCCATCATTTCCTTTTCTTACAGCTCGCATAATTTTCCATAGTAGGCTTTATTTAGCCTCTAAATAATATATTTCGAACTTGTCGACAATATATAGCTTGAGCCACTGACATTGGCTCAATTTCTCCAACACATGCCTTGTCAGGCCAAAATACTCATTTTGGGTCCAAACATTGCCCCCCAGACCTCAAAATCAAAGGTCCTCGTCTTGACTGAAGAGGTCTTGAATCAGTACCGCTCTTATAATGTCGTTGCTTCAAAGTCGTTGCTCCAAAGCCACTTTTATTGGCTTGAAATTGCTTGACTGATTCCATATAGGCCTCTAAATACGCCATAAAACTTGAACACCACAATCTGAATTGCCTTTGTCATGAACCGACGCTTTCTTTATCAACTTTATTGCCTCTCATGTATCTGATGTCTGGTATGCAGTGAATTGGTGAAACTTGGGTAGGTTGTAGGAGATCAGAACTTTAACGTGCCACTCCCCCCCCCCCTCCAATGCGAAGGAGACTGCTTTCTATCACGAATGAGGATCCTTTTTTCCATAGTGGTAACTTTGCCATGTGTATAGCTGATAGGCGCATTTTAATGTGATATTTTATATGTTAATTCCTCACATTTTGCTTAGTTATTCCTTAACGAATCGATTTTTAACTTAATTTCTATTTTTAGGTACATTGGAGTAGATGAAGAAGAAATGAGTGTTACGTCAATAATTACCTAGAAATGATGGAGAAGAATGAAAATGTACTAAAAAGTCAACCTTGAATATTTTCTTACTCCGGCTAGGAGAATCAGAGCCAAGCAAGGAAGAAGGAGCGGCCACCTGACCAAATGAACTCGAAATGAGCTGAAACTCTCCAGATTCATTCTAGACACCCAAAGGATCATTTCTTATGAAGAGTGTCAGAGAAAAATATGAGTGGAAGGCCTTCAAACAATCAGCCCAATTTTCTACAGAAGCAAAACCGGAAAACTGGACCTGTAAGAGGTCCAGCAGCATTTCCGGCCCAACCACATGGAATAAAGCTCTGAAAATTTGTCAGGATGATCTACACTCATAGTGGAACATTTTTTATGAAGAAGTCGAAGGCTCATTCTGAAGTTTTGATGGAGAAATAATTGAAGGAAAATCTTGAGGAGGAAAATCAAAGTTGCAAGCAAGTGGAAAATCTTGAGGAGGAAAATCAAAGTTGCAAGCAAGTGGAAAATCTTGAGGAGGAAAATCAATTCAAGTTGAACAAGTGATAAACAAGTGGGAAGATTTTTTTTACAAATTTGTCTAACATATCTAGCCCTTCATTTATGTTCATCTCCACCCTCCATTCATCATTTTTTGGGCTATAAATACACTTCTCCTCTCACTCTCAAAAAACCAATTCCTTCATCCATTCCATCTTCTTTGTCTCACCATTTCCTTTCCATTTTCCTAGACCAATTCCTTCATCCATTCCATCTTCTTTGTCTCACCATTTCCTTTCCATTTTCCTAGACCAATTCCTTCATCCATTCCATCTTCTTTGTCTCTCCATTTCCTTTCCATTTTCTCTCCATCCTCTAGTGCATTCAACGTTTCAAGCAAGGCCAAGGGAGAAGAAGAATTGCCGTGAGCATCATCCTCCATCACCATCCTTGACGCTTGCTTTCGAGATTCAAGAGACCACATCCTCAATTCGTTCATCTCATCTCCATCTCACGGTGTAATCCGATTCTCCTTTGTAACCTTTGCTTTGATTTCGTTGGTTTTGTTCTAGTTGACATATGTGTTTGAATGAATATTAATTTCTGGAATTTTATGATTAATTGAGAATTTTCAGATTCATATTATTGTGATTCGAAGGTTTCTTATGTGGGTTTGTTTAATTAAATTTGCGTTATAGATAACTTTTGTATTTTAATCTTATGTGGTTGCAAACACTTAGGGTTTTGATATGAATGGTGCTAGGTTTAAGAACATGAAATCGACTTTTCGTTTTGTGTAAACTTGAATCAAAGTAGTAAAGGTTTTGTGCAAAGACCGAATTTAATTAAAGAGAATTGCAATTAGGTGGACTTTTCCATACTAAGTTGTACACTTGAGTTGATAGCCTTTCACTATGTGTAATGCGTTAAACATGACATGATTGACTAGATTTCTAGGGTTTGATTGCATGTTTGATAGGATTAATCTAAGTGCTTTCGCTTAGGTTAATTAGCATTGAAAAGTAAAAAATGGGAATTCATTTGCTTTCGAATGTTTCACATGATCAACTCCTCTCTCATGACTTAGATGAACAATATTAGGGTTTGAATCAATTTTAATCATATGTTTCGGTTTTTGATCTTTGTTCTCTCACTCCATTTGTATTTTTATGTTTTTGCATTTTAATTATTTTGTTAACTTAGTTTTATTTTCGAAAATCCAAAAACAAAATCCCCCCTTTTTTTCGTAAATAATGTTTATAGTTGTGAATATATTTGTGAATATTATACTTTGTTTTAATTTTAATTGTTTAATTGTTTAACAATGACAGGTGTACCCTCAATCCCCGGAATAGAACGATCCCTATTTGCTTATACTACTAACGATATTTCAGGGTTAAATTATGCGCTTGCTTTAGGCGCATCAATTTTTGGCGCCGTTGCCGGGGATTGAAAAATCACTTGCTAAATTGTATCATTTATTGTATATATATTTGTTGTATATAAATTGTTTAAAACTTAGTTTAAATATTATTTATATTATTGAACACGAATTTTAATTGTAGGTTGTAAATTGAGAGGAATAGGTAAAGTCTCTTTTGTTAATATTGGCCTAAACCCCTTATTGGTACCTAGCTCAGGTCCCTTAAGGTTGAGGGCGGCCTTTATTAACACTTGTTGAACTGTCTTCACACTTATGAACTTTTTCATCTTAGTAAGAAAGCCTATGTGAAATGGTGTCTAGGAAGGGGACAACGTTCATGACGGGTTTTTGAATCCAGAAGTGCTTGCAAATGGGCCTAAACCACTATGTGGGAGTAGCTCATGCCAAAATGGATTTTTCCTCTCGTGTTCGCCCTCCCCCACCTGGCCATTTCAGTAAGGTTGCCCAAACAATTTGAAAGGGAGTTTGTGTCTAGGCGACTATACTTGGGCCGCACGTCCACTTGATTTACCGCTTGGAATTTGATTTGATATCAATAATGTTTATAATAAAAGAAATACTTGTGAATACTCTATACGTGTAAATTATTTTGTTGTTTCACACTTTAAACTTGTAAAAATACTTTTCACGTTTTATACTCACTTGTGTACTTAACTTGTGTCTTATGTACAATATACTTGTTAATTTTACTTGTAGTTTGTAATTAATAGTTATACTTGTTTTTATTTTGTATTTCTTTGTTAATTATAGTTACTAACTTTATTTAATGTAGGTACCGTCTGGCTGCAAGACGTAAAATACAAGCGCTACTTGGGAGGCAACCCAATTCAGAATATAATCAGATTTGCTTTCTGTTTCCCTATTTCTTTTTATTTTTCAATTTTTCTCTATTGTTTTTATTTTAGGATTTGTTTTCGTAAATGTCTTCTATCTATGCTTACTTATTTCATTGCATGCTTTTAATTGATTACATTGAAGATAATGCAATATTTAAGTGTGGGGGAAGAGATTTATATAATTGTCTTTCATTTTGAGTCCTATAAATATAATTGTCTTTCATTTTGAGTCCTATAAATATTTTTGTCTTTCATTTTGAGTCCTATATATATTATATTTGTCTTTTATTTTTTGAGTCTTTTATATAAAAAAAAATATAAAAAAAACTGCATTTATTCAGTCTTATTAAATTCAGCTATTTACAAAAAAAAATTAAAAAAAAAATTAAAAAAAAAATAATAATAATAAAAATACTCTATACTAAGCTATGTCTGCATTTCCGTAGGAGTTGAGGCTGAGCTCAAGGGAAATGCGAGAGCCACCACCATAACCGCTACCTCCCTCGGAAGTAGTCTTCATGTTGCCAAAGATGTCCTCACCATGCATGGGGAATAGTGGAAGGGTTTCAATCTCCTGGTGATATTCTCCTCGTTGTTCCTTGATCGATCCATCAACACCATAGCCGACACGTAACCCAAAATTTAGATCAATGGATCTGTCAGTACTAGTAGAACCAGTGGAACCAAAGTTCAGATCAATGGACCTACCATCATCAGTAGAACTAGTGGATCCAAAATTGAGATCAAGAGATCCACCAACCCGAACGTTCCGAAATTCCCTCAACTTCTGCCTCTCACGAGCCTTGAGGTTCTGGAACCAAAAGAAGACGTTCTTGTTCTCGATCTGCCCATACGGTTTCAGATGGAGATAGATCCCTTGAATCTGCTTTGGAGTTGGGTTCTTAAGCGCCCTGTCGTAGTAAAGCTCCTGGAGGATTCTTAGTTGATCTGGTGTGGGAGTCCACCGGTTATTGGTTGGCCTGATAGGCGTGTTGGCACTACTCCCGGCTGCTTGGATGCTTCCTCCCTCCTCGGTTGGTTGCTGGGTTTGTAACTCCATTAGTTGCAGAGTTCGTGGTTCCATGTTGATGAAGAAAGGATTTGAGTTTCGAAAGAAAGGCTGAAGGGTTGAGAGAGAAAGGCTGGAACTTGGAAGAATTTTCTTTTGGAGTGAACAGTCGCTCCCTCAGAATGCACCTATTTATAGAACGAGTGAGCAGATCTCCACCGTTGGATCGACGATCTCTGAGATTAAATCTACGCGTTGGATTAAAGTCACCCGAAAACACGGAAAAGTTGTTGGCTCGTGAAGGACACGTGGGGGAACCAAACTGATCTCGAGGAGCTGTGACAGATAAGCTACAGCCGAAAGCAAGTATGATTGCCGTAAATTAAGGAAAAGAAAGGACGCGTGGGGGAACCAAACGGTTCTCGAGGAGTTGTGACAGACAAGCTACAGCCGAAAGCAGACCTAATTGCCGTAAATCACGGAAAAGAAAGGAATATTTACGCGTGGGGGAGTTTTTCATGTGCATACGTGTTTCTTGGGCCGTGAACTGTCATAACTCTTCTCCTTCCCGGAGAAGCTTTGTTAAAACCGTGTGCCTGTTGAGATTTCTACCCTATTTTGTGCTTTACATATACATCCTTTTTTGTCTCCTCCAGATTTTACTAAGGTTTGTCTAAGCGTGCAGTTTCAAATTCCTTCTACTTCCTCATGGCTCGAACCAAGGTTACTCCTCGCAGGGGCGTCAATCAACGCCGTATTCTCTCTTTGGAGGAAGAAGGTCGTCAAGCGGCCACTAGAGCTGGGCTTACTCGTCCATGGGACCATCGTCCTATCCGTGAGCGTACCCGCAGTCCCCCTCCTCTGCCTCGTCGCTCTCCCAGACTGCATCCCGGAGAGTCTTCTTCCTCACCAGCTGCTCGTGCTCCTCGGCCTGTGGCCACCCTGGAAAGCTTGTCGGATTCGATTGATGATTTGCGTTCCTCTCTCCGCGATGGTATTATGGTGACAGATTGGGGAGTCACATGCATGATCGATTACATCTCTGAGATGAACTTCTCTTTGATCCGCTGTCACACTGCAATAAACAAGCTTGCTCAGGAAGTCAATAACTTGCAGAGTTATCCTCCTGGGTTTCCTCGCAAGGACACTACTGCATCACACCATGAGAACTCTCCTCCGGAGGCTGAAACCAGCAAAAGGGCTGCCACTCGCCCGCATACCGCTCCTCCAAAGGAGTAAATGGAGGTACAAGTCTAGGCTGAAAGACTTTAAACATTAAGCGCTGCATGGGAGGCAACCCATTTCAACTGTAGCTGTGGAGGAGACATCAAACGCAGATTTGCTTTCTTGAACACTTCTTTCTATTTTATTTTCTTGAATTTTAAGTTGTTTTAGGTTTCGTAGTGTTCACTTTCTCTTCTATGCTTGATTTATGCTTTGCATGATTTATATTTGTTTATACATTGAGGACAATGCATGAATTAAGTATGGGGGAAGGATTATTGCTTTATTGTGTTTTTAGTAGTTAGTATATAAAGAAAAAAAAAAATAGTTGATGTTGGATTGTGTTTTTATTGTGTTTTTAGTTGATGTTGTGATACACTAAGGTATATTGGATTAAACATAGTCTTGAAAAAGGGTAGCTGTTTCAGTCCCATTGCACATCGAGACTCCCTGTTCCCGTACCTAAGTGTTGAAATTAATTAAATTGTAAAAAAAAAAAAAATGTTGGTTTTAGAGTGTTTTTGTTTGTTTGAGTCTTAGGATGCCTCTAACGTCTAGGATGAACATGTCTCTGAATTCATGGCTGAAGGTTTTCACAATCGAAATAGGACTTAATTGAATTCTGTGGTTAATCGACATTGTGATGCTTGTATGAAGATTTGAGATAGGATTGTAACTTGGTTCATTAAGCATGCTAGGATTAAGTCTGATTCATTTGACCCAAGTGAGCTGTTGAGCTAAAATACTTTCTTTTTGAGTGCTTACTGATAATTCTAGAATTTCGTGGCTATATTTGCAAAACCTCATCATTCTTTGGAAATCCAATAATCATGTGCCATAGATTTTAATGGACTAGAGAGTACTAGAACTCGGCTGTTGTGACTGTCAAAACTTGTATGCCATAATATGCACTGATCCTGGATAGGATAGAAGGCATTAGGGTAACCACCATAGCCAAACAAACATTTGTCCCCAATTGTGCCCGTCGTGGGACTCCTTAGAATGAGCCCCTTTGAGCTTACATTAAGCCTTTTCTTTCATCACCCTTAAATCCTTAACCCTGAACCTTAGTATAGCTACACTCCTACCCTTTGTTCTAAAAACTTAGCGGAGCTATATTTTGTGACTTTACTTGAGGATTTGGCATTGAGAAAGAAGATTGAGAAGAGGTGAAAGTTCAAGTGTGGGGGTAGACTTGTCCATGAGAAAAAAAAAAAAAAAATTTGTGAAAGCCGTGAAAAAGAAATGAAAAAGAAAAAAAAAATGTGTACGGCTAGAAAATTAAAAGAAAGAAAAGAAAAAAATGTATATGGATTTTAGTCCTCCATACTTGGTGAGTTTGGAGTTTGTTTTGAATTGAAGACCCACTATTGGAAAATTTGGTCTTTGTCCAATTCACTAGTTCGAGGGAAGTTTAGAGTGAAGATTGGGCCTAACATGAAGACATTTAGCCCTTTCATAAAACCTCTATGGGATGTGACGTTTTGATATATCTTGGTGGATTTCTAGAAGTCTATACATCCTTATATGCTTTGCTAGGTCCTTAGGATTTTTTGTATCCTTAATCTTCATTTCGAAAACCCTAGCTTAGCCCCATTACAACCTGTTTTAAGTGCTAACTTGATCCTTGAGATGGGCAATCTTTGGTTAGTGGAGTCAGTTACGCAGTCGAGCTTATGGTTTAGGTCAATTTGTGCACTTAGTCATTTCATGAGGTCTTTAAAAATTCTTCACAAAATGTGTTTATTGATGAAATATGCAAGCTGTTTGTTGCCTTACAATTTGTTCTCTTGCATATACTTGAGTGTGAAGCTTTTAAGCATAGCCATTTCTGAGAGAAAAATCGAGAGTATGCCCTATGAGTTTGGATTGGACTTGTTCGAAACATGCTATCATTCACTGTATAACTTAAGTTCTCCATATCTTGCTTAGTCATATGAATGTCACACGTTTATTAACTTTGGAATTATCTATGTGATTTTGATTAAGTGTTTAACGTGAAAGCCATGAGTTTAGAGTCTCTGAGACAACAGTTAGGGGCAGTAGAGTCATTTACTTACTTTTTGTTGAGTCTTTATTTTGTTTTGTGTTTTGATTTTGCTAAGGGATTAGCAAAAGCTAAGTGTGGGGGAATTTGATAGGCGCATTTTAATGTGATATTTTATATGTTAATTCCTCACATTTTGCTTAGTTATTCCTTAACGAATCGATTTTTAACTTAATTTCTATTTTTAGGTACATTGGAGTAGATGAAGAAGAAATGAGTGTTACGTCAATAATTACCTAGAAATGATGGAGAAGAATGAAAATGCACTAAAAAGTCAACCTTGAATATTTTCTTACTCCGGCTAGGAGAATCAGAGCCAAGCAAGGAAGAAGGAGCGGCCACCTGACCAAATGAACTCAAAATGAGCTGAAACTCTGTAGATTCATTCTAAACACCCAAAGGATCATTTCTTATGAAGAGTGCCAGAGAAAAATATGAGTGGAAGGCCTTCAAACAATCAGCCCAATTTTCTACAGAAGCAAAACCGGAAAACTAGACCTGTAAGAGGTCCAGCAGCATTTCCGGCCCAACCACATGGAATAAAGCTCTGAAAATTTGTCAGGATGATCTACACTCATAGTGGAACATTTTTTATGAAGAAGTCGAAGGCTCATTCTGAAGTTTTGATGGAGAAATAATTGAAGGAAAATCTTGAGGAGGAAAATCAAAGTTGCAAGCAAGTGGAAAATCTTGAGGAGGAAAATCAATTCAAGTTGAACAAGTGATAAACAAGTGGGAAGATTTTTTTTACAAATTTGTCTAACATATCTAGCCCTTCATTTATGTTCATCTCCACCCTCCATTCATCATTTTCTGGGCTATAAATACACTTCTCCTCTCACTCTCAAAAAACCAATTCCTTCATCCATTCCATCTTCTTTGTCTCACCATTTCCTTTCCATTTTCCTAGACCAATTCCTTCATCCATTCCATCTTCTTTGTCTCTCCATTTCCTTTCCATTTTCTCTCCATCCTCTAGTGCATTCAACGTTTCAAGCAAGGCCAAGGGAGAAGAAGAATTGCCGTGAGCATCATCCTCCATCACCATCCTTGAAGCTTGCTTTTGAGATTCAAGAGACCACATCCTCAATTCGTTCATCTCATCTCCATCTCACGGTGTAATCCGATTCTCCTTTGTAAACTTTGCTTTGATTTCGTTGGTTTTGTTCTAGTTGACATATGTGTTTGAATGAATATTAATTTCTGGAATTTTATGATTAATTGAGAATTTTCAGATTCATATTATTGTGATTCGAAGGTTTCTTATGTGGGTTTGTTTAATTAAATTTGCGTTATAAATAACTTTTGTATTTTAATCTTATGTGGTTGCAAACACTTAGGGTTTTGATATGAATGGTGCTAGGTTTAAGAACATGAAATCGACTTTTCGTTTTGTGTAAACTTGAATCAAAGTAGTAAAGGTTTTGTGCAAAGACCGAATTTAATTAAAGAGAATTGCAATTAGGTGGACTTTTCCATACTAAGTTGTACACTTGAGTTGATAGCCTTTCACTATGTGTAATGCGTTAAACATGACATGATTGACTAGCTTTCTAGGGTTTGATTGCATGTTTGATAGGATTAATCTAGGTGCTTTCGCTTAGGTTAATTAGCATTGAAAAGTAAAAAATGGGAATTCATTTGCTTTCGAATGTTTCACATGATCAACTCCTCTCTCATGACTTAGATGAACAATATTAGGGTTTGAATCAATTTTAATCATATGTTTCGGTTTTTGATCTTTGTTCTCTCACTCCATTTGTATTTTTATGTTTTTGCATTTTAATTATTTTGTTAACTTAGTTTTATTTTCGAAAATCCAAAAACAAAATCCCCCCTTTTTTTCGTAAATAATGTTTATAGTTGTGAATATATTTGTGAATATTATACTTTGTTTTAATTTTAATTGTTTAATTGTTTAACAATGACAGGTGTACCCTCAATCCCCGGAATAGAACGATCCCTATTTGCTTATACTACTAACGATATTTCAGGGTTAAATTATGCGCTTGCTTTAGGCGCATCAATAGCAGCAAGTATCTGCCTTGTTCGCTGGCTCTCTATTGAGAATGCGATTGTTGTAGAAGAAGCTCAACTCGATGAACCTTTGGCTGCTTCTAAAGAAATGGGCCGCAACCTGGCCCGTATCAGAGATTGGGCCACTCAGGCCAAAGCTGGTGCCATTGCGGCGAAACGCCACCTGGAGGAACTTTGTTTGAAATTGTGTTTTGCGGGCCAATCTTTGTAGGCCCCCTCATAAACTGGTCGGTCTCTTCACATGTCAATAATCCCTTCTTTTAATAGCTAACTCCTAAAAACCGCTCCTCACATGCTACTAGTCCCTTTTTTCCCGAGATTTGGAATCACTAATCTCGATTTACTGACATCGGTTTGTCCCTTTAACCATCCATCCAAGAGTGGAGATTTTCCTGAAGTCCCTTTAAATAGTTGTATTTTGGGCAAGGAATACTCCCAACAAATTTTCTGAAACATTCAAGAAATGGCCTTTCAATCCTTGCTTCTCTTTCTCCTTTTTCACAAATCTTCCCCTCATGAAATGACCTTTAGCCTCTAAATTTTAGGCTTTATGGCGTAATCTTTAGCCTGGGTTAGGCCTTATGGAGTAATCTTAGGCAACCACTTGTTTCGCCTTTTTGGAATTTTGCAACAACAATGCCAGGCTTCAAATTGGTTTAGAAACACGAGGGGGCTCCGAGTGTGAGATCCACAATCATGCGAGATCATCTTTATTAGGATCCCCCACTTGGAGCAAATCGGGGAAGGGAGGGAAGCTAAATTGAGGTTCGTCTTTCCTCCTCTGTTTCCTTCCTTCTGGACCCGGCCCGTGTTGTGCCCTCCAGATGGAAGGGGCTTTGGTTCTCACCTCCTTCTCCCCCTTTCTCTTCTTGATAGAATCTTGGAGGGATGAGAAGGGATGGACTCTTTGAAGGAATGGGTTCAAGCTATATAATGGCTGTTCCTATACTTCACGTCCAACTAATGGTGGTTACCAAGGCTAGAGGGGGTCTAGAGACTCAAGCTGATATTCGGCTCCTTCACTCTCTGCCCCTCCTTGAGATAATGGCGCGGCTCAACCCGACGTTGGATTCCATAGCTGCTTCCAATTGAGGGGGCTTGGAGGCTCCATTTTCTTTGACTGGAGTCTCCCCTTCTCATGGATACTGGCGTTAGCGAGCCTATGTTGTATTCCTCTGCCGCTTCCATGGAAAGGGGGCGCGGGGGCTCCGTTACTCCTCTTTTTCTTCCTGAAGTCTGCGTTTCCTTGGGATAATGGCGTGGCTCAACCCGACGTTGGATTCCATAGCTGCTTCCACTCGAGCAAAGATTCAAAAGATATCCACAGATTCCTGTTTTGTATTCTAGCCACTTTTGGCTTTGTAATAAATGTACTACTTTTGGCCGCAAAGCCACTTTATGAATATAATGCTGTTTTCTTATCCTGATATTCAAATATCCGTGAGGAGTCAATAATTATGTCTCGCAAGGCCCCAAATATAGGCCCCAACTCAAAATTCTTGGGAAACTCCACCGTGAGAAGATAATATTGAAAATGGAACAGTTACCTCCTCGAAGACCGTCTCCTCGAAGACCGTTCGGTTCCCCACCGTGAGAAGATAATATCTTCTTTTCCGAAATTTAGGGCAACTTTAATCACGCTTTACTGACTCTTCTCTTTGACCGTCCATCCACGGGTGGACATTTGCATGCCTATATCTTCCTCCACATTATAAACCCAAATTTCCAATCCCAAAATCATTTCATCAACTCAAATATTTCTAACAACAATCTTTCTTAATTACTCATCATCATCACTCTTCAATTCTCGCATTCTCTCAATCCATCACCAATGGAACCACAAAACCGGCATCCAAATGAGGATGGAGGAAGTAACCAAGCAGCTGGGAGTAGTGCTAGCATGCTTCATAGGAAGAGCCATACTAGGTGGATTCCCACTACAGAACATATAAGAATCCTCAATGAGCTTTTCTACAACAAGGGAGTTAGGTCCCCAACTATAGAGCAGATTCAGAGGATCTGTCTCCAGCTGAAATGGTACGGCAGGATCGAGTTCAAGAATGTCTATTTTTGGTTCGTGAACCAAAGGGCTCGGGAGAAGCAGAAGAAGAAGAAGCTCACTTCGGATGTTCAAGTGCCCAAGCAAAGATCAGGGCTTGTTGGTGGATCCATTAATCTCAATTTTGGGTCAACTAGTTCTGCTGTTGTTGGTGGATCCATCATGGAACAATGAGGAGAAGATCACCAGGAGATTAAAACCCTTCCACTGTTTCCCATACACGGTGAGGACATCTTTGGCCACATGAGGACTACTTCCGATGGAGGTGGCGGTCACGGTGGTGGCTCTCCACTTCCCTTGAGCTCAGCCTTTCCTGCGAGGGCAAAGCTGAAAAAAGTTTCCGGAGCCGCTGACTCGGCTTAGTAGTTTTGCGAGTGTAGGGACACTTAGAATTGCCCCCGAAGAGTTGTATTTATGACTTTTTTTTTTTTTGTAGGCTAAATAGGCTTAGTATTGTATAGTGTTGCCCCCCTAGTGTTGCTAGGCATAGCAAAGAAATGATTATGGGCCTCAAAAACAGGCCTTCATGAATGGGCTTTGCAAGAGTAGGAACACTAGAATTGTCTCCCATGTCTTATGCTAATAAACTGTCTACGACTCCTCTGAGTCCCAGACATTGAGAAAGTATTTCTTCAAGTATCTCCCATTGATAGGGTTATGATGGACATCTCCATCCAGGTCCTTGAGATGAAAAGCTCTTTTCCCTAAGATTTTATAAATGATGTACGGGCCTTCCCATCTTGGAGTTCATTTGCCGCGACCATCTAATTTTTCGCCAAGCGGGAGAACTGCTTTCCAAACCAACTCTCCTTCGCTGTAATTCCTTCCCCTCGTTCGCTTGTCATAGGCTCGAACAACTCGTTGCTTTTCCATGACCAAACTATCTAAAGCCTCCAAGCGCTTTTCGCTAAGGTCTTCATGTTCCTGCCACATAGCCTGAACGTAGTCTTCTCCAATGAGATGATGTTTCTCTTGGACTCGTAATGATTGGACGTTGACTTCCAAAGGCAGGACTGCATCATGGCCAAACATCAAAGCATAAGGTGTAGTCGCGGTGGGATTTCGCTTCGATGTGCGGTAGGCCCAAAGAGTCTCATAAAGGGTTTCATGCCATTATCGCGGATTAGCTTCCAACATTTTCTTCAGCAAAGTGATGATGATTTTGTTGCTGGCCTCCGCTTGACCGTTAGACTGAGCATAATAAGGACTGGAATGGACGAACTGTATTCCCCATTCCTTTGCCAGTTTATCAACTTCACCACCCATGAAAGCTGCCCCCAGGTCCGAAACAAAAACTTCTGGGATACCAAATCTGCATATGATGTTCCTAAATAGGAATTGTCGCAACGCACCACCAGATGCTTCTTTCAAAGGTTTTGCTTCGACCCATTTTGTAAAGAAATTGGTCGCGACGATGATGAACTTGTGCTGAAGTGATGAATGTGGGTGAATCATCCTAATTAAATCTAGCGCCCATCCTCTTGCAGGCCAAGGCTTAATAATGTGTTGCATTGGAACATTAGGGACATACTGGACCGGCCCATGAGCTTGGCAGTCCAAACAACCTTTAGTGAATGCGATGCAATCTTTCAAGATACTGGGCCAAAAATATCCATGTCGTCTGAGCAACCATCGCATCTTTGGACCTGCTTGGTAAGTCCCACAAATGCCGGAATGAACTTCGCGCATGAGTTGTTTCGCTTCGCAGCCATAAACACATCTGAAGTCTATGCCATCTTCACCGCGTCGTCGCAACTCGTTACCTCTAAGAAAGTAATTTAGTGCAAGAAAACGAATCTTCCCGTCGGCAGTGGGATCTGGCTGCTTGAGATAAGCGATCAAAGGGATGCGCCAATCCACGTCAATGGGTTCTAGGGTCGCGACTGAGGTATCATCTGGAGGATCTCTTCTCGCCATCCATGAAGGAAGTGTGCGACGCTCGACTTTAAGGATTCTCTCCCGCATGCCATATCTCAATGTTACCCTTGTTGCCAGCTGGGCCAACTCGTTCGCTACAAAATTTCGCTCGCGAGGAATGTGCTCAAGATGTATGTTATCAAACTAGTCCAATAGGTCTAATGCCCTGTTCCAATAAGGAACCAACGTGAAGCTATTGCATCTGAACTCATTGCACAACTGATTGATAACCAAGAGAGAATCGCCAAGTATTTGTACATCTCCGATTCCCATTTCCAGTAGTACTTCTAGGCCTAATGAGGGCCTCATACTCTGCTTGGTTATTGGTAAACTGGAACTCCAACTGGAAAGAGTAGGAAAATCGATCGCCGGTTGGGTTTTCCAAGACAACCCCTACTCCTGCTAGCGTATCTGTTCTTGACCCATCAAAATATAACACCCAAGGCTGGAGTGAGACTGTGGCTTGATAAAGCGCGGCGTACTCTGGCAAGCACGCTAAATCTGAGCGATCTAAAGTTGTGGCAGCGACCTCTAAATCTCTAACCGCGGGGACATCCAGCATAGGGTGATGTGCCAGAAAGTCTGCTATGGCTTGCCCCTTTACTGCTTTCTGTGGCACATACTGTAGCGAGAATTCTGATAAGGCGAGCACCCACTTGCCAATACGGCCTCTCAAGATAGGTCGCGATAGCATATATTTGACTAGATCGGTTTGAGCAATGATGCAAGTAGTAAAGGACAACATGTAATGCTGCAACTTGCATGCTGAGAAGTATAATGTAAGACACAGCTTTTCCATTGGAGTGTACCTTGTTTCGCAATCTGTGAGTGTCCTACTGAGGTAAAAGATGGCATGTTCAACACCATTTGCATCATCCTGAGCGAGGAGGCTACCAATGGAAGCCTCAGCTGCTGAAACATATAACTTTACTGGAAATCCCATTCTAGGAGGAACAAGCATTGGCGGGCTCGCCAGATAGGCCTTGATTTTGTCGAAAGCCTTTTGATGTTTAGGTTCCCACACAAACTCATTCTGTCCTTACAACTTCAACAGTGGGGAAAACGGATGGATTTTGCCTGAAGAGTTAGAAATGAATCGTCGCAAAAAGTTGATCCTACCCAGTAGTCGCTGTAACTCTTTCTTTATTCGCGGGGGAGATGCATTGATGACCGCGTTTGCTTTATCCTCAGGGACCTCAATGCCTCTTTGATGGACAATGAATCCTAGGAAATCTCCTGCCTGAACTCCAAAAACGCACTTAGCGGGATTCATCTTGAGCTTGTGTAGCTGCATGCGCTCGAAAACTTTTCTGAGATCCGTGAAGTGATCTCCACTCTTCTTAGACTTCACGACGACGTCATCAATGTAAACCTCTAAGATCTTCCCAAGTATGTCATGGAAGATCAGGTTCATGGCTCTCTGATATGTTGCTCCCGCATTCTTCAGTCCAAAAGGCATGACCACATATTCAAAAACTCCGGCAAACCCAGGGCAGTTGAATGCAGTCTTGTGTCTATCTTCTTCCGTGACAGGAATCTGGTGATATCCCGCTGTACCATCCATGAAAGACAACAGTTCGTGCCCTGCAACTGCTTCTACCAACATGTCCGCAACAGGCATATTTAGGTGTAGCCAAATTAAGGTCTCTGTAATCTACGCAGATCCTCATCTTGCCATTCTTCTTGCGAACAGGCACTATATTGGACAGCCACTTATTGTACTTGGCTACCCTGATAATGCCCGACTTGTACATCTGTTCGACTTCCTCTTTGACCAGAACTTGGGTCTCCGAGTTCATTCTTCGCGGCTCTTGCTTCACAGGCCTCTTATCAGGCAGCGTTGGTAGTTGGTGGCATACCAAGTTTGGTGATAGGCCTGGCATGTCCTCATATTTTTCCGCAAAGCAGTCCTTGAATTCCAGCAATAATTCGACGAGCCTCTGTTTCTCGCTAGGCTCTAAGTAAGTGCTGATAGCCACTTCTATAGGCTCATCAGTTGTTCCCAGATTGACCTTTTCAGTAGGGTCCCTAACCTTCGGAGGTGTGTCATCCAATGCCGCTGGAGCAAGCTGAATCTCTTCTGCATCCTCTTCTTGGTCCGTGAACTCTTCATTAACAATTTCTAAGGTCGAGACTCGATCATAGGCCTCTGTTTCCACCAAGTATGAGGATAGCCTCTCATACAAAGAATGGAAGGCCTCTACCTCTTCCTCCATGAGTTCGTGATCCATTAATTAGCACTTGGAGATGGCACCGCATATCCAGGCCTTTCGAGGTCGTTTTTTGTGACCGCGAGCCCCCATTGTGCCAATTCAGAGGTCGTCACCCCTGTGGGGCGGCCCTTATCATCAATACCAACGACTTGTAAAGGAGAGATTGGTTCTAGGTAATACTTTGCGTCCAAGTAGTTGGAGAACACCGAAAAAGGGCGCGGGTCTGCTTTAACAATTTCCGCCTTGTCCACGACTCTGTCCCATATGATCAGCTCCTGATGAAGGGTGGATGGGACACAATAACTCCTGTGGATCCAGTCGCAGCCCATAATTGCGCTATATGCCGTATAGCAATCTGTAACAAAGAAAGCGTAAACCCCTTCTGCTGGACCCACCTTGACTCGTAGGAAAATCAAACCCAATGTTTTGGTCACAGTCCCCGCGAAGTTCTTTAGCGTAAGGGACGTGGATTGGATCTTCTCTTTCTTGATCCCTAGTAGATGCATGGTTCTGGTAGTAATGACATTCACAGTCGCGCCGGTATCAACCATTATCTTGCTGACCTTAGTCCCATTCATTTATGCTGTGATATACAAAGGTCGCATGTGTTGCACCATGGCGGGTGTGGGTCTTGTGAAGCTCATGAAGAAACCCTTATTGTTAGCATCTTTAGTCTCAAGGAACACTGCTTCTTTCACCTGCGTTGTTGCGGCTGAAGTGATCTGCAACTGCTGTTCTCCAATCGCGTCAGTTTCTACACATTCCTGCGCAGCGACTGGTAAGGCATACTTAGCAGGGAGCACATAAACCATATTGCAAGAGGTATCCACCATTTCTGTTTCGTCCATGTCATCATCAAGATTGAGCTTGGGTTCATCTGCTGGGATATCGGCGTTGAACCGTTTAACCATGAAAGCAACCAATGATTCCTCTGCAGGGATCATCACCTTGGTTTGTTCGTGCTCCTGTACCATGGGAACATGGTTCAGTGATTCTAAAATTTGTTTTGCCGCTGGCACTTCCTCTGGGAGAGCGACCACCAAGCTTTGAACTTTCTGCACAATTGCGGACCTATTGTCTTTGCCCCCCAGCCTATCAAAGATGGAAGGCTTGCTATTTCTTCCTTCGCGAGATACTCTCCGCCAAACATTGACTTTACGAGCTGGTGGCGGTTCTTGCCTCGCGGGAACTAAGGACTTCTCCTGCGCTGCTTTTGGGGGCACGTGGCTTTTGCTCTTTGTGCCATACTTTGGGCTGCTGTTTCTGAAGTTGCGGGGAAACGAATCTCTTGGAGGCCAGTGCCTCCAATTGTCTCTGATACTCTTTTGGAGGTTTCAGTAATTGCGATGGTTTGATCAGTCCTTGATCTAGTGCTTCCAAGGTTCGCTTTGCTTCTCCAAACCTCCGCTGGAGTTTTCTCTTCCTTGAAGAGCTCATCTCCACCGCCTTGCCCTTCTTCTGTGTATACCATCTCCCTTCTTTGATGGAGGATGTTGACACTGGCGGAATGTAAGGTCTAGTCAAAACCCTTTGCTGCTTATCTACTTGCTCTTCTTCCCTCGCGGTTTTCAACTTTTTGAATAAGTTTGAGTCCCTTGGAGAAAGAGTTTTTGAACCACTGTATACTCTTGGGCTGCATGGTTGGAAGTTTCTAGAGGATGATACTAACCGTATTGGCGGTAGAGATCCAATGCGAACAGTCTGGTATGTTTCCTCATTTAGGGCTTGAGTGTCACATTCTTCCTTGCACCGCGAGCATAGGACGATGGGTAAACGAGTTCCCGCTTCATGACTTTGTCTCCAACCTTTTTCAAATCCTTAGCCGCATGGTCTGGACTATTCTGCTGATCTTTTTCACCCCATGCCACGTCTACCATGTTGATGCCGGTATCTGGGAAGGGATCTAGGTCCACCAACGCTGCTGCTGTTTTCGGTGCTTCTACTTACAAACTACCGTTATTTAACCAGATTTGGATCTGATCCTTCAGCTTAACACAATCGGCTGTATTATGATTCCACATATTATGGAGTTTGCAGTATTTCTTCCCCCTTAACTGTTCTGGTTTGGGAAATGGGCCGAAGTCGGTTTTCACCATCTTCGCGGTGATCATTTCATCCAAGATTTCATGCACTTTGTTCGCGTCATAAGTATAACTTGTGAACTCTGGTTTGGTGAAAACCACCGACTTGAGCTTCACCGGTTCTTTGCATAGTTTCAGTTGCTTTAGCGTTGAAGCCTTTTTCCCGGTGAGTTCCAGGGCAGCTATCTCATCTTCTTCAGACTCATCAGCCTCTGCTGTACTAGATTCCTCACTCTTGTAGTAAGGATCAAAGGAACTGGATTGATGGCTGAGTGCAGCCACTATTCGGCGTTTCCCTGGGATGTATGTCCCCTCCGAGGCATTTTTCAAAGCGTCCTTCTCCCTGAGTAAGTGCTCGAAACTTCCTACTTCTGTGATCAGTTCCCCCATGGAATTGAACATGCTTCCATGCTGTTTTTTGCGTTGGCGTGGCTCTAAGCCTTTGATTGCCAATTTCACCAGTTCTTTCTCTAGCAGAATCACGTTCAACTTTCCTTTCTGGATCTGAAAGCGCTGAAGGTACATGACAGCGGATTCAGTTGGCTGCTTAGCTATCTGAGTGAGTGAAGCCAGATCTACTTCTGGCTCGATAGTCCCGAAGGTTTCCTTGAACAGCTTCTCCATCGCGGGCCAACTCGCAACTGATCCCGGTTGCAGCTTAGTGAACCAGGTGAAGGCAGACCCCGATAAAGAAGTAGCGAAGATGTTACACTTCAGATTGTCGTCGTTCTGGTACTGGCCACACTGTACTCGAAACCTAACCAAATGGGCCGCGGCATTTTCGACTTCCTCTCCCGAGAAAGTAGAGAACGTAATGTTCTTATATCCCCTAGGATAAGGTGTCTGTGTAATATGCGGTGGGAAGGGCCCTTGGTAGGCCTCCTCCAGGTTAGGCCTCTGGTTCGCGGCCCTGATCATTGCTTCTACCTCCTCTCTCCTTATATATCTTGGATCAGGAGGAGGTGGGTGAACCACTGTATCATCAACTGGCCAGATCAGTGGTGGCGCCTGTGAAGCCTGATTAACCAAAGATATGCCACCTCCATGGGTCGTTTTGTGTCGGGTTGACGTCTGCGACGTAAAACCCACTGCTGGCTGACCCTTTGTGGCTGTGGTGACCTTCGCTGGACTTTCAACCCGGTCGATACCATAATGACTTGCTGGAGGTGGATCGTGGTGCACGTATTCAACTCCGTCGCTGTCATATTGGGGAAACAGGCTGTGATCAACTGAGGCCCCTTCATTGATTTTCAAAGTCCTGGTCCCTTGCGTGACTGATGACGCGACGTTGTTCTTCCCACCCGTTGCCAGAGTAGTCTCTTTACCTCTAACTGATACAGCAGTAGCGGATGTGGCTGTACTGCCGCCGCTTGCTTTTTCTTGAGCATTTGGTGGTATGTACTTACCTGACCCTGTAGGTAGGCCGAGGGACCCTAGAATAGCATTGGGGTCCCCTAACACCTTATTCAGGACATCTCTTGCCTGATCCATCTTAGTTTTTTGCATGGCAACTTGGATCGCGGTATTGGATCCCTCACTGCGAATAGCCGCGACTTCTGTGAGAACGACCTTAGTCTGCGCAGCTTGGGCATTTATCAAGGTCACGAGCTGTTCATGTTGCTCCTGGGCTTGTCGTGACGTGTGGTCTATATGCCCTTGCAACAGCTCCGTATTGCGCTCCATCTCCAGCCTGACTTTCGTTATCAGATTGTTGGACATCCGTCGCTGCTCCTCGAATCTTTTAGCTGTCTTTACCCAGAATGTACTATTGTTTTTTCGCATGATGTTAAGTTGCGCTTCCAGGCTGGCGTTTTTTGGGATAGGGATGGGTACAAAAATATCCGCTCTCACCTCCTCCTCAGCCACCCTGGTGGTATTAGACGCTCTTCCGGCCTCATTAGGCTGAACGGTGAGAACTGCCTCGCCCTCAGTAGCGGGCTGTTGATCTTCTCCTCGTTTGGTCGTCATCTCTGTTGATGGCGTGTGGAGAGAAAATCTTTGAATTACTAATTCTTCTGAAAGACCACGACAGTCTGCACGCGTGTGCGGTCTGTAACTGGGGGTCTTATGTTTTAGGCAGTTGACGTAAACCTTTTGGTAAAGGTTATCGTCTGACTTCCCAATGGTGAATATCTGGCAGTATGCTGTATTGTATAAGTAGCTGAATTCAATAAGACTTTGTGAATCAAGGTTTAGACTTGCGGTCCAAGTATAGTCGCCTAGACACAAACTTTCTTTCAAATCCTTTGGGCAACCTTACTGAAATGGCCAGATGGGGGAGGGCGAACAAAAGAGGCAGAATCCATTTTGGCATGAACTACTCCCACATAGTGGTTTAGGCCCATTTGCATGCACTTCTGGATTCAATAACCTGTTATGAACGTTGTCCCATTTCTAGACATCATTTCACATAGGCTATACTTACTAAGATGAGAAAGATCATAAGTGTGAAGACAGTTCAACAAGTGTTAATAAAAACCGCCCTTAACCTTAAGGGACCTGAACTAGGAACCAATAAGGAGTTTAGGTCAATATTAACAAAAGAGACTTCACCTATTCCGTTATGATTCATAACCCCTTACTAACCTCAATTTCTTAATAGTAGTGTGATTTACAGCTCTCAGTATGTCCCACTGGGCGTGCCAAAATGTTTGGCTCCAATTTTATCGCAGCTGGTCAACAATCTCTTTTCTGCTCGGGTGTGCCAGCACCGTTCAGGTGCGGTCGTCGGGGGTGTCCCTTGACCTGACTTCTTTCAAGCGATTGTGGACGAGGAGAACACCAACCTCGTCGTGGGATTCTTTGTGCCTCGTGGTGAGGACTTTTGCTGAACTTCTTCAAAATCACAATCGATACTCAATGTTGTAGATCGAGCAGAGCGAGAACTACTAGGAAGTGAGGAGAACTTGCTAAAGCGTGACTTTAGCTTGGCTGGGTTGCTAGGGCGTTACCCTTGCTTGGCTGGTTCTGTAACCGTTGTGGTTGCGGCACTACCGTCGGCTCCCGAGGAGACTAGGACCGAAGTACGTTGGCAGAGGGTTTGGTGGCACTGAAAGTCGGATTCGGAGGACTAGGACTAGGAGTGTGATCACCGGTAAGAGAAAGAGAAGGAGAGGAGTTGCTCTTAGAGAGGTTGCTCTAGAGAGAACTTAGATCATCTTAGAGATGTTTTGATGTTGTGAATGTGTGTCTTGTGATGAATTTGTAACCTCTATTTATAGGCTACCATGCCAAAGCAGTTGGCATTAAACAAATGATAGTGGAGCATTAATTGGAGACAAGAAATGATGAATTTTGGAGATAAAGAGATAAGGAAGCATAATTGGAGACAAGGAATGATGAATTTTGGAGATAAGGAAGCACTTTCGGCTGCACTTTCGGCTCCTTTATTCCTTCAATTATATCTCCAACAAGAATTCAGATTTTGACCGTGACTTCTTCATAACAAATGTTCCACTATGAGTGTAGATCATCCTGGTAAAATTTCAAAGCTTTTGGTATAGTGGTTGGGCCAGAAACGCTGCTGGACCTCTTACAGGTCCAGTTTTCTAGTTTTGCTTCTGTAGAAAATTGGGCTGATTGTTTGAAGGCTTTCCACTTGAAACTCGATCTTGTACTCTTCATAAGAAATTATCCTTGGGATGTCTAGTATTAATCTGGAAAGGTTCAACTTATTTGGATCTTGTTTGGTTAGTCTTCCGCCCCTCTTTCCTTGTTTAGCTCGGTTTCTCCTAGCCGAAGTAAGAAAATGTGCTAAAGTTGACTTTTCATTTCCATACTTCCATCATTTCCTTTTCTTACAGCTCGCATAATTCTCCATAGTAGGCTTTATTTAGCCTCTAAATAATATATTTCGAACTTGTCGACAATATATAGCTTGATCCACTGACATTGGCTCAATTTCTCCAACACATGCCTTGTCAGGCCAAAATACTCATTTTGGGTCAAAACAAAAAGCATATCAAAATTGGTTTGTATAGTAGTCGCAGAGTGTAGATGGTGAACATTTGTTTGATCTCATCCAGAATTATAATCTCAATTCAAACCCGTCCATCTGTACAACCATAAAATTCAATTGGACTTATCTAACACATATATTCTAAATCAAAGACGATCTCAGTTTTGCGCTTTCTCTTTGGATTTTCTTCTTCATTTCTTTTGAGCAGCTAATATCTGCATTGGGCTTGAAGTTTTCTGAGTTCATCGTCATGCTCATTCCCTCCATAGGTATTCAAGTGATTGTTCAGAAAATATTCTAGAGGCTTGAGAGATGGATCCGCATTCGGGCACGTGACCCCACTTTTGTTGTAATGTAAATTGAAATGACATTTTTGCCCTTCCGTTAACGATCGTTTAAGGCGTCCAGAATTTATGTACCAAAACAAAGTCGGAAAACCAGACCCATCTTAGAAAACCGGACCCAAATACAAGAGTGAAAATCCATGCGATGCGTGAGTTGTGGGAATTGATTCTGACCAGTGATATGTGGCTGTGCAGCGCGTCAAAACTAGGGACATGGGTAGGCCAGAGAGTCTTCGCAGCAAAGCGGCCCACTTTGTGATTTATATCACTACTGGATTGCTCAACCCCATTTCTGACAAACCCTCCGAACCTTCCCCTTCTCCTCCTCCTGTATGCTCTCTATCTTTCTTTACTCGAAACCCTTTCTGGGTTTTAAGGGTTCTTTACTGGGTACCAAAAAACCCAGTTCTCTGATGTGCCAAAGATTAGGGCTTTTCTAGGTTTTGGAGCTGTGGGTGCAAAACCCAGTTCTTCAATTTGTTTATAAATAACTGAAAATCAATACTATTTGCCAGGAATTTTTTGATGAAAGTTTGCCCATGAAAATTTTGTTACTTATAATACATGTTGGAGTCATTTTTGTTACTTATTGTGAAACATGAGACTCTGAGTTTGCGTAGCTGTATAGATGAAGTAGTTTTGTTTGGACTGTGTCTGTGAAACTCTTGTTAGAATGGAGTCTGTGACTGTGTAATTCTTGTGTCAGCAGGAAGATGTGGATGGGTCCAGATGAAGTCAAAATGGAACAATGAGTGAAGAGAGTCCAGCTAATCCAGTTGATGGGCCTGACACTCTTCATTTACTGCATTTCTCTACTCACTGTTATCGTCATCAGAGTAGGGAGATAAGAGCAAAAGTTCGGATGAACAGGTTGATGACCAAATGGATAAGAGCAACTCATTGTCTGATTCTGCAGTGAAAGCAAACAGTGGGAAGAGAAGCTTGTTTTCCAAGGGGAAACACACGCTTAGTAAAGCTATGTACCAGGCTGCAAGATTTGGTGGGTATCGGAGTCAAGAGCGGAAGGGTAACCTTGATGTGAAAGGTGATGATGGGAATGACTCTGAGTTTACTGGAGTTGAGATGAGGCATATGCATAAAGCACAGAAGCCTGTGGCTTTGGTTCATCTACCAGACATCTCTGAACCTTCTTTACTTCTTACCGAGAAAAATAGAATTGCTCTTTACAGTTCACTCCCAGCGCTAGTTCAGGGAAGACAATGGTTGTTACTATATAGGTGGGGAAACTTGGAGTTTCATAGTTAGATCTCTTGAAAGTTGTAGTCTTTATCATAACAAACCAATTATTGTACAATGGCACCAATAGTTCTGCTTGTTTTGCAGTACACAGAGGCATGGCATATCACTTTCAACCCTATACAGAAGAAGTATGCATTGGCCTGGCCTCAGTTTGCTGGTAATAGCTCAGAAACTGTTAGCATCAATCATTTTGAAAATATTTCCAATCAACTCTTCCAACAGAATTATCTATTGTCTATTACTGTATAAAATATAATGTAATAGGATTCGACACAAAACAAACATTTATCAAGTTCTTTGAGCCAATTATTTGGTGAAGTATATTAAAGAATTGCCTTGATTATTTGTTTGAAACATTGTCGTCATTAACTCTTTCAAAAATTCTCTTAGACCCGTGGTTCTTTAGTTCATACAATTGCATAAGGTCCTGAATATACACTTTCTACTTTAAAAATCCTTTCAGTTGTTGGAGACCGTTAAGGTGCAGTTTTTGGTGGCTTGGTGGAGGCACCTCCAAGACCAACCAACAAGAAGTATCAGGTCCTGCTGAAGCAAATATATCCTTATGAATCCATCTAGCAATTATTTCCTTTTATAATTGTATTCACGCTGGTGTTTTGAACAGGGAACAAATGATACATTTGTTTTCACAAATACACCTGACCATCCTGTTATATATCGCCCTACAGGTACAAATTTATCCTCGTTGCTTCCTAGGGATACACAGTTTCTGATTTATCATCAATTTTTCACTGCCTAGGCGGAAGCTTTTTGCATGCCTTGAAATGGTTTTCATATATGTATGAGATAGTGAAAGCAATTTTCATATCTTCTGCTTACTTATGCTTGCAGTAAGTTCTACAGATGTCATCCACTTTAAGTGTTAAAAATGTATGATTTCCACCTAAACATTATTTGGAATTGGGTGAAAATTTGATTGTACCCTGTAAGTACTAAAGGTTATGCTGAGGAGTAAAGGATGTGCTCCTTCAAAGTTTGTAGAAGAGTATTGTAATGAATCATGTTTTAGATTTTGGTAGAGCTGTACATAATGTAATCATAAGATCTTTGTTTCACCACCTCATTTTGCTGATGTAGTGGTTGTGTAATGTGATTACTTTCAGCACTATATCTTCAAACCTAAGGGACTATTCAAAACCTTATTTGAATTGTCAAAATACTGCACAGGAGTTGTTATAATACATGCTAACAAGTAACCGCTAAATATTTAACTACACCATTTCTATTACTCCATGATGCTGGCAAAAATGAACTCATAGATATTACTTCCAAAGTACATCGGTATATATCCTCTTTTTTTTTTTTGTAGAATAAACTTAGATTATCCATTTTTATCTTGAAATTATCCCTTTGTAATGCACCAGTTAGCCCCTTGCTTCTTTGAAGTATAGTTGCAATGAAATTCGAGCAAAGGGTAGGTGCAAAATTAAAACTTTGGCATAAATTGTGCAATGATTCAAATTTCTCTTGCACAACTATGTTACGTCAAAAAAAAAATTACTACTTTATAACTCAACTTGAATGTTTGCATTTGAAATATGCATACGTTTGTCATTTATGTCTTGTGAGAAACGAACCAATGTATAAAAGCTATTTTTTTTTGGGTACCTGAATGGAATATCTTTTACTAAATGTTTTGGAATTAACTATAAAATGTAAACGCAGGTGCCAACCGCTATTTCACATTGTGCGCTACTGACTTTTTAGCTATTGGTGGGGGTGGTCATTGTGCACTCTATTTGAACAGTGATCTGTAAGAAGTTTGCCTCTTCATGTTCCTTGATGGACCTTTTTTTTTTTTCCTCTTAATCTAATTTGCTGTATTTTCTAAACTTCTTCAATTGTTTTATCTTAATGCAAGATTGAGTGGATCAAGTTCAGTTTCAGAAACCTATTGGAATCCATGTCTTGCAAACTCAGAAGACTTTGATGTGAAAGAAGTAGAGGTGTGCATAATGTATCTCTTTCTCTTTGATAGACACACAGACACACCCACATACACACACCCCTTCCAGGGAACTCTTAGACCCATAAATATGAATGTGCATTTATAATATAAACTCAGTGCTCTTTGGCTCCAAAGAAAAAGTTTCAGTCATTTGATTTATGTTTGTGTAATGCAGTTATGGGGTTTTGTTTATTCTACCAAGTATGACGAAATACTTGCTCAAAGCCGTATGGAGGCACCTGGGATTTGTCGATGGTGAATGCTTCATTTGGAACTCATTTTACTGTGGTGGTTAGTATCATCACCTTAGCTGAGGCTTATTATTGTTTCTGGAGCTGGATGCAAACGATGTTACATTATGTGGATGACTTTCCTTTTGGAGTATGTAAATATAAGTCTTTCATGTACATAAAGAATACATAAGCACTGTGTGCAAGCAATTTTGATTAGATAGTGATTGTAAAGGTTGAACTTTTATTGATAATGATATATTTCTTCACACATACTGGTTGGTACGTTGAACTATATAAGCCAATCTCTGTTTGTTCATGATGATGTTTGGAATGAGAATTACATGCACTGGGATTTTTTTAAAACATCCCTTTTGAGTCTGGAGTGCATGGAAGTAAGATCATTGTGAAACCACGCAATCAAGGTTCTTGCTTCTATGATGGGTAATCTTAAATCTCACCATCTAATACACGTCTGAGGAAGACTGTTGGTTGCTATTTTCAAAGCATGCCTTCAAAAATTTAGTGTTACTGTGTTAGTGTGCACTCAAATTTTGAAGGTATCGGAAGACAAATTGTCACTCTGGGTCACTTTCTAGGTAAATTTCGTGACCTGCAAATTGACATTCGGTGATCTTTTGTGAATAGTATCTGACCTAGTGAGCTAAATGGTGGAAATGAAGCAGTGAATAGTATTGACCCAGTGATCTCAACAGGTGAACTTGCTTAAAGATCTTTCTTTGGCTGCCAAATCACTTGGGGGTCTTATGCTCTTATTGCCCTGAATTGAATTTAAAGAAATGGAATAACATACTGAAGAGCTTCTAGGTAAATTTCGTGACCTGCAAATTGACATTCGGTGACCTTTTGTGAATAGTATCTGACCTAGTGAGCTAAATGGTGGAAATGAAGCAGTGAATATTATTGACCCAGTGATCTCAACAGGTGAACTTGCTTAAAGGTCTTTCTTTGGCTGCCAAATCACTTGGGGGTCTTATGCTCTTATTGCCCTGAATTGAATTTAAAGAAATGGAATAACATACTGAAGAGCGACTTATGGGAGTTGTCAGATAAGAATATCAATTTTTTCGATAGAAGAAAGAAGTTGGAAATGACCTCAAATTGTTATGGATGGCTGAAGGTCTCTTACAACCTGAAAAAAAAAAAAGAGAATGTTGAAAGAAGTTGGAAATGACTACTTTGATGATCTACTCTCAAGTTCATTTCTTCAACACTGATATGGCAACAATTTCATCATGCACGGCCTTATCAGTTATTTGGCTAAGTTTGTATCTGGAGAATTCTGTGTTAGACTGGAGGACAGTGCCTCATTCAACATTATGAGCCAGTCATGCCATTTTTCATATATGAAAGCAAAATATCATGACCATGAGAAGTTTGAGGCTTTATATAAAGCAAAAAATTTGCGCACCTTTTAATCGAGGTAAATAATTTCCCTCCCTCCTTCCAGCCAAGGTACTATATGATCTGTTGCCAATGCTACAATGCTTTATCAAGCTCTGTTATTGAGGAGTTGCCTAGTTCAATTCGCAACTTGAAACATCTAAGGCACTTGGACCTGTCATCTAATGCTCAAATCAAAATGTTACCAGATGCAGTGTGCGATTTGTATAATTTACAAACATTACTGTTGACAGATTGTCGTGCTCTTACTGAATCGCCTCCCAGCTTGGCAAGGCTCATAAAGTTGCACCATCTTAATATCAGAAGATACAAAGTTAGGAAGGATGCCACCACAATACCACATATGAGAAAAATGAAAGACCTTCAAACGTCAAGTGATTTTGTGTTGGGAAAGAATTCAGAGGTTGGTTTTGCAGAGTTGAAGAAGCTTTGGCATTTGCGAGAAGTACTTCATATTTCAGGGCTTCATAATATTGCCTATGTCGAAGATGCTTTGGAGGCCAATATAGGGGAGAAGAAGTATCTTGATGGACTAGTTTCATCATGAAGAGGTGACACCTTGACACTGACGATTCAAAAATAAATAAATAAATAAATAAAATAAAAAAATTTAGTGCTAGTTAACCTTCAACCTTATAGAAAACAAATAATTCTCACGATTCATTCGTATGGGGGCATAAGCTTGCCTAGTTGGTTAGCAAATTATTCTTTCCAGTTGGTTTATCTTCATCTTTCCAATTGTATTAATTCTTGCTTTTTGCCACCTCTGGAGCAGCTACCCTTCCTCCGGGATCTTCATGTTATTCAGATAAATGGTGTAATTTCAACAGGTCGTGAATTTTACAGTGATGATACATGTGTCGTTACGCCATTTAGACATCTAAAATTTCAATAGGCCGTGGGTTTTATGGCTAAATGGAGAGTCTTCTCTGTTATTGATGGACAAAGGAGAGCTCTCAAGTCTACTTTGATGAGTCCATTTGCTGTTCAAGTCTTTGAGCTTGTCTTTCATGAATTTGGACCACTCTCTCCAAAAATGAAGTTTAGTTCTCTTGGATTGACGATTCCATGCATCCTTTAACAATTTGATCCGCACATTTCCTTGTCAATCTTCTCATGGATTGATTAATCCATCCATTAACATTTTGATCCACATATTTCCTTGTCAATCATATATTTGTCTGTGTACTAGTCAAGTCTTTGGACGTGCTGTGAGTTTGCATATGTGATTGAAAATTAAGTGGAGACCTATAACTTCTCTGAATTAGTAGCGTGTATATATATTGAACTATCTCCAGGTAGTTCCTCTTGTAACTCTCCTCAGTGAACAATTCCACATACTTTGCATATCCATTATTCAAACAATGGAGAGAGTTACTTGGTTATTCTTGATATACTTGATCTTTTGTGAGGTGGCTAGCTGCTTAACTATGGCAGCACAAACCAACCTTAACATCACCACAGACCAGTCTGCTCTTCTTGCTCTCAAAGCCCGTATCACCAATGACCCTAAAAACATAGTCTTCACTAACTGGTCAACCACAACCCCTGTTTGTAACTGGGTTGGAGTCACTTGTGGTGCACGCCATCATCGAATCGCAGAGTTGGACGTATCTTACTTTGGTCTCACAGGCACCATTCCTCCGGAGCTAGGCAACTTATCTTTTCTTGTTGATCTGGATTTCAGAAATAATAGTTTTCACGGTACCTTGCCTCAAGAATTGGCTCGCCTGCGCCGGTTGAAGTTTATATGCCTGACACACAACAAGTTTATGGGAGTGATTCCGTCATGGTTTGGGTCCTTGTCCAAACTTCAAGAATTCAGTTTTTATGGTAATCAATTTTTTGGTTCCATCCCAGCTATAATATTCAACTTATCTGCTCTACAAATAATTGATCTGCGTTATAACCAACTCTCAGGTATGAACTAAATGATCTGTCATCAAATTATCTGGAACCCTAATATATTAACACCTTAGCTAGCATGTTAAGGTATAATATACGATTATTTTTTTAATTAATAATTATCGTACAGCAAGAGAAATTGGAAAGCTAACAACGTTGTAGGAGATATACCTTTATGGTAACAATTTCGTAGGTAGGTCACAAATCGGTTTTGTAGGATTAGCTAAAGAGAAAATAATTGTGCATATACCCTAATATATTAACACCTTAGCTAGCATGTTAAGGTATAATATACGCTTATTTTTTTAATTAATAATTATTGCACAGCAAGAGAAATTGGAAAGCTAACAACATTGTAGGAGATATACCTTTATGGTAACAATTTCATAGGTAGGTCACAAATCGGTTTTGTAGGATTAGCTAAAGAGAAAATAACTGTGCATATGCCCAATACTTGAAACTTCAATCAAACATCATGTATGGAGATGATCAACTATAATATATGATTGTTAGTTCTTAAGAAATACCAAATGAGATTGGCGCTTTAGATCACCTGGAGAAGTTGTCAGTGAACTTCAACGCCTTAATTAAAAGGAGTATTCTTATAGCTGTCTTCAACATGTCTCCTTTAATTATTTTGAGTCTATATGAAAACAGCTTGACTGGAAGTCTTCTGGACAATATATGTCAACATCTTCAAAACATTCAAAAGTTGGATTTTTCTTACAACTAGCTTGACGGTCCACTTCCATCCAAATGGTCACAATGTAAACCACTCTTTTTTATTATATAGCATACCCATTCATATTCACCACTTAACCCAGATAAAAACGATTGATATTAGCTCGAACTATTTGACAAGTATTCGTAAAGTCAGTTGCATATTTTTAAAGGGCCAAATACAAATTACTACCATGTGGTTTAGGTCCAAAATCACTTCAGTCCCTGAACTTCTAATTTCATCAAAAACACCCCTGCAATTTCAATTTTGATCTAATAGGTTCAATTTGTTAGTTTTCCGACAATTGAGTTATTTAACTTGTTAATGTGGCTCATATATGGCCTATGTTTTATGATGTGGTGTCGAGGTGATCTGCATAGTCAATTTAGGTGTGAGTCCTACTATTAAAAATAAATAGTTTTTCAACAAATAATCCAACTATAACTTGAATCCATAATAGAATATTAACGAATTTGACCCATTAGATCAAAATTGAAAGTGCAGGGGTGTTTTTGATGAAATTAGAAGTCTAGGGACTGAATTGATTTTGGACCTAAACCACAGGGTACTAACAAGTATTTACCCCTATTTTTAATAATCATCTTATTTTGTTCTTATATATCATGATTTGTTCCCAAGTAACCAATGTGTGGTAATGATTAGAAGTTTTCTCAATTATATATGATTGACACCCTAGCTTGTTAAGGTAAGGAGATCGATATCTAATAAATAGTTGTTAACAGGTAGAATATCCAGAGAAATCGGGAACCTAACAATGTTGAAGGAGATCTACCTTGATAGTAATAATTTTGAAGGTATGACTTCCATCAATTTTGTTGATTAAAATGGATAATTAGTTACCTTACGTGTCCCATATTTAAATTTTGTTTATTCTTGTTGAATAGCACGAAGTATATCATATCTCTTATATCAGTTGGAATGTGTGTTGATTTTTCAGAAATTCCAAATGAGATCGGCACTTTGAATCATCTGGAAAAATTGTTTGTGCAACATAATGCCTTGAAAGGGCCTATCCCTATGACTATCTTCAACATGTCATCTTTGACTATTGTAACTTTCTATGGCAACAATTTGAAGGGTAGAATTCCTGACAATATTTGTCAAAATCTTTCGAATATTCAAGAGTTGTATTTGGGTGAAAATCAGTTTAATGGTCCACTTCCATCCAAGTTATGGCAATGCAAACAACTTCTTACTTTAAGCTTGGGGGCTAACAACTTGACAGGTATTCATAATATCAATTGCATATATTTAATCACTTAATATTTTTATAAACCGGTTCAGCAAATCAATTCAAAAGATGATGATTATTTCATTTTTTGATAATCTTATTGTATATATTGTCCCTAGCTATAATGATTTAGACACATTTGTACCTGTTTTACATTTGTGTACTGTAGTAATCATTCTACATTTGACAAAATTTATAAAGCAATGTTACTAAATTCCTAATTGAATTTTATAACTATTTATTTTCTTTTTTTATCTCTCTGCTCACTTTTCCATGTTCAGAAAAAGAAAAGCAAGAAATAAAAATAAAAATAAAAATTTTCTCACGTGGTTTTTCTAGTATATGGAATAATGCCAGGGTGTTGATATATGATTGACACCCTAGCTTGTTAAGGTAAGGAGATCGATATCTAATAAATAGTTATTAACAGGTAGAATATCTAGAGAAATTGGGAACCTAACAATGTTGAAGGAGATCTACCTTAGTGGTAATAATTTTGAAGGTATGACTTCCATTAATTTTGTTGATTAAAATTTATAAAGCAACGTTACTAATTTCCTAATTGAATTTTATAACTATTTATTTTCTCTTCGCCCCCTATTTTTTTTTCTCTCAATTTTATCTCTCTCCTCACTTTCGATGTTCAAAAAAAAAAAGCAAGAAATAAATAAAAAATAAAAAAAATTTCTCACGTGAGTTTTTCTAGCATATGGAATAATGCCAGTGTTGATATAACTGTTGCAGGTCCTATACCATATGAGATTGGTTATCTTCCAAATTTAGAGTGGTTGTTGCTCGATGAAAATAATCTAAATGGCCATATCCCATCCTCAATCTTCAATATCTCCACAATAACAGGATTAGGTCTCAGCTTCAATCAGCTTTCAGGTAGCCTCCCAGCAGACATTGGCCTTGCGCTTCCAAAACTAGAAGTGTTTGACGCAGGAGCGAATCACCTCAGTGGAGTAATCCCCAAATCCATCTCCAATGCTTCTGAGCTTCGGATTCTAGACCTGGGTGAGAACTCTTTTTCTGGATATTTTCCAACCACTCTGTGCCTCTTGACAAACCTTGAATGGCTCGGATTATTCGTCAATAATTTGACCATTGATACCTCTACTCCAGAAGTTAATATTTTGTCTTGTCTGCCAAATCTTAGAAATTTGAGGCATTTAGACTTTGGAAGCAATCCACTAAATGCGAAGCTTTCGATTTCCTTCAGTAATTTCTCTACATCACTTCGAAAACTTCATTTAGCAAACTGCAGCTTGAGAGGTGACATCTCCAGTGATATTGGGAATTTGAGTAGCTTGATACTTTTAAGCCTGGGAGACAATCAATTGAGCGGGCCAATTCCAAGCTCAATGGGAAGACTGCATAATCTTCAAGTTTTGTATATGTTTGATAACACATTGCAAGGATACATTCCAGATGAGCTTTGTCAACTAGAAAACTTATTTCAATTGGAGTTGGGTGGGAATCAACTCTCTGGTTCTGTACCTTCCTGCTTGGGTAATCTAACAGCATCTCTAAGAGGACTATCCTTAGGGTCCAATTTGTTGAATTCCACAATACCATCTACCTTGTGGGGACTTACAGATATCTTGGAACTAGACTTGTCATCCAATTCTCTAATTGGACCTCTATCAGGTGCTGTTGGTAATTTGAAAGTTGCTACATACATAAATGTATCATACAACCAATTATCTGGGAGTGTACCAAGTAGCATTGGGAGTTTAGTGAGTTTGGTCTATCTCTCCTTAGCACATAATAATCTAGAAGGCCTTATTCCTAGTTCCTTTGCTACCTGTTTAAGCTTAGAACTGTTGGATTTATCTCTGAACAGTCTCTCTGGAGTGATTCCAAAGTCTC
Organism: Rosa lucieae; assembly: GCA_024704745.1. Taxonomy (NCBI): domain Eukaryota; kingdom Viridiplantae; phylum Streptophyta; class Magnoliopsida; order Rosales; family Rosaceae; genus Rosa; species Rosa lucieae. Next base: position 24,975,957 of record CM045493.1, on the reverse strand, counting down.
TTGAAGCACTCTCTTATCTCAAGTATCTGAATCTATCTTTCAACATACTCCAAGGAGAAATTCCAACCGGCGGTCCATTCAAAAACTTCTCTGCTGAATCATTTGTTTCAAACCATGGACTTTGTGGTGCATCCCATTTCCAAGTTCCACCATGCAAAACAAAAACTAGCATAGCTATCTTCAAGTATGTTATTCCGGGGATCTTGTCAGCAATGCTTCTAGCGACCTCCATGATTTGGTTGTTGATGTTGCGTAGAAAAAAGAATGTGAAAGCAGCAGCAAATTCTATCTTCACGCCTCAAGATTTCTGGAGAAGAGTTTCATACCAAGAGCTCCTAAGTGCGACTGATGGATTCAATGAAAGCAACTTACTTGGTACTGGGGGTTTTGGCTCAGTATATAAAGGAACATTGTCAGATGGGATGGACGTTGCGATAAAGATTTTCAATTTGGAGTTGGAAGACGCATTTTCAAGTTTTGAGGTTGAATGTGAAATGCTAAGTAATGTTCATCACCGAAATCTTGTCAAAGTCATCAGTTGTTGCAGTCAAGTGGATTTCAAAGGTCTTATATTGAATTACATGCCTAATGGGAGCCTTGAGAAGTGGTTGTATTCTCAGAATTCTTCTTTGAACATAATGCAGAGGTTGGATATAATGATAGATGTTGCATCGGCATTGGAGTACCTTCATCATGGTTATGAAGTACCTATTGTCCATTGTGATTTGAAGCCAAGCAACATCCTACTAGATGATGATATGGTTGCACATGTTGCTGATTTTGGTATTGCAAAACTTTTGGGTGGAGGAGATTCTATGACTCAAACCATGAACTTGGCCACAATTGGGTATATGGCTCCAGGTATTGTACTCTGTTAGTACTTTAATCTTTCAATAATGTATGTGTTCCTTAATTATGAGTGTATTTTTATTTTCATTTTTTTTTAAATCAAATTTTATATATGCAGAGTATGGAATGCAAGGAATAGTGACCAGAAGAGGTGATGTGTATAGTTTTGGTATTGTAGTGATGGAAACATTCACAAGAAGGAAGCCAACTGATGAGATCTTCACTGGGGAAATGAGACTGAATCAATGGGTTGCAAATTTCCTAGTTGCAGATGCAATAGTTGAAGTTGTGGATGCTAGTTTACTTGGAAGCGAGGAGGCTCATGACTTCGTGAGCAAGAGGGAGTGCTTATCATCCATTATGAGATTAGCTGTTGCTTGTTCAGCAGAATCACCGGAAGAGAGGATAAACATGCAAGAGGCTGTAGCCATGCTTAAAACAATCAACATCAAGTTTTCAAAGGACTCTGCTGCAAGAGGTGTGGTGGTGAACCATCGTCCTGTTTCGTAACCCCTTAACTAATGTGTCAATATATCTTGGCATGGCATTTGATTCCGTACGTAATTATGTAATTGTTTGGCAATGTGGTTCTGACTCAAGTTTGGTTGGTAATTCACTCTGCTACTCTGTATTCAAAAATAACTTCCATCTAGCTCTTTCCACTTTGTAGTTTCTGTGTTTTTCTGCTTTGAGGCAAGCTGCTTAAATAAACTGAAGCACTACTATTTTCTCAAATTCCTTTTGGTTCTTAATGTACTTATCATGGTAGAGTATGCCTAGGATTTATATGAGGTGTCAGTATGTTGTACTCCAATCATTCTTATATTCCGTCGTTGTGTCACCTCAGCAATCTATTCATGTAATGCAGCGTATTCTTGATCGTTATGTTTCACATATGAATTTAAGCTTGTTTAGGAAGCACTAGAATGTTTAGCTAGTTTGAGCTCCTCGTCTGATAATTTCAGTAATGGAAAACCAAAATTGCAACTTTCTCGATGGTGGGAAGATTGCAATTTCTTCTGTAATACAGAACAAGGACAGTAGATACCAGAAACCATTAATGATCGAGAGGGAATCATAATTAATTAATGAAATTGTTGACTCCGTGAATATAATGCATGAAATTCTTGAGTATGCTGCTCATATCCCCTGCCAAATGTTCTGTTTTGTTTTAGAATTCAGTTGTGTATCAGGGGAATGACAATTTACAGTATATTTGAAATAGCAATTGTAATTATAAGTTCCTGGAGTTTCCAAAGGATTATTTACCAATTTGTACTCTTTGCTTCTGATTCTCATTGTAATTGATATTCAATAAAATTGACGTCCATTTCTCAAAAAACTTTGTACTCTTTCTTTTAGTCTCTCTCTCCAGAATAACATGTACTCCAGTAAGACAACAAAGAAACTGAATCAGGATTCTGCTTAAGTTTTACCATTGAATTTCTATTATCCCACATGGTAATCTAAGAAAAAAATGGAAAATCAGAACTGCATTCTATAGATGAAGGATTGAAGAAACAAAATAAACGTAGAAACATATCTAAATTGCTTACATGTCGAACCAATAACATAATGCTGTCCTGGTCAAAGAAAATTACAGATTGAAAATATAAGCATCAACTAGTCTGGTCTCATCTAAGAGACAATAGCAAGGCCTTCCTAGTTATATAAACTACTAACAGTCGTGACGGATTCCCTACAAGCCCTTCTGGTCTCATCTGCCACAGAAACAGAATAAATATCAATCTATAGTATATCTCATCTGATATTGTTTCACTAATCCAAAAGAAAATGTCAACGTAATTTCAACAGAAAAGCATTTGTAACATTCACTACCTTTTTCATCCCACTTAAACTACTGCAGCCACTTTCTTTGCAACCCCTTTTACAAGTTTCTGTGGAGAGTCGCTCACAGGACTTCCAGTCTTCACATCTGTGGATTCCTCAAATGCAGCTGCATGTATACCAAGTGCAGCACGACCAGATGGATCGGGGTTCTTGGACCATTCAGCACCCCACTCCACAGCTTTTGCTGTGCTGCATGCCACACTTGGACCACTGAAGACTGTCGATCTTGCAGCATTCTGTTCAAAACTAGCAAATTGAACATACTCAGGTAAACAAACAATGATGCAATTCAGTCAACTGACGTTGTAAGAGATGGGAGGAAAGGTGGCTCACCTTTGGAAAAAAAATTCTCATAGTCCTATAGTAGTATCCTTCTTTTGTGGTCGGAGTGTTTTCAGGGTAGAAAAAGCAGCATTCATCAGCATTGAATCTGTTACCTGTCCAGTCAGAAACAAAAATGTTACCTGTCCAGTCAGAAACAAAAATGAAAAATTATTAATTCTATGCAGCTAAGGAAGCAGCAAGCATCTCTAGCGTCTGCTTAGTTGAGTTCTTTAGAAAGTGCACCTCTCACTTAAAATAGTGAACATGAAATAAATTCATAAATTGGGTAAATTTATCGTGCTAATTTTGAGATGTTATGTTGCTAAATTCTTAATCTGGACCACAATGTTCAACTAAAATCGATTTAACCACAGGTCCTGGTTGGGAGCATGGCAGCATTAGATATGAGACTAATTGGAAAGAGAGCATTTCTGTCCAAAATGTAAATGCAAGCAAAAATTGCAGCATACTTGTTTGTTGGCGTGATATTTCAAGCCGTCAATCCAGCTTTAACCGACACCATCACTAAACTGCTCCTTCTGCCTGTACAAGATATGCTATAACCCAAAAAGAAATAGTGGAAATGTTGAAAATATATTAATTCTTGGATGAATATATTTGCACAAGTATCCAAGAAGGTGAAAATCTTCCAAGAAAAAAAATAAAAGAATATGCAAAACGAAATGGCTGGGCAAAAGTAAAAAGTAGCAACCTTTGGTAGATATGGCTTCTGATCATCATCAAATGCTTTGCGTAAGACCCACTTCTCAATCCTCCCAAGATCAGGCCTGATCTGCAGTTACAAATGCAAGTATTCAGATGCATGAATTTGATAATAACCTTCTCTTGTTATTAAATTTGGCAAGAAAACAAGCAATCCCAATAATACCATTACAGCATTGAAGATATAATCTAATAAGACTAAGTATACCATAGACCATCCATTAGATTAGACATATCAGGATATGTCTGACAGCTACAACTCGGCATACAATGGATTCATAAATGATAGAATTCATAACACACGTGAAAATTTCATGATGGATAAGAAAAATAACTTTTGTGAGAGAATGGGGAGAAAATAGTTGGATATCTATATCTTTTAATAATAGTAAAAAATGTCCACAGTAGATCATTCCATAGAGTCATAATAAGATATTCCTATCCCAACAGTCTTATATGAGCAACCACCATGCCAAATGTCAGTAGGCTTCAAATCACTACAATACATAAAATAGGAGGAAAAAAGAAAGCTTAATGATTGCTACCATTTTCCATTCTGGATCCATGTCCATAGCAGTCTTGATGAATTCTTTGTCGAAAAATGGTACACGAGCCTCAACACCCCAAGCTGAAGTCAATTTGGTGGCCCTCGGACAGTCGTACAGATGAAAAGCCTTAATCTGTTGAATAGTCACAAAATTTCAGTAATAAAAATAAGTCATAATAGCCATCAATGGTACTAAAATATAATTCGGCGATATTGCAAGTGCATAAACAAATACCACAAAAACAAGAAAAGCAGAGAACAATCCAGAGCTAGTGTATAAAATACCTTCTGGCATGTTTCTTGGTGAAATCCTCCTTGTTTGGTGCCTTGTGGAAATACAAGTAGCCACCAAAGATTTCATCTGAACCTTCCCCAGAAAGAACCATTTTTACTCCCAGAGATTTAATTTTACGAGACATAAGAAACATTGGAGTGCTGGCTCTGATAGTGGTCACATCATATGTCTCAAAATGGTAGATAACTTCTTCAAGCGCATCTGTGCCTTCATGAGATATCAAAGCAAAGAAACAAATTATTTCTTGGAATTAATATACATCCAGGCCTTTGTCTGGGATTACTGATGTAGAAAAAAAAAATTTGATGAAAAGCAAGACAATGAGATAGATTGGAAGAGAGAGAGAGAAGACTTCAAAGAAGAAGTAGAATGAGTGGGAGCCAGAAAATCAGGGTGAACAAAATTTGTATTTCCAATCACCAATCAATATGAATAGTCTGAATCCTACTTCAAGCAATCCCTAGATATTTAATAAGGTAAAATTAAAACTACATAAGGATTACCTGAATTCTAAATCTAAGAAAACCTAATTTCCACCTTTAAGCCTTATATATTACATGAACACTAAAGTGAAACTCGTGATGATGAGTTCCAAGATAATCTGCAACTTCAAATCTGGAGAACCTTGAAGACTGAAAATGCAAAGCATGTAAACATAGAGAAAACATGTCTTAGTTAAAAATTGACAACAAGAAAGTAGATCTAAACCTTTCTGGTACCAAAGTTTGCATTGGAAAGGCTATTGAACACTGACACCAAGAACCTTTCCCTTGACCTTTAAACATACCAAATTAACAACTTTTTATCACACTTTTATGCAATTAGGCCTAAACAACAAGAACCCAGCCATGGTTAAAATGGATTTAGGCTCTCTACCAAGTTTATGAACAGACATTTCTTATTTATAAAATGGAAAAGTGGTGTAGGTGGCATTTTTTAAGCACTTTTGGGGAAAAAATATAGAGGGGAAGGGAAGAGGACCGAGAAGACACCATTATGGTTAAATAAAAGAGCACTGCATTTGATAAAGCGTCAGATTTGGTTGTCGAAAAGTACAGTTACCTCCAAGCCAATGCAAAAGGTAAGTAACTGTGACCCCCACTGACTTGCAGCTTCTGATTTAGCCAAATACCGACAAGCCACAGCAGCAACGAGTGATGAGTCCAACCCTCCGGACAAAAGAACACCGAATGGTACATCTGTCATAAGTCTCTTTAACACAGCCTACAAGATTGGGAAGACGAAAAAAATGTAAGGAAATGTATGAAGCTAATAGCAACAGTGGAATGAAGCACGGAGGCCAATTTAAATCTCTCTTAACAAATCACATATCTGATGATCGTTCATAGCTTCAATCAAAGAAGCTAAGTTGATATCTATATCTTTTGCATTAGACACCATTACTATAAAGCCATCGTTAAACTGCTACCCTTATATTATGATATAAGGTGGGCAGAAAGAAAGGAAGTACGTTATGCAAATTTTCAATAGTTATAACAGACATAAAATATGAAGAGGGAAAAAGATAAAAAAGGGATGCAGCTTCCAATCTAATGACTAATATATATCAGAAGCCGTTTCTCAAGAGAAGTCAAAATGACCTTTCTTTGAAATAACATATTCATTTCAATTTTAAGCCAATTCACCAACTCTTCCATGGGTTCTGCTATTATTTAGTAACACTAACTATGCATATTTACCAAATTAAAGTTAAATGAGATAATTAGCCTCCAAATGCAGATGTAAGATTGCCCGTTCTACAGACAATGTACTGAGCATATACACATGTTTAATTCGCAAAGATATTTTTTGCTAACAGTAAAAGTGGGACTATAGAGTATATCAAACCCCGATCTCACCCATATACAACCAAAAACAAAAACAAAAAAAGACAAAACAAAACAAAAACCAATCTCAAGTGCTGCTCATCAAAGTTCCAATCAAGGAAGTTCCTCAAGTCAGACCGAACTAGCAGAGCTGCACACCAAGTAAATAACTCCCAAGTCCCAACACTAATATCAGCACAGAAAAAACTGGCATCACCCAACCTTTCCTTTTTAAGATTTCCTTTCGATACCAGGATCCACACAAAGAACCAAATATAACAACAAGGTTTTGGTAAAAAAAAAAAAAAAAAGGAATGATCTACATAGTAGTCTCAGTAAGTTCATAAAGTCTCACCCAACTAGCAGAGTTGCACACCAACTAAAGAACTCCCAACACTAATATTAGCAGAGAAAAAAGTGGCGTCAACCTATCCTTTTAAAGATTTCCTTTCAATGCCAGGATCCACACAAAGAACCAGATATAACAACAAGGGTTTTGGTAAACAAAAGGAATGATCTACATAGTAGTCTCAGCAACACAGTTCTCAAAACAAAATTGCAAGAATGGAGTTTAATTTCTTATGTGATGGTTGCAACTAATTGATAAAGAGTGGGAACATATACAAAACAAAAAAAGAAGAGAAGTAGGATTGTAAGTGGTACACATCAATGCATACCTTCTCAAAAGCCTCGTGTAAAACAATGGGATCATAAGGACTCGATGGTATCTTCTCCAAAAACCATTGTGGATTGTACCATCTTCTCAGCCCTCCTGCACACATAAAATTGTAAATAAATATGTACTTAAGGCAGACAAAGTTGAAATTTTATAAATTCAGCTACTGTGAACTAAGAAGAAGCATCTTGAAAGTTGTTAGTTAACCAAATGAATATACAAAAAGAAAGAAACTTCTGACTCAGACTCAAGAGTTTTCTGATTTACACTTACAGATACAAAGTCTTTCTAGTGATATCAAACAAAAATATATATTTCCTTATAAAGCATGTCCAACCCCCAAGTATAAAATTTATAATAAATTTGCTAAAATGTTTTTGTTTCTTCAAGTGAAATAATAGAAGCATTTGTTCCCCTGCTTCTATATCGCTGTCAAATGGGCAAAAACATCATAATAAGTATGCTGATCTTAGAAGATTTATATTAAAACTTTTGCTGACTAAAAGGCTGTTAGTTGATTCATGAACCCAAATCGTTGTTAGTAACTAAAGCTTAGCTCAACTTACCTTGTTTGCTAGAGTATAAATACCCAGGAGGAAAAGATATGAATCTTTCACAATCATCACTTATAGCTTTCGTTTCTGAAGCAAACCAAATCGATCCTGCAAAAAAATATAAAACAGCTTAACTGTGTAAGATAATTAAAGCTTCAACATATCTAATGATCAAAGGTTAAATAAGAATGATCAAGGCTTAAAAGGAGGGAGGTAAGAAACACTATAACATAAAAATAAGCCACAAACTCTTTTATCAGTGCAAAGAAATACAGAAGCAGACAAGCAGTAGTCTACCAGTGTGGGTGCGCTAAATCTCAATGCTAGTTCACGTTTTCTTTTAGAAATGAAGTTTTTTAACTAGAAGTCAAATGGTTTGACTAGAAGTCAATTAAAGAAATATCGGCTGCTTTTAGAAACACAACTAAAGCTACACTCGACCTACCATCAAGACCCCAGCCCATGTACAGTGGGGTTATGCCAATAGCGTCTCGATCTGCCATGAAGGTGTTGTCTCTTGTATCAAGGAGGACAAGCTCCGTCCAGCATGTCGACAAATTCTTCCCCATGTTCCTCATACTGCCAAAGATATATGTTTAATTATATTACTAAATATGGCAGAATGGAAATACACAGAAAAGTAAGGGAAGATATAACCGTTTTTGTTCTAAATCCAAGAAAAGGTTGTCACTTAAGCCTGAACAGTCTCAGTTCTAATGGTAACACACTGCTTCTAAATTTGATTTTGGCAATGGTTTTAAAAGTACTGCTTTAACAGAATGTGCCATGATTTATTGTTTTAACCATTAGAAGCAGCAATATCCAGGAATGAACCACTTTGCACCTGTCCACAACTTCAAAATTCAAAATGCCCTTTTAGCTGAATATATGAGATTTTAATACAAAACGAACAAAAGATTCCAAAAGCTTATCATACCACAGAACTCACCCAAAGGAAATGTATGCCTCAACATATTCGTGATGACTTCTGTTGTTAAGTGCAGAACATCCTCTACCAATATCCCAGAAGTAGAAGTTTGATCAGAGACATAAGAGACCCTATAAGGGCTAGTGTTGAATGCTCCCAGACATTTATTACGCTGCAACGGACTTTCTTGCTAGTCAATGACCCTTTGGGGTCATATTTGCTGACCTCGAATTCTGCCACAGTAAATAGCACCCAATTACTCAAGTACTACTACATGCAAAAGCCAGAAACAATGGTGCATGAATGCATTAAAACACCAATGCCTCCATTCTTGTCCTCAAATCTAACAGTACAACAAAATACCGAGTGTCAAACCTTAAGATACAGAAACAAATGCATAGCTTCCTCTTCCTAAGTTCATGATCAGTTTCAAATAAAGGTCATATTTTCTTGTTAACCTTAACAAGAATCTGCATAATCAAACCGAAAAGACCCCCAAAATACTAATGACATTCTCATCAACACTACTTCAAACCCCACAGTTCCACTATCCAATTCGCAATAGATACAAGTTTTCTTCACATTAACAGAATTGAAGAAGGAAAAAGAACCCAACCTAAACTTACAGGAGCATATATAAGCTGTTCCTTCACAAGACACCCAAAACAGGTCACTCCCAGTATCAAGCGCCATCATAAACTTTATTACCGGCGTCCCCAATTGCACCGTCGTATAATGCGAACTACCCAAAACAAAACATCAAATCAAATCCCTAATTTTCAAGAATCCCAAAATCTAAAAATGGAAATTTTGAGAAAATGAAACTAAAAGTGGAAACTTTGAGAGAAGAAAAACGTACTATCCCAAAGAGGTGATCTGAAAAGTGGAGTTGCCGTCGGAGAAAGCGAGGTTGTCGGTGGACTCGACGAGCTTGCGGTCGAGTAGGCGAGTTCGGCGTAGTACTCGAAGCTGCCCTTCTCGAGGAGGTTGGTGCCGCCGGCCGGAGAGAGCTATCCGGCGGCCTCCGACCACTACTTGACGGGGTCGGAGAAGCGGTGGCGCATCTCAAAGCTGAAGACGGGGCAGCTGGGAGGAAGAAGAAGAAGATGGGTCAAGATTGATGGGAAAACGAGGGAGATGGAGGCGAGAGGCTCGATGAGGGTGAGAGGGTGAGAGCCATGGTGACTGAGAGCGATTTGGGAGGGAGAGTGACCCAAGTTTTTTAGACAAAGGGAGGGAACACGATTTCAGATCGGCTAGGTTTTGTGTTTTGAATGGAAAAAAATAAATGTAAATTAATTTTCTGTTTGTTGTAGAGAAACTGAATTTGGGAGGAATTTGCTGTATATTCTCATTGATAATAGGGGCCTCTTTATATAGAGGATTACAATGCATAGAATCTCAATCATACAAGAAAAGTAATTCTACATTGATTAGGATTCTAGATCCTTCTAATTAAATCCTATTACCACTAGGTCAAGTAACCTAGAGTTTGGGCTAAACACAAATTAGGTTTTCCTTGAACACTCCCCCTTGTGTTGCCCAAACGCGGTGCTTCTCTCGTTGCCTCGTTAAAAAACCTTGCCGAGTAACAAAAACCCAGTGGGACAAAAATAACCTCGGTCGAAGGGGAAAAAGAGCACAACACACCCTTCACGATTCGAGACGAACATGTAGACATCTCCCCCTGATGTCTGCGCCTCCCCCTGATGACTACGATCATGTGAGTTCAATTCTTGCCACATGTTTCTCGAACGTGGATTTGGGCAATGACTTAGTAAACAAATCTGCCACATTGTCCTCAGATCGAACCTGGTTCACTTTGATCTCGAGGAGTGTCTGTTGTTGCTGATTATGCTTGATGTTGTCGCTTTTGATGTAGCCTTGCCTCATTTGTTCAAAACAAGTAGCATTATCCTAAATGCTCGTAGGCTCATCTGTGGTAGACTTCAAACCACAATTGTTCGAACATGCGTAATTATGGATCCAATCCATATACATTCACGAACCACTTCGTGAAGAACAATGATCTCTGCATTGTTCGAAGATATAGCGACTAGGGTCTATTATGTAGACCTCCAAGATGTCACGGTCTTTTCCCATGGTGAACACTTAACCGGATTGGGAATGACCATTGTGTGGGTCAGAGAGATACCCAACATCAGCAAAACCTTCCAAAACACATGTCGTTTTGGGATGGGGACGATGGACGCAGGCCAGTGTTGGCGGCGTACCTGGTGTGTGATGGGTCTGAATCCATCATCTCTTTGTAGGGATAGAACAAGCCCATATCATTCATACATCTCAAGTATCGAAAGATATCTTTTACACCAATTCAATGGCGTCGAGTTGGCGCAGAGCTATATCTAGCTAACAAGTTCACAACATATGAGATGTCCGGTCTTGTGCATTGAGATAAGTACAATAATGCGCCTATTGTACTAAGTAAGGCACTTCTGCCTCTAGCACATCTTCGTCATCATCCTTCCAACGAAGAGGATCCTTTTCAGGATCAAGACTACGGACGATCATGGGGGTGGTTGAAGGCTTGACCTTGTCAAAATGCCTAAGCATCTATCGACACGATGCTCAAGTTCCAAACCGAGACATAATCGTGTTCTCCCAAAATCCTTCATCTCAAACTTGGATTTCAAGTGTTCAGCGGTTTCCCTTAACTCTTTAAGGGTTTCTAATGAAGATCATGTCCAACATGAACCGCGATGGAATCCGAAACTTGTTATAGAAACGCGTGGGCATATCCCTTCCCAATCAAGTAGTCACTTTAGTGAGCGTTTCAACCTTTTTGTAAAAACGCTCCATGGCCTAGAGCCACTTGACTTGGGCAAATGAAGTTCGCCATGAACCTTCATGTATATTCCATATCTAGATCCCTATAGAGATACGTAGTGACCATATTTGTAAGCTGCATGTTCAGTTATTCAGAAACTACCAAACTGACAGGGTAGTGGAGTGCAATGACATCCATTACGAGAGAATATGTCTCATCGTAGTCGATTCCAGGGCGTTTTGTGAGAAGCCTTGCGCCATAAGGCGAGATTACCATCTCTTTTTCTCACTACGCTTTCTAACGAAGACCCATTAGTCAACAGGTTTTATATTAGGAGGTGTTGGCATCTCTAGCTCGAAAACCTTCCTCTTCGTTAGAGAATCCATCTTAACCTGGATCGCATATTTCCATTTAGGCCAAAAAAAAAAACTCTCTACGTTGGCCTTCATTCATCAACGGAGCGTGGTTCAATATCATCTAACTCAAAAACTCATTCGCAACAAAATACGCAACTACATCATCAATTCTGATAGAGTTTCTATCCCACGTCTCATGTACACTAGAGTAAGTTTCATAGAGCTCTATATTCTCAGGAATAGGTTCTGACGTTGAGGCGTCCCCCAACGATAACCATAACCCGAAAGATTCTCATGAGACGGATTTTGAGTCTTGATGATCAAAGGATTGGAATGTGCCAAAGTATCCTTCGAACCCACGGGCCTCCCACGCATCCTAGCTGGGGCCATGGCCTGTAACGCCAGAGTGCCACTCTCTTTGGCATTGGCGCCATGCCTACCTCCGTGTAGGGTGGCGCTACGTCCTCTCATAGGAACGTCCTTCCTTTCAGGCATATTTGCAGCGTATTTGTGTGATCTCGTCACTTTAATAGGGATCAAGATGAGACATAGTGGGGACAGACTACGACAATTCCTGTCGTTCCTGTTGAACATTCGTGTTCTTATCTCCCCCTAACGACGGGAAGACTGTCTCATCAAAGTGACATCCGCAAATCCAGCGGTAAGAAGATCGCCTTGCAAGGGCATTTAAGTGGCGGACGAATGTTGGAAGCTCAAATCCAACGTAGTTGCCCATTCGTCTGTAAGGACCCATCATAGAGCGTTGTGGCTGTGCAATTGGCACATAAATGGCTCACTTAAATGTGCGTAAGTACAAAAAACGTGTACCCAGTCACTAGCTGTAACGCAAAGGTACATTGAGTGGCCGTAGGTCGTAGACGAATTAGCATAGCTGCATGCGATATTGCATCACCCCAAGCGGATGTAAGAAGATTGGTGCGCATTACCAATGTTCGGACTACCATCGTAGTCGTGTCCGCGAGACCAATTGAGTGTGTACATGGGAATGTGATGTCCAACATCAAGCCCATTGCAATATCTATCGAAAGTCTTCGATGTAAACTCACTAACATAGTCAAATCCAATTGACTGAATAGGATGATTTGGGGAGTGAGCCCATTGTCATATGATATGTGCTAGGAGTGTAGCGTAAGCAGCATTTATAGGTGGACAATGGCATAACACGTGACCAGCGTGTCAACCAACATCATAAAATATTTAAGCGTCCGCAAGTTGGTTGAATCAATCCACAAAATCCCTACGGATTCTTTGTAAGAACAGAATGAGTAATGTCATATCCTTTGCATAGGACGGTCTCAGTCCTAATTTCCCTAAGGAACAGGCTTAGTAAAACGAGCGAGAGGCTTTAGAAGCAACCAATGAGAATTTTGGTTAGGCCTGAGCGTCTGAAACACTATTTTGAAGCAAGTTGGTGATTGCAGCATCACCTAGGGCGCCATCACCCTGATGGACGCCATCCATGGAGTCATGGATAGGGACTACGCCAGCCCTAGGCTGGTGGTGGACGGAGGCGGTGCCCTAGGCAGCAACGTCGGTCACACTTAGTCGAAGAATCAACTTTTGATTCATGCTTCGTTTCGCTCGAGAGAAAAGATGTCTGTGTGAAGTCTTTTTGTAGACGGATCATCATATCATGACTAGGATGATCTATCCTGTCGTGACAAAGCCAATATGTGTCTAAATCCAAGAGATCTTCTCTCATAATTTTATTGGATTTAATAGCTCGAATAGTGACATAAAGTCCACTAGAGAGACACATAAACTTCTCTAAGATGCGTCTTTGTTCGCAATCATTAGAGGTAATGCAAATGAACTCATTTCCGTTCTCTACATGCATTTTCGCATGGAATTCGTTGGCTATTCATAGGGTACTATTTGCCATAAGAGCGTAGAGAGTTTCTGTGACAACTGTAATCAAGATGCCATTTGGCAAGTGGAACTTGGGCTATTCCATGTCCTTAAATTAATGCTGATGGTCTAGCCATCGTAGTCACAAAGTCATATGCTCAGAATCAAAATTGAGTCATAATGAAAAGAACTCGAAATTTTATTCATAAGCCAACGGAATACATCATTGTTTCTATGATCAAAGAAAATCTAATCCAATAAAAGGTAATATGGCAATCGCCTACATCTCTTGGAAAATAAAAAGACTTAATCAAAATCGCCAGTTTCTGGGTCTTGATCCATGTAGTCTTCCACCCTTAGATCTAGATCACCATCTTGATCTTCTTGTGCCATGTAATTTTCTTCCCTTGCTTCATGATACGTCTTGTATGCGTTTGCAACATTCTGGGGTGCGGTACATGTTTTGGCCCAATGTTTAGTTGATCCACATCGAAAACAAACATCATTATGGTCAGGCTCCCTTGATCAAGGCGCCATTGGGGCGCGATTTGGACGACCTATCCTCTTGGTGGCGTTACCACCATGGTCGGAGGCTCTGCCTCTCTCTCTCTCTTCACACGTTGACCTCCACGGTTCCGTGTATGCCTCTCTTGGCGATTTCCTTCCTCTTTACGACGAACATATGGACCAGAATGTCCAGAATTATCCCTATCCTTAGGGTTTCGCTCCTTGCGTCCTCCATTGGGGGCGCAACTATAGTTAGACTCCGGAATAGGTTTAGTTCCCACGGGTCTAGCATTATAGTTATTCACAAGGATATTATCGTGCTTTTCAGTTACGTTCATGGCGCCAATGAGCTCATGAAACCTTGTGATGCGTCCTGCATTTACATCAATCCGATAATTCTTTGAAATCATCAGTGCAGAGACGGGGAAGGTGGAGAGAGTCTTCTCGATCAACATAGTATTAGTTATGGCTTGGCCACAAAACTCCATCAGAGACTTGATACGAAGAGCTTCCGAGTTATAATCAAGCACAGACTTGAAATCACAAAAGCGGAGGCTATGCCATCGCACTTCTAAATCAGGAAGCAGGGAGTCACGAACGTTGCCAAATCGCTGCTCAAGTTCTACCCATAGCTTTCTTGGGTCTTCCTCATTGAGGTATTCATTTTGGAGCGCGTCATTCATGTGCCTTGTCATGAGAATTATGGCTTTAGCTTGTTTTGCTTCAAAAGCAGTAGCTTGCTCAATGGAGAGCATGTTCTGACTAGGCTCTTGGATGGCTTCCAGAAGTCCATCAGCCTTAAGATGTTGGCGCACATCTCGGACCCACCTATGGTATCCTGCGCCAGTTGTCTCGAGTGGAACAACGTTCTACTTGTTCAGGTAACTCATCCTGAAAAACAACACAAGATTAAGGTTAGTTTCAGAGCGGAAAAAGGCTACCTCGAAAAACTATTAAATTTCTGAGCGTAGTCGCTTCCAAGAAATTAGGAATTTTCTGAGCGTAGTCACTTCCAAGAAAATCCGATTCCAAGAGGGGTTTTGGATTAGATAGAAACGACGATGTATGTGGTCGATCGTTTTCTTCTCAACAAACTCTAAGTTTGGAGGACTCTACAAGCTCCAAGCTTGGAGTGAGCACGAACCCCCACAGTTCGGCTTTTGGTCTCCCCTATGTAGAGAAAGGGGGGTAGGAGAAGGGATTTTGGAAGTCCCCGAGAAAAGAAGAAGAAAATGAAAAAAAACTTCAAAAACAGGAACTTTTAGAAAAATTTACCTTAAAAGATGGCCGGAAAAGTGGTCGTCGGGAAGTTACTGTAGCTCACCGGAAAAGTCGACGGAAAGTGGCCGGAAAAGTGTTGACCGGCCGTTGACCGGTCGCTGACGTGGCAGATCTGTTGCTAACGCGGCAGGGCTGACTGGGCGCCTGCTGGACGCTGATGTGGCAGGTAACTTGGCGGCTTGGTGGTTTGCGGCTTGGCTTGCACGTGGGCTTCGCTGGGCCTGCTGTACGTGGGTTCTGTGGGCTGCAGGCGGGCTTGGGCTGCACAGGTTCTTCCCCTCTTTTTTTTTTTCTTTTTTTTTTTTCTCTTTCTGCCGGTTCAGGTCTGGTGGGCTCAGGTGGCCGGTTCAGTCGAATTTAGGCCGGTTCCGGTGATGAATTTTAGTCTCCGGTGATCTGGGGTCCGGCTACAGCTGCTGGTGAAGTTTGGTAGCAGTTGGCTGGGAGGAAAGCATCGAACCGGGCAGAGGGACTTTCGATACTTTCGGTGGCCGGTTCGATGGTTTTCCGGCCGGTTCTTGGGGTGGGGCTGCCGGTTCTGGACTCCTGAAGTTGGGATCTTCAAGGTGGGCGGCAGTGGTTTCTGGGATTTGTAGGCTACGAATTTAGGATTTCAGGGTTAGGGCTTCGTGCTGATAACGTGTTGTAGAGAAACTGAATTTGGGAGGAATTTGCTGTATATTCTCATTGATAATAGGGGCTTCTTTATATAGAGGATTACAATGCATAGAATCTCAATCATACAAGGAAAGTAATTCTACATTGATTAGGATTCTAGATCCTTCTAATTAAATCATATTACCACTAGGTCAAGTAACCTAGAGTTTGGGCTAAACACAAATTAGGTTTTCCTTGAACACTGTTTGTTTTTTTTGTTTTTCAACAACAGATGTCTTTGTTAGGGGCCGTGACCACTTACCCAATTTTAACCTAAAAATTGCCCACTTGCTCCACTAAGAGTTTTTGACCCCATTTACCCAATCTAACTTCTACTGATATAATTACCCTCATTTTAATCTCTCTCTCTCTCCCCCCTCACCAATTTCTCTCTCTCTCTCCCCCTTCCCCCCCCCCAGCCGGACGGCCAGATGCTGAGCCACGACGCCTTCAGCACCATCTTCTCCGAGATCGGTGCCGGCAAGCATGTCCCAGGCGTAATCTTCGCCGAACTCGAGCCCACCATCTTCTTCTCCTAGATCGGTGCCGGCAAGCATATCCCAGGCGTAATCTTCGCCGACCTCAAGCCCACCATCTTATTCTCCTAGATCGGTGCCGGCAAGCATGTCCCAGGCGTAATCTTCGCCGACCTCGAGCCCACCGTCAAAGCCCATCGTCCCAGTCGCTGCTGCTCGTGCTGGAAGCTCCAGGAAGCGCTGGTCCCGATGTGGGAATTCGGGTCAGATAGGAATGTCGGTGTCCACCCCCGACTTGTAAGAATTCTTCCTCACCTCGGTTCTTGTGCTCAGCCGCAGAGACATTGCACCTCTCTTTGCATATCCCAGGCGCTGCAGGTCCTTGTTCGTCTGGGCAGAGCGACGGCGCTGCTGGTGTCGCCGGAGGAGTGACATGGATTACTCCGGTTGCTGCATTTTTCTTTTTTTTAAGTATTGTTGTTCAGTTCTTTTTTTTGGCAAGGAATATCATTTTTTTTTTTGAATGTCTATTGGATTGGAGGCCAATGATCTACTATCTGTTCAACAATGTAAGTAATTTGACATTGCAATGTAACTGTGGGGTTTGTTTGATGGTCTACTGGGGGGCAGTAGACACATGATTGGCCCCCAGTAGACTTTGATACGAGGGACAGGGATCACTATAGTGCGGTGTTTTGATAAGTTACATATTGTTTTCTGTGTATTAAAGTCAAATTATCTGTGAATCCTACAAAAAGGTGCATTTTTGGTGGTCTATTGGGAGGTAGTAGAGACATTGGACTTTGTATTGGGGGGCAATAATATGATTATTGGGAGGCAATAATATGATTATTGGGAGCCAATAATATGATTATAAATTGATCAATTGTGCCTGTAGTGTATTCATTTTGGTTTTGGGAGTTCATACAATTCACTGGACGGCAATAATATGATTTTTGGGAGGCAATAATATGATTATTGGGGGGCAATAATATGATTACTAGGGGCAATAATATGGTTACTGGATATTATTAGGGACCGGTCGCCTGATTCCGGTCACCTGTCGTCGGCGCCCTGCCACTGGTCACCGGAGGCCTGCAAGGTGGAGGATGACTTCTCCCTCTAAGTGAAAAAGAAAGAGAGGGCAAAAAAGTCTCAAAAAAAAAAAGAATTAATTGGGTAAAGGGGAAATAATCCCTTAGAGTGTTTTAGGTAAATGAGGTTAAAAAACAGTTGGTGGAGCAAGTGGGCAATTTTTACCCTAAAATCAGGTAAATGATCATTTCCCCGTCTTTGTTAATGTTGTTAGAAATCTCACAAATTTACTAAACGACGATGTGTTGGATGAGTAGAGGTGAAACGACAGGTTTTAAAAATCTATCGTCTCAGACGACAGTAAAAACTCAAGTGTCGTGTGCTGACTGTCGTGTGATTAAGTTATTTTAATAGTGACTAATCACATGTCATGCTTTTGTCCACAAGGAAAACTCAATTTGCTAAACTCCTAGGGGCTCACCATTGTGATCATCCTATTAAGTCAATACGTCTTGACAATGCTGGGGAGTTTACATAAAAAACTTTTGATGATTATTGCATATCCATTAATTGGGATTGAAGTTGAACATCCAGTTCCTCATGCTCACACTCAAGATGGTCTTGCAGAAGCTGTCATTAAACGACTTCAAATGGTTGCCAGAGCATTGGTTATGCGCACCAATCTCCCTGCTTGGGGCTATGCAATATTACATGAAGCTGTGCTCATTCGTCTAAGACCCACTGCCACTCAACCCTTTTCTGCGTCCCAGATGGTGACTGGGTATGAGCCTGATGTCTCACACTTAAGCATATTTGGGTGTGCAGTTTATGTGCCAATTGCGCCGCCACAGCGCACCAAAATGGGTCCTCAAAGACGATTAGGCATTTATGTTAGATATGACTCACCAACTATTATCTGCTACTTGGAACCTTTGACAGGCGATCTCTTTACCGCTAGATTTGTGAATTGTCACTTTGATGAGAAAGTCTTCCCGTCATTAGGGAGAGATAAGAACACAAATGTTCAACAGGAACCACAGAATTGTCTTATTGATAGTTTTTGTACCTCATGAATAATTATTCACTAGTCTTTTTTTTCTTTTTCTTTTTTTTTGTTTCTAATATTTTCAATTACCAACATGTCCTTTATATGTTAGATTATATATTCTAGAGTTTTAATTAATCAAGGACATTATAGGTAGTTCAAAAATTTAACCATTGTGCATAAGAATTTGCTTAATTATATAAGATTTAGAGTTCTATTTTCCTACATGTTAACCGAGTAAATGAATTATAAATATCATCTACCCTAGAATTGAGCGTGAGAGAGGCTAAACCCTAGCCTTGCAAAAACCCGTGCTTCCTTCGAACGAAACAAACGATGGAGGCTGTTGATGAGATAACAGTCCGCTTGGCTGCATCTTTAGGGCTGGCAGAAGCCCAAAAACATGTGGATCTCCAACCACCACGTGGGGAAGGACTCCGCCGATCCCAGACATACCTGGTAGGGAAACTCTTGATTGCTAGGGCCTTCAATAAGAGGTCCTTCATGGAATCATTGGAATGTTCCGGCGATCCTAGAGATTGAATGGCCGGTATACAGTTCAAGAGCATGAGGACCGGTTTCTGTCTACATTTTCTGATCCAACTTACCGTAATCAAATCCTTCGGGGAGGACCATGGGGGTTTGACAATGCCCTGATGGTACTGGCTCCATATGATGGGGTAGGGGCTATCAAGGAGATTTCAGTCTCCACTCTAGCGTTTTAGATCAAAGTTCGGGATTTTCCTCCACTTTTTCATACTAATCGCTGTCTCCGGCGAGTAGGGAGTGTTCTAGAGAGGTATTTACATAAAGGTACAGTTGGAGTTTGATGCTGGGCGCATTCGGATTAGGGTTGAGATAGACCTCATCCAGCCAGTGATCTTTTGGCGAAGCTTCATGGTGGATGATGGGGTTGATATCGACCTTGATCTTTTCTTCGAAAATTTATGTGGTTGGTGCCGAAATGTGGCCTTCTAACTCATGTTGGACTCCCTTGTTCTGGACCACCGTTGTCGGAATTTTTGCGAGTTCAAACCACCCCAGCACGGCGCAACTTAGAAAGAGTTTTAAACACAGTGGCTGAGACACTGGCTGGTCCAACCCTAGTTTTTGAGCTCAGGAGACTACAAATGGTTCAGTGTGTTTGGAGAGATTTTTTCCTGTTACAAAGCCTAAGGCACGAAGAGAAATTCATCCTCGAACTCTGCTTGTGGGGAATAAAAACGGAAGCCATGACCTTGGGCAGGAGCAAGCACAGGATCTGAATGAAAATGGGGACGAACAGTAGCCTGTGGCCTCTGACATGTGTGTTCATATTGAACCTAATGAACATGCAAGTTAGGCTTTGGTGGAAGTTACAAGGTCCCCTAATTGTGGAATGCATTGAAAGAGGATAGAAGATGGAGTGTGACCAAAGAAGCTCCGTCTATTTTTATTTTTTTTTGGTACAATGGGGGTCAAAGACCCATAAAAGAAAGCAAAAAACAGAAAGAAACTAAGAAATAGTTGTGGCAACAGCTCTAGGCCTTACAAGGCCATTAGCACCATCAAGGACGTCTTGGACAATGAAGTTAGGCATTAGAGGCAGCCTGCATAAGCCCCGATCCTGATCAATGCTTTTCTTTGCCAACCCATCTGCAACCATATTTCGCTCACGGTGGATGTGAGTGAATAAATAGCTGTAGAAAGACTCCATAAGCTTCCTGTAATTTGCGAGTAAAGTACCAAGAGGATGTAACCCTGTGTCAGAACTCTTAAGAAGGTTGATAAGGATAGCTGAATCCGATTCAACCTCAAGATTATCTATATGAAGATCGATAGCAATACGAAGACCAGTTATAAGACCTAAGCTTCTGCCTGTAAAACCTCGCCATGACCAATATAAGAAGCTCCGTCTTTGCCTAGCTGTGGGTCGCACAAATTTTGATGCTGTTTCAATGGGATTATGCACAATTCAACCACTGTAGGGAGAGTCAAAGAAACGAGGTAGACCTAGAGGTGCTAAGAACAAGGTCAAGGAACTCAAAGTTGTTCAACCATCGCCCATGAAAAAGTCACATGCAAAGCGAGCTAAGAAGGTACAAAAATTGGTTAACAGATTACCATAATTTACTATTGTTGAGACTGCAAATGGCTCAAATCCCTCCAAGGGTAAAGAGTCCATAGTTGCTTAATTTTTTTTTTCTAGAATAAGTGTCTACGTTCACTACTACAAAAAGGCCATCAGACGACGGTGAATTTCTGTTGTGTGATGACCAAGCTCACCGTGGTCTAAGCGAGTGTTGTGTGATTGAAAAATCACACAATGGTAATTCCACCGTTGTCTGACATTAGTTTGCTCAACAGAAAAGTTATTTTTCTGTTGTGTGAATTCTGCGCAGCAGGTGCCTGCCATGGCATGTGCAGGGATGCCTCGGTCATTCACACAACAGAAAAAGAAATTTTGCCGTTGTGTGAGATTCATAACACACAACCGGTATAACTTATTCTTTGTTGTGTGAGATTCATAACACACAATGGGTATAACTTATTCTTTGTTGTGTGAGATTCATAACACACAACGGGTATAACTTATTCTTTGTTGTGTGAGATTCATAACACACAACGGGTATAACTTATTCTTTGTTGTGTGAGATTCATAAGACACAACGGGTATAACTTATTCTTTGTTTTCTGAGACTAATAACAGACAACAGATGTAACTCATTCTTTGTTGTCTGAGGTAAGTAACACACAACGGAAGTGAAATTATCTCCCTTGTCTGTTGGTTACTCAGACAACAGAGATGATTTTATTTCCGTTGTGTGTTATGAATCTCACACAACAGAAGTTTATTTTCTTTTGTTGTTTGTTGTTAGTTCACACAACAAATTCTTTTTATCATCCATTGTGTGAGCAACATTAGGTTTGTTGTCTGAGCTTGGTTCTCACAACATTGTTTTGAGCTGTTATTTGTTCATTATGTATTCCATACCTGGAATATCTTTTCATAAATAATGCTCCATATTACCACATAAACCCACACTAATCCATATCATATAAGTTTTTCAAACTTCCAAACATTCAAGTTATTAGATAATGTACCAAACAAGCCTTCCTAGCTACTACCTACACATGAATCAAACTTGGTAGCTCATATGCTGAAAGGAGGTAATCCATAGCACTTGCTTCTTGAGCTCTAAGATCCCAATCCAAAACTCATTTACGTTGCTTCTCGAGCTTTGGATCATTACCGCAGAGTGGGCATCCTTGTTATGGCTCTAATGTCTTCCTTCCCAGTCCTCACTGTCATAATTGAAGACTGTTGAAAACCAGAAAAACGTTAATTAGAGTAAATAAGAACAGCATCCTTAATCTGGGCAATTGTATGATCATTAGGCCCTGCACCATTAAAAGTGAAAATAAGAATTAACTACCACATGACTTGGCAATGGCACTAAAATTATGTGTATCATGTACGCCTTACCATGACAGGGATGCAAGATATATATCGACACATGGATAGAGAACAAAATTGTATATAGAACTTTGCAATTTGCATGGAGCTACTGACTGAATACCTTTGATTAAGATTGTGCAAGAATGAGGGTTCTTCACATTTTCGACAAATGTGTACTTCTCTTCACCAAGGACGTGCTCATATACAAGTCCAGCCCAGCCAAGGCAATCAGGAGTTAAATCATCTACAGAGTTCATTTTAGGCTCATACAAGATTATAAACCAAGTCACAGTCATTCAGATATCTAGGAGTTCTTACCTTTATGGCATTTGATAATACAGTATTACTTAGATCCTTGGTATTTTTCATCTTTTGTATCTGTACTTAGGCTACGCAGGCTTCGAATAGAAGATCAAAACAACAAAATAAAAAGCATTTTCGCATCATGGATTTCAGTGCAGGGCAAGAGAAGACATTACAATTTTTGCAAGTTATCAAATATGCGCACAGACTTTCCAACTTATAGGGCAACTAATGTGTAACTTTGCATTCATGTATACCCAAAAGCAATTAAACAAGAAAATGATATTCCAATTTCAGACCCAGCTTTCATAACCAAGTCGATTACCTCTAATAATAATGGGCAAGTAAAGCAAAAACACAATACAGATAGAAAATGGGAAAAGCAAGGAAAAAGGGATACCGAGTCAATAACGTTGAGAGCTTCATGAGAGGCCGCACTTCTGGCGTTCCATGAACAGCATATGTCTTCCCTTCCTCGGTGAGCAACCATGTCTCCTTTGTAATCTCCTGCAAAATCGACAAGTAGCAAGAAGTAATCAACACACCATTACACAATCCAGGAATAGGAAATATAATATTTCAGCAGCTTGGATTAATAATAATAATAATAATACAGGTCCCAGAAGATTCAAGATGAATAGAAAAGGTAGTGCTTCCACAATAATAACCATTCATCATTTTTTTTAAAATTGTAATTATTAGACTTTGCTCATGCAGCCACTGGATTGTGCACATACAACCAAACAGGACAGCCAAACAATAAGTTGCATACGCATTTGTGGTTGCAAAATAAACCAAAGGTCTAAATGTAACAGATATGCAGGATAATGTAATTAGGGAGACACATGGACTGTACACTAAGCACAAATGAAAACATCTAGACAGAAAGCAAATACACAATACGTTATCTACATGAACATGTGATGAACTTCTTGATCTATCAAAAGTAAAGTTATGAAAGCAGAGACTGAATCGCTCAAAGGATGAGCATACACATTCCTACCTGATCCTTCTCCGAAATTGTATGTTGCAGTGCCTCGATAGCACTCTCTTTTGGTTGTAATGCATTTCGCAATTCCTCAAGGTTGTCTCGTAGTCTGATCGGCAGTATAATTGAAGTTAATATAAGAAATGACAAAATAGTTATACTATCTCAACAAATGCACAAATTGGTCATAGTTGGCGGTTAAATGTATATTACTTATTATTTGCACTTCTTAATTGTTGTCTCTCAGCATCAATTGCTTTCAGTGCATCGTTTGCTTGTTGCCTGGTTTTGTCAAGCTCTTGCTGCAATGCTGACTGTTGGGATAATGCTCGCTCAGCTCTTTCATTTACTTCACGAAATCGAGCCTCAATGTCATCTTTTTCCTGAAAATATAAACATATCCAGCCAACATATGAACTCAATTTCCACTTAAAGGACGGTTTTCCTTTTTATACATTCTATCTACACACTGTAACACACTAAATATTTACCTTTTGAACATCTTGAATACGCTGCTTTGCTCGTTTGTGAAGCCTGGTGAATTTCGAGTCAAGATCAGAGTACTTCTCTTCACGCTCTTTAATTTCTTGATCCAACTTCTGTTGAGCTACACAATTCAACACACAATGCTACATATTCAAACTCCTAACCATAAACTCGCAAATTCACAGTCATTAGCTCCAGTGTCTAACAGAAGCTACAAATTTACAAACGAAGCCACACAATCTGACCTTCAGCTAGCTTTGCAGAGAGGTCTTGCGCTCTTGAATCAGCTTCCAAGTGTTCTTCTCTAAGGTGCTTCAGAGCCTTTTTTGCCGCAGCTCGTGTTTGCTTCTCTTCCTCAAGCTGCGAATTCAATGACTCAATGCTCTGCCAGAGCCGTTCAACCTCTTCGGAACCACCGGCTTCACTCGGTTCTGCTGGTTGCACACTCTGAAAGCCTTCAATCTGAGACTTGAGGAATTCGTTCTGGAATTTGAGCTCCGTGACCATCTGCACAAGCTGATCATGAGCATCGCCTGAGCTGCCATTCTCCAATGCGAGATCTCCATTATTGTCACTTCCGTTCCTCTGCGGTTTCGAATTGTCCTCCATTTGAGCTGCCTCGACCATTGTTCCGCTTCCTCCAATCCAACTCCTACCTGAGGTTGAGAGACACACAAATTCAATCCGATAATCAATGTGCCTAATTCTAACAAGTGTGTGAATCCAGTACCGAAGTTAAAGCCATACCAGAAATTGAACATGAACAAGTTGAAATCTCTGTTGAAGAAAATCAAACTCTTCGTGTTGAAGCATGAGATTAGGAGGTTAGGTAAGTTGAAGTACCTGAGAGTCAACGTATCTGTGACCGGTGAGACTCTTAATAGCATTGGCGATGTCGTCGTGGTTGAGTTTAGCTTGGTCTGCGAGAGCGCGTGGGCGACTGGGAGGGCGAGTACTCGGGCGAGTGTGACGGAGACGGCGAGAGTGAGTGGGAGGGCTGGACCGGGTTGGTGATGACGGTCAACAAGTGTGTGAATCCAGTAGCGAAGTTCAATCCGTTTTGGAGGCGGAGGTGATCTCGCAGAAGGAGGTGATGACGGCGTCGTTTTGGGGGCTCGATTCTTGAGCTTCGGCTTCCATAGTGTTCCTCTTCTTCTTCTTCTTCACTCTTTTGATCCGATTCTTGAGCTTCGGCCATGGTTGCAGACTTGCAGATCGAGATTGAGAGAGCTTTCAGGAGAGATAGGGGTTTCGCACAGAGATAGAGAGAGAGGATGGTGAGAGAGATCCAAATAGACTGGGATCCAAATAAACTTAGGGTTTGTGAGAGAGGATTGAGAGCGGACTGAGATTTAGGGTGTGTTTGAGAGGGGAGTTTCATTTCGTTTTGTCGAGAGAGTTTCAAGAGTGTGGGAGGTATAATTAAACTTCAAATAAATTCTAAAGTGACTCACACAACACAAACCTAACAAACTGTTGTAAGAGTGCACTACAAAAATCAAAATGCCAAACACATGGAGGGAAATATACCGCGCCCATAGCATTTTGGCTTAAAATGTTGCCGCCTATATTCCAACTTCACACAACAGAAAAGTATAACTTCTGTTGTCTAATTTCTACAACTTGCACTAGGTTTACCTTGTGGAAGACATTCAAGCAAGCTTCCTCAAAATTTGGCATCCAGTTTTCAATCACACAACGGAAACCTCAAGCACCGTTGTATCAAGTAGCCCAAATTTCAAATTTCAAGAGGCAACGAAGACTCGAGAGTGGAGGGAAATCTGCCGCTCAATTTTTAAGGCTCAGACGACGGACCATGCTTAATTCTGTTATGCAATGTAGTTCCGATAAAAAAGTTATCACTTTGTTGGCATTCACACAACAGAATATAATCAGCACCGTTGTATGATAAATTTGACTTCAACACACAACATATGATTTGTGTTCCGTTGTGTGATTAACTTTTTGTAGTAGTGGTTAGTGAAAGCATCTCTATGAGTCTCTATAGAAGTACTTCATTTCAACATACCACAATTGTGTGCTTAGCGTGAGAAATTAGGTAAAATAGATTGCCTACAAGGGAGATTCTTTTGTTGACATAGACTACTATGAGATATGATTATTGAAACAGAATAGTCTTTATTGTACTATTCGTATCTATGAAACAGGGACATATACCTGATATGTACTCTTTAATTCAAAAAGAAAAATACGAATTATAGATATCTAGAGTTATGTTGCCTACTCAATTAGTTTCTTGCTCATTTACTAGAGTCCTTGACCCAAAGCACCAAAATGAGCCAAAATTATCCCACTTACCTCAGTAACAGATTTTTATTCCCAATTACCCAATTTAATATAAAATGACAATTTTACCCCCAACCAAATTAATAAACTACCCATATGCCATCTCTCTCTCTCTCTCTCTCTCTCTCTCTCTCTCTCTCTCTCTCTCTCTCTCTCACTCTCTCACACATTCCTCTCACAGGATCAAGAAATCAAGTTAGAGTCTGAACCATGAGGGTGGTCCGGCACCGACTGCTGCCTCAACTGGTATGGCGTCAGCTGCGACCCGTCAACTAGCCATGTCATCGACATTAACCTCCGCGGCGAGTCGGAGGACCCCATTCTCTCTAAGTCCAGCTAGTCCGGCTCCATCGCCCCTGAGATTTGCAACCTCGACAGCCTCACCGCCCTCGTCCTTGCCAACTGGAAGGGAATCGCCTGCCCAGGCCCTCCCGCGACTTAGACCACCACCTCAACCTCGAAGACGACATCCTTTGCAATAACGATTTCTTCAACTGATCTCCTCCGTCGATGGTGACTTGGAGGTCTAGAGCGCCACAAAAGCCGGAGATTGGAGGTCGAGAGCACAGCAGAGGCCGGATATTGGACGGTGATGCGCCGATTGGCGTCCTAGACTGACCAGATGTGTGAGATAGAGAGAGAATTTTGATTGGTTGACATGGGTGCCCAGAGCATTTTCTGCATGCCTAAATCTTTTTTTTTTTTCTAAACTGTGGGCAGAATTCTTCTGAGAAGGAAAGAAAAAAAATGTAAAAAAAACGTTTTATTATCTCGTAATAAGGGCTATTGGGGGGATATAGACGTTTTGAATTAATGTAATCTCCTCATTTTTTTTCTTTAATCAAAGTTTCATTTGTCTAATTTGAGGAAGATTAGTTCTCATTCCGGTTACCGAAAGTTATATTATAGGGCAATAGACGTCTATTGGGGGGGGGGGGGCAATAGAGGTATATTTGAGGGCAATAAACCTTTCCGACTACCTATGAGATCTCCGACGACTTCTTTGGGGACCTCCAGCGAGGTTTTCAGAAAAGTCTAGTGGGCGGAGGCCCGTGACAGGAATCCGGCGGCCCGTGATCGAAATCTAGCGACTGGATTCCAACTACCGTCGGTAGCCGGAATCCTGCGATCGGTGACCAGACTCCAACGAAGCTCTCTCTCTCTCTCTCTATGTAACAAAGGGGTGAGGGTAAAAATGTCTCAAAAAAAAACTATAAAAAAAAATTAACGGGGTATTAGGGAAGACATCCTTATAGGCTGGATAGCGAGTGTTGGTGTTCAAATTGGCAGGGAAGACGACGTTGACCCGTCTGAGTTGGGCAGTAATGAAGTCGGCAGTGGCTGCGGGGTGTTCCCTCGACTGGCGTCGGTGATGGCGCAGCTGATGGTTGTTGGCTAGAAGTACACTTGTGGGCTCATTGGGCTAGGGCTTTGGTTTACCCTACTCTTTGGGCCTGCTCTTGGTGTTATTGGGCCTTGGACTGGCTTGTGGCCCTTAGGTTTGGGTACACTGGTCTAGGTTTTCAAGTGGGCTGGATGGATTGGGTCTCTGTGGTCCATAGTGCTGTTTAATTTTTGTTTGGGTCGCAAAAACCAGTACCTTAGTTGGAACCTTTTTATGTAAACTTCGAGGTTTCTAGGGTTTTGTTAAAATAAAAGTGCGTGAATTTACCAAAAGGTGGGTGTACTCAGGATTTTTTGGGATTTTATTATTCTAGAATAGAGTTTCATGAGGTTTTAAGGAACGATTCTTTATGTTGACCCCATAGGGGTGTTTCATTTTTGCACTGCTTTCTGAATTATAATGAAAGGGCTGACATATTTCCATAAAAAAAAAATCCTTATAGTGTTTTTTTTTTTTTTTTTGAGAATGATCCTTATAGTGTTTTGGGTAAGGGCAAATTAAAAAAAACTTATTGGGGTAAGTGGAAAAAAAAAATCCCTAAAATTGGGGTAAATAGCCTAAAACCTCATTTACTATTCTTTCATTAATATGAATTTACAATAAATTTATTTGATTCATTATTGTTCACCGTTAATCCGTTATTAGTATAAACTAAAAGAAGCACACTCCTCTAGTCATACTGAAAAGATATGACTGTCCTTTAGATCGTAGATTAATTCAAAAGAATTTTTTTTTTAAAAGATTTAAAAAAAAAGTATTAGAAAAACTGCAAGATATTTTTCCAATTAACTTCTAATGCTTAAGGTTCCTTTTCCACTTAGAAAAAGTCCTTTTCTTTTTTAATAAATTTTTGTTTTATTTTATTTTCCATTCTCTTTCATTCTATAATAAAAGTAAAATTGTCAATTAAAAACATGAAAATAAAAATAAACTTCGAGTCAAATTGGCCAATCCTTAACCCAAAAGAATTGGGAAATCCAAAAATCCTTTGCCCACAAGGATTCGGAAACCCCAAATCCTAAACCCTAAAGGAGTCGGAAACCCAACCGACTCATCTAGTTTCCTATTCTCAAACCTTATAAATAGAGACACCCCCTTGTCTAAGTTTCCATATCCCAATCCTCTTTCCTGTTTCCTGAGAATTCTGGTGCCAAAACAATTTCTCAAGATGATGCAAGTCTACGGAAACCAGAGAGGTCCTTATGGACCAATCAAGAATTCTATGGGTTCTGTCAAGAATCAAGGTCCATGTAAGCCACGCTATATGCCTTTTCCGGCTAATCACCAGAACCAGGTGCCGCCGGTCGGTCATTTTCAGCCCCAATTTCTTCCACCTCGACCAAATTTCTACCCATCTCCACAAACCCTGGTGCCACCTTATTCATGTGGTGGGTACAATGTTCAAGGGCAGGGTGGTTCTACTCCAGCAAGTTCTGTCCCTCATCGTCTACCACCGCAAGGCATATCTCCGGTTAACAGTGCTGGTCCAGTAGTCTCTGGTTTGCTTGGGTCTCTAATGGCACAAGGTGTGATCTCATTGAAAAATCAAAGCAGAGGAGGACTGGAGAGTAGTAGTTCACTAAATCATGTACCTCTTGTACCACAGCGAGGCGCATTTCCTGTTCAAAATGCTGCTGCTGATGTTCCAGTAGTAGTTCCTGGTTTAATTGATTCTCTCCTGGCACAAGGTGTCATTTCGTTGAAGAAACAAAGCCCGGCACTGAAAGAGGAGAAGGATGCTGTGGTAGGATGTGAGTTTTTTGGCATTGATCTAAATCTGCGTCGCGAATCTGTGGTAGTCGGCTTGTATGAGGGTGGTCTGCCAAGGCAATGTAAAAGCTGTGGCCTCCGGTTCAAGTGTGAAGAACAGCACAGCAGCCATATGGATTGGCATGTCAAGAAGAACCGGATGTCCAAAACCCGCAAGCAGAAGCCCTCTCGTAACCTTTATGCAACTACAAGCATGTGGCTTGTTACTGATGTAGAGGCTGAGACTGAGGCATTACCTTCTGGTGTAGTTTTGTGCGCTGCTGACACCAATGGCGTGGCGGAAAAGAAAAGGAAGACTAGTGATGAAGAAATGGTTGTTCCTGCGGACGAGGATCAGAGTAAATGTGCCTTATGCACAGATGCTTTTGTTGAGTTTTATAGTCATGAGAAAGATGAGTGGATGTATAAAGGTGCTGTTTACTTGAATGCGCCTCAGGGGCTAGCGCCGGAGATGGATCGGTCACAGCTGGGTCCTATAGTCCATGCCAAATGCTGGTCGGAGGGTAGTAGGAAACGTCTGCGGAGGACTTGACTTAGAATTTCAAGGCTCAAGTGCAATGGGAACGAAGTTGCACATGCCCTCTGCCAAATTTTTTGTTTCGTTTATGAATTCAGTTGTGTATCAGGGGAATGACAATGTAAAATATATTTGAAATAGCAATTGTAAGTTCCTGGAGTTTCCAAATGATACTTTTCCAATTTGTAGTCTTTGCTTCTGTCTCATTGTAATTGATATTCAATAAAATTGACGTCCATTTCTCCAAAAATTTTGTACTCTTTTCTTTTAGTCTCTCTCTCCATAACATGTAGTCCAGTTCAGACAACAAAGAAACTGAATCAGGATTCTGCTTAAGTTTTACCACTGAATTTCTATCATCCAACATTAAGAATGGTAATCTAAGAAAAAAAATGGAAAATCAGAACTGCATTCTCCAGATGAAGGATTTAAGAAACAAAATACACATAGAAACCTATCTAAATTGCATACATGTCGAACCAAAAACATAATCTTGTCGTGGTCAAAGAAAATTACAGATAGAAAATATAAGCATCAACTAGTCTGGTCTCATCTAAGAGACAATAGCAAGGCCTTCCTAGTTATATAAACTACTAACAGTCGCGACGGATTCCCTACAAGGCTTTCTGGTCTCATCTGCCACAGAATCAGAATAAATATCAATCTCATCTGACATTGTTTCATTAATCCAAAAGAACATAGTCAACGTAATTTCAACAGAAGAAAAGCATTAGTAACATTCAGTACCTTTTTCATCCCACTCAAACTACTGCAGCCACTTTCTCTGCAACCCCTTTTACAAGTTTCTGTGGAGAGTCACTCACAAGACTTCCAGTCTTCACATCTTTGGATTCCTCATACGCAGCTGCATGTACACCAAGTGCAGCACGACCAGATGGATCAGGGTTCTTGGACCATTCCGCGTCCCTCTCCACAGCTTTTGCTGTGCTGCATCTCTAGTGTCTGCTTAGTTGAGTTTTTAAGAAAGTGCACCTCTAGCTTGAAATAGCAGACATGAAATAACTTCACAAAATGGGTAATTTTATCATGAGATGTTATGTTGCAGAACTCTTAATCTGGACCACACAGTTCAACCAGAATCGATTTAACCACAGGTCCTGGTTGGAAGCATGGCAACATTATATAAGACCTAGTTGGAAAGAGAACATTTCTGTCCAAAATGTAAATGCAAGTAAAAAAATGCGGCATACTTGTTTGTTGGCATGATCTTTCAAGCCGTCAATCCAGCGGTAACCGACACCATCACTAAACTGCTCCTTCTGCCTGTACAAGATGTGTTATAACCCAAAAGGAGAGTAGAAAAGTTAACAATATATTAATTCTTCCATGAATACATTTGCACAACTATCCGAGAATGTGAAAATCATCCCAGAAAAAATAAAAGAATATGCAAAATGATAACCCTGTATGACTAGATTAGCATAATGGTTGGGCAAAAGTAAAAAGTAGCAACCTTTGGTAAATATGGCTTCTGATCATCATCAAATGCTTTGCGCAAGACCCACTTCTCAATTCTCCCAAGATCAGGCCTGATCTGCAGTTACAAATGAAAGTATTCAGATGTATGAGTTTCATAGTAACTTTCAATTTTTATTAAATTTGGCACGAAAACAAGGCAATCCCAATAATGTCATTACAGCATTGAGGGTATAATCTAATAAGACTAAGCATATCATACACCATCCATTCGATTAGGCATATCAGGATATGTATGACACCTACAACTCAACATAAAATGGATTCATAAATGACAGAATTCAACACACACATGAAAATGTCATGATGGATTAGAAAAATAACTTCCGTGAGGGAATGGGGAGACAATAGTTGTATATCTATATCCTTTAATAATAAGGAAAATGTCCACATGTACTAGATTTTCATAGTCATAACAAGATATTCCTATCCCAACAGTCTTACAATGAGCCACCACTATGCCAAATGTCAGTAGGCTTCAAATCACTAAAATACATTAACTGTGTATAATATTGGAGGGGGGAAAAAGTTTAATGATTGCTATACCATTTTCCATTCTGGATCAATGTCCATAGCAGTCTTGATGAATTCTTTGTCAAGAAACGGTACTTGAGCCTCAACACCCCAAGCTGAAGTTGATTTGTTGGCCCTCAGACAGTCGTACAGGTGAAGAGCTTTAATCTGTTGAATAGTCACAAAAATTCAGTAAGAAAAAGAAGTCATAATAGCCATCAACGGAAGTAAAATAAAATCCACTAATATTGCAAGTACATAAACATATGGCACAAAAACAAGAGAAGAGAACAATCCAGAGATAGTTTATATGGAATACCTTCTGGCATGTTTCTTGGTGAAACTCCTCCTTGTTTGGTGCCTTGTGGAAATACAAGTAGCCACCAAAGATTTCATCTGAACCTTCACCAGAAAGGACCATTTTTACTCCCAGAGATTTTATCTTACGAGACATAAGAAACATTGAAATGCTGGCTCTGACAGTGGTCACATCATATGTCTCAATATGGTAGATAACTTCTTCAACTGCATCTATGCCTTCCTGAGATATGAAGCAAAAATAGAATTATTTCTTGTATTAGTATATATCCAGGCCTTTGCCTGGGATTACTGATGTAGAAAAAAATTCATGAAAAGTGAGAGAATGAGATTGATTGGAAGAAGCAGAATAAGTAGGAGCAAGAAAATCAGGGCAACCCAATTTGTATATCCAATCACCAATTAATATGACTATTCCGAATCCTATTTCAAGCAAATCTTAAATATCAATAAGGTAAAATTAAAACTGCAAAAGGATTACCTGAATTCTAAACTTAAAAAAACCTAATTTCAACCTTGAGCATTAGTAAAAGTATTCTTCTTACATCCCTCATAAATTACCCGTGATGATGAGTTCCAAGATAATCAGCAACTTCTCTTGCTGCTTTTAAATCTGGAGAACCCTGAAGATTTAAAACGCAAAGCATTTAAACATAGAGAAAAAGTATCAGAAAGACAATATCTTAGATAACAATTGACTACAAGAAAGTACATCTAAACCATTCCGGAATCAAAGTTTGCATTGCAAAGGTTATTGAACACCAACACCAAGAACCTTTCCCTTAACCTTTAAACATACCGAGTTAACAACTTTTTATTGCACTTTGATGCAATTAAGGTCTAAATAACAAGAAACCCAGCCATCGTTGAATTCTTATACTTGTTTAAAGAGGATTTAGGTTGTCTACCAAGTTTATAAACAGACATTTCTTGTTTATAAAATGAAAATAATGAGTAGATAGCATTTTTTAAGCACTGTTGGGGAAAAAATATAGGGGGGAAGGGAAGAGGACTGGAAGACACCATTCTGGTTATATAGAAAGACACTGCATTTGATCAAGTGTCACATTCAGTTATCGAAAATGAGAAGTACCGTTACCTCTAAGCCAACGCAAAAGGTATGTAATTGTGACCCCCACTGACGTGCAGCTTCTGATTTAGCCAAATAGCAACAAGTCACAGCAGCAACAAGTGACGAGTCCAATCCTCCGGACAAAAGAACACCGAATGGTACATCTGTCATAAGTCTCTTTAACACAGCCTACAATATTGGGAAAACAAAAAAAAATGTAAGGATGTGTATGAAGCTAAATAGTGACAGCAAAATGAGACACGGAGACCAATTTAAATCTCTCTTCACAAAGTACATATTTGATGATCATTCATAGCTTTGATCGATAAAGCGAAAGTGATATCTATATTCTTTGCATTAGACAACATTACTATAAAGCACTAGTTAAACTGTTACGCTAATATTATGAGACAAGGTAGGCAGAAAGAAAGGATGTACATTATGCAAATTTTCAATAATTATACTAGGCATAAAATATGAAGAGGGAGATGATAAAAGTAGGAATGTATCTTCCAATCTAACAGATACAATATATATCAGAAGCAGTTTCTCAAGAGCAGTCAAAACCTTATTTAAAATAGCATATTCATTTCAATTTTACGCCAACTTACCAACAACATAATTAATCTCCCATGGGTTCTACTATCATCTAGTAATTTTAGTTAAAATGAGGCAATTAGCTTCCAAATGCAGATGAAATATTACCCGTTCTATCACACTATGAACTGAGCATAAACACATGTTTAAGTAAAGCATATCAAACCCCAATCTCACTCGTATACAACCAAAAAAAAAAAAAATCGAATCAAGCAAATTCCTCAAGTCACGCCCAACTAGCAGAGCTGCAACACCAAGTAAATAACTCCCGACACTAATATTAGCAGTGAAAAAAGTGGTATCAACCAAACTCTCCTTTTTAAGATTTCCTTTCCAGGCCAGGGTCCACAAAAAGAACCAAATATAACAAGGTTTTGGTAAACAAAAGGAATAATCTATACAGTAGTCTCAGTAAGTTCCTCAAGTCTCACCCAACTAGCAGAGTTGCACACCAACTAATTAACTCCCAATACTAATATTAGCAGAGAAATAACTGGCATCAACAAAACTCTCCTTCTTAAGATTTCTTTTCACTGCCAGGATCCACACAAAGAACCAGATATAACAACAAGGTTTCGGTAAACAAAAGGAATGATCTACAAAGTAGTCTCAGTAACACAGTTCTCAAAACAAAATTACAAGAATGAAGTCTGATTTCTTACGTGATGGTTGCAACTAATCGATAAAGATAAGTTAACAAAACAAAAAAGAAAAGAAGTAGGATTGTAAGTAGCACACATCAATGCATACCTTCTCAAAAGCCTCGCGTAAAACAATGGGATCATAAGGAGATGATGGTATCTTCTCCAAAAACCATTCTGGATTGTACAACCTTCTCAGCCCTCCTGCACACATAAATTTGTAAATACATACAGGTAGTTTGAACTACATCTACTTACAGCATAAAAAGTTGAAATTTTTTTTAATTCAGCTACAGTGAACTAAGAAG
The DNA here is from genome assembly GCA_024704745.1 of Rosa lucieae. Taxonomy (NCBI): domain Eukaryota; kingdom Viridiplantae; phylum Streptophyta; class Magnoliopsida; order Rosales; family Rosaceae; genus Rosa; species Rosa lucieae. The sequence continues at coordinate 24,941,209 of CM045493.1, read as the reverse complement.
AAGCATCTTGAAAGTTATTAGTTAACCAAATGAATATACGAAAAGAAAGAAACTTCTGAACCCAGACTCGAGAGTTTTCAAATTAACACTTATAGGTACGAAGTCTTTCTAGTAGTATCAAACAAAGCCATATATTTTCTTATAAAGCATGTCCAAATCCCCAAGTATAAAGTGTATGATACAGTTTGTTAATATGAACAAGGGTCCGAATTCAACCAAGGGAAGCCCAGATAGCCGCCGTGAAAAGCAATTTCGGCGGTGGCCGAAAACACTCCAAATACCCATTTTTCCAAACTTAACCAAATTTGAAAACCAATTATCGAAAGACGTCGAGCACGACAAGAGGATCGTTTTCCATACCTCATACAACACCGATTTCAACCAGAGTCGCTGGAATTTGTAGAACATTCACCGAAAAAAAAAAAAAAAAAAACCTCAAAGCTTTTGAAATCCGAATCTCCTCCTCCCAGGTGTCAAAGTCTTCTGTCCACTGTCAATCTGAACCATTTTCCACCGGGAAGCTGCCGGAAGAGGGAGAAACTAACGGGACTTGTCGGGTTCTTCATGTTTTTTCATAAACGGGTCGAGATGCTTCTTGAGTTCGTCATTCTTGAAGCGGTGGAGATTCAAAATTCTTTTCCATTTAGTACTTTCAATAATTCTAAAACTTTTGAAAATTGTAATAAACAGCTTGGGTTTCTTAAAAATCTCTGGATAATTATGATAGACTCTTCACGTTGTGTATTTTATTATCGATTCTAAAATTGGAAGATTTCATCTTTAAAAAAATTTTAAAAAAAAATTTCTCTAGCACCTTAATAACTATTGAGATTGTCAAATAATCTCTAGAATCTCACCTTACTTCGTTAAATATTTATGGGGCTCACAGAGTCTAAGAAATTTCTATGGAAAATTGGCATTCTGACCATGTAATTTATACTATTTTAACAAAAATGAATTGAAAAAAATAGTGAAGATAGACTTTTTGAATAATTCTACTTTGATTAAAATAAACTAGTTTTCTTCATACATGCTCTGCATGTGTAATAGTTTTTTTTAAGGGATAATGATAAAAGATGTCATTTTAAAATATCTTATTATAATTCAGGACACACAAATGTCTCCATGATAATTAAGGTCACCTCTTTACAACCTACCATTAAAAATAACAAAAATTACAAGTCATGCCATTGTCTCATCATCAGTCTTTTCCCCGATCTATTTCAGACTATAATTAACACCCCCTCTCTCTCAACTGACTTCACCGTCATGGCTCCTTCGACACTGCCGACGGCGTCTACAACGTCGCTTGGTCCGAATCTCACAACTCCGGCCCCCCTCATCGCCTCCGTCAATTTCTTTCGATAATGTTCTTTCCTTCTTCATCTTCATCCTGAACGTAAAGCCACCGAGCACAGCCTCAATCAGGTTCTTGTAATTTCTTGTATCGGAGACCTTTTGATAATCTTTTTGGGTTAATTGGATATGTAATCTTGAGTTAAGTAAAGTGGGTATAGTCTATTTCAGCATTATCCTCAGGTAAGTGAAGTTTATTTGGTTTACTGAAGAATACTATTGCAATGAAATTCCTGTGCGGCATATGCATTATTGTTGAAGTTACATAGGCATTGAATGCTAGGTTGCAGTTCATTATGCATCATTGTTATTAATTTAATTCCTTGAGTTGATGATTGTAAGAAGGATGCTCATTTCTAAAGATTTGAATTTATGTAAAGTATAGAGCATCCTTCATATCTTCGAAAGACCTTGAATTAGTTGAATGATTGCTAATTCAATTGAATTTTGGTTGAAAGAAACCCTAGATTATCATGATTGATTGCTAGGCGTTTAGTTTTGTATGACCGAGATGAGGAAATTGGCAATAGTATTGTGAATTTGGAGTCTGAATACTATAGTGTTTGATGTGAATGTTAGACGAGGAACCTGTTTCTCATTGCTATATTCAATATCAGTGGGTATGATTAGAATTTGCTATCTTGTTGTCTTGCTGCTATTGTATATTAATTTGTGTACATAGTTGTGTGGTTTGATAATTTGCGTTACTAGATTTGTGTTAACTTCTTTTAAACTATATTGATCTTATAGATATTCTGATACCTGGGTAAGATCAATTTATTAGTACTGTTGACATAGTTATAAATGTGAATGGCTAGTGGTACCAAATTAGTTGGCTTGTTTGGTTCAGTTGTGGAGACGGTGATATTGCTCTATCTTATGGTGCAATTTTAAGGGAATGTATTCGTCATCAGGTTGTTGCGAGGTAAAGCCTTCAATATGTACATCTGTAGATGAGTCAAGTTTGCGCTTTTGTATTCTGGAGGAGTCAGAGGTTCCGTTCGTCATGAGTTGGTTATTATAGGCCATATTATCTTCAACTGGTTTACTTCTCAGGTACGTCATGGAATCAGACCACATGAAGAAGTTCTTTGATTATATACAACTTCCAAATTTTGAAATAGCATCGGATGCTGCAGCCACTTTCAAGGTTGAGTATGGTTTGATCATTATTCCAGATTGTAAAAACTAACACAATCCACTATATTTGTGTACTAATTTTACTGTCATTGACATACTCGCACAGGAGCTTATGACAAGGCATAAGTCAACAGTTGCACAATTTTTGTCTAATAATTATGACTGGGTAAGATTCGCAATCTACATGAGCTCTTCTGGTTGTGGTGACTTTTACTCTATAACATAGTGCTCCAGGCTATGGATAAAGATGATTTTAGATATTTAGGCCGTCAAGGTGTCTAAATGTGATGATTGAACTCCGATAAGAATGATTTTAGACTTTTTCTTTTTGCATTTTGTAAAAATAGAATGATCATTCTCAATATCTGAATTGTTTCCCACTATTGGCTGGTTGTAGTTTTTCCAAGAATATAATTCGCAGTTGCTGGAGTCTCAGAATTACATCACCAAACGACAGGCTATCAAGGTAAGTATACATAGTTTTTTGTGCCCCCGAGAGTCTTGTTTATGTCATCCAATTTTCTGTAATATATTCATTGCTGAGATTTATTTTGCTAAAAGAACAGGAATAGTTGTTCTGTTACACTGATGAGTACATCTTTGAACTTTGTTTCAGCCATTGTTTGCATGTGTCAAATTTGTTGCTACTGGCCAGGTTACTGGTCATGTTCAATGTCAATCACATCTCACTTTCTAAGTCATTGGCCAAGTCATTGTTATATCCATTACCATGTCACTGGTCAAGTCATATTGCACTGAACAAGTCATTGGCCAAGTCATATTGCATGTCACTGACATATTTTAGAATTTTTTTAGTCACTGTTATATCCAAGTCACTGGCCAGTTAACTGTTAACCTCAAATCATTAGTCATGTCATAGTCATGAACATGTTACTGACTATGTCACTGATCATGTAACTGTCAAAGGTACTGATGATTTTCTCATTTTCACAAGAAGAAATCTTATAAGTATACAATACTTTAGAATGTCACTTTATTGTTATACTGTTCAAATTCATTGACTATAATTTTTTCATGGCCAACAGATTGGATTGTGGAATTTTTGTGATGTACTACATGAAGAAACCTTCGAAAGAGGAGGGGATTCAGAAGACAATCAGCAAGAAAAATATTTTGCAATATAGAACTCATATAATCAAGACATTTGCGAAACATAGGCAGAGTTAGATTTTTGTAAATTTAGAGTTTTAGCAATCTGTTTAGGGTTAGGATGCAAGTTACTGGCCAATTGTAAACTCCAGCTTACTAAATCAATTAGCTTTTTTATCTTTTTATGGTGTCACTGTTATATTTAGTGACTTTGCCAGTGACTTGGCGAGGGATTGACAATGACTTTGCTGGTAACTAACTAAGTCACTGACCAGGTAACTGTTAACCTCAAGTAACTAGCCAAGTCACTGACCAGGTAACTGTGTCACTGGATTATGCTGATTGAATGTAAGATGAATTGTTGAATAAATTTCTTGATAATAGTTCATATGCATAGCATGAACAATGATGTCATTACATATATACCGCCGCAAATTTTATAGAGGAATCTTGAATAGTTTAGTTGTATGTAATTGGTGAGCACTGGTCCGTTGATTTGTAGAGGAATCTTGGCAAATGACATGTGATTGACAGTTACATGATCAGTTACTTACTGACTTTGACAGTTACATGGTCAGTTACTTCACTGGCTAGTGACTTGATCAATGATGTGTATAACAAGGACATAGTCAGTGACATGCAATGTGATTTGGCTAGTAACTTGGTCAGTGACATGTGTATAACAATGACTATGTGACATGCAATATAACTTGTGACTTGGCTACTGACAGTTACTTGGTTAGTGACATGGTCAGTTACTTGGTTAGTGACATGGTCAGTTACTTGGTTAGTGACATGGTCAATTACTTGGTTAGTGACATGTGATTAACAGTGACTTGGCTACTGACAGTTACTTGGTTAGTGACATGTGATTAACAGTGACTTGGCTATTAACTTGTGACTTGGCTACTGACAGTTACTTGGTTAGTGACATGTGATTAACATATGATCTCAGATTGATTATTTTTTCTTTTGTGATGACTTTGAGATACCCCACTTCCTACACTTTTGTAAAGATCATTTCCAACTGAACTTTTTCTATAAATATAAAATGCCAGATGAAATTTTTTACCTACTAGGGGAAGGTCACTGTGACTTCATGAGAAGGAACTCATGTACTACAACTAGAAGACATGTACCAGAAAAAAAAAAAAAAAAAAAACATGTACCACAATCTTTAGACGGAACTCAGTTCCTCTATAGGTCTTTTTTTAACATTCTCACTACCTAAATTTTGTAAACAAGTTCAACACTATCATTTATACCAAAAGAAAACAAGCTACAGAAAGAAATGCTAGGCGTTTCCAAAGACATTTTTAATACACATCCATGAAGTACTTTAAAACTACGAAAATCTTAGTAAGCATACATATCATCGCTAAGATCAGACTTTTGCAAGTACCCAATCTCTTCCATTGTATTGCAAAACTACAGGTCAAAAGTACAGAAAAATTATCTAACATTTAGCAGATACAACATGAGACCATGACATGATCACTAGAAACAGTCCAAAAATTGCAAATGTTGCATGGGAAGTTTAGTTCCACAAAACGAAAGCCTCAATGGATCTGAAACATGGATTTATACAATATAATTTGACCAACTAACTGCATACAAAAGAACACTTTCCAGGATTACCAACATCAAGTCCAATGACCTAAAACGGTGATTAAATTTGTGTGGTTGAATATCCAAGAGAGATAAAAGAGGACCTGGAAGAAGGTAATATTTATCCAAATAGAAGGCAACACAAAACAGATCATTCATGATTGTTTAGCCTAAAACAACATAATCTCCATATTACACTTGAATAACCAAAGAGATTAAATAGCATTTAGAAATTAGAATGATGTTCTTCCACAAAATTTATGAATGTCACTATCTATAGATAATAGAATTAAGACCAATATGAATGAGTATACAGCACAATGATTCACAAAAACATCAAATATAACCTAAAGACATATATAATTCCTTTTAACTATTACACCAGCCAAACTAAAAAACTAGATCATCAACCATGCATGAAGAACAAGATTTCGGATACAAAAGTAAAAGCATAATTCTCATAGAAATTTCGAAAAGTCACATTGGAAATTTTCACCACAGTTGGCTCCTTGAACATCTTGACCCATGGAAACTCGGCGGAAGTCACTGCAGATAATGCCCGGCCGAAAATGTCCACGAACTTCATCACCCATATATCTTCCTCATAATTGCTATTGGAAATAGTCATATTGATTCAAGTTAAAATTCAAATCTAAATCAAAATAATATCAAACTAAATCAGAAAATCACATCCGGAAAAGAAATGTCAGATTAGAACCAACACAATTCACCAGAAGTTGGATCAGCTCCGCCGAGAGATCGTTCACTTCAATCTTCCCCGCCGCCTCAGCCATGGTAACCTTAGGCTTCTTCGGTTTCTTCGACTTCGACTTCTTCTCCTCCCCAGCCTTGGCGTTCTATGGCACGGCCTCGTCATCACTGTCTTCACCGTACTGGTCGTCGGACCGGAGCTTGGGTAACGAGAGAGAGAAGATTTGAGGTCTGAGATTTTGAATAGGTTTAAGGTCAGCATTGGAATCAAAAAAATTTAAAACTAACCTTTTTTAACATCATCTTATTATTCATAATAACTAAATTAATATTACTAACAATTCATAATGGACCTTTTTATCAAGTGGGAAACTAGGTGACCTTTTTATCATTTGACTCTCTAAAGTGACATTTTCCATCATTTCCTTTTTTTTAAAGAAAATTTAAAAAAAAAAATGAAATAAAACAGTTATTGCAGAGAAAAAATAGTAGGAGAGAAAAGTGGATGTTGTGGGATATATTTTTTTTTATTTTTTAATAAAAATTCATTTTGTAATTATCATATTTACCCTTGTGATTTAATTTATTTTCAAAGTTTTTTAATCTTTCAGGGTTAAGTCTGTCAAAAATTTTTGTTTTGACTAACAAAACCTCTTCTCTTAATAATAGTATAGATAATCATTTTAATTTTAGGATCCTTAATTTTACTAATTTATCGAATTTTTAATTTCAAATCTGTCGTTTTTCAATTATCTTTTAAATAGCACAAAATTCTTATATGCTGATTTAAGTTGTCTAGCATGTTTATTGGTTGTGGGAAAAAATACACTTCCAAAATGAACAAGGTTGAGGAAATGAAATTTCACAAATTCGACCATTAGATGTGATCAAAGCGGGGAAATATGGCTATGGTAAAAAATTTACATGTTTTCGTCATCGTTTCGGCCTCGATCCACGTGGTCAACTCTAAACTCTAAATAGTCATCAAACTAAAACACTCGTAACCACTGCCTCGCAACTTTTTTTCTCGATCCGGCAGTGCTTACACGCTCGCGGGGATGAGGTGTATCAATGCATGTAAAAAAATGATGACGTTTATCTTCCCCTGATTAGTCTCCCCTTAGGAAAGCGTGAGCATGTAATGAGTTGACGCCTTTGACCAAAATGAAAACGAATGCCGATAGGGTTAAATTTTTTACACGATACCTATTAATATGCATTAAATGCATACGTAATGTCAAATCTATCAATTTTCAATTTTGATTATTTGGATCACCCAAAATCCTTACATGCTTGTTTAAATAGTCTAGCATGTTTATTGGTTGTAGGGAAAAACTTCTTCCAAAATGAACAAGGTTGAGGAAATGAAATTTCGCAAATTCGACCCTTAGATGTGATCAAGGCGGGGAAATATGGCTATGGTAAAAAAATTACATGTTTACGTTCTGGTTTCAGCCTCGATCCATGTGGTCAATCATAAACTCTAAATAACCATCAAACTAAAACGCTCGTAGCCACTCTATCACAACTTCTTTTCTCGATCCGTCAGCACACGCACGCTTGTGGAGATGAGGTGTATCAATGCATGTAATAAATTTGGGACATTTACCTCCTCTTGATTTGGCTCCCCTTAGGAAAGCATGAGCATATATTAAGTTGACCCCTTTGACCGATACTAAAATAAACGCCGACATGGTTAATTTTTTTACATGATACCTATTAATATGTATTAAATAGATGGGTAATGCCAAATCTATCAATTCTCAATTTTGATTATTTGGATTGCCTAAAATCCTTACATGCTTACTTAAGTTGTCTAGCATGTTTATTGGTTATAGGGAAAAATTTACCTTGCAAAATGAATAAGGTGAAGGAAATGAAATTCCGCAGATTCAACCGTTGGATGCTATCAAGGCAGGAAAATATGGTTATGGTAAAAAATTTACATGTTTTCGTCATCGTTTCGGCTTCGATCCACATGCTCAACCCTAAACTCTAAATAGTTATCAAACTAAAACGCTTGTAACTACCCTCGAAACTTCTTTTCTCAATCAGCCAACGCTCACACACATGGCTTGGGTTAGGCGTTGGACTCACATATGGTTGGAAACAGACTCAATGCTTGTACTACATTATTTCCGTGCCCCAAGTCTTATTCCTTGGAGACTTAGAACTCGATGGTACAATTGTTTGCATCAAGCTAGCCAACTTACTTTTCATGTATCCCATATATATAGAGAAGGCAATAGTGTTGCAGATGCGCTAGCTAACTATGGCGCTTTAATGAAGGATCTGTCTGGTGGGTTTCTCTTCCTTCGTTCATCAGTACTCAGTATAGTCATGATTATAATTCAGGTACTAGGATCTATCTTTTTGTTTGGGCTCTTTTTGAGAGTTCCAAGTTGTACGAACTGGTCATTCCATTTTTGTTTTGGGTTTTTTGGAGTGCTCTTACGGGGTCAGGTTTTATGTCCCCTCCGTTGCATAATTTATCTATAGTAAATGGAACTGGGTGTGGGGCTGAGCCTCCCAGCTAGGCTGGGTTCCAAACCATTAAAAATAAATAAATAAATAAACACCAGTGCTCACACACTTGTGGGGGCGAGATGTATCAACACATGTAAAAAATTCGAGACGTTTATCTCCCTCCGATTTGGCTTCCCTTAGGAAAGGATAAGCATATATTGAATTGGCCCCTTTGACTGATACTAAAATGAACGCTGACAGGGTTAATTTTTTTACACGATATCTATTAATACGCATTACATGTATGAGTAATTTCAAATCTATCAATTTTGAATTTTGATATTTAGATCACACAAAATCTTTATAAATAAATAAAAAATAAAGTAACAAATTCAGTTTATTATAAATTAGAACAAAAAACCAAAACAAAATAAAAGATAGAAACAACAAAGGGAATGAGCAAAAAAAAAAAAGACAACAAAAAATAAAAGATATAAACAACAAAAGAGGATAATTAAGATGGCTCAATCCGAGCTTGCCACCTCCATTGGTAGGTGCCTTAAGCCAAGGCACCACCACTTAGGGCTGACAATTCTGACACGACCCGATAACATGACTCGAAACCCGCACGAAATAAAACCGGTTGAACCCGCACTATTAAAAAGCGGGTCGGCTGTGGGTCAACCCGCTATAACCCATTTAATAAATGGGTCGGCCACGGGTGAACCCATGTAACCCACCAACACGAAGTGAACCCATGTAATCCATTTACTAAATGAGTTGGATTATATATTTTATATAAGAGTGTTTCTAAATGTACCTAGCAAATTTCTTAACACACCCACCAAATAATTTTTATAAATTATTTAAAAAAAAATTCAATTAATTCCCCAAAATACCCTCAACTTCATGGAACAATGTACCCAACAAAAGAATGAAAACATGCCCAGAAACAAGCAGAAGTTGTAAGGTGCATCAGGGATGATGGGCTTCATGCCTTGATGTTTACATCACTACTTTATCATTTGTTAATCTTTCCCTTGACATCCATCTCTCCTTCCAGTATCCTTGCAATTACTATAGTGCTCTTTGTTTTTTTTTCTTTTGTATATTCGGCATTTAGAGTTTGAGTTTTTGACATCTACAGGACACCATCGTCATAAGCCTTATTGTTAGCAGAACCTAATTTCTCAACCGGATGGAAGAAAATAGGATTTGATAAAAACATATGTTCTCACACACACTTAGTCATTTGTCCCCGCCGACGACCGACTGCTCTCAGATCCCGGAAAAATGCCTTTCAAGAGGTACGTGGAGACCGGACTGGTGGCTCTGGTCAAGTACGGGCCGGACTACGGTAGGCTCGTCGTGATGGTCGATGTCATCGACCAGAATCGGGCTCTGGTTGATGCACCTGATATGGTGAGGACCCAGATGAACTTCAAGAGGCTATCACTTACTGATATCAAGATTGAGATCCCCAGGGTTCCGAAGAAGAAGACTCTGATTGCTGCCATGGAGGCTGGTGATGTTAAGAACAACTGGGAACAGAGTTCATGGGGAAGGAAGCTGATAGTGCAGAAGAGAAGAGCGTCGCTTAATGATTTCAATAAGTTCAAGCTCATGTTGGCCACGATCAAGAAAACTGGAATCGTCAGGCAGGAGCTAACGAAGCTGAAGAAATCAAGTGCAGTCTGAAACTGTTCAAGTATTGCAATCTTGTTACAAGATATTGGGTTGCTGCTATTTTGATTCACAGTGGTAGCACCAACTTGGTATTTTGCTAGGTATATGAGTTTTGCACTCTGCTGGGTTTAATTAAAGAAAAGGGTATTATAGGAATACTTGTTTGGTGTAGTTAGGGCAACTCCAACCTTGGGGTGCCAAACCTATTTTTGGGCCATTTTGAGACTGATCCATTGTTTTTGGGGGGTTTGGTCCTATAAATATAGGACTTGGACTCATTTGTAGTCTCAAATATGAGACTTTTCCAAGACCAGAACTGATTACTGTGCATGGGGGCCAGCCCACTTGCTGTCTCAGCCCACAAGCCGAACCAACGCGCGGAACGAAGAAATTGAAGGAAACGCGCGCCAAAGGGAGAAGGAAGAGACAGCACGCGCGGAACGCGCGCTGGAGAGAGAAGATTTCGAGCTTTCCGTCTGCAACCGTGGGCCCCTCGCCTGCGCAGCTGTCCCCTGGTGACCGTTGGAACCCCCAACGGTCATGAAATGCACGGTCCAGATGTTGCAGAAATCAATTTGGACGGTCCGATGTTACCTCTTTTTTTTTTTTTTTTTTTACTGTAACGGATCTATTCAAGATCCAATGGTTCAGATTATTTGGAAAAAAGTGATGAACGGCTCTTATTAATTGAAGAGTTATTATTTCCTTTTTGTTCCAAAAAAAATATAAAAAATTACCAGAAAATTGGGGGAAAAAATATACCCGTTGGAACAGTGAATTATAGGAAAGTTCATTAAATAATAAGAATAATTTTTAAAAATTATGATCTAAATAGTTAGATTCTTACTCGTATGTGCCGACACTTTTTGTCGTATATGCCGACAAAAAAAAAATAAATTCATTAAATAATAAGAATAATTTTTAAATATTATGATAAAATGTTAAATGATTTTTTTTACCTTATTTCATTAAATTAACATATTTTTAATATAATATTCATCAAAATTATACTTATATTATATTTTAGTCAAGAATAGTGAAAATAACACCCCCATATAGGTCTAATGGTTGGAGATGAGAATTGAGTCCTATATGAATAGTGCAACAAGGGGGTGCTAAAATGAGAATAGCACCCCCAAATGGTGCCTATGGTTGGAGTTGCCCTTAGAGATTTTATAAATTTGCTGGGTGTAAAAATTTGCTGAGTATACTTAGATATTTGCTGGGTACATTTAGCAAGACCCTTTATATAACCTGCATAGACGATCCATTTAAAAAAGTTAATATTATATGTATATGAAGGTTGAATAAGTATTTTTCTCACTTTAAACTAGAGTTACCACTTCACCATTAATATTATAAATTCTCTAGTGAATTTATGCAATTTTTTAGTTAAATCGGTTGCAATATTAACCCTTAAATTGGTCATTTTGTCCAACAAGATACTACTTATTTATTAAATGGGTTAAGTGGATTGAAAACGGGTAACCCGTTTAATAAATAGGTTAGGTTTGAGTTTAAATTTTCGACACGATTATTAAATGGGTTGGGTTTGGGTTTGTCTTTTGTGACACGACAAATACCTCGACCCGACACGACCCATTTATAGCCCTACCACCACTGCAGGATTGTCAACCTTGTTTTCAGTTGCTTAATTAAACAAAGCTGAAGTGGTGTCTTCTTCTTCTTTTTCGGTGTAAAGGAGGCACAACGCCCATAAACAAGAAGAAAAAAGCCAGATTGCACGTCCCATTCGGTCGAGAAGTGCCACAAAGGTCATCAAGCATGGTTGGGGCAGCTACAATTGGAACTTCATCAAAAATCTAATATCCAAGCTCTTCTTGTTGTCTTATTCGATCTCATCCTTATGTTTTTTTTCTTTTCAAAATCAAATATGGGATTTCGCTTCTAACCAAATTAACAAAGCCCAATTCTTCAAATTTGTGAACATGCAAGGGTAGATCTCATCCATCTTCAAATCAAAATAAAAGTTCAAAAACAAAATGATTCTTTCGGTCTCGGGTTTTCTTGTTGTATGCTGCGTGTTTCTTTGAGTCTGATGACTCTGATCCTTATCGGGAAACTTGAATAGCTTGATCAATTTTTTGTCTTCTGAATTATGATTTTCAGTTGCAGAAACAGAGATTGATAAAAGCATATCAAAATTGGTTTGTATAGTAGTCGCAGAGTGTAGATGGTGAACATTTGTTTGATCTCATCTAGAATTATAATCTCAATTCAACCCGTCCATCTGTACAACCATAAAATTCGATTGGACTTATCTAACGCATATATTCTAAATCAAAGACGATCTTAGTTTTGCGCTTTCTCTTTGGATTTTCTTCTTCATTTCTTTTGAGCAGCTAATATCTGCATTGGGCTTAAAGCTTTCTGAGTTCATTGTCATGCTCATTCCCTCCATAGGTATTCAAGTGATTGTTCAGAAAATATTCTAGAAGCTAGAGAGATGGATCCGTTTTCGGGCACGTGACCCCACTTTGTTGTAATGTAAATTGAAATGACATTTTTGCCCTTCCGTTAACGATCATTTAAGGCGTCCAGAATTTATGTACCAAAACAAAGTCGGAAAACCAGACGCATCTTAGAAAACCGGACCCAAATCCAAGAGTGAAAATCCATACGATGCGTGAGTTGTGGCCCACAAAATAAGACTTATATATATCCCCCTCATTTGCCATTTTCTCTATATGAACTTTTTTGGTGTTCTATTTTGAAATTTTTTATTTTATATCTTTTTAGATTTTTTTTCCTTTCCTTTTTTGACAAAAAATAATTCACAAATCACAATTATACGACGATCCAAAGGTCGGACCCTCACAGATCACCTAGAGGATCATCTTTACCGATTTATACGATGATCCAACGGTCGGATCCTCACGGATCGCCCTTAGGTTCATCCTCTCAAAATTATACGAAGATCCAACGGTCGGATCACCTAGAAGATCATCTTTACTGATTTATACGATGATCCAACGGTCAGATCCTCACGGATCGCCCTTAGGTTCATACTCTCAAAATTATACGAAGATCCAACGGTCGGATCACCTAGAAAATCATCTTTACCGATTTATACGATGATCCAACGGTCAGATCCTCACGAATCACCCTTAGGTTCATCCTCTCAAAATTATACGAAGATCCAACGGTTGAATCATCACGGATCACCTAGATGATCATCTTTACCGATTTATACAATGATTCAACGGTCAGATCCTCACGGATCGCCCTTAGGTTCATCCTCTCAAAATTATACCACGATCCAATGGTCAGATCCTCACGGATCACCTAGATGATCATCTTTACCGATTTATACTATGATCCAACGGTCAGATCCTCACGGATCGCCCTTAGATTCTTCCTTTCAAAATTGTATCAAGATCCAACGGTTGGATCGTCCCGGATCCCCCTTACAATCATTCTCACAAAATTATATGACGATCCAACGGTCGGATCCTCATGGATCGCCTTTTGAATCATCTTTGCACAATTATACGAAGATCCAACGGTTTGATCGTCCCAGATCGCCTTTAGAATCATCCTCACAAAATTATACGACGATCCAACGGTCGAATCCTCACGGATCTCCTTTTGAATAGTCTTTTCACAATTATACGAAGATTCAACAGTCGGATCCTCATGGGGAATAAGAAAAATTATAAAAAAGCCTTGGTTGAAAAAAAAAAGAAAAAAAAAAAGAAGAAGAAGTAGGAACCCCGTATGGGTAATGGGAAATGAGTTTTTGGGAAGGATTTTTAGTTAATGGGTTCCAATGGATTTAGCCCGCAAAACCCGTTAATTTGCGGGTTTGTTGAGTGCGGGCTTTTTTTAGCCCGGATTAATAAACGGGCGGGTTTGTGCGGGTTTTTAGCGTGCGGGTATAATGCGGGTTTGCGGGTTGCGGGTTTAAATGCCAGGCCTAGTTGTGGGAATTGATTCTGACCAGTGATATGTTGCTGAGCAGGGCGTCAAAACTAGGGGCATGGGTAGGCCAAAGAGTCTTCGCAGCAAAGCGGCCCACTTTGTGATTTATATCACTACTGGATTGCTCAACCCCATTTCTGACAAACCCTCCAAACCCTCTCCCTTCTCCTCCTCCTCCTGTATGCTCTCTATCTATCTTTACTCGAAACCCTTTCTGGGTTTTAAGGGTTATTTACTGGGTGCCAAAAAACCCAGTTCTGTCATGTGCCAAAGATTAGGGCTTTTCTAGGTTTTGGAGCTGTGGGTGCAAAAGCCAGTTCTTCAATTTGTTTATAAATAACTGAAAATCAATACCATTTGTCAGGAATTTTTTGATGAAATTTTGCAAATGAAAATTTTGTTATTTATAATACATGATGGGTCATTTTGTTAGAGCATCTCCAACAGTAGAATTTATTTTTTAGTTAAATTTAGCTAAACTTGTGAATTATAGCTATTGATTTAACAATGTTGCTCCATCAATGATAACTATTTGTAAGTGATATATTATGTTTCATCGAATTGTAAACTGACATGTGGACAAATGATGAGATTGAAATATAACTTTTGCTTTAGCTATGTAGGATTCTCTAGCTAAATATAGCTAGCCAATTTAGCTAAAGTTAAATATAGCTAAGCTATAGCTAGTCTGTTGGAGCTGAATTTTACTTCAAAAATAGTTAAATATAGCTAAAAATTAAAGGGCAATGATATAGGGCCTCAATGAGGCCTAAGATTTGTGGCCTCAAATCCTAAGTGTCATGCCATGTAAGTAAATAAAAATTTATTTTCAATTCCATATAATATATCTTGCCACATCATACTATTTCAATACCAACTTTACCCTTTTACATTTCCTTTTAAATGTTAGGGGGTGAATTAATTACATTAATGAATTTAATTAGGTGACAAAAAAAAAATATCAGTTATTAATTATATATTAATTTAAGAGATATGTCTACATATTCTTTGATCAATATTTTTCTTCATTTAATTAAATTCTTTCCTTTAATTTTTCTTCCCAAATGGCATTAATATATTGAATTATGTGTCAAGAAATAGACATTAGCTATTCATCCACAAAAATATAATAATTTGGGAAATACTTATGTCTAAATTAAGAGGTAAGAAAAAATTACACGTTAGCAGCCATTAATTAACATCTACAATTTAAATATAAGGGAAAGACAAACAAAAAATAATAAATTCAGATCTAACGTTTAAACCCTATCTACATAAAGAGAAAACAATGAACAAAAGAATAAATACAATCAAATGAATATGTATTTTTCATATTATACTTTCAAAATTTGCAAGAACCCAACAAAGGTTGAATTCATATACATATGATATACAAATCTATTAATCGAATGTACGTGCAAATCTATTGACTGAATTACATGAAATTTTTTCTACTCTTAATTGAAGAAAAAAAATTGTTGATTAAATCTAAGCATGAGTGTAATGAAAAAAAAAAAAAACCAAAATAATTTTTGAGGTAGAAAGCCTAATTTTGGAGTCATTAGATTTTAGAAGGATAAAATGGTATTTTTCTCAAAAATTACATTGCATGATTTGACAAATATGTGATTTGTGTAGATGACATGGCATGACACCTAAGATTGAGGCCACAAATCTTAGGCCTCATTGAGGCCACAAATCATTTTCCAAAATTAAATTTAGCTACTCTGTTGGAGATGCTCTTACTTACTGTAAAACGTGAGACTCTGAGTTTGCGTAGCTGTATAGATGAAGTAGTTTTGTTTGGATTGTGTCTGTGTGAAACTCTTGTTAGAATGGAGTCTGTGACTGTGTAATTCTTGTGTCAGCAGGAAGATGTGGATGGGTCCAGAGGAAGTCAAAATGGAACAATGAGTGAAGAGAGTCCAGCTAATCCAGTTGATGGGCCTGACACTTCTTCATTTACTGCATTTCTCTACTCACTGTTATCATCATCAGAGTCGGGAGATAAGAGCAAAAGTTCTGATGAACAGGTTGATGACCAAATAGATAAGAGCAACACATTGTCTGATTCTGCAGTGAAAGCAAACAGTGGGAAGAGAAGTTTGTTTTCTAAGGGGAAACACACGCTTAGTAAAGCTATGTACCAGGCTGCAAGATTTGGTGGGTATCGGAGTCAAGAGCGGAAGGGTAACCTTGATGTAAAAGGTGATGATGGGAGTGACTCTGAGTTCACTGGAGTTGAGATGAGGCATATGCAGAAACCACAAAAGCCTGTGGCCTTGGTTCATTTGACAGACATCTCTGAACCGTCTTTACTTCTTACTGAGAAAACTAGAATTGCTCTTTACAGTTCACTCCCGGCGCTAGTACAGGGAAGACGATGGTTGTTACTATATAGGTGGGGAAACTTGGAGTTTCATAGTTAGATCTCTTGAAAGTTCTAGTCTTTATCATAACAAACCAATTATTTTACAATGGCATCAATATTTCTTCTTGTGTTGCAGTACATGGAGGCATGGCATATCACTTTCAACCCTATACAGAAGAAGTATGCTTTGGCCTGGCCTCAGTTTGCTGGTAATAGCTCAGCAACTGTTAGCATCAGTCATTTTGAAAATATTTCAAATCAGCTCTTTCAACAAAATTATTTATTGTCTATTACTGTATAAATTTAATGTAATATGGATTTGACACAAACAAACATTTATCAAGTTCCTTGAGTAAAGTATATTAAAGAATTGCCTTGATTATTTGTTTGAAACATTGTCATGGACTCTTTTCAAATTCTCTTGGGCTTGTGGTTCTTTAGTTCATACAAATGCATACAGTCCCGAATAAACACTTTCTACTTTAAAAATTCTTTCAGGTTGTTGGAGACCGTAAAGGTGCAGTTTTTGGTGGCTTGGTGGAGGCACCTCTAAGACCAACCAACAAGAAGTATCAGGTCCTGCTGAAGCAAATACATCCTTGTGAATCCATCTAGCAATTATTTCCTTTTATAAATGTATTCACGCTGGTGTTTTGAACAGGGAACAAATGATACATTTGTTTTCACAAATACACCTGGCCATCCTGTTATATATCGCCCTATAGGTACAAATTTATCCTTCTTGCTTCCTAGGCAACACAGTTTCTGATTTATCATCAATTTGTCACTGCCTAGGTGGAAGCTTTTTGCATGTCTTGAAATGGTTTTCATATATGTACGAGATATTGAAAGCAATTTTCATACCTTCTGCTTACTTATGCTTGCAGTAAGTTCTACAGATGTCATCCACTTTAAGTGTTAAAAATGTATGTTTTCCACCTAAACATTATTTGGAATTGGGAGAAATTTTTTGTATCCTGCAAGTACTAAAGGTTATGCTGAGGAGTAAAGCAAGTGCTCCTTCAAAGTTTGTAGAAGAGTATTCAATACAAAATATATATTTATGAATCATGCTTTAGATTTCGGTAGAGCTGTACATAATGTAATCATAAGATCTTTGTTTCACCACCTCAATTTTCTGATGTAGTGGTTGTATAATGTGATTACTTTCTGCACTGATCTTCAAACCTAAGGGACTATTAAAAACCTTAAGTTTTGATTGTTTTGAATTGTCAAAATACTGCACGGGAGTAGTTGCATAATACATGATAACAAGTAACCGCTAAATATTTAACCATACCTTTTCTATTACTCCATGATGCTGGCAAAAATAAACTCATAGATACTGCTTCTAAAGTACATCTGTATATATCCTCTTTTTTGTTTTTGTTTTGCAGAATAAACTTAGATCATCAATTTTTATCTTGAAATTATCCCTGTGTAATGCACCAGTTAGCCCCTTGCTTCTTTGGTGTATAGTTGCAAGGAAATTCGAGCAAAGGGTAGGTGCAAAATTAAAACTTTGGCATAAATTGTGCAATGATTCAAATTTCTCTTGCACAACTATGTTGCGTCAAAAAAAAATAACTACTTAATAACTCAACTTGAATGTTTGCATCTAAAATATGCATATGTTTGTCATTTATGAAATAACTGTCTTGTGAGAAACAAATCAATGTATGGAAGTTTTTTTTTTTTTTTTTTTTTAATTAATTTTTTTTTTTTTGGGGTACCTGAATGCTATATCTTTTACTAAATGTTTTGGAATTAACTATAAAATGTAAACGCAGGTGCCAACCGCTATTTCACATTGTGCGCTACTGACTTTTTAGCTATTGGTGGGGGTGGTCATTTTGCACTCTATTTGAATAGTGATCTGTGAGAACTTTGCCTCTTCATGTTCCTTAGTGAACAACTTCTTTTTTTACCCCCAATCTAATTTACTGTATTTTCTAAATTTCTTCAATTGTTTTATCTTTATGCGAGATTGAGTGGATCAAGTTCAGTACGTTTCAGAAACCTATGGGAATCCATGTCTTGCAAACTCAGAAGACTTTGATGTGAAAGAAGTAGAGGTGTGCACAATGCCTCTCTCTCTCTCTTTGATAGACACACAGACACACCCACACCCTTCCAGGGCATGCTTAGACCCATAAATATGAATGTGCATTTATAATATAAACTCAGTGCTCTTTGGCTCCAAAGAAAAAGAAAAGTGTCAGTCATTTGATTTATGTCTGTGTAATGCACTTATGGGGTTTTGTGTATGCTACCAAGTATGAAGAAGTACTTGCTCAAAGTCGTATGGAGGCACCTGGGATTTGCCAATGGTGAATGCCTCATTTGGAACTCATTTTACTGTGGTGGTTAGTATCATCACCTTAGCTGAGGCTTATTATTGTTTCTGGAGCTGGATGCAAACGATGTTACATTATATGGATGACATTCCTTTTGGAGTTTGTAAATACAAGTCTTTCGTGTACGTACATAAAGAATACATAAGCACTGTATGCAAGCAGTTTTGATTAGTTAGTGATTGTGAAGGCTAATACTTTTAATGATAAATTTCTCAAAAGTCTGAAAAGAAAGAGAGACAGAAAGAAGAAAAAAAGAAAAGAAAACTAAATCACCGCCATCTAAGGAGAAACTTCTCTGCGATTGATCAACAAAGAAGAGCACTGAAGTCTACCTAAATGGGTTCATTTGTTGTTCAAGTCTTTGAGCTTGTCTGTCATGCATTTCCACCAATCTCTCCAAAAATGAAGTTTAGCTACTAAGGACCTTCTCTTGGATTGACGATTCCATCCCTTAACAATTTGATCCACACATTTCCTTGTCAATCTTCCGTTGAATTGATTGTTCCATCCATTAACATTTTGATCCACACATTTCCTTGTCAATCATATTTGTCTGTGTAGTAGTCAAGTCTTTGCACGTGCTGTGAGTTTGCATATGTTGATCGAAAAGTACGCAACCTCTCTGAATTAGTGGCGTGTGTATATATATTAAACTATCTCCAGCCAGTTTCTCTTGTAACTCTCCTCAGTGAACAATTCCACACACTTTGCATATCTATTATTCAAACAATGGAGAGAGTTACTTGGTTCTTCCTGGTATACTTGATCTATTGTGAGGCGGCTAGCTGCTTGACTACGGCAGCACAAACCAACCTTAACACCACCACAGATCGGTCTGCTCTTCTTGCTCTAAAAGCCCATATCACCAGTGACCCTCAAAACATGATCCTCACCAATTGGTCAACCACCACCCCTATTTGCAACTGGGTTGGCGTCATTTGTGGTGCACGCCATCATCGAGTCGTAGAGTTGAACCTCTCTTACTTTGGTCTCGCGGGCGCCATTCCCCCTGAGCTAGGCAACTTATCATTGCTTGTTGATCTGGACATCCAAAATAACAGTTTCCAGGGTACCTTGCCTCACGAGTTGACCCGCCTGCGCCGGTTGAAGTTCATTAACTTGGGATACAACAAGTTTATGGGAGTGATACCGTCATGGTTTGGGTCCTTGTCCAAACTTCAAGGATTCATGTTGTTTGGTAATCAATTTGCAAGTTCTATACCAGCTACCATCTTCAACTTATCTGCTCTTCAAATATTTAATCTGAGTCATAACCAACTCTCAGGTACGTACAAACTAATGTACCTAACAAATTATCTAAAACCCTAATCTATTAACACCATAGCTAGCATGTTAAGGTATAAGATACGCTTATTTCTAATTAATGATTATTGCATAGCAAGAGAAATTGGAAACCTAACAACGTTGTAGGAGATATACCTTGATGCCAACAATTTTATAGGTATGTTACAAATCGGTTTGGTTGAATTAGTTAAAGAGATAATAATTGTGCATATGCCCTACACTTGAAACTTCAATCAGACACCTTGTGCAGATGATCAACTATAATATATAATTGTTAAGTTTTAAGAAATACAAAATGAGATTGGCGCTTTAGATCAACTGGAGAAGTTGTTAGTGAACTTCATTGCCTTAAAAAGGCCTATGAATTCCTATGGTTGTCTTCAAAATGTCTTCTTGGATTTTTGAGTCTATATGAAAACAGCTTGACCGGAAGACTTCTGAACACTATATGGCAACATTTTGAGCATTCAAAAAGTTGGATTATTCTTATAACCAACTTGACGGTCCACTTCCATCCAAATGGTCGCATTTTTACTTTTATTACAATTATCACATATACTCCTCTAATATTGGCCACTTAACCCATATAAAGACAATTGATCTTAACTGGAACTACTTGACATATAGCAATAATCATTTTATTTTGTTCCTATATATCATGATTATTCCCAAGTAATCAATGTGTGGTAATGATTATAAGTTTTCTCAATTATATATGCTTGACACCCTAGATTGTTAAGGTAAGCAAATGTCTAATTAATAATTATTAACAGGTAGAATCCCCAGAGAAATCAAGAACCTAACAACGTTGAAGGCGATCAACCTTGATTATAATAATTTTATAGGTACGTATGACTTCCATCAGTTTTGTTTATTTAAATAGATAATTAGTTACCCTGCAATATGCCCCATGTTTGAATTTTTTTTATTTTATTTTTGTGAAATATTATAGAGTATATCATACATCTTGTATAAGCTAGAGTGTGTTGATTTTTCAGAGATTCCAAATGAGATCGGCACCTTGAATCAGCTAGAAAAGTTGTCTGTGCAAGAAAATGCCTTAAAAGGGCCAATTCCTATGGGTGTCTTCAATATGTCATCTTTGACTGCTGTAACTTTCTATGGAAACAACTTGAATGGTAGAATTTCCGACAATATATGTCAACATCTTCCAAATATTAAAGTGTTGAATTTGGGTAGGAATCAATTTGATGGTCCACTTCCATCCAAGTTATGGCAATGCAAACAACTTCTTCTATTAAATTTGGGGCAAAACAAGTTTAGTGGAAGAATACCCAAATGTATTGGGAACTTAACCCAGACAAAGAAGATTTGGCTTCAGACCAACAGCTTAACAGGTATTCATAATCTCAATTGCATATAGTTAATTACCATTATATATTTTTATAAACCGGTTCATAGAATTATCAATCCAAAAGATGATGTGGTCATTTTATATTTTGATCATCATATTATATTGTTTTGATAAATTTATACTTGTTTTACATTAGTCTAATGTATTCCTATAGTTCTCTTTTTACGTTACACAAATCTTAATATAATTTCCTAAAATTTTTGATAATTTTTCTCCCACTATCTTTTTCTCTGTATTTTATCTCTCCCCTCACTCACATGCCCATGTTCAGGAAAAGAAAAGAAAAAACCTTCCACAACTTTTTATTTTATTTTTTATTGAAATAAAAATTTCATTAATATTGAGATTAAGATGACGTCATTAAAAACCATACTTTATCAGAATAAGTAAAAAAGAGTATCAAAAGAGTACAATCGATCGACTATTATTTTTTTTTTCTAAAAAGAAAAAGAAAAAGAAACCGGTTCAGCAAATCAATTCAAAAGATGATGATTATTTCATATTTTGATAATGATAGTTTCTCATCTCCCCCTATTTTATCTCTCTCCTCACTTTCCATGTACAGAAAAGAAAAAAAGAAAAGCAAGAAATAAAAATAAAATAAAAAATAAAAATTTTCTCACGTGGTTTTTCTAGTATACGGAATAATGCCAGAGTGTTGATATAACTGTTGCAGGTCCTATACCATATGAGATTGGTTATCTTCCAAATTTAGAGTGGTTGTTGCTCGATGAAAATAATCTAAATGGCCATATCCCATCCTCAATCTTCAATATCTCCACAATAAAAGTATTATATCTCAGCTTCAATCAGCTTTCAGGTAGCCTCCCAGCAGACATTGGCCTTGCGCTTCCAAAACTAGAAGAGTTTGGAGCAGGATCGAATCACCTCAGTGGAGTAATCCCCAAATCCATCTCCAATGCTTCTGAGCTTCGGAAACTAGACCTGGGACGTAACTCTTTTTCTGGATTTATTCCAACCCCTCTGTGCCTCTTGACAAACCTTGAAGTGCTCGCATTGGACAGCAATAATTTGACCATTGATGCCTCTACTCCAGAAGTTAATATTTTGTCTTGTCTGGCAAATCTTAGAAATTTGAGGTATTTAGTCTTCGATAGCAATCCATTAAATGCGAAGCTTTCGATTCCCTTCGGTAATTTCTCTGCATCACTTCAAAAGCTTTGGTTAGGAAATTGCAGCTTGAGAGGTAACATCCCCAGTGATATTGGGAATTTGAGTAGCTTGATACTTTTAGACCTGGGAGACAATCAATTGAGCGGGCCAATTCCAAGCTCAATGGGAAGACTACATAATCTTCAAGCTTTGGGTATGTATGATAACACATTGCAAGGATACATTCCAGATGAGCTTTGTCAACTAGAACACTTATTTGATTTGTCCTTGGGTGGGAATCAACTGTCTGGTTCTGTACCTTCCTGCTTGGGTAATCTAACAGCATCTCTAAGAGGACTATACTTAGGGTCCAATTTGTTGAATTCCACAATACCATCTACCTTGTGGGGACTTACAGATATCATGGAACTAGACTTGTCATCCAATTCTCTAATTGGACCTCTATCAGGTGCTGTTGGTAATTTGAAAGTTGCTATATACATAAATGTATCATACAATCAATTATCTGGTAGTATACCAAGTACTGTTGGGAGTTTACCGAATTTGGTCAATCTCTCCTTAGCACATAATAATCTAGAAGGCCCTATTCCTAGTTCCTTTGCTACCTGCTTAAGCTTAGAACTGTTGGATTTATCTCGAAATAGTTTCACTGGAGTGATTCCAAAGTCTCTAGAAGCACTCTCACATCTCAAGTACCTGAATTTGTCTTTCAACAGACTCCAAGGAGAAATTCCAAGTGGCGGTCCTTTCAAAAACTTCTCTGCTGAATCATTTGTTTCAAACCATGGACTATGTGGTGCATCCCAATTTGAAGTTCCACCATGCAAAAGAAAAACTAGTATATCTATCTTGAAATCTATTATTCCGGGGATCTTGTCAGCAATGCTTCTTGCGACCTCCATAATTTGGATGTTGATGTTACGCAGAAAAAAGAATGCAACAGCTGCAGCACATATTATATTGATGCCTCAAGTTTTACGCAGAAGGGTTTCATACCAAGAGCTCCTATGTGCGACAGATGGATTCAATGAAAGCAACTTACTTGGTATTGGGGGTTTTGGCTCAGTATATAAAGGAACATTTCCAGATGAGACAGATGTTGCAATAAAGGTTTTCAATTTGGATTTAGAAGGGGCATTTGCAAGTTTTGAGGTTGAATGTGAAATGCTAAGTAATGTTCGTCACAGAAATCTTGTCAAAGTCATCAGTTGTTGTAGTCAAATTGATTTCAAAGGTCTTGTATTGAATTACATGCCTAATGGGAGCCTTGAGAAGTGGTTGCATTCTCAGAATTCTTCTTTGGACTTGGTGCAGAGGTTGGATATAATGATAGATGTTGCATCGGCATTGGAGTACCTTCACCATGATTATGAAGTACCTATTGTCCATTGCGATTTGAAGCCGAGCAACATCTTACTAGATGATGATATGGTTGCACATGTTGCTGATTTTGGTATTGCGAGACTCTTGGGTGGAGGAGATTCTATGACTCAAACCATGACCCTGGCCACAATTGGGTATATTGCTCCAGGTGTTGTGCTCTTTTAGTAATCTTTCAATTCTCTATATTGTCCTTAGTTATGAAAGTTTTTGTAATTTTTTTTTTTATGTTTTTAAATCAATTTTATACACGCAGAGTATGGAATGGAAGGAATAGTGACCAGAAGAGGGGATGTGTATAGTTTCGGTATTGTAGTGATGGAAACATTTACAAGAAGGAAACCAACTGATGAGATCTTCATTGGGGAAATGAGATTAAGTCAATGGGTTGCAAATCACCTAGTTGCAAATGCGATAGCTGATGTTGTGGATGCTACTTTACTTGGAACTGAGGAGGATCATGAGTTCGTGAGCAAGAGGGAGTGCTTATCATCT
Source organism: Rosa lucieae (assembly GCA_024704745.1). NCBI lineage: Eukaryota > Viridiplantae > Streptophyta > Magnoliopsida > Rosales > Rosaceae > Rosa > Rosa lucieae. The sequence goes on along the minus strand of CM045493.1, from coordinate 24,916,773 downwards.
ATTATGAGATTAGCTGTTGCTTGTTCAGCAGAATCACCGGAAGAGAGGATAAACATGCCAGAGGCTGTAGCCATGCTTAAAACAATCAAGATCAAGTTTTCAAAGCACGCTGCAGCAGGAGATGAGGTGTTGAACTGTCATCCTGTTTGGTAAACCTTTAATGTGTCAATATATCTTGGCGTGTCATTTGATTCTGTACCTAATTATGTAATTGTATGATAGTGTGGTTCTGACTCATGTTTGGTTGGTAATTTACTCCATTCAAAAATAACTTCCATCTAGCTCCTTGCAGTTTTGTAGTTTCTGACTTTCTGTGTTTTTCTGCTTTGAGGCTAGCTGCTTAAATAAACAAAAGCACTACTATTTTCTCAAATTTTTTTATCTTTAAGTTGTCAAAGTACTCATCATGGTACAATATAAAACTAATCTTGAATCCTTTGAAGTTTCCTGCTGGAGGAATGCATGCACCTAAGTTGAATGAGATGAAAATGTACGTATGTACAAAACTGAGTTCACTTCAAGAGCAGATGCACATCCTTCTCTCATCTCTTCAAATCATGTCTATAAGAGATTGTTCAAAATTGGAGTCATTTCTGGAAGCGGGATTGCCTTAAATTTAAAATTGCTTGGTATTCTATATTGCAGATGACTGATTGCAAATCGAATGAAGTGTGTTCTAGAAAGCCTCACATCTCAGAGAGCATGATAATCGGCTTTAGTGTGTGAAGAAGTAGTCTCATTTCGTTGTCTGATACCTATTGTCTCTTAAAAACCTGACACTGATTCGTTGCTCTAAGCTCCATTACTTGCCATTTGCAAAACTTTTGAATATCCTTTGCGAGACCAATGGTGAGTTCCAAAAAGAGCTTCTAATGTTGCTTTGTTTACTGTCTGTGCTTCTAAATTTAATTCCAGTTGTAAATTTAAAAGTGCTTATACGCCTGTACCTTTGAATTGTTTCTAGGTGCTTGCTTAGCTTCTATATTCTTTGTCCTTGTTTTATAAGATAATCCCACTTCTGAAATTTGAATCACTTTTCTATTGCTGTTGGACTAGACTGCTCAGTTTTCTTTTCCTTTTGTGTACTTTTGATGGTCCTGACTGAATCTGTAGTGGAATTAGCTATTTTCTCTCTTTACCAGTGTTTCCCACTCCCCTGTTTCGTCATAAGTTAAAATTTTGCTTTGTTATTTAATTTCTTTGATTCCACATACTTAATATTTAGTCATTCAGATTTTGATAGGTTTTTCTAGTGTTGATTTTAAGGGTTTTTACTAGTACCGTAGTTATTTCTCAATTGCTATCCAAGTTTGAGTCTTTCAATAGTTGGTCATATATAACAGCCGGTGAAACCTTCATATTGCAAATGGCTCTGAACAGCAGGCATTATCAACCTCAATATGCTACTCTGGTATTATCTCTGGTTTTCCATTTCATCCAACCCTATTATGTAATCCATTTCTGAAATTGATGTTTCACTTCTGGCATGTTAATCTGGCTTTTTTCGTCTTCTTTGCAAAACTGGTTTATCTTTTGTCTATTATTGCTTCCTGATACCTACATGTAAGACTTGACCAATATCCTCTTTCCTGTGTCTTTTGACTCTTTGCTGTGTCTTTGCTGATGGAGATTGAGATGGATGGGTAATTAATGAGTTTCAGGAGGCCAAAGAAGGCTAAAGCTGGAGAGGAGAAATAATACATTGATATGGGAAAGCTTCTGAAAATGAAGATAGAAGAGGTTTCAGCTAGGACCATGGAGGTATTGGTGGATGCGGTTCCTGGGTCCGCATGGCTGTCCACCTTCTCCTGTACTGAGTTGGACGATTAAGGGGGTGAACAGAATACCAAGAGATTGCCGGTGAGATGGAAGCAACCGCTGCTGCCTACCACATTTTCCTTAATGTTTCTCTGCTTGGTTCCAAGTGAGAAATGCTACCTTAATAACGCGTGTATTTAATGATATTCTGGTCACCTTTTCAGTTTTGATCCGTTGACATATATTTTGCCTTCATTTGAGTAGGTCCATTGAGGAGGAGGACCTCATGAGGTTCATGACTGAGGAAGAGGTGCTGAAGAGCTCTAACAGATTAGCTGGTAAGCCCGTATCTATATATCAGCACCTCTCAGTTCCATATAAATAGCATGGATTGATCTTTAGTTATGGAGTTCTACTTGCATAAATATAAACCATGAAATCATGCATCTCTTTCATTATAAAACCATATTATAGCACTTCACTCTGCTTCTGTTTACATTCTTACTTGTCATGAATAACTAAAGGTGACTAGCACTCGGAAAATTATTTTGAATAGTGAGCTGCAAGAGCAAGCAGCATAGATTCCTTAATTAATCATGTGCCAGTTCAGTTGGTACCCCAAAGAGAGTTGTTGGGGTTACTTTTTTGATGTCTTTGAAAAAAAAGAGGTGAAACATTTTCTACCTTTTGATTTTGCAGGTGAAGGTCTACAACACTCGCAAAGGATTAATTTATAGTTTAACTGACACCGAAAAAGGTGTGATTTCGTTGAAGAAACAAAGCCCGGCACTGAAAGAGGAGAAGGATGCTGTGGTAGGATGTGAGTTTTCCGGCCTTGATCTAAATCTGCGTTGCGAATCTGTGGTAATCGGCTTGTATGAGGGTGGTCTGCCAAGGCAATGTAAAAGCTGTGGCCTCCGGTTCAAGTGTGAAGAACAGCACAGCAGCCATATGGATTGGCATGTCAAGAAGAACCGGATGTCCAAAACCCGCATGCAGAAGCCCTCTCGTAACCTTTATGCAACTACAAGCATGTGGCTTGTTACTGATGTAGAGGCTGAGACTGAGGCATTACCTTCTGGTGTAGTTTTGTGCGCTGCTGACACGTGTGGCGGAAAAGAAAAGGAAGACTAGTGATGAAGAAATGGTCGTTCCTGCGGACGAGGATCAGAGTAAATGTGCCTTATGCAGAGATGCTTTTGTTGAGTTTTATAGTCATGAGAAAGATGAGTGGTTGTATAAAGGTGCAGTTTACTTGAATGCGCCTCAGGGGCCAGCGCCGGAGATGGATCGGTCACAGTTGGGTCCTCTAGTCCATGCCAAATGCTGGTCGGAGGGCAGTCGGAAACGTCTGCGGAGGACTTAACTAGAATTTTCAAGGCTCAAGTGCAATGGGAACGAACTTAGACTATAGGTCACAGTTGGGTCCTATAGTCCCGTGCCAAATTTTTTGTTTCTTTTATGAATTCAGATGTGTATCAGGGGAATGACAATGTAAGATATATATGAAATAGCAATTGTAAGTTCCTGGAGTTTCCAAAGGATACTTTTCCAATTTGTAGTCTTTGCTACCGTTTCTCGTTGCAAGTGATATTCAATAAAATTGATGTCCATTTCTCAAAAAAATTTGTACTCTTCTTTTAGTCTCTCCATAAAATGTACTCCAGTTCAGACAACAAAGAAACTGAATCAGGATTCTGCTTAAGTTTTACCATTGAATTTCTATTATTCGACATGAAGAATGGTAATCTAAGGAAAAAATGGAAAATCAGAACTGCATTCTATAGATGAAGGATTTAAGAAGCAAAATACACATAGAAACCTATCTAAATTGCATACATGTCGAACCAAAAACATAATCCTGTCGTGGTCAAAGAAAATTACAGATAGAAAATATAAGCATCAGCTAGTCTGGTCTCATCTAAGAGACAATAGCAAGGCCTTCCTAGTTATATAAACTACTAACAGTCGTGACAGATTCCCTACAAGGCCTTCTGGTCTCATCTGCCACAGAATCAGAATAAATATCAATCTCATCTGACATTGTTTCATTAATCCAAAAGCATTAGCAACATTCAGTACCTTTTTCATCCCACTCAAACTACTGCGCTCACTCAAACTACTGCTGCACTTTTACAAGTTTCTGTGGAGAGTCACTCACAAGATTTCCAGTCTTCACATCTTTGGATTCCTCATACGCAGCTGCATGTATACCAAGTGCAGCACGACCAGATGGATCAGGGTTCTTGGACCATTCCGCATCCCACTCCACAGCTTTTGCTGTGCTGCATGCCACACTTGGACCACCGGGAACTGTCGATCTCGCAGCATTCTGTCCATAAATAGCAAATTGAACATACTCAGGTAAACAAACAATGATGCAATTCAGTCAACTGACATTGTAAGGGATGGGAGGAAAGATGGTGGCTCACCTTTGGAAAATATTTCTCAAAGATAGTCCTATAGCAGTATCCTTCTTTTGTAGTTGGAGTGTTTTCAGGGTAGACAAAGCTTGCGTTCATCAGCATTGAATCTGTTACCTGTCCATTTAGAAAAAAATAATAATAATAAAAAAATAAAAATAAAAATTAAGAATTATTAATTCTATGCAGCTAAGGAAGAAGCAAGCATCTCCAGTGTCTACTTAGTTGAGTTTTTAAGAAAGTGCACCTCTAACTTGAAATAGCGAACATGTAATAAATTCACAAAATGGGCAATTTTATCATGCTAACTTTGAAATGTTATGTTGCAGAACTCTTAATCTGGACCACACAGTTCAACCAGAATCGATTTAACCACAGGTCCTGGTTGGAAGCATTGCAACATTATATAAGACCTAGTTGGAAAGAGAACATTTCTGTCCAAAATGTAAATGCAAGTAAAAAAATGCTGCATACTTGTTTGTTGGCATGATCTTTCAAGCCGTCAATCCAGCTGTAACCGACACCATCACTAAACTGCTCCTTCTGCCTGTACAAGATGTGCTATAACCCAAAAAGAGAGTAGAAAAGTTGAAAATATATTAATTCTTCCAAGAATATATTTGCACTACTATCCGAGAATGTGAAAATCTTCCCAGAAAAAAATAAAAGAATATGCAAACGATATATTAATTCTTCCATGAATATATTTGCACAACTATCCGAGAATGTGAAAATCTTCCCAGAAAAAATAAAAGAATATGCAAACGATAGCCCTGTATGACTAGATTAGCATAATGGTTGGGCAAAAGTAAAAAGTAGCAACCTTTGGTAAATATGGCTTCTGATCATCATCAAATGCTTTGCGCAAGACCCACTTCTCAATTCTCCCAAGATCAGGCCTGATCTGCAGTTACAAATGAAAGTATTCAGATGTATGAGTTTCATGGTAACTTTCAATTTTTATTAAATTTGGCACGAAAACAAGGCAATTCCAATAATGTCATTACAGCATTGAGGGTATAATCTAATTAGACTAAGCATACCATAGACCATCCATTAGATTAGGCATATCAGGATATGTATGACACCTACAACTCAACATAAAATGGATTCATAAATGACAGAATTCATCACACACATGAAAATGTCATGATGGATAAGAAAAATAACTTCCGTGAGGGAATGGGGAGAAAATAGTTGTATATCTATATCCTTTAATAATCAGGAAAATGTCCACATGTACTAGATTTTCAAAGTCATAACAAGATATTCATATCCCAACAGTCTTACAATGAGCCACCACTATGCCAAATGTCAGCAGGCTTCAAATCACTACAATACATGAACTGTGTATAAAATTGGAGGGGGGGGGGGGGGGGGGGGGGGGGGAGTTTAATATTTGCTTTACCATTTTCCATTCTGGATCAATGTCCATAGCAGTCTTGATGAATTCTTTGTCAAGAAACGGTACTCGAGCCTCAACACCCCAAGCTGAAGTCGATTTGTTGGCCCTCAGACAGTCGTACAGGTGAAGAGCTTTCATCTGTTGAATAGTCACAAAAATTCAGTAAGAAAAAGAAGCCATAATAGCCAAGGGTAGTAAAATTAAGCCCAGTAATATTGCAAGTACATAAACATATGGCACAAAAACAAGAGAAGAGAACAATCCAGAGATAGTTTATATGGAATACCTTCTGGCATGTTTCTTGGTGAAACTCCTCCTTGTTTGGTGCCTTGTGGAAATACAAGTAGCCACCAAAGATTTCATCTGAACCTTCACCAGAAAGGACCATTTTTACTCCCAGAGATTTTATCTTACGAGACATAAGAAACATTGGAGTGCTGGCTCTGACAGTGGTCACATCATAAGTCTCAATATGGTAGATAACTTCTTCAAGTGCATCTATGCCTTCCTGAGATATGAAGCAAAAATAGAAATTATTTCTTGTATTAGTATATATCCAGGCCCCTGCCTGGGATTACTGATGTAGGAAAAAATTGGTGAAAAGTGAGAGAATGAGATAGATTGGAAGAAGTAGAATGAGTAGGAGTGAGAAAATCAGGGTAAACGCAATTTGTATTTCCAATCACCAATTAATATGACTATTCCGAATCCTATTTCAAGCAAACCTCAAATATCAATAAGGTAAAATTAAAACTGCTAAAGGATTACCTGAATTCTAAACTTAAAAAAACCTAATTTCCACCTTGAGCATTAGTAAAAGTATTCTTCTTACATCCTTTATAAATTACCTGAACAGTAAAGTGAAACTCGTGATGATGAGTTCCAAGATAATCAGCAACTTCTCTTGCTGCTTTTAAATCTGGAGAACCCTGAAGATTGAAAATGCAAAGCATTTACAACACATAGAGAAAAAGTATCAGAAAGACAATATCTTAGATAATAATTGACTACAAGAAAGTTCATCTAAACCTTTCCGGAATCAAAGTTACATTGCAAAGGTTATTGAACACCAACACCAAGAACCTTTCCCTTAACCTTTAAACATACCGAGTTAACAACTTTTTATTGCACTTTGATGCAATTAGGTCTAAATAACAAGAAACCCAGCCATCGTTGAATTTTTATACTTGTTTAAAGAGGATTTAGGTTGTCTACCAAGTTCATAAACAGACATTTCTTGTTTATAAAATGAAAATAATGTGTAGGTAGCATTTTCTAAGCACTGTTGAGGAAAAAAATATAGAGGGGAAGGGAAGAGGACGGGAAGACACCATTCTGGTTATATAAAAAGACACTGCATTTGATCAAGTGTCACATTCAGTTATCGAAAAGGTATGTAATTGTGACCCCCACTGACGTGCAGCATCTGATTTAGCCAAATAGTGACAAGCCACAGCAGCAACGAGTGACGAGTCCAATCCTCCGGACAAAAGAACACCGAATGGTACATCTGTCATAAGTCTCTTTAACACAGCCTACAATATTGGGAAAATGAAAAAAAATGTAAGGATGTGTATGAAGCTAAATAGTGACAGCAAAATGAGGCACGAAGGCCAATTTAAATCTCTCTTAACAAAGCACATATTTGATGATCATTTATAGCTTTGATCGATAAAGCTAAAGTGATATCTATATTCTTTGCACTAGACACCATTACTATAAAGCACTAGTTAAACTGTTACGCTAATATTATGAGACAAGGTAGGCAGAAAAAAAGGATGTACATTATGCAAATTTTCAATAATTATACTAGGCATAAAATATGAAGAGGGAAATGATAAAAGTAGGAATGTGTCTTCCAATCTAACAAATATAATATATATCAGAAGCAGTTTCTCAAGAGAAGTCAGACCTTTCTTTAAAATAGCATATTCATTTCAATTTTAAGCCAACTTACCAACAACATAATTAATCTCCCATGGGTTCTGCTATCATCTAGTAACTATGCATATATACCAAATTGGAGTTAATGAGGCAATTAGCCTCCAAATGCAGATGTAATATTACCCGTTCTATCACACTATGAACTGAGCATAAACACATGTTTAAGTAAAGCATATCAAACCCCAATCTCACTCGTATACAACCAAAAAAAAAAACAATCCAATCAAGCAAGTTCCTCAAGTCACACCCAACTAGCAGAGCTGCAACACCAAGTAAATAACTCCCAACACTAATATTAGCAGTGAAAAAACTGGTATCAACCAAACTCTCCTTTTTAAAATTTCCTTTCCATGCCAGGGTCCACAAAAAGAACCAAATATAACAAGGTTTTAGTAAACAAAAGGAATAATCTATATAGTAGTCTCAGTAAGTTCCTCAAGTCTCACCCAACTAGCAGAGTTGCACACCAACTAATTAACTCCCAACACTAATATTAGCAGTGAAAAAACTGGTATCAACCAAACTCTCCTTTTTAAAATTTCCTTTCCATGCCAGGGTCCACAAAAAGAACCAAATATAACAAGGTTTTAGTAAACAAAAGGAATAATCTATATAGCAGTCTCAGTAAGTTCCTCAAGTCTCACCCAACTAGCAGAGTTGCACACCAACTAATTAACTCCCAACACTAATATTAGCAGAGAAAAAACTGGCATCAACCAAACTCTCCTTTTTAAGATTTCCTTTCACTGCCAGGATCCACACAAAGAACCAGATATAACAACAAGGTTTCGGTAAACAAAAGGAATGATCTACAAAGTAGTCTCAGTAACACAGTTCTCAAAACAAAATTACAAGAATGGAGTTTGATATCTTACGTGATGGTTGCAAGTTGCAACTATCAATAAAGATAAGATAACAAAACAAAAAAGAAAAGAAGTAGGATTGTACGTGGCACACATCAATGCATACCTTCTCAAAAGCCTCGCGTAAAACAATGGGATCGTAAGGAGATGATGGTATCTTCTCCAAAAACCATTCTGGATTGTACCACCTTCTCAGCCCTCCTGCACACATAAATTTGTAAATACATACAGGTAGTTTGAACAACATCTACTTAAGGCATAAAAAGTTGAATTTTTTTTTTTTTTAAAATTCAGCTACTGTGAACTAAGAAGAAGCACCTTGAAAGTTATTAGTTAACCAAATGAACATATGAAAAGAAAGAAACTTCTGAACCCAGACTCGAGAGTTTTCTAATTAACACTTACAGATACGAAGTCTTTCTAGTAATATCAAACAAAGCCATATATTTTCTTATAAAGTATGTCCAAATCCCCAAGTATAAAGTGTATGATACAGTTTGTTAAAGTGTTTTTGTTTCTTCAAGTGAAATAATAGAAGCATTTGTTCCCCTGCTTCTATGTCACTGTCAAATGGGCAAAAACATCATAATAAGAAGTATGCTGATCTTAGAAGATTTATATTAAAACTTTTGCTAACTCACAGGCTGTTAGTTGACTCATGAATCCAAATCCTTATTAATAACTAGAGCTCAGCTCAACTTACCTTGTTTGCTAGAGTATAGATGCCCAGGAGGAAAAGATATGAATCTTTCACAATCATCACTTATAGCTTTCATTTCTGAAGCAAACCAAATTGATCCTGTAAAGAAAAAATAAAACAGCTTAAATGTGCGAGATAATTAAAGGTTCAACATATCTAATGATCAAAGGTTAAATAAGAATGATCAAGGCTTAAAGGAGGGAGGTAACGAACACTATAATATAAAAACAAGCCACAAACTCTTTTATCAGTGCAAAGAAATACTGAAGCAACATTCTACCAAATCTCAATGCTAGTTCAAGTTTGCTTTTAGAAATGAAGTTTTTTAACACATTCAAAAAAAAAAAAAAAGGGAAGCAAATTCAAGCAAATGATTTTACTAGAAATCAATTAGAGAAATATCGGTTGTTGCTTTTAGAAACACAATTAAAGCTACACTCAGACCTACCATCAAGACCCCAACCCATGTAAAGTGGGGTAATGCCAATAGCATCTCGAGCCGCCATGAAAGTGTTGTCTCTTGTATCAAGGAGGACAAAGGAGAACATCCCGTCCAGCATGTCAACAAATTCTTCCCCATGTTCCTCGTACTGCCAAAGATATATGTTTAATTATATATATGGCACAATAGAAATACACAGAAAAGTAAGGGATGATATAACAGTTTTTGTTCTAAATCCAAGAAAAAGGTAGTCATAAGGCATGGCTGAAGTCATTGATTACTTACAAGATGTGCTATCACTTCACAGTCACTGCCAGTTCGGAATCGATGACCCTTCAATGTTTCTCTCAACTGCTTGTGGTTATATATCTCACCATTAACCTAAAACCCCAGCTCCAAAAATCAAGTAGAAGATTAAGTCAATGTAGTCAGATAAATAAATCAGCCAAACCAATATCATGAAACCAATTTTAAACTCTGAACTCTGCTCAGCTTAGTAAAAGCCTCGAAAATAGAAGTTCATTAGTATCAAAGTTAATCATCAGTAACAAATTTGCTGTTGCTCACTCAATCTAAAACCAGCTGCCACTGGCACATGTATCCTTTAATTTTCCACAGACCAATAACCATAAATCAAACTAATTATACAGCATTACAGAGCTCAGAATCCACGGCTCAACGTCAAGAGTTCGAAACTCATGCTAATTCAGATATCCCATTCTATTTCTTTTGGTAATGAAAATGAATCATCTCCCAATTCTAGCTAAGCAAACTGTAAATATCATCTTTTGCCCAATAGAATACAAAACTAATCTTCATCGGAATTGAAGTTTGAGAATGCAAAGGTGAAAAGAGAGAACCGTGACAATGACGGTCTTGTCCTCGTTGTAGAGCGGCTGATCCCCTGAGGCAGGGTCCACAATAGCCAATCGCTGATGAGCAAGGTAACAATCTCCATGGCAATGCAACCCGCTCCAATCAGGACCGCGATGCCGCAATCTACACAAACAGAAAAATCAACCACTCAAGAAGAACTAGCTAGAACAACATCAAACCCATTCGATTCGATTCGAGAGACGAAATGCGATCACTTACCGGCGCGAGAGTTCGATAATGCGAGACCGCTTGGCCTGAGAGTTGTCGGCGCAGCCCAAGACGGCGAGAATTCCACACATGGTGGCGGCGGCGGCGGCGTGTGCTAAAGCTTTGTTCTGTGTGAGTCTGTGAGTCTGGAAATGGGTGGCAGATTTTGAAAAGTAGAGGCTGCGGAATCGGTATCTTCAGGAATTTTTATATATAAAGCTGAGGGACTTGTGATCACAGCCGTTGGATTTGACGAGCGCCAAAGGTTTCTAATTTTATATATTTTTTTTCATGTAGGGTTTCACCAGTATACTGACAAGTGTGTACTGTCCTGGTCTCTGATTGTGGGAATTATAAAAATGATTCTCAGAATCTTTCCTTTATTAATGTTAGTAGCCGGATTCTTTCTTGGTATATTAAATACCGTGTCTTTTTTTTTTTAGTAGCTTCCTATGCGCTCAAAGATTAATCCGTTGGGAGTCCAAACGACTCGTATTTGTTAAGTCTCTCAGAGTAAGTTCACCCGCTGGGTCACCGAATCACCCACTTTTTACTGTTTTTTAGTGTTTATTTCCACTTTCTGAGTCACCGGCATAGTTTTCAAACTGACCTGGATCACATGGTCAATTTGCAGGTCACGAAAGTGACCCAGAAAGTGATTTTGTATTTTATATTTTATATTTTAAAAAAATAAAAATATATTAATAAAAAATATTATTTTATTATTACAAAACGGACCAGATCATTAACGGATTTGATCGACCTAGATCTGTATTTGATCCGTTAAATAAACGGGTTAACGGATCAAAACTTTTGATCTAAATCCGTCCAATAGTCACGGATCTGAAGCTGGTCCGGATCAAAATCCGGTCCATTTACAGGTCTAATTATCGTACTTACCCCAACAACATATTTTTATTCCCACTAATGCAATTTAACGTAAAATTACAATTTTATTCTCAATCAAAATAAACAATTACATCATAGACTCATTCTTCCAATCTGCGCACACACACACACGCACTCTCGCCCCCCCCCCCCCCCCCCCCCACATCCCTGTACGTACAGATCACGATGACGAGGAGACCGAGCCCGACGTTGTTTCTCGCTCGCCATCCAAGGTCTTGTGGGCGCAGTCCCTCAGCGTGGCCTCCAGCAGCTACGACAACACCAACTACAATCACCAGTCCGAGTTCGACTCTGACAATCGCCGATCTGAGGGTGTTCGCCTTCTCTGACTATCGCAAATCTAGACTCCTCAATTGCAGCTAACTAGCTAAGAGTTCAGGCCTAATGGATTTTCCGTTCAAAAGCTCTAGGTCATCCTGAAACGTGAGAATTCATTTCTCATTTAGTTCATGATATAGTTAATTGGTCAAACCATAGCGTGTATCTTCCCCCCTGAAACTTAGAAAGATATCGTATTTCCAATGACGATGAGAAGAGGTTGACACCATCTCCTTCGGAATTGAATCAGAGTCACATGTTGTTGACTGAAATACTTTGTTTCTAGTCAATGGCCAGACTTGATTCCACTTTCTAGCTAAAAAGCCTTCGATCGGTTTACTAGTGTTCTGGGTCTGAGGGAATCTGGAACCGTCGAAAGCAGAAGTCCCCCTGGGATAACTAAAGGTCATGGCAATCGTAGACGTGTTGCTACTGATAGTGATGTTAGTGTTTGTTCTTAGTTATACTAGTCTTGCATGCACCTGATTTTTCTTCTCAGTAATACTACACTGGTCTTGCATGCACTTGATTTAGCGTTTTGTATGTATGGAAAATCTGAGTTTTATTATTATTATTTTTTTGTCCAGAAGGAAAGAAAAAAAAAAGTTTTATCGTGGGGCAATAGACGTTTGTTAAAGGTCTATTAGGAGGCAATTGACGTCTGTTGGGAGCAATAAATGTTTTGAATTGATATAATCTCCTCTTTTTTTCCTTAATCAGAGTTTTATTTATCTAATTTTAGGGAGATTAGTTCCCATTCTGGCAACCGAAAGGTCTATTGGGGGCAATAAACATCTCTGGCCCCATATGAGATCTTCGACAACTTCATTGGGGACTTCCAGCGAGATTTCATAAACATTTACTGCCCCCAATAAAGGTCTATTGGGGGCAATATAAGTTTATTGGGGGACAGTAAAGGTCTATTTGGGGCAATAAACTTTTCCAACGATCTATGAGATCTCCGATGACCTATTTGGGGACCTCCAGCTAGATTTTCAGAGAAGTCCAGTGGGCGGCTGACACGCTCAAAATAAGCGTGTAATTTAACCCTGTAAAATGTCATCGTTAGCATATGGTAAATAGGGATCGTTCTATTTGGGGATTGAGGGTACATATGTAATTGTGTAAACAAATAAAGAAATTAAACAATAAAGTATTATTTACAAAAATAATATAAAGAATAGAAATATATACAAATAACGAAACAAAAGGGGGGTTTGAGAATTATGGTTTCGAAAATTAAACTAAATAAAATAAAGAGAATGTAAAAACAAATTTACAAGGGTGGAACGCAAGGAACAAAGATCAAAACCACAATCATATGAATGAAATCCAATTACAACTGCTATAGTTGATTATTTATGTCATGAGAAATAAGTTGACCATGTGAAACGTTAATAAGCAAACGATTTCCCATATTTTACTTTCCTTGAATAATTGATCTAAGTGAAAGCACCTAGATCAATCCTATTAAACATGCAATCATAGTCTAGAAAGCTAGCTAATCAAGAACACATTCAACGCATGAAGAATAAAGAAAGGATGTCAACCAAAGTGCACAACCTAGTATGAAAAAGTTTATCCATTTGCAATCCTCCTTAATTGATTTTGACTTTTGTCCAAAGCCTTCACTAAAGTCTAGCTCCAATTACATGCATATATCATAAGTTGATCACCAAAGAACATAAACATGCAAAAGTTTTCTGTAATCCAAAATCAATCAAGCAATCTCACATAAGCAACATATAAATCAACATATAGAAATCACAACTTTATTTCAAAACATATAAACGGGCTTTAAACTCTGCCCTTAACGTTATGTTAACTATAATTCATAGTTTTACAAAATCAAACAAAGAAAACAAGAGAAAGGATATAATACACCTTGAAAGATGAATGATAAAGCCTTGAGACGAAGAACTCGAAGATCCTTGAAAGCAAGCAATCTTCTAGGGGCGATACAAGGGTGGATGGTGGCTAGGAAATTGATGTATTGCATGGCGTCTCTAAAGGAAAATGGAGAGACAAAGAAGATGAAATGGGTGAAGGAATTGGTCTAAAAACTAGAGAATGGAGAGGAGATGGAGAGACAAAGAAGATGAGATGGATGAAGGAATTGGTGATTGAGAGTGAGAGGAGAAGGTGTTTATATAGGGAAGAAAAAGAAGAGCGAAATGATGAGAGGAAGAAAAATAATGAAAGTACGTGGTTTGTAAAATATGGAAAAGATGGAGTAATGATCAAATGAAAGCAAAGCATGAAGGTGCAAAAACATGGAAGTGATGATGATCTATTAAAGAGATTGGAGTAGAAAAATATATCCAAGGAAAAAGAGAAAAGCATCTAGCTTTCTTCATGTGGGTAGGAAACATGAACATGTGAATGTTGAGCTGGTTTTAGGTCAGTTTCTTCCCCTTTATTCCTTCAATTATTTCTCTACCAAGACTTCAGCTTTTGCTCATGAATTCTTCATAACTAATGTTCCTCGATCTATGAGTGTAGATCATTCTGGTCAAATTTCAGAGTTAAATTCCATGTGGTTTGGCCGGAAACTCTGCTGGACTCCTTACAGGTCCAGTTTTCCAGTTTTGCTTCTGCAGAAAATTGGACTGATTGTTTGAAGGCCTTCTACTTCTATCTGGCTCTTTCACTCTTCATAAGAAATGTTTCTTAGGATGTTTAGAATGGATCTACAGAGTTTCAGATCATTTGGAGTTCATTTGGTCAGGCGGCCGCTCCTTCTTCCTTGCTTGGCTTGGTTTATCCTAACCGGAGTAGGAAAATGTCTAGCTCACTTTCCCTTCTCCATTATTTCCTTAGTCATTTCTGAACTTTGAGACTCCATTTAGCTCTTAAAGTATCATCACGAACACAATGTACCTATAAAACACCGAATAAGTTAAATTGATCAAGTTAAAGGAAATAACTTAGTGAAATATAGGGTTTTAAACTTTTAATATTATAAATGTCGCATTTTATGCTCCTATCAGCGGCGGCCGGTGACCGGACTTCGGCGAAGTCTCCTATAACTTCTCTCTCTCTCTCTCTCTCTCTCTCTCTGTATGCAACAAAGGGGTGAGGGAAAAATGGTCTCAAAAAAAAATTTAAAAAAAAAACTTAATTGGGTATTAGGGAAGAATTTATTAGTCTTTATGGGTACGGAGGAATTAAAAAACTTAATGAGGTAACTGGGATAAATGACCTTAGAATTAAGATAAATGGACAAAAACCCTTATATCAATTCAAGAGATTAAGAAGGCCATAGTAATCTTGGCTAATGTAGCAAAACAGCAAAAGAATCGCCAAGAATTTAAAGTTTGTTTGCGTAATTGGTAGCTACAATCAATTTCGAGAATTAAAGATTTTGTGTCTCAAGACATTGCATTAATTGAGCGTTAATTTAACAAGGAGTATCACATTAAATAGCAAAAGAATCGACAAGAGGGTTGAGAAAGCTAGAAGCAAATTCGCTCCATCTTTTTTGGAGATGAGTGTACCAAATCCCTGGGGTTTTTGGTAGCAGGGCAGCGGCAACTGGGTCTTTTCTTGCTTGTCAGGGGGGTTTTCCGGTACCGTTCGTATCTGGTGTGAGAAGCTCGTGTGTGCAGTGGAGGGGTGTGTTCTCGGATTTGGGATCGGGGGCGACCGACATCTCTGGATGAGAAGTGGGTGTGAGGCGGCGACAGATCTGGTTTTTGGTTGTTTGCGGAGCACCTTTGTCGGCGGTGCACCTTTGTCGGCATCTCTTTGAAGGCAATTCTTGTTTTTGCAGCAGGTCGGGCTTGTTTAGGCTGCGAGGCTATCTTCCAGGTTGGACCCAGGTCCCTCGAGGTAGCGGGGATGGTTGAAGATCGAGGTCGTCCGCCGGAATGGCAGTGGCGGCTTGCTTGCTTGGTGTGGTAGCAGTGCCTCCGGCAAGCTTCCTAGGGTTCCGGTGATCAACGGTCTGAGTTGCAGATTGAGGGCAGTGGGTGTGGGCTGGGCTTCTGGTTTCAGTCCATTCTCCCTCCTCTCTCTTGTTTGGGCCAGAGGTTGGGCCGGGGCTCTTGTTGGGCTTGTTGTGGGCTGGACTTCTATATGACTCTAATTTGAGGCTATTCACTGCTTTGAACGGTGGAAGGGTACACTAAGATGGTCTTAGGCCCCAAGCCATTCATAGTAGATGCGGAGAATTAGGGTTGTATTTTGGAATAAACATAGTTGTTAGTTGTTTTTTCTTTGAAGTTTGCTTTTGGTTAGTAGTTTTGCATTTCCTTTTTGGATTTTAGTTTTCGCATTCCCTTATGGGTATTAGTTTGAATATTTGTGTAGTCAGTTGAGCAGTGATTGTAATGGGTGATTTTTGGATCCCCTAGATTGACCTTGTACGGTCGTCATGATCTTTTGATCATTGGAATATATTCCATTTCCCTAAAAAAAAAAGGCTAAATACTATTTAGTACCATATGGTATAGGTCCAACATCAATTCAGTCCCTCGATTTTCAATTTCATCAAAAACACCCCTGCAGTATCATCTTCTCGTCCAATAGGTCCCTCCAACTCAATTCCGTCAATTTCAGACGTTAAGTGCTGACATGGCATTTCCAATTTAGCAAAAGTGGGGCCCACACGGAAGCGAAATTTCTAAAATAACTCTGGCTCTTTAATATCTTATTCTCACTCCCTCAGGATCTTCTCTCCCTTCTTTTCTTCTCTTCTTCTTCTTCTTCGTTTCTGCTCAGGCTCGGAGATGGCTGCTTAGCCCACCTCCGCCACTCCCCACCGACAGTTCGCAGCGCGACCTCGTCTGCAAAGCCACCCAATTCATCCTCGTCTGCTTTGCCTCCGATCCTCAAATCCCTAAACGTTGACGCCGACCTCGCCCTCCCAATTTCCCAAACGACTCCGACTCAAATTGGTAATCAGACCCCACTTCTGTTCTCCACTTCTAGAGATGGATGAGGAGGTGAGGGGAGGGCTGGTGTGGGTGTTCTTGGAGGGTTGGTTTAGGTGTTCTTGAAGTCATGCCAATCTCTGGAAAATTTTGGGGCTGTGATCTGAGTTAGAATAGGGGTTGGGTTTGATTTGGGTTGAAAAATTTGGTTTCATGCATTCTGTTTCTGTATTGGGTTTGTTTTTACTGCTACTGTGGACCAAATTTGAACTGTGGCAACATTACAAGAATGGGGGTTTGGATTTATGTTACAAAAATGGGTTAGATTCTTTTTACTTTTCTCTTTTCAAGATATATTATATTCTGGTTTAGATTTGCATAAACGCATCTAGATGTGCAGAGTCGGGTGGGTTTGTGCTCTGGCAGATGAATCTGGACATGTGGTTTTCGGGGTTCGAATCAAGAAGGGCTTCGGGGGGGGGGGGGGGGGGGGGGGGAGGATAGAACCGGAAGCTGTCGGCGTCGAGGCCAGCCATGAGCTCCCAAGAGTTTATGACTTCGGGTCAGACCAGAGTTATTTGGGCTCTGAGAGGGAGGTGGGAAAGATGGAACACAATGTGAATCGAGAAGGTGGGTGGGGATGGGGGTTCGAGGGTGAGGAGGCCGTAGGTGGAGGAGGTGAGGGAGACGATGTGGTGGCTCAAGGCGGAGCTGCCGAGCTGGGAGAAGTCATCGTCGTGGTTGAATTGGAAGAAACGCAACCCATGGTTGTTGGTTGCTTGTCTCGAACTCTGAGCTCAAAGTGTGGAGGAGTGAGAGTGAAGCAACAGAAGAAGAAGAAGAAGAAGAAAGGAGGAAGAGACAAGAGGTTGGGACATATAGCGAGGACTTTAATTTAATAATTTGAATTAATAAAAAATTGTGAGGAATTGGGGGTTCAATTTTGTGTTAGAATATGGCCAGGGTTATTTTGGGAATTTCACTCCTGTGTGGGCCCCACTTTTGCTGAGTTGGAAATGTCATGTCAGCACTTAACGTCTGAAATTGACGAAATTGAGTCGGAGAGACCTATTAGACGAGAAGATGATACTGCGGGGGGTGTTTTTGATGAAATTGAAAGTCGAGAGACTGAATTGATGTTGGACCTAATACTAAACAGTATTTAGCCCAAAAAAAAAAATAGCAAAAGAATCGACAAGAATTTAAAATTCATCCCCTTTATTAGTAGCTACAATCAATTTTGAGAATCAACGTGAAGATTTAGCCTTTTATATTGATGCGCTTAAAGCAAGCGCATAATTTAACCCTGAAATATCGTTAGTAGTATAAGCAAATAGGGATCGTTCTATTCCGGGGATTGAGGGTACACCTGTAATTGTGTAACAAATAAAGAAAAGTATTATTTACAGAAATAAAATAAAGAATAAATATATACAAGTGAACAAAATAAGGGGGGGGGTTTTTAAGAATTATAGAATTGAAAATTAAAATAAAGAAAATATAAAAACACATGTACAAGAATGAAACATAAGAAACAAAGATTAAACCCAAGTTTATCATTGAATTCGAATTAACCCTACATTGTTCTTCCAAGTCATGTGAAAGGAGTTGATCATGTGAAACATTCGAAAGCAAACGATTTCCCATATTTTACTTTTCAATGCTAATTAATCTAAGTGAAAGCACATAGACTAATCCTATCAAACATGTAATCAAGCCCTAGAAAGCTAGTCAATCATGACATGTTCAACGCATGAAACACATAGAAAGGCTATCAACTCAAGTGTACAACTTAGTATGAATAAGTTCACCTAATTGCAATCCTCTTCAATTGAATTCGATTTTTGTCCAAAACCTTTACTAGGGCTGGGCGCGGTGCGGTTCGGGTCGGTTTGGGCCCGAAACTGCAACCACACCGCATTATTCGGTAGGCCTATTTTACAAACCGCAACCGCTTTAAAATGGTTTGGACTGCATTTTCGGTTGCACCGTTTTATCGGTGCGGTGCGGTGCGGTTTGCACCCAAAACCGCATACTAAAACATGCAACAAAACCTGGAAATTTGAAAACCTGCAGACTTGAAAATAATAGAAAAATCAACTAAAAACTGAAACTTCTACAAACCAACAACAGAACTACTAATACAATCGGCCTGAATAGATTCAAATTAGTGAATTACACTAATACAAAGCATTTGTTAAAGTTCAAAACTTCAAATTAACCAAATGCAGAAAGTGGGAAACTGAGAATGGGAGTTCATAATGGTGCCAAATTACAGACCAAAATAAAATGGTAGTCCAACAAGCAAACAAATGCCAAAGTGCTAAACTCAGAGTTGCCGAGTGCCGACTTCAAGCTTCCTCCAAGCAATCCAACTCCTTCACTTCATTCCTCAATGTCACTAACAGCAGATTCCCCTCCATCTGTCCATCAAATTCCCAACAAGTGCAAAGCAGAAAAACAAATAAACCCATCCAAATCACTGAAATCAGAAAGCTATCTTACAAATCAGGAAGTTCAAAAACAAAAAATTAAAACGGTGAAACCCTTACCAATTTCCAGCTTTTCCAACTCCTCATACATCTGCAGCTTTTCCAACTTCTCCAAGTAACTTCTCTGCTTCAGTTCATGCTGTTTCATTCTCACTAGTATAGTACTTCCATAAGCCACAGATTAAGAACAATAAATTTGGATGACAGAAAGGGAAGAAGCTGAAGTTCAAAAAAGCAGAACTCTTTTTACCATAACTCAGAACCTAACCAGAGCATTCCCACTCATCCTAATCATAACTCAGAACCTAACCATCCAGAAATCAATTTTCCCCATAAAAGCACACACACCAAACTCCCCAATCATTAAAGAAGCTTTAAACTTTCATCCAATTCTAGAACTACAATTCAACTTCGGGCACAAACCCAAATAAGTAAACACCATAAAGATGAACTACACTACCAAAAACAATCAAACGGAGCATAGCACACAATACCCAATTGCCTCATGAAGTGCCTGGCCACAGTTTCTGAAACTTTCCCATGGCGCTGTATATAAGCCGCCAAGTCACCACCATCACAGTACTCCAGCACAAGGTAAATTCTTTCCTTGGTCTACAAAACCCAAAAGAACCCACATTTAAAACCCAAAACAGCTCAATACCCAGAATTCAAACGCTCTCAAAACCCAAAACAGCTCAATACCCAGAATTCAAACGCTTAATACCGAGAGTTCCCTTCTCTTGTCACTCCCATAGCAAAGCAAAGGTCTAAAACAAAGATGTTTTGAACATTCAACATCTCTGTCTCATCAACTATCAACTCGATCCTCACCGGAAAAAAAAAAAAAAAAAATCGACTGAAAAATCGACTGAAAAACAAAGTTGTTTTGAACATTCACCATCTCTGTGATGTCGTTTTGACTTTTGAACATTCACACAAGGACTGAAAAACAAAAAAAAAAAAATTCGAGGGAGACAGACAAGAGAAGGGAACTCGATCCTTACCGAGTTACCGGTGATGGGCTTCTGGCCGTGACAGAAGGGTCGACACCCTAGTGAGAAGCGCCGACTGCGGCAATGCTCGAAGATGCTTGCACCAAGCTGCTGTCGTGTGAGACTGAAAGAGACTGAGAGATGAGAGAAACTTGGAGCGGCCGAGAGATGGAGAGAGAAGAGAAGAGAAAAAATGAAGGAAGCGGCTGAGAAATGGAGAGAGAAGAGAATGCACAAAGCTAGGGTTACTGGGTTAGTACCAAATAATATAAAAAATTATTAAAAATAATTATATAAATATATATTTATAACATAGCGGTTCGGTTCGGTAAATGCAGGCGGTTCGAAGTCCTAAACCGAACCCGCACCGCATGTAAGCGGTTCGGTGCGGTTCTCTTCAAAAACGACGTCGTTTTGAACCGGTTCGGTTACCGAACCGGATTTTCCGGTGCGGTTCGGTCGATAACCGCTTCTTTGCCAGTTTCTGCCTAGCCCTAACCTTTACTACTTTTGATTTAAGTTCATAACACAAAAAGTTGAATCATGTTCTTAAATCTAGCACCATTCATATCAAAACCCTAAGTGTTTCGAACCACATAAGATTAAAATACAAAAGATATCTATAAAGCAAATTCAATCGAACAATCACACATAAGCAACTTTGGAATCACAACAAAAGAATCAAAATTCTTTATTTAAACATAGAAGTTGGGTTTAAACTTTACCCTAAACATTATTGTTAACTAGAAACAAGTTCATATGAATTCAAACAAGGAAAACAAAAGATCATTACAAGGAAAAAGAATGAATTACACCGTGAGGGGAGATGGAGATGGAGAGCTTGAATGTTGGAATCTTGAATCTTGGAAGCAAGTCTTCAAGGTGGATGATGGAGGCTATGGCCTCACGGCTTCTTCTTCTTCTCTTTACTTGAAAATGCAAAACTAAGAACTAGAGAATGGAAAAGGAAAATGGAAAGGAAATGGAGAGACAAAGAAGATGAGATGGATGAAGGAATGTATTTTAGAATGAGAGGAGAAGGTGTTTATATAGGGAAGAAAAAGAAGAGTGAAATGATGAGTGGAAGAAAAATAATGAAAGTGGAGTATGAAAGTGATTTGTAGAATATGGAAAAGAAAGAGAAATGATGAAATGAAAGCAAAGTATGAAGGTGCAGCAACATGGAAGTGATGATGATCTATTAAAGAGATTGTAGAAAAATGTATCCAAGGAAAAAGAAATGCTTTCTTCATGTGGGTGGGAAACATGAATATGTGGTGTTGAGCTGTTTTCAGGTCAGTTTCTGCCTCTTTATTCCTTCAATTATTTCTCCATCAAAACTTCATATTGGGCCTCCGATTTCTTCATATCAAATGTTCCTCTATGAGTGTAGATCATCCTGACAAATTTTCAGAGCTTCAATCCATGTGGTTGGGCCGGAAATGCTGCTGGATCTCTTACAGGTCCAGTTTTCCGGTTTTGCTTCTGTAGAAAATTGGGCTGATTGTTTGAAGGCCTTCCACTCATATTTTGCTCTGGCACTCTTCATAAGAAATGATCCTTTGGGTGTCTAGAATGGATCTGGAAGGTTTCAGCTCATTTGAAGTTCATTTGGTCAGGCGACCGCTCCTTCTTCTTTGCTTGGCTTGGTTTCTCCTAGCCGGAGTAGGAATATGTGTAAAATTGATCTTTTAGTACATTTCCATTTTTCTCCATCATTTCCAGGTAATTATGGACCTAACGCTCATTTCACCTTCATCTACTCCAATGTACCTAAAAATAGAAATTGAATTAAAAATCGATTCAGTTAAGGAATTAACTAAGCAAAATGTGAGGAATTAACTATTAAATTATCACATTAAAATGCTCCTATCATATATATCGTGTCCCACGGCACGAGTATTGCATTCGAGATATAACATAATATGATTTTCCAAATCTAAAATATAAATATTGAAGCCTTAATTTGGTTTATGTTGTGGAGAAACTGAATTTGAGAGGAATTTGCTGTGTATTATCATTGATAATAGGGGCCTCTTTATATAGAGGATTACAATGCATAGAATCTCAATCATACAAGGAAAGTAATTCTACATTGATTAGGATTCTAGATCCTTCTAATTAAATCATATTACCACTAGGTCAAGTAACCTAGAGTTTGGGCTAAACACAAATTAGGTTTTCCTTCAACACTCCCCCTTGTGTTGCCCAAACGCGGTGCTTCTCTCGTTGCCTCGTTAAAAACCTTGCCGAGTAACAAAAACCCAGTGGGACAAAAATAACCTCGGTCGAAGGGAAAAAGAGCACAACACACCCATCACGATTCGAGACGAACATGTAGACATCTCCCCCTGATGTCTGCACCTCCCCCTGATGACTACGATCATGGGAGTTCAGATAACTTCCGTGTCACGCCCCTGATTTTTACAACAATAAAAATCGATATATATAATCCCATAATTATACATGCGTGAATATTCAGTCATCAATACAAATACCTGGAACATCTTTCCCTTAAAACAAGTACTTACTGATACACTGAATCATCCAAGATAACATACACTCGCTCCACAGAGTTATATATTATACAAATTTACGAATTTAATTGTCATCACAATAAAACGTAAATGCTCCTCAGAGCTTACTGCAAAGCGGAAGTCATATATTGGCAAAGCCAACAAAAATTGCTTCCTACCCGTTCTGCTGCCAACAAGCTCCTTCAGCTTCAGCCACGATTTTCCTGACCTGCAGGATTAGCCCCTACACCATTCACAATGGTGCACCGGGGTTGCCAAACAACAAACCCGGTAAGCTTCTTCAAGCTCGTATGAGTAACTCATGAACATCAATCAACAACTCACATCAATCTACTTAAGGAAACATGCAGCCATGAATCCTTCTAACATTCAATATCCTTTCCACAGAAAGGACAACATGAGTCACCGCTATGACCATGTCCTATTTGCTAACTTAACCATCAAGTAGCAATTCAAGTCTCATCTAAACAATTAAAGAAGAATGCCATCTGAACTCTCCTTTAAGCTGCGTACCTATGAGTCTCAAGCAACCTCGACCGTTACTCCCATAAGCTATCATGGCAGATAAACTAGAACTCTATTGGAATTGTAATCACTCGTCCTACCAAGGACGTGATTACCTACTTCCTGCCTTGATCACCATCTGTGATCTATCACCATCTGTGACATATGATTTCAGACTCCGTCTAGTCAGGAAATCAACATCAAGGTCGCCATCTGCAACCTGTCACCATCTGTGACCTATAATCTTTAGACCCCATCTGGTCTCAGCTCAACCATTGATCACCATCTGTCACCATCTGTGACTCATGATCTTCAGACCCCATCTGGTCATGATGTCAAACATCAAGGTTACCGTCTGCAACCTGTCACTATCTGTGATCTATCACCATCTGTGACATAAGATCTTCTTAGACCCTATCTGGTCTTAAGGTCAACGTTAAGTAAGTCACATCTGACCTAAAAACGTTACAACTATCTAATTTCGGCTTTCCTTATCTCTGCTCACCATCTGTGACGCATGATCTTCAGACCTCATCTGGTCACGAAATCAAACATCAAGGTTACCGTCTGCAACCTGTCACTATCTGTGATCTATCACCATCTGTGACATAAGATCTTCTTAGACCCTATCTGGTCTTAAGGTCAACGTTAAGTAAGTCACATCTGACCTAAAAACGTTACAACTATCTAATTTCGGCTTTCCTTATCTCTGCTCACCATCTGTGACGCATGATCTTCAGACCTCATCTGGTCACGAAATCAAACATCAAGGTTACCGTCTGCAACCTGTCACTATCTGTGATCTATCACCATCTGTGACATAAGATCTTCTTAGACCCTATCTGGTCTTAAGGTCAACGTTAAGTAAGTCACATCTGACCTAAAAACGTTACAAACATCTAGCTTCGGCTTTCCTAATCCCTGCTCACCATCTGTGACGCATGATCTTCAGACCTCATCTGGTCACGAAATCAAACATCAAGGTTACCGTCTGCAACCTGTCACTATCTGTGATCTATCACCATCTGTGACATAAGATCTTCTTAGACCCTATCTGGTCTTAAGGTCAACGTTAAGTAAGTCACATCTGACCTAAAAACGTTACAAACATCTAGCTTCGGCTTTCCTAATCCCTGCTCACCATCTGTGACCTTTGGTACAAAGATCAATACATCTAAAATGAGTCACGCTTGACTCAAAATGTAACATCAAGCTCAATACTTTTCAAACAATAGAAAACATCTTTTTCTATAATATCGTTTCCTGAAAAGTCGCATTTAACAATAATATGAACACCATCATGCATATTATTATTCACCACAATCATTCACAAGGATATATATATTTCATCTAAATATATATATGTAGTCATTCGCTCAGGAATGCCTACTAATACCAACTATAGTTTGCAGTTAAATAATTAACGCCAAAACAATAATGGTACTTATGTTCATAAAGGTCCTTGTGAGATTTACTCACCTCGAACTCCTGCTGCGTCTTCAATACAAAACCGAACCAAAACTATCACCAACCACTCGTCTGAATACTTCGTCAAGTACCTCACAAGCCGTGAACAGTAATCCCAACTGAGTTGATCGAAGTTTCACGTAAACCGGTCGAAACAAACACCAAGGATCGATCAGGGAGCTTGTTCTGAACTCAAACCAAGAAGCATGAAGCCACGAGGTCGCCGGAGTTGTGTTTTCCGGCCGGGTCCGAAAACACAAGGCTGCACCACCTTGCAGCGCCGTCGTGGAGAAGAATCGGCGATAGAGACCACCAGAGGGACGACCAGACGGAGGAGGCGACCCTGCTGGCCAAGTTTCACGGCCGGAGACCGCCGCAGTCGGCCGGAAAAGTCGGGTCGGATCTGCCGGGTTCGGGTCGGGTCAGGCGGAAATTTTCGATACTGAGGGAGCGGACGAGAGAGAAGAGAGAGAGAGGGAGTGGCTTCCGGAAAAGGAAAATGAGGAAATGAATATATTTTCTGATTTTTCCTTTATATACTAAAACGGAAACTTCTTCCGATAGCCATAACTTCCTCATACGGACTCCGATTCACGTGTTCCGCATGTCCACGATCTCGTATCGACGCGCTCTACAACTTTCGTGAAGGAAGTTTTCCGAGAATCCCAACATATAAAAAGTCAAACTTCACACGACCCCCTAAACTGTGAAATTCAAATATTTATACGTACGAAAATCATTCCACTCCACATACAACCTACGAATAAAGCATAATAACAATTATTCGTACAACTGGTCCATTATTAATTACCAAAATTACATAATGAAAATCCAGGTCATCACATTCCGCAAGCCAATCCTTGCCACATGTTTCTTGAATGTGGATTTGGGCAATGACTTAGTAAACAAGTCTGCCTCATTGTCCTCAGATCGAACCTAGTTCACTTTGATCTCGAGGAGTGTCTGTTGTTGCTGATTATGCTTGGTGTTGTCGCTTTTGATGTAGTCTTGCCTCATTTGTTCAAAACAAGTAGCATTATCCTAAATGCTCGTAGGCTCATCTGTGGTAGACTTCAAACCACAATTGTTCGAACATGCGTAATTATGGATCCAATCCATATATATTCACGAACCACTTCGTGAAGAGCAATGATCTCTGCATTGTTCGAAGATATAGCGACTAGGGTCTAATATGCAGACCTCCAAGATGTCACGGTCTTTTCCCATGGTGAACACTTAACCGGATTGGGAATGACCATTGTGTGGGTCAGACAGATACCCAACATCAGCAAAACCTTCCAAAACACATGTCATTTTGGAATGGGGATAGAGAACGCAGGCCAGCGTTGGCGGCGTTTCTGGTGTGTGATGGGTCCGAATCCATCATCTCTTCGTAGGGATAGAACAAGCCCATATCAATCGTACATCTCAAGTATCGAAAGATATCTTTTACACCAATCCAATGGCGTCGCGTTGGCGCAGAGCTATATCTAGCTAACAAGTTCACAACATATGAGATGTCCGGTCTTGTGCATTGAGATAAGTACAATAATGCGCCTATTGTACTTAACTAGGGCATTTCTGCCCCTAGCGCATCTTCGTCATAATCCTTAGAACGAAGACAATCCTTTTCAGGATCAAGACTACGGACGATCATGGGGGTGCTTGAAGGCTTGACCTTGTCAAAATGCCTAAGCATCTATCGACACGATGCTCAAGTTCCAAACCGAGACATAATCGTGTTTTCCCAAAATCCTTCATCTCAAACTCAGATTTCAAGTGTTCAGCGGTTTCCCTTAACTCTTTAAGGGTTTCTAATGAAGATCATGTCCAACATGAACCGCAATAGAATCTGAAACTTGTCATAGAAACGCGTGGGCATATCCCTTCCCAATCAAGTAGTCACTTTAGTGAGCGTTTCAACCTCTTTGTAAACGCGCTCCATGGTCTAGAGCCACTTGACTTGGGTAAATGAAGTTCACCATGAATCTTCATGTATATTCCGTATCTAGATCCCTATAGAGATACGTAGTGACCACATTTGTAAGCTGCATGTTCAGTTATTCGGAAACTACCAAACTGATAGGGTAGTGGAGTGCAATGACATCCATTACGAGAGAATATGTCTCATCGTAGTCGATTCCAGGGCGTTTTTGTGAGAAGCCTTGCGCCATAAGGTGAGATTACCATCTCTTTTTCTCATCACGCTTTCTAACGAAGACCCATTAGTCAACAGGTTTTATGTTAGGAGGTGTTGGCATCTCTAGCTCGAAAACTTTCCTCTTCGTTAGAGAATCCATCTTAACCTGGATCACATCTTTCCATTTAGGCCAAAAACTCTCTACGTTGGCATTCATTCATCAACGGAGCGTGGTTCGATATCATCGGACTCAGCAAACTCATGCGCAACAAAATGCGTAACTACATCATCAATTTTGATGGAGTTTCTATCCCACGACTCATGTACACTAGTGTAAGTTTCATAGAG
Organism: Rosa lucieae; assembly: GCA_024704745.1. Lineage (NCBI taxonomy): Eukaryota > Viridiplantae > Streptophyta > Magnoliopsida > Rosales > Rosaceae > Rosa > Rosa lucieae. The sequence goes on along the minus strand of CM045493.1, from coordinate 24,889,574 downwards.
CTCTATATTCTCAGGAATAGGGTTTGACGTTGAGGCGTCCCCCAACGATAACCATAAACCGGAAGATACTCATGAGACGGATTTTGAGTCATGATGATTAAAGGATTGGAATGTGCCAAAGTATCCTTCGAACCCACGGGCCTCTCACGCATCCTAGCTGGGGCCATGGCCTGTAACGCCAGAGTGCCACTCTCTTTGGAATTGGCGCCATGCCTACCTCCGTGTAGGGTGGCGCTTACGTCCTCTCGTAGGGACGTCCTTCCTTGCAGGCATGTTTGCAACATAATTGTGTGATCTCGTCACTTTAATAGGGATCAAGATGAGACATAGTGGGGACAGACTACGACAATTCCTGTCGTTCCTGTTGAACATTCGTGTTCTTATCTCCCCCTAACGACGGGAAGACTGTCTCATCAAAGTGACATCCGCAAATCTAGCGGTAAAGAGATCGCCTAGCAAGGGCATTTAAGTGGCGGACGATTGTTGGAAGCGCAAATCCAACGTAGTTGCCCATTCGTCTGTAAGGACCCATCATAGAGCGCTGTGGCGGCGCAATTGGCACATAAATGGCTCACACAAATGTGCGTAAGTACAAAATACGTGTACCCAGTCACTAGCTGTAACGCAGAGGTACATTGAGTGGCGGTAGGTCGTAGACGAATTAGCATGGCTTCATGCGATATCGCATCACCCCAAGCGGATGTAAGAAGATTGGTGCGCATTACCAATGTTCGGACTACCATCGTAGTCGTTTCCGCGAGACCAATTGGGTGTGTACATGGGAATGTGATGTCCAACATCAAACCCATTGCAATATCCATCGAAAGTCTTTCGATGTAAACTCTCTAGCATAGTCAAATCCAATTGACTGAATAGGATGATTCGGGGAGTGAGCTCGTTGTCACATGATATGTGCTAGGAGTGTAGCATAAGTAGTATTTATAGGTGGACAATGGCACAACACGTGACCGGCGTGTTTGCGTGTCAACCAACATCATGAAATATTTAAGCGTCCGCAAGTTGGTTGAATCAATCCACAAAATCCCTACGGATTCTTTGTAAGAACAGAATGAGTATTGTCATATCCTTTGCATAGGATGGTCTCAGTCCTAATTTCCCTAAGGAACGGGCTTAGTAAAACGAGCGAGAGGCCTTAGAAGCAACCAATGAGGATTTTGGTTAGGCCTAAGCGTCTGTAGCGCTATTAGAAGCAAAATGTGTTACTACATCTCCCATCATGGCGTGGGAGCCATGGAAATTAGCATGTATGTCGTCATGGCCACAAGGAGGAACAACCATGGCGTTATGCCCATGGTTGGCGCCTTTTATGGCGGCATCTTGCTTCATTTTGCTCAAAAGAAATGATGTCCATGTGAAGTCTTTTGTAGACGGATCATCATATCATGACTAGGATGATCTATCCTGTCGTGACAAAGCCAATATGTGTCTAAATCCAAGAGATCTTCTCTCATAAGTTTATTGGATTTAAGAGCTCGAATAGTGACATAAAGTCCACTAGAGAGACACATAAACGTCTCTAAGATGCGTCTTTGTTCGCAACCATTAGAGGTAATGCAAAGGAACTCATTTCCGTTCTCTACATGCATTTTCCCATGGAATTCGTTGGCTATTCATAGGGTACTATTTGCCCTAAGAGCGTAGAGAGTTTCTGTGACAACTGTAATCAAGGTGCCATTTGGCAAGTGGAACTTGGGCTATTCGATGTCCTTGAATTAATACTGATGGTCGAGCCATCGTAGTCACAAAGTCATATGCTCAAAATCAAAATTGAGTCATAATGAAAAGAACTCGAAATTTTATTCATAAGCCAACGAAATACATCATTGTTTCTATGATCAAAGAAAATCTAATCCAATAAAAAGGAATATGGCAATTGCCTACATCTCTTGGAAAATAAAAAGACTTAATCAAAATCGCCAGTTTCTAGGTCTTGATCCTTGTAGTCTTCCACCCTTGATCTAGATCACCATCTTGATCTTCTTGTGCCATGTAATTTGCTTCCCTTGTTTCACGATACGTTTTGTATGCGTTTGCAACATTCTGGGGTGCGGTACATGTTTTGGCCCAATGTTCAGTTGATCCACATCGAAAACAAACATCATTATGGTCAGGCTCCCTTGATCGAGGCGCCATTGTGGTGTGATTTGAACGACCTATCCTCTTGGTGGCGTTACCACCATGGTTGGAGGCTCCGCCTCTCTCTCTCTTCACACGTTGACCTCTACGGTTCCGTGCATGCCTCTCTTGGCGATTTCCTTCCTCTTTAGGGCGAATATATGGACCAGAACGTCCAGAATTGTCCCTATCCTTAGGGTTTCGCTCCTTGCGTCCTCCATTGGGGGCGCGACTATAGTTAGACTCCGGAATAGGCTTAGTTCCCACGGGTCTAGCATTATAGTTCTTCACAAGGATATTATCGTGCTTTTCAGCTACGTTCATGGCGCCAATGAGCTCATGAAACCTTGTGATACGTCCTGCATTTACATCAATCCGATAATTCTTTGAAATCATCAATGCAGAGACGGGGAAGGTAGAGAGAGTCTTCTCGATCAACATCGTATCAGTGATGTCTTGTCCACAAAATTCCATCATAGACTTGATACGGAGTGCTTCCGAATTGTAGTCAAGTACAGACTTGAAGTCACAGAAGCGAAGGCTATGCCATTTCACTTCTAAGTCTGGAAGCAGGGAATCACGGACGTTGCCAAAACGCTGCTCGAGTTCCACCCATAGCCTTCTTGGGTCTTCCTCATTGAGGTACTCATTTTGGAGCGCGTCATTCATGTGCCTTGTCATGAGAATGATGGCTTTTGCTTCATTAGCCTCTCTCGTAGCTCTATTTGCTTCAAAAGCAGCAGCTTGTTGAGGAGTAAGCACGTCCTGACTTGGCTCTTGGATCGTACTCAGGATCCCATCAGCCTTAAGATGCTGGCGCACATCACGGACCCACTTATGGTATCCTGCGCCTGTTGTCTCAAGTGGAGTGAAGCTCAACTTGTTCAGGTTACTCATCCTGAAAAACAACAAGAAAATAGGGTTAGTTTCGGAGCGAAGAAGGCTACCACGAAAAACTATATAATTTCTGAGCGTAGTCGCTTCCAAGAAAATTAGGGATTTTCTGAGCGTAGTCGCTTCCAAGAAAATCCGATTCCAAGAGGGGTTTTGGATTAGATCGAAACGACGATGTATGTGGTAGATCGTTTTCTTCTCAACAAACTCTAAGTTTGGAGGACTCTACAAGCTCCAAGCTTGGAGTGAGCGCGAACCCCCACAGTTCGGCTATTGGTCTCCCCTATGAAGAAGAAAGGGGGGTAGAAGAAGGGATATTGGAAGTCCCCGAGAAAAGAAGAAGAAATTGAAAAAGAACTTCAAAAACGGGAACTTTTAGAAAAGTTTACCTTAAAAGATGGTCGGAAAAATCGTCGCCGGAAAATACTGTAGCTGCCGGAGTACTGTAGTTGACCGGAAAGTGGCCGGAAAAGTCGCCGGAGGCGGCCTGAAAAGTTGCCGGCGGTGGTTGACCGGAGGGTTGACCGGCGTTGACTGTGGTTGACCGGCCGGCTGACGTGGCTGCTGACTGGATGCCTGCGTGGCTTGCTGACGTGGACGCAAGGATGACGTCAGCCGAGTCTTGTTGTTGGGCTTCAGGCTGCTGGGCCTCAGGCAGCGGCTTGGGCTGCGGCTCTGCTTCTCCCCTTTTTTTTTTCTTTCTGCCGGTTCGGTATCAAGTTTTTCTGGTGGCCGGTTCGGGCGATTCTAGGCCGGTTCCGGTGGAGTATTTTCCGGTTCCGGGTTTCTGGGATGGGGGTGCTGCAGGGAGACCAGTATGGCTGCAGGTGGTGGTGAGGAAAGCTTTGAACCGGGCAAGGGAATTTTGGCTTCTTCCGGTGGCCGGTTTCTGTGGTTCGCCGGCCGGTTCTGGGGATGGGGCCGCCGGTTTCGGGCTCCTGGAGTTGGGATCTTCGAGTTGGGCGGCTGAGGTTTCTGGGATTTGAAGGCTACGAATTTAGGGTTTCAGGGTTAGGGCTCGTGCTGATAACGTGTTGTAGAGAAACTGAATTTGAGAGGAATTTGCTGTGTATTCTCATTGATAATAGGGGCCTCTTTATATAGAGGATTACAATGCATAGAATCTCAATCATACAAGGAAAGTAATTCTACATTGATTAGGATTCTAGATCCTTCTAATTAAATCCTATTACCACTAGGTCAAGTAACCTAGAGTTTGGGCTAAACACAAATTAGGTTTTCCTTCAACAGTTTATACATTAAAGGTATGGAAATGTATACAAACACTTGTGAATTTCGAAGTGGGAAACACGTGGACCTCTACCAGCATTCTGTTGGAGAGAATGCTTTATCATTGTAAGGTGTTACCCTCCGATAGAATGGTGGTAGAGGTCCAAGTTCAAATACCCCTTCTCAATAAGAATGCCACAATCATTTGATACTGAACTCAATGCAAGTGCTGGTGTTGAATCTATTCATTTCAGAAACAAACATGTTGGGAAGGGCCCTCCATTAATGAAATCTACTTGCCCTGGCAGTGGCAAATCATTCTTCACCTTCTCATCAAGTGATGCGGCTAATTCAGCAGCATCTGTAGTTGAGATGGAATCATCCGCATCTCCACATTTCTTCATCACAGCCCTTGAGATTACATTGCAGTTGTTGATAAACACCAATGCCTCGGGATGGTTGAGTTTGAAAGCGCCCAGATAGCAAGAAGAAGCACTCCTTGACTCTGAGATGTGGAGACACCGATTCTGAACCATGACGAACCCCGACTTTTTTTTTTGTTTCATTGACTTCCAGTATTCTTCTTGTAATAGTCCTGCAAACTTTGCATCCTCATTTTCCTCAGCTTCAACTATTGATAAACCAGCTATTTTCAGTTCATTCTCGTGCTCTCTAAGTTCTAAACAAATCCTTAAAGTACCACTTGGTTTGATCCCACTGGGACCTGTGGTCTCCGAGAGATTGGCTGCTTCTGCTGCTGCTGCCTTTTGGGAGCCCGTTCACTTTTTTTGTTCATCATCCTATCGCCAAATCTCCGAAAAATTAGGCAAAATATTTTATAACCAAGGAAAAACAAAACCAGGCATAAATAAAGACAGCATTTGTCTAAGAAAATGGAGGAGGATCCAGAAATTGCTCGTCAAAATTCCGTTTTCAATTGCATCAAATCATAGACAAACGGAATTTCAACCCAAAATTCATGACGAAGCAAGTAGTGAATAATTTGTTATTAAGGATCCTGATAGAGAAAATGAAAAATCTATGTCTTTGGCTAAATCCATTGTAATAAATTCATAATTCACATAATGGGGAGTCAGCTTGGAATACCATAACCACAAATCCATAAGGACAATGTTATTCCCACTCGTGCAAAACCATAAACTGTGAAGGAGAATAGTTGCTATCATTCATGATACAACAAAATGGCAATGAAAACTTAAATTCATATCACAAAAGGGATTATAAGTTTTTTTTTTTTTTCAATAAAATAGCAGTCAAAAGCCAACACTTTTAACCATAATCAATAATGGCAAAGTCATAGTACAAAGAAATCTATCAAATCCTAAAACAAAACATCATAGTATCATTGTAAATTTAAATTTCATTTGAAGACCAATCAGATCTAAGACACCAAGCCAATAAAAAGACAAATTAATTAAAAATTAGAAATAACCATCACAATCTTGTAGCTGCAGCACTCAGATGGGCAACTGAGAGAATGAAATACCTGAGGAAGACAAGTGGTTTGGTCCCCTTGGCACCTTTGATTGCCAAGAGGGCGGCTGCATCAGCTGCTGCACATCCCATTTTTCGTAATTCCCATTTCTTTCCTAATAACAGGACGGACACTCACTGTCTCTATTTTCCACTATTTATATTGGTTGTCAGACAAGCAAGCAGACAAATAGGGCGGGAAATTCTTCATTTTGGCGCCAAGTGTTGGCGCCATTGGAAAATACAAGGGGACACCTGTGTCATTTTCACTCTTCTTTTACTCTGAAAATAGAAGAATCGTGATTCAGTCATAACTTTTTTTACAAATTCGATGGATTATTGTCTATCCTTGCCCGTATAATAATTGTTGATTGGATTTTACTATAGTTATTGTCATTTATTAATTTTTTTTAAAGACAACATATTGCATATCAACACATTGATGGCTCTTTTTTATCACAAAATTAATTTAGCGATTATTATATGATATCATTTCATCTTGCATTCCTAGGTTCATCCCTCATTTAAAAAGTCCATCTAAAATAAATAAATAAATAACTTAATAAAACAACATAAAATGAATTACCATGAGAACATCACAATTGCCACAATCAAGTTAGCTGATGAATTGGCTCCAACTGCATTGTCCTCCATTTAAAGAAGCTTGGATTCTACTCCATGGAGCTGGTGAGGGTAGAATGGGAGCCCTCAAAAGTCCTGCAGCAGGAAGATGAAACTAAAAGAAAAATATGGCAACCCCATCTGTAAAGAAGAGAAGATGGCATGCAACATTTGACAATTTGAAATAAAAGTTCATAGTTTTAAACTATACCTGCTTACTTCACATGATGACATGAAATGCAGTGCTCGTCTCCCAAACTTATTGCATAAGCCACCTTGGAGATGAAGCCTTGACCCTGCTTATGGGTGCTCAATTGATCATCTGTGAGGAAATAAAATGAGTAAATAGTCGAGGGAGTCAAAACCTAATACCCTCATGCAATACGGTCATCTTAAGGCAGAAAGAAAACTATTGTGAATCTGCACTGCATGAAACTTTAAAATGAAGTAATAAATTGTCACACAAAGAACCAGTACTGAACAGTATGACTTTCATGTCTCTCATGAGACAGACAGAAGTAGTCATTTATTTGAATCATAAACAAAAGCATCAGATGACACCAAATAGGCAAAAAAAAAAAAAAAAAAAGAAAGAAAGGAAAAACATTGGAAGAGAAGGTGCCCACTTAAACTCGTACTGAAGAGCTAACATTATACATGGATATAGAATTATGTAGCAATTAGATTAATCCACATAAACCCAAAAACAGTAGAATAAACCGGGAAAGAGGTTTACTCAACATGCCAGTCCCGTTATTATTTTTGGAAAGCAATATAGGTCAAGATATTGGGCCCTGCTTGGCTGTGAGTATTTAGTCACCCTGAACTTGAATCATCAAGACTAAATTCTTACGATCATCATTGTTTTTCCTTGCAAATAACAATCTACCCTACTGGAGGACATCATCACTGCTAAGTGCTAACATCCCCAACTTCTTCTCTGCTGAGCATTCTATAACTGTCCCGTTCTGACGAGATTGAGGAATATATTCATTTATATTTTACTGAAATTCCTCCAAACAAACAGCTTGTGTGTCTTCAGTTCCTAGAGCATTACCTAGTATACGAGCAGCATTTGACTTGGAGCATATGCAATCTTTTTTTTCTCTATGAGTGTGTGAGGATCCTTGGCTACAGATAAGATTACATGAGAAGAAATGTCTTTCAAGTAGAGACCTAGATTGGAAATAATCATGGTTCTTCAATATACTAGAATACTAATCCCGTGCAGCAAGACACACCATGAGCCATCTTGACCTCATTACAGAACATAATGTCCTGTCAAGAAGCTAATGAGCTTTTGATCCCATTACTTTTGATTGTGCAAGCTGGTCCTTAAGTGAGAAACTACTAATCAAAATGACCCTCTAGTTGTCAGATCATTCATGAAATAAATCACAGTAAACCAAGGACATATAATCAAAAGCAGCAATAAGCTTTCTGCTCTAACATCTACAACTCTAGACTAGAGGTATGACTTTTACCTACAAACACAACACATAAATAACCCTAGTTGCATTTGCAGAAATGGCAAGTTTCTCACCAGTATTATATACAGAGCAGAAGAGTAGACATATGTACTATATATATACTAACCCTTTATTCAGGGAATATGATTATTTCTTTCTGTCGTGAGGACTATCATAGGACCATGCACTAAAATTAAGTGGCCACATCAGTACTGTTCCATTTTTATCCAATTAAACACACTGAAATAAGAGAGAGAAAATATAAAAACAAAATTCAGAGTAAAGGCTGATGAAACCTGTAGCCATTCAACTCCATTTATAGCCATTAGAAGAATTCAACTCCTTTTCTTTGAAGGTACTAAATTGATCTTCTCAAATCTCAACAGTATCCCTCAAATCTTAATTTCAGTATCAAATGTATTAGGATTCTGCCAGCCAGCAATCTGAATTCAGTCTCTCCAGTCTCTCTCCAACTCTGAAAGCATGCACCTCGTCTCGCATCTGAACCCAACTGTAAGCAGGATTTTTCTTCAATCCCCTTGACTTCATCAATTCCCTCACCCTCTTTACATCTTCCCATCTACCTGCTTCTGCATACACGTTAGAAAGCAGTATATAGTACCCACAATGGTCAGGTTTTAACTTAAACAGATACTCTGCTGCCCAACTCGCCAACTCTATGTTCCCATGGATTCGACATGCTCCAAGTAAAGAACCCCAAATGTTGGCATCTGGTACAATTGGCATGCCTTTAATAAGTTCTACTGCTTCTTCCATGAGGCCAGCTCGGCCAAGGAGATCGACCATGCACGCATAGTGCTTTTGTGTAGGCTCAATATTTTGTGCCAGCATCCCCTCAAAGTATCTTTTGCCCTTCTCAACTAACCCCCCATGACTACAAGATGACAAAACTGCAATGTATGAAACAGAATCATATTCTACACCATCTTCCCTCATTGCTTCAAAGAAGCTGATTGCAGTGTCAAGCTCACCTAGCATTCCATATCCCAAAATCATAGTATTCCAGGAGGCTACATCCTTGTTGGAAATGCGGTCAAAGACCTTAGTAGCAAGATCAATTCGGCCAGATTTGGTATAGAAATCCAGAAGTGAGTTTGCAACAAAGAGATGAGAGTCAAAAAGCTTTCTTATTACAGATCCATGAATCTCTTTGCCTTGCTTGACTGCAGTTAGATTTGCGCAAGCTGATATAACTCCCACAAATGAAACAATGTCATGCATCATGCCCACCAGCTTCATTTCAGAAAACAAACTTAGAGATTCAGAGCAATCTGTGGTCTGAGAATAACCTATTATCAGTGTGTTGTAGGACACCTCGTCTCTAAGGGATATGTTAAAGACAGTTCGAGCAAGATCTAGCCAGCCACATTTTGCGTACATGTCTGTGAGAGCATTAGAGACAAACAAATCAGAGGCAGTTCCCATGCGAATTGTGCTTGCATGAATTTCTTTCCCAAGGCGAAGGGAACCCAACCGTGCACAAGCTGGAAGAAGATTTGTGATGGTGACAGAATTGGGAATTTCACCTTGAGCTTGCATTTGTCTCACAAGTCCAACTGCTTCCAACTCAAGCCTGTTTTGAGCAAAATTAGCAATCATGGCATTCCAAGAAACAATATTCCTTTCATCCATCTCTCGGAACGCATTGGTCGCCTCATGTGAATGGCCCGATTTTGCATACATATCAATTAATGAGTTGCCAATAAAAACGTCAGATTCAATACCCATTCGTATACAGAAACCATGGAGCTCTTTACCAACTCCAAATAAGTCAAGTTCAACCAAAACTGGTAGCATGCTGGAAATGGTGACAGAGTTTGGTTTAACCCCTACATCAATCATCAACCTAAATGTATCCAATGCTTCTACATTATTCCCCACATAAGAAAGACTAGTAATAGCTGCATTCCAAGAAACCTCATTCCGCTGACTCATCTCATCAAAAACCAGTTTCGAAGCCTTCACATTCCAACACTTGCCATACACATCAACCAATGCATTCCCAATAGTCACCTGCGTACCCAAACCAGACTTCACAACATAGCAATGTATCTGAACCGCCATCACCTCATCCGCAAGCTCTGTGCAAACCGGCAATGCACTAATAACACTCACAACATTCGGCCTACACCCAATTCCCAAATTCATCTCCCTATAACAATGCAGTGCCTCAACGTAACCCCCATTCACCGAAAACACCCCGATAATCGTATTCCACGACACAACATCTCTCTCAGTCATTTCATCAAACACCTTCCGTGCATCCCTTAGTTTCCCACAGTTGCCATAAAACGAAAGAAGCGTGTTCCCGACGTAAACATCCGAATCAAACCCTAGTTTAACCACCACCCCATGAACCTCCATCCCCTTCTTCACCGCCATAGAGTCCGAACAGGCCTTGATGACGAAAGGAAAGCTGTGATCATCGAGCTGCACGCCGCTCCGAACCATTTGATTGTAAGTCCGAAACCGATCGTCCACCTGAGCAATGGAGCAGGCTCTTATGAGCGTGTTCCACAAGAAAGCGGTGCGGCAATACTTAACGGTTTGATTAAAGAGGCGGCGAGAGGCGTCGGGGGAGTTGAAGGTGGCGTAGGTGAGCATGAGGGAGGCGCAGAGGGAGACGCTGTGGGGGAGTAGGGCGTGGAGGAGAGAGAGAGCGTGGAGTTGCTTGGTTTGGTGGAGGGTTTGGGCGTTGGAGGTGAGTGTGAGGAGATTGGAGTGAGGGTGAGTTGGGGTTGGTTTTGTGGTGGTGGTGGTGGAGAGAGAGAGGGAGGAGATTGAGAATAGCGGTGGCGGGTGGAAGTGTCTGAGGACATTGCGGTGGTGGTTTAACATAGAAACAGAGCAACGCCCTTAGAATAGTGTTGAGTGGGAGCCGGGAGGACTGGATTCTGTAGAGCTGAGAATTCGGAAGGAAGAAGATGTCAGTGGTTTTACACTTGCAACCAGTAACTCGAGATTTTGGAGGGGAATTGTTTTTCTAATTTTTTTTTTTTTTTTTTTTGAGATTAAGAGATATTGTCATTAATAGAGACCCGAAGCAGCGTAATACATAAACTTCATGATTTGGAGCATGTCTCTAGACTAACTGACCAAGCAATCAAACACCTTATAAACACCGATTTAACAAGCCTGCTGGGCTCGTTTTAATAACTAGATAGTTGAATTTAACCTGTAGCCTATAACTATTAAAACTAAAAAACACTATATTTTCTCCTTATTGTCAAAGTTAGGACAAGAAAAATTACTTTTCATAGGATAGGTAAGCGCAAGTGACCAATTCTATATTTTTATGCAACTCGAGACTTAAGTCATATTAACGCTTCATTCAAATACTCACCAAATATAGCGCACTAATGATGTGACATTTTCCATAAGAATGACTTTTCTAAGTCGTAGAATAGTCTTGCACATCTAGCGGCCAACCACATCTAACCATCACATTGAATAGTCCAATATCAAAAATCATAAAATTAAATAACATAAAAGGTAAAAGTAGTGTTATTATCAACTCACATACATAACATCTGTAGTTACAAGTAATGAACAAAATGACATTTCATTTTGGTTGAATAAAATCATAAATGCCTAAAATATAGGACAGTGAATATTTTTTTCCCCTCATTTTAGGTTAAAAAATAAATAAAAATATTTCAAACTTTGGGTCATTTCCTACACACCCGACAGAGTAGTGCCCAACTATTTAGGGAGGGGAGATAACCGTCACAGAGAGAGGCTGCTAAAGTAAACCGAGAAGAAGAGCAACCCAAAATTCCCAAACGGTCTCTGAAGGTCGCCGGAAATGGCGACCGCCGCCAATCCAAAACGTCCGCCGCCGACCTCGGACCAAATGAACGCCAAGGTCTTCCTCTACTCCCTTCTTCTGGCTCTCCAATACGGCGCTCAGCCTCTCATCTCCAAGCGCTTCATCAGGTACTACTCCGATCCCTAAAACCCTCTCCCCTAAATTCACCAATCCTCTCTGAGATTGCATCCCTCTGATTCCTCTTGTATGTGATTCACAATTGCAGAAGAGAAGTGATCGTAACGTCGTCTGTTCTGACGTGTGAGGTAGCCAAGGTCATTTGTGCCCTAATTTTCATGGCCAGAGACGGGAGCTTGAAGAAGGTCTACAAAGAGTGGACTTTGGTTGGTGCGTTGACCGCTTCGGGGCTTCCCGCTGCCATTTATGCACTGCAGAATAGTTTGCTTCAGATTTCGTACAAGAATCTCGATTCTTTAACCTTCTCAATGCTCAACCAGACTAAGATCATTTTCACTGCTATCTGTACTTATTTGATATTGAGGTAAATGGGAGTTACTGGGTTAGCTAATTGTGGTTAATTTTCGGAGTTTTGAGTGTTCCTGTTGGATTGATTTTGGGGTGAACTGTGTTAAAATGTAGGCAGAAGCAATCGATTCAACAAGTCGGGGCGCTTTTCTTGTTGATTATTGCAGCTGTTCTTTTAAGTTTCGGGGAAGGGTCGAGCAAAAGGTCTAGTGGTGGGAATGCCGACCAAATATTGTTTCATGGGATTATTCCTGTGTTGGTTGCTTCTGTGCTTTCGGGTTTGGCGTCCTCTCTGTGTCAATGGGCTTCCCAGGTTAGCGAAACAGTTCTGTTTCCGTGCTTTGAAGGAACTATTTCATGGTGTTGTCGAAGTTCTTACTCTTGTGTTGATCATAGTTGTCTCCTTTTGTGTTATAGGTTAAGAAGCACTCGTCGTACTTGATGACTGTAGAGATGTCTATTGTTGGAAGTTTGTGCATGTTGGTGAGTACTGCTAAGTCTCCCGATGGAGAAGCTATCAGAAAACATGGACTTTTCTATGGATGGACTCTACTGACTTGGGTAATGATCATATTGAAATTTCATGTTTCCCTCTATTTTTTGTATATTGGCTTGATTCCTGTGGAGTTTAATTTGTTGGCATACTCAGAACCACCACAATCATTGGTTTAGTTTGGAAGACAGTTAGTTAATATGGAAGATATTAGTGTTTATGCTCAGCTAATCGGTTCCTTTTTAAGGAAAATGTTTTGGACAACCCTTTCTGGTCTGTCTTACCATATATATGTCCATTAGGACAGCATCTGTTGGTTCCAGAATTCTAGGATTTTCTTTCTTTATATTCTATATCACATGAGCATGCTAAATACAGTCCCATTGGTTTGCTCTGCTCTTGAAGGCACTACTTTTTCTTCTTGTTATATGATTATATCTGTGGGTGACAATTTTCACACATTAACAAAATATTGGCATATATCTGATGTAATCTCAGGTTGCACTGGGACTGGGGTTTGCTTTTCTATTGTCTTTGAAACACCCCAGTTTACCAAGAAAACAAAAAATGGAAAAAGTAGAGAAAATGTGCAATATTGATGAAGAGTGAAGAACTATGGATTCCTTTTATAGAAGAGTGATGCTCTTTATATTTTGTACTTGCAAAGACTGTGATGTTACATGCTTTATAATGTGGCTCTTTGTTTTCGCCATTTTTCAGATCCCAGTCATGTCCAATGCCTTGGGTGGAATTCTTGTTGGACTAGTCACAAGCCATGCTGGCGGGGTTAGAAAGGCAAGTTTTTCTTGTTTTTTCTTTTTGTTTTTAGCATGAATTACAAAGGCAACTTTAAACATTATATAAGAATAACATCATTAGTGATCAGATGATCCCACACACACTATTAGCTTAAGTATTTTCTTGCTGATAGACATTTTGAGTAGAAACCCTGAAATACTTTATTACTTTACTATTTGCTACACTTGGCCACCTGAATCAACATAACAACTTCAGATATAATGGCTAGGTTACATAAATGTGGAACATGTAAAGGAAGCAGAATCTGATCTCTCCGGTTTAAGATTCATGCTAAAATCTTCATTTGTTGTACCTTAAAATTTGAAAACAATGCCAAATTGTCGGTAAACTGTTCTATGCATACACCTGCTATTTGGGATCAGTCATTTTGGTTGGAATGGCTGAAAATATGACTCCTTTCTATCTTTTCATAAGTTCTGTATGCGGTTTCATTATTGAAAGGCCAATTTAGTTTTTAAGGTACTTACTGCAGAGTTTTATCTAACATGGTTGCAGGGGTTTGTTATTGTTTCTGCGCTTCTTGTTACGGCTTTGCTGCAGTTCATTTTTGAAGGGAAACCACCTTCATTGTATTGTCTGGCATCTCTCCCCCTTGTGGTTAGCAGCATTTCGATATACCAGAAATATCCTTACCGAGTTAAAAAGAAAGAATCTTAAAATTTTAACCATTGTGACATCAGGACTTCTTATTTTGGCCCTGATCACAAAGCATTTTCATTAGTTGGACATATCGGAACTTGTAGCTGCCTAGATGATAGAGTTATCAGAGAATCCAAGATTTTACGCTTTAGTAAGGAATTCAATATCAAGTTGTATGTAGCTGCCAAAAACTTTTGAATGAGGTTCTAATTTGGTCAGAGACCTCTTCGATCTTTGTCAGAACCATTATATGAAGGTCATTGTAATCTTCAATTGTTGTAAGAGTGAACCATCAATACATGAGCCCTTGTACGAATGATAACTATCATTGGAGGGTTGTTTCTTCTTAACATAGTCCTGGACAGTCATGATTACTGCAACATCTATTTCTATTGTCAATAGAAACTTGTTGACAGGAAGAAAAAAATCTGATTTGAGCTCATGGTTTGCATCTCACTACACCAAAATAAAGTTTGAGATTGTCATCTTGATTGGCAATTACTAGATGCCAAACATGAACGTGCAATTTTATAGAGGAACTTTGGAGAGCAAACTTGAGTGACCTCTTTAGCTACAAGTTGTCCAACGACTGCAAGATCAAGAGGTTGGATTGGAAGCCTAATTGGGCATTACAAATTCGAGGGTTCTGAATTGATAATATCCAAAAGTCGTATGAAATAACTCTTTTATATCGTAAGTTTACCAAGTTACAATTGAAGCAAAAGCAATGAGAATAAATTCCAGCATAGGATTTAAATCACGCCGGGTATTTCGGAATCTATACAGAGCATCATGTTTTACTCAAACCATCTCAATTTAACTCGTCACTATAATTCATACGAAGAAGTCTATAGTACATTAATGTACTGGTACATCAATGACTAAATAGCTCTAAATAACAGTAGACCAGCTTCATGCAGAGTCATAGACTAGCTTGATACCATGACGAACTAGTCCACTACTACATGAAACCTTTCTATTAATAAGTAGAACTAGTCTATTTGATATATCAATTAATTAACGTACGTCACAGTTTTGGTCAAAATGTAGAAATAAGGGCAAAGTCGAAATTTCGAAAAACAAAGAAGTGAAGGGTTTAGTTTGCAAAAGGTCCAAAAACCCATAACCTGGACACACCAGCATTTCCCAGAGCTGCAAAACCCCTCCACTCTCCCTCAAAAACCCAAAACCAAAATCACAGAGAAAACCAAGACGCCATGGGAAGCCGATTGGGGAGCAGAGTAGTCCACTTCCCAAACCTACCCATCAAGCTCCTAATGCCCACGAGCTTCACCAACATCAGAGAATTCGCCCTCAAAACCATCCCCTCCGCCTCCAAGATCGAAATCAAGCGCGTCCTCGAGTCCCTCTACGGCTTCGAGATCGACAAGGTCCGAACCCTAAACATGGACGGCAAGAAGAAGAAGCGCGGCGGCCTGCTGATCGCGAAACCCGACTACAAGAAGGCCTACGTCACGCTGAAGTCACCGCTCTCGCTGAACTCGGCGCTCTATCCGATTGGTGCTATTGAGCAGGAGAAGAAGCAGATGGTGGGGAAGAGGTCGAGCAAGTCTAGCGTCGTCGAGGAAGGCGAGGGGAGGAAGCATTGGCTGGATGGGAAGGAGGAGAAGGAGGAGGTGAGGAGGGGGAGATATGAGAGGGGGTCTCCGGTTTTTGGCGACGGCAAGGAGAAGTTTCCATGGAGCAATATGAGGTTTCGCTAGGTGCTTTGGATGATGGTAAATTTGGGTTCCTTTTTATTTTTGAATCAAAACTTGAGTACTAGTAGTTTGATGAATTGTGGCAGTGACGTTTGGACAGTGCTTGAGCATTTAGCTTTTGATTAATAAAAGCGAATACTATTGATGGTTAATCTTGTTTGATTCGGCATGGTTTTGTTTTACTCGGAGATTGCGCGTGTTCATATGCTGGCAGTACTTATAAAGGTTTAAACTGTTGAGGTTAGAACTTGATTCTAGCAACGTGAGCTATTGTCCATTAGTATTGTAATGACGTGAGAGATATTGATGTGAGAGGAAGTTATTGCTTGATGAACAAATTGATATAGTCCAATTGACAGTTAATATTTGTTGTGAAGAGTACAGAATATCTGTTTGGCTGACAATCAATGTAGCAATGCTCAAGTTCTCATCTCCAGGAGTTTAGCATATAGTTTCCTGTCCTTTGATTATATGGTCATTTTGACTCTTTTGGGATCCACTACTGAAAGCTTGTAGGCTTGCACATGTAGAAAAGGATGTAGTCAGCTAGATTCTCTATGGGAGCATGCAATATTGTAGAGTAATGTAATGGCTTACATATTGGGAAACTACAGAAAATTGCTCCTTTTTTTGTTTATGCCTCTCATGGCTTTTGATAGTTTGAACGTCTTGTGTAGTTTGCTATATCAGACCCACCCCCCACCCAAAAAACAAACAAAGAAGTCTAGTTTTCTGCAAGTGTATCCATACAGATGTTACCCTGCTTGAAGGCTTATATCTCACACTGGCATTTAGAGTGCGGGGTTTCCTAACCTCTGAATTTGGGAGTCTTAGACTTTTTGGTTAAAGTAATTCAGGACATGGATGACCTTCGTCTGGAGCTGATTCTGCCCCCAATTGAGTTGGGTCTTTGTTTTTCTTCTCCAGTATCGTTGGCTTCAGATTTTGTATGGAAAGATTTCTTGATTTTTCTCCATCCTGAACTCCAACTCGGCACAATCTTTTGCTTGTTGTTCATCTTTTCATACTCCTGTTGCAGCTCTGAGTAGTCTCTTTGCAGCTCTGCCATCCTTATCTTCGCATTCTCAAGTTCCGCTTTAAGATTCTTAATTTCTGCATCTGTTGATGAGCGGTTTCCTTCCTGTTCAGAGTTATTGCCAGTTGGTGCTGATTCCTTCTCTTGCATTGCTGTCCTCATCTTTACTTGCTCTGAGAACAGAACCTGTACAGGTTTCATAGTCTAATCATCTGGTAAGAAATGTAAACTTTGATTGACCACATAGTGGCTTGCACTGAAATTCGTCTTCAGATTCTCAGTTAACTGTCTTTGTCTTTGTGTACGAGCTTCTTCAATCTAGATTATTCATAGTACTTCCTTTTTTAGAGGAATGCATTCTTTTGGAATCCATTTCCGTTATTGAAAATTTCCTGACATAGTTTTTTAGGTATTTCTATTTCTTCAACAGTAGATGATCGACGTTGCTTTCTTTGGTAAAATTGATCCCAGTAATTTTTCTTCAAACATTTCCATATACGGCTCTGTAGGCTTATACAAGACTGAGGTTTCTAATTTGACTTCTTGTGCGAGTTGTTTAACTGTGGAATTTTGGATGGTGTTTGCTACAATATGACTAATAAGAACAGTTGCTTTTTTCCTTTCAATAAGTGTCTGATTTGGGTTTTATAAGCAGCTAGAATCACACTTCTAACTTCTATAAACAATAGTAGAAGAGATTGTTCTACTGTTCAGAGGGTGGTTCTAGGTGGATAGGTGAGGTTGAAGTTCTTTCTTTCAATTGCCATACCAGAAACCTGCCCTTAACCTAATTCATGTCTGTATAACTTGTCTAAAAGCCTAAGGCGGGTAATAGGCTTTTATTATGTGTATATGCAAATAATTCTCACAGCATTTGATTTGGATAGTACCTAGTTGGTTTTCAAGTTATGTGGCAGTACCGAACAACACCTTGTTAGATGCCATAGGCAATCTCTTTAATGTTGTTGATTCTTGGGTTTCTGTAAATTTATTCTGTATTGCATTCTAGTTACAATGTAACATTATTCTTTTATGAGTTAATATTTGTTTTGTTGAAGCTTTATGTCTTTGGAATGGATTTTGCATGTATAAAATATTGAGCTATCAAAGAAAAATATGGGATACTTATTTCAATCTGTATCATTGTTTCAATCTTTCTTCCTCCTGAATTTCTTTCTTTCTTTTTTCTTTTGAATGCTCATCTGAACAGTTTCATTTATGATACTGATTTTATAGTGTTCACAACTTTGTCTGCGGTATGTGGAGGTGCTTGGGTTGCATTCTTTTTCATGTTACCAAATGATACGTTAAATGTTTGTTAGAACTAGTTGAAAACCCTGCATTTTAAAAGTGCATTTCAAAAAACCTAGATGGCTTAATCTTATAACTAATTCCTTAACATTTTAAGCTAGTTTTCAGCATGAACGAGTTAATATAAACTTTATTATTAACCTCTTGCCTGACATGACTGGAAATTTGAGAAATGTTACCTGGACAATGGTTTTCATAGGCAGTCGATCATTTTGTGCAGCATGCGTGCATGCATCAAGTGATAGTTTCTCACAGTTCATTATCCTGCATAGCCTTCTTCGATCATGCTCGGGAAGTGAAGGATGAGTCTGAAACAGGGTTCGGTTTAAGGTTTTTAAATGTCTATAAAGTAAAAACTATAGGAACAGGTAGGTAGGTAACCTTCAGATAGGTGTCAATAGCCCTATAAAGACCATCATCACATGCTCGAGCATTTTCAGGCAGCAATTCAGCCAATACTTGAAACTTGGTTATCGAGAGATTTGGGTCTCCTGCAATCTCAGCCAGGTAGCTGTCCAAGAGCTTACTGATATTGGTTCTACCAGTCTTTTCTTGCTGTTGATGCTCATGCATCAAGAAATATTCCACAATCCTTTGAACAACATCAATGTCGTGCATCATGCGTTCTTCTGGAGACCTGCACTAGACATTATGAAAATTAAAAGGATATTTGAGGTTGTTTATACATACCTCTTCAGCAAGATAATTCTATAGTAATTACCTTGCTAAGATAAGACTAAATAGAATAGAGTACTCACTTCACCAGTTTCCCTTGGTCTGCAATATTATAACTTGGAATCAGCAAATCATTGACTGTAGCATCTTCTAACATCATCCCTACTCTCTTTTCAAGCTCTGAAATCAAAGCTGGCGATGCCGAGTACATCATTGCCATCTTTAACATCTGCAATAAGAATTTACATGGAACAGCTTCATTTTGGGGAGGAAGTACGCTTAGGAGGCTTTCAATAATTGCTTTTTGCTCCTGGCTGTGTCCATAATCGCCATCCTCTTTCCTGTTACTCAGGATACTGAACTGCAGGTCATTTCTTCCAATTCCATATCCTCTTAGTCCTTCAAACTCCACATCCATGCCTGGCAACCATCTTTCTGCATAGTGCATGATACATTTACCTATAAACTCTGGCCTTGTATTCTTTGCTTTTATTGTCGATATGACCCTCATGAAATGATCTATTCGAAAGGTGGCCACTTCACGAAACCAAGCTTGTTCTTGACCGTCGGCATCCCCACTTTTGTTTTCTCTAGTAGCCTTCCATGCAATTGAGTCGCAGCATCTTCTGACAATTTGAAGATTCTCAGCCCATGGAGATAGAGTTTCACAGGACTTAAGTACAGTGATGGTATCTTTCCAAGAAGAAAGGACTACCAATGTCAGAAAAGATTCAGTCTTGGAAATCAGATTTCCAGCTTGAAGTTCTTCAGTCATTTCTAAAAATTCTGATCCGCATCTTAGTGGAGCTATATTGTTAGGGTTTAAATCCAGTGGGAGACCATAACAGAATTTTAGAATCATTTCAAAGGTTTCTGGTCCACCTGGGAAGTTTTCAAGCTTCAAGTCATTGCCAAAATTTGAGATCGAAGGCTGAAATTCCAATTGACCTATGTAGCCACATTTTGCTACCACAGGATACTGTTTACAGAAAGAGAAACGCAACATGAAATAACCGACTGCTCTGTATATGTTCAATGTGAAAGACAAGAAACTGTAGAAAATAAATTCACAAGGCAAGACTCATGGTGTTGCATATCTGATTCAGATTTGAACGTGTTAACAAGAATTGTATATGACTATCAATAGTCTCTGTGTCTTGTTATGAAAAAAAGTAACTATATACTTTTCGAATGCAGCATAGCATCATCTCCTATTAAGACGAGTATGATATTAAATAACTATCTGTATTTCTAGTAAACAAAGGTTTGATGAGCTGTTGGAGGTAATTTACAACAAAATTTCATCCATTTTAGTCTGCAGACATGTCTGCAAGCGAAAATCTGTGGTTGCACCTGCCTGTGATATAAATCGAACAATTGTCTTTCTCTGTAGTTACCTTGTGAACATTGAAGGTGATTTCTTGAACTCGAATTGTAAGGTCCGTTGGGACATGAGAAGTGATGAACCTGCATGAAACCATCAAAAATAAGAGTAAGAGGGATGAGAAGCAGTTGATGAGGAAATGCAGTTGAAATTTGACTACTATGATAAAACTGGTTTTCTTCTTGTCAATTGTAAGATGCGAGTTTAGTAGTACCAGGAGTGTTCTTTCTTTTCGAAGCCATCAGCTAGATTGATGAGTTTGGCGGCGGGAATCACAATGCTTTGGTCTTGAAGTTGATCACTGCGATTGTAATGACTGCCTGGATTTTGTGTTGTAGTTAGAGACTTCTTCATGGTGACTGATTGACTGGATATGTTATGACTAATGAATGACACTTGATTTTTCTAAATAGTATGATATTAGAGATTGGGATGTTTCATCCAAAAAAAAAAAAGAGATTGGGATGTTGTCTGAGTTATTGCATGAGAATTGAGTCTGTGGCTGTGATCAATGTCCTCTTGAGAGGGTAGGTGAAATGTCCCCCAACTGTTGCATAATCTGATTCTGACATAAGAGTTATTTGGTGAATGTTTTGAAAGAGATGGAGAATGTGGGCTATGACAGGTCAAATTATTAGCCATGTAGATAAGGAAGTAACCAATAGATGGTTCTGTGGCTATGAATATAGATGTGTACGTTCTTATATAAGATTGTGGATTTCTTTGTGCTACAGAGAATTATTGTTGTCATTGATGTAACATGAGATTTACTAACGTTTCATGTGGATGGACAAATTGATTTTGTGGATTTTGTTTAATTCGTCTGGTCAAGGACAGACTAGATCGACTAAATTTCACTTCTGTGATATTCTTATTTGCAATTCAGCCTCTATCAAGTAATTTCAGAGCTTAGGAATCATTTGTCCAGAACTTGGTACAGGAATTGGGCTAGAAATTTGCCTCTTATTTTTGAAGTGTTTTTGGCCAGGGAATCCAGGGATTGCCCATGAGAAAATGGCACCAATTGGGTCATCGTCTTTTTCATCCTAAGGTCTTCAAAAGATTGCATCACAAAGCTCCTCCTTTTCGACGGTGGAAAGTAGTTGCCCTCGGGATCATACTTTCATGGGTAACTTGGGCTTTGCATCTGCTCCTTCAAGTCATTTGACTGATACACAGACATGCTCTTCTAGTGAGGGATCCATTTTTTTTTTATCTTTTCTAGGAATAGGGCATTTGACCAATTTTTTATTATATTTTCACATCTCAACCGTTCAGTTTTTAGATCCTAATGTGTAGATCATTTCTGCAAATTTTTAGCCAAAATGGTGATCATTTCTGCAGTTTTTAATCTAGTTTATACCTTAACGATCACCATTTGGGCTAAAAATTTGCAGAAATTATCTACATATTAGGACCTAAAAATTGAACGGTTGAAATGACGAAATGTGATAAAAAAGTTAGTCTAATGCCCTATCGCTAGAAAAGACCAACAAAAGGGATCCCTTAGTGAAAGGGTCATATATATATATATATATATATATATATATATATCTTCTCTTCTTTTTATGTACGTATCAATTGTATTGATGAGATAGATAATAGTACAAAGTATGTAACAAGGTACAACATGAGCAAAAATACATTCCATCTTTCGCCTAGGGTGATGGCCAGCACAAAAGCCAAAGCCACTAACTAGATCCACCTCCTGAAAATAACACATGAGAGGAAAGATGGCTCTACAAAACAACACCAAGTAGCTAAGGGTGGAGCCTTGACCAAATGGTCGACCCTGCAAAGCAAAAGGAAACGGTGGTGAAGACGACCAAATTAAGCTCCCAAATCCTTGCAAGCTCAAGAACATGTTGAAAAAAGGCTTCGTTGTTTTTTATGGGCTGGTAATTGCTCAGGTAAGGCTGCTGCAAAAGTTGCTTGGTCTGATATTTGCCTCCCTAAATCTGAAGGAGGGCTTGACATTAAAGATTTACATTGTTGGAACAAAGCTTTGATGATTCGCCACATTTGGAATCTTGTTTCAGGTTCCTCCAACTTATGGACCAATTGGGTGAAAGTTTATTTACTAAGGAATAATTCTTTCTGGAATGCTCCTCATCCTGCCGTGTGTTCTTGGAATTGGAGAAAAATGCTTAAAATTAGGGAGCTTTGTCGATCTTTCTTTGCTAATATCATTGGTGATGGTCGTACTACTTCTTTGTGGTTTGATAATTGGCACCCTCTTGGTCCTCTTACTCTTAGATGGTCATCTAATATCATTGCTGATTCTGCTCTCTCTACCTCTGCCATGGTCAGTGATGTTATCTATAATAATAATTGGAGATGGCCTTTTCTCTCTCATGAGTTACTAGAGATTCGTGTTTCATTGACCCAAATCATTCCTAACTCTGAGGTTAGTGATTCTGTTCGATGGACTCTTTCTTCGAATGGGGTTTATTCTACTTCCTCTGCATGGAATGCCCTTCGTTTTTCTAGGCTTTTTGTTCCTTGGTATCATTTAGTCTGGTTTGGTAGTTGTGTTCCTAGATGGAGCTTCATCTTATGGCTTGCTATTAGAGGAAGGTTATCAACTATGGATCGTGTAAGAATTTTTTCTCCTCTTGCTGCCCATGAATGTGCTTTTTGTCTTGCTGCTGATGAGACTCACAACCATCTTTTCTTTGAGTGTGTTTATACCTCTGCCATTTGGGCTCACATTTTGTCTAAATGTGATGTGAGTAATCCTCTCCTTTCTTGGCAGCATTTCATTCCATGGGCTGCTGCTAACTTGAAGGGTAAATCTTTTTCTGTTGCAATAAAAAAGTTGGCATTGCAAGCTGCAGTTTATGCTATTTGGCGCGAGAGAAATAACAGCAAGTTCCGTAACGAAAGCCTCCCTTCTGCTGTTGTGTTCAAGGCAATTGTGGAGTCCATACGGTTATGCTTATTGTCTTGGAAGATCCCTCCTTCTCCTTCTAACAGCTATATTATTCATGAATGGAGACTCCCTTCTTAATGGGGCCATCTCTGGGATGTATAGCTGATAGGTTGTTTGTGTTAGTTTCTCTTTGTTTTTCTGTTCCCTCTTTGCTGAGGTTGTTGCTTTGTTAGCTTTTTTAGCTACTGTTCCTTGTTGCTTGTTTGACTTTGTTTATAGCCAGGTTTCTTCTATATATTCTTTCATTTACCAAAAAAAAAGAACATGAGCTTCGATCACTTCTAAACTCGTGATGTTTGTAACCACACTAGCATCTTAGACATTTCGGATAATACTCCTTTGAATTTGAAAACTTTCATCATGAATATATATTAAACGAACATATTTTACTTGAAGATGGAATGAGACCAAGAAAAATAAATACCACTATCATCATGACTAGCATCCTCGTGCAATCAATTTTCACACACGCCTATGCTTCACTAAAACGGCCTTAACTTCATTTAGCATTCCCCAAATTCAGTTCCGCTCAAATCATTGGGAATGTGAATCGAGAAGATTCCCCAGCAACATATGTCATCTGGCTAATTTCTTCGTAGTTCATATATAGTACGTACCAGTTTGAGTTCGGAGTTGCTTGAATACGAAAAGGTTCACCATTATACTAGGATAAAATGATGATTGTATTCGGTATATAATTTCAGAGCTTGGATCCATTTGTTCAAGGCTTATTGGTACAAGAATGGTGCTAGAAATTTTCCTCTTATTGTAATAATTTGAAGTGTTTTTGGCCAGAGTTTGACCATCTGTAAATGGCACCCATGCCAATTGGGTTACCTTGTCATTGGAAATTGCATATTAGAGGTTGAACTTACGTTAACAGCAAAAAGGGTGCCCATCATCGTTTTCTTTTTGCCTCGCATCCTACGGTTTCTCAAAAGCTTGCTTCACAAAGCTCCTTTTCAATGGTGGAAAGGAGGCCGGAGTTGCCCGAAGATCCTACTTTCATGGGCACACTGAAGTTTTGCATGTGCTCCTAACTTGTTTATGCATGTAGCGACATATCTATGCACATGTTGGTGTAAAATATACATGTACGCATCTTTTCTCTTTGAACTTGAAGGGAAGTTTGGGATCGAGAAGGGTCAAAAGCCAACCCATTTGAGTTGGTAGAAGACGTCTGTGCATGCTGGAAATGTTTTCTCAATTATGAATTATCTCCAGTGAATCTGTGAAAGTGCTGGAATAGTAGTGAAAGAGAAAGGAGATCACGTTTTTGGGAAATCAAAGTTGAATAATAATACACTTTGCCAGCTAAATGAAATCAAACCATTCATCTCATAAATTCTCAAACTTGGGTATGAAAAGGTTCCCCATTACTAAGTTGAAGCGATGTTTTGGAATAATTCATATGCCACTGTTTAAAAGAAAAAGTAATTTATATCCCTTTCTCAATGAATATAAGAAAATATTAAATTTTCATACTAATATTCGGTCTAAGAGGATTAAGAATTGTCATTTCTTCGCTCCTAGGTGAGGAAAAGATATTCGAAAATCAAACTTAAGTTGTGGATGTTAGTGTAATTGCTCTATTGATATAAACTTTCATTAATCACTATCCATCTTTTCACTTTCTCTAGGTTATCCTAAACTCGTTTCTCATGTTTTCCTAGCCTTCGTCTCCGAATCCTTAATCAAGTTTTACCAATTTAGTGGAGCCATGAAATTCGGGTGTGGAAGCAGATTGACCTCGGATAGATCAGAGGTTCGATTACATGAACAAAAAAAAAAAGAAAAAAAAAAAAAGAGGGGTAAATTAGGAAACGCAAGGAAGGAAGTAGAATATTTGGACTTTTGCCGTCTTCGTCGTGCTTGGCGGTTTCTCCTCACCTTCCTATATAAATAGATTGAACTCAAAAAACGGAAAAGAAAGAGACGAAAATAAATAAGAAACACGCTTTCTTTCAGAGTCATATTCATTCCTATTCCTCTTGCTCTGAGATTCAGATCCATAAAAGCAAAGCACACAGAATAGAAATAGAAATAGAAATAGAAGAATCTCGAAAATGGCGACTGTGTCCCCTCTGGCGAAATACAAGCTCGTCTTCCTCGGCGATCAGTCCGTCGGCAAAACCAGCATCATCACCCGCTTCATGTATGACAAATTCGATTCAACATATCAGGTATTTCACACATTTCATTCGATCCCTTTCTTATTTTTACGCAATTCTGAATTTCTTGGGGGGTCTAATATATGTTAGGATTGCAGGCTACGATTGGAATTGATTTTCTGTCGAAAACCATGTACCTTGAAGATCGGACAGTTCGTTTGCAGCTTTGGTATGAGTTATTTGCATTCCATTTGTTTGACTCATATAACGTTGCAGCTCTATGTGATCATGTTTCGTATTTTTTTACCTTTAGTCTTACATGGGGGGAAGAAGATCAGACTATGACAATGGTTATCTTGGATTTGCTGAATCATTTTTCCGTAAAATGAATGAATGGCAATACTGCTAGATAGAAATGCGACTTTTGTTTCACTTGTTTCTTTATACCACCGTCTAGTTGTACTGTTGCTTGTGAACCTTGTGAAAGATGGTTTTTGTGGCTATGTAGGTCCAGAATATGATTCTCTGGACGAGGATGGGTATTTTTAAAGTGTTTAAGGCTATTACTGCATCATACTTGTTTGCTTTGTCAGTTCATCTTTTGTCTACTTGATGTATATATTCGTTTATGCAATTCGCATCATGTTAATCTGCTACATTACGTTTTTGACCTTACAGGGATACTGCCGGGCAAGAGAGGTTTAGGAGTCTCATTCCAAGCTACATCAGGGATTCATCTGTTGCAGTAATCGTCTATGATGTAGCTAGTGAGTAGTAGTTTAGCATCTTTTAGGATCATAGTGTTTTATATTTATAACTTTATTTGGTTGAGAAACTAGAAAGCACTTTTTGTCATGACTCATTAGCCATTTTTGCTGGAAAAATCTGATGAGTTTTGTTTTATAATAGATTCAAGAGCATGAGCTGACAAAAAAACCATGTTGATATCCACTCTTGTTTCATCTATGGAACATAACTGATCAATACATAATTGACCCTACTCTCTGCTCTTGCTCTTCATAAACACATATTCTTCTCCCTTTGACTGAATTGTTGTGATGCAGATAGACAATCATTTCTAAACACTAATAAATGGATTGAAGAAGTACGAACAGAACGGGGTACTGATGTCATTATCGTGCTTGTTGGGAACAAAACTGATCTCGTTGATAAGAGGTGAGTAATGCACCAAAATTACTGACCGCCTCCTCTTACACTACTCGTTCTGATTAATAGTTTTGCCATGAATCCATCTTAGAGAACCCTGATATATATGTGTATCTCCTTTGTTGCTTCATACAACAAAAACCTCATTGAATAATGACTGAATAGGTTTTTCTTCTGTAAGTGACCTTCCCATTGACTATGAAGACATTAACAACTGCATGGCACCCTTTTATGTCTGTAATAGACAAAAATTACAGTGCAATATAGAAGGAGTAGCAGTATGGTTACTTGGTTAGGGACTCATCGAGTTCATCCATTTTCCTTCACAATGCACAAGAATTAAAATTTCAAGTTGTTCTAACCATGTAGTATGGTTGATAAAACAGACAAGTTTCTATAGAGGAAGGAGATTCCAAATCTCGTGAGTTTGGAGTCATGTTCATAGAAACCAGCGCCAAAGCAGGATTCAATATCAAGGTAAAAATACACAAACTCCTGATTCCTTAGGTTCATGCAAACTATCTTACTGAATCAGGCATCATCTTCTTCTAAACAATAATGCAAGTATACTTCATTTGTTTCAACTTTAATTGCTCATATTTTTTTATGACTACCATGAAAAACGCAGCCACTATTCCGTAAGATTGCTTCTGCGCTGCCAGGGATGGAAACCCTTTCCTCCACAAAACAGGAAGATATGGTTGATGTAAACCTGAAGCCCACTGTCAATTCATCCAATGCAGATCAGCAAGGGGGAGGTTGTGCGTGCTAGACTATTCATTTTACTGAAAAGAAAAGGAAAAAGCAGTTAGTATAATCGATTGAGCCAACATAGTGATCCTACTCGAGTCTAAGCTATTCGTTTAGGAGCCTAGTGCTTTCTGTTCCATTTGTGTAATGAGGTTGTGTTAAAGTGTTTATAGGAAAACTAAAAGTAGTAATTGTTCCATTTGTGCTAACTTACTAAACTGTGATGATTTGGATTCAGTGTGTTATATTTCCATTACTATGATATTTCATACAGTTAATGTGAAAAGATCCCCATATGATTTACATTAAGTTTTCCAAACTGTGTAGGAACTGATGATTGATGAAGTCCATGCTTCCCTTCATTACTGTATAATTAGTATACAAGTGAAAAGAACCTCCTTCCTGAAGCTCTAGTTCTTGGTTCCAAACTTCCAATAGACTGAAAATGAAACTGAAAAAGCAAATTACTACTGGCCCTTAATCTTGGCGCTTCATGACCAAAAACAACATTGAACAATGAGGCTCTTCTGTCAGTGCACCTTTACAATCATGACGACACTACGCCAACCAGGGCACCCTTGCTTATTTTGCTTTGTTTTACTGACACTAAAGGAATACAAGTACGGCTGGCTGGCGATTTATTCAGAGTTGTTCCGACTATATAGTGTGTGATGAGTTTCTATGAATAGGGAGGAGTTTTTCTTCTTCCTTTTTTTTTTTTTTTTTTTGAAGGGAGGAAAATCTCTATTAGGTATTATTATTGATGAAATAACTAACTGTGAGGTGGACGTATGACCTAAACCTCGAGTATAAATGCAAACATCCTCAGAGTACATCCTCAGTAAAAGAAGGTGTCTCTTCAATCCAAACCTCATCAATATACGACAGGCTAGCAAAGTGTGTTAACCTGTGAGCAATACTATTTGCTTCATAGAAACTGCTGTCAATGAAATAAGTATCAACATGAAGGTAATTAGAGCAGCTAAAAGCCAGTATTTCTTGGTTTTCTTCAAATCAGCAATGCCCTGCACAATTTACACCACTGCAAATATCTGATTTCTGGTGACTGGAACTCAGAGCCAGACCTGAGGTCAGCATCGTGAGTCGGTTGTATGCTGCCATCTTTTGAGGAATTTATAAAGAAACCTATAGATATAAAACGTAACAACGTATCAAAATCTACCCGCAACATAGTTGGCAGGGGTGAGCTCTTTAATTTAATTAAGGACTCATTCGTCACCAAAAGGCTGCTCACAGTCTAATTCTTTATTTTAAGCAAATTGCCAAATTAAAAAATAAAGGAGGATATGTTAT
The DNA here is from genome assembly GCA_024704745.1 of Rosa lucieae. Lineage (NCBI taxonomy): Eukaryota > Viridiplantae > Streptophyta > Magnoliopsida > Rosales > Rosaceae > Rosa > Rosa lucieae. The sequence goes on along the minus strand of CM045493.1, from coordinate 24,861,063 downwards.
CCAGATCGACCACCATGATACCTTCTGGCGTTGGCTTGAAGCTTGGAGGATCATATGTCAACAAACTCAATATGATCCTTACAAAAATTCAAACAAAAAAACAATGTGACAAACAAATATAAAGAACTAAATAAAATTAAAAGAAAATATGATGAGTAAAAACTAACTAGGAAATTCTTAATCTTATTGTTTACTTGATCGAAACAAGTACATATGGTCATATGCAGGATATACATTACATATATAAATTTCCTACAATTATTATTTAGTATGTTTGTATATTTGTAACACCAGGATGTTCCATTGAAGCTGACATGCTATTAGCAGTTGATGAATTATCTAATAAAGTTTATTATTCTTGGAACAGCTTTGGAAGCAAGAATCAACATAGCCTTCCGCATAGCTTGTAAGATCTGCATGTCAAGCAATAATATCGTAAATACTTTGAAGCATAGTCAAAATAAATATTGAGAAAGAGACAGTTTGAGTAGAAGTATAGGTACCATAAATGGAGGGTTTGGTAGTGGTGGTCATGACTTTGCTCATAGAGCTCACACAACTATGAGTACAACCATAGGCAACGTCTGAAGTTGGCCCAATCTGGCAAGCAGTCATGCAAAGGCCGAAGCACGCTGCATATTTTGGGGGATTGACTATGTCTAGAGCGCAAGAGATGGCACACTTTTCGGCACACGTTAGGGTACTTGTGTCCGGAAAGACAATAGAGTCTTGAGGAGTTGGGGCTACTGCTAATGAAAGCACAAGCATGCCTAGCAATGCCACACATCTCAACACAATATTAGTACTAACCTCCATTGCCAAGCACTCCTCTCTTTTTATTAGTTTTGGTTATGCTAGCTAGTTTACTTTGTTGCTGGATGAAGTGGAAGTTAACCTCAAGCCTTAATTTATAGGGTGATTGTTTTTCCATCTACGGAAATGCCATCAATTTCCATTATTTGGTATTCAATGAAAATCCGGGATAATCCATGGTGTTTTATTTTCATGCTTCTATTAACTTTTATTGCCATATGTGAGAGAGAGAGAGAGTACTGGATTTTCTTCCAAAATATGCAATTCCTTTAGATGCTGTCAGTAGGTGAATATTGAATTGCATATTAATTTGCCTATACGTTTCACAGTGGCCTTATCTTGGCCTTTGCCTTCCAAACTTGGAGCACACAACTTTCTAGAACACTTGAAATTTTACCTTCAGCAGCCTAGTGCTTTCTTCCATTTGTGTAATGAGGTTGTGTTAAAGTGTTTATCGGAAAACCGAAAACTAAAAGTAGCAATTGTTCCATGCATTTGTGCTAACCTACTAAACTGTGAAGATTTGGATTCAGTGTGTTACATTTTCATTACTATAATATTCCATACAGTTGTGAAAAGATCCCCATATGATTACTAATTACATTAAGTTTTCCAAACTCTGTAGGAACTGATGAAGTCCATGCTTCCCTTCATTACTGTATAATACAATAATGTAGTATCAAAGTGAAATTAACCTCCTTCCTGAAGCTCTAGTTCTTGGTTCCAAACTTCCAATAGACCGAAAATGAAATTGAACAAGCAAATTAATTACTACTGTCCCCTAATCTCGGCGCTTCATGACCAAAAACCTCATTGAACAGATAGGATCTTCTACGCCAACCAGGGCACCCTCGCTTATTTTGCTCTGTTTCACTGACACAAAAGGAATACAAGTATGGCTGACTGGCTATTTATTCAGAGTTGTTCCGACCATGTAGTGTGTGATTGATCTAACAAACGAGTTTTTATGAAAAGAAAGGAGTTTTTTTTTTTTGAAGGGAGGAAAATCTCCATTAGGTATTATAATCGATGAAATGACTATACTACGAGGTACACGTATGACCTAAACCTCGGGTATAATTACAAAACATCCTCAGAGAGTACATCCTCAATAATAGAAGGTGTCTCTTCAATCAAAACCTCACCAATATAGAAAGACTAGTAAAGTATGCTAACGAGTGAGCAACACAATTTGCTTCATAGAACTACTGTAAATGAAATAAGTATCAACATAAAGGTAATTAGAGCATTGGTTTTCTTCATATGATCATCCATCCCCTATACAATTTACACCCCTGCAAATCTCTGATTTCTGGTGACTGGAACTCAGGGCCAGACTTTGAGGTCAGCCTCGTGAGTCGGCTGCCTGCTGCCATCTTTTCAGGAATTTATTTTTGAGTATTTAAGAAACTTATAGATATAAAACGTATACAACGTATCAAAATCTAGCAGCAACATAGTAGGCAGGGTGAAATCTTTAATTTAATTAAGGAATAATTCATCAGCAAAAGGCTGCTCACAATCTAATTCTTTATTTTAAGCAAATTGCCAAATTAAAAAATAAAGGAGGATATCTTATCCAGATCGACCACCATGATACCCTCTGACGTTGGCTTGAAGCTTGGAGGATCATATGTCAACAAACTCAGTATGATCCGTATAAAAATTAAAAAAATAATAAAAAAATTGTGACAAACACGTATAATGAACAAAATGAAATTAAAAGAAAATATGATGAGTAAAAACTAACAGGGAAATTCTTATTGTTATTTATTGTTTTCTTGATCGAAACAAGTACATATGGTCATATGCAGGATATACATTACATATATAAATTTCCTACAATTATTATTTAGTATGTTTGTATATTTGTAACACCAGGATGTTCCACTGAAGCTGACATGCTATTAGCAGTTGATGTTGAAGGATGTTGACATAATGTGTGCCTCTTCAAACTAGGGTTTAGTCATTGAGTTGTAACAGGAGAAGGTTCTAGATTACCTAGTTATGTTCGTATTCTATTACCTTTTATGTACTCTGTAATTCCCTATTTAAAGGGCTCCTATTATCAATGATAACACACAATTCTCTCTGTGTTTAAGGATATCTCTATTTGTGTTTCGCCCAAACTCTAGGTTACTTGATCTAGTGGTAATAGGGTTGAATTAGAAGGATCTAGATTCCTATTCAATGTACGATTACTTTCCTTATATGATTGAGATTCTATACATTGTAATCCTCTATATAAAGAGGCCCCTATTATCAATGAGAACACACAGCGATTATCTCTCAATTTCTGATTCCCTAAAACACGTTATCAGCACGAAGCCCTAACCCTGAAACCCTAATATCGTAGCCTTCAATCTCAGGAGCCAAGTTGCCGGCCTCGCTTGCGCTTCCCCCACACCAACGTAGCAGCACTGTCGTCAACAAAAAAAAGAAAAAAGAAAGAAGACACAAGACGCTAAGAGGCAGCAAAGAAAAAAAAAAAAGACGGAAGACGCTATGAGGCAGTAAAGAAAGAAAAAAAACGGAAGCTGCCCACATTGGCAGAAGAAAAAAAAAAAAAGACAGAGCAGTCCACGTGCTGGGCAGAAGAAGAAGAAGAAGAAAAAAAAACAGAGAGAGAGAGAAAGAAGGAGTAGCCCATGGGCAGAAAAAGAAAAAAAAAAAAGAAAACGAGGAAGAAGAAGAAAGGAGAGAGGCGGGCCTAGCAGAAAAAAAGAAAAAAAAAAGGGGAGTGCGGCGCCCAGCAGAAGAGGAAGGAAAAGAAAAGAGAGGGCCCGCGGCCCACCTGCCACCAGAAAAAAAAAAAAAAAAAAAAAAGGGACCAGCCCAGAGGAAAAAAAAAGGGAAGGCCCACGGCCTGAAGAAGAAAAAAGAGAAAAAAGGAGGGGAGCAGCCCATCAGTCAATCCTTCCAGTCAACAACTTTTCCGGCGATACTCCAGCCAGATTTCCAGCGAATTTCCGGCGACTTTCCTGCACTTTTCCAGTGACTTTTTCCGGCCATTTTCCGACCACTTTTTCCTGTCAAATTTTCCGGCGACCTATTTCGAGGTATTTTTTACTAAACGTTCCCGTTTTTTTAGAGTTTTTAATTTATTTTCTCTTCTTTTCAGGGACTTGCAACCTCCCTTCTTCTACCCCCCTTTCTTCATTATAGGGGAAACCAAATTAAGCCGAACTGTGGGGGTTCGTGCTCACTCCAAGCTTAGAGCTTGTTGAGATCTCCAAACTTAGAGTTTGTAAAGATCGACCACTTACATCATTATTTCGATCTAATCCAATATCTCTTGGAATCGAATTTCTTGGAAGCGACTACGCTCAGAAATTCCTAATTTCTTGGAAGCGACTACGCTCAGAAATTTCATATGTTTTCATGGTAGCCTATTTCGCTCCGAAACTAACCCTAATTTCTTGTTATCTTTCAGGATGAGTAACCTGAACAAATTGGACTTTGCTCCATTGGGAACAACTGGCTCTGGATATCACAAGTGGGTTCGTGATATCCGCCAGCATCTCAAGGCTGATGGAATCCTGGATATGATTCTCGAGCCTAGCCAGGACGTGCTAACTGTTGAGCAAGCTCAAGCTTTGGAAGCAAATAGAGCAGCCTTAGAGGCAAATAAGGCGAAAGCCATCATCCTAATGACTCGTCATATGGATGATTCGCTCCAGTACTAGTATATTGACGAAGAATACCCCACAAGGCTGTGGGTCTCACTAGAAGAAAGATTTGGAAACGTCCGTGACTCCTTGCTTCCTGACCTAGAAGTGAGATGGCATACCCTTCGCTTCTGTGATTTCAAGTCAGTTCTTGATTATAACTCGGAAGCACTTCGCATTAAATCCTTAATGAAATTCTGTGGTAAAGAGATCATAGATGCGATGTTGATTGAGAAGACTCTCTCTACCTTCCTCGTCTCTACATTGATGGTTACTAAGAACTATCAAATCGATGTTAATGCAAGACGGATCACAAGGTTTCATGAGCTCATTGGAGCTATGAATGTCGCTGAAAAGCATGACAATATCCTTGTGAAGAACTATAATTCGAGATCCGTGGAAACAGAGCATATTCCAGAATCCAATTATAGTCGCACCTCTAAGAGAAGGCGCCAAGCCTAATCTTAGGGATACTTCTGGACATTCTGGTCCATATAATAGCTCTACTTGGGAAGGTAACTGCCAAAATAGTCGAACAAGGAACCGAAGAGGTAAACGTGGAAAGAGAGAGGGAGGCAACGCCTCTGGCCATGTTAGTGGCGCCACTAACATTAGGAGCCATCTAAAGGACACTTTCAAAGCGCCTCAATCAATGGAGTCTGAGAGAAGAAATGTATGTTCTCGATGTGGAGTATCCAATTATTGGGCACACATTTGTAGAGCTCGTGAAGAAATCATCACTGCCTACAAAGCATATTGTGAAGCAAGAGAAGCTCACTATGTGGAACAAGAATATCATGAAGATGATCTAGAGTGAAGGGTCAAAGACTACAAATCTGGCTGGGATCAATAGATCGCCAATTCTGTTTTAAGTCTTTATTTTTCCAAGAGATGTAATAGGCAATTACCATATATATACTTTGTAGTAAATGCCAATGGTGTAGTCTTTCTTCAAAGTAGGCTCACCCAAAGTAAGTGTGATGTCTAGGAAGGTTCTGAGATTGGTGGTACTTAAGCGAGCCTTTCTCCACCGACATCTCTCTACTCACCTGGTCACATTTATTTTGGAATTACTGAAAGAAGTTAGACGACTACTATTGTTTTGCATTAGCTAGCATTTGGATTAGATTCTCTTAATGGTTAAGAGACAATGATGTACTCTGTTGGCTTATGAATAAAATTTCGAGTTCTTTTCATTATGACTCCATTTTGATTCTGAGCATATGAATTTGTGACTACGATGGCTGGGCCATCAGTATTAATTCAAGGACATGGAATAGCCCAAGTTCCACTTGCCAAATGGCACCTTGATTACTGCTGTCACAGAAACTCTCTACGCTCTTAGGGCAAATCGTACCTTATGGATAGCCAACGAATTCCATGCGAAAATGCATGTAGAGAATGGAAATGAGTTCCTTTGCAATACCTCTAATGATTGCGAACAAAGACGCATCTTAGAGAAGTTTATGTGTCTCTCTAGTGGACTCTATGTCACTATTCGAGCTATTAATCCAATAAAAGTTATGAGAGAAGATCTCTTGGATTTAGACACATATTGGCTTTGTCACGACAGGATAGGTCATCCTGGTCATGATATGATGATCCGTCTACTAAAGACTTCACATGGACATCTTTTCTCTCGAGCAAAATGAAGCATGAATCAAAAGTTGATTCCTGGACTAAGTGTGACCGACGCTGCTGCCTAGGGCCTCGCCTCCGTCCTCCACCAGCCTAGGGCTGGTGTAGTCCCTATCCATGATGTCATGGATGGCGTTCCATGGAGTCCATCATGGTGATGGCGCCCCAGGTGATGCTGCAATCACCAACTTGCTTCAAATAGCGTTTTAGACGCTCATGCCTAACCAAAATCCTCATTGGTTGCTTCTAAAGCCTCTCGCTCGTTTTTACAAAGCCGTTCCTTAGGGAACTTAGGAATGAGACTGTCCTCTGCAAAGGTTATGAAAATACTCATTATGTTCTTACATAGAATCCTTAGGGATTCTGTGGACTAGTACAACCAACTTGCGGACGTTTAAATATCTCATGATGTTGGTTGACACACAAACACGCTGGTCACGTGTTGTGCCATTGTCCACTTGAAATGCTGCTTATGCTACACTCCTAGCACATATCATCTGACAACGGGCTCACTCCCCAGATCATCCTATTCAGTCAATTGGATTTAACTATGCTAGAGAGTTTACATCAAAAGACTTTCGATGGATATTGTAATGGGACTGATGTCGGACATCACATTCCCATGTACACCCAAATGGTCTTGCGGAAACTTCTACTATGGTAGACCGAACATTGGTAATGCGCACCAATCTTCTTACATCTGCTTGAGGTGATGCAATATCGCATGCAGCTATGCTCATTCGTCTACGACCTACCGCCACTCAATGTCCCTCTGCGTTACAGCTAGTGACTGGGTACACGTATTTTGTACTTATGCATATTTCAGTGAGCCATTTATGTGCCCATTGTGCCGCCACAGCGCACTGTGATAGGTCCTTACAGAAGAATGGGCCACTCAGTTGGATTTGAGACTCCAACAATCGTTCGCCACTTAATGCCCTTGCAAGGCGATCTCATTACCGCTAGATTTGCGGGTTGTCACTTTGATGAGACAGTCTTCCTATCGTTAGGGGGAGATAAGAACACGGATGTTCAGCAGGAACGACAGAAATTATCGTGGCTTGTCCCCACTATGTCTTATCTCGATCCCTATTACAGTGACGAGATCACACAAATATGCTGCAAACATGCCTGCAAGGAAGGACGTCCCTACAAGAGGACGTAGCGCCACCCTACACGTAGGTAGGCATGGCGCCAACGCCAAAGAGAGTGGCACTCTGGCGTTACAGGCCATGGCCCCAGCTAGGATGCATGGGAGGCCCGTAGGTTCGAAGGATACTTTGGCACATTCCAATCCTTTGATCATCAAGACTCAAAATCCGTCTCATTAGTATCTTCCGGGTTATGTTTATCGTTGAGGGATGCCTCAACGTTAGAACTTATTCCTGAGAATATAGAGCTCTATGAAACTTACACTAGTGTACATGAGACGTGGGATAGAAACTCCATCATAATTGACGATGTAGTTGCGCATGAGTTTGTTGAGTCAGATGATATTGAACCACGCTCCGTTGATGAATGAATGCCAACGTAGAGAGATTTGGCCTAAATGGAAAGATGTGATCCAGGTTAAGTTGGATTCTCTAACGAAGAGGAAGGTTTTAGAGCCAGTGATGCCAACACCTCCTAACATAAAACCTATTGACTAATGGGTCTTCATTAGAAAGCGTGATGAGAAAAAGAGATGGCAATCTCGCCTTATGGCGCAAGGCTTCTCACAAAACACCCTGGAATCGACTACGATGAGATATATTCTCTCGTAATGGATGTCATTGCACTCCACTACCTTGTCAGTTTAATAGTTTCCGAATAACTGAACATGCAGCTTACAAATGTGGTCACTACGTATCTCTATTGGGATCTAGATACGGAATATACATGAAGGTTCATGGTGAACTTCATTTACCCCAGTCAAATGGCTCCAGACCATAGAGCGCGTTTACAAAGAGGTTGAAACGCTCGCTAAAATGACTACTTGATTGGGAGGGGATATGCCCACGCGTTTCCATAACAAGTTTCAGATTCTATCGCGGTTCATGTTGGACATGATCTTCATTAGAAGCCCTTAAAGAGTTAAGGGAAATCGCTGAACACTTGAAATCCGAAGTTTGAGATGAAGGATTTTGGGAGAACACGATTATGTCTCGGTTTAGAACTTGAGCATCGTGTCGATAGATGTTTAGGCATTTTGACAAGGTCAAGGCTTCAAGCACCCTCATGATCGTCCATAGTCTTGATCCTGAAAAGGATCCTCTTCGTCAAAAGGATGATGACGAAGATGTGCTAGAGGCAGAAGTGCCTTACTTAGTACAATAGGAGCATTATTGTACTTATCCGAATGCACAAGACCGGACATCTCATATGTTGTAAACTTGTTAGCTAGATATAGCTCTGAGCCAACGCGACGCCATTGGATTAGTGTAAAAGATATCTTTCGATATTTGAGATGTATGATTGATATGGGCTTGTTTTATCCCTACAAAGAGATGATGGATTCAGACCCATCACACACCAGGTACGCCGCCAACACTGGCCTGCGTCCACTATCCCCATCCCAAAACGACATGTGTTTTGGAAGGTTTTGCTGATGTTGGGTATCTCTCTGACCCACACAAAGGTCATTCCCAATCCGGTCAAGTGTTCACCATGGGAAAAGACCGTGACATCTTGGAGGTCTATAGAATAGACTCTAATCGCTATATCTTCGAACAATGTAGAGATTATTGCTCTTCATGAAGTGGTTCGTGAATGAATATGGATTGGATTCATAATTATGCATGTTCAAACAATTGTGGTTTGAAGTCTACCACAGATGAGCCTATGAGCATTTAGGATAATGCTGCTTGTTTTGAACAAATGAGGCAAGGCTACATCAAAAGCGATAACACCAAGCATAATCAGCAACAACAGACTCTCCTCGAGATCAAAGTGAACTAGGTTCGATCTGAGGACAGTGAGGCAGACTTGTTTACTAAGTCATTGCCCAAATCCACATTTGAGAAACATGTGGCAAGAATTGACTTGCAGAAATTATCTGAACTCCCATGATCGTAGTCATCAGGGGGAGGCGCAGACATCAGGGGGAGATGTTTACATGTTCACCTCGAAACGTGAAGGGTGTGTTGTGCTCTTTTTCCCCTTCGACTGAGGTTATTTTTGTCCCACTGGGTTTTTGTTACTCGGCAAGGTTTTTAACGAGGCAACGAGAAAAACACCGCGTTTGGACAACACAAGGGGGAGTGTTTAAGGATATCTCTATTTGTGTTTGGCCCAAACTCTAGGTTACTTGACCTAGTGGTAATAAGGTTGAATTAGAAGGATCTAGATTCCTATTCAATGTACGATTACTTTCCTTATATGATTGAGATTCTATACATTGTAATCCTCTATATAAAGAGGCCCATATTATCAATGAGAACACACAACGATTATCTCTCAATTTCTGATTCCCTAAAACACTCTGCAATTTCATTTTCCTACAACACGTTATCAGCAAGAGCTTTAACCCTAGCCGAAAAGAAAAAAAAAACCTAAAACCAAAAACTCTAAAAGCTTCCTCACCAAAACTGCCGAAAACTCTACCCCTGCAGCCAGTGCACCAGCCGGCCAACCCTCTGAAGCCTCTTGCCGCAAGACCTGCAGCCCCTACATCGCACCGACCAGCCCACCGCAAGCACCTAGCCAGTGCTAGCCTCCTGCGCAGCAGCTCCCCACAGCAGCCGCACAACACACAGATCCTCGCATACCCGACCTGCAGATCCCAGCGACCCCGTCGCTGTTGCCCAGCCATGCTCGGCCTCTCCTTCCTGCAGCCCGGCCCCGCCCGGCCTAACCTGATCGATCCCTACAGCACCATTCCTGTCGCTACCTTGACCTACCGCCCACCGGCATAGCCTACGCGCGCAGCGCTGCTACACCTGCAACGCACAGATCCTGCCCACCTCAGCCAGCCTCCGAGCCTTACAGGATAGCCTCCATCCTTCGGCAGCACAGTAGCCTATCCTCGCACAGCTGGTGCTGCCTCCACGCCAACAAGTAGGAACCAGAAAACCAGAAGGAAGAAGAAAAGGAAAAGAAAAAAAGGGGAGAAGAATCTCCCACCCCACGTGCTAGAAAAAGAAAGAAAAAAGGGGCGGCCCACAATTACAAAAGAAGTGAAAAAAAAAAAAGGGGCCCCAGAAGAGAAGAAAAGAAAAAAGAAGGGGAGAAGGCAGCCCACAAACTGCCAATTTCCGACCAGTTTCCGGCAATCCTAATTTAGCTACACGCCTGCATCAACACGCGCATGTATAAAGAATCATGAAGCAAAGCTTCAAATTACCAAGTTTTGTGATTAAAGTTCCTGCATTTTTTGTCTTTTAAATTCCATTATTTGCTGCAGGTTTTGAAATATACGAACATAGGTTCGATTAATTGATAAGCGGAATTGTGGAGATTCACGCTTAACGAACTAAGAGCATTCGTAATCAATGAACTAAGAGTGTTCATAATAAATGAACTAAAAGCGTTCGTATGAACTAAGAGTGTTCATAATGCTCGGACTAAGAGCGTCCGTAAGCATCAAATTGCGACCATATTAAAACATCATTGTTTGGTCTAATCCAAAATATTCTTGGAAATCTATTTCTTGGTAGCATTAAGGCTCGGAAATATTATATTAGTTGTCGTGGAAGTTTTTACTCCGAAACTAATCTATTCTCCTTCATTTTTGAATGTCGAATGCAAACCTGCAAAACCTCGACTTCACTAGACCAGATTCGAATGACATTGGTTATCACCGATGGGTGATTAACATTAGGAATCACCTCACTTCTAATGAGATTCTGTGGAGTAGAGCTCACAGAATATGAATTAATTGAGAAATCCTCTCGACCTTCCCGTCTCAGCACTATCGGTTGCAATGCAATATAGGCTTGAGTGAAATCTAGACGGATCACGAGATTTCATTAGCTTGTCGCTACTATGGTAGCTATTGGATAAGATGACAACATACTCGTGGGAAACTATAATTCAAAGGCCCGTTGAAACTAAGAGCGTTTACGAGGCGAATTATAATAGCGCATTGAAAGAAGGGCGCAAGGAGCGGAACCCTAAAAGTTAGGGGACAACAAAATGGACGTGTGGGTCCATACAACCGCCCTACAATGGAAGAAAAACCGCGAGATACGAGGACACGTGGCAACTTTGGCCAACGTGGAAGAGGCAAAACAGGTGTCGCCACTAACATCCATGGAGGATGTGCAAATGTACAAGGTGCATCTCAATTAATGGGTGAGGTAATGCTATAGATATGGATCTTTAAAGCATTGGTTTAAGCACTAGAATGCGAGTGGAAAAACAAAGCTGCACAATACAAGTGTATAAACATATGAGAGGGCATGAGGCTCATCTCGCAGCTGAAGGAGATGATGGAAATGACAATGACGTCAATCTCATCATTACAGACTGCAAATCTAGCGAGGAAAACAACCATGTTGATGCCGCAGTTTTTGATTAAATAGTCTTTTATTTTTCCAAGAATTATGTAATGGAAATTATGCCTTAATTAATAAATGACAATTTTGTATTAACTCTTTCTCAAGTGGAGCATCCAATGAAGTATGATGTCTAGGAAAGTAATTGAGATTAGTGGTACTTAAGAGAGCCTCGCTCCACCGACATCTCTCTCTAGTTCCCTGGTCATATTTGATTGGAGTTACCAAACAGATTGAGTGACTACAATCTGTCTAAGTTTGACTTTTATTTTTGGGACATGAGCCAACATAGTGATCCTACTCGAGTCTAAGCTATTCGTTTAGGAGCCTAGTGCTTTCTGTTCCATTTGTGTAATGAGGTTGTGTTGGAGAGGAAAGATCCCACATTGGAAAAAGTGACAAATAAAATATAACTTATAAGTGGGTGGATCTCACCCAATTATACCGAGGCCTTTTGTGATTAAAACCCAACACCTATCGGGTGGTTAAGTTGGGACAGTATAGGTACAATAGTGGGCCACGGGCCACGCTTGTCGTTGTTTAACATGTTGGAGAGGAAAGATCCCACATTGGAAAAAGTGACAAATAAAATATAACTTATAAGTGGGTGGATCTCACCCAATTGTACCGAGGCATTTTGTGATTAAAACCCAACACCTATCGGGTGGTTAAGTTGGGACAATATCGGTACAATGGTGGGCCACGGGCCACACTTGTCGCTGTTTAACATGGTATCAGAGCAGGTCTCTCTCCAATTGCTTCGTCATCATGGACCTGGATATGGGTTCATTCATTAATTGATTCACCAATCTTCTCTCCAATCATGGACCTAGTTTGGGTTCATTAAATTGGCCATCGGAAGTTTCCGATTGGATTATTGCCAAGTGTCCAATGTGGGCCTTGGATTGTTATGTGATTGGTCAAGTCTCTAATGTTGGACTTGTGACCCGATTTCCAATGTGGAATCGGGTTTGTCAATTAATTCCACGTGCATACCTAGAGCTAGGTTGCACGTGAGGGGGCGTGTTGGAGAGGAAAGATCCCACATTGGAAAAAGTGACAAATAAAATATAACTTATAAGTGGGTGGATCTCACCTAATTGTACCGAGGCCTTTTGTGATTAAAACCCAACACCTATCGGGTGGTTAAGTTGGGACAATATCGGTACAATGGTGGGCCACGGGCCACACTTGTCGCTGTTTAACAGGTTGTGTTAAAGTGTTTATAGGAAAACTAAAGGTAGTAATTGTTCCATTTGTGCTAACTTACTAAACTGTGATGATTTGGATCCAGTATGTTATATTTCCATTACTATGATATTTCATACAGTTAATGTGAAAAGATCCCCATATGATTTACATTAAGTTTTCCAAACTATGTAGGAAATGAGAAGTCCATGCTTCCCTTCATTATTGTATAATTAGTATACAAGTGAAAAGAACCTCCTTCCTGAAGCTCTAGTTCTTGGTTCCAAACTTCCAATAGACTGAAAAAGCAAATTACTACCGGCCACTAATCTTGGCGCATCATGACCCAAAACAACATTGAACAATGAGGCTCTTCTGTAAGTGCATCTTTACAATCATGACGACCCTACGCCAACCAGGGCACCGTTGCTTATTTTGCTTTGTTTCACTGAGACTACAGGAATACAAGTACGGCTGGCTGGCGATTTATTCAAAGTTGTTCCGACTATATAGTGTGTGATTGATCTAACAAACGAGTTTCTATGAATAGGGAGGAGTTTTTCTTCTTCTTTTTTTTTCTTTTTTTTTTTTTTTTGAAGGGAGGAAAATCTCTATTAGGTATTATTATTGATGAAATAACTATACTGTGAGGTGGACGTATGACCTAAACCTCGAGTCTAAATATGAACGTATCCTCAGTAATAGAAGGTGTCTCTTCAATCCAAACCTCATCAATATAAGACAGGCTAGCAAAGTGTGTTAACCTATGAGAAACACTATTTGCTTCATAGAAACTACTGTCAATGAAATAAGTATCAACATAAAGGTAATTAGAGCAGCTAAAAGCCAGTATCTCTTGGTTTTCTTCAAATCAGCAATCCCCTGTACAATTTACACCATTGCAAATATCTGATTTCTGGTGACTGGAACTCAGAGCCAGACCTGAGGTCAGCCTCGTGAGTCGGTTGCATGCTTCCATCTTTTCAGGAATTTATTTTTGAGTATTTAAGAAACCTATAGATATAAAACGTAACAACGTATCAAAATCTAGCAGTAACATAGTTGGCAGGGGTGAGCTCTTTAATTTAATTATGGACTCATTCGTCACCAAAAGACTGCTCACAGTCTAATTCTTTATTTTAAGCAAATTGCCAAATTAAAAAATAAAGGAGGATATGTTATCTAGATCGACCACCATGATACCTACTGGCGTTGCCTTGAAGCTTGGAGGATCATATGTCAACAAACCCAATATGATCCTTACAAAAATTCAAAAAAAAAAAAAGTGACAAACAAAAATAAAGAACTAAATAAAATTAAAAGAAAATATGATGAGTAAAAACTAACTGGGAAATTCTTAATCTTACTGTTTTCTTGATCGAAACAAGTACATACGATCATATGCAGGATATACATTACATATGTAAATTTCCTACAATTATTATTTAGGATGTTTGTATATTTGTAACACCAGGATGTTCTGATCCATTGAAGCTGACATGCTATTAGCAGTTGATGAATTATCTAATAAAGTTTATTATTCTTGGAGCAGCTCAGGTAGCAAGAATCAACATAGCCTTCCGCGTAGCTTGTAAGATCTGCATGTCAAGCAATAATATCGTAAATACTTTGAAGCATAGTCAAAATAAAAATGAAAGAAAGAGATAGTTTGAGTAGAAGTATAGGTACCAGAAATGGAGGGTTTGGTAGTGGTGGTCATGACTTTGCTCATAGAGCTCACGCAACTATGAGTACAACCATAGGCAGCGTCTGAAGTTGGCCCAATCTTGCAAGCAGTCATGCAAAGGCCGAAGCACGCTGCATATTTTGGGGGACTGGCTACGTCCAAAGCGCAAGAGATGACACACTTTTTGGCACACGTTAGGGTACTTGTGTCCGGAATGACAACAGAGTCTTGAGGAACTGGGGCTAGTGCTAATGAAAGCACAAGCATGCCTAGCAATGCCACACATCCCAACACAGTATTAGTACTAACCTCCATTGCTAAGCTCTCCTCTCTTTTTATTAGTTTTGGTTATGCTAGCTAGTTTACTTCGTTGCTGGATGAAGTGGAAGTTAACCTCAAGCCTTAATTTATAGGGTGATTGTTTTGCCATCTAAGGAAATGCCATCAATTTCCATTATTTGGTATTCAATGAAAATCTGGGATAATCCATGGTATTTTATTTTCATGCTTCTATTAACTTTTATTGCCATATGTGAGAGAGTACTGGATTTTCTTCCAAAATATGCAGTTGCTTTAGATGCTGTCAATAGGTGAATATTGAATTGCATATTAATTTGCCTATATGTTTCGGAAAATTCTACAATGTGTTAACGTATGACATGCATACAATTGCCTTAAAAGTGGTAAAATGGGTCCTCAAAGTGGTAACAGAAGTTCTTAAAGTGGTAAATTTTCTTAATTTACCATATGAGTCCTCAAAATAGTAATATTAGTTCTCAAAGTGGTAACATGAGTCCTTAAAGTGGTAAAAATAGTTGATGTATAAGAAATGTTAACATACCATAGCTTTACCCGTATGTTTCACAGTTGCCTTATCTTGGCCTTTGCGTTCCAAACTTGGAGCACACAACTTCCTAGAACACTTGAAATTTTACCTTTAGCGGCCTAGTGCTTTCTTCCATTTGTGTAATGAGGTTGTGTTAAAGTGTTTATTGGAAAACCGAAAACTAAAAGTAGCAATTGTTCCATGCATTTGTGCTAACCTACTAAACTGTGAAGATTTGGATTCAGTGCGTTATATTTTCATTACTATAATATTCCATACAGTTAATGTGAAACTGTGTAGGAACTGGTGAAGTCCATGCTTCCCTTCATTACTGTATGATGTAGTATCAAAGTGAAATTAACCTCTTTCCTGAAGCTCTAGTTCTGGGTTCCAAACTTCCAATAGACCTAAAATGAAATTGAACAAGCAAATTAATTACTACTGTCCCCTAATCTCGGCGCTTCATGACCAAAAACCTCATTGAACAGATAGGCTCTTCTACGCCAACCAGGGCACCCTCGCATATTTTGCTCTGTTTCACCGACACAAAAGGAATACAAGTACTGCTGACTGACGATTTATTCAGAGTTGTTCCGACCATGTAGTGTGTGATTAATCTAACAAATGAGTTTTTATGAAAAGAAAGGAGCTTCTTTTTTTTTTTGAAGGGAGGAAAATCTCTATTAGGTAATAGGTATTATAATCGATGAAATGACTATACTGCAAGGTGCATGACCTAAACCTTGAGTATAATTGCAAAACATTCTCAGAGAGTACATCCTCAATAATAGAAGGTGTCTCTTCAATCAAAACCTCACCAATATAAGAAAGACTAGTAAAGTATGCTATGCAATGTTAATGTCCATAGCTTTACCCGTCCTCATTTGTGTAATAAAGTTCTCCCTTGCGTAATGAAAGTAATATATTGTGTAATGTCCATCGTTGAATTAGTAATTACTTTTAACCGACGTAATTTTCCACAAATTCCAACAATTGATGAAAAAATGAAAAGTTTTGTTCTAATTATAGTAATTACTCCACATAAACTAATGTACTAATTTATGGACAATTTAACAAGTATGACAACAAATTTGTTGTCAGAGTGGTAAATCTTTATGTTTTTATTATTAATGAAATGATTACTACAATAACTACATATTTTACCGCAATCACAACAATTGATGTAAAAGCGGTAACTTTTGTCCTATTTATAGTAAGGGCTAAATACTATTTAGTACCTTGTGGTATGGACCTAACATCAATTCAGTCCTTCGACTTTAAATTTCATCAAAAACACCCCTACAATATCATTTTCTCGTCCAATAGGTCCCTCCGACTCAATTCCGTCAATTTCAGCCGTTAAGTGTAGACGTGGCATTTCCAACTCATCAAAAGTGAGGCCCACACGGAAGTGAAATTCCCAAACTATCCATGGCCAACTGAATGTGGAAAAATCCAAAACAAATTCCACAATTTGAGGTTGGGGAGACTCGAACCCCTCCCATCACATATACAAATAAAAGCCCAAACCACCAGACCACTTGCATGGTAATGATATATTTAAAACAAAAATAGTATATATATGTATAATAGTTTTGTGTCATCATTGTCACACTTTTGTCCAGAAACTTGAGCCCCCATCTGATCATCAGCCTCGTGTTCCTATAGAGGGCACTAGACCAGCTATCTTTCTTCATTGCTCAGCCCAGAAATGTCAATTTTCACATAGAGGGCACTGGACCAGCAAACCCCCATTTTCATCCTCAACGATTCCATCGCCTTCTTCCTCAATCCCATTCAGCCTCAGCAGCACATCAATCTCCTCGACATTCTCGCCATTACCAGAACCAAAACCCCAATCGGCTCCAGGCTTAATCAACCTAGACTCTATCAAATTCCGCAAATACCCCCCTTTTGGTTTTGACAATCCTTTCTCATTTTCCTCATTCACGCACGCAGAAGAACAATAAGAAGCAGTGGCGTCAGCGGCGCCGTGGGTGGCCCAGTCGAGGCTTTCAAGCAGCGAATCCAAGCTGCAATCTTCGATTGGCGTGGATTTGGAGACCTGGGTTTGGTTGAAAATGGAGTCTTTGGGGGCGAATTAGCAAAGCGGAGGAGGAATGTTTTCTTTGGCGTCAGAGGGATTTGGAAATCGTCGTCGTCGTCTATGAGGTTGAATCTGGAGTTGCAAGCCATGATTGGCGAAAGTTGTGATCTTTGAGTGAGCTATTTGAATTTTGTTGAGAGAAACGTAGGGAAAAGTGAACCGATTTTCCAGAGCCTCAATTTTTTCGACGGCAAGCTCCGGACTCAGAGTGACGACGATGACAAAGTGTTTTTTTTTAAAATATATATATATATATATATCATACAGATATATATTATTTTTGTTTGAAATATGACAATATTATGTAAGTGGTCTGGTGGTTGGAGCTTTCATTTGCATATGTGATGGGAGGGGTTCGAGTCTCCCAAACCTCAAAGTGTGAAATTTGTTTTGAATTTTTCCACATTCAGTTGGCCATGGACAGTTTAGGAATTTCACTTCCGTGTGGGCCCCACTTTTGATGAGTTGGAAATGCCACGTCAGCACTTAACGGCTGAAATTGACGGAATTGAGTCGGAGGGACCTATTGGATGAGAAAATGATATTGTAGGGGTGTTTTTGATGAAATTGAAAGTCGAAGGACTGAATTGATGTTAGGTCCATACCACAAGGTACTAAATAGTATTTACCCTTATAGTAATTACTCAACCTAAACTAATGTACTAATTTATGGACAATTTAACAAGTGCAACAACAAATTTGTTGTCAAAATGGTAAATCTTTATATTTTTATCATTAATGGAATAATTACTCAATGACTACATATTTTACCATAACTCGCAACTATTGGTGTAAAAGCAGTAACTTTTGTTCTGATTGTAGTAATTACTTCAAAAACTATACCATTTACAAGATTACCAACTATTTTACAATTCCGACAACATTTGTGCTGTGAACATTGTAAAATTAAAATTAGACCAAAAGATATGTAACAACTCAGTATTGTAAGGAGCTTCTCCACTTGATAATCAAGGTTCCAAATTTGATACAAGTTGTCCAAATATGATATTTACATCTTTGACCACTCAATTATAATAACCACAACAACTGTTGTCATAAGTCGTAATTGTAGTTCAACTATGAGTAATTTATTATTTTGACAATACTTGTTACATGATTTTTAACAATGTTACATATCAAGAAAGAGTATGTTGTTAATATGGTAAATTTTATTTTTAAAAATGACACATGTCGATATTTAATTGGGTAACTTGTTGACCAGTTCAGTAGGTTTCTAATATATTAATTTACTAAAAGTAAAAAAAAATAAGGGTATGGCATACATAAGGTACCTAAGACGAACCCTTATCCAGTGAGCAACACTAATTGCTTCATAGAACTACTGTAAATGAAATAAGTATCAACTAATCAACATAATTAGAGCATTGGTTTTCTTCATATCATCCATCCCCTATACAATTTACACCACTGCAAATCTCTGATTTTTGGTGACTGGAACTCAGGGCCGGACTTTGAGATCAGCCTTGTGAGTTGGCTGCCTACAGTATTTAAGTAACTTGTAGATATAAATTACGTAACAACGTATCAAAATCTTGCCGCAACATAGTTGGCAGGGGTGACATCTTTAATTTAATTAAGGACTAATTCATCAGCAAAAGGCTGCTCACAATCTAATTCTTTATTTTAAGCAATTGCCAAATTAAAAAATAAAGGAGGATATGTTATCCAGATCGACCACCATGATACCCTCTGATGTTGGCTTGAAGCTTGGAGGATCATATGTCAACAAACTCAGATTGAACCGTACAAAAATTTAAAAAATAATAAAAAATTTGTGACAAACACATATAATGAACAAAATGAAATTAAAAGAAAATATGATGAGTAAAAACTAACAGGGAAATTCTTATTGTTATTGTTTTCTTCATCGAAACAAGTACATATGGTCATATGCAGGATATACATTACATATATAAATTTCCTGCAATTATTATTTAGTATGTTTGTATATTTGTAACACCAGGATGTTCCACTGAAGCTGACATGCTATTAGCAGTTGATGAATTATCTAATAAAGTTTATTATTCTTAGAGCAGCTTTGGTAGCAAGAATCAACATAGCCTTCGGCGTAGCTTGTAAGATCTGCATGTCAAGCAATAATATCGTAAATACCTTGAAGCATAGTCAAAATAAAAATGAAAGAAAGAGACAGTTTGAGTAGAAGTATAGGTACCAGAAATGGAGGGTTTGGTAGTGGTGGTCATGACTTTGCTCATAGAGCTCACGCAACTATGAGTACAACCATAGGCAGCGTCTGAAGTTGGCCCAATCTTGCAAGCAGTCATGCAAAGGCCGAAGCACGCTGCATATTTTGGGGGACTGGCTACGTCCAAAGCGCAAGAGATGACACACTTTTTGGCACACGTTAGGGTACTTGTGTCCGGAATGACAACAGAGTCTTGAGGAACTGGGGCTAGTGCTAATGAAAGCACAAGCATGCCTAGCAATGCCACACATCTCAACACAATATTAGTACTAACCTCCATTGCTAAGCTCTCCTCTCTTTTTATTAGTTTTGGTTATGTCAGCTAGTTTACTTTGTTGCTAGATGAAGTGGAAGTTAACCTCAAGCCTTCATTTATAGGGTGATTGTTTTGCCATCTACGGAAATGCCATCAATTTCCATTATTTGGTATTCAATGAAAATCTGGGATAATCCATGGTGTTTTATTTTCATGCTTCTAATAACTTTTATTGCCATATGTGAGTGTTTTATTTTCATGCTTCTATTAACTTTTATTGCTATATGTGAGAGAGTACTGGATTTTCTTCCAAAATATGCAGTTCCTTTAGATGCTGTCAATAGGTGAATATTGAATTGCATATTAATTTGTCTATACAATTGCCTTATCTTGGCCTTTGCCTTCCAAACTTGGAGCGCACAACTTTCTAGAACTCACTTAATTTGAATTTTACGTATTGCAGGCATTTCAGTCTCATCGAAACGAATCCAATGAGCATTATGAGTAGCTGAACATTTATGTTTGATGTCAAAAAGTTCAAACAGATTTCACGGTGGACCATTGACAAAGATTTCCGTTGTTTGTGGCATCCCATGAATATCATAAGTGATTTTCCTAAACCATATCATCCAATATTCATCTACTGTAAATGCACAGAGCAGCTCCACTCGGAGGTCATCATCCATTGAAGCAGTTTCATTGCAAAACCTTGTGTATACAAATGTAGTTGCGTTTGTATAATCTTTCCAATCACTGCTTTCTAACACTTAATAGTATGTCTGAATTTCATGTTTCATTATCAGCTTCGTTTTGTTGATAATTTATGTAACCCAAAGACAAATGCACCATTAGTGTTGCTAGCCTCGAACTATCAATGACATTAGGACCTGCTGATGTATTGAAATTACTCATACCTTTCACTGTTCAAATGCCAATGGAATACACATACAAAAGACTGAAATTTCTGTGTTAATCTGTGCTATGGCAGGAACTTAATCCCTTCTCCCATCTCACAAAATGTCAATGGAGAACATTCTAAGGAACTCTTTCGGAAATGAAAACTATGGTCTGTGATGAGGATTCAAAAGTACTATGAAGACTCTACTTTTAGAAGAATCTTCATGAACTCGTACACAAAATAACTGATGGCAGCAGATGGTAAGACCTGAAAGTAGAGAAAATAAACTATGTCAAGATCATAATAAACAGATGTAATTAGGTGACATTGCCAGTATACGAAAGTTTAGCATATGAAGGATAGTTGTATGGGAAAAACAGGAACCTAGTCTAATTACTGAAAGAAAGTAAGAGAAAATGTTTAGAAAATTTCTATGCGTGACTTCCTCTGCTACAGCTAAAGCATTTTAACTGAAGAATCATCAGAGTACCATACCTGCAACAAGCTGGGTATCAATCCAGCATAAAGAGCAGGAACGCCTCCTTGCTCAACAATCTTCGCACAAGTTGCAACTGCACTTAATCTTGTTGCCGGAACTTGCAATTGAAGGTGTCTCCTCACAACTTCAAAAGGATATGTAGCGGCTTCAGAGCAACAACCGGCAATTGCTCCATACAGTAATGTTCTAATGGTACCCAACTCCATTTGTTCCAGAGCATTCAGTTTGCCACCTTCTTGTTTCATGTGTCGGAGTCTCTCCCTCCCTTCAGGTGAATGCAGATAAGCTGATTTCAGTATATCATAGACGCCGTAGAAAACTGCACCTGAAGGTGCCATACTGACAATGGAGGGTAGTAAGCCCTTGTAAAGAGAGAAGAATCCTTCGGTTTGAATCATGTGGCGGAAAGCACCAATTACACCACCCAATGCTTCTCCACCAGGAGCTACCATCTTTGTCCGGATCTGAAATTATTGACAGTTTAGAATGAGGCTTCCACTGTAGTTTCACAAAAATAATTACTATAAGAAGCTTTTGACAAATGGCAGATTCAAGTTTTTTTTTTTTTTAAATGTAACCAGCCAACTTAACAAAAATGGGGTAACAAAATTGTTTTCATATAGGAAGAAAACAAAAATAATTTTTTATAAGTGCCCTTTAAAACAAGACAAGCGCTAAGCTGGCGCCCTGCCTATTCCAGTTAATCTACAGAGACTCTAGACTAGTGGAGGGGAGTTCATTCTTCTTGATATACCCTCTTTTCAAGAATTTGGATTGCACCGGGTGAACTAGTTGAAGTCTGATTAAATAAGGAAGAAAGTTAGAAAAGCCAATGTAACCACAAAAGCTCAAGAATTGCACCTACTTTCGCCTTCTGTTTTGCACAGGGATACTTCTAGAGGTTTTCTATCAAGCCTCCATTGATTAGGATACTTGAAACATATGGCAAAGCAATTGCAGTGGAAGAGTGGTTCACACTTCATACTTACATCCAAGACTAGGGCAAACACCGAGTCTCAAATAGGGTCCTAAATGGCTGAGAAAAGCATTTTTCTCAGTGTCTCATGACCAGCATACTGCAAGCTCTAAAGTGTAAAAACAAAAGGCAGCAAGCATGGATTCAACATTAATTAATTTAGCAGAAGTGGCGCTCTCTACTCACTAGCTAAATGGCCCAGAAAAGAACATCCCCTACCCCCTTTTTATTCTCCACATTGAACTAACTACAAAGCATAAAAAGACTAGAAGAGTAATTACTCAATTACTTCAAACAAACTAAGAAAGATTCACCTGGCAAAGGTTTTCTTATGACATGAAATAAAATGGACCAATTAAAAGTTGTGAGTTGAGGCATACAGTGTCCATGGGCAAGCAGAGCAAGGTAGCTGTAATTCCAGCTGCAGCACCAGCAAGAAACCTCTCAAAATTCGTGGATTCCTCATTCCCCGACAACTTCACCAGATGATTTCTGTACGTATCATAGGCATAGAAATTGATAGCCTTGAAGGGTGCCGTGCGAAGAATATTCACAAAATTCCCTTTCCAAAATCCTTTCAGCCCTTGAGAATCTGCAATCGTCTTGATGAGCTCAACCAAGTTCTTCTGCTCACCACGTATTATGTACTCCAGCTTTAGCCTCTCGAGAGGAGCAACAAACGTTCTAAATACACCACAGAAAATATCAAGACTCAGAACAATAATGATGCATGAGCCAAATAGAATGTACAAACAAGTCAATTCAAGGCATAACCAGTAATTTACATGAAAAAACGAAAATTAGAGGTCCTTTTCAGTTTGCTTCATACTCACAGGACAAAAGAGAAAAATCTCATTTGGGTTTTTCATTTCCAATATTCATATCCAAACAAAACATACAACCTTGACTTATAGTGCATCATCATATAGTCCAATACTCATCTGGGTCAGCTCAACAATTATCAAAACCCAACACTCCTATTTCTTTTCTTTCCCAGACTCAAACTTTCTACTCTTAATCCAATTCACAAGCAAATACAAACGATTATTCACCAAAAATGAAAACTTTACAATTCAATTCAATTGGCTTTGAAAGCTAGAAAAGCTCTAACCTTGAAACCATGGCAGCAACAGCTCCAGACCAGAGATGCTTGGTAGTATTCATAGCACCTGATCCCTTCTCCACAATCTCACTCCGCTCCTTCTCAAACACAACCTCCTCCGCCGCCTGCTCTTCCGCCGTCGAATTTTTATTCCCATTTTGCCCCAGGACTTCTCCCGATTCCCGAACATACCCCTCGTTTCCATCCGACAAGCTCACACACAAGAACGCCCCTCCGCCGCGGCCACCCCCAAAACGCACCGTTTTGCTGAAACACCGACCCGAACCCGACCGGGTCCTGGACTTGGCCGGAAGGAGGGAAAGGAAGGTGGGAGAGACGGTTTGATCAGGGTGGAGGAACAAGCCGCCGCCGCCGAGGAAGAGGAGCGAGGAGTCGGGATCGGACGGCGGGGATTGGATCAAGCGAGAGAGGTTGAAACCGGCGCGGTGGTGCATTGCTGAAACGGCGTCGTAGCGTGGAAGTGAGCGACATTTAGGGGTGGTTATGAAGAAGAGGAAAATTGAGAAGCTTGAAGAAGACGAGGGAATGGAATAATAATAATAATAATAATGGAGAGAATGTGAGGGAGTTGGGGATGAAAGGGACGTCTGGGATTGAGTTGGGGATGGTGGGGGGTTTGCTTTTGCTTTGTTTCCATCGCCGTCAGGTGGATTTAGCTGTCATCGTCGTCTGTTGGGGAAGGTTGGCGGCTTCTGGGACTAGTTGGACTGTTGCGGCCTTTCTGGTTGGGATGTAAAGGTCAGAGTACAAATTAGACTGTTTGGGGTTATAGCTCTCTGTCACGCCACTACTGTCGTAATAAATTATGTTAATTAGGGGAAAAAAAATACAGAGCGGAGATTTGTAACTGAACGGAGTATTAAAGTGATCGGTGGGAGAGTAGAGGTTTAACCGGTTTATGTGATGTAGTTTAGTTGATGCGGTGCGGTTGTCTTAGTATGGTTATTCAGATGAAGTCGCATTAAATACGTTTTTAAATTCTTAAGTTAGTAAAGTCTCACATGATGAAGATGGAAGACGAATCAGAAAAGAAAAAAGAAAAAACAGGTTTTCAAAGGGCACCAGAGTAGCGAGTTGAGTTTCTCTGAGTCATTCATTTAAAGATATCGATATGGACTTGAAACTTGAAAGTCAAGGCAAAGGCCAAAGGCGGAGCCATAAAAAAAAAAAAAAAATTAAGGGGGGGAGAGCATAATGTACTTCAAAATATAGAAAAATTGAGATTTCATAGCTATATAAAAATAATGGGTACGACAATATATTGAATAAAGTGATCAAACTGAATCACTTATTAGAAATGTTTTTGCACGTCTAATACAAAATGCAAATTATTTTGAGAAAATTTTAACAACAGTATATGATAATGAGTCAACTCCGAATTTTGGTGAATTTACTTTCGGAAATATCAAAATGGTACATGACTTTCAAATTTCGACCCAATTTTAGTACATGCCGTCAATAACCTTTAGCCTTATGCAATTATTCATTTTTCAAAGAGTAATTTAGTATTGTCACCTCTCTCTCTCTCTCTTATCATCATCTCGAGATACGACAATGATAACGGTAGCCATTGCTGCAGAGTTTTTAAAAGTATATACAGCAGCGGTTACAAGGATGACTGAGCGATTATTACCAGCACAAATGCGCAACGTACCATTCTACGGTCTTACCAGTCTTCGTTTGTTGCCTTATCCTTCTCCGGTTGACCACCACAACGACGACTCTGCTTCTTAGTCTCTCCTAGTCTCCTCGACAATCAACTGCACTGGTAGGGTGAGCCAGCAGCACCTCCTAGTCTCCTCGAATCTGGAACCGATCCGGCCCTCTCCTCGAATCCAATCCGACACCACCAAGAATATAAAACCTCACAACCCTTCCCCTCAATCTCAAGCTCCTCTAATTTGAGGTCCAAACCACTTTTAATAAATACACATAGTTCTCCAACTATTTCTCTCCTCCACTCTCTATCTCTAATTGTCAAGCTATATACTTGAAGAAGGTATGCAAAAGCTTCTAGATTTGATTGTTTCAGATTGCTAGAAGATTAAATTTTGATGCTTTCTATGTTTGGATTGGAATCTATGATACCCTTTTGCATGAATTGAAATGGGTTTAGTGGAATTTTTGTGGGTTTTCAGTTATTTTGATATTAGGGGATCAGCTTTATTTGATTGCAGCTGTTCTTTGGCCCGGTTCGTGTGTTTGTTGTGGTGGTGATGGTGCTGTAACATTTTAATATTTTATTTATCATTGAAATTAAATTTGGGTGAATTTATTTTGTGTTTACATTCTGAATTTATTTGTGTGTTTAAATTCAGAATTTATTTTGAATTTTATTTGTAACTCATGGTGATTTATTTTGGGTCTTTATAAATGTACCCAGCAAATTTCTATATATACCCAGCAAGTTTTTTACACCCAACAAAATGATAGAATTTCTAATTACACCCAGCATATTATTAATTAAACCTAGCAAAACTCACTCCCAGCAAATCTCATGCCCAAAACCCACACCCAGCAATCTCCTCCCTAAATTCGTTGGGGTCTGTACCCTTCACCCACTCTGATCTCCATCCACGATACTCTCTTGCTCTAAAACCTCTTAGCAGCTGGTTCGTTTTTCTAAAATTTCCCAAATCTTTTCTCAAAAAGTTAGTTTCCTTTTGGTCAAAGAAAGACGGAGAATTGCGCAAGTTATCTTTAAGAGCTTGGAATGTGGCTTGAATTTTAAGTTCAGATCATATTTATGTTGATAGCATTTAAGGCCTCAGGTGACAATAGCATGGGCAATGATGTTGTGCCACCAATTTGACATGCGTCAATCTAATGGTAAGAATGTTGGAAGATAATTGCAATTGTAAGCATCTTTCTTGCTTGCAAAATACAATAAACACAACGCCCTCTAACTGATGTACTTGATGAATTATCTGACATGGTTCACAAATCGGATGTTTCAACCGACAGCACCCGAATCTAAACTTTTTCTTGATATAAGTTTTGCTGGGTTTATTAAAAAGGGTATTATTGCAAACTTTTTTGGGTGTACTTAGAACTTTTATAATTTTACTGGGTGTACTTAGATATTTGCCGGGTGCATTTAGAAAGACCCTGATTTATTTTAGATTTTTAATTTTTTTGTAACCTATATAGTATTTGGTTATTACTCTATTAATTGTAGGGAGTATCCTAAGAGCCTATAAATAGCACAATTTGTTACATGCTCAAATATATCCTTACTTTTATGTAATACTATTACCAAACACTACTATTCACCCATCAACTTTCTCTCCAAAATTCCCCAAAGTGTCTTGTGTGTTTTTTGGCCAAAGAAAATATTCTTTTAGTGGAGCTTTGGGTTCCTCCAATTTGTGTATATCGGTGTGAGCCGTACAACTTATTGTTGGGCAGTTGTATTCTGGAGAGGACAAGTAAAAAGATTTCTAGTGCACTGACATTGTTCAACAGAGGGGTTGAATCTCCTTAAAGAGAGTGAGATACTCATGCATTAGCCTATTGTCAACGAGTTTCTCAAATAGAAATTATAATTTTATTGTAATTTCACTAATAGATGGTGATAGTGATGGTGATGGTGGGTGAGAGAGAGGGTGATGACAATTAGAGAAGAGAGAGAGAGAGTGCTGCAGGAGGCTTCTTCTTCTTCTTGTTTAATTTTTTTTTTTTTTATCAATCCTTGAAGAGACGGATTTTCCCATACAAATTTGACCAAAATCACACTGACGGTGGATGTAACGGCATGCGCCAATTTTGGGTCTAGATTTGAAAGTCATGTATTATTTTGATATTTCCGAAAGTAAATTCACCAAAATTCGGAGTGGACCCATTGTAGTGTATTGTTGTTAAAATTTTTCCAATTATTTTATATACATACTGTTTTTGATGTCTAGTGAGTTGATATATTTCCACGTACTATGTAGATAATATCACAACTTCTTGATGTGTCTATAAAAGGCAGTGAGAGGATATGTAATACTTATTATGACTTGTGAGGAATGAAATTGAAACTCAATTTGAGATTAATTAAAAAAAATATATATATATAAGTAAAGAAAAAAAAAGGATCGTACATTGTATTTTATTTTATTCTATTACTGTTATTACTGTAATAAATAGTGAGCCTATTTTTAGTCCTCTCACTAACCGCTAGTCTTCAACTCTTCAAACAATTACACAAGGGGGGCCAAGAAGAAACAATAATTTTTTCTTGCTATAATCATTGTACTACTGCAGGCCCTCTATTAACTCTGCGGTCTCCGCCTCTAGCAATGACTCTTTTTTTTTTTTTTAATATGCAGTGTTAGTCGATTTGAGTGATCTCTCTTCTATAGTTCTATATGTTTTCTGATCTCTCTTCTATATGTTTTCTCATTGTGGCATTATGGTTTCTTCCACTTTCTTACATCTTCAGGCAAACTCGTACATAATACTTCTCTAGGAATCATTTCTTACTATAAAACGATATTGTATACATTTATTTTTTACATTTGCGTGTTAATTATCATTCGGATAGATATTGGATACATTTCTTCCTATAGTATGCAACTCAATAGTACTAGCAGTAGCTAGTTTTTGTTTATCAAATTCAATAAGGGGCTAGTTTGGGATTGCTGTGACTTAAAAAAAAAAAAAAAACTGTTTGCTGCTGTGTTGTGAGAACAATCAGCTGTGAATTAAAACAGTTTCGTGTTTAGTAAATAATATGTTTAAAAATGCTCAGTACATAAAACAACTTCAGAGCATGTTTTGATCCACAACAGTTTCTAAAAGCAACCTTTGGGTGCTTCTAAAATCTGCTGCCAGTGACCTATGATTTTCAATTAAAGCTGCTTTTTATTTATTTACCAAAGACAATAAAATCTAAAATTTCAATAAAAAACTGATTTATTTTTTTAAAAGTGAAGCAATCTCAAACAGGCCTAAGGTTGCTATGTTCTATTTACATTTTCATCTTCCCAACCAATTTTATCAAAAACAAAAAATTCTATGACTCCAACTGTTTAAATTCTCTTCTTGCTCTAACCTTCAACCTAGGAACACACATATGTTTATCCTTATGAATTTAGGCCTCATTTGGTCAAGGGGTCAAATCTCACTAACATCAGGGGTGAGGTGGTGATTTACACTGTCATCCAGAATAAATAAAACAAACCGTGAATATGAAAAATAAACTTCTCTCTAGTTTTTCGTTCAAATATTTGACAATAATAACTTTAAATCAAGTAATTAATGTGCAATTAGTATTGGAGAAGGGTCATACCAAAGTTATTTCCGGCCCCACAGTGATAGCTCACTCAGCCACTATTTTTATAGCAAAAAAAAAAAAAGTGGTGTTGAAAATTAAATAAACCAATAAATATCCACTAGGGAAGATTAATCTTTTGGCAGTTAAAAGTCCAAAAGTAAATGTTGCATACTTTTGCATCAGAGAATTCTGTCGTTTTGGAATTTGTAAAGGCACCCTACGTGTACATATATGCCATACCCTGCAAAGTGCAAAGATCAAAATTGGAATTGGATCACCTTCATCCAAAAGTTTCATCCATGCGTAATGAGCATTATGCTCCATCTCGCAGTTTCTGCAACTTGTACATGGAATTGGAATATGTACGTTCACCTCTCTCTCTCTCTCTACGTGGAATTGGAATCTGCACGTTCACCTCTCTCTCTCTCTCTCTCTCTCTCATAGTGTTCATGTGAATTGACTTTTTGCTAGTGTGATATAGAACTATAGCTAGCTAGCAATATTTAGGGATGTTTTCTTACATATATTCTTCATCAATCCAAAAAGCTTAAGGAAACTCTAGAGTTCTGAAAATGCAAGATGGATCAAATATGAAGATCGAATTAATGCCTCAAATTCAAGATACAATATTGCTTTAATTTCAATCTCTTGATGAAACTTCAGTACCCATAACTTCATGAGAAGAAATACATAGATTTAGTGGAGACTCCTTGTATTATTTCAGAAGGTCCTTTTGATGTTTATTGTGAACTGAGGTTCAGGCTTTACGTCCCCCCCTCCCCCCTCCGGTATTTTGTTTAATTTCATTAATCAAGACTTGAGGGCAGCCGCACCAGCCCCATTTTAAAAATAAAAAAAAACTTCATGACAAGAAATTAGATTTCTTTCTAGGTTTGCAAGAAATATGAAAGACCTAGGTGCATATGTTCTAGCTTATTAACATACTTGTTACTCATATTTTCGAAATTATTCATAACATATTATTTTTTTATATCATTTTAATTTCATTCACGATTTTAAATTTGGTATAATATCTAAAATATCTCTCTCTCTCTCTCTCTCTCTACGTGGAATTGGAATATGTACGTTCACCTCTCTCTCTCTCTTCTCTACGTGGAATTGGAATATGTACGTTCACCGCTCTCTCTCTCTCTCTCTCTCTCTACGTGGAATTGGAATCTGTACGTTCTCCTCTCTCTCTCTCTCTCTCTCTCTCTCTCTCATAGTGTTCATGTGAATTGACTTTTTGCTAGTGTGATATAGAACTATAGCTAGCTAGCAATATTAAGGGATAGTTTCTTACATATATTCTTCATCAATCCAAAAAGCTTAAGGAAACTCTAGACAGGGGCGGATCCAGAATTTTTTTTTAGGTAAGGCAAGTCAATGGCAGGAGGGGAAGGGAGGAAAATTATAGAGAAGCTGCAGATTTTGGAGGCAATTATGAAGATTTTGCTTTAGTTTTGCCTTGTTTTTGCCTTGATTTTGTTTAATTTCTGCCATTTTCTTCCCCAATTCACATTGTTTTGCCCTATTTTTGCCACTTTCACATCCCTTGCCTACACCAAATCAATGTAAAATCAAAAATCCAGTCTAGGCAAGTGCCCAAGCTGAGCTCTATGTGGATCCGCCCCTGACTCTAGAGTTGTTCTGAAAATGCAAGATGGATCAAATATGAAGATCGAATTAATGCCTCAAATTCAAGATACAATATTGCTTTAATTTCAATCTCTTGCTGAAACTTTAGTACCCATAACTTTATGAGAAGAAATACATAGACTTAGTGGAGACTCCTTATATTATTTCAGAAGGTCCTCTTGATGCTTATTGTGAACTGAGGTTCAGGCTTTATGTCCCCCCTCTCCCTTCCCCCCTCCCAGTATTTTATTTAATTTCATTAATCAAGACTTGAGGGCAGCCGCACCAGCCCCATTTAAAAAAAAAAAAAAAAACTTCATGACAAGAAATTAGATTTCTTTCTAGGTTTGCAAGAAATATGCAAGACCTTGGTGCATATGTTCTAGCTCATTAACAAACTTGTTACTCATATTTTCGATATTATTCATAGCATATTATTTTTTATATCATTTTAATTTCATTCACGATTTTAAATTTGGTCTAATATCTAAAATATTTGAGTTGTATCGAACTTCTAAAGATTACAACAATATTACGCAATCGAGATCCTAGCTAGCTGGAGTGCCCTAAACACTCCTATACTATTTCTTTGCTTGTCTGAACACATGATTGCTTCATTCAGTAAATAAAAGTTGCATACACTTCAGTCCAAAGGAAAGGAAGAAACTAATGACATTATTATGGAGGTACGGTATATAGTAACAGTCTATGTTTTAGTTTATGAATTGGGACCAAGCATTTTCCATATCTTTAGATAGATAGAGACAAATAACAAACTTACAAACTTAATCAGCAATTCTAGTTCATTCAGACACAAAATGCACTCATGTCCAGATGTCGACAAGATCAAGATGACTTCATTGAGTTCGTTGTATATATCAAACGTAAAAGAAAGATTGTTTTTGGCATTGTTTCTAGTGTAGAACGGTCTAATAAGTTTTAGAACATGTCTTTTAGTTTTGTTCATCGATCTTGTCGACAAAGTGCCAGATTGGAACTAGAAGGATCATCCCAATTCCCACCTGACACCACACCAATCTACACAACCACAAACCAACATTTGCAAGAGTATTGGTCACCTGATGATCTTGTAGTGCCCTGACGTACACTAGCCGATCTAAGACTAGCTTGGAGCCTGCCATGTCTTCAACAACACCTTCATGGATTTACTATATACCCCACAAACATTTTCTGATATATACTACAGTTCCTTATATTTCGTTCTCTCTTGTAACTTGTCCGGAGTATGATATTTGTTAAGATGACTTAAAAGTCTGTAACTCTTGAACTTAAGCAAAACATGTCGAGTAAGTGATCTCGAGGGACAGATTTTCAGAGACACTTTAAGCAATCAAATTTACTTTTACCAAAAAGCTTTTTTATCTACCCTAATACTAATACTCGACCTTTTGGAAAAGTCATTTGGTGCAAAGACAAAGCCAGTCGACCTTTCTATCTTTATCATGAACTAAGCTAAACCCGTGACTTAATGACATGACTGAGCAGTCCATGTACGTCTACGTGTGTTTGGTCTATCTTGGAGTCATAGGTGAAGCTATAAAGCCCTAGATTGAGGTAGGGTGGAAATGCAAACATATGAATAGACCCCTCCTAGGAAATCTAGGTAAAGTAAAATTAATCAAGAATCTTGAACGAGAACCCGTGAGTCTCTAGTAGTGTCTTGTGCGATTGACTTTTGTCTCGGTGATCGTTGTCCATGCCGTGCCATCCAAGCCTTTCTGTTCCAACTTTTGTAAGCTTTCTTTCATCTTCTTCTTCTTCACATGCAAGCTCTTATGGTCGTGAAGCATCGATCGTGACAAAAGCCTCGTACATTTTACAATCTCCCACAAGATTCACCCATTTCTAGTGGTGTTAACTCTACCCTCCATCTCTTGCCAAATTTACTTTTGCATAATTTCATCATTTTTTATAAATTTTTCGATAGTTCGAATTTGATTTAATGTGACCGTACGCAATCCACACACATTGAGTTTTGTAATTTTTCTTTATACAAACAAGAAGATTTCGAAGTGAGGTGGTTTGTTGAATACTTTATCCCATTACCCTTAGAAAAGTATCAAAGGAATAGTGAGTCAGATAAGTTATCTTAAAGGGAAGAAGAAAATGTTCAAAAAGACCTAATTGACTTCAGCAAATTGTTGTTTATATCGAGCCGCAACAAATTTGACTATAAAATTTAGCAGTTAATTCCTCTCTTGATGTCATTATTAACAAAGCTCAGAGAGGTACCAAATCGACCAACAACCAAGTTCTTTAGGTATGATTTTGGAGGAAAAAAAAAAAGTCGACTCATAATTTCTTTCGACTTTCATAATATTACAGTTCTATGTACGAATTTAATTACATCATTATAAGTTTAAATCCTTTCCTATCACACAATTACCATCCATCCATGAGTAGAACTCAGAACCTCAAGTTACATAAAAAATTTAAAATCAATCTTTGAATGCCAAAACCATTTTTAAAAAAAATGATCACTTCAAAATAGAAAAGAAAATAGTAAAGGGTAAATTGGTCATGATCCAGAGTAATCAGTAAAAAAGAGAAGAAAGTGGTCCACGAGGAGGACGTCATAATCAGTAAGGCGAATCGCGCCATTTATATAAAAAAAAAAGAATAAACATAAAAGCGCTCCTCCTCCTCCTACTTTCTCCTTCATCCAATATTGTAACGTTAACCTCTCTCTCTCTCTCTCTGAAATTGGTGAGAGACTTACAATGGAACCCAATCTCTCTGCAATGGCTGCTAATCCCTGCGATGAGGTACAATCATTCTCTTCTTCTTCTTCTTCTGCATTTCTACTGCTTTTGAGTTCAACACACTCTTGTTCTTGAAGCTTGGCTCACTCCTCTACTCCAATTCTACTTGCTTCTATCTAGAATTCCAATTTGGCCTCTAAATTTAATTTAAAGGGCAAGTTTTTTGAGGACCCAACAACATAAAGTTTCAATCTTTATTATTTTCCACTGTGACCAACTCACAACCAGAGGATCCATGAATACTAGGCTCACTGACTGTTTTGGAACCCTGGTTCATGAATAATTGGATGTGAAATGAACTGGGTTTTCCTGTAATTGCATTACAGTACTGGGTTTTTGACTGTTCACTGTTAGGAATGAACTCCTGGTGGGTGGGTTGGTTGAGATTTTTCTATGTGCTGATTTTTCTGTGTTAGTTTTGGCAGCTAGCTTTTAATGGGTAGCTTTGTTTTAGTGTTGGTGGACAGGCTGGCATTGCTTGTATTCTGCTCTAGTATATTTTTGTTTTGTTTTTTAATGTAAAGAAAATAGTAAGAAATTGATGCTCCTTTCTGATCAAGGTTGCCTGTTCCTTTCAAGAAATTGGTTTCTTGAGCTTGAAATTAGCATGTTCAACTTTTGGATTTCAGGTCAATGTCGAGTTGGGTTTCATTGTATGTGATTCTTAGCAGGCTCTCCATATGTTTTAGGAAAGAATGTCTTAGGTTCTTGATTGCTCACATGAGTCAAAATAATTTAAGCACCATGGATTCAAGTGCTTTTGCAATGAAATAATCAACCCTTGAGTGCTAAGCTTCACAAAAGCCTTGTCTAAACTTCTGTAGCCCTTACTGGCCTGGACCAAAGGACTAGTTATCTTTTCCTTTATTTAGAACTGACCTTTTCGGGATTTCTCTTCAGCTGGTTCTTGTTCCATGTTTCTGTCACGATACACGGTCCAAATTCCAATCAGTATCATAAGGTTGAATGTGACATTTTCTTTTGTAGTTTTTTGAGGCTTAAACCTAATAGATATTATTGGCAGGGAAAACCTTACATTCATGGAATTTCTGATGGAATACCTGCTGGCTGTCCAAGTGTGAAGTTACTAAAGTCAGCGTTTGATGAGGTTGACCAGCATTGCTCTCTAGGTAATGTTTAGTTTTTTTATTGTAATAAGAAAGCAGATAACTGTAGTGAATTAGTTTCATGGCTATCCACATTGGTTAGCATGTTTGACATTTATGATGACATTTCACATATTACAGATATTTTGCCAATTCTTTTTGAGGAGGCTCAGCTTCCAGCAAAGTTAAAATATCCCTTTAACAGATCACATGTAAGTTTCCATCAAATTGTGCCGGAATAATTTTCCTGAAGTTATATTGTGCTGGCTTTCATTTATTCTATAATTCACGTAGCAAAAGAGGATAGATCAATGTGTATTTATGTAAGAGTGGTTGACGTTTTTGTCTTAGACCTTAAAAAAAAAAAAAAACTTTTATCTTACACCTCAATATGTATATGTTCGCGGTTGGTATGCAAGTTTAAAGTTGCTGTATACTTTCTTCTGTATGCTTCTGTCTAATAATGTGCATTAGGAGCTAAAACAATGTGTACAATTCTACATCTATCTCCATCAGGCTTTCAGATCACCATTGAGCTATGAGGATAGATCAATCTGTATCTGCGGGTGAACTTTTGATTTCATCTTACAAATTAATAGAACCTTCTTACTTGTCCCACTTTTTTCCAATTTTTTACATGGATAATGTTGGAGAATACCTTCCTAATTTGATTTTTTTTCCTTTTTCTGTTGGTTTTCTTGTTGGCATTTTAGTTGCTGGCACCTTTTGGCTTCTAGCTATAGACAGTTATTTGTTATTCTTCAAAAGAGATAGTCTGTTGACATAGTGTTTACCAAAACTTGATCAATCTTCAACTAAGCATTTCCTGTTTGTTCACAGCATTTTGAAAGTCTTCCTTTTTCATGTAGGCGCCAGATGTATTTAACATGTCAATGCTGCCCAAGGAAGACAATAGGCCACAATGGGGTTCCCTATTGGCCTTGTTGAGCTTCCTAAAAGTTTCTAATCCATTTAAAAGTCAGATGTGCATGGATGCACAATTGACTTGTCAGAACTGTGATGAATTACAACAAAACAATGGAGATGCTCATCCCCCGTTCATCATGGAGATAGCTATTGAGAAGGAATATAATCAAGCACCAGAATCTGAAGAGGAAGCTGTCGAAAGTTTGAAAAGTGGTGGAGAACTTGTAAGTTTCAATTGATCATCTTTCCATTAGCCTTGATTTTGTCTAGAATAAAATACAGATCAACAAAAAACTAGAGATGATTCGAGAGCTTCTGAATTATCATAGATTAATTGTTATCACTTTGCACATCTCTGTTTTCCAATGTGTTTAATGCTGACTGATCTCGGTGGGTTATGATACTTCCAGAGCTTCAGACTTATCATAGATTAATTGTTATCACTTTGCACATCTTCTGTTTTCCAATGTGTTTAATGCTGATCTTGGTGGGTTATGATACTTCCAGAGGGTGTTGCAGAGACAGATGAGCCCAAAAGTAGGTGGGAAACTCATGCAACTACTATTCGACCATGGCACTTCAAAAGGTATTTAAGCATTTCTATGCCATTAAATTAGTTCTGTTTATGTTCTAGAGAATAATAGGGATTTTGTCATTCTTTTAGCAAATTATGGCAAAAAGAATGAGATATTCTACTGGCGGGCAAGCTATAACAGAGGTTTGACAATTTTTTTTACTTGAACTTAGTGGCTCAAAAACTCATCATAACATCCGTGTTTGTTACCAAGTTTCCAGACCGGCCTCTCTGTAGGTTCCATAGATATTGTGTACTTCTGTTATCCCAGTTGAAGTTGGTAGGAATCAGGAACAAGCTCAATACTGAGCGACTTTAAGTTGTACTCATTCTCCATGATAAAAGCATGCATTGATCTTTGGAAATGTTTGATCAGAAATTAAAAGATAAAAATATCAGTAGCATTGTAAATCATTCAAATCATGTGACACGATTCTTGCTACCTGAAGTTTAAACCTTTGTTTTAGGGTTTCCTGTGCAAGATTTATACTGCATGTCATATTATTTTCTCGGTTTCTCTAGCACTACTTGGAAGCATCTGTTATATCGATCTAAGAGCTGCATAATGCATATGTTTGATTTGTCCTATTTATCATTCATTATTATCATTAAACTTGTCTACAGCATATGTACTTATATGAGAGTTGATTTTGATTCTTTTGTCTTCAATAGATAACCCAGTGACTGAGAAAACTTATGAAACACCAAACAACCGGTGGAGAAGATGCAAACGCAATGCCTCATTTGATTCAAGAAAAATCGTTCTCCTATTCTCAGTCCTGTAAGATCTAGATCCCAAAGAAAATTGATTGAGACTCTTGTATTTTATTATCAATAATAACTTAATGAAGCTCTAGCTGCTATTGCTAATAACAAAATGTCATTATTTAAAATATGTTTTCCAGAACAGTATAAAATCTTGCTATATGCCATGAAAACTTTGAACTAATGGTTCACTTGATGAGACAATCTATAATTATCATAAGATTCATAACAACAATGGAATGGGGAACAATGACACTTGGAGTTGGATTAATGTTAAATAGTAAAAATTTTGATTTTTACATTTAACACTTGACTTGGTTAGATTATCACGATTTAACTTAAGAGTAGGACTGATGTATATTGGTTCCTAATCTTTTGTTTACGGATTTGGGCTAGGGTGGCACCCTCTTGTGTTAAAAAAATTAGTCCCTTTTTAAAGAAGAAAGTTGGAAAACATTAGGACATTGGATGTGAAATAGAATGGGGACATCAGGAGGTTATAGGGTGGCACCCTTATGTTTTCAAAAAATTAGTCCCTTTACAGAGAAGAGGACATTGGATGTGAAATAGAATGGGGACTTCAGGAAGTTATAGGGGAAAGAAAAAAGAAAAAGAAAAAAAGACTTGATAATTATGTAGATATTATAAGCTACGCCTATAGTTGGGATGAGGTTAATGTCAGTGAGTTGAATGATTTATCACTATGCTCGACTAGAAATATAATTGTTGCTACTTCAATGCATTTTAAAGTTTTGACTTTTATTATAACAACTTGTCATACTTCTTTGATGTTTATATCTGTAATCTTGTTGATTATTCTAGAGCAAAGTGGTTTTTGTGGTCTGGAACCTAGGTACCATTCCATAAATCTTATCAAGTATCATTGTTGTCTGAAAAGATGGTACCAACCAGAATTTCATTTGTTAGAGACAAGTGTGCTAATGTTTGATGATTTTGACAATAGGTTGGATAGACATACCTGATCACGATTGTGATATGCCTGCTTGTGATCTCAATATATCGTAAACCCAGGAAATTTAGTTTTCCTTTTCTTCCCCCTTCTTTATAAATGACCATCCTCAATTTCTATTGTCCAGATCAAGTTTGGGAACATTGGTGCTGATATATCTAACATTGAGAGTTCGGCAAAGTGGTGATGGTCTCGTACTTGTCTAAATCGCTTGAATTACTCTGTAGCTGTTTTGTTTGAGTACTTTCGTAATGTATATATTGATAAGTTTGTGTGACATCGAATCTTCTGTATATGGATAATGGAATTTGTATTGTCTATGCCAATGTTCTGTGATTTGCAGCAATTGAAAAGCTCCTTGCTATCATCTAGCTAGGTGATGATTTGGTTATCGAATTTCTCCTCCCACCTACGAAACTAGCAAAATATATAATCCTTCTACAGAATAGCCAAACAGAGATCTTCTATTATTCAATTAGATAGGAGAGACTGAATTTTAGCCTTGGTTGTAAATACTATATAGTATATACTGAAATTTTTGGTCCAACATATCGACCAACTGCAAAATATAAAAAGAGAGGTCTCAAACTGATAACAAGTCAACTACTATTAATAGGTTAGACTTCTTGCCTCTCACTTCATTACACTGAAGTAGTTTATGTTTAACAACTTTGAAGTTGTTCTTATGTATAACATATAGGATTATAGGATTATATTGGACACGCGTATTGATATGTTCTTATGTATAACACATAGGATTATAGGATTATATTGGACACGCGTATATCAAGAGACTAATATTAAATAATACAACCTAAACAGACAACCATCGTTGATTTAGGAGGGAATGGGAAGACATAAACTTTCAAACTTTCCTAGGTAGGGCAGCCGTACCACTTGATGGTAGGGGTGTTTGTAAATCTTACATTGGAGTGTTTTGGATGTATTACTTTATTAAAAGATGGCTAATTTCAAAATATGCAAACTACTTTCTTAATTTTGATTGGACTACCCTACCGCTATGTGGTAGGGCAGTCCATACTTAAGAATTTCTCTTCTAAAAAATCTCAAAAATCAGATCATGGAACGCATGTCCACTCATTGAGTCTCGTATAAAAAATATTCAGCATGAAACATCTACAAAAATTATACGTTGCATGGAAATTAACTTTAGGCCACTTGTAATAGTGTTTTTTCTTCTCCAAAAAATGACAATCAAGCCGAGGCAGAGGCGGTAAAGAACATTGCTAGTGGCCTAACCATGGCAAAGAGCGGAGAACCCAATCGTGGCTTACCTGTAGGGATTAGAAGCCTTCCAGCTCTTACTATTCTTGTTCAAGTAAACCTTATGAGCGTAATGGCGGAGCTAGCCCAATTTTTTTTTTTTTTTGGGTGGTTGTGGGTTTGGTGGTGGTGGTTGGGGGTTGTGGAGGAGTGGGGGTAAGGCCACCTCATAGCTGAAGGTGGCTCTGCCAAATTGTTCTGTGACATGACTAACATCGGTTGTTTACTAACACCAATCTTGCCTAGGCCTGCAGAGTTGTTGTTCTCGGATCTATGAACAGAACCAGCTGAGCTCTTTGAGCAAGTCTTCTTTCCCTTCACTACTAGTTTTTCTTGATCAGCTTCCTTTGAACGCTTCATAGAAACAACAGCTGATGATGTGACTCACATGGCCATAGGTGGAATATACAACCATCCGATCCAAGATTTTCCCCCTACTAGCTCCAAGGTGGAGGAGACCTTGGAGGAGGATCTTGATGACAGAGAGAAGCACCTCGAGAACACGAAAGAGTCCTCCTTCCCTTCTTCAGGTAAATCAATACCTGAAAAAGTACTGCATACATAATTTATCTAAAATCAAACATCCACTCATAAGTCTGAATTATCGACTCCCCACGGCTAATCTCTTACGCCTCAAGGGCAGGATCATAATTATAATCGCATCACATATATAATATCTCTCTATCTTAATCTAAATACAAATCTAGGTATTTATCGACATACCGTAACTTGAAATAAATTCTCAAATCCAACACTCCTGGGAGTAAAGTAACATTCAAATAAATAATAAATCATGCTAACCAACTAACATTCAACTTCTATTGGGAATAAACTATAAACCCTAAATTCAAGCTCAAGACAAATCCTTGAAACTCCTTTATTTGTTTGTTCATCGTAAATTCCCGAAAATCCGAACTCATGTCGGAATTGGCTCGAACTTTAATATTTGTCCATTTAATAATTCAAACAATCTAAGAAAAGATCACGACGATCCAACAATCGATCGTTATGAATCGCAATTCAAAATTTCTGAAACAATGGAAGTTCTAATTAGTTCCAAAACATACACTAATAGCATCAAAAATCATTTCATCACATTCCTAATGTTGAGCTCTACGTAAAAAACAAAAACAAAGGCCCAAAGGAGGCTGCACACACCCGATCCCGAATTGGGTACCAAGAACTATGCCAAAATATTTACAACAATAAGGCCAACATCTTCTATAACTGCAACAAGGTTCAATTCTCAGTGTAAAGGTCGGAAAATACCTCGAATGAACTCGGAACCGAAAATCTTCAAGTCGGCAATTCTCCTTTCTCCGGTCGATTAGATGTTGAGGGCTTATACTTGGATGATCAGCATGATAAGGGCTGCAAAACCTAAGTGGTGCCGCTACCTGAGGTGTCCGGAGGAGAAAGTTTAAGTAGGGTTGCTGCCGATCTGGAAACCTCTTCGATTTGCTGCAGTGATCGACCATCGAGGGAAAGTGAGACCGGAAATGTCACCAGCGTGAACAACCGCTTCAGATGAGACTAGTCTGGCAGTCTGAGGTGGACAGACGGTGGTGAAATCGGTCGGGTTTGATTTCAGGTCAGGTCAAAATTGGGATCTAGGGTTTGCCCAAAAATAGAAACTTCCCCCAAAATGGAAATGCATAATTACTATTTACAGTAGGTTCCCGAAATAGTAGCTTTTACTTTTCAGATCGTAACTTCTACATACAAAATCAAATTTTCGCGTGCTACATGTCTACCGAATCAACTTAACGACGTCTACAAATTCCGCAAAGAAAGTTTCTTCAAAATGTGAACCGATTAATGGTCAACTCTAGAACACCCTCCCCCATTTTCAAATGTTCGAAATTAAAGTAAAATTAAAAAATTTGATCATTTACCGTCCATATGACCGGTAATTAAATGGCTAATTCAGGGTATAGGATGTAACATCTATTCCTCCACCTCCTCCTTCTCCTTCGGATTTTGTGAAGATAAATACTGATGCTTCCTAGGATAGTATATCCCTGGAGACAGACTTGGCAGTGATTGTTAGAAATGTCTCTGGTTTGTTAGAAATGTTACTGTTTTTCGATCATCTCGATTTTCCATCCGTGAGGATTCAGTCGTCCGATTGACTTGTAATTTTGTTATATTGATCACTAAAGTGTTTCGAAGACTTTGGATGGTCTCGGATGAAGTTTCTCCTCGATTGGCGTTACTTTCGGATTTTTAGATTAATTCAGGAGTTTCAGATTTTAATTGTTTAATTGTGATTCATGTACTGAATCGAGACTATATTTTCTTTAGGTGATTGACAGTGCGTCCGGTAAATTATTTAAGTTATGCGAAGACGCAGCGGGATTTTCGAGATGAATAATCTCCCATTGTTCATTTACGAACAGAATAATTTTATAGTTTTTAGAGGTTATTTAATTAACTGCAAACTATAGTTGGTATTAGTAGGCATTTTTGAGTGAATGTCTACGTGTGTGTGTGTGTATATATATATATGTTGTTGGATTTGTGGTGGTGAAACGATTTGCATGATGATCTTTTAGTGACAATTTCATCGTAGTGCCAAATTTCTTTTAGGTTATATTTTTTATGTTGAATTGCAACACCAGCAATTCGCAACCCCATTTGGCAGCCTTCTCTTGTCCTCGTTCAAAACAATCATATAAAGATGATCTCCAAAGCTTAATAGAAGAGGCTTCTACTTTCTATGCTTTCCCACCCTACTAGCTCAATTTCGTTGGTGTTACTTTTCCACCATATCGGTATCACCACAAAAGTGACTTATTTTTATTTTTATGGAAAGACATTCTTGGTAAATTTTTAAACGCAAATTGAGGGGGAAGCAAACCACAAATTAACAAGGACAACTTAATCAATTAGACTGATGATATCCAAATCTCATTCCCCTTTCAGTATCATTTAAGGAATTGTATATCCTAGATCACTCTCATAACTTTGAGTCAAAGTGAGATCCACACATATTTAAAAGGAAATTACATCTACAACTCAATTCTAATCAAGTGAACCCATAAGATATACTTAATTAATCGCCTCATAGGATGCGAAATTCGAGCTTGTGCTATTACCTACGTCTCCTATCATAAACTTAGAGTGGTTTGGCTCGTGACTGATCGGTTGCACAAAGTAAAAGAGGAAAAATTTACAGCCATATGTTTTGGGGGATAATTTTCATGATAGTAGAACTTTAAAATTAAAAAAACAAAGAGAACATTTAACAGTCTATGAATAATCTATTGATAATACGGTGAATAGGAAAACTAACCTTGGTAAGAAGTATAATCAAATAAAACATGTGATAAACTTTCGTTCATGTCAACCTGCACCGTTGGAAGATAACAAACATGTCACTTAATTCTCAAGCTTCAAGTTATAATAACTAGAAAGTTTCATTGTCAGTTGTTACGTAAACCCTCTCAAACTATAAGTTTATGTTTTTGTCGGTGAGAGCCAATCATTAATTCTAGCAAAGCTCACATGTCCATGTGCTTATCCAAGCAAGACTTTCTAGCAAAGGATATTAAACTTGGACAAGAAGATTTAGCATGTCATGATAATCAAGAACAAATCTAGAAAAAATAATAATAAAAAAAAGAAACGGAAAAAAATAATGGACATTTATGCCTATTTCATATATAAATACACAACTTAGCACCGTTCTATAACATTCACCTGCACATGGGTTTGCATCTGGTTTTTCAACATATTGCAAAGAGAACTATGGAGATTGGTGGGGGAGAACTATAACCCCCCATTAGTATGGACAATGGAGTGTAACAAACATACAGACACATAAGGTTTAATAAGAAAATTAAAGGAGAAAGACAATGTTAACTCAAGAATATTACACAATATACTATCTTAGCAATTAGACTTCTGTTATATATATCCCAAATGTCCAAACAATAATCACCTAATAGGAATAGAGCACTGAAAGTTAGTGATACATACAGATCATTTGTTTAAAAACAACTCGTAAAGTTGACCAATGAATTTGTTCAAAAGAAAAACATATCACAATATGATAAAAGGATGCATTCTGTATACGCATGATATGCCAAACAAAAAATGAATTTTTAAAGTAAAAAACTACGAACATTTACTCACCAGCATAGGCAATCAATTGATGATGTTGGTGGTGCCTGTTTAAAAATCTAATAGGACCTAAACATG
This sequence comes from Rosa lucieae, assembly GCA_024704745.1. NCBI lineage: Eukaryota > Viridiplantae > Streptophyta > Magnoliopsida > Rosales > Rosaceae > Rosa > Rosa lucieae. The sequence continues at coordinate 24,818,173 of CM045493.1, read as the reverse complement.
CACATATACACACAAATAATGCATGTAATATCTCACAATGAGATTAAGAAATAAATTAGTTTTGGATTAGAAAAGTAGAAACAACCATGTACTCACCACTAGGTGCTACCTATGGATGCTCAGAGTCAACATTGGTGTGTCTAAGACAAGTTGTGCCAATTCCCTCGAAGTATAGTCTATGATCTGTAAGAAATTGCTATTGATAAAAAAGCAACATAAAGAGTGGAAATTATCAATTATAGAATAGCAAAAGTAACACTGGAAAAAGAAAAGAAAAAACAAACAAACAGTGAAGACATCAGAGTAATTTGCCATCTTTTACCTGCGTGCAAATCAAGAGAGAATAGGTCCCCAGAATCAGTCCCTATATATACTACATCGCAATGTAAACCTTTGACTATTGCTCCAATACGACTTGCCAGTTGCCCAGGCTTCTCCAAGTACAAATCAGATACTTGACTAGGCTTTTGCTGTCTAGTGTCAAATAAAGAAACCTGTTACAGTAAACAATGTGTTAAAATAAAAACAAACAATCTTACAAGGAATTAGTATTCAAACAATTAGATTTGTCAAACAAGTGTAACTTACATTATGGATGTCAGCACCCGTCACTAATAAATGATGACTTTTCCAACAAATGAGCCAGATGTAAAACAAATGTCCAGATGCCACGCATCACTCTAAAAACAGCAGAAAAAAATGTTGGTATAATGTTTGCAAAAGAATTAGCGTTAAATGTTATAAAAAGTTATATATAATTCCTCACATATTTTGCAGTCCAAGTAGTTATACATTTTTCAAGATCACACTTATGCAGTATAGCATTCATCCTGAATTGCAAACAAAATTTAGCATTTCTTACTAATAAGCTAGTGAGGATATCTTAAGTTCAATAAAGATGAAATTATAGTTTTAAAGCCCGTTCACCCTCCAAATATGGAAAATTTTTCCATCCCATCTAATTTGGAAAATACAAGATGATCGACAATCTTTCGTTACATCCTATTTTGTTGAGCCTTCTATAGGTGTAGCAGCTTTGGTTGCTTTAACTTCTTCAAGTGCGTAGCAGTCTATCTTTGCATGTTTGGTGCAAGTAAATAATTTGAAAGATCTAATAGTAACAAAAAAAAAAAAAAAACTAATTTAAAAACAACAATTACAACATAAATTTATAAAACTAATGAGTGATACGCTCAAATTGAGTGCTAATTTAAAACCTTGCATCAGATTGTAGTTAAGAGTAAGTAGGATATCGTTCTAAGCCGAGGATTGGGGTATACTTCTTGTCAAAAACGTTAAACAAATTAGTATTATTCACAAAGTATATATTTACAAAAATTACAAGATAAGGGGATTTATAAAAGTCTATATTCTAATCTAACAATATAATACATGTGATTGATCAAACCATGAATCAAGATAGAAGTAGTGGACGAAAAAGATGTAAGATGTAGTTATCAACCATTAACACGAAAATAGAATATCAAATCATAAATCACGAATCAAAATATGTAGATGAAAGAAATCAATCAAGAACAGAGATGAACGCATACAAAGTCCTTATTATTTTCCTTAATTAATTAACTAGATGAACACACCATAGTTAACCCTATTAAACATGCAATCCTAGTCATAGAATGCTAAAAACTGGTTTATGGAGTTTCATTTGGTTGGGCGAGCTTTTATTTTTGGGCAAATTGGTTAGTGCTTGAGCTACTATGCTAACTGAAGTGAACTGCTTATGCTAGTAATGCTGACGGTTATGCTAACATGACCAAAGAAGTTGCTGTTAATGTGGCCTTTGAAGCTCTATTGCAAGGAAGTTTGAAAGATTATTGCTCCAGTGGAATTCTGAGGGGTAATGTGTGAATATATATTTGCAGATCTTTGTATTTTTAGCTAGTAATTTAATGGTCGGAACCGTTCATTCTTTAATTATTCATGACTCCTTTATAAATACGGTTATTGCATAAGCATGTGTAGAATGAATGGTTTGGATTGTTGAATTAGATTGCATAAAAGTCAGAAATAGTGAAGGTCTAAACTTTTATTTTCTTTTTTATCTCACTTTTATTTTCCATATTTGGTTATCACTTATCAGTGACATACGTGCATAAAGATGGTTGCATTTTTATTACGTATCGGGTTCTAGATGTCTACAAAACACTATACAAAACATTGTATGACTCAGCAGACAAGGAAGAACAAGCTACTTTGTTCTTGCTATATTCTACAAGTTTTGGTCCTATTTTCGGAGGAGATAATATACAAGCACTCATAAGCGACATCTGGTATGTGTGTGTGTGTGTAAAGCATCTCCTTTAAAGTAAATAAATTGTGTTATGTATATATGTATGTTCAATGAATGTTCGTACTTTAATGTTCAGGTCAGGAGGACTAAAGAGTATTATCCATTCTAATATCATCGCAAAAAAGGCTTGCTTTTATGTTCATCGTATAGTGCTCAAAGATGAAAATGAGGCTATAAAAGCATACGATGACATAAGCACTAAAAATGCTAGGCCCATTTATCCTCAGGCTTTAGCTCATATTCGAAGCTACTTAATTGATTGTGTAAGAGAAAAAACTAGAGAGCATGTTTACATTGGAAGGAGCTCCAAGGAGTTGTTAGAAGGCATATGCATGTTGAAGGATGCAGATACTTTAAAGTATCAATGATCAGAGTGAAGTTAGAATTTAAAGGCTCAAGTGCAATGGGAACGAAACTGCTCATAGCCTCTGCCAAATATTTTGTTTTGTTCTGAATTCAGTTGTGTATTAGGGGAATGAGGAGGTGAACATGCGTTGGCAAGTGAATGATGGCAAAACCATTGATGTATGGAAAGATAGGTGGATCCGTAACTCCTTGGATGGGCTCATTCATCCCGCTAATACTAGAAACTGCTTTACTCTTGCAGTTTCGGAGATTATTGATTGTGACACAAGAAACTAGAACATCAGCCACATTGAACCTTTCCTTAATGATTCTGATGCTAAAGCTATCAAGGCTATGCCAATTGGAGACCCAAATGAAGATGACAGACTGATTTGGCCGTTCAAAATGGATGGTGACTTCTCTGTTCGGTCATGCTATCGTTGCATTCCACAGCAATGCATAATGTCTGTTCCTATGAAAGCTTCTACTTCCCACATTAGACCCCCAAAGATTTGGCCTTGGATCTGGCACTCTAAATCCTATGAAGTGTCCGATTTTCTTTGGAGGGCCATTACCAACTTTGTTCCTTCTTTATACAATCTATTCGAAAGGAAAGTAAGAAAATCTCCTATGTGCTCCATCTGTGGGGTGTATGAGGAATCTATTAAACATTGTCTTCTTCTTTGTCCATGGACTGAGTTGGCGTGGTTTGGTAGCAGATTGGGCGTAAAGATTGCTAAGGATGAGATTACCACTCTGGATACTTGGTTGGTATACACTGTCAGATAGCTTCCAGATCATATTGGGAGGATTGATCGGACCCTTCACTTACTTGGGGTTCTTATTATGGGTGTTTTTACAGCCAAGTCTTCAAGGCCAGAGAAATCAGAAGTGGTGAAATTGTTGCTTTGAAAAGGATACGTATGGATAATGAAAAAGAAGGGGTATGTGTCCGTTTATGAGTCGAAACTCTCTTAAAAACTCATATTTATGAGTCTCAAGTAATCTCTACATTACCCCTATAACATACCATTAAAAACTCGTACTCATGAGTCTCCAAGTAATCTAGACATTACCCCCATGAGATACCATTAAAAATTTGTACATATGAGTCTACGGTAATCTCGACATTACCCCCATAAAATACGATAAAAATTCAGCAGACAGACTAGAGTTCTAACTTATAGTAACCAACAACACGGCCAAATACATGGTTCATGATAATCCGTAACCAACAACCCACTAAGGGCATGGTTCACTATAACATGTCATGGTCACATTTGTGACCTCCCGATCTCCACAGATCAAAACATTTAAAGAAGTTGCGCTAGACTTAAAAATGTTACTCGAATCTACCTCAAAGATTCCCTATAATTGATCCTATCAATTGCTCCCGGTACAAAAGACCACACATAAATTAAGTCGCCTCTGACCTAAATATGTTTCACAAATCAACAATGCTTTTCAAAGAATATAACTCAACACAATATATTGTTTTTCCAAAAAGTAAACACTTGAAACAAGAATATGACACAATCATGCATATCGTTTCACCACCACAAATCCAACAACATATATATATATATATATTTCATGTAAATACACACACACACACGTAGACATTCACTCAAGAATGCCTACTAATACCAACTATAGTTTGCAGTTGATTAAATAACCTCTAAAAACTATAAAAGTTCTCCGTTCGTAAATGAACAATGTGCGATTACTCACCTTGAAAATCTCGTTGCTTCTTAACACAACTTAAATAATTTACCGGACACACTGTCAATCACCAAAAGAAAGTACAGCCTCGATTCAGTACACGAATCACAATTATACAATTAAAATATGAAACTCCCGAATTAATCTAAAAATATGAAAGTAACGCCAATCGAGGAAAAACTTCATCCAAGACCACCCAAAGTCTCCGGAACACTTCAGCGGTCAATATAACAAATCTACAAGTCGATCGGACGGCCGGATCCTCACGGATCAAAAACCGAAACTATTGAAAACCCATAAAAATCCGAACAAATTCATATGAACTTCGAAAATTACCTATTATATATCGAAATACTTGTATCGGCGAGTAGAATATATAAACCAAAAACTGCCCCTGACATGGCTGAAACTTCGCGATAGGCGGCGGCCAAAAACTGCCATACGTATGGATAACTCTTTGGCAGCTCATCCGGAGGAAGTTGATGAAGAAAAAGTAGTGGTGATGGAAAAGAAGATTAGCTCCGAGAGCTCATCATCAACTGGTTCTGATGGATCCAACAAGAGAGTCTTCCCTGTCCTTGACCCCGAAATTGTTCTACTAGACAAAAGCCAACATGATCATGCCGAGGTTATGAAGGAACATGATGATTCTACATCATCCAACATTGAAAAAAAAGAGGGAGTGAAGTACATGAAGAGCAAGTCCACTAGAACTTTGTTGAGGCGGTGGAGTTTCAAGGGCTTGCTTCGGAGGAGCAGCAACGAGCTTGGAGCTTCGAGAAGCTCCAAGAATACGGAAGAAGGGAAGGAAGGCTCTTTCGTATTCTCGAGATGCTTCTCATTATCGTCAAGATCCTCCTCCAAAGTCTCCACCACCTTGGAGGAGGGAGAGAAACTTCGATCGGATGGCTGTATATTACACCTGTGTCCATGTCTCTCATCACCACCTGCTGATTCTATACAGAGTCCAAAGGAAGCTGATCAAGAAAAATAAGTGGTGAAGGAAAAGGAACCTAGCTTCAAGGGCTCTACTGGTTCTGATGTATCCAAGAACAACAAATATGCAGACCTTGGCAAGGTTGATGGCGTTAGTAAACGATATAAGTTATAGAACAATGCTCATGAGATGTACTTGAACAAGAATAGTAAGAGATGGAAGGCTTCTACACCCTACAGGCAAGACATAATTGGGTTCTTTGCCGTGGTTAGGCTGTTGGCGATGTTCAGGTTGACATAAGTTAGAAACTCAACCAAATTGGAGTGATATTATTGGCTCGGACCACCACATGATCATGCCAATGGTAGCCCGGGACCATAGTATAATCACTCCTTGGCTTGATTATCATGTTTAGTCTCATACGAGTTATTTTTACAAGAAGGCAGCCCAAAATTAATTTCCACGCAACAAATCATTTTTGTAAATGTTTTAGGTTGAGAGTTTTATGAGACTCGTTGTGTTGGAACGCCATGATCTGAGTTTTGAGATATTTAGGGAAGTTAAAATTTGTGTCTTTGATTTTCCGTTGGGTACATGTACATTGATGTTACAAATGGCAAGAACATGGATCTTTAATGGTTCATGTTTCGAATATATTAGCATCCCATTCAGAATGGTTTGAGCTTTGATGTTCGTTTTATTTTGGTTTTCTAGCTTGAATCTTCTTGGACATGTCCCAAATTGAGATTGGAGAGGGCAACAAAGGGATCCTCGCTGCTGGAATGAATTTCATTAAATTCGTGGGTTTTATGACTTTATTTCAAAGATTGTCGAGTGACTACAGTCTAATGCAAGCTAGATTATTCTCTTTTCTGAAAGACTTTCTGAATAATGAACAGGAAGAAGCGAGAGAGATTGCAGATAGCTGAGGCTTGGCATGAAGCTGATCGATGCAAACCTAACTCTTGAAAATAATGTCATGATGTGAACAAGCTGATAACAAATGTTGAACTTTCTCCAAGGTCAAGCTTCGTCACCCTGGATATGCCGGACTTATGAATGGCTGAGTTGACCCTACAGGAAGTTTAAGTCGTTGAATATTCCAGACACACACACACACACACATATCAAGGAATTTTCTTATGTTGCGCTCCGAAATATCTGTTTGAAGAGTTCCAACCATATGAAGGTAAAGGGAGTGATGAAATTGCATTTGTCACAGTGCTTCTACCCATGATTCCAAATTCCATCTGGCGAGTCCTGACAATAATCGGTTAAAAATAAAAACCCTTTGCCAAGTTACTCGAATTGTCTCAACGGTTACAGTGGTGGTATGCAAGAAAGTGCTAGAGGTTGGGCAAAAGGGTGTCATGGCCAGAATCAGGTTTCTTGTCCTTCATTAGCAGGGCGTAATCCCTCCATTTTCAGGGTTAGCCGGTGCAGGCATGTATCTAGGAACGGAAGTGAATGTAATGATAAGCAGGTCAATCGTCTCCTGATACTGAAATCATTGAAGTTTGCTCAGTATCACAGCAGAAGCCATGTCAAAGCTTGGGAATCATGCCCAACTAATGGTGAAGATTTAAAGATGCAAGAGAATGGTTTTAGGTGAGGACAAGAGAACGGTTCAAATGCCAAGCTTTTGGAAGCAAAAATAGAAAGCGCCCTCTTTTTAAACAGAGATTTGGGTGAATTATTTGTTCCGAGTTCTAAATACTCAACTCTTATCATAGAATGTAAAAGTATAGATCACGGCAAAGAATTATATACTTGTTACGGTTTTTAAAGTATAGACAAAGGCAAAAAATCATATACTTGTTACAGTTTTAAAATCAACTGCAGTGCTGATGGACAGGGTACATTGTAATATTGTATCTGCAACATGAAACTATTCAGTATTGCACAGTAATGCATCGGTAACTTCTGTAGTTTAGCATTGAAATTACCAATGCTCTCAGATTAAAGGCCGAAAATTCTGCACACAAGAACTTAAGAGCCGGAAATTAATCTGGAGAAGCTTCTAAAAATTTAAGCCAAGAAAATTTACATGAGCTTCAAATGCTTCTCTTCCCAAAAGAGAAGAAACATATAACAACGAGGGACCTCTGCAACTACGTTTGCGAAGCTTTAGCACGTAGATTTTCTATCATGTGAAGTAATATAAAAGCATGATCATGAAAACAAAGATGGCATGAGAAACGAGCAAAAATGATAAATACGAATAGTAGTGCTAGATTCTTAATAATGTTCTTCCTTGTTTTCATGAATTTGGGAGATTATATGAACACCACATGTGCTTACAAGCAATGTATCCCTAACATGAAAAAAGAATTCCCAACTCCACCAAGCAACCCAGTTTCAGAAAGCAGATTAGGTTGAGGAAGTACACTTGGGAGAAACTGCGGTTGCAGAGCTACAAAAAGAGTAGTAACGGGGGAAGTCTAATAACAAGCAACTTACATAGCGGACTACTTCATCTTTAAATTCCCTATTTAATTACAAGGCTTGTTACTTCTGGCACGGGTTTTGTTTCCGCAATGGATTGGACAGTTTTGGTTTCACCGCCTTCCTCCGTGGTGGTTCTCTGGTTTCCCATCAGTCTTTATTCTTTTTCTCAAGATAATCTTTCAGATTGAAATTCCTCAATATGTAATTCCATGATCGACTCGAGCAGCTTCTCCCGAGTCTGGCGGATCATTGATCGAGTTGGGGCAAAAGGGATCCCAGTGGTCACCCCTCATACCACCACGGCGACAAGACATGTAAGCAACACGATCAGAAAATTCTGGAATGTAGTTACCATTCTTATCCACACGTACTGGCATGGGAATATAACCAAATCCCTCTGGTAAAGGAGGTTTCCTAGTTTTGGCACGGCGTCGGGTTTTGGGATCGTGACAAGTGCAACAACAATGAGCTTTTCGTTTTCGTTTTCGTGACTTTGCACTACATGGTGTTGGTGATTCCCCTGATGAGATGGGAAAACCAAAAGATGAGTACACAATATTAATAAGGAATCTAGTATTCTAGCCATCAACATATTGTAGTTTTCTTCAAAAGTGATTATATATACCTTTATGAATCTCCATCTGTTTGCCGCCGTCGATCTGTGTGCCGCGGGCGATGGTGGCTTCGATTTCTGCCGTACTCTTAAACCTAATGCGATTCGGGATTGGGGATTTTTTTTTTTTGGCAGCAGAGGGAGGTTGTCTGGCTTTTATAGTCGTACCTCTATTGCCAAACCTTATCCCGGTGGGTTACACGTGGCAAGCCTTAATTTTCTCTGAAATAAAAACCATAACTGAGACAAAACCGTATACTGTGGCCTGCGGTTCAAGTGCCACACAAAATATAACAACAAGCATGTGGCTCGTTAATCAAAATTTGATTTCTTTAGTGTTATTACTATTCATTTAGATTTTGTATTTTCAACTTCATTTAGTAAAAAACTAGACCAAAACACACACTTTGTGTGTGGGTTTAATTTTTAAAAGAAAAAAAAAAACAAAATAATCATTGGAGAAATGTGGGGAGTTTTGGAATTTGTATTTTTTTTCCTCCTCTTTTGCTGTGGAACTGTGGAAGTTGGAAGTTATAGAGAGAGATTTTAGGGGGAAATAAATTAAAATTTTATTATATTATTTTGTTTATTACGATTATGACATCCATTTATTAAAAAATATATTTAGATAATCTATGGTCTAAGGATCAAGTCGTCTTTTCACGTCCACTTTGGCTAACAAAGCCTATTCTTTTAATAATAGTATAGATTACTATTCATTTAGATTTTGTATTTTCAACTTCATTTAGTAAAAAACTAGACCAAAACACACACTTTGTGTGTGGGTTTAATTTTTAAAAGAAAAAAAAAAACAAAATAATCATTGGAGAAATGTGGGGAGTTTTGGAATTTGTATTTTTTTTCCTCCTCTTTTGCTGTGGAACTGTGGAAGTTGGAAGTTATAGAGAGAGATTTTAGGGGGAAATAAATTAAAATTTTATTATATTATTTTGTTTATTACGATTATGACATCCATTTATTAAAAAATATATTTAGATAATCTATGGTCTAAGGATCAAGTCGTCTTTTCACGTCCACTTTGGCTAACAAAGCCTATTCTTTTAATAATAGTATAGATTAGACACCAAACACACTCTATGCGTGTGGATAATTATGTGGGAAATTATTCCACAGAATGTGGAGAAAATTGCTACACATATTTTGTTTTTTATTTTTGATTTTTTTTTTAAATTTCTTTTGTTTTTCTTTTATTTGTGAATTGACCATTTTGTCTTTTTCAAATATTTCAGTTCAAATGTTTTTTAATATTTGAGGGATATTTTGGTAAAAAAATTCTGTTTTGACTGACAAACTCTCTTCTCTTAATAATAGTATAGATTATAGCAATTTCAGAATTTTAATCATTTTAGACAATTTTTTAACTACAATATGAATTTATATCGTATACATAATTATTTTATATAATATATCTCTTAATTAAATTTCAAAATAATTTTGTTATTTTTTGTTTATTTTTGAAAGGGTTTTTGTCCATTTACTCCATTTTTAGGGATTTTTTTCCCACTTACCCCATTAAGTTTTTTTTTTAATTCTCACTTACCCAAAACACTCTAAAGAGGTGTTCCTTAATACCCCATTAAGATTTTTTTTTAATACCATTTTACCCTCTCACCCTTTGTTACTTAGAGAGAGATAGAGAAAATGGAAGAGAGAGAAACCATAGGAGACTTCGCCGGAGCCGGTCACCGGCCGTCGCCAATAGAGGGTAATAAACCTCTATTGCCCCCCAATAGACATTTATTGCCTCCCAATAGAACTTTCGTTCTATTGCGCCCTAATAGAGGGCAATAAGCCTCTATTGGCCCCAATAGAGAGGTCTATTACCTCCTAATAGAAGCCTATTGCCCCCAATAGAAGGGCAATAAAAGTTTATTGCCCCCAATAGACGGACAATAAAGGTGTATTGCCCCCCAATAGAAGTATATTACCTCCTAGAATTATGATAAGAACAAATGAACCAAACAAATTGCTACAAAGTGAACCAAACTTGCTGCTAAGGTAGCTAGTTGGACTATCAGAAATAGCAAACGATGTTCGAAGCATCAAATTCGAAATCAAATCAGCAGATTGATGAAGAAACAGAACTTCATATTATTAGCAACAAATTCAAATGCTACATGGAAGAACCATAAAGTTTTGCCAGTAGGAATAAATGTAGTCATCATGATCATCAGGGAAATGTTCAACATCATGGTCCAGCTCCTGATTCGGCTCCCAATTGCGGGAATTCAACAACACTTCCCATTCTCATCCTCATCAGACTTGGATCCAAACCCAACGAGCCTGACCCAGCTCTCAAACGGCTCCACCCTACCTATAGAAGACGTCACCTCACCGGATTCCGACCCGGAAACCCTCCTTCCCACGAAGGAGTCATCTTCATCAGGATCATCAAAACAATTCATAAAATCTAACCCTAACCCTAAACTCAAATCCAAATCCAACCCATCATCCGTGTCGCAATTCCCCTCCACAACCCCAAAATCGGAGTCACCAGAGACCAAAACGGAATGGGCCGTTACTTCAGACTGCTTGATGCACTGCTGGAACAGATCCATGACGAAATTGACCTGGTTCTCGCGGTCCGATGACAAGTTGTCGGTGTTGGAAAAGGAATTGGGCTCCGAAACGACGTTGTCGCGGTTCCGTTCGGCATGGATTGTGGAATGGTACTGGGAAAAGATGTTGTCTTCTTCGTGGACGGTGACGAACTGGGCCAGCGGGAAATCAGGATCGGAGGAGATGTACAGGTCGAAGTCGTTGGAGGACCAGTAGGGGAGAGATTCGAAGGCTTGTTTGTATGGTTGTCCTCGTCGGAGAGAGAGAGAGAGAGAGAGAGAGAGAGGGAGTGTGTGTGTTGCTCGTGCCGGAGAGATAGAGGAGCATGGCATCGAGTCATTTTACTTCAAATATGGTAAGTGGGAATAAAAATATCTTACTGGGGTAAGTGGGATAACTTTGGTTCATTTTGGGGCTTTTGGTCAAGGACCCTTTTTGAAAATCATATATATTCATGCCACGTGTCACTACTATTTAAGATACAATATCTTATCTCAATCTCGGTTGAGATTTTACCCACCATGTGTAGGCCAACTAGGGGAACAAGTGGACAGGTATGCACATCATATCATCTTTATGCATTTCCTCTCATGGAGCCATTAATTCATTTTATGAGTTTCATTACATTATTATTAGTCATTGAATTTAATCCTACGACATTATTCAAATTAGAAATTAAGTAATTATATATTTACCATTTACTTTTTGGGTCCTGATCCGATATCCAACTTTTAACTAAAACACTCTCACTCACCCCCACTAAGAGCAAGTTCACCTGTTAGGTCAATAGGTCAGGGTTATTGGGTCAAGACACTGTTCACTACCACTGAACATGTGTTTCCACCTGTTCTATTTCTTGACTGGTCAGTTATTGTTCATTGATTTTTTTTATATTAATTTATATATTGTAAAATTGAAATACATTTGACAATTTGTCAGCCCGAAAATTCATCGAGCTTATTTTTAGAAATTTTCACAAGGTGAAATATCGAGGATTTGAGTTGGATAATAAAGTACATGACACAAGGCGTTCATGGGAATTTTTGTGGAATTTAGAAATTATTAAAGGAAAAAAAGGAGAAATTTGTGATGTGCGATCTGGGCCATTAAAATACCCACGCCCTCATCGTAGCCATCCAAATTCAATTATTGGAGCAGCTATATATAGGATCAGATCGGGTCAAACTTTGGCAGACCATGACAGAAGCTTCGGGGCTTCTGACCCGCGAGTGGGACCCAAAAACTTGGAAGAGAATCCCACCGGCACTCCACTGTCCGGCCATCTCTCTGCGGCGGACTACATGCGTTCGATGCCTCTCCTTAGCGCCGATGTACTCCTGACGGTGGATTATACAATTGAGGATCGACGGCGATGATACGAGGCTCGAGGAGCTTGAAGTTTTTCAATAGTTTCGTGGCAATTTACGGCGGCCGATTTAACTGCATGAGGTAGGAAAATTAATCATCTCAACACGCTCTACATACTAATACTCTTTTTTTTTTTTTTTAAATCAATCCAGTTTTGATGATTTGGTTTGTAGGTTATTGTCGGGTCCGTAGAGGCTCTTCAGCAAGCACCTGATACTTTTTTGCCCTAGACGACAAGAACATGGCCTCCATGCGCGTTGTTTCTCGTGTCACTCTCTCAACATCAAGGCTTGGGCCAGAGTGGCAACCGACCTGTTTGGGTCAAGAATTTGTTCAGGAGCTTCGCCTTTTTCTTGGCTTGGGTCACAAAAGTTCAATTTGAAGCTGGTCAAGAGACCACCAGTGGAAGCAACTTTTTCTTCTATTTCGGTCACCAACTTAGCTTGCCCAGGTGGAGACCGTTAAAGAGCACTGCTAAACTTGCTTTAACAAATTAGAATTCTCACTCACTCCATTTAAAAAATTACGTAATGTGTCGCTCTCATTCTCTCTCGCAGACTCCTTCTCTCCCCCTGATAGCTTTATCTCTCTTTCCATTATCTTTTCGGTGAGGAAAATACAATGTTGATAATCTGGGAGAAACCTAGAACCATCATTGGCTCCTCTCAGTCTCTATTCACCATGAGCTGATGACGACAACGCGGATTAAGAGTTCCACCCGAGGAGAGGGTGAGTAGGCAGCTCAACATTTGATGCCTCTAACTTATCCTTGAATACATCCGTAATAGCAGGAATCTCACCCCTGCCTCTGGTTCTACATTTACCTCTTGGTCTACCTCGACCCCTCACTCTACCTCCCAAGTGACCCATTACTTGAGAAGCATAGCAACACGTGATTAATACTTACATAACTCTCAAACACAAGTATAAGGTAATCACAATAATCAAATTAACCACAACACCACATCAGAGGATACAATTCCATCCCCTACATCAAACCCGAGTTAAATCTGAAGATTTCATTCCTCAAAAGACTACAACTCAAGAAGCTACACAAAGCTCCTCCACCTACATCACCAAGTTGACACTACTCTCACGACTCAACACTCTAACCCTTCTTACATACCCAATGACTATATCAACACCGAAGAGTATCTGATATGGATCCGCTACGAATGGGTCATCACTCGAGGAGTACTGATTGTCACCAAGTATGTATCTTACGCTCTGATACCAAACTTCCATGCCTCGATTTTTAAACACAATTAAAAATCCATATATAATCTCATACTTATACATACATGAAGAATTCAGCCATCAATACAAAATACTTGAAAAACTTTTTCCTTTTTAACCAAATACATACTGATGCTCTGAAACCACAACCACAATATATACTCGCTCCACATAGTTATATATTGCACATGTTTACAAAATAAATTGCTACAACAAAATAAACGTAAAAGCTCCTCAGAGCCTACAATATAGTGGAAGTCATAATCATGACAAAGCCAATAAAATTTGCTTCCTACCCATACTACTGCTGTCTAGCTACCTTAGTTTCAGCCACGATTACCTTGATTTGCAGGATTAACCTCGACACCATCGAATACTCGAATAGTGCACCAGGTTGTCACACAACAAAGTAAGTAAGTTTATGAAAGCTTATATGAGTAACTCAAAACATAACTAAATCAACTCACACCAACAACTCAAGGAAACACACATTTCAAATAAATAAAACAACCACGCATTATTTCCTTTTCCCGAATGATATGCATATGTCACATTGTGACAAAATCATACTATTTGACCACTCAACAAAATAGATATGAAACTCAAGTCCCATCTGGACAATAAAGAAAGAATACTCTCGAAACTCTCTTAAAAACTCATATTTATGAGTCTCAAGTAATCTCTACATTACCCCTATAACATACCATTAAAAACTCGTACTCATGAGTCTCCAAGTAATCTAGACATTACCCCCATGAGATACCATTAAAAATTTGTACATATGAGTCTACGGTAATCTCGACATTACCCCCATAAAATACGATAAAAATTCAGCAGACAGACTAGAGTTCTAACTTATAGTAACCAACAACACGACCAAATACATGGTTCATGATAATCCGTAACCAACAACCCACTAAGGGCATGGTTCACTATAACATGTCATGGTCACATTTGTGACCTCCCGATCTCCACAGATCAAAACATTTAAAGAAGTTGCGCTAGACTTAAAAATGTTACTCGAATCTACCTCAAAGATTCCCTATAATTGATCCTATCAATTGCTCCCGGTACAAAAGACCACACATAAATTAAGTCGCCTCTGACCTAAACATGTTTCACAAATCAACAATGCTTTTCAAAGAATATAACTCAACACAATATATTGTTTTTCCAAAAAGTAAACACTTGAAACAAGAATATGACACAATCATGCATATCGTTTCACCACCACAAATCCAACAACATATATATATATATATATATATATTTCATGTAAATACACACACACACACGTAGACATTCACTCAAGAATGCCTACTAATACCAACTATAGTTTGCAGTTGATTAAATAACCTCTAAAAACTATAAAAGTTCTCCGTTTCGTAAATGAACAATGAGCGATTACTCACCTTGAAAATCTCGTTGCTTCTTAACACAACTTAAATAATTTACCGGACACACTGTCAATCACCAAAAGAAAGTACAGCCTCGATTCAGTACACGAATCACAATTATACAATTAAAATCTGAAACTCCCGAATTAATCTAAAAATATGAAAGTAATGCCAATCGAGGAAAAACTTCATCCAAGACCACCCAAAGTCTCCGGAACACTTCAGCGGTCAATATAACAAATCTACAAGTCGATCGGACGGCCGGATCCTCACGGATCAAAAACCGAAACGATTGAAAACCCATAAAAATCCGAACAAATTCATATGAACTTCGAAAATTACCTATTATATATCGAAATACTTGTATCGGCGAGTAGAAGATATAAACCAAAAACTGCCCCTGACATGGCTGAAACTTCGCGATAGGCGGCGGCCAAAAACTGCCAAAAACTAACCAAAGCACTGCAATTTCAATCTGTAAAACAAAAACAAAAATTATTTAAAAAATTCCATAAATTTAAAAAAAAAAAAATTAAAAGAAATTAACACACACACATTCGTTAAGAGGCTAGTAAGATTACTATAAGCTAAGCAAGTAAATTGAACTGTAAAGTGCATAACCTAATTTACGAATGACAACTTAGTAATTCAACAGATATTGAATTTGAAAATAAAGAAAATATCACTTAACGTGAGCAATAACATTCAAGCTGCTATTGCAGTTTTTCTTTTGCCAAATTTTATCAATAAATGATGGTTCATTCTATGACAAAAGTCAATTCACACATGTTTGAGAATGTATTAGGAGATTAATTTTAGTAAATTAGAAAGAAAATAAAATAGACAATAAGAAGTGCACTTTTTATTTGTAGAGTGTAGACTTGTGTTCAATATATAAAACCAGAGAGGGGGGGGGGGGGAGAGTTTACGTAATTCATTATATTCAGTGCCGCCTTCATCCGTGTTGGAAGTTGTGATTATTGCACCGCTCCCCAGCATAATGCCTTCTCCAAACACAAAACCAACATTGGTTGTTCCATGGAGGTGCTGCTTCATCATTCTTGCAATAAAAATTCAACCTTTTTTTTTAACAAAAGACAATTAGCTTGCAGGATCTAGTCTTGAAGAAATATGAAATAGAAAGTTGACAGATTTATGAGCCTACACTTCTTTTCATTTCATTCAACCAGTTAAATGAACCCAAAAAACAGTAACCAAAAGGAAAAAAAACCCATGAACTAAGTACTGTACATCCATTCATCCAAAAACATAAATATTATCATTTATCAAACAACTAAAAAGGTGTTGAAAACCAAACTTTTTCTCTTTCTTTACAGTCAAAACCACTCCCTCCAACACTGTCAGAAAACTTTGCTCCTCCAGAATCAGAAAACCTCACATCATATATTAAAAGCCAAAAACGAATCATAAAAACGGAGTTTAACATCACATCATATAACTTGTCCTAGAAACTAAAGCATCAGACTACAAGAAAAAAAAAAAAAACATGGTGGAACCTTTTCAATATCCCTATCCTTCTGCATAAGTTATGTCTAAAAATCTAGCACCGTATAGCAAGTGCAGGTAAAAAAGAGATGCAAATCAACCCTACATCACCTGTAAACCAATGCAAATGGAATTTAACATTCCAACCTCTAATTAAAATCACAAATGACTTGACAAAAAGTTGATTTAGAAAATCTGAGCCTCCAAAACAATGCAACTTATCCAATACGCAGGACATTAAGAACATAAAGCAGGAAAGGGTCATTGAGATAGCACAGTGCACTCCAAAGCAAAGCAACTCAAATTAATTTTCATAAAGATAAACGGGTTTTCATCTTACATGCTTTGAATCTATTACGAATTCAGCACTTTTGTCCACACGAAAACACCAAATCTTTTGTCCCGTGGCAAATGACCACCAAAACAAACAAATGTTACAGTAAAAACATTCCCAGTTCCTAAAGTGTTGAAGGGTATACCAAAACAAAAACATGCCCTTTTAGAGTAATCTAAAACTGTTTATCATACATAGAACTGAGTCTATCTCAATAACACATAATTCAAATCAAACACAGTCTGAAAAAAGACTTTACCTTCACAATCTAATCGAGAAAAGCAACCTACGGCAAACAACCAAAACCAAACAACCCCTCGCGCCCTCTCTCTCTGTAAAGAACCAAAAGCAAACCCTTCGCGGCTTCGCCTCTCTCTCTCTCTCTCTCTCTCTCTCTCTCCCGCCGCCAACGATGTCTTTACTCTTTATTACTCTCACTCTCCATGAACCAAACACTGTGTCTCTCCAGAAACTAAATGGGACAAAGTTTTATTTTTTTTTAGAGAGAGAGAGAAAGGACTAAAGGAGGACAAACCAATTAATGGGATACATTTCCTTTTTTTTTTTTAAGGAAATTAAACAATTTATCAATTTAAGAAATTACAACAACAGGGTTTGACAACTTGACGCTGTAAAGCTCAACTACTCCAATTAGAAAAGGGGACTCAGTCATACTTCTAATATAAAACTAGCGATTACAGACACCATGAGCCTATAGGAGCTCAACGTACTGTAACCTACATACAAACTGTTTCGGGGATTCCTGTGAGGGACTGTACCTTGTTCCTTGTCTTAGGGGTAGTCATGTTGAGGATAGCCTGGACTTTTTCTGGGTTAGCCTCTATGCCTCTCTCGCTCACCATGAATCCCAAAAATTTGCCTCCCATTATGGCGAAGACACACTTGTCAAGGTTGAGCCTCATCCCGTGGTATAGCATGACATCGAAGATAGTATCTAGGTAGTCGATGTGTTCCTCAATGGTGCAGCTTTTCACCAACATGTCATCTATGTATACTTCCATTATCCTTCCGATGTGGGCGGCGAACATGGTGTTGACCATTCTTTGATATGTGGCGCCTGCGTTTTTTAAGTCGAGATGCATGACCCTGTAGCAATACAATCCTTTGTCTGTGGTGAAGGATGAATGCTCCATGTCCTCGGGTTGCATTTATATTTGGTTATACCTGAAAAACGTGTCCATGAAGCTGAGTAACTTGTGCCCTGCTGTGGAATCTACGAGTTGGTCAATCCGTGGGAGGGGGAAGTTGTCCTTCAGGCAGGCTATGTTAAGGTTTGTGTAGTCAACGCACATGTGCCATTTTCCGTTGGGCTTTTTCACCATGACAACATTCGAAATCCATGTCGGTGTTGAGTTAAAAATTGCACAAAGTGTGAAATGTCACCCAACGTAATTTCACTCGTATTCATTAACAGATTAGAGTTTGTAATTATTTCGGGTTTGACCCATTCAAGATAGAATTCATGTGTCTCTTAATTACAATCCCTTGTTACAAGGGAACACCTTTCGATTCCATTTATAAAGAAACCTTGACAAGTGTGTCTTCCCTATAATGGGAGGCAAATTACAAGTGTGTTTGTTTGTTTTTGCCATAATGGGATGAGGCGAAGACACACATTACAAGTGTGTTTGTTTGTTTTTGCGGCTGCACTCGAATTTTAGAATGGGTTGCCTACGTACCCGAGAAGGGATCAAGCCACTTGTGGTTCAAGAGTTCCAATGAGTGAATGACCCATTGGAATGCTTGGATTTTTGGGATAGGAATAGTGTTTAGGATGCAGTTGTATCTAGATTATTTGATTCTAGATTGCCTATATACCCTTGCGGGATCAAACCACATGTAGTTCCAACATTTGGGATTTAAATCGGTAGATGACCCATTTATTTTGGATTTGTGTTTGAGATCTTTGTGAGGGTTTAGAGCCCTTGAATTTTTTTTTAGGTAATTTGTGAATGATTTGATTTTTCTGGTGTTTGGGTGAATTTGACTAGTGGAGTCAGGGATTTGGTTTGGCTGAATTTGATTAGTAGAGCCAGGGATTCAGTTTGGCTGAATTTGACTGGTGGAGTCAGGGATCATCGGTTTGAATTTGTGGTTGCATCTAATGAGTCGCTAGATTGCCTACATACCCTGTGAAGGGATCAAACCATTATAGTTCAGGATTTGTATTTGAGCTTTCTTGGTTTTGTACCAAAGGGACTTCATTTTTGGGTTTCGAAGCGAAACCGATGTTCAAGTATTTTTGATTTGGACACCCATAGAGTCGAGTAAATTCCGAGTCACACTTCTCAATTTCGTTTGGAACCCAGAGTCACCCATCGAGCTTTTCTTTCGGGCATTCTTGATTTATTAGGCACCCACGAGACAAGTCTTGAGATTTGGATTTTCCGGCTTGCAATGGGAGGCTTTCAAATATTGGGAAGAAGGTCAATCGATCACGATAACTTAATTTGATGCTTGCAAAACCGTTGCATGAGTTCAACATGAGCCACACAATCTTGTGAAATGCTACTATAATTAGGACCATGCCTTCCTGCCCTCCACATAAGCAACGTGAAGCTTTCTTTCTTTCATGAGACAAACTGAGGAAGAGTTCTCCATCATGTTTGGGGTCAATTGTCATCTTCTTAGTTAAAGACATGGAAACTTAATTTATCTTCATGTTCTGAATCGACTAGAAGACTCCCTCTATTGCGTCTCAAGCAATCCTTTTTCTATTTTAAGAGGTTGCTCTCTTACTTAAAAAAAAACCTGGAGGCTTTCTATATTTGTTTGTTTCAAAGTCTTCTGCGTAAGAGTATTTGGCATGCTCCATTTACTTGCTTATTTGTGGAACGAAGGGAATGCTTACTGACTTTAAATTGTTTTGTTTTTTCTTCATGCCTTGGTATCAATTCCCGAGTTGTGCTTCCACTTCAAAATTTGTATTTTTCATATAGTGCAACATGTATCTATCTCCTTTCATACAAAGTGATGAGACTATGAACAAAAATAACTCTTTTAATTGTTATCTTTCTTTTCTATTTTTTATTGTCTCATTCTCTAGTATAATTGGGAGATCATGCAATAACGTGGCTCTCTAAAGGGTGCCCTCATGCATGTCTAGTTTGACGTGTTAGCAACGGGCAGCAGCTTAGCTTCGAGGATCATAGTCAAACTGCATACAATGCTTCATGGTTTTGAGTAGAGGCTTTGCTTCAGTCTTTCTTGAGTTGCCTTAGTCTCCAACTTGAAAAATCCTGGAGTTTTATTTACTGGATTTGAATCTTCTTCATTGGTGATTTTTGAAGGCTGAGAAGTCATGACGGAATGTGGGCTTTATCTTTGGAACCACAACTCCATCATGGCCTTCAGAGTCGCATATGCTTCAAAGACACGGCTATGAAAAGCCATTGGAGACGCTGCCCGGCGTGGTCATCATGGTCTTCGACGGGGTCGGTCTGAGATTTGTGTGGCCTGAGGCGAATATAATCTCGTATAAATTGACATTAAGTGTTCAAATAAATTTTTTGGGTAATTAGTAAGACATTATTCCTATTGGTTTATTGGACAAAACAAAGAAGAAAAGAAAAAGTTCAATGTGTGTTTCTTCTTTATTCTATTAATTAAATAAGTTGTATATTTAACAAAAAAAAAAAACTCTAGGCTAGCGACTTTGAATAAATTATAAAGATGAAAAAAAGTTCAATGTGAAAAATATTCTAGCCCAGCAACTGAAGCTGGGATTCGAACCTTGGTTGGGTGGAAAAACACAACAAAAAAAGCTAACTGCTGGGCTGATGCATGTTTTACTTCATGGTGGAAGGTTTCAACAAAATATATGTAGTATTCTTTGATGAGTAGACAAATCAGAGGCCCCCAGGAACCGGTGGCCTGAGACGACTGCCTCATATGGCAGCCCTCAGAGCCGGCCCTGATCTTCTACATGGCTTATGGAGACGCCGCTCTTGCATGTTTGTTTAGCATGGGCCTTTAATTAGAGCAAAAAAATGATGGAGGAGGACGATGAGAGACGGATTTGAACCTTGGATTGAATGAAACTTCTTCTTCTCCTATGGCTCCTGCTTTTATTTTTCCAGTTTGTGCTTCTCCGCACTAGTGCGTCTTCACGTTGGTCTCCTTGGTTTGGAACTTGAGCACCGTGAAGATGGTATCCTGATTCATCAATCAACTTATACCCAAAAGATGCTTAGGCGTTTTAATACTGACAATTAAGCCTTCAAGCACCCCAATGGTCATCCATAGTCTTGATCCAAAGAAGGATCCATTCCGTCCAAAAGATGACTACAAAAATGTGCTAGAGGCAGAAGTGCCCTACATAAGTGCAATAGGCTCATTATTGTACTTAGCACAATGCACAAGACCGGACATCTCTTTCGCGTGAACTTGTTAGATAGATATAGCTTTGCGCCAACACGACGCCATTGGACTGGTGTTAAGGATATCTTTCGATACCTAAGTGATACGATTGATATGGGCTTGTTCTATCCCTTCAGAGAGACGATGGATTCAGACTCATCATATGTCAAGAACGCCACCAACAGTGGTCTGCGTTCTCTCTCCCCATCCCAAAACGACACAAGTGTTTTAGAAAGTTTTGCTGATGTTGGGTACCTCTCTGACCCACAAAAAGGTAGTCCCCAAATTGGTTATGTATTCACCATGGGTAAGACCGCGATATCTTGGAGGTCTACTAAACAGACCTTAGTCGCTACTTCTTCAAACCATGCAGAGATTATTATTCTTCACGAAGCAATTCGTGAATGTATATGGCTTAGATCCATAGTTATGCATGTTCCAAGCAATTGTGGTCTGAAGTCTACCGCAGATGAGCCTACTAGCATTTATGAGGATAATGTTGCTTCCATTGAACAAATGAAGCACGGCTACATCAAAGGCGACAATACCAAGCACATATCGCCTAAATTCTTCTACAATCAGCAACAACAGAACCTCCTCGAGATCAGAGTGAATTAGGTTCGATCTGAGGACAATGTGACAGACTTGTTTACTAAGTCATTGCCCAAATCCACGTTCAAAACATGTTGCAAGCATTGGCTTGCGGAAGTTATCCAAACTCCCATGATCATAGTCATCAAGGGGTGACGCAGACATCAGGGGGAAATGTCTACATGTTGATCTTGAAACGTGAAGGGTGTGTTGTGCTTTTTCCCCTTCAACTGAGGTTATTTTTGTCCCACAAGGTTTTTGTTACTCGGCAAGATTTTTAATGGGGCAACGAGAGGAGCACCACGTTTGGGCGACACAAGGGGGAGTGTTCAAGTAAATCTAGAATTTGTGTCTGGCCCAAACTCGAGATTACTTGTTGTAGTTGAAATAGGATTAGAATTAGATATAATCTCGGAGAATGTTAGAAATATCCAATCAATGTATGATTGCATTTCCTTGTACAACTCTGATTTTATGCCTTGTAATCCTCTATATAAAGAGGCCATATTATCAATGAAAACACAACAATTCCTCTCTCAAATATTGATTCCCTAAAACAGTATGCTATATAAATTCATATTGTAGTTAAACAATTGTCTAAAATGATTAAGATTCTGAAATGGCTATAATTTTTGACTAAACGAGTTTAGAATTGTAAAATCTGAATGAATAGTAATGATCCTAAGAGAGTCAAAAAAATTTTATTTTTTTTAAAAGGGAGTCAAATTTTGATTAACGAGCCACATGCTCTTTTTTTATTTTTTATTTTTTTTTGGAGAATGGAGCCACATACTTGTTGTTGCATAAAAGTTACGAGAGCTTGGCACTTGAACCGTAGGCCACAGTTATGGGTTTTGTCTCAGTTGTTGGGCTAGATTTGCCCATTGGTGGGCCTTTTGGGCTTTTTATTTCAGAATAAAATTAAGGCTTGCCACGTGTAACCCACCAGTATAAAAGCCAACCTCCCTCCCTCCCCAATCCCAAATCGCATTAGGTTCAGAGTATGGCAGAAATCGAAGCCACCATCGCCCGCGGCAAACAGACGGAGATTGATAAAGGTATATATAATCACTTTTGAAGAAAACTACAATGTGTTGATGGCTATGTTTCTTATTAATATTATGTCCGTTACTCATCTTTTGGTTTTCCAATCTCATCAGGGGAATCGCAAACACCGTGTACAAAGTCACGAAAACGAAAACGAAATGCTCATTGTTGTTGCAAGTGTCATGATCCCAAAACCCGACGCCGTGCCAAAACTAGGAAACATCCTTTACCAGAGGGATTTGGTTATGTTCCTTTGCCAGTATTTGTGGATAAGAATGGTAACTACATTCCAGAATTTTCTGATCGTGTTGCTTACATGTCTTGTTTTCGTTGTGGTATGAATGGTGACCACTGGGATCCGTTTTGCCCCAACTCGATCAATGATCCGCCAGACTCAGGAGAAGCTGCTCCTGCCCTTGACATGTCATGGAGTTATATATTGAGGAATTTCAATCTGAAAGAATATCTTGACAAAAAGAATAAGACTGATGGGAAACCAAAACCACCACGGAGGAAGACGGTGAAATCAGAAGTGTCCAATCCATAGCCGAAACAAAACCCGTGTCAGAACTAACAAGCCTTCTAATTAAATAGGGAATTTAAAGATGAAGTAGTCCACTATGCAACCGCAGTTTCTCAAAGTGCCTAATCTGCTTTCTAAAACTGGGTTGCTTGGTGGAATTGGGAATTCTTTTTTATGTTGGCTTACATTAATACTTGTAAGCACATGTGATGTTCATATAATCTCCCCAATTCATGAAAACAAGGAAGAACATTATTAAGAATCTAGCACTACTATTCGTATTTATCATTTTTGCTCTTGTTTCTCATGCTATCTTTGTTTTCATGATCACGCTTTTATATTACTTCACATGATAGAAAATCTACGTGCTAAAACTTCGCAAACGTAGTTGTAGAGGTCCGTTCTTGTTACATGTTTCTTCTTTTTAGGGAAGAGAAGCATTTGAAGCCCATGAAAATTTTCTTGGCTTAATTGTTCAGAATCTTCTCCAGATTTCCGGCTCTTAAGTTCTTGTGTGCAGAATTTTCAGCCTTTAATATGAAAGCAATGGTAATTTCAATGCTAAACTACAGAAGTTACTGATGCATTACTGTGCAATACTGAATAGTTTCCTGTTGCAGATACAATATTACAATGTACCCTGTCCATTAGCACTAAAAAGCTGTAACAAGTAAAAGATTCTTTGACGTGATCTGTACTTTAAAAAACTGTAACAAGTATATAATTCTTTGCTGTGATCTATACTTTTACCTTCTATGATAAGGTGAGTATTTAGAACTCGGAACAAATAATTCACCCAAATCTCTATTTAAAAAGAGGGCGCTTTCTATTTTTTGCTTCCAAAAGCTTGGCATTTGAACCGTTAGTTGGGCATGATTCCAAAGCTTTGACATATAAGACGGCTTCTGCTCTGATACTGAGCAAACTTCAATGATTTCAGTATCAGGAGACGATTGACCTGCTTATCATTACATTCACTTCCGCTCCTAGATACATGCCTGCACCGGCTAACCCTGAAAATGGAGGGATTACGCCTAGCGCTAAAGAAGGTCAAGAAACCTAGACCTGTAAATGGACCGGATTTTGATCTGGACCCGCTCCAGATCCGTAGCTATTAAACGGGTTTGGATCGAATATTTTGATCCGTTGATCCGTTAATGATCCGAATCCGTTAACCCGTTTAATAAACGGATCGGATTTGGATTTAGGTCGATCCGATCCGTTAATGATCCGACCCGTTTCAGTAATAAAAAAAAATTATTTTTTATTAATATATTATTATTTTTTTAAAATATAAAATATAAAATATTAAAGATTTCTAATATTACTTTTTTTGCAGAAATCTAAGAGGCAGTCTTCGTAATTTTATTTTTGATAATGTAATTTTATTTTTGGTGATACTCTTCATGTCGATCATGTTATTTTAATATTTTATTAATATCTTATGAGATATTATGATATAAATTTAATATTACTATTTAAAATTTAAAAATATTTGAAATTATAAACGGATCGGATTAACGGATCGGGTATCCGTTAATCCGACGGATACGGATTTGGATCGAGGTATCAATGATCCGCCGGGTTAACGGAGCGGGTTTGGATCGAATTTTTTTTTTAGTAAACGGATTTGGATTTAGGTCGATCCGATCCGAACCCGCTCCATTTACAGGCCTAAAGAAACCTGATTCTGGCCATGACTCCCTTTTGCCCAACCTCTAGCACTTTCTTGCATACCACCACTATAACCGTTGAGACAATTCGTGTAACCTGGCAAAGGGTTTTTATTTTTAACCGATTATTGTCAGGACTCGCTGGATGGAATTTGGAATCATGGCTAGAAGCACTGTGACAAATGCAAAGGTTTCATCTCTCCTTTTACCTTCATATGGTTGGAACTCTTCAAAAGTATATCATCTGATTTCGGAGCAACATAAGAAAATTCCTTGATATATATATATATATATATCTGGAATATTCAACGACTTAACTTCTTGTAGGGTCAACTCAGCCTTAGAAGTCTGGCATATCCAGGGTAACGAAGCTTGACCTTGAGAAAGTTCAACATTTGTTATCAGCTTGTTCACATCATGATTGATGTTAGGTTTGCATCGATCAGCTTCATGCCAAGCCTCAGCCATCTGCAATATCTTTCTCTCTTCTTCCAGTTCATTATTCAGAAAGTTTTTCAGAAAAGATTCAATGTTGAAACCGTAGACACTGTAGTCACTCGACAACTTTGAAATAAAGTCATAAAACCCACGAATTTAATCAAATTCATTCCAGCAGCGAGGATCCCTTTTTTGCCCTCTCCAATCTCAATTTGGGACATGTCCAAGAAGATTCAAGCTAAAAAGCCAAAATAAAACGAACATCAAAGTTCAAACATGAGCTCAAACCATTCTGAATGGGATGCTAATATATTCGAAACATGAACCATTGAAGATCATGAGTCAAACGGAACAAAGAAACAAAGGGATTAGGGGTTTTTCTGATGATATATTACTCTTCTCCAAGAAGTATAAAGATACAACGTGTCCTATTAAGAAACAAAATATTCCTAATAATACACAAGATACACAACCCTAATGATACACGGTATGACTCACGCCAACACAAGATACCTCAAGTTGGTGCATACAAGTCACGGATGCCAACTTGTTGAGTGAGTCATAAAAGGCTTTACTTGAGAGAGCTTTTGTGAGAATATCTGCCAACTGCTCTTCAGTAGGAACGAAAGGAAACAAAATGACCTTTCTTTCAAGGTTTTCTTTAATGAAATGCTGATCTACTTCCACATGTTTCGTACGATCATGCTAAACAGGATTGTGAGCAATTTCAATTGCAGCCTTATTATTAAAATAAAGCGACATAGCCTTTTTCTGCTTGAACCCTAAACCTCTCAACAAATTTCTCAACCACAACATCTCACAAAGTCCTCAGGCCATTCCTCTATACTCTGCTTCTGCACTAGAACGAGCCACCACCTTTTGTTTCTTGCTCTTCCACGTAACCAAGTTACCACATTCAAATGTGAAGTAGCCCGAAGTAGATCTGCGATCTATAATATTACCTGCCCAATCTGCATCTGTGTATCCAGAAATATCTAGGTGACTGTATTTTGAAAAAATTAACCCCTTCCCTGGAGCAGACTTTAAATACCGCAAAATACGAAATACAGCACCCATATGAGCCTCACTGGGATTATGCATAAACTGACTCACCACGCTAACTGCATAAGCTAAATCTGGTCTAGTGTGAGATAAATAAATCAATCGTCCGACTAACCTCTGGTATCTCGCTTTATTTGTAGGTACTTGATCCAAATATTCTACTAATCGATGGATCTGCTCTATAGGAGTATCAGCAGGTTGACAGTCAAGCATACCTGTTTCTGCCAGCAAGTCTAGAACATACTTACTTTGACTCAACACAATACAATCCTTCCCAAGAGCAATTTCAATTCCCAAGAAATATTTCAAGTTTCCCAAATCTTTCATCTCAAATTCAGAAGATAACTGACCTTGTAACCTTTGAATCTCCTCTAAGTCATCACCTGTCACAACCATGTCATCAACATAAATAATCAAGGCAATCACTTTACCATACTGATGTTTAAGGAACAAGGTGCGGTCGGAATTGCTCTGCCGATACCCAATTTTCTTCATGAACTTGGTAAATCGGCCAAATCAAGCTCTCGGAGACTGCTTCAGACCATAAAGAGACTTCTTCAATTTGCACACCACTTGCTCTTTAGAGGAAGTACCATAGCCAGGGGCAAATCCATATAAACCTCTTCATGCATATCACCATGCAAGAATGCATTCTTAACATCAAACTGTCGCAATGGCCAATCAAGATTAGCAGCTAACGAAAGAAGTACCCGAATTGTATTAATTTTGGCCACAGGTGCAAACGTCTCATCATAATCCACCCCATACTTCTGAGTATAGCCTTTAGCTACTAATCTAGCCTTGTACCTGTCCACCGATCCATCCGAATTGTGTTTCACAGTATACACCCACCGACACCCACTGATCCATTCGAATTTCCACGTACAATTCTTCTCAAGAGCATCCATTTCGACTGCCATTGCTTGCATCCACTTCTTTTCTCTCATTGCATCCTGCACTTTGCTAGGAAGAGACACAGAAGATAATTGATTCACAAAGGCAACATACGGTTTAGACAACCGATGGGTCGACACATAATTAGCAACAGGGTACTTAGCTTTGGCATTTATAGTGGGTTCATAGTGTTTCGGGGGGTTACCACGGGTTGAACGACTGGGCATGTGTTTGGTGGAAACACAAGATGACACAGAAGATGGATAAGACAAACAAGAATGAGAACGTACCTCGGAGGATGACGGAGCATGGAAGACCTCTGATGGAGAGGGGAGACTGTGCAAAACGACTGAATCAAGAATACTTGGATCTGCAACGATTGAATCGGTAGCTTTAGGGAGAGAGGAACCTGAATTGTCTGAATCTGTAGCTGCAGCTGCAGCGCCAGCAGACTGGACGGGATCTGGGACTTCTTTTCCAGCCAACGAGCCAGCCCACCGATGCCCATCGATACCAGGAGCTGTCACTCCTTCGTCTCCGGCAGGCGATCCGATACCAGGAGCTGCACCGTCGTCTTCGGCAGCCGACTGGATACCAGGTCCAGATGCGCGTCTCCAGAGCGGATTACCCAGGTTCCGGTCCCCATCTCCGGGCTCGAGGTCCAACTCAGACCCGTTGTGGGTCGGTGTACTGGGCCCCCGATCCAACTGTGTTCTGTGTTTGGTGAAGCTGGGACCAATCAGTGGGCAGCCATCCCCAATGTCACGTGGGCAACTGTCTTCTCTGTCATGTTCAGTTCCTAAACAAGCTTTGTCACGTTCAGTTCCCAAATACTCTAGACTAGAGAACTCGTGTCTCCCATCTTGCCCACTGAACAAATCTTCATAATAACAAGGCGTCTCCCCCTGATGATGAGTCACAGGAGGTAAAAAATAACACTCATCTTCATTAAACGTAACATCCATGGTGACATAAAATTTTTGGGATTGGGGTTGATAACATTTGTAGCCTTTCTGATGAGAACCATACCCCACAAATACACATTTAAGGGCTCTAGCATCCAATTTTGACCTCTGATTCTTATACAGATGAACATAAGCAATACAACCAAAGACACGAGCAGGAAGGGTGTTAGACAATCGAATAGAAACATAGTGAGATAGAACCTCAAGTGGGGCACGACCTTGAAGAGGGGCAGACGGAAGACGATTAATAAGATGAGAAGCACATAAAACGGCCTCTCCCCAAAGATACTTAGGCATATTAGCACTAAGTAGAAGAGACCGAGACATATCCAAAAGATCAAGATTTTTTCATTCAGACACCCCATTTTACTCAGGAGTTTGTGGACATGAGGTTTGATGTATTATGCCATGCCGTTGGAAATAATCATAAAAAGAATGATTGACAAACTCTCCCCGGTTATCGGAACGAAAAACCTTAACATGAGCATCATATTGAGTACAAACAAGATTATGGAAAGCTGTAAAAGTAGAGAAAACAGAATCTTTGGACTTAAGTAAAACAGGCCAAGATAATCGAGTAAAGTCATCAATGAATAACATGAAATATCGCATTCCAGAAAGGGTAGAATGTTTAGAAGGACCCACACATCTGAATGAATTAACTCAAAAGGCATAGTACTATAATGAAAACTTGAAGGATAACTAGACCTATGACTCTTAGCCAAAGCACAAGTTTCACAATGCAGGTTAGACTCACTAACTCCAAAAAGCAATGAAGGCATGGACTTCTTCATAACTCCAAAAGATGGATGACCCAACCGCCAGTGCCACAACCATAGCTCATTCAATCGGTCAGAATTCAATGTCAGGGCCAAAGGTGGTTTCATCGCTTGTGTTGGTTCTGCGTACATGCAATCCAAGTGGAACAGTCTTCCCCTCAGGTCTCCCTTGCCCATGATCATCCTGGTGCACAGATTCTGGAAAATAACATACATTGGGTAAAAGGTTACTGAGCACTTATTTTGTGACCCTAACTGGGAGACAGATAGACCCTAACTGGGAGACAGATAAAAGATGATGAGACAACGAAGGTACATAAAGCACATCATGCAATACAATGAATGATGTAACCTAAACAGACCCAATACCTAAGACTGGAAAAGATGCACCATTCACATTAGAAACATGGGATATAGAAGGGGATGACATAGACATAAAGAAGGACTTATCATAGGTCATATGGTCAGACGCACCAAAATCAATTATCCATGTATCACTACCAGTAAAGTCAGAAACATGTAAAGCAACACCAATTTTACCTTGAGTTTCCTTAGTGAAGGAAACATTACCCTTTAAGGGATCTTGTCCCTCAATGCTGTAGAAGTCAGGTTCTGGCATTAATTGGACTGCAGCTTTGCCTCTTTGACCACCACCGCGTCCTGCACGACCTCCAGTATTATTGCCTCCTCTCCAACCAGAGTTGTTGTAATTAAACCTTCGCAACTTAGGGCATTGATTCTTGAAATGTCCAGCTTCCTTGCAATAGTTGCAAGTCATTTGGTTATAATTTTGATTCTGCTGATATCCCTGAGTCCGTGGTTGATACTGGTTCTGAGATGGAACTAGGGTAGAGTTCCCAATCTGAGGTTGAGATGGAGGTGTAGCATGGATTTCTAAACTAGAAATTTCAGTATGAAGGTTCTGAGTGGCCGCCTTGTTACCTTCATCTCTTCTGATATAAGCAGAAGCTTGCTCCAACATAGGTGGAGTTACAAGACGCAATAACTCATTCTTTGACCCTTCAAAGTGAGGATCCAAGCCAGCAAGAAAAATATGGACACGCATCTTGTCCTACTCATTCCGATAGGAATTAATATCAGCTGCACAAGTCATAGGATTAGGGTTTCTCTGATCAAGCTCCTGCCAAATTGTCTTCAAATTCGCATAAAAGGTTGCAACAGGCTGTTCACTTTGAGTTATTTTAAAAACTTTGACATTCAATTCATGAACACGAGCAAAATCACTCCCATCATAATATGTAGCAGCAACAGAATCCCAAATTGATTTGGGAGAATCATAGTTAGCAAATAATCTCATTACTTCCGGAGTCATAGCTTTGAGAAGAATTCCCATCACATTATTATTTCTCATATCCCATTCATCAACTTTTGGACCTGCAACAGGTCTTGCTGCACTATCGGTAACGTAACTCCACTTTCCAATCCCTTGAATATGGATCTTCATAAGTCTCTGCCATAACTGATAATTTGTACCATCGAGTTTGACACCAAAACTCGAATTATCTGTGACATTCTGAACAATTACAACTTCACGTGCCACAGAACTTGTTGCTCCAGACTCCTGGGATTCTCCACTTTTCCCGTCAGTGATCTTTAAGTCCACCATCTTCTTTCTTCCTTAAATACTAAATAAAGTTGGAACAATACGACAAAGGTTGATCAATGAATATTCAAAGAAACACGGTTGTTGACTTTATTAAGTATTCTCTTGTCCAAGAAACCAAAAGTGTCCAGCAGCTAATTAATAAAGTAAAGAGGACAACCACCAATCAAGTCAAAGTAAAGGGCCCAAAGTCACAAACCACGAACCAAAGGACAGCAGCTAATTCACACAAAAAGGACAACCAACAATATCGAACCAATCAACCAAAAGAGCCAGCAAACAAACCTGAAAGGACAAGAGACAAGAGATCAAAACGAACAAATTTTCTTGCAACGGAAGCCAAATAGCACAACCGAGTCCAACTGGATCTCGGCTCTGATACCAAGTCAAACGGAACAGAGAAATAAAGGGATTTGGGGTTTTCCTGATGATATATTACTCTTCTCCAAGAATGGAGCATATATACAAGATACAATGTGTCCTATTAGGAAACAAAATAAAAAAAAATATTCCTAATAATACACAAGATACACAACCCTAATGATACACGGTATGACTCACGCCAACACCATGTTCTTGCCATTTGTAAAATCAATGTACATGTACCCAACGGAAATTCAAAGACACAAATTTTAAACTTTCCTAAAAATCTCAAAATTCAGATCATGGCGTTGCAACTCATTGAGTCTCAAAAAAATTTTAAACTTTCCTAAAAATCTCAAAACTCAGATCATGGCGTTGCAACACAAATTCTAAGGGATGCTCACTGAAAGCAAGCCTACACTAAGCAAGACAACCTTGCTTTTTAAGGCAAAATCAATCAACTAGCCTATTCTTGCCAGCACGCAATTGTGGTACAAAAACAAGCTAGAAACATCTTAGAAAAGCATATAGAGATTAAACCCTACTCACGACAAGGCTTGCATCCAGAATGACTTTGATAGAGAACCCTAAAACAATGCCAACTCTTTCCCCTTAGGGTCAGAATTAGCACCATCTTCAGCAGCTAACAACCTCGGCAACAGGTTGGTCTTCATGCTATCTTTTGGAGTTTTCTTCTGCTCCTCATCCTTCTTGACTGTTTTATTCTTTCCCGCAGTACCATATGGCATTTTGTTGAGACTGTCTACAGGGCGACCATGTTTTCTCTTTGGTTGATCATTAGTGCTAGGAGCCGCCTCAATAAGCCCCATAGTTACTGCATCCAAAATTTTCTTTCCCACAGCCAAACTAAGATGAAGGTTCTTTGGAGAGATAATTACCCCGTCACTATCATGAGGACGACGCAGCCCAGTAATCAGTGGCAGCTCCTGTCTTGATTCCCCAATATCTCTTATCTGTACCTACCTTCGAACCCGACCCATATGCACCAAGGTTTGCGGCAAAAATGCTTCCGAAATAGACCAAGGAACCTGTGCCTTAAAGACTAAAGTTGGACCATGAGGCTAAACCCTAGCTGCCGTGGCGCTCGTTTCCTGTTCTCCATGCAACACCGCCAAAGCAGAAGGCGGCTCCACCATACTAAAAGCTCCCTCATCTTCCTCCAGCAACTCAAGCCCAGAACATGGTAACCTGATGTGCATAACCAGACCATATCTTCCACACCGTCCAAACATCTTATCGTACTTGAAGTGCACCATGAACTGAACGACATCTTCAACCCATAAACTACGTTTGAGCAGCAGGGTCCTTGCATAATCTATCTCGACCCGAATCCGCAATACCCTGGTCCGGAAAGCCCATCTATCAAACTCCATGAACTCACCAAGCGTGCTTCCAATGAGGCGCATGATTCGCTCAGATCGGAAGGCCGGAGGAACCCCCATCAACGTCATCCAATACGATGACTGTTGCAGCAGGACTGACATCATCGGGCTCACACCATCATATTTCGCCAAAGCAATCGGGGCTCAATTAAATCCCCAAGGGCCTCCCCTCCAAACCCTAGTTCGATCCATCGGATCTGAAAACAATATCAGGACATGGTCATTTTCCCCAGTTTCTTCGACACGCATCGTGCCATTGATCCTCCACGCTGACCTAAACATGCCCAGAAAAGAGCGGTGCGTATACTCCCTAACAGTTAGGAGCTTTCCAAGCATAAATACTTCCGGCTGACGAAGTCCCTTGGACGGACGAAGATCCACAGGTCGTTTCCCTTCCGCAATAGCAAGGGAAGAGGCAAGCCTAGCTGCCATTGCATCAATGGAGGCCATGCTATGTTGAAAGTTTCTCACAGACACAAAAAAACCCTAACCCTAGAGGAGAGCAGAGTTTTGCGGCTTCTAGTATCCACATTAGTGACGACACAATAGAAATTCTACTTACCTGAATCTACTAGGGCTGGGCATTTTAGCCCGAAAGCTCGAAAACCCAGACCGAATCAATTCGGACCGTCAGGTCCGGGTCGGGCTTTGAAGAAAAAAAACACAAAAAAAAAAAAGCCCTGACCATTTATGTATAAACGGGCCGGTCCCAGGCCCTAGTGTCCATAATCCCAAAGCCCGAAGATAAGCCCGATTAATATAACCCTTTACAGCCTGTCTTTGTGGTGACTTCAGTCAACATTCAGACGCAAACTTTCGCAGCCATCCTTGAGACCTTGACCCTTTCCCAAACACGAGTCTTGTCGGCTTGACCTCAGTTCTTCGAACCCAGTCAAATCCAGTCGAATCCAGTCGAACCCAGTCGCAATCAGTCGAACCCAATCGATCCCAGTCGAAGCCTCGAAGTCTCGAACCCAGTCGATCCTAGTCAAAGCCTCGAACCCAGTCGCAATCAGTCGAACCTAGTCTATCCCAGTCGAAGCTTCGAAGTCTCAAACCCAGTCGAAGCCTCGAACCTAGTTGCAATCAATCGAACCCAGTCGATCCCAGTCGAAGCCTCGAAGTCTTGAACCCAGTCGAAGCCTCGAACCCAGTCGCAATCAGTCGAACCCAGTCGATCCCAATCGAAGCTTCGAAGTCTCGAACCCAGTCGCAATCAGTCGATCCCAGTCGAAGCCTCGAACCCAGTCGCAATCAGTCAATCCCAGTCGAAGCCTCGAAGTCTCGAACCCAGTCGAAGCCTTGAACCCAGTCGAATCCCTCATCAGTCAATTGATTTCTACTCCTTCTAGCTTTCCAGATTTCGAATTGGATCGAGAAATCTAATTTTCATAAACCCAGCAACAATCCATTCTGCCCTTCTTCGATAACCCAACAACAATCCATTCAGCAACAATCAAATCCGGGTCAATCGACAATTCTCTAGTACGGTGGTGCCTCCCCGAAAGTCTCAGTAAGTCTCTCTCTCTCTCTCTCTCTCTCTCTCTCTCTCTCTCTCTCTCTCTCTCTCTCTCTCTCTCTCTCTCTCTCTCTCTCTCTCTCTCTCTCTCTCAAACTGGGTAGCTTCTGATCTGGGTCGTAATTGATTTAGCCATTTGGGGTTATCTGATTCCAATTTGTTTCTAGGTACAAGGATTCAAGAATCAATTTTGATAATGCCCGAAGTAGCAATGGAACCCGAAGCAGCTGCAGTTATTGGGGCTAAGTTGGTGGTGGCTTCCAGCCAGTCTGAGGCCCGAAAACCCGGCAGGACCGCCCCGGGCCTATTTGGTCTGGTCCTTTACGGTCCCTATAACTGAAAATCTTTATTTGAGCCCGGCCCGAAATAAATGGGCTTGGTCCCGGGCCTAGCTAATTGACACGCGGTCCCGGCCCGTGCCCAGGCCTAGAATCTACTGAATATTATATAAAATAAACAAAAAATAAAAAAAATATTTTAAAATTTAATTAAGAGATATATTATATAAAATAATTATGTATTCTATATAAATTCATATTGTAGTTAAATAATTGTCTAAAATGATTAAAATTATGAAATGACTATAGTTTTTTACTAAACGAAGTTGGAAATGCAAAATCTGAAAAATAGTAATGACACTAAGGCCTCGTTTGGTTCACGGAAAGAAAAGTAATTCCTTTGTCTTTCCTATGAGAAGGGAAATGAAATTTCATTTCCTAACAACTTTCCATTCCGATGTTTGGCAATGTAAGGAAAGTTATTAAAAAATTTGTAAATAATGTAATATAATAATAAGTTGTGAGTAATAAATGCAAGGAAAGAAGATAAGCAAATGATTCATTTGAGATTTGGAATGAAACACTTTCTCCCTTATTTTCCCTTCCTTTAGGAAACGATTTCCTTTCTTTTTGCATCCCAAACACACAAAAGTCATTTCCTGATAGTTTCTTTCCGCGAACCAAACGTGACCTAAGAGAGTCAAATTTTATTTATTAAAAAAAAAATAACGGAGTCAAATTTTGATTAACGAGCCACATGCTTGTTGTTACATAGAAGTTACGAGAGCTTGGCACTTCAACCGCAGGCCACAGTGTTTTACATTATGGGTTTTGTCTCAGTTGTTGGGCTAGATCTGCCCATTGTTGGGCCTTTTTATTTCAGAATAAAATTAAGGCTTGCCACTTGTAACCCACCAGGATAAGGTATGGCAATAGAGCTACGAGTATAAAAACCAACCTCCCTCCCTCTGCCAAAAAAATCCCCAATCCCGAATCTCATTAGGTATAGAGTATGGCAAAAATCGAAGCGGACCGGCGTGTTGAATCCGATGAGGTCGGCACCATCGACCGCGGCAAACATAAAGGTATATATAATCACTTTTGGTTTCTTATCTACTGCGTTACACTAGTGGAAAACTATGGTTGAACTTTTGAAGAAAACTACAATTTGTTGATGGCTAGATTTCTTATTAATATTATGTTCCGTTACTCATCTTTTGGTTTTCCGATCTCATCAGGGGAATCGCAACCACCATGTACAAAGTCACGATATCGAAAACGAAATGCTCATTGTTGTTGCAAGTGTCATGATCCCAAAACCCGACGCCGTGCCAAAACTAGGAAACGTCCTTTACCAGAGGGATTTGGTTATGTTCCTTCGGCAATATGTGTGGATAAGAATGGTAACTACATTCCAAGATTTTCTGATCGTGTTGCTTACATGTCTTGTCACCGTTGTGGTATGAAGGGTGACCACTGGGATCCATTTTGCCCCAACTCGATCAATGATCCGCCAGACTCAGGAGAAGCTGCTCCTACCCGTAACCCGTCATGGAATTATATATTGAGGAATTTCAATTTGAAAGAATATCTTGAGAAAAAGAATAATAAGACTGATGGGAAACCAAACCACCACGGAGGAAGACGGTGAAATCAAAGTGTCCAATCCATAGCCGAAACAAAACCCGTGCCAGAACTGACAAGCCTTCTAATTAAATAGGGAATTTAAAGATGAAGTAGTCCACTATGCAACCGCAGTTTCTCAAAGTGCCTAATCTGCTTTCTAAAACTGGGTTGCTTGGTGGAATTGGGAATTCTTTTTCCATGTTGGGTTACATTGCTTGTAAGCACATGTGGTGTTCATATAAATCTCCCAAATTCATGAAAACAAGGAAGAACATTATTAAGAATCTAGCACTACTATTAGTATTGATCATTTTTGCTCGTTTCTCATGCAGTCATGCCATCTTTGTTTTCATGATCATGCTTTTATATTACTTCACATGATAGAAAATCTACGTGCTAAAGCTTCGCAAACATAGTTGCAGAGGTCCCTTGTTGTTATATGTTTCTTCTCTTTAGGGAAGAGAAGCATTTGATGAAAATTTTCTTGGCTTAAATGTTCAGAAGCTTCTCCAGATTTCGGCTCTTAAGTTCTTGTAGTGTGCAGAATTTTCGGCCTTTAGAGGCAATGGTAATTAATTTCAATGCTAAACTACAGAATTTGATGCATTACTGTGCAATACTGAATAGCTTCATGTTGCAGATACAATATTACAAATGGAAGCACTGCCTTTGATTTTAAAACTGTAACAAGTATATGATTCTTTGCCGTGATGTATACTTTAAAAAACTGTAACAAGTATATAATTCTTTGCCGTGATCTATACTTTTTCATTCTATGATAAGGTGAGTATTTAGAACTCGGAACAAATAATTCACCCAAATCTCTCTTTAAAAAGAGGGCGCTTTCTATTTTTGCTTCCAAAAGCTTGGCATTTGAACCGTTTTTGTAACCCCGTTCGAAAGCCTCCTCTTGTCGTCATCCAAAACTATCTTAAAATCTTCACCATTAGTTGGGCATGATTCCAAAGCTTCGGCTTCTGCTCTGATACTGAGCAAACTTGAATGGTTTCAGTATAAGGAGACGATTGACCCGCTTTTCATTACATTCACTTTCGCTCCTAGATACATGCCTGCACCGGCTAGCCCTGAAAATGGAGGGATTACGCCCTGCTAATGAAGGACAAGAAACCTGATACTGGCCTTGACTCCCTTTTGCCTAACCTCTAGCACTTTCTTGCATACCACCACTATAACCGTTGAGACAATTCGAGTAACTTGGCAAAGGGTTTTTATTTTTAACTGATTACTGTCAGGACTCGCTGGATGGAATTTGGAATCATGGCTAGAAGCACTGTGACAAATGCAAAGGTTTCATCTCTCCCTTTACCTTCAAATGGTTGGAACTCTTCAAAAGTATATCATCTGATTTCGGAGCAACATAAGAAAATTCCTTGATATGTATCTGGAATATTCTACGACTTAACTTCCTGTAGGGTCAACTCATCCAGCCTTTCTTAAGTCCGGCATATCCAGGGGTAACGAAGCTTGACCTTGAGAAAATTCAACATTTGTTATCAGCTTGTTCACATCATGATATTGTTTTCAAGAGTTAGGTTTGCATCGATCAGCTGCATGCCAAGCCTCAGCCATCTGCAATATCTTTCTCTCTTCTTCCTGTTCATTATTCAGAAAGTCTTTCAGAAAAGATTCAATGTTGAAACCATAGACACTGTAGTCACTCGACAACTTTGAAATAAAGTCATAAAACCCACGAATTTAATCAAATTCATTCCAGCAGCGAGGATCGCTTTTTTGCCTTCTCCAATCTCAATTTGGGACATGTCCAAGAAGATTCAAGCTAGAAAACCAAAATAAAACTTGATGTTCAAACATGAGCTCAAACCATTCTGAATGGGATGCTAATATATTCGAAACATGAACCATTGAAGATCCATGTTCTTGCCATTTGTAAAATCAATGTACATGTACCCAACGGAAAGTCAAAGACACAAATTTTAAACTTTCCTAAAAATCTCTAAACTCAGATCATGGCGTTGCAACACATTGAGTCTCATAAAACTCTTAACCTAAAATATTTACAAAAATAAGAAATTAATTTTGAGCTGCTTCTTCTTGTAATAATAACTCGTATGAAGCTAAACATGACAATCAAGCCAAGGATATACTATGGTCCCGGACTACCACATGGCATGACCATGTGGTGGTCCAGGCCAATAATATCACTTGAATTTAGTTGAGTTTCTAACTTATGTCAACCTGAACATCGCCAACAGCCTAACCACGGCAAAGAACCCAATTATGTCTTGCCTGTAGGGTGTAGAAGCCTTCCAGCTCTTACTATTCTTGTTCAAGTACACCTCATGAGCATTGTTCTGTAACTTGAGTCGTTTACTAACTCCATCAACCTTGCCTAGGTCTGCATATTTGTTGTTCTTGGATCCATCAGAACCAGTAGAGCACTTGAAGCTAGGTTTCTTTTCCTTCACCACTACTTTTTCTTGGTCAGCTTCCTTTGGTCGCTGTGTAGAATCAGCAGGTAGTGATGAGAGACATGGACACAGGTGTAATATGCAGCCATCCGATCTAAGTTTCTCTCCCTCCTCCAAGGTGGTGGAGACTTTGGAGGAGGATCTTGACGATAATGAGAAGCACCTCGAGAATACGAAAGAGCCCTCCTTCCCTTCTTCAGTGTTCTTGGTGCTTCTCGGAGCACCACCCTCGCTGCTGCTCCTCCGAAGCAAGTCCTTGAAACTCCACCGCCTCGACAAAGATCCAGTGGACTTGCTCTTCTTGTACTTCACCCCCTCTTTTTTTCAACGTCGGATGATGTAGAATCATCAAGTTCCTTCATAACCTCCACATGATCATGTTGGCTTTTGTCTAGTAGAACAATTTCGGGGTCAAGGACAGGGAAGATTCTCTTGTTGGATCCATTCAGAACCAGTTGGTGATGAGCTCTCGGAGCTAATCTTCTTTTCCATCACCACTACTTTTTCTTCATCAACTTCCTCTGGATGAGTTGGCAAAGAGTTAGCAGGTAGTGTTGGAAGACATGGACACAGATTTTGTATAAACCCGTCGCATCCAAGTTTTTCGTCCTCCTTTTCTTCTTCAGTACTATTGTTGTTTTTGGTCCTTGTTGGAGCTCCACGTTCGCCGTTGCTCCCACAAAGCAAACCTTTAAAGCTCCACCGCCTCGACGACGATCCAATAATGGGGTTGCTCTTCTTGTAATGCACGAGTTGGAGTACTCCCTCTGGTTTTTTAACATCTATTGATGGAGGTGAAACATTATCTTTTTTGAAACTTCGACCTGTTGATCTTTTTTGTCCAATAGAAGAGTGGCGCGGTTAAACACAGGGAAGACATTGTTCTGGGATTCGGTAAGCGAACCAAACTCGAAGTCGTACTCCAGATGGTGCTGCTCACTTGACTCCTCCATTGATACTCTTGCAGCGGTTTCTGCTAGTGTGTTTGAGCAGAAGCTGCTGAAGCTGGGCTCCTTAGAAACTAGTCCAGAACCTTTGCTTTCCATTTTTATGAGAAGCTATAGATTTTGAGGGTTTACTGTGTTTGAAAATTAGGAGGCTTATATGTAGTGGTGGAGAGAGGTTCCGAGTCCTAATGCTGGAAGGTAACGTTAAGTAAGATTCTTTCTTTAATAAAATTAGGAACAATTCTTAGGTTCACCCCTGTTATCGATTAACTAACTTTTACTTAATAAATTTATAATCCAACAGTCCATATCTTAAATTAGCATTTAAAGATCATCTCTGTAAAAAATCAATCGGAAATCGTTTAATTATCTAATTGAATCAAATAAATGGACGGTTCTAACAACACTTATTGCTATTATGATGAACCATCCATGTATTTCATATAAATGAATAATTAAAAGGTCTTCAATTTGATTGATTTTTTACAGAACTAATCTTTGTATTACATTATACAACTTGAATGGTTGGATTAGAAAATTAAAATAATAACATGCATTAATCATAAGAAAGGGTGAATATGATGTTTCACCCTAAGGGTGAACCTGAGAATTGTTCTATGCACCAAATCTCTTTTGATATTTAAGGAATATTAGACAAGACAAACATATAAGGAAAGATTTATTTCCTCATGTGAAAATATTGGCAGTGTACCTAACAAAACTGTTACTCGAAGGGTGTACAATTCCTTGAAGTTTTAGGATTTAGCTTTTTGGTAAGCGGTAAGCAATACTATTGATTATTGTCATAATCTAACACGTCATAATTCCTCCTGAATACTGTGGATTATTAACTTAGTAATATTCATCTGAAAATGAACCATACCACCATGTCACACTACAACCCTCAGGAATGTTTAGGCTTCTAAGAAGTTTCAGGGACGACCGGAAGACTTTATTCAAAGGTAAACTTTGAAGCCGTTAGCCGCGGTGGGTTGGGGTCCATCATACATTATGTGCTTGGAAACCCTCTAGCGAACATTATATAGGTTTGAGCCTTACAAATGCATTTAAAGATTTCAGATTTTCAATGATTACGGCGTTTAACTTACATTTTAGTTTTGGATTTTATTCTTGCTTAGCAAGAAGTTTACGATTTTGTGTTTTGGTCGACTTAGGATAAATAAAAGATGATATTATTACTACATATAAGTACCAAAGCTATGATAGAGAGCATTATCATTTTTAATCTTGCTCAAGGAAAAGTATGTCTGCAGTATGCATCTGCTGCTGCATAGAAAATTATCCATGTCTTACTCCTAGTAATCATAGGAAATGGTGCTTGTGAGGCTGAGGGTGGAGGTCCAAGCTCAATTACCAAGTCCGTGATGGTAATGTACGTTCTCAGCTGCCAATCATGTCACATCCGAATAAGGAAATGGTCTCACTGGAGAAATATTTTCGATATTGGTTATGCTGTCTTTCCCTTTTTCCCATCTCAGCTTTTTTTTTTCATCTTCATTCAAACTGTGCGGCAAATCATGACCCGACCGAAACATAGCTATAGTACGTTTATGAATGAAACAAACAATAACCAAGGAAATGAAATATATGAAGCTTAACTTTACAAAAACAGCATTGTTATCTACAGTCATAACTCAAACGAGTTGAGAGTTTACTTCAATTTATCAGTAAATGAAAACTGTTGAAGGCAAAGAGGTCAAACAAATGCCTCAAAATTGAATGATTCACAGAAGATTTAGGTCTATGCAAATAAAATCTAATAGCTAAACATATTTGTTAGTATAATTTTCTGATTCGGATCATTAGTTACTCTTACTGCCGGCCATACTGTTGACTCCGATTATTCAGACCTCTACCAGGGCAGGACCTCCATACTGACTAGTTTGGGAATAGTTAGGAGGACCAACTCCGTAACCACCAGGGGGACCTCTAGGACCAGAAGCTGGCATACTGCTGCCATTGTATTGTGGAGCCCGTCCTTGAGGTGGATATGGTTCACCACTGTATCCTCCAACATGACCTCCACGGCTTGGGTTGTAAGCCCCACTCTGATTCCTAGGAGGGTACACGCTTGGACCTCCAGGAGGAGCAGGATGCTTTCCATAGGGGTGGTGACTAGGTCCAGCAGAAAATGATGGCTGTGTATCTTTCATTTGATGAGGCTCTGTATGTTGATAGGGAGGCAGGCGACCATGTTGTAATCTTGGTCTCTTGTTTTGTTCTTCAAGTTGTCGCTGTTCCTGCTTCCTTTTCTTTGTTTCAAACTCATGTGATGATTCATACTTGGGCAGGCTGTATGACAAAGGTAACACAATTATGGATACTATTCAAGTAGAAGAG
The DNA here is from genome assembly GCA_024704745.1 of Rosa lucieae. Classification (NCBI taxonomy): domain Eukaryota; kingdom Viridiplantae; phylum Streptophyta; class Magnoliopsida; order Rosales; family Rosaceae; genus Rosa; species Rosa lucieae. The sequence goes on along the minus strand of CM045493.1, from coordinate 24,776,453 downwards.
AAGCCTGAAACCATTAACATCTCAGACAAGACCCAAATGGCGAACAAACAAATTCCCACCTAACAGGCCAAACACCACCCAACCCAACCAAAAAAAAAGAAAAAAGAAAAAAAAGGAAAGAAGTGCTAATTTGAAAAACCCAAATATATATGAGATTTTAGCAAAATAGAAGATGAGAATCTTCGCTAAAAGTGAGGATTGTTCATGAGTGGACACCTCTCATGAACACCTATTTAATAAAGTCAATGGTAACAAAAAGAAAACTTGAAATATCAAACACACCTCTTTGGATCACAGGGTAAAGGATCAACCCAGAAATACTCTGCATCCAGTGCTTGCTTTGCAGACCATCTCTATGTAGCAGGATACAAGCAGATAAGAAGGAAAAAGTTATAAAAAGCACCCAAGATAACAACACAGTGGCGTACTGCAAAAGTAAGAGTGCAGGTCAATCTGCATCAACAAATTAAGTCCTTAAAATAGCAGCTAACATGGCTGAAAAGTTTGATTCACGGTTAGTGATGTTTCAAAGTGTTTGTCAATATACAAAATTAGATTCCTTAAATAAAGCCTATTGACGCACTTTACGATTAATTCAAAACTTGTACCCAGCCTTCAAACAAATATTCAGCTCAATAACTCAGTATTTGTTTGAATTCAGGTTTCAAACCAAAAGAATGATATCAAACCATGCCAGTGCAACTGCTAGTGACGTATCAGATGCTAAAGAAAATATTTCAATCATTAATAAGAAAATATGAAAACGCCCAACATAATTGATACATGATATAATTATGGCGGTGAGTTTATATAAAACAAACTCAAGTAATACCTGATTTGGATCAAGAGTTAACAAGTGGTCCAGTAAATCAAGAGCATGGCAGTCAAAACTGTAGTGCAAAAAAGAAAAAATGGGTGAACTCATCAGTAGTTTATAGCACGCTTTTTTCTTTTTAGTTTCTTATTTTTATTTTTTTATCAAATGCTTATAGCAGGTTATTATTTAACTATAGCACAGGAGAAGCTCATCAATTTTTTATTTACCGTCTGAAACGTTCCCTGACTCGTCGCTTCAGGGGCCTTGGTGGCTTGAAATTGTTATAAAAATAATATTTTGAAACACCAGGCCAGTTGTTCTCATCAGGCGATCCACAAAGCTCAAATATCTTGTTCAGTTGGTCAGGCTACAATAAATACAAAGAAATAAATATTTAAAAAAGAAGCCTCAGGAAGAACAAAAATGCTGTCAATTTTTGTGATTATTTGATAAAAAGTCCTACACCCCCATGTCTAAGAATAGGAATCAAAATGTTATATATGCTGGTATGCAATATCATATCAAGGCCACATGTGACTGACCACCTCAAGGCCAACAAGGCCATCATTTTGAGGTCTCCCTTCAAGGCCGCATAAATATTTCGACCAACGGACACAATTGAAATTCTACTGAACTGAATCTACTGAATACTAATAGTCATGACTGGCCACCTCAAAAATTTCACATGAAAAACCATTCCTAAATAATTACATCCTCTAATATGTTACAGCAAGATGCCAATTTTATACGCAGGAAGTGGATGCCACAGAACTTGCTTCGTTTACATCCTAAGCATAGCTGCCCCTTGACAAATTTATAATTTAAAATGCATACTTACCTCAAAAGAACGGCCTAAAACTAATTTGTTTCAGTAAAATATTGTCATTAAAAAAAAATTAAAAAAAAAGCTGAGGCAATCCATAATCAATTGAATTAAACCTCAGGTTATAGTTCTGCAATACTAAATCATCAATTTAATTATCAGTCTAAAAGATAATATGAAAGGTGTCTTACTTCAGTTCTTCCTTGCAAAATTGGCGAACCATTCAGAAGTTCAGCAAAGATGCAACCAACAGACCACATGTCGACAGCTGGTCCATACTTTGTAGCTCCAAGCAGCAACTCTGGGGGCCTGCTCCAATCATCTCAATTTATCTACTAACTAAAATGGGCACATAATCTTTGAAAGAATGAATCCTTTAGAAACATGAGAATTTATCATGGTAATTGTGAAGTATGCTTTTACCTATACCACAAGGTAATAACACGATTTGTAAGCTGCCCGTCATGGTTGGTAGCAAAGGATTTTGCGAGCCCAAAGTCTGCTAGCTTCAATTTTCCCTCATTATCTAACAAAAGATTAGAACCTGCAACAAAAGGTTTTGTTCAGATTGGGACATTGCCTGAGTTGCAAAAGATTTAATGATCAAATCCAACTAAGGATATGGCAAAACTTTTTTTGGGTGAAACTAACCTTTCATGTCGCGATGAAGTACTTGATTAACATGACAGTAATGAAGCCCCGTTAACAACTGCTTCATATAACACTGAGGAATAAAAGGTGAAAAAAATCTTTAGGTACTTTGCGTAACAAAAAACATCCTATGCAAAAGTAAGAACATATAGCACCTTGAGACCCAAAAAAAAAAAAAAAAACACATTGTACCTTTATCTGGGGAATTGAAAATCTAACTCCAGGACGATCAGCAAGGCCTGTCAAATCATGATCCATATACTCAAAAACCATATAGATGCCACCCTCAAGCTTTTTACTATCTGTAATCGACAAAACACATGTTAGAACTACCACCTGCATGTAATGAGAATTTAGGTACAAGTGAAACTCTCAAAGCAGGTCATTATATGGATCACAGGCATTACAAAACTAAATAACAGTATTTTCTTACCTTGATTCTCTTGATCATTCTTTTCAGGACCTTGAAAACAGAAACAAATTATGGAAAACTATCAGCAAAAAAATCAAAGAAATTGTTTAAAATTTGTAAAACGAGGTAATTATTGAACATATGAAAGTAAACTACCTGCAGAAGTTACAATCTCTTTCAGCTTAATAATATTTTCATGATGAAGCTTCTTCAGAAGCTTAATTTCCCGAATTGCTGTAATAGGAAACTGCATAAACAAAGCAGAAAATTCAAGACAATTAAAGTAAGGGTCTGGGAGTTTGTAAAAGGGTTGCACTGTAATAACGATAGCTCTCACATAAATTGAAATCAATTGTGCTACATTGTAATTTTATATAACAATACCACATGGTCATTGAAAGGACACATACCCCTTCTTTTTCATTATCCATACGTATCCTTTTCAAAGCAACAATTTCACCAGTTCTGATTTCTCTGGCCTTGAATACTTGGCTGTAAAAACATGCATGATTGAAAAGGAGAAAGAAAGTAAGCATAACCACCAATGTGCTTTCACTTATTATTAAGTCAAAGAAGAATAAACTTGTTTCTTCATTTTAACCATAGAAATCTATCTTTCCTTGAATTCCCCTGACTGTATCTTTTAGTACTTCCCACATAAAGGAATCTTGAATTTACACAAACTTGATTTCCTTTTCAGTTGTTCCTCTCCTTTTCTTTTTTTTTTTTTTTGGTGTTGGGGGGGCGGGGGGGGGGGGGGGGGGGGGGGGGTGGGTGTTGGGTTGTAGAGGGACTGTCTTTCATGTACACCAGAAAATGTGATCATCCCCATTGAAAATGAGTGAGAAAAACAATAAGCAAGGAACCTCAGATCCAACATAGTAACCAATCACACAAAAGCAAAGATCAGGAACAAGAAAAAAAAAAACCTCCCCCTCTAACCTCTTCTTTCCCAACATCTTGCGGACCATACCTAATCATAAAACTAACACGAGATGCAAATCTTTTCCAGAATCATCAAGTCTATTTAAACACCGCCCGGCTGCCCCAACACGAAAACTAAAAATCCTGATCAATCATACCATCAAGACAGCTACTTTTTCTAATTTCCTTCAATCCTATCAACATTTAAGCACCAATCTTTCGATCATGTAACATTCCACTCCACTAATAGAATAACACACATTCCAATACCCATTAAACACTAATCTCCTCCCACTAAACAATAAAACCACCTCCACACTCCCCTTCAATCAACTATCATCTATTGTAATTACATCAAGGTAACCAGAATAGACAACAAAGACACAAGCTTTTGATAACCATAATCGCAGAGAGGCCAAGAAAATTTTACAGTTTAGGGTTAAGAAGATTTCGAATTCACATGAACGATTGATCACCACCATGAACCATTCACAAATTCAATTCCTAATAGACGTAAAAGGCCAATCTTGAATTGGTAAAGGAAAGAAGGAAGAGAATGCAGAGAGGGAGAGAGAGAGAGAGGCTTACCCATACATGCCGGCGCCGATTTGCTTGATTTTCTCGAAGCAATCGGCGCTGCGAGAGCCCCAGGTGGGCAGCTCTTCGGTGTTGATCTGCCCAAATGCCGCCGTGGTCATCGGAGCAAAGCCCAAAGAAAGGAAGAAGAAATCGAATTTGGGATGGCCGGGTTTGGGATTTGCCGCTTTTGAAACGGGCACACGCGGGCAGGGTTTAGGACGCTCTCTCTTATATTTTAGAGGAATCCTAAAGCGCACAATTGATTAAACTTCATGACGAAGAAAATGATTGTTATCTTACTTTTTTAAAAACATAAGCCGATAGCCCGATTAGGATATCATGAGATTTATGTTACGCAACTATACATCCTCGGGGTACAATTATTACGTCACTCCTGATGCGATAAAATTTAATAAATAATAATATATGCGTGGGATGAGCCTTTTAGCTTGACTGGATTTCAAATTTTATTTAAAAAAAAAAACATAAGCCGATTAGAAATTCTAATCCTTGAGTTGGATTTTATTTTAATGTAATTAGAAAAGGTATGTCAATTATAGGTGTTAACTGTTAAACTAGTTGGGCTAGTTCGAGCACAACACGAACTCGGCTTGTTGAGATTATTGGCTCGAGCACTATTGGAAAATTGGTCGGTCTAGGCCGAGCCAAGGGAAAGTGGATCAATAGGTTGGAACCGGCTCGAACACGACTTGTTGTAGTTTTGGTAATTCAGTTGTTTCCCTCATTTACAAATTTGATCTCAAAGACGTAAGTTCAGTCATTGTCAACTAGTCACGATTGTCCTCAATTGCATCCCTAATTCAAATGCGTTCCTCAATCATCATAGAGGCTTGGCTCGACTATACCCTATTGTAGTTGCGATGATTTGATCATTGCCCTCAATTACAACCCTAATCTTCGAGGCATCCCTCAATTCCTATCAACATTTGGTTTTTCGACATTCAATGTAAGTAAGAAATCAACCTCTCTAATCTTCAGGCCTATCTTCCCAAGTTATATACAGCTTGGCTTTCTCATTTTGCTCTAATGGCTTTATAAGGTTTGCAAACTGAGCTAAGCCTTCACCAAAAAAGAACAATAATAAGTTATGCTTTATCCGAAATAAATTGTGCTCATCTAATTGCAATGCTACCGATGTCATTTTTTAGATCATCGTTATAAGAATAGTGAATACATAAATCCTAATTACACAACTTTGGTAGTGTAATTTATTTATAAATGGTATATCATCTCATGCGATATTGGTGATTTTGCTTAAGGGGCTAACGTGTTTGTCCATTTGGAATTAGGTTGTGCGCTAGTAATTATGACCTTGTGTTATTGCTAGTTACGAATCTTCCAAGTTCACATATGGAGAAAGTTGTCGAATCTGGACAGGAATTCAAGGGCTAGCCCTTATGTTTTTTGGAGTTAAGACACCACAAAAGTCAAGACTTATAGCGTGGTATCTTTATTAGCCCTAGGGTTTTGTACTTTTTGTTTCTTGCGGCTGCACCAATGACCAGTCAATATGTGCATGTGAAATAACTGTCAAAATCACATTGTGGAGAATAGTACGGTAGTTTTTATTTTTTTTAATGACAGAATAGTAAAGTAGTTTGAATTTACTTTATTTTTTTTTCTACTATTAAATCTAAATCCAATGATAGTCGAGCACAAGTGCACAACTGAGCAAAAAATTCATTAAATATGTAAAAATGACTCATCAATGAGGTAACAACATTAGGATGAGATGTTATGTATAATTATGCTCGATTATGAAAAAAACGACACAATTCCCTCAATAAATAGCAATAATAAATAAACTTCAAGAAAAAAAACATTACACGGCATATATAGTCGTAGCCCGACCTCATGGACTAGGTTATAGACTTGTAGTGATATTCTCATAGAGTAATCAATACGAAAAGCTAAGCTATCCTATACGATAAGCAAAGGCTCAGTTTAGGATAGGTTAGCTTAAATCATATTGAGCTGTAGTTTTTAGAATATAAAAACTGCTTTTTACCAACTTCTATAAGAGCATTTCCACCAATTTGTCTATGACCGGCTGCCATGTGGGATTGCTTATGTGTTCACTGGGGAAGGGGAAAAACAACCCTCCACCTGCCCAATTTTAGCTAGCTAAAGTTTGGCTTTCCTTAACCAAGTCCAAAAAAAAAAAGCCAAGCCCGTGACTCTTTTCTTGCCCAAGCTTGGCCGGCTGCCAGCTCGGCCCAAAGGTATCGTGGCTGACGTCATCAGGCTTCGGTGGGGAGAAGGACGCTCTGCAGGCGCGCGTGTTGGCGAGTTGCTTGTCTTCTAGCGCTTAAATAGATGATGGCGGGTGCTACAGCCACATTTTGTAGCATAGCGAGGCCGAAACCCATACCAGAAATGCTGGAAAAGTCGCCAGTGTCGAGGAATTGCGAAGGAGCCAAAGTCACCCAAAAGTGAAAAACATCAGAACCCAATCGAATTCGAAAACAAATCACATAGGCATGTAGAACATAACGAGAAGATGAAGTTTCATATCACATATAAGCAAATCGGTGGCCGGAGTCTGCATAAACTATCGGAAAAGTTCCAAGTTTCTCACCATCGATTGTCCTCACTCGTCTCGTGCATGGACGATCAAAGACCACGGGCGTGACGGTGACAACGAGACGAAGAAGATGGTGCTCGTGCGTCGGTCGAAGGCGGCCTGACGGTGGAGCGCCGGTCGGGTTAGGGAATCGGGTTGCTGACTCTCGATTTTGCGTTGGGAGACTTCGAAGCCTCTGTACGTGATCTTGATCCTTGATCTGATCAAGGGCATTTATAACCCTGAGTTCACTCTATTTCAATGGCTAGGATGAAGCGGTGGTAAAATGGAAGGCCACGATCTCACCGCAAAAATTTTCTTTTTATTTAAATGCATTTTCATAATTTCTAAACTTCGAAAATTCATTATAAACACTTCGGGTGTCCGAAAAATTCCCCAAAAATTCCCATGAAATCGTCGTGTTGTGTAATTTATTATCAAACTCTCAGATTGAGGATTTCACTTTATGAAAATTTCCTCAATCATCCTGAAAAATTTTAATTTTCAATGAACAATGAAAAAATTCTAAAAATTTTCAATGAACAGTTAAAATGACATAGTTTTAAAATCGATGAACAATGATAAATGAACAGTTTTGACCGGTCAATATGGGTGGACTTGCTCTAAGTATCAGTTGAATGATGCAATTTTTGAAATAAGCTGTTGTATTTAATTTTACCAAACACCTTTTACTACTTAATTTAAAAGTTCAACAGCTTTTTACACAGCATAAACTATGTCAAGCTGGAATTATGTCATCTGAGGAACATCATTACTCTATACTATCCAAGAACCGAAACTCACACACTATTCTTAAGCCCTAGATGTATCCAAGTTTATCGACATCACCATAGTCTGTCCACAGAGATGGAATGAACTAGCTAGGAAGGCCAACATAGTTTAGACTTCAGACCCACCAAACCAAGATCACGATCCATTTCAGCCATGCACGGTTTGCTTGAACATTCTGCTCCCTCTGCCGGTCTGCCCTATCACCCATGACATGGGGAGTGACCTATTGGCAGGTACATTTAATACAACACCCCATAAGAAGTTAAGAACAGTAAACGCCCCCCCAGAAAATCTAGGACAAAAAGGAAGAGGGGAGGCAAAGTCCGAAACCGAGTCAATTTGACTCCAAAAAAAAAAAAAAAAAAAAAAAAAGGGGAATTGGCCCCGTATGGACGTCAAAAAAGGTGGGCCAAGGTATATAATCGTCACCCAGTGGCCTTCCATTTGCGCTTCATTTCTACCTTCCTCAGAAGCTTCCTGCTTTCTTTTGGCTACGACTATTTTCGCCCAACTTTCCTTTTACTTTGAAATCGCACAAATTTCACACCTTTTCTCCCCAATCTTAAATCTTTAGTTACCTCGACCTTCAGATCAAAGGCCACCGAGTTACAGGGACGTGTTGGTCTTATCAGCTATCTGGTTGGTTGGTTCTGGGAGTGATAAGACTGTGATTATTACAATCCGCAACGAGCTCATGTCGGATAACAAGCGCTATGTTCTTGGAAATCAATTAGGTCAGTTCGATGTTTTTGTCCACCGATTTTGTGAAAAGTTTAGTTCTTGTGGATTTTTGTGGTTTTGGTACTTGTTTATGTGAATTTTTGATTGAAATTGAATTCTGGGTAGGTGTGTTCTTGTCTTAATTTCAGTGTTAAAAGTGGGATTCACTAGTAATCGTATTTCTTTGTATTATTATTATTATTATTTTTTTAAAAAATTTTATTGTTATTATTTTATTTGTCAACTGAAACAAGGCTACAAGTATGATAGGAGTGTTCATGGGTTTGATCAACTGGATTGAATTTGGGGCAGGAAGTAGGAGGAAAACTCTACTAGAAAAACGAGTATTATATGATATATTTGATGAAAGGAAGCTTGATGTTGTTACCTATGGGTGTCAACTGGGCAAGCATCCTGATTTAGCTTCAGTTTGCTGTCAGTGGGAGATTTGCGTCTGATTTAACCATAACCATGCTCATTCCCTTTGATTTAACCATGACAATAACACCCTTTTCTTCAAATTTCATTCCTGACCCAGCGTGGACTGTTTTTTTTCTGATCAATGTAAAAACTGAGCTTCGCCTTGTGTCGACTATGACAGCCCCATTTAGGAACATCAATCTTTAGTACTGTGGACTGTTGAACTATCAAACTACAATGCTTGAGTTATGCAGGATGCGTAACACTAGGCTTTGCTTATCCTCTTTGAAAGAAAGCCTTCACTTTGACAAAAATATCTTGATCTTTATATTTATACAAGGTTGTGGAAAAGAATAATTAATCTAACACGGCCAAGTAACTTTGTCCAACTAATTTAACTCTACTGTTTATTCAAGTTTATGTCCTGTTAAGTACAAATTTGAATAATATATGTCAATGAACTCCAGGTAGTATCATGAAAGATCCAACTATCTAAATGACAGCTTCCTAGTGCCTATTAAAATGATAGCACTTAGATCCATCTGGAGCTTTCCGCTTGCTCATCTAGTCAGCACTTGCACAGCTTCTGTGCGCAGCTAGGTCTGGGTTGACTCAGTATCGATAGTAGCAGATAGCTCTCACTAACTCATAAAAAAAAAAAAAAACCTGCTTTCACTTCTTTGAGTTGTCAAGTCATCCGCTGGGTCATTCCCAGCCCAAAGGGTGGCCTAATTGGCGTGGCTTGGTCTGGAAGAGATTCACACAGAGACACTCTTGCTATCCGGGATGCTTGTTCTTAAAAATAAATTTCAGGAAATTCGGCAATGAACGTCCAATCTTTCCCAAGTGGCTGTAGAGTGACTGTATGTTCTCCACCTGCACCAGGCATAGTCCTGGATAGCTAAAGGTTCTACTGCTAGTTGGCTTCCTTAATGGTATTGAGGAAATGGGGTGACAGATCTTCCAATCTTTTTTTAAAGCCTTGAGACATGAAATACATGATGGATCTTAGAGTTAAGAGCAACTATATATTGTTTGCTGTTGGGACCAGTGTTAGTCAGTCTTGGAAACAGACCAAAGTATCTGACGGCCAGCTTCAAATGTCATCGAATTGCTACTGTAACTTCCCTCTGGGATTCAGCCTTCAATAAACTGGAAAAAAAAAAAAAAATTCTCATCTCCTGTCAGTCAGAGTGATGGTTTAACTTTATAATGACTAACAACATTCATCTTGTAAATCATCTTTCTCTTTTACCTTTAAATTGTAAAATCATCAATTATTTCATGCTAAGTTAGTGGTTTGATTATCTCTTATCTATGAATATTCATTAATTGTGATAATTGGATGCAGATATTCAGCAGATACTTTTAGAAGCTAAACACCGATGGCTACGCCCTGCTGAAATATGTGAAATTCTTCAAAATTATAAAAAATTTCATATATCTTCAGAGCCTGCAAGTACACCACCTGGTATGTTTTTTTTTTTCAGCGGCATTAGATTTGTTGATTAATATTGTTACTGAAGTTCAATATGTGCAATTCTTCAAAATTATAAAAAATTTCATATATCTTCAGCCAGCAAGACGCCAGCTGGTATGTTTTTTTCAGCGGCGTTAGATCTGTCAATTAATATTGATAGTGATGTTCCTTTGCTAGAGGATTAACTAATGCTTTATAAAATCTTTGCTTGGTTTTGCTACATAAATTCATATGACTTCTGAAGCCTCGAATGGTATTTGCCAAATTTGAGTCAATCTACTTGAATGTTTTAATGAAAGGCATGCTCTTGGCTCCACCTTCAACCTAGCCCCTGCCCCTTGTCCTCTCTCTTCCCAACAACAATTTTGGTCGGGCATGTCTTCAACGGCATATGTGATAGTATTCCTTGAGAAATTTGTCAACAAACATTACTGGTTGATCAATGCCTCTTGAAACTGTGTAGACACTTTTTTGCTTTAATCTTAGATTGTTCTATTTTACAAGATTATCACAATGCTTGCATAATGATAAAGTGTCTGAAATGCTTGGTAAAGTTTTATTGTGCATTCAAAAATAACTTGATTGACATGTTAATCTACTTCTATATTTCATTTGGATGTGCTAGTTAGAAGTCTGTGGAAAGTTAGAAACTTATCCTCATAAGGTTTTGACTTGTAATATTATATGATTAAGGAGGGGGAAGTTTATTTCAGTTGGATCGGTTACTGCATTCCTTTTGGCATTGCTTTTTGACATGGGAGTTGTGGTGTTCTGTATAGTTTATGGTTGAATAATATGGGTTTCTATGGCATAAAATTATAACATTTAAGACCCGACATTTGCATTTTTCAAGTTATGAAGTTGTAAGTGCATTAATTTACATTGAATGTGTATGCGGCTTGGTTTAATTTATGTTGTTATAATGTTATTTAGTTTTATATGAAACCTGCCTTGATTTGACACACGTCATTTATTTTAGGCGGATCACTTTTTCTTTTCGATCGGAAGGTGCTGAGGTATTTCAGGAAAGATGGTCATAACTGGAGGAAGAAAAAGGATGGAAAGACAGTGAAGGAGGCCCATGAGAGGCTCAAGGTAAGCATCAAATTTGATGTTATAGATTTTACATACATATTCATATATAACAAATTTAATTGGATGTTTTTTCACCATTTAGCTACTTTATACTCTTTCCATGACCTATGGAATCTGACATAAAGTTGAAAGACACAAGGACGAAGAGCTATGGTATGAACTAATGTGGTACATAATCAGATGAAAGATGTTAGTGCCTGCAATTTTGATGAGGTGGGCTAAGGCTTAGAGAAACTAAATTGAGTTCGTAAAGTATAACATGGTGAATGGGATTTTATTCGCTTGGAATTTGGTGTAAAACCAAAAAGTTCTATGTTAAGACCGATCCGCTTTGTGAGTACTCATGAGATTTGGGTGAACTTGAGATTGAGGTGGGTCATTTATAGACTCATCGAGGCGAATGAGTTGAGTTCATACTTCTATTTCCTAGCAAGCGCTAAGCTTGAGCTGAACCTTGAGGCTGGTGTTAGGCTTGAGCCTTGAGGTCGGTAAAAATCTAGCCATCCAAGTCTGACCAGTTCAAAGCCCAGCATGTTGGGGCTACTTTGCACCCCTATTTGATGCAAACTTATTTAGTATAAGCAGCACTTATGCCAACTGGGGCAGGATGATGCTGATAGTAATTTCTGCTTAGAAAACAGAGGAAAGGAAAGTTGGCTTAGAGTTCATGAGGTAGGTGGGAACATTTGTATGTTAAAGATTGAAAACATTAGGAACATGCTCAACTTTCTATGATTACTTGCCTCTTGGAAACTGCAAATTGTGTTGCATAAATTCTATTGAGCAGCTAAAGGTGTGTATATAAGCTAGTTCTTAGAGCAGTTATTGGTGATCTTTCTCTGCCTCTCCTTTTGTTTTTCCCCTTTCCATGGACTGCCTTTTTTTATGTTTTAATTTTTTTGGGCTTGCATCAAGATTTACTTTGTCAGAGACTCCTCTGTTCTCTAGTTAAAGTCATCAAATAATAATTGTACATCTTTTCAGGCTGGAAGTGTTGATGTGTTGCACTGCTACTATGCCCATGGAGAAGACAACGAAAATTTCCAAAGACGCAGTTATTGGATGCTTGAAGAGTGAGTTTGTAATTTGTATATGTACAATGTCATTTGAGGCTAAGCATTGCAATACTATTTATATTTGCATCTAAAAGCATTGAATCCCGAAGGCTGCCTTCTTACTTCAACATGTACATTTATAAAAGTTTGAAGAAGAAAATTTTACTTACCATGCTAATGAAATTGTGAAAATTTGTCGTGATGTCTTACCTACTTGACCTCTCCTGCAGGGAGCTTCGCACATTGTTCTCGTCCACTACCGGGAAGTAAAGGTAATGCTTTATTCTATCATTTCACTGAATTGAGATCTCTGTCAGGGTTCAAATTATGTAGGAGTTGTTATTATAGGAAAGACCAAACATTGTGTATGCAGTTATAATGCATACCGCCAGAAATGTATCTTTAGCTATGGTGATTTGGCTCCAATACATTATTCATGTTTGAATCAATGTTGTAAAGTATTACTAAATTAAGCAGTGTGCGTTTAAAGGATCATAAAAAAGAAAAAGAAAAATAGATGTCCCCTCTAACCGATCGGCCTTGGTAAAAGTTGATCCCTTTGCTTGGATAGAATCGATCTCAAATAAATGAAAGAATCCTCATATTCTTGCAATCCCAACCAGAAGTTGTAATTTTTTAGCGAGTCCCTATTTCGTTACAAAGAGCAAATGGATGAAGGAAAGAGAAAGTGCGAGGATTCATTAATAAACCAGATCACCTAATTATATCTTGCATTTCTTTTAGATTTTGAAGAAGTAGCTGTCCCTGATATACATTATGAATTAAACGAGGGTTAGTAGGAACTGTCAGGCACATGTGGCCTGGGTTACGAAACCCCTCAATGTCATGATACCTACCTAGACTCCTAAAGATTGTAGGGTTCTGCAAGAGGCCTCAGTTTCGAGTCTGGTTTGAGAAGCAGATTTTGGGGACTTCTGGGTATCAAGAGAAAAAAAGATACGAGTTTGGTTTGATGGGAAGTTAATAGTATGTTTTGAAGGATTAGTAAAGTCAAGAGAATAGTTCGAGATGAAATATCAAGATTTTTTTTTTCTTCTAACCAGGAAATTTTTGATTAAATACCTGGCCGAACTAGGGGCACTTCTGGCTCAGCTTTACTTTTTATTTGACCTTGTGCTGTTATTATTGTTTACTTCTCTTTGTATACTGTACCTAGCCCAAAGTCCATGCTTCTTTGGTATGTTATTTAATCATTCCGTCATTCTAGAATAAAAATTTGAGGATGCAGTTTGCATCTGGGTATTCAACCACTCAAATATTTGATACTTCTGGGTAGTGAGAATTTGCTTATAATGATGGGTAGCTTGATTAATTTTTAAATGTTGGTAAAGATTTGATGTGGCAGAGACAAGGCCTCAATTCAACAATTGTACTCCATAAAGTGCATGAAACCTGAATGTCTTATTCATGGACTTGGTTCTTATGCTCAGGCTAGCTAGCATTTGACAGTAGAATTCTGGTGCATTTTTCTGATCCTTTGTGTACTTATATATCTAAATGTAGAGCTTAAAATTCTATTAAAAAAAAAAAGTAAGAACTTAAATACTGTATTATGTTAAGGTTTTATTTCTCTTACGGATATTCATCTTGAATTTTTATAATTTGATCAGGGAAATAGGACAAATTTCAATCATGTTAAGGAGAACGAAGGTGTTCCCTACTCCAATGGAGCTGAAGAAATTGCACGCCAGTCTGAGATGGAGAATTCTGTTTCTTCTAGTTTCAATCCAAGTAGTTACCAAATGCGTTCTCAAGTTACGGACGCGACAAGCTTGAGTAGTGCTCAGGCATCAGAGTTCGAAGATGTGGAATCAGGTGCTTGTTGTCCATATGTGAAATCTTTTTACAGTTTGCCATGACTCATGAATTGCTTTTCTGCTATATTTTGGAACAATTTGTAATTTGTTGCAAAGTTGTTGATTGTTTCCATCAGTCTTCTTCCATTTTTATCTTGTAGTTAATTATTTTAACCTAACATGATATACAATGCAGCATTTTATAACCAAGCAAGCTCCCGGTTGCAGCCTATGGCTGAGAAGATTAATTCTGAGTTCTCTGATGCGTACTATCCCGCATTTTCAAGTAAACTTGATTCCATAAATTCTTCTAGATATATAGTGTCTTTTATCGAATATTATTAGCTACTATTTGTTAAATTTAAAGGCATACTGACTTGATAGTAAAATTGTTGATAATAGATGATTTTCAAGAAAACTTGGCAACCATTCCTGGGGTGGATTTTAGCTCACTCTCTCAAGCATATAAGAGGGAGGATAGTATTGATGCTGGAGATACCTATGAGCCCAGGAAAGATCGTGAATTTGCATCATGGGATGATATGGAAAACAGTGTTACTGGCATTCAATCTTTTCAGCCATCATTTTCAGCAACACATTCAGATACAATGGGAAGCTTTCCTAAGATTGAGACACTTGGGCATCTTCATACAGACAGTTTTGATAAAAGGCTGGTGTATGGGATTGAAAATAAACCAAAGGTCCAACAAAGTTGGGAGGTAAGAGCAGTTTATATGCATGTTTGTGTAACAATTTTCAAGGATGGTAGAGACTTGTGGAAATCAGATGTTTCTTTTACAAGTAATTTAGATGACCCAGTGATTTTATGCAATACTTGTAGTAATAGTTTCCTATCATTCTCCATCTGTTAAATCGAGCATATTCAGAATGGAGGAATGTGAAAAGTGCTCCCTTATATGTATTGCTATTACCTCATCAAATTCGTCTATTTGTGTTCAACCGTTGACATTAATTGGGTATGCCAACAGACTTCCGAAGGATCATCAAACTGGCCTGTGGATCAGAGCTTGCAATCACACACAGAATACAATGTCACCGCTAAGCTCGATGAAGGAGCTAATACCACTGATTTACTCAAGTCCTTGGGGCCTTTCCTTATGGATCCAGACAAGCAAAATGACCTTCAATTTCATCTTTCAAACACAGATACTATTTCAAAGAGAAATGATAGCATTGAGAGAAAAGCTGATCACCCTTCTGCTATTAAGCCTCTGTTGGGATTCGATGATGGTCTGAAGAAGCTCGACAGTTTCAACCGATGGATGAGTAAAGAACTTGAAGATGTGGATGAGCCACAAATGCAATCCAGTTCTGGAGCCTACTGGGATACTGTTGAAAGTGAGAATGAGGTTGATGAGTCCAGTGTTCCCCTGCAAGTACGCTTGGATAGCTATATGCTGGGGCCTTCTCTTTCTCATGACCAGCTCTTTAGCATTGTTGATTTCTCACCAAACTGGGCTTATGAAAACTCTGAAATCAAGGTAATCCACTATTTAATTTTCCAAATTACCTGCTCTTATATCAATACAACTCTTTGACCGTACATCTGGTCTAGAAGGACAACCAGGGGATTGAAAAAGTGTTGTAGTGTGTTTCACAGTTATATTATAGTTTCTCAAGTATCCTGATATTTCTCATTTATTCTCTCAATTTAAACAGGTTTTGATCACAGGAAAATTTTTGAAAAGTCAACATGTAGAAAGTTGTAAATGGTCATGTATGTTTGGGGAAGTTGAAGTTCCTGCTGAGGTTATAGCACATGGTGTTCTTCGTTGTTATACTCCCGTACACAAGGCTGGAAGGGTTCCCTTCTATGTTACATGTTCCAATAGGCTGGCTTGTAGTGAAGTGAGGGAATTTGAATACCGAGTCGCCCAAACTCAAGATGTTGATACTAAGGATTATTACAGTGACTGCTCAAATGAAACACTCAATAAGCGCTTCGAAAAATTATTGTCTTTAAGCTCTACATCTTCAAATTCTGATACAGCAAGTACACTAGAGGATTCTGAGTTGAACAGTAAAATTACTTCTATGCTGAAAAGTGACGATGATGAATGGGACAAGATGCTACAACTTATGTCAGTCGATGAATTTTCCTTGGAAAGAGTACAGGAGCAGTTGCTTCAACAGTTACTTAAAGAGAAGTTGCGTGCATGGCTCTTGCAGAAGCTGGCTGGTGGTGGTAAAGGCCCTAGTGTTCTAGACGAGGGTGGCCAAGGTGTGTTACATTTTGGAGCTGCTCTTGGCTATGACTGGGTCTTATTGCCCACAATAACTGCTGGAGTTAGCGTCAATTTTCGTGATGTGAATGGATGGACGGCACTTCATTGGGCAGCTTTTTGTGGCAGGTGATCATCTTTAACATTTCTTTTCCTGGTTGTAGCATTTACTCGTTTCCATATTCTGTATTACCATTGTTCTGGGTTTGAAATGCAGCAAATGCTCCATTTCATAATCTACTGTTTTATCATTAAATGTTACAATTTATGACTAAAGACAAACTAATGAATAAGAGAAAGAAGAAAGGAACTTGCAGAGTTATTGTGGGAAGAAGAAGCCAAATGAGGTTATAAAATATAGCGTAACTATGCAGTAAATATTCTAGGGAGATTGGGAGAAACAAATGAAGGAATCTTTTTCTCTAGATATGAAGTGTCAGAAGAAAACAATTATTTTTGATAAAAGCCTCAACAACAGGTCGAAAAAATGTGTTTACTTCTCTGTATATATGGTTGACAAGTTATCAGAATTGCTCAAATATGACCAATCTCAGAATCTTTCATTTAGATTCTTTTTCCCCTTGGGAAGTCTTCATCGGAGACATTTTATGTTTGTTTCTGAGTTGTTTGATTCATTGGTCTGATATTTCTTTGTTTCCTTTCTTAATACTTCTCAGAGAGCGCACAGTCGCTTCTCTCATCGCCCTGGGTGCAGCTCCTGGAGCATTAACAGATCCAACTACCAAATATCCTTCAGGAGAAACACCTGCAGACCTAGCTTCTGAACAAGGACACAAAGGAATTGCTGGATATCTTGCAGAATCTGCATTGAGTGCTCACCTTGAATCTCTTAATTTGGATCTCAAGGACGGAAATTCGACAGAGATTTCAGGAACAAAAGCAGTTTCAAGTTCTAGCAGGGATGGGGAGTTAACGGATGGGCTTTCCCTGAGGGATTCTTTAACTGCTGTCTGTAATGCGACACAGGCTGCTGCTCGTATTCATCAAGTGTTCAGGGTACAATCTTTCCAAAGGAAGCAGTTGAAAGAGTATGATGGTGATAAATTTGGACTTTCCAATGAACGGGCACTATCACTTATTGCAGTCAAGTCAAATAAGGCAGGGAAACGTGATGAGCATGTGGATGCTGCAGCAGTACGAATACAAAATAAGTTCCGTAGTTGGAAGGGTAGAAAAGACTATTTGATAATCCGACAAAGGATTGTCAAAATTCAGGTGTATTGTCTTAATAAGTTTTTTCTCCTCCTGTTATATTTTTGAGGCATTGTATCTTCTCTAATTCTTGATTAAGCTATGTTCGTTGTACCAAAATATTCTTGAATTTTGACTTTTATCTTGTTTGGTTATAGGCCCATGTAAGAGGTCACCAGGTGAGGAAAAACTATAGAAAGATAGTCTGGTCCGTAGGAATTGTGGAGAAAATCATCCTGCGTTGGAGAAGAAAGGGAAGTGGGTTGCGCGGGTTCAAGCCAGAACCAATTACTGAGGCCCCCAGCATGCAAGTTTCATCCACAAAGGATGATGATTATGACTTGCTGAAAGAAGGAAGGAAGCAAACAGAGGAAAGGTTGCAAAAGGCACTTGCTAGGGTGAAATCCATGGTTCAGTATCCTGAAGCAAGAGATCAATACCATCGACTGTTAAATGTTGTCACTGAGATTCAGGAAACAAAGGTAAATTAGAGCCTCACTTCTTGCCCTTTGGCCTACTTTGGCCTACAATGGATTAATTTCTTTTCTAGTAATGAAGTATCTACTTCTCTATTGGTGCTTCTGTCCTTAGTCAGTCATATATACACAGGTACCCATTTAAAGTCTAGGATGAGTTTTAACCAAAGAATACATAATATCTTTTGATGAATTACGTATAATATGTAATCAAATGTTATTAAAACATTTTAAAGTTATCTTAATACTGCACTAAATCTTTTAGGTCATGCTTCTCTCCATTGCCCTTTTCTCTTCAAAATTTTGGTGCAAGTTGTTTAGGGATTTATGCTGTGCTGGGTTTGTAAAATGACACTACTACTACAAGCACTGCTGTTACTTCACACTTCAAACAATTGTAGTCTGTATGTATCAGGGAATGATGAAGCTAAACATGAAATACGTAAATGAGAACCACTTTTGGTCTTTAAATTCTTGGTCTGTTAGATTTTTAAGTCTGATACACAAATTTTAATGATGCTTGTGCTATCAAGAAGCCGTATTCTAATTCACTGGATGCAAGAATTCTCATAATTGTGCAACCAAATATGCAGTTGACAGTCCTCAATGGTACTGTTGAATGTTTTATGTTATTGGGATCTGAAAGTCTCATGGATGTTGCAGGTGCTGAATAGTTCAGAGGGGACATCAGCTTATATGGATGATGACCTCATAGACATTGAAGCGTTGTTCGATGATGACATTTTCATGCCTACAGCAGCTTCATAGTGACATCTGGTTCACAAAGCCCCCCATGTAAAATCTGATTTGTTAGTTTTACTAGATAGTGTCAAGTATCAACAAATGGCTTTGGCTTTTAAATTAAAATTCTCGTGTTAATAGACCTGCAACTGCAATTTATATAACCTTCTTTCTAAAGGCTTGTGGGTTGTCTTAAACTCTTGATGCTGTTGTATGTGCAAAAGAGTACTTTTTTTTTTTAATTTGTTTTTTTTAACTCTAAACAAGCATGGATCATGACTCTTCAAGCATCAAAATTGAGAATGTAACGAACTGAAGATTTGTTGTGAAGGTAAAATTGTATCTCGGATTTGCAGCGGGTTACAGCAAAATTTGAGATATGCACCAGCACCATTTTCTTTGCCTCGTGAAAGAAGATGATTTTCAATTTTCATCTAATAATCCGAGGTTACAAACTTACAACTTGACACAACATCACCACAAAAGAAAAAAAGAGAAAAAAAAAGGTGCAACTCTATTGTTTATTCAACTTCTTTATCCTTTTTTAAGGGTTAGCCACAGCGCCCTATGTTATTTACTAGAAAGAGTACCCGCGCTATGCTGCGGGATTTGTGGTTAATTGAGAGAATTATAATTTTAAATATTTGGTTAATGAAATTATTCTATTATTAAGAAATGGCAGGCCATTTCAAGTATCATATATATAGGTATCATATATAATATTGATTTGTCAATAAGTTGATTAATGTGAAATTGAAATTAGCACAACGTAAATGATTGCTTAGTATTCAATTTTTGAAAATTGTGAGTGTTCAATTGAGCCTATTAATATAGAAAAAGCCAGATTCTCTGTTAACGACCAGTCATGAAGTTCTTGTTTTTTGATTTTGTACGTATTGTTGTGTAAAAACTGATATGACGAAGATGTAAGCAATTCATATTCCATATCGCAATGGAAAATTGAGCAATGGACCAAATTGATTAGCTGAATCTATATACTTAATCTTGGAAAACATTGAATCGCACCTGATTGATTATTAATCAATAGTGAAGTGTTGATTTTGAATGCTATATCCATATATAAGCACTAAGAAATCATACTTACAATCAAGTAACACTGAAAGAAAAGTAGCCATATATGGAGACTCCAAGTTTGTATTGAGCAAACAAATCTCATCAAGCAATGATTACTTGTGCCTTTCCCGTTCCTTCTTACTTTTCTTGAACTGATCTCAGAGCTTCTCATGTGCTTCTTCTAGATGCCTGAACT
Organism: Rosa lucieae; assembly: GCA_024704745.1. Taxonomy (NCBI): domain Eukaryota; kingdom Viridiplantae; phylum Streptophyta; class Magnoliopsida; order Rosales; family Rosaceae; genus Rosa; species Rosa lucieae. Next base: position 24,756,342 of record CM045493.1, on the reverse strand, counting down.
GCGTGTTCACCCATTTTAGCTGCTGGTCTTGAACTTTCTGATTTTCCTCCTCTACTCTTGAGAATCATTACTTGAGTTTATCTAGATTGTTCCTATTTGAAGCAATGATATTATATGTCACGACTCTATTTACAGAGTAGTAGCTCGCTTGTTTAATTAGTAAGCGCTTCAAATTGAAATATAAATGAAAATTATAAAAAAATATGATTGCAATGAAGGTGAAGTAGTCGAAAAGAAGCTCTTTACCCGGTCTGCTTTCAGACTTGTATCTACAGGATGGTGGAACAATAGAACCCCATGCTTTCAGACTTGTATCTACAGGCATGTTGCAACTCTTATCTCCCTCTCGCTGCTTCTCTGTCACATATCATAGTATTATAGAGTGAACTGTTCAAATTAGAAGCACGAATTGAGTCAAAATATGTAAAAGGAAACAACTCAGATCAAGTCAGAGCAGACCCTTCACTTTGAAAGCGATCATACTATTCCCCATGATCAATCATTTTCTTTGTCCACCAAAGATGCAAACATGTTTTGAAAGCTTCAAGGTATGCATATGATTTACATTAGTTGTTACATTTAGCTTTTAAAATGTTCACGGCTTCTTCTCTGCCAAGTTGTGAGAATGATTAGGGATTAAGACTGGTGAATAAATAATAAAATTAAAACAGTGACCTGTCTGATGAATAAATATTAACTCCATGTGACTCTATTGTGTTCTTTTCAGTAATTTAGTGCATTATACAGCTTTATTCAAACCAACTTGGATAAAACATAATAAATACAGTCAGAATGTTAATGTAGCTTTCGAAGCTACAATACTGAATCCAGGGATACCCAAAGAGATGCTGTTTTTGAAGTAGAAAATTCTACCTTTTAGGTCAAGGAAATTCTTCTGTGACAGAAAACCCATGAGTAACATGAATGCTTAATCATGAATCTTTTGAGGCAATTAATTTGGTAATGAGACATCATGATGAATGATGACAGAAGTTAAAACTTCTCATTCAGAGTTAGATTGCTAAGAAAATTTTGATCATGCAGCTACAATGTAAAACAATAGGGGAAATACGTAAAGATGGATATTCTGCTTAATTCTTCTTCTGGTGATGCTAATTCTAATGAAATGAAGCTGAATAAAACCAATCAAAAGATGGATATTCTAGCAAAGCTAGACTAAGCACAAAAGTTCTCAAATGTCTATACAATAATACTATTAGTTTGGTTTCATAAATAAGTTGCTAGAGAAACCTTTTATTTATTTATTTATTTATTTTTATAGGATTTGGATTTTTGGAATTGCAGCTACAATGTAATAATCTACCCTTAAGATTATGAATCTCATTTTTTTGCAAAAGTAATGAGTTGTTGCGTCCATCTTAGTAAAACTTTATTGAAAATAGATGCACAAAACACCACAGGGTAATCAATGCTTCGCTCAAACTACCTGCCAGGTATTTTGTTTTGTCAGCCAACTTATCCACAGGATCGTTTTGAAGACCCGAATCAGCATCTTCTTCTTTTTGGTATGATCAAAGGGGACAATCTGCCCCCAAAAAAAAAAAAAGCCAGGATATTAGCAGTAATTGAGGGACTCAAGACATGGTATCTGATATTCCAATTAACCACCTAATTTTATAAGGATTCTAGGAGACTTAAGCATCTCCTGGAGGCTCCTAATCGAAATTCAAAGCTATATTATGCGGTAAATAAAAAAACAGTTAAAGCAAATCAAATCAGAACAATTTAGGCTCTTCCAACAGTATGAAACTGTTTTCCAGAAACTAACTATTAAAATACTTGGAAAGAAGATTACTTTTTCATTCTTCTTGGTTGGAGATATCATGGATTGCAGCTTTGTCCTGACTCTTGTATTCATTTTCCAGGCTTGTATTTATGTCTGCAAGACAGTGATCAAACAGACTGAATTTAATTTAGAAAAAATTGAATTATGTTTACAAAAAATTTACTTTGTTAAACTTTAATTTGCTCAATAAATCTTTTTCCGGTCTTTATGTGCACCTTTCTAGTTTCCATTAGTTCTACCTTAGCATCTTATATTGAGGAAAGGAATCTCATATGATCTGGAGTCTTCGTTATTGGGATCTTATGTATCATCACAAGTTAATTAAGAGATTTGTATTACTATAGTTAGTCCTATAATTATGGATAGAATTAGCATCTTTGTTGTATAAAATGTTGTAAATTATTCTGAATGAATTGAAGTTATTACATATTATTCACACTATCAAATCTCTTTATGGTATCAGAGCAATCGCTCTTGAGAACCTAGAAATCTACACAAACAAAATACCTCATGGCTGGTGACGAAGAACAACAGGTCATTAAACACAAGAAAGACCAAAGCTCTTCCAAGACCTCAAAACCATGGGAGAATTCTAATGATGGCCACCTGCTACTAGAGAAGTTGAATTCGATCAAACAGCCTTCAGCCAATCTTGTTGGTAACATTCCTAACTATGAGGAGCTCTCGGGTAAAGCATTTGCCCTCTCACAAGATAATAAAGATGTAACATGGATCCTAGACAGCGGGGCTAATGACCACATAGTTTGTAATTCAGCTTTCCTCACATCTTTTCAACCTGTGCACAATCGTACAGTGAAGTTGCCCGATGGTACCACATTACATGTTTCTCACATTGGGACAGTGTCATTTTCTTCACACTTTGTCCTTCACAATGTTCTATGTGTCCCATTGTTTTACCTAAATCTCATCTCCATCAGCAAACTTGCATTTGATTCCTTTTATATCACCATATTTCTTAAACAAGTTTGTTTCATACAAGACCTTCAATTGGGGAGGATGATTGGGACCGGAACTAAAAGTGAGGGACTCTACTGTCTCAATCTGCCAAAGAAAGGAACGTGCAATGTGGTGAACACTAAAACACATGACCTATGGCATCAAAGGCTCGGACATCCATCTAGCAAAGTGTCTTTATTATTTCCCTTTTTGGAAAATAAATCTTGCAATGAAAGTCCTTGTTCCATTTGCCCTTTAGCTAAACAAACTAGAAGACCTTTTCCATTGAGTGTTTCTTCTAGTAATTCTTGTTTTGATTTGATTCATGTGGACATATGGGGTAGCTACCACGTCCCATCTCTTTCTGGGGAACAATATTTCTTAACCATAGTTGATGATCACTCTAGAAGCACTTGGGTTTATCTCATGCATCACAAGTCAGAAACACGAGCCCTACTTATTCACTTTGTCAATTTAGTTGAGAATCAACTGGGCAAAAGAGTAAAAATTGTTAGGAGTGACAATGGTACAGAATTTAAATGCACACAATTTTACTCTTCCAAAGGTATTTTACATCAGACCAGTTGCATCAACACGCCCCAACAGAATGGCGTCGCTGAGCGCAAACACAGGCACTTGTTAAACGTTGCTCGTGCACTTCTCTTTCAATCAAACTTGCCTAAACCATTTTGGGGGGATGCCATACTCACCGGTACCTATCTAATAAATAGGACACCGACACCAATTTTGCAAGGTAAAACACCTTTTGAAACGTTGTTTCACAAATCACCAAACTACTCTCATTTGCGTGTTTTTGGTTGTCGTTGCTTTGTGTCTACTCATCCACTCCGGCCCAGCAAGTTTGATCCACACTCTACTGAGTGTATCTTCCTTGGTTACCCTCATGGTCAAAAGGGATATAAAGTCTATAGCCTGAAAGATAAGAAAATGTTAGTCTCACGAGATGTCATCTTCTTTGAAACGGAGTTTCCTTATCAATCCAAACTCTCCACATCTTCGCCTTCTGTCAGTTTTCCAACACCTCCTCAACTCTTTCCTTCTTTATCTACCTCACCTCACATTCATGATGATCAAATCTTCTCAAATCCCTCCGAATCAAATCTTGATTCTAATCTCACAACTTCCGCTGATATGAATCCCACAAATCACTCGGAATCAAATCTTGATTCTAATTCCACAACTTCCGCTGATATTAATCCCACAAATCACTCGGAATCAAATCTTGAATCTAATCCCACAACTTCCGCTGATATCAATCCCACAAATCACTCGGATTCAAATATTCCACCATCTCATTTTCCAAATACATCACCACCAGACTTATCCGTATCCCAAGATGCAATACCTCATTCTTCATTGCCACAACCACGAAGATCATCACGGCCAACTAGAACTCCAACCACATTGCAAGGCTTTCATATTGAGGCAGCCCTTCCTTCACGTACTGCACCATCATCTTCCACGAGCGAGGTTACTCATCCAGGTACCCCTCATTCTATTGCTCATGTTTTATCCTATGATAGACTCTCTCCTACACATAAAGCTTTCACTGTTAACATTACACTCGAAAAGGAACCTAGATCTTTCTCTCAGGCTGTCCTTGAACCACGATGGAGAGAAGCTATGGACAAAGAGATTCAAGCTCTTCAAGAAAACAAGACATGGAGTTTAGTGCCTCTCCCCCCTGACAAGAAACCAATCGGTTGCAAGTGGGTTTACAAGATCAAACACAACCTAGATGGCACAGTAGAGAGGTATAAAGCTCGTTTGGTTGCAAAAGGTTATAGTCAAGTTGCAGGGATTGATTACCGCGAGACTTTTGCTCTGGTGGCCAAACTAACAACAGTTCGAGTGTTACTCAGCCTTGCAGCTCTTCAAGGTTGGCATCTTCATCAACTAGATGTCAACAATGCTTTCCTTAACGGTGACCTCTATGAAGATGTGTACATGAAGTTGCCTCCTGGTTTCGGACGAAAGGGGGAGAATAGAGTTTGCAAGTTACACAAATCATTGTATGGCCTCAAGCAAGCATAGAGGCAGTGGTTTTTGAAACTTTCCTGTGCTCTCAAGGCTGCCGGATTCAATCAGTCTTGGTCTGATTACTTACTCTTCGTCCGGCACACTCAAGGTAGATTCACAGCCTTGCTAGTCTATGTTGACGATGTTATATTGGCAGGAAACAACTTACAAGACATCATGGAGACAAAGCACTTCCTTGCGAGTCATTTCAAGCTCAAAGATATGGGTCAGTTAAGGTACTTCCTTGGAATAGAGGTGGCAAGGTCCAAGCAAGGCATTGTTTTATGCCAACGAAAGTATGCATTAGAGGTCCTTGAAGATGCAGGCTTCCTAGACGCTAAACCATCTCGATTCCCAATTGATCAGAACTTGGTGCTAACGCAAGGTGAAAGGGTCGTTTTAAAGGATGCCTCTCAGTATCGCAGATTAGTTGGAAGGCTCATATACCTCACAGTCACAAGACCAGACCTCGTGTATGCTGTACATATCCTAAGTCAATTTATGGATAACCCTAAACAACCTCATCTAGATGCAGCTTACAAGGTGTTAAGATATGTTAAGCAGACACCAGGACAAGGAATACTTTTGCCTTCCACCGGACAATTGGAGATCAAGGCGTATTGTGATGCAGATTGGGCACGTTGCAAGGACACAAGAAGATCAACTACTGGCTACTGTATTTTCTTAGGCAACGCACCCATCTCATGGAAAACAAAAAAGCAAGGAACAGTGTGTCGTTCTAGTGCAGAAGCGGAGTACAGATCTATAGCAACAACATGTTGTGAGATTACGTGGCTTCGAAGTTTATTAAGAGATTTGAATGTTAAACATGCACATGCAGTTAAATTGTTCTGTGATAATCAGGCTGCCATTCATATAGCATCAAATCCCGTCTTCCACGAACGCACAAAGCATATTGAGATAGATTGCCATGTTGTGCGGGAAAAAGTACAGAGGGGGCTAGTCAAAACCATGCATATTCGAACAAAGGAACAACCAGCTGACTTGTTCACCAAGCCGCTGGGTTCGAAGCAATTTTCAGCACTATTGAGCAAGTTGGGTGTAATTAACATACACTCCAACTTGAGGGGGAGTATTGAGGAAAGGAATCTCATATGATCTGGAGTCTTCGTTATTGGGATCTTCTATATCATAAGAAGTTAATAAAGAGATATTGCATTACTATAGTTAGTCCTATAATTATGGATAGAATTAGCATCTTTGTTGTATAAAACGTTGTAAATCATTCTGAATGAATTGAAGTTATTACATATTATGCACACTATCAAATCTCTTTATCTTAAACTCAGTAAATCTGTTCATCTTAAACAGGTGAAGATTATTGAATGAACTTCATGAAATTACCCAATCAAAAAAGAAAAAAAAAACCCAAAATCAAAAACTCACCTTCAACCTCCTCCAATCAACCACTCAAACCCCAAACTGGAGCAGGAACAATACCCCTACAAAATCCAAACCCAGGTCAATTGAAAACTACTTGGATTGATTCTTGAAGAGGAAAGACCAAAACAGGGAAGTATGATGGTCGAAAAAGCTGAGAGACCGGAAAAAAAAAACGAAACAAATTCAAAGCCATCGTAGAATACCTGGGATGATCAATTCACTCAATTTCTGTTCAAATCGAGAATCAACTTCTTCCCGTCTCCCTCTTCTTCTTCTGAAAAACAGGCACCCAACATAGATTGCAAATTGAACCGAAAACCACCTTGTAGTCTGCAAGAGCCGATGTTAGTGGGGAGATATTAGTGGAAACAGATACTTCCAGAAAGACAGAAGCAGAGTCGAGAACTTCTCAGGCACAAGTGCACAAGTGCACAACTGTCGTTCATCAAAATTTCAAGGGCAAAACCGTCACTCCACTTTGTATACAGTGATGAACGGCAAACCGGGCGACTGAGCTTTAGGCCTTTAGTATAGATAGAGAATTTTATTCTTATCTTCTGTATTTTAGCTGGGGGAAATGATGTCAGTTCAAAATTTATTAGTTAGAACTTAGAACCCATGGTCTGTGAAAGACTAAGGAAAATGAACTTATTGGTGAAGATTAACTCTATAGTTTTAAGTTGTTATAATTTTACTTTTAAAATTTGAAGTTGTTATAATTTTACTTTTAGAATTTGAAACATGTAATTGTGATCCACTTTTTTTCTATATTTTTATTAGAATTTTTTTTTATATATATGTAATTTATTGTTTATTTATTATTTTACATTTCTCTAAGTTTTTCTCAGGATAGTTGGAGCCCTGTGAACGATTCTATCGAGTAAAGCCAATGATTAGAGGTATCAGGGGTGTAGCGCGTTCTCAAACTTTAAATAAGTAGGACGGCGTGGCTGCTTTGTTGACCCATGCCAAGGAATCAAGAGCTTCAATTGGGCCATGTTTGGTAAGCAGAACTAACGATGCAGGATGAACCGGAAGCCGGGTTATAGTGCCAAACTACATGCTAACCTAGAATTCATAAACAGTGTTGGTCGATGAAGACAAAAGGCCAAAAATAGCACGCACATGTCATAGCATCAGCAGTGGGGACTCGCCTTTTGGACTCAATTTGGGTCCAGATTAGCTGGAATAGTAATTTGATTCCATCCGAATAGTGTATAAAGGAACTTACTTTTATTGGGTACTGCAATGGTGCAACACTTATATTTTGGACTTATTTTTTTGGCTGTTTGATTCTACCAAGTAATGAAACTTGGCCATACAATTAAAAAAAAAAAATTAAATTGGGGTGAGGATCACCTGTAAAGTATGAACTAATGCAAGCAATAACAGATAGTTGGGCCCCGAAATTTGTGTCCAAACTGACTTAGGTACTTTCTTAGACCAAATCTGATATCACAAATGACTAAATGAGTCTAAAGTAGATTTGAGTCCATTTTTTCTGACCTAGTAGTAGTACAATCCAATTCCTTTGGTTTTGGACCCAAGTTTGGGTCCCCACTCTAAACAGAGCTCAATTGTTTGTGATAAAAACACAAAATCAATGGGGTTTTCCCTTAAATAAAAAGCAAAGGAAAAAAGAATCGATCACGCGGCATGACTCATCTCTGCATATTGGTTTTTGAATTCAACGCCAGAAACACTCTCACTCTGCACTCTCTCTCTCTCTCTCTCTCTCTCTCTCTCTCTCTCTCTCTCTCTCTCTCTCTCTCTCTCTCTCTCTCTCTCTCTCTCTCTATTTATTGGTTCTCTAATCAAGTTCTTAGGGCCTTTCCCTATGGATTCAGTCAAGCAAAACGACCTTCAATTTCATCTTTCAAACGCATAAACTATTTCAAAGAGAAATGATAGCATTGAGGGAACAACTAATCAACCTTATGCTATTAAGCTCGATAGTTTCAACTGATGGATGAGTGAAGAACTAGAAGATGTGGATGAGCCACAAATACAGTCCGGTTCTGAGGCCTACTGGGATACTGTTCAAAGTGAGAATGAGGTTGACGACTCCAGTGTTCCCCTCCAAGTATGCTTGGATTGCTATATGCTGGGGCCTTCTTTTTCTCATGACCAGCTCTTTAGCATTGTTGATTTCTCATCAAACTGGGCATATGAATACTCTGAAATCAAGGTAATCCACTCTTATATCAATGCAAGTCTTTGATTGTACATCTGGTCTACAAGGACAGCCAGGAGATTCAAAAAGTGATGTAGTTTGTTTCACAGTTATATTGTAGTTTCTCATTTATTCTCTTCAATTTATACAGGTTTTGATCACAGAAAGATTTTTGAAAAATCAACATGCGGAAAGTTGTAAATGGTCATGTATGTTTGGGGACGTTGAAGTTCCTGCTGAGGTTATAGTAGATGGTGTTGTTTGTTGTTATACTCCCATACACAAGGACAGCCAGGAGATTCAAAAAGTGATGTAGTTTGTTTCACAGTTATATTGTAGTTTCTCATTTATTCTCTTCAATTTATACAGGTTTTGATCACAGAAAGATTTTTGAAAAATCAACATGCGGAAAGTTGTAAATGGTCATGTATGTTTGGGGACGTTGAAGTTCCTGCTGAGGTTATAGTAGATGGTGTTCTTTATTGTTATACTCCCATACACAAGCCTGGAAGCGTTCCTTTCTATGTGACATGTTCCAATAGGATGGCTTGTAGTGAATTAAGGGAATTTGAATACCGAGTAGCCCAAACTCAAGATGTTGATTCTAAAGATTATTTTAGTTACTGCTCAAAAACGTTAAACAAACTATTTCTCAAGATGTTGATTCTAAAGATTATTTCGTTCTAAGCCGGGGATTGGGGTATACTTCCTGTCAAAAACGTTAAACAAATTAGTATTATTCACAAAGTATAAAAGAAAAATAAAACAAAGTATATATCTACAAAATTATAAGATAGGGGATTTTGAAAGTTTGTATCCTAAATCTAACTATATAATACATATGATCAAACAAATCTGAATCAAAGTAGAAGTAGGTGAATGGAGGAAGTAGAGATATAATTAAGGGCTAAATACTGGTTAATACCCTGTGGTTTAGGTCTAAAATCAATTCAGTCCCTGGACTTCTAATTTCATCAAAAACACCCCTGCACTTTTAATTTTGATCTAATAGGTCCAATTCGTCAATATTTTGTTATGGATTCAAGTTATAGTTGAATTATTTGTTGAAAAAAACTATTTATTTTTAATAGTAGGACGCACTCCTAAATTGACTATGTTGGCCACCTCAATACCACATTATAAAACATATGTCATATATGAGCCACGTTAACAAGTTAAATAACTCAATTGTCGAAAAACTAATAAATTGGACCTATTAGATCAAAATTGAAAGTGCATGAGTGTTTTTGATGAAATTAGAAGTTTAGGGACTGAAATGATTTTAGACCCAAACTACAGGGTAGTAATTTGTATTTAGCCCTATAATTAACAACCATTAACATATTAAGCAGATTATCAAACATAAATTTCGAATCAAACATGTCATAGAAAGAAATCAATCAAGAACAGAGATGAACGCATAGAAAGTCCTTATTACTTCCCTTAATTAGATTAACTAGATGAACACATCATAATTAACCCAATTAATCATGCAAAGCTAGTGAGTGATCAATTCTCTAACCAAACACAATTAACGCATTAAGCATATATATGTGGAAGTTTGATTGATTTAAGCAAAGACAACAAGTTAGAACGCTAATCTTATCATGCAAAGCTCATTGTTGATTTACCTAAGGAACTATAGGTTTTCCACTTAAGCAATTAAGACCTAGAACGCTAGCATATCTTAATTTGGATGCAATTACATGCTTATAATTCAGGTATATTGCGCACCAAAAAATATAATCACATAAAGGGTGGGATTGAAGCACAAAATCAACAAACAATCAAGAGTCAAGACATATTTGAAATTGAAAATTATAATATGAAAAACCTAAAACAAAACTTGCTTCATGGCTATTGGAAATCAATCTTTAACATCCAAACTTTAATCTAACAAGAATTCAAAACATCCAAAATAACAAAACAAAAATATGTTTTGAATTACAAGAGAAGAAAACCGAAATTAAACTAGAAAAGGACATGGTTACACTTTTGAAGATCTCAAGAATGCAAGAAAGCTTCAAAGGTGGTGGAGGCAAGATGAGGACCACGGCAAGGAGATGTTGATGGAGTTTGATCATGACTTCTTGACTTGAAGAGAGGATGATGAAATTTTGAGAGACAAAAGGGGAGGATCGCGTATTTGATTCAAGGTTTGATGATGAATAAAACATCCCAAGGATGCATCTATATCTATGGGACGACAAAGTTAGTCTCCAAGTCTTCTGGATCTTTCTTTTAATTTCTAAGAATTATCTTATTGGTCCACACAGCTCCAACCAATCAAATAAATCCATGTCAGCTTTTCTGCATCATCCAACCAATGAGAAGCCTCAAGAATTAAGTAGATTTGTACCATGAGTCTTTAAAGGAGATAATATTGCTGAATTTATAAAGATTTTTTCCTGATTTAAACTCCTTAAATTCTGCCAAATATGGGTGTGAGCAACAAGCAACGTATTTGAACTTGTTTCCATCATTTCTGCATGTTGTAATCCCTTAAAACTCTCTAATTCGGCCATGGGCTTCCCAATATGATTCGGGCCTCAAAACAAAAATTCCGGTCAAAAGTTCGATTCACTCGCAGCTTGACATTCCTATACCAAATCGGCCATAACTTCTTCTAGGAAATTGATATTGACGAACCGTAAAAATTTCTGGAAACTAGACATCCATAGCTTTCTAACTATATAAGGATCATCATCTGGTTCGTTATGAGCTGCTCTCAGGATTCTGTTGAAGTTGACTGATCTGCACAAGTAGATTTCCTAATTTGAATCGGATTTGACTTTGATGCATATCTTGTGTCCAATTAGGATTCCTTCTCTAATCTTGATTGCTTTGCCACCACATGCCTTGTACATGTCATCCATGACATCATCTAGAAGCTTCATGATTGTTCTTGGGCTCTCCTAGTCCACTCAGGTATCCTAGTATCATCAGGACTCCTAATGCCAATAGATTTCCTAGCCCAACTGGGATTCTGCATTTTCACCATTTCTCATCATTTCCATGAGCTTGACTCCTAGTTGACTTAGGATTCCTGCTTCAACTGGAATTACTTTTCCTAGGAGAATTGGGAAAACTTCATTTCTCCATCTTTTTCCATTTCTGCTCCTCATTTCCTCCTTGCATTCATTTTAGACTCAAAACTGCCTAAAAACACAAAACTAAGTTAGAAATGATAATGTTAAGAGAATAACTAAGTAAAATGTAGAGAGAAATGCACTAAAAATATAAGAAATATTAAAAAATTGCTGATAGATTCATGCACCAAAATAATCAAGTTTATTAGGGGTTCATAAATGGTTTATTTCCCCCCAATAATCTTTATAAAGATGGTCAGAAGTTACTCATTTAGTTTTAGTTTTAGTTTAGTTTAGAAAAATAAATAGATTCAAATTCAATACTTGGTGAACTCAAGTTCCCAAATAATCAGGTTTATTGCCCCTCCTCCAAAAAAAAATATTCTTTATAAAAATGGCCAGAAGTAACTCGGTTGGGTTTTAAATTAAGTTTGTAAAAGTATAGGTTGGTTTCAAATCACATGATGAACTAATATCCTTGAATAATCAGGTTTATTGGGGGGGGGGGGGTAGTAGACATATTATTGCCCCCAATAAACCACCTGTAAGCAGTCATTGCAATCTCAAACCTGTTCAAAATTTAATTTCATTTCTCTAAAAGCAACAGAAATCAAAATAAAAGTTAACATCATTCATCCTCAAAAGAATAATGGTTCAATGAGCCTGATCATAAACCTATTACTGCCCCCCAATAGAAACAATAAAACCTATCCACACTTTACAGAAACATGTACTATTGCTGAACAAGAGGTTCTGTGCAACTCAACTTGTTATGAGTGCCCATTTTGCCACAACGGCCACTGGGAATCAACTTCTTTTCAACCTCTCCATCAGACTTGAACCGCTTCACCCTAGGCCTCCTGGGTGGCCTCTTTGCAAGGGGAGGTAATATAAATTCAATAGCAGATTCAGAAGAAGACATGTCAACATTGGTTATCGGCAGAATAGGAAAACTGTAGCTCTTCTTGAACATATCAACACGAAAGTACTTATTAATATAATGATAGACATTTTCAGAGGCAGCTTGTATTGCAGCAAGGCCGTGAGAACAAGAAAAGCAATTGATTTGTCATTTCACACATGAACATGAATGATCGGAAATGTTGACTACATAAGAAAAGTCAGATCGAACCTCATAAACACCAGGGCTAGAGTAATGGACACTGAAATGACAGGATTTGACCATATGCTCCTTCAACCTTTCCTCCATTTTGGGAGTTAGTTCTGTGGTCCAACGTTGTGCCTCATCTCTCCTCTCACCAACATGCTCCATTTGTTTAGTTTTGGTATGATCCAACATATAATATGCCAGCATGAAACGCTCAAGTGCAATTCAAGGATTAAATGATTCAGCAATCCCATTAGCCATGGTTCCATAATGGCAACTAGTATAAAATGCACGGCACCAATTTTCCACTGGAATTTCAGCAGTCAATAATCTTAGCACCCCTTCTTCTCTAAGCAACCACAAATTGAAACGATATTCCTTCTCAGTAAAGGAATATGCAACCTTAAAAAAACTTCTTCTTAACCTCTTCTATCAAAATAGAATTACCTTTACCCATGTATTTACAGGCAAGGTTCAACACCAAACGCTTATAACAAAACAGGTGAGGATAACCAACAAATACCTTATCGAAAACACTCAAAAGTCCAGTACCCCGATCACTAATAAATGTGATGACCCTTCCTTGAGGTTCAAGCAAACTTTTCAAATGCTTAAAAAAGAATGTCCAATTTGCATCTGTCTTAAAATCACAGACACACATGGCCAAAGGGTAGAAACCTGCACAAACCAGAACATGAAAAGGTCAAACTACTGGGGGGGGGGGTAATAAAGTCTTTATTGGGGGGTAGTAAACGATTGTAGCGTGCCACTGCACTGCCAACCGAAGCCAGCCGCTCCAAAATGATAACAATAATAATGAAAGAAACTAAAACAAGAAAGATAAAACACATAGGAAAAGAAACCAAAACAAAACAAATATTACTGGGGGCCAATTAAGAAATTATTGGGGGCTAATAAAGTATGCAGTTACCTTGATTTCCATCTCTTCCAGTTGTAGAAAGAATCTGGCCCTTGTAAATGCTTTTACCAAATGTGTCATCGACATACAACATCGGTAAATAGAATTGGAAGCCTTCAACACAACCTCCATAAGCTACGAATAGCCTCTCAAAATGATTAGTAGATGGGTCAACTTCCAACACAAAAGAAGAGCCCGGATTACTCTCCAAAATAGCTACCTTATACCAAGATAACATGCTGAATAAATCTTCATCGGAACCATAAATCACTTCCTTAGCCCTTTGCTTTGCTTTCAAGGCAACCTTGTAGGAAATATCTCTTGGCTTCAATGATAGATTATAGCTAACATCAGCAGCAATGCAAGTCTTTATAACCTTGGATCCCAAAAGCTTGTTCTTTTGAGTCCTAACTACACCCTTACAAGTGTGTATATTATTCAACTCTCTTATATAAAGGCAACCATTGGCAAAAGATGCAAGAGCGCGAAGATTCCAATCTCAACATTCGGTTCCAACATTTGAACAAACTGCATGAATACGGTCCAAATCATTTCTCAAAAACACAAACTTGAAACGAACTGCAATTGCATACTTCGTGAGCTTCTTACCCAACTCAGCTGCACCATGAAACTTCTGCCCTACATGATGAATATAAGAACTCCACTCATCAGACAAATACGACTTGTGAACTTCAGTCCTAAATGCCTCCCCCAAATAATCGTCTTCATCAATAACTCCCGAACAACTATCCACTGAACACATTTTGTTGCAACTTCCATCAATCTTTGAAACTGAAATCTTAACACAATCTAACTTATGTATTCTAGTACCATAGAACAACATCTGGAAATCACGATCAGAAAGAAGAAAACAAACTTCACAACTAGGGACTGAATACTGAAGCTTAATAACATCACTTGGCAAAAACTGGAACGTACAAAAAATGTCTTCATATAAGTCAAAATAGCTCATACATTGATTCAAAGGAATCATATAACCTTTGTCAGAATAAATACACCTAGCAATCAGAGGATTAGCCATAATCCTAGAAAAAAAAAAAAAGAACAAAATAAACAGATTATCGCCCCCCAATAATATAATCAGAACTACCAAAACATATCACAAGCAGTACCAAATTACTACGGAAACAAAGGAAAAGATCACTAGACAATAATTATAGAGACTTCATAACACTTAAGACACATTACTGGCCCCCCAATAATTCAATCAGAACAACAAAAACACTTCAAAAACTGTAAAAAATTCTCTGAACACAAAGGAAAAGATAACTAACCAACAATTATATAGACTGATAACAATCAAAACACATTATTTCCCCCCAGTAGATAGATTATTGACCCGCAATAATATAGTCAGAAATACAAAAACACGTCACAACCAGCTCAAAGTTAACACGAAGATTAGATTCACCAAAATTAGTTCAAATTTAACATAAAAATTCAAAAGTAACACAATATACACAAAAAGACCTAGAAATTCAAATAAGAATTAAAAAATCACTTCACAACCAGTTCAAAGTTAACATGAAGCTCAGATTGTCCAAAATCAGTTCGAAGTTAACACAACAATTCGTACACAAAAAGACCTAGAAATTCAAAACTCCCTTTTCATAACCAAACCAAACTCATTTGACCTTCTGGGTGGATTTCCTTTCCA
The DNA here is from genome assembly GCA_024704745.1 of Rosa lucieae. NCBI lineage: Eukaryota > Viridiplantae > Streptophyta > Magnoliopsida > Rosales > Rosaceae > Rosa > Rosa lucieae. Next base: position 24,741,167 of record CM045493.1, on the reverse strand, counting down.
CATTACTTGATACCATAGCACAAAGCCACAAACCAGAATAAATCGAGCTAATATCAAACAATTACAGACTGATGAAAAAAAAGAACCAAACTGTGACGGAGGAGCACAAACAAGAGCTCAATCTCGCTTCATGTGATAATTGTAGCAAAGCTTCTCTCACTAGAAATCGCAGAGCTTCTCGCTCTAGAATTCATACAGCTCCTCTCTCTCTCTCTCTCTCTCTCTCTCTCTAAAATGGCAGAGATTCTCTCTGAAAAACCAGGGAGTTTCTCTCTCTAGAAATCATGCTGATCCTCTCTCTCTCTCTAAAATCGGGGAGCTTCTCTCTCTAAATCTCATTCTGTTATGATTTTGAAAGCTGGGCAGTTACAAAATGGTAAAACGGTTAGAAAATTTGAAGAAAACAGGCCCACTTTGAAAGCGTTGAGCAATTGGATTTAAAAATTGTAACTTGTTGTTTAAGTGGTCAAACTCTTAGAGTGTTTGGGTAAGTGGGGTTAACTAACCCTAAATTTGGGTAAATGAACATTTCCCCTAAAATTTATAAGGAAGAAGGGTAATTCAGGTAAGTAAAATTTTATATAAGGAATAAAGGGTTTAAAAACAAATTGGAAAAAAAAAAAAAAAAGCTCAAGAGGAACAATTTTATTTAAAAAGGGTGTCAAGGGAACTACCCATAAATAAATTGACAAATGATTTTGTTCTTTTCTCTTCCTTTGTAACTTTGATCAAAGTAAATTTCACTCCAAGGGAGCCATTCTAATGAGAACCACTCAAATGAGAACTAGTTGAGAGCTTTTTGGTGAGACTCACTTTTCAATCACATTTTTTCGAATCAATTGTTAAATGTTTAAATATTTATGTTTAGGTTTTTTAAGGAAAACCAAAATTGGGAGAGAATTGAGTCGTGCTTTCAATGATAATGGGGGCCTCTTTATATAGAGGATTACAAGACACAGAATCAGAGTTGTACAAGGAAAGATAATCGTACAATTAATCGAATATCTATGAATATCTCCGAGAATATCTCTAATTCAAAACCCTATTACAACAAGGTCAAGTAACCTAAAGTTTGGGCCAGACACATATTCTGGATTTACTTGAACACTCCCCCTTGTGTCGCCCAAACGTGGTGCTCATTTCGTTGCCCCATTAAAAACCTTGCTGATTAACAAAAACCCTGTGGCACAAAAATAACCTCGGTCGAATGGGAAAAAGAGCACAACACACCCTTCACGTTTCGAGTCCATACATTTAGACATCTCCACCTGATGTCTGCATCTCCCCCTGATGACAACGGTCATGGGAGTTCGGATAACTTCCGCAAACGATGCTACCAACATGTTTCTCGAAAGTGGAATTTAGGCAATGACTTAGTGAGCAAGTCTACCATACTGTCCTCAGATCGAACCTAGTTCGCTTTGATTGTGAGGAGAGTCTGTTGTTGCTGATTATCCTTGGTGTTGTCCCTTTTGATGTAGCCTTGCTTCATTTGTTTAAAACAAGCAGCATTATCCTATACGCTCATAGGCTCATCTGTGGTAGACTTCAAACCATAATTGTTTGAACATGCGTAACTATGGATCCAATCCATATAGATTCATGAAACCACTTCGTGAAGAGCAATAATCTCAACAATGTTCGAAGATAAAGCGACTAGGGTCTATTCTGTAGACTTTCAACATATCGCGGTCTTACCCACGGTGAGCACTTAAAGAATTTGGGAATGACTTTTGTGTGGGTCAGAGAGATACCCAATATCAGCAAAACCTTCCAAAACTCAGGTCGTTTTGGGATGGGGATAGTGGCTCAAGCCAGTGTTGTCGGCGTTCTTGGTGTGTGATGGGTCCAAATCCATCGTCTCTCTGTAGAGATAGAACAAGCCCATATCAATCGTACATCTCAAGTACCGAAATATATCTTTTACACCAATCCAATGGCGTCGCATTGGCGTAAAGCTATATCTAGCTAACAAGTTCACAGCATATGAGATGTCCGGTCTTGTGCATTGAGCTAAGTACAATAATGCGCCTATTGTACTTATGTAGGGCACTTCCGCCCCTAGTACATCTTCGTCATCATCCTTCAGACGAAGATGATCCTTTTCAATATCAAGACTACGGATGATCATGGGGGTGCTTGAAGGCTTGACCTTGTCAAAATGCCTAAGCATCTATCAACACGATGCTCAAGTTCCAAACTGAGACATAATCGTGTTCTCCCAAAATCCTTCATCTCAAACTCAGATTTCAAGTGTTTAGCGGTTTCCCTTAACTTTTTAAGGGCTTCCAATGAAGATCATGTCCAACATGAACCGCGATAGAATCCAAAACTTGTTATGGAGATGCGTGAGCATATCCCTTCCCAATCAAGTAGTCACTTTAGTCAGCTTTTCAACCTTATTGTAAACGAGCTCCGTGGTCTAGAGCCACTTGACTTGGGTAAATGAAGTTCACCATGAACCTTCATGTACATTCCCTATCTAGATTCCTATAGAGATACGCAGTGACCACATTTGTAAGCTGCATGTTCAGTTATTCAGAAACTACCAAACTGACAAGGTAGTAGAGTGCAATGACATCCATTACGAGAGAATATGTCTCATCATAGTCGATTCCAGGACATTTTTTGAGAAGCCTTGCACCATAAGGTGAGATTACCATCTCTTTTTCTCAACACACTTTTCTAACGAAGACCCATTCGTCAATAGGTTTTATATCAGGAGGTGTGGGCATCACTGGCTCAAAAACCTTCCTCTTCGTTAGAGAATCCAACTTAACTTGGATCGTATCATTCCATTTAGGCCAAATTTCTCTACGTTGGCATTCATTTATCAATGGAGCGAGGTTCGATGTCATCAATTATGATGGAGCGAGTTTCTATCCCACGTCTCATGTACACTAGTGTAATTTTCATAGAGCTCTATATTCTCAGGAATAGGTTCTGACGTTGAGGCGTCCCCCAATGATAACCATAATTCGGAACATTCTCATGAGACTGATTTTGAGTCTTGATAATCAAAGGATTGAAATGTGCCAAAGTATCCTTCGAACCCACAGGCCTCCCATGCATCCTAGCTGGGGTCATAGCCTATAACTCTAAAGTGTCATTCTCTTTGGTGTTGGCGCCATACCTACCTCTGTGTAGGGTGGCGCTACGTCCTCTCGTAGGTACGTCATTCCTTGCAGGAATATTTGCAGTAGATATGTGTGATCTCGTCACTTTAACAAGGATCAAGATGAGACATAGTGGGGACATGCCATGACAATTCCTATCGTTCTTGCTGAACATTCGTGTTCTTATCTCCCCCTAACGACGGGAAGACTGTCTCATCAAAGTGACATACCTCAAATTTAGCGGTAAAGAGATCTCCTAGCAAGGGCATTAAATGGCGGACGATTGTTGGAATCTCAAATCCAACGTAGTTGCCCATTCGTCTGTAAGGACCCATCATAGTGCGCTATGGCGGCGCAATTGGCACATAAATGGCACGCTCAAATTTGCGAAAGTACGAGATGGTACCCGATAGTTGTAACGCAGAGGTAGATTGAGTTGGGGTGGGCATAAACGAATTAGCATAACTGCATGCGATATTGCATCACCCCAAGCAGATATAAGGAGATTGGTGCGCATTATCAATGTTCTGACTACCATCGTAGTCGTTTCCGCAAGACCATTTGGATGTGTACATGGGAATATGATGTCTAACATTAGTCCCATTCAAGGTTCTAAAAATCGGCCTAGGCGCTAGGCGCCAGCATACCGTTCTGATTTGGGCCTGGGCGAAGTCATTAGGTGTCAGGCCTCCAGGCGGCCGACTAGGGGGGCTGGGCGTTGAATTTTTTTTTACTTTTATATTCTGGCTAGATATCAAAACACTCAAAACTCAAAAGCTTTCAGAGTTCTCTAAACTGAAACTCAGTCATCGACTGAGTCCTTGATTCAAAACTAACAGCCCAACGAGCGAGGATGAGCCGACGGTGGTGGATCTGAATGGAGAGTCATCTGATTAGACTGTGGTGGTTCTGGCGATGAACCCAATGAGAGAGAAAGCCGGAGAAGGAACTTCGAATCTTAAGTCTGATCACCAAAACTATCAATCGGTAGATGACTGGAGCTTTCTTTGGTGAAGACAACAAAGATTTTGGGTGTTTGATGATCAATTTTGGCAAGAGGAAGAACAAGGATGACGAAAGTGAAGTAGAGAATGAGAGTGCAAAGAGGAAAATGGGAGAGATGAACACGAAAGATCTGGACTTTGTTTCTTCTAATCACACCTAACTAAGAAATGACCGGTATGCCCTTAATCTAATTAATATAATTACAGTCATAACACTTTGATGAGAGAGTGGATATTTTTTATTATTATTTTTTGAGAATGAGAGAGTGGAGATTAAAACCAAAAGAACTGAGAAACAGTTTTAAAAGGAAAAAAAAAACACACACACACTGACACTATACATATAAATAATACATACATATTATAAAAAAACGCCTAGTCCCCGCCTAGGCTCCCACCTAGGCCTCTGGGCGCTAGGCCCCGAACTACCGCCCGACTAGCGCCTAGCGTGTTTTAGAACCTTGGACCCATTGCAATAACCAACGAAAGTCTTCGATGTAAACTCTCTAGCATTGTCAAGTCCAATTGACCGAATAGAATGACTCGGGGCCTATTTATATAGAGGATTACAAGACACAGAATCCGAGTTGTACAAGGAAAGATAATCGTATAATTAATCGGATATCTATGAATATCTCCGAGAATATCTCTAATTCAAAACTCTATTACAACTAGGTCAAGTAACCTAAAGTTTGGGCCAGACACATATTCTGGATTTACTTGAACATAGATCATTTATACTATTTGTCAACCAAATTGAAAATTGTTAAAGCATTCGTGATCGTGATTTATTAGTTATGAACATGAATGGTTCATATTTGACAAATTTAATTCGTCAATTGATTTGATCTACTTTGGTACATTAACAAATCTTCATTTCAGTGATCCTCATTAAGAGCACTCTCGTCATTTCAATAACATACAAATACAAGCAAACGCAAGGCCACAATTTGTCTGTTAAAATACTAAAAATACCCTGGCTAACTATAATCTGCCTGCTCCCTTCCGTTTTCTTCTCTTTTATAGTGCCTTCCTTCTGTTTCGTCAAAGAGCATTCGGTTCTCCTGCATCTTGGATTTGTACAACAATATGTGGCCGGGGTTGGGGTTGTACAGCATTAATCTCCACCAAGTGACCATTAATCATCTCTTTTACTTTGTTGTAGACATCACAAACTGCATTCCTGTACGACTTTTTAGTTGCAACATCCCTCACAAGATAAACCGTCCATAAGAGGAGGGCAAACAACCCGAAAGCTCGAACAAGGATAAGCAGTAGCAAAACAGAGGCCAGAGTTCCGAACAAGAAGTTAATGTTGTTGATGAACTCTCCCATGTCTGAATTGGGAGCATGGGCTAATAGCTTCACAGTCAAGGACCCAAAGTAAACAAAGAAAGCAACGATAAACATCAGCATGGTGACATAGTCAGTGACGAATGGAGATGCATCAGCAGATGTGTACTTCAGTTGGAGTAGCCATCCGAAAATGCCAATGACTGGTAAAAAAATACACTGGTGCAAAATTTTTCCTGGAGAAGTGTGACCTTCTTCACTTGTGCTGCTATATATGGAGAGAAAGAGGTAACATTATTGGAATGTATAATTTTAGATGATTGAAAAACAAGCAGAAACTAGCTTAGAAAGAAGATAAATTTAATCGAATCAACAAAGGCGAGCTCTACTTACTTTTGTTGATACTGAGGATTAACCGCATCGTTAAGATCCATCTCTTATCTGTCTACGATTCTCTCCTTCTCTTTTCCACTTCCTGTTGTTTCTTTGTTCCAGTATAACACTTCGCTCTCGTCTATATATAGGAAAATGACCCTTCAGCGGCTAAAATCAGAACATGAGAAGTTTGCAGAGTATTATTTTGCAGAGTACTACTATTAACTTATGTGTCCAGCTTAGCTATGGATGATTCTAAGTCATGAAACGCATGGGGATCGGATGCGCCTCCAAATTTAATTTATTTACTCTGCATATATATGAAAGCATATGTACATTAATTTTTCTTTTTCAAAATACTCTGCAATCTATTCCCACTAGTTGATTATTTTGTAGCATAGTGGTAGTTTCAAAAGTCGACCAGGCTTACTCTGACTTAGTTGATGGTGCGAGGAGTTTTGTCCCAAATGTACAATCAGAGTAATAGGTGCAAGCCTCGAAAGCAAACCCAATGTTTTCAGAGTAACCACGTAAGCGTTTTCGACGACGACTTTGGATATACTTTGCATATCTATGTACTCTTTTTATATTGTCCGGCTAATTTATACTCTGCATCCATACTCTGCATATTATAACTTTACCAGAAGATTATGCTAATATTAGACCACAGAGTAGAGTGATAGGTGCATATCTATACACTCTTATCTTTTTTTTTATGGTCCGGCTAATTTATACTCTGCATCCATACTCTGCATACAACACATTAGTTTTGAGACTGCATAATATAACTTTACCAGAAGATTACGCAAATATTAGACCACAGAGTAGAAAGCGACAGGTGCTTCGCTAGATTTACTCTGTTTTGAGTTTTGACTTTTGATGAAGGGTTGTTTCTTTATTTTATTTTTTGGCCTGAATGAAGACTGTTTATAAATGGACTTCTGCTGCTTTACTCTGCTTTGGATTTACTCTGTTTTACATTTACGGTATCAGTCTATAATTACCAAAATAAAAACGATAATATTTAGTTTAATATTAACCCAAAAATTGTTTAACTTGTCCCTTCAAATTTCACTCAATGGTCTAACAGAGGGAAACATAAATGGATACATAGCCAAGTCCTCTCAAGCTCATCAGCAAACCGTAGATTTTCAAGCTTTTCACTCTTCTTTGTAGTTTGCATAGGGCTGTCACTTGGTCTGTTCGAATCAGTTATAGGTATTACCAATTTCAAAACCAAAGCTTTCGGTTTCAAAATTGAGCTGCCAATTACCAACCAAAATTTTCGGTTTTTAATCATAACTACCAAATTCGGTATTTCGGTTTTCGGTATTACCAACTTTAGAACAACTAATTCTTTGTAATTAAAATCGGAACGAACAAAACTAGGTTCTTCAATTTTATAGTCATAAACTTTGTACTCATCTCCTAATTATAGCTTTCTTTTGTATATATGACATCAAGTTTGAGTCATTTTTAATAAAACTGGGTTATTTAACCATCTTTGACTAGGTTACTTAAAATACATGTACTATTAATGTAGTATATGTAGTAATGTTCATACTATTATGAAAAATTTTATGTTTATTTCTTAATATACATGTATGTGTATTGAAAACCATAGTATATAAAGCTAATATTTAGATAATCGGTAGATTTAGTATTTACCAGAACCAAACCAACTTTTTCGGTAATTTTCTGTTTCGGTTTTATCGGTCTCGATTACTAAAAAGTCGGTTTACCAAACTTAAAATATCGGTTAGTATTCGGTCAATTTGGTAATTACCAAACCAAGTGGCAGCCCTAACTTTGCACTACGAGTGCTATGTCAAATAGGTAATGAGCGATCAAATACATATAATTCTTTTTTTTTTTTTTTTAATAGAGGCTGATTGTTATTCAATAATCAACAGTCAATTGGCCATAGCTTATAAAGTTTGCAAGAAAAACCAGTGAAACTTATCCAAGCTAAAGCAAACTAATTTACATCATTGGGACGCTGACAAAATTTGCCTAAATGGATAATTTGGCAAATTTGAGTACTTCAGGGACGCAGACGATTTTTTAAAGAGAGTTTCTATTGGGACCTCCAAATTTGCTCACTTGACCTCAGTCTATTATGAATTATTAAATGACATATTTAACCCACTATAAAATGACAATTAAGGACAATAATTATACCCAAAAAATATTATATTTATTTTATGTAGACTTTCCAATTCAATAATATTAGATTGTAGGGAAAATTTCACAAACAGTACACCACGTAAAGGCCACTAATAATTGTTAGGGAAAATTTCGCAAACAGTACACCAAGTAAAGACCACTAATAATTCTTATACACAGTTTCAAACCAAACATTTCAGTACACGAAATCTGAAACTCGACCCACTATCAGTACACGACGTCAATTTTTGACACCAAAATGTCCATTATGCCCTCAGTTTTTTTTTTTTTAATAATTTTTTTTTCCTTTGTTTATAAATGACTCGAGTTATTTTTTTTCTGTTATGCGAGGTGAGGAAGGCGGCGTTGGAAGCGAGGGAGTGAGCCCGGAAGAAGGAAGAAGAAACGAAGGAAAAAAAAATAACAGAAAAAAAATAATAAAAAAAAAGAACTGAGGGCATAATGGACATTTTGGTGTCAAAAATTGACGTCGTATACTGATAGTGGGTCGAGTTTCAGATTTCGTGTACCGAAATGTTTGGTTTGAAAGTTTGTGTATAAGAATTATTAGTGGCCTTTACTTGGTGTACTGTTTGCGAAATTTACCCTATGTTGAACGCATATTGGTGAGGGAAAACAAAATAAATTCTCTTATGATTTATGACCTAAATCTAAGTCAATCCATTATATTTGTAAAAAAAATAAATAAATAAATAATTGATCATGTGGTACAAAAAATACATAAAAAGTTAAAAGACAAATGATTTTCTTTTTTTGAGAATAAAAAAAATGATTTCTTCATTTTTTTTTTTGCACATCTAAAATAGAATTTTTTTTTTTAAAACCAGAATAGTTCATGGCATTTTCTTATTGATTAGTCATTAATTTTTGAAACTCAAGTTTGATCAAGAAATGTATATTTAGTTAAGATTTATAGAGTGATTAGATCATTGAAATGATATTTTTTATTTTAAAGATAATAATTTTTTTGCAAATTATGAGTAAGGTTATTTGAGGAAGTTTACTGAGGTTTAGTAAGTAAATTTAGTATTTGAAAATTTGATAAGAGGTGTAAAAAGCACAGAGGTTCAGTGAGTAAATTTGGAGGTTCCAATAGAAAAACTCTTTTTTAAAATTTAATTCAAGGGTTGACAGATGTATGGATAATTTGGATTATGTTTAAGGAAAACTGAATTGGGAGAGAATTGAGTCGTACTTTCATTGATAATATGGGCCCTCTTTATATAGAGGATTATAAAATTAGAGATAGAGTTGTACATGGAAACATAATCATACATTGATGGGATATCTCCTAAGATTCTCCGATAATATCTCTAATCCAAACCCTATTTCAACTAGAGCAAGTAACCTCGAGTTTGGGCCAGACACATATTCTGGATTTACTTGAACACTCCCCCTTGTGTCGCCCAAACGTGGTGCTCCTCTCGTTGCCTCATTAAAAACCTTGCCGAGTAACAAAAACCCTGTGGGACAAAAATAACCTCGGTCGAAAGGGAAAAAGAGCACAACACACCCTTCACGTTTCGAGACTATACATGTCTGCATCTGCCCCTGATGACAATGGTCATGGGTGTTCGGATAACTTCTGCAAAAGATGCTACCAACATGTTTCTTGAAAGTGGAATTTAGGCAATGACTTAGTGAGCAAGTTTGCCACACTGTCCTCAGATCGAACCTAGTTCACTTTCATCTTGAGGAGAGTCTATTGTTGCTGATTATGCTTGGTGTTATCGCTTTTGATGTAGCCTTTGCTTCTTTATTCAAAACAAGCAGCATTATCTTAAATGCTCATAGGCTCATATGTGGTAGACTTCAAACCACAATTATTCGAACATGCATAATTATGGATCCAATCCATATACATTCACGAACCACTTTGTGAAGAGCAATAATCTTTGCATTGTTCGAAGATATAGTGACTATGGTCTATTTCTGTAGACCTCCAAGATTTCATGGTCTTTACCCATGGTGAACACATAACCACTTTGGGAATGACCTTTGTATAGGTCAGAGAGATACCCAACATCAGCAAAACCTTCCAAAACACATGTCGTTTTGGGATGGGGATAGTGGACGTTCCTGGTGTGTTTTGGGTCCGAATCCATCATCTCTTTGTAGAGATAGAACAAGGCCATATCAATCATACATCTAAAGTATCGAAAGATATCTTTTACACCAATCCAATGGCGTCGCATTGGCGCAGAGCTATATTTAGTTAACAAGTTCATGGCAAATGAGATGTCTGGTCTTGTGCATTGAGCTAAGTACAATAATGCTCCTATTGTACTCTAGTAGGGCACTCCTGGCACTAGCACATCTTCATTATCATCCTTTCAATGAAGAGGATCCATTTCAGAATCAAGACTACGGACGATCATGGGGGTGCTTGAAGGCTTGACCTTGTCAATATGCCTAAGCATCTATTGACACGATACTCAAGTTTCAAACCGAGACATAATTGTGTTCTCCCATAATCCTTCATCTCAAAATCGGATTTCAAGTGTTCAGCGGTTTCCCTTAACTCTTTAAGGCTTGTAATGAAGATCATGTCCAACATGAACCGCGATAGAATCTGAAATTTGTTATGGAAACGCGTGGGCATATCCCTTCCTAATCAAGTAGTCACTTTATTGAGCGTTCCAACCTTATTGTAAACGCACTCCGTGGTGTAGAGCCACTTGACTTGGGTAAATGAAGTTCACCATGAACCTTCATGTATATTCCGTATCTTGATCCCCATATAGATACGTAGTGACCACATTTGTAAGCTGCATGTTCAGTTATTCGGAAACTACCAAACTGACAAGGTAGTGGAGTGCAATGACATCTATTACGAGAGATTATGTCGCATCGTAGTTGATTCCAGGGCATTTTATGAGAAGCCTAGCACCATAAGGCGAGATTGCCATCTCTTTTTCTCATCACGCTTTCTAACAAAGACCCATTAGTCAATAGGTTTTATGTTAGGAGGTGTTGGCATCACTGGCTCGAAAACCTTCCTCTTCGTTAGAGAATCCAACTTAACCTAGATCGCATCTTTCCATTTAGGCCAAATCTCTCTACGTTGGCATTCATTCATCAATGGAGTGTGGTTCGATATCATCAGACTCAACAAACTCATGTGCAACGAAGTGCGTGACTACATCATCAATTATGATGGAGTTTCTATCCCACGTCTCATGTACACTAGTGTAATTTTCATAGAGCTCTATATTCTCAAGAATAGGTTCTGACGTTGAGGCGTCCCCCAACGATAACCATAACCCGGAAGATTCTCATGAGGCGGATTTTGAGTATCGATGATCAAAGGATTGGAGTGTGCCAAATCATCCTTCAAACCCACGAGCCTCCCACGCTTCCTAGCTGGGGCCATGGCCTGTAACGCCAGAGTGCCACTCTCTTTGGCATTGGCGCCATGCCTACCTCCGTGTAGGGTGGCTCTACGTCCTCTTGTAGGGACGTACTTCCTTGCAGGCAAATTTGCAGCAAATATGTGATCTCGTCACTTTAGTAGGGATCGAGATGAGACATAGTGGGGACAGGCCACGACAATTCCTATCGTTCCTGCCAAACATCCATGTTCTTATCTCCCCCTATCGACTGGAAGACTGTCTAATCAAAGTGACAACCCGCAAATCTAGCGATAAGGAGATCGTATTACAAGGGCATTAAGTGCCAGACGATTGTTGGAGTCTAAAATCCAACATAGTTGCCCATTCGGCTGTACGGACCTATCATAGAGCGCTGTGGTGGCACAATTGGCACATAAATGGCACACTCAAAGATGCGTAAGTACGATACTTATATCCCGTCACTAGCTGTAATGCATAGCTAGATTGAGTGGCGGTGGGTCGTAGACGAATTAGCATAGCTGCATGCGATATTGCATCACCCCAAACGGATATAAGGAGATTGGTGAGCATTACCAATGTTCGGACTACCATCGTAGACATTTCTGCTAGACCATTTAGGTGTGTTCATGGGAATGTGATGTCAAACATCAGTCCCAATAACCATCGAAAGTCTTCGATGTAAACTCGCTAGCATCGTCAAGTCCAATTGACGGAATATGATGATCCAGGGAGTGAGCCCGTTGTCATATGATATTTTCTAGGAGTGTAGCATAAGAAGCATTACAAGTGGACAATGGCAAAACACGTGACCAGTGTGTTTGCGTATCAACCAATATCATGAGATATTTAAACGTCCGCAAGTTGGTTGAATTAGTCCATAGAATCCCTATGGATTCTAGGTAAGAACATAATGAGTATTTTCATATCCTTTGCATAGGACGGCCTCAATCCTAATTTCCCTAAGGAACGGGCTTTGTAAAACGAGCGAGAGGCTTTAGAAGCAACCATTGAGAATTTTGGTTGGGACTGAGCGTCTGAAACGCTATTTGAAGCAAGTTGGTGATTGCAGCATCACCTATGGTGCCATCATCATGATGGACGCCATCCATGGCATCATGGATAGGGACTGCGCCAGCCCTAGGCTGGTGGTGGACGGAGGCGGTGCCCTAGGCAGCTGCGTCGGTCACACTTAGTCCAGAAATCAACTTTTGATTCATGCTTCATTTCGCTCGAAAGAAATGATGTCCATGTGAAGTCTTTAGTAGACATATCATCATATCATGACTAGGATGATCTATCCTGTCGTGACAAAGCCAATATGTGTCTAAATCTGAGAGATCTTCGCTCATAACTTTGTTGGATTAATAGCTCGAATAGTGATATAGAATCCACTAGAGACACATAAACTTCTCTAAGATGCGCCTTTGTTCACAATCATTAGAGGTATTGCAAATGAACTCATTTCCGTTCTCTACATGCGTTTTCGCATGGAACCCGTTGGCTATTCATAGGTGCGATTGGCACTAGGAGCGTAGAGAGTTTCTGTGAAAGTAATTAAGGTGCCATTTGGCAAGTGGAACTTGGGCTATTTCATGTCCTTGAATTAATACTGATGGCCCAGCCATCGTAGTCACAAAAGTCATATGCTCAGAATCATAATGGAGTCATAATGAAAAGAACACGAAATTTTATTCATAACCCAACGGAGTTACATCATTGTCTCTTTCACCAAAGAAAATCTAATCCAAAATGCTAGCTAATGCAAAACAATGGTAGTTGTCCAACTTCTTTTGGTAATTCCAAAATAAATGTGACCAGGTGAGTAGAGAGATGTCGGTGGAGCAAGACTCGCTTAAGTACCACTAATCTCATAACCTTCCTAGACATCACACTGACTTTGGGTGAGCCTACTTTGAAGAAAGACTAAACCATTGGCATTTACTACAAAAATATATGGCAATTGCCTATTACATCTCTTGGAAAAATAAAGACTTAAACAGAATTGGCAATCTATTGATCCCAGCCAGATTTGTAGTCTTCAACCCTTCACTCTAGATCATATTCTTGATCTTCTTGTTCCATATAGTGAACTTATCTTGCTTCACAATATGCTTTGTAAGAGGTGACGATTTCTTCACGAGCTCTACAAATGTGTGCCCAATGATCAGACACCCCACATCACATACATCTCTTTGCTCAAACTCCACTGATTGAGGCGCTTTAAAAGCGTCATTTAGATGGCTCTTAGTGTTGGTGGCGCCACCAACATGGCCAGAGGCGTTGCCTCCTTCTCTCTTTCCACGTTTACCTCTTCAGTTCCGTGTTCGCCTATTTTGGCTATTACCTTACCAAGTAGAGCGATTATATGGACCAGAACATCCAGAAGTGTCCTTAAGATTAGGGTTTCACTCTTGGCGCCTTCTCTTAGGGGCGCGACTATAATTGGATTCCGGAAATAGCCGGAATATGCTCTATTCCCACGAATCTCTAATTATAGTTCTTCACAAGGATGTTGTCATGCTTTTCAGCGATATTCATAGCTCCAATGAGCTCATGAAACCTTGTGATCCGTCCTGCAACAACATCGATTCGATAGTTCTTAGCAACCATCAATGCAGAGACGAGGAATGTAGAGAGAGTCTTCTCAATCAACATCGCATCTGTGATCTCTTTACCACAAAATTCCATTAAGGATTTAATGCAAAGTGCTTCCGAGTTGTAGTCAAGAACTGACTTGAAATCACAGAAGCGGAGGCTATGCCATCTCACTTCTACGTCAGGAAGCAAGGAGTCATGGACGTTGCCAAATCTTTCTTCGAGTGAGACCCACAGCCTTCTGGGGTCTTCTTCATTCGTACACTCGTACTGGAGTGAATCATCCATATGACGAGTCATCAGGATGATGGCTTTCGCCTTATTTGCCTCTAAGGCTGTTCTATTTGCTTCCAAAACTTGAGCTTGCTCAACAGTTAGCACATCCTAGCTAGGCTCGAGAATCATATCCAGGATTCCATCGGCCTTGAGATGCTGGCGGATATCACGAACCCACCTGTGATATTCAGAGCCAGTTGTTCCCAATGGAGCAAAGTCCAATTTGTTCAGGTTACTCATCCTAAAAGAGAGCTAGAAATTAGGGTAGTTTGGAGCAAAAAAGGCTACCACGAAAACAAATAAAATTTCTGAGCGTAGTCGCTTCCAAGAAGGGTTGGATTAGATCCAAATAATGATGTTTGCGGTCGATCGTTTTATCTTAACAAACTCTAAGTTTGGAGGACTCTACAAACTCCAAGCTTGGAGTGAGCACGAACTCCCACAGTTCGGCTTAATTTGGTCTCCCCTATGATGAAGAAAGGGGGTAGAAGAAGGGATGTTGCAAGTCCCCGAAAAAAAAGAGAAATTGAATGTAAAAACTCTTAAAAAAAGGGAACCGTTAGAAAAAAAAAACCTCGAAATACGTTCCCGGAAAATTTGGCTTGAAAAAGTCGCCGGAAAAGTGGTTGACAGGAGGGTTGACCGGGAGTTGACCGATGTTGATCGTGGTTGACTGACATTGACCTGGGAGCTGACGTGGCAATGGGTCCCCTTGCTGACGTGGCGTGGGTCCCCTTTGATGACGTGGCGCGGGTCCGGATGCTGACGTGTCGTGGTCCCTCTTGCTGACTTGGCGCGGACCTGTGATGATGTGGCGAAGTAGCTGGGCTTTGACTTCTTCTTGGCCTGACTTTTTCTGGGCTTTTGTCTCTGGGCTTGGCTTCTTCCTTTTTTTTTTTTTTCTAGGCTGGGCTTCCTTTCTTCTCTTTTTCTTTTCTTCTTTTTTGTCGGTTCAGGACGCAGCTACTTAGATGGTCGGTTCACGTCTTTTTAGGTCGGTTTTTGGACTTTTTCTTTCCGTTCCTGAAACTTCAGATCAACGGGTTTCTACCACCAAAATTTGGTGGAAATTGGAGGTCCGGAAGATGGTGAACCGGTGGAATATTTGCTGCGAGTTGTATGGAGCTTCCGTTGGCCGGTTCAGTAGGTTTCCGGCCGGTTCTTGGGGTGCTGCAGCCGGTTCTGGACTCCTGGAATCGAGTTCTTCAAGGTGTGAGGTGGAGGCAGAAAAGGCTTCAAGGTTTTGTATTTGGATTCAAAGTTTTTAGCTTCTTGAATCAGGGTTTGGCTATTTATTTCAGGGTAAGGGCTTCGTGCTGATAACTTGTTTAAGGAAAACTGAATTGGGAGAGAATTGAGTCGTACTTTCATTGATAATAGGGACCTCTTTATATAGAGATAGAGTTGTACATGGAAACATAATCGTACATTGATTGGATATCTCCTAAGATTCTCTGAGAATATCTCTAATCCAAACCCTATTTCAACTAGAGCAAGTAACCTTGAGTTTGGGCCAGACACATATTCTGGATTTACTTGAACAGATTAAAATTTATTGTTTTACATTTAATTAATCGCACTTGGTTCCTTAAATTTTGCATTACCTAGTTCTCATCCCAAAATTCCAATTCGGTAGTAATTCTACTGTGTAAGTGTATTATCTCATCCCGTACATCATCACTGCATTTGCAGCTCTCCCAAACCCCAAACCAAACTTTCAAAGCTCTTAAGCTCCTCCCTCCCCTCCCCCTAGATTTCATCATGCGGTTGGTCTCCTGGTTATGCTCCTCAACAGATGCTTTATATCTCTTCCAGGTCTAAACCCCATATACCCTCTAGCACCACTTACCTACCTCTCCAATCTTCTTCCACATGTATCATGAAATTCCCATTTCTCAATCAAATTCCACACCCATTTCATCTCTTAGCCCTGGTCTGATCTGCTCTTCCCACATGAAAATCCCACTTTCTTAACCATATTCCACAACCCTGATGCAAATCTCCTGACCCATTTTACAAATCCATCTTGAGCGAGATGTTTTGGTCGGCGGCGGAAGGGAACGACGCGAAGGAAAGTTCTTGGGTCTCCAGCCGAATTGGGATTTTGGGATGAGATCTGGGTTCTGCAAAATTTTGGGTAGTGCAGAAGACCTGGGTAATATTCACTTTTTAATGAGAATCACTAAAATGAGAACTAGTTGAGGACTTTTGGTGAGACTCACTTTTCAATCACATTTCTGCAAATAAACTGTTAGATGTTTAAATATTTATGTGTAGATCATTTATGCAATTTTTCAACCAAATTGAAAATCGTTAAGGAATTTATAATCGTAATTTATCAGTTATGAACATGAGAGGTTCATGTTTGAAAGATTTTGTTCATCCATTAATTTAATCTAATTTGGTACATTAATTAATCCTCATTAAAATAGTCCTCAATAGGAGGACTCCCATCATTTCATAACATACAAATACAAGCAAAAGCAAGGCCACAACTTATCTATTAAAATACTACTCAAAATACCCCGGCGAACTACAATCTGCCTGCTCCCTTCCGTTTTCTTCTCTTTTAAAGTGCCTCCCTTCTGTTTCGTCAAAGAGCATTCGGTTCTCCTGCATCTTGGATTTGTACAACGCTATGTGGCCTGGATTGGGGTTGTACAGCATTAATCTCCACCGAGTGACCATTAATCATCTCTTTTATTTTGTTGAAGACATCACAAACTGCATTCCTGTACGACTTCTTAGTTGCAACTTCCCTCACAAGATAAATTGTCCACAAGAGGAGGGCAAACAACCCGAAAGCTCGGACAAGGATAAGCAGTAGCAAAACAGAGGCCAGAGTTCCGAACAAGAAGTTAATGTTGTTGATGAACTCTCCCATGTCTGAACTGGGAGCACGGGCTAATAGCTTCACAGTCAAGGACCCAAAGTAAACAAAGAAAGCAACGATAAACATCAGCATGGTGACATAGTCGGTGACGAATGGAGATGCACTAGCAGATGTGTACTTCAGTTGGAGTAGCCACCCGAAAATGCCCATGACTGGTAAAAAAATACACTGGTGCAAAATTTTCCCATGAGAAGTGTGACCTTCTTGCATTATGCTGCTATATATGGAGAAAAATGGGAATGTATAATTTTAGATGATTGAAAAACAAGCAGAAACTAGCTTAGAAAGAAGACAAATTTAATCGAATCAACAAAAGCCAGCTCTACTTACTTTGGTTGAGACTGATGATTAACCGCATCGTTAAGATCCATCTCCGATCTGTCTATGGTTTTCTCCTTCTCTTTTCCACTCCCTGCTGTTTCTTTGTTCCAGTATAACACTTGGCTCTCGTCTATATATAGGAAAATGACCCTCCACCGGGCAGCGGCTAAAATCAGAGTAAGACAAGTTTGCAGAGTACTACTATTAACTTATATGTCCAGCTTTTTCGAAATCATGATTCAACGCGTGAGAATGCATTTCCAAGTTTAAGTTTCTTTACTCTGCATATATATGAAAGCATAAGTACATTAATTTGTCTTTTTCAAAATACTCTGCAATCTATTCCCACGATAGTGGTAGTTTCAAAAGTCGACCAGGCTAACTCTGCATATATAGCTTAGTTGAGGTACGAGGAGTTTTGTCCTAATTGTACAATCAGAATAACAGGTGCAAAGCTTGAAAAGCAAACCCGATGTTTTCAGAGTAACCACGTAAGCGTCTTCCACGACGACTTTGGATATACCGTGCATATATATGCATTCTTATCTCTTTTTTAATGGTCCGGCTAATTTATACTCTGCATCCATACTCTGCATGCAACACATTAGTTTTGAGACTCCATATTATAACTTTACCAGAAGATTACGCTAATATTAGACCACAGAGTAAAAAGCGACAGGTGCTTTGCTAGCTTTACTCTGTTTTGAGTTTTGACTTTTGACGAAGGGTTGTTTCTTTTATTTTCTTTTTTTGGTCTGAATATTGAAGACTGCTTATAAATGTACTTCTGCTGCTTTACTCTGCTTTGGCTTTACTCTGTTTTACATTTACAGTATCAGTCTATAATTACCAAAAGGAAAATGATTTGTGGCCTCAATGAGGCCTAAGATTTGTGGCCTCAATCTTAGGTGTCATGCCATGTTATCTACACAAATCACCTATTTGTCAAATCATGCCACGTAATTCTTAAGAAAAAGACCATCTTATCCTTCCAAAATCTAATGACTCTAGATTATTTTGGTTTTCTACCTCAAAAATTATTTTGGCTTTCTTCTAAAAAAAAATGGATTTCTTTCATTTCTTTTTCATTACACTCATGCTTAGATTTAAATAACAATTTTTTTTTCTTCAATCAAGAGTAGAAAAATTTCATGAAATTTAGTCAATAAATTTGCACGTACATTCGATTAACAGATTTGTATAACACATGTATATGAATTCAACCTTTGTTGGGTTCCTGCAAATTTTGAAAATATAATGTGAAAATACATATTCATATAATTGTATTTATTCTTTTGTTCATTGTTTTCTCTTTATGTAGCTAGGGTTTAAAAGTTAGATATGAATTTATTATTTTTTGTTTGTCTTTCCCTTATATTTAGATTGTAGATGTTAATTAATGGTTGCTAACGTGTAATTTTTTCTTACCTCTTAATTTAGACATAAGTATTTCCCAAATTCAATTTACTAATGCTATATTTTTGTGGATGAAATTAATCAATATTTGGAAAGAAAAGTTAACGTCTATTTCTTGACACATAATTCAATATATTAATGCCATTTGGGAAGAAAAATTAAAGGAAAAAATTTAATTAAATGAAGAAAAATATTGATCAAAGAATCTGTAGACATATCCCTTAAATTAATATGTAATTAATAGCTGATATTTTTTTTTTCACCTAATTAAATTCATTAATGTAATTGATTCACCTCCTAACATCTAAAAGGAAATGTAAAAGGGTAAAGTTGGTGTTGAAATAGTATGATGTGGCAAGATATATTATATGGAATTGAAAATAAATTTTATTTACTTACATGGCATGACACCTAGGATGTGAGGCCACAAATCTTAGGCCTCATTGAGGCCCTATATCATTGCCCTTACCAAAATGGCAATGATATAGAGCCTCAATAATGAGGCCTAAGAATTGTGGCCTCAATCCTAGGTGTCAAGCCATGTCACCTATACACCTCACTAATTTGTCAAATCATGTCATGTCATTATTGAATAACAAGACTATCTTATCATTTTAAAATCTAATGGCTCTAAATTATTTTAGCATTCTTCTAGAAAAGATACATTATTTTATTATTATTATTATATATATATATATAATTCGTCTAAAAAAAATTTATATTTATATATTTTTGTGAATATATATATATATATATTTATCTATAATTTGTCAATATATATATATATATATATATGTTGTTGAATATATAACGGCTCTAAATTATTTTGACTTTCTTCTAAATTATATATTTACCACATCCGTCCGGATTGTTTTAATCCATATAGTGAGCGTTTTAATCTTATTGAAAATGCGCTCCGTGGTTTAGAGCTACTTGATTTGGGTAATTGAAGTCCATCTGGAACCTTCATATATATCTCTGAATCTAGATCCCTATAGAGATATGCTGTAACCACATCCATAAACTGCATGTCAATTTTTTCGGAAACTACCTAACTGACAAGGTAGCCGAACGTTATAACGTCCATTACGCGAGAATATGTCTCCTCGTAGTCGATTCCAGGGCGTTGTGAGAAACCTTGAGCCACGAGGCGGGCTTTATATCTAACCACATCATTTTTCTCATTATGCTTTCTAACAAAGACCCATTTATGGCCAACAGGTTTTATATCTGGGGGTGTCTGCGTTATAGGCCCAAATACCTGTCTCTTTGCTAGTGAATCTAACTCAGCCTAGATCGCATCTTTCCATTTAGGCCAATCCGCTCTTCGTTGACATTCTTCGACAGAGCAAGGTTCGATATCATAATATTCTATGATTCCTTTTGCAACATGATATGCAAATGCATCATCAATTAATTGCCATAGAATTTCTATCCATCATCTCATGTATACTAGTCTAATTCATGGAGATCTCTCTATTCTCTGGAATTGGTTCTGACATTGGAGCGTTCCCCAATGATGTCTCTTGGACATAACCATAATCGGGAATTTTCTCATGAGATGGATTATTTACATCAATGATTAATGGATTATTTTGTGCCAAACTTGCTTTCTTTCTTGGGCGAGAATCCATCAAACCTATAGGCCTCCCGCATTTCCTGGTAGGAGCCATAGGCCTAGCCACAACGTCACCAAGGGTGGGGACATTGGCGCCATACTCATGTACTCTTGAGGTGGCGTCATGTCCTCTAATTTTAGGGACATCAATCCTTGCAGGCACGTTTGCAGTAGGTATGTGTGATCTCGTCACTTTAGCGATATCAAAAAACGCATCAGGCATCGATTCTGCTACGTTATGATGATCGAGAATTCTCCGCACTTCAATTTCGGACTGTGCGGTTCGGGGATCAAGATGAGACAGAGTGGGGACAAACCACGACAATTTCTGTTGTTCCTGTTGAACATTTATGTTCCTATCTCCCCTTAACGACGGGAAGACTGTCTCATCGAAGTGACAAAAACCCTGTGGGACAACCTCAGACGAATAAGCACAGCTGCATGCAATATTGCATAGCCCCAAGCAAAAATAGGGAGATTGGTGCGCATTACCAATGCCCTAGCGACCATTTGTAGTCGTTTAATGGCGGCTTCTGCGAGACCATTTTGGGTGTGAACATGAGGAACTGGATGTTCAACTTCTATCCCAATGGACATGCAATAATTATCAAAAGTCTTTGATGTAAACCTTATAGACTTAATAGGATAATCAGGGTGGTGAGCCTGTAGCTTAATAATCTGGGCTAGGAGTTTAGCAAATGCAGCGTTTCTAGTGGACAATAGCATGACATGTGACCAGCGTGTCGATGCATCAACAAACACCATAAAATATCTAAATGGTCCGCATGGTGGTTGAATGGGTCCACAAATATCACCTTGGATTCTTTGTAAGAATGGTATATTTTCTTTAGTGTCCTTTGCATAGGATGGTCTCGATCCTAATTTTGCTAAAGAGCAAGCTTTGCAGAACGAATGATGGGCTTTAGAAACAACCAATGAGGATTTTGGTTGAGCCACAAAGTCACAATTGACTTTAGAAGTAGAGATTGGAGTCAAGAGAGCAGAAGTGGCGTCAAAGCCACCCTTGGGCCACAGGGGAATGGCGGCGCCGGCCTGTGGTGGCCGGACTTGAAGGGGAAAGGCGCCGTGAGACGCAGGTGCTCCTCCTTGATCCGAATTTCGAGTTTTACTACTTCTAGTTCTGAAAAATGGATATCTGTGTGAAGTATTTAATATACGGATCATCATATCACGATCTGGGTGTCCCAAAAGGTCATGCCAAAGCCTATATGTGTCGGAATCTCATAAATCATCTCTCATAACATGATTGGATTCAATTATTCGAATAGTGGTTGCATACTGATAACTCATAATTTCATACATTTTTATACCCTTAAATGTAGGATTCTAGGCTTAGTTCTTGTCATTTTTGAGTCATTTACTTTGTGTTTGTGTTTTGTAGGTTGAACCGAAGAAAAGAATGATTTGGAGTTTAAGTCACGCAGGATTGAAAGGATGCTGGCCATCCTGATCTTCCAGAATTGTCTCTGCTTTGCGTCAACTTCACAGATTAAACTGTACCTTCTCAGAATGAATTTGCAGGCAAGCCTTATACCATTGGAAAGATACGGATGTTAGCTTTCTAAGGAATTTTACGGAAGTGGATTCGCATTTTTCTGGAGGAAGTTATGATGATTTAAGTGAACCTAGTTCGGGAAGGCAGATTCTGACGGATTTTCGGAATCTGACTTGTGAAGCCCAAAACCGTTGCTCCTAGCACTTGAATGGAACAAGGCTGAACGTGATTGACATATTTGGAGTAATTTCTTGCATTGACTTTAATAACCCTGCGTTCCTTTGGAGAGAAGAAAGCTATTCCAAGTTGGACTAGAAGACCGAAGAAGCCCAAGTCAAGTAGGATTGAAAAGAGACATACAGGGCAGAAAACCTAGCACGTTTTTGAGAGACACAGAAGGCACAGCATATTCGGCAGAGAACAAGGAGAAGAAAAAGCTCTCACCATCGCTGGACCCGAGTTCCTCAATTCTTCCATTGTTTGTTTCATGTTTTCTTTGATTCTAGTCATGTTTTTCATAGTTATGGATTGCTAAATTTCTAAGCTAGGGCTGAGATGAAGCCCCTAGTATGACTATTCTATTTATTTAGTTGGTTTGCTATTGAATTTCGAGATTTCTATGTTAAACTCTTAATCACCGTTTCAATAGAACTTTTATTCAAAATCTTTGCTCGGGATCAATAAGACCTAGGTTTTGTTTATGAGTTATTTGGTTGGAGAACATGATGCTTGATCAATGAGTAGATGTTTTCTAGGGTGCCAAAAGATAATTCAATCTTGTGATTAAAGAGTTGTGAATTAAGAATACAAGTGCTTGATCATAGTCGATATTCTTGTTTGCATGATTTCCTAGTTCTTTTGTGCTTAATGGAGTTGAACATGTTTGCTTGAACCTGATCATTAAGTGGAGTAAATTATAGTTTGGCTACTTGAGTTCTATACATGATCAATAAGTTGGAATTCATAGGTTAGAAGAACTTTGGCATATGTCTGGGATCAATAAAGCTTATGTACTAAAATCTTTAGCATGAAATCTAGAGAATTCAATGGTTATCAACTAGAGAATAGGATAGAAGTATTAGGTGGTGGATTCAATGCTTTAGCATCTTCATAATCTGTTCTTAAACTTAAAGAAATCTCATTGCTCATTCTTGTTTTTAATTTCAGTTTTTCTTTCTTTAATTTTCTGTTTACAACTCAATCATCATAAAAATCAGTTTGTTTCACTTAAGTATAGCACACTTGTCATTGCAAAATTGTTTCAATCAGTCCTTGAGGGAATGACCTCGTGCTTGCACCTCTATTCTACAATTGATTCGTGCACTTGCGAGTACTAAATTAAAATTGACAACACATGCAACCCACTAGATCGACACATAAGTTTCTCTAAGACTCTTTTATATCCGTAGTCATTAGAGGTGATGCAAAGGAACTCTTGTCCATTCTCACAATGCGTTTCCGCATGAAAACCATTGGCTCTTGTATCTTTAAAACTCAATAGGGTTCTTCCTGCTCTAGGAGCATAAAGAGCTTTGGTGACATTTAAAATGGTGCCATTGGGCAACATAAATTGGGCTGGTCCTCTACCATGAATCAATTGAGATGATCCAGTCATCGTAGTCACAGAAGATCGAGATGGCATCATCCATAGAAATAGTTGCCTATTTCGAAGGATGGTATGTGTAGTTGCACTATCCACGAGGCATTCTAGCTCTCCGGGAAACATACTGAAAAATAATAAAGTTCGAAATTAAAATATGTCCAAGACATTGAATTAAAATAAATCGAGACTTTATTAATAATAGCCAATGATTACATCAAAGTTTCGTGACCATAATCTAATCCAAAATAAAATCAAAGTCTTAGACAAATCGTAGTCACTATAATTAATCAAAATCTGCAGCATCCTTGTGCAATTCTTTGTCAGATTTGAAGTCCGCTATGATGAGATTGACGTTGGCATCATCACCATCTTCTTCTTCTTCTTCGTAAAGATAGGCTTCATGCTCTCTAAAGTCTCTATATGCCTTGTAATGCGCAGCTAATTGTTTGCTTGCATTGCATTGCATTGCTTGAACCAATGCTCACTCAATCCACATCGATGACACATGTCATTGTGATTTCCTCCCCTTAATTGAGGTGCATTATTTGCACTTGGGTGGCGTCCCCTAGAGGAGTTAGTGCCATTCCCACGGCCTTGGGTGGCTCCTCCACGTCCTGGAGCCCCACGGCCTCCTCTCCCACGTTGCCATGTATTGCCACGTGTTTGTCCTTCATTTTGACGATTACCTTCATTTGTAAGGCAGTTATATGGACCAAAACGTCCGTTGTGTCCCTTATTTTTAGGGTTCCGCTCCTTGCGCCCTCCTTTAGGTGCCTGATTATAATTCGTCTCTTGAACGCTCTTAGTTCCTATAGGCCTTGAATTATAATTCCTCACGAAAATATTATCATGTTTCTCAGCTACAGACATCACATTAATTAGCTGATGAAACCTCGTGATCCGTCCAGTATTGTATTCAGTTCGATATTGCTTGGATAGCAAAATAGTTGAGACGGGGAAGGTGGAGAGAGTTTTCTCAATTAGTTCTTTCTCTGTGACAGGTTGTCCACAGAACCCCAACATGGTTTTGAGGCGCAGAACTTCTGAATTATATTCAGCTACGGACTTGAAGTCGGCGAATCGTAGATTGCCCCATTAAACTTTCAAGTCAGGGAGGAGGGTATCCTTGACATTACCAAAATGCTCTTCTAGAGCAACCCATAATTCCCTAGCAGCCTTGATTGCCATGTACTCCAATCGGAGTGATTTATCCATGTGTCGTCTCATCAAGATAAGAGCAGTGGCATTATTCGTAGCTGTACGCTAGAATAAGAGATCTGGGTTTGGTGCCTGAATTACGAGTAGGATCCCTTTTAAAGTGAGATGGTTCTCAACATCCATGACCCAACTATGATATTCCGAGCCAGTTGAGTCAAGGATAGGAAAGTCAAGCTTTGGCTTCGACATCCTGAAATAAGAAGAAGAAATATATTAGTTTCGGAGTTAAAACTTCCACGACAACTAATAAATAATAAGATTTCCGAGCTATGCTACCAAGAAATCAATTTCCAAGAAGGATTGGATTAGACCGAAACAATGATGTTTATGTGGTCATAAATCGATGCTTACGGACGCTCTTAGTCCGAAGTCTTACGAACGCTCTTAGTTCGTTAATTGCGTGAATCCTCACGATTCTGCTTTTTCAAGAATCGAACCCACATTATAAGAAAGGTGGGAAATAGAAGAAGGGAGGTTGCAAGTCCCCGAAGAAAAGAAGGAGGAATTAAATTCGGAAAGCGGGAACTTTAATTATAAATACTTACTTGTTTGTTTGGAGCTTAAAACCTTGATTCTTGAACTTGTAGTTGATGTAGGTCGAAGATAGAGAACTAGGTGGGCTCAGGGATGAATGGCAGCTGCCAATATGGTTGCTGCGAGGATTGTCGAAGGTAGGGAAGCAGAGATGGCTTTGGAGGTGCTACATGTTGGTTGGCCAAGAAGGCTGCAAGTGCAGCTGGTCAAGATGTGCTTTGCGGAGACGCTGCAAGGGCAGCAGCAGAGCTGGGTGCAGGGGCGCGTTAGCAGGTATGCTGGCCGAAAAGGCTGCAGGGAGGGGGCAGTAGGCAGCAACGCAGGGACGTGTGGCTGCAGGAGCAGCTCGCAGGGCAGCAGGGGCTACGGTGCAAGGTTGCAGGCGCACGGACGCGCGGGCTGCAGCGAAAAAGCGTAGGGGCTCGGGAGGGCAGGCTGCAACGAAGGCTTGGCTAGCTCGGGCTAAGGGCTGCTCTGTGAATGAGTTGGTTTCGGGTTTTTGGTTTTCTGTTTTGTGGCTAGAGTCGTGCTGATACCGTGTTTAAGTAAAAGGGAATTTGAGAGAGATTGATGAGAGAATTGTGATTCATATTATTGAGAATAGGAGACCTATATATAGGGATTACAAAGTACATGTTCTGATGTTACAAGGAATACTAATCCGAATAGGATTAGGAATTCTAGAACCTTCTCCCATATTACTACTCCTAGTTTGATTAGGCACACTAATAGCTGATTTCCTTCAACAATTGTCGTGTTAATAGACCTGCAACTGCAATTTATATAACCATCTTCATAAAATCTTGTGTCATTATGCTGCTAATATGTTCAAAAGAATATTTTGGTTTTTGTTTAAGGAAATAGGATGCAAGAGAGATTGTAGAGAGAATTGGTGTATCT
This sequence comes from Rosa lucieae, assembly GCA_024704745.1. Lineage (NCBI taxonomy): Eukaryota > Viridiplantae > Streptophyta > Magnoliopsida > Rosales > Rosaceae > Rosa > Rosa lucieae. The sequence continues at coordinate 24,714,949 of CM045493.1, read as the reverse complement.
TTCATTGACAATATGAGCTCTATACATAGGGATTACAAAGTACATAATCTTGAAGTACAAGGATTCCTATTCTAACTACAATTAGGAATCTAGAACCTTCTTCTTCTATTACAACTATAGAAAGTAATCCTAGTATGACAAGACACACTAAACTCAACATTCTTCAACACTCCCCCTTTACAGTGATAAAGCATTTTCACATAGCATCAAAAAAAAAAAGTGTGACCATTACGAATCTTGGTCTTGAAATCTAATTCATATTTTTGAAAAATAATTCACGTGGATGTCTTTATGACTGCGTAATTTATATCTTCTCTCTTGTTTATGTAGATGGCTGATCCAACTCAATCTGAATTTGACATTTTGGACTCAGAAGGACTTGAGTACCACCGTTGGGTTTCCGATGTAGAAACTGCCTTTGTGACAAAAGACTACACTGCCACCATCAAAACTCCCACTAACCCCAAAGACGATGGACCATCTGACAAGGTGAAAGCAAATGTCTTAATGTTTACGAGACGACATATTGATCCTAGCCTACGTTGGGAGTACCTTCAGTTGAAGACACCCAAAGAACTGTGGGATGCCCTTAAGGGATGTTTTGGGAACATTCATGATACCTTGCTCCCAGAACTGACCGTTTAGTGGAATGAAATCTGCTTGCTTGACTATAAAAGGGCAATGACTTCAATAAAGACATGTTGCGCCTAAAGGCACATCTAAATTTCTGTGGAAATGAACTCACAGAAGATGTTATGATCCAGAAGACTCTTTCTACTTTTCCTACTTCAGCACTTATACTAGCGAACCAGTATAGATTGGAGTATGACAACAAAAGAGTCACAACCTTCAATAAGCTGATCAACCTATTGCAAGTGGCTAAGAGGTATAATGAGGTTCTTTTAAACAACAATGTCAGGCCTGTTGGGACAAAGAAAATTTCCGAGGCTAATTATGGTAAAGTGAAAGGTGGAAAGAACCCCAATGCAAAGGGGGTTGGACGTGTTGATCCCTACCCACGTGGTAACAATGCACCACGTGGCAAGGGATGTAGGGGTCGTGGTATGGGCCATGGAGGCCCTCCCAATGTATGGCGTAGAGATGGTGGTGCTAGCCCTAGTGGTCATGGAAACAAGGTGCAAAGGGCACCTAAGAACCCTTCAGTCAAATAGGAAAGAGTTGGCAATGAATCATGTTATAGGTGTGGAGTCATTGAGCATTGGTACAAGAACTGCCAAGCAAACAACATAGTTGCAGCCACTTACAAGAGATATAGGGAGTCTAAAGAACAAGAGGCTTACTATATGAAAGAAGAAGGCAATGACCCAGACGTCAACCTCACAATTGCAGACTTCAATGGCAACAAGGAACTTGCTCAGTTAATGGATGCTCCAGATTTTGACTGATCTGTTTTATTTATCTTATTTTCCAAAGACAGCTGTGAAGGCATAATGCTTCATTTTTAATTAGACTATTATTTGGTCTTAAAGAATGGTTTGATGAATTAGATTTCTGAATAAGACTTTGATTTGATTATTGTTGGCTTATTAATAAATTTCAAATTTTATTCTGAAGCACTGAATTTATTCAAATATATTTACCATACACATATTTACATGGTTCGAAATAGCACTATAAAGATGTAAAGCAATACATCTAGAAAAAGAAAAAAATTATTTGAATGAAAAGATTATCATTCTACCTAAAATAGAAGTACTCTAAAGAATATAAGATATATTTAATATCATAGGCACTCTGTATGCACCAAGAGCTAATCAAACCTTGTTAAGTTTCAAAGATATTCGTGTCAACGGTAATCATATAGAAACCCACTGTGAGAATGGAACTGAATACTTTTATATTACCTCTAATGAATGTGGAAGGAAACACATTTTAGAGAAACTTATGAGTCAATCTAGTGGACTGTACCTCACTACTATTCAGATCATTGAATCCTATGCTGTCACCAATAATGAAATGTGGGACACTGACTCATACATGCTTTGGCATGACTGCCTAGGGCATCCTGGTCGTGACATGATGATCCCTATTTTAAAGAACTCACACGGATATCCTTTCTTTCGAGTGAAAAATAAAATTGGAGAAAAATCCATCACACTGCAAGGTGTCGGTTCTAGTACTGCTCAAATGCAGCCATGACCTTCTAAAGTACTAGCAGCACTACCTCTCTCCCATTATGCCTCATTGACTATTTCAAAGTCACATCACTCATTTTGCAAAGCCTGCTCTTTAGCAAAAAACAGGATCGAGACCTTTCTATGCTAAAGACACAAAACAAAACATTCCATTTTACAAAGGATATATGGAGATATATGTGGACCTATCCATCCAGAATGCAAACCATTCAAGTATTTTATGGTTTTGATGGATGCTTCGACACGCTGGTCACATGTCGCTTTATTGTCCACAAGAAATGCTGCATTTGCAAAACTCCTAGCACAGATTATACGTTTAAGTGCTCACCCTATCAAGTCTATAAGGCTTGATAACACTGGAGAGTTTAGATCAAAAGCATTTGATGATTATTGCATGTTTATTGGGATCGATGTAGAGCATCCTATACCCCATGTGCATACACAAAATGGTCTCCCAGAAGCCACCATCAAAAGGCTACAGATGGTGGCTAGGCCATTGGTTATGCGCACCAACCTGCCTATATCTGCCTGGGGTTATGCAATATTGCACGCAACTTTACTTATTCGTTTCAGACTCATAACTAGCCAACCATTTTCTGCGTACCAGTTGGTAACTGGATATGAACCTAACATTTCACACTTACGCATATTTGGTTGCGCAGTATATGTGCCTATTGCGCCCCCACAGTGCACCAAAATGGATCCTCAGAGATGATTAAGTATTTATGTTGGATACGGATCCCCAACAATTATCCGCTACTTGGAACCCTTGACAGGCGATCTCTTTACCGCTAGATTTGCAGATTGTCATTTTTGATGAGACAATCTTCCCGTCGTTAGGGGGAGATAGGAAAAAGGATTTTCCAATGGAACCACAGGAATTGTCATGGTTTGTCCCCCACTCTGTCTCATTTTGATCCCCGCACTTCACAATGTGAAAGTGAAGTGAAAAGAATAATCGATCTTCAGAATGCAGCAGATTCGATGCCTAATGCAACATATTCGATGCCTAATGCGTTTATTGATATCGCAAAAGTGACGAGATCACATATATATACTAGCTGCAAATGTGCCTGCAAGGTTAGAAGTCCCCAACAAGGGGCACGGAGCCGCAGACAGAGGCGCTACAACCATACTTAGTGAAGGTGTGGTTGAGGCCGTGGCTCCCCAAAGGAAGAAGGGGAGGCCACTTGGTTCGATTGACAATCACCCAAGGAAGCAGAGGGGGAGTAAGGCACAAACTGATCCATTAATCATCAATGTAGAGAATCTCTCTCATGAGATTGTCTCTTATTACAGTTATGTCCATGAATCAATACTAGAGGATGCTCCGATGTTTGAAATGATTCCAGAGAACAAAGAAATCTCAATGGATTATGAAAGTGCATATGAGTTGATAGAAAGATTTTCCATACACATTGATGATGTATTTGCATACACTGTTGCTCAAGAAATCATGGAGCACGATGATATCGAACCACGCTCTGTTGCAGAATGTCAACAAAGAGTAGATTGGCCTAAATGGAAAGAAGCAATCCATGCAGAATTAGATTATCTGGCAAAGAGACAGGTATTTGGTCCGGTAGTGCTAACCCCACTAAGTGTAAAACCTGTAGGACATAAATGGGTCTTTGTCAGAAAGCGTAATGAGAAGAATGAAGTCCTAAGCTACAAGGCTCGCCTTGTGGCCCAAGGTTTCTCACAACGCCCTGGAATTGACTACGAGGAGACATACTCTCCCGTAATGGACATTATAACATTCCGCTACTTAGTTAGCTTGGTGGTTTCCAAAGGACTAGAAATGCAGCTCATAGATGTGATTACTGCATATCTCTATGGGGATCTTGATTCAAAGATATATATATATATATATATATATGAAAGTGTCTGATGGCCTTACATTACCCAAGTCAAGTGACTCTAAACCACTGATTGCGTTTACAATTAGGTTGAAACGCTCACTTTACCGATTGAAACAATCCGGGCGGATGTGGTATACCCGTCTAAGTGACTACTTAATTGGGAAGGGATATAAGAACGATGAATTATGCCCCTGCGTATTCATAAATAGAACAAGTTCCGAATTTGCAATTGTAGCAGTATATGTCGATGATATGAACATAATAGGTACTCTTGATGAAATAAGAGAAACCGCGAGCTACTTTAAATCCGAATTTTAGATGAAGGATCTTGGGAAAACTCGATTATGTCTAGGCCTTGAACTAGAACACCGAGTTTGTGGAATACTAATCCACCATCTATGTATGTCCAAAAGATGCTCAGGCGATTTAACATGGACAAAGCGCATCCTCCTGGCACTCCCATGATCGGTCGAAGTTTGGATGCAAGGAAATATCCATTTCGTCCAAAGAAAGATGACGAAGAGGTGTTGGGAACTGAAATTCTCTATCTAAGTGCAATAGGCGCATTATTGTACTTAGCCCAATGTACTCGACCAGACATTGCATTCTCAGTGAACTTGTTAGCTAGAATTAGCTCAGCGCCAACACAACGTCACTGGAATGGTATCAAGAACATTTTTTTATACCTAAAAGGAAACATTGACTTTGGACTATTCTTTCCCTATAGAGAGACAAGAGGGACCGTAGATGGAATTGTAATCCCTAAAGGAAATGTTGATGGCGAAAGCGCCACTCACTACACCGAAACACCAAATGACGTTTTGGTTGGTTTTGCTGATGCTGGGTAACACTTTGACCCACCTAAACGTCGTTCCCAAACTGGTTATGTATTTACCATTGGGAACACGGCGATATCTAGGAGATCAACCAAGCAAACCCTTGTGGCTACCTCCTCGAACCACTCAGAGATCATTGCTCTACATGAGGCAATTCGTGAGTGTGTATGATTAAGAGCTATCATTACATATATTCGAGGGACTAGTGGTTTGAGTTCTACCACTGAAGAGCCTACTTGTATTTATAAAGATAATGCAGCTTGCATCGAACAGATGTAGCTAGGATATATCAAGGGTGATAATACAAAACACATATCGCCAAAATTTTTCTACAATCAGCAACAACAGGGCCTCCTCAAGATTCAAGTGAATCAAGTAAGGTATGAGGAAAATGTGGCAATTGTTCACCAAATCATTGCCTAAGGCCATATTTGAGAAACATGTGAAAAGCATAGTAATACGAAGACTTTCCAACCTCCCTTGATTAATGTAAGGATCAGGGGAGGTGTAGACATCAGGGAGAGTCTAACACACACATGTCATCCTCAAATATAAAAGGTGCGTTGTGCTTTTTTCCTTCAACCAAGGTGTATTTTTTGTCCCACAGGGTTTTTATTGTTACTTGGCAAGGTTTTTAGTGAGGCAACAACTCATGCACCATTTCTTCTTTGACTTGGCATAAGGGGGAGTGTTAAATGAAAAACACATTATGTACCTTCGTCAAAGTGACTGACAGAGAGGGAATCAAGGAATTAGCGATTACCATCAATCAACAAGGATTACAGATCAATCAGCATTTAATGTCATCATTGTAATTGATATTTCCGTTGTAATTCTCTCCATATATAAAGGGACTATAAAATGAAATGAGTAAATCAATTCCAATTCCATTTTTACTTTTACAACCTGAAAATTGTTTAACATGTCCCTGCAAATTTCACTCTACGGTCTAACATAGGGAAACAAAAATGGATACATATATAGCCAAGTCCTCTCGTGCAAAATCATTGTCAAAGCGTATGATAAGCTACAATGGAAATTTATTAAAAGTGTGCTCTGGGAGGTGGGTATTCGGGTTAAACTTTTACAGCTGATGATCCAATATTTTACCTCTGTTAATTCCAGAGTCATTGTTAATGGAGAAGCTATTGAAACTTTCAGTCCAGAGAGTGGGCTAAGGCAGGGGGATCCTTTGTCCCCTTACCTTTTTGTCTTCTGTGTGGAGAAACTTTCGCATTTAATTAATTTTTAGGTGGAACAAGGTACCTGGAAACCTGTGAAAATTTCTAGAAATGGTCTTGCTGTCTCTCATCTTTTCTTCGCGGATGACTTGATATTATTTGCAGAGGCTTCTCTTTCTCAAGTTGATGTGATGCGCTATTGTATTGATTGCTTTTGCTTAAATTCAGGCCAAGAAGTCAGTTTTGAGAAATCCTCCCTTTTCTGTTCTCCAAATATTGAGGAAGGCCTAGTTGCTCAATTATCATATATATGTGGCTCTCCATTAACAGTTGACTTAGGGAATTATCTTGGAGTGCCCTTGTTAGACTCGAGAGTTACTCCTGAAACTTATAAAGGCCTAGTTGAAAAAGTTCAACTCATACTTGCCTCATGGAAAAGCCACACCCTTTCTATGGCTGGGAGACACACTCTAATCCAATCAGTTACAACTGGCCTACCAGTTTATGCTATGCAATCAGTAAGACTTCCTATGTCCATTTGTAATACTCTTGATCGATTGAACATGAACTTTCTCTGGGGACACACTGAAGAACAGAATAAAATTCATCTTGTGAAGTGGGATACGGTCTGTAAACCTAAATGTTATGGTGGGTTGGGATTGAAGAAGACATGTATGATGAATCAGGCATTGTTAGCCAAAACTGGATGGAGGCTTCTTCAACAGGAACAAGGGTTGTGGGCTCAGGCTTCGAATAAAAAAATATCTTAAAGATGATTGCATTATGCAAAATCTCTCATCACCTTTTCCTTCTAGTTCTAGTACCTGGAAAGGCATCCTTCAGGGATCTAAATGGAGGATTCGATCTGGTACGCAAGTATCCTTCTGGAATGATAATTGGACAGGTCTTGGTGTTATGTCTGCTATAATCTTGAAGCCTATTCCTCCCGATCTTGAAGGGCTAAGAGTGTGTGATGTTCTCGGTGATGGTGGATGGAATTTACACTGGGTGCAAGAATTCTTATCTGAGGATGTGAAATTAAAAATTTTGAGTTTGCATGCAGGAGGTATTCGAAGTGGTGATGACACGATCATATGGCGGTTATCTCAGAATGATAATTTTTCTGTTAAATCTGCTTATCAATCTCTGTTTTTGAATTTGGAACTTCAACCATGGCCATGGAACTTTATTTGGAAGCTTCAAGTTCCTCCTAAGGTGAAAACCTTTTTATGGACCCTTGTGCATGATAGATTGTTAACGAATGAAGTCAGGGTTCGTAGAGGTTTGGCTATAGATACTCGTTGTCCAAGGTGCGGCTTCCCGCTTGAATCCTTGGACCATCTCTTCAAAGACTGCACTATTTCTATGAGGATCTGGTCTGCCCTCCATCCTACAAGTGAGTTCTCTTCCACTTACACCCTTCCCTTTAATGATTGGTTGCTTATCAATTTAAAGTCCTCTGTGAGAATGCAATATGAGGTTCTTTGGTGTTGCTATTTTGCTATGGGGCTTTGGTATATATGGAAATGGAGGTGCAGCATCATATTGGATCATACTTTTAAATTTCCAGTTTGGCCTTCTTTAATTATTCATCAGTTTACCAGAGAATATTTTGAAGCAAACAAACAGGATTACACATGCTAAACCTTCACGACAGGTGACTCATCTGTGTTGGCATTTTCCGCCTCAAGATTGTCTCAAGTTAAATGTTGATGGCAGTTTGCATAAAAATACTAGGATTATATGTGTTGGAGGAGCCCTTCGAAATGATAAGGGTGAATGGATGAATGGGTTTTCTGCCAAGTTGGGCAGTGGTCAAGTTGTTGAAGCTGAACTTTGGGGGCTTCTGAAAGGAATGGAAATGGCTTGGCAGAATGGTTGTCGACAGTTTAAAATAGAAATGGATTCACTTGTTGCAGTCAAGTTGGTTCTCTCTCCTATTGATCATCTCCATCCTCTTTATAGTATTGTGGTAGGTTGTCAAGAGTTTTTGAGTAGGGATTGGAATGTGTCCCTTACCCATGTTTACAGAGAGTGTAATTTAGTGGCTGATTTATTAGCAAATATTGGGCATGGTTATGCACCTGGCTGCAGATTCTTTAGCTCCCCTCCTACTGATGTCGTGCCTCTTTTGAAAGCTGATCTATTGGGCTTGTCTAAGCCAAGATTAATTGTGATTTAGGTTTTGTCCTTAGCCTTCGGGCATCCCTGTAATTAAAAAAAAAAATCATTGTCAAGTTCATCAGCAAAACTATAGACCATAAAGCTTTTAAATTTTATTTGTAGGGGTAAGTCTAAGGTGTGTTGATGTTTGTCATTCATCAACTTTTTAATAAATATATATTAAATTAAATTAATTGGTGAAACATGTTATACACTTCTTTGTAGTTTGTGTTATGAGCGCTGCATAAGTGCATATGTAATGGGAAATAGGTACTGAGCGATCAAATACTTAGTAATTTAGTTTATCTATTCACTACCAATATCTTGTTTTACCTACTCAATTATATCCGACTATCGTTATATCTAAATTCAATGGTGCAAAATAATCATGCTAATAAACTCATATCAATTGTCTAGTTATTCTACTATTTGCGTAGGTGAACATAACTCTATCGCTAACACCAAAGTGATGTATCTTAACTTAGATAAATCACATATAATTTTTTTTTTTTTGCCATGTGCACAAACAACTCTGAGATAAACATTAGACCAATCAATACAGAAACTCATGCCACACCAACCTACACCTTTATATGCATTAGATCGAGGTGAACCACCCCAGCCTGCACCTATATACGCATTAGTAAGCTTAGTTTATCCTTGGTTACATTTGAACGGTCATTTCATACCAATTACTCATTTTGGCCTACTCTACATTACACTGTAGGTTTTTTTTTTTTTTTTTTTTTTTTTTTTTTGACAAATGAACTCAGTGATCAGTTGAGAAGTCGACCTAACACCTAAGAGCAAGTCCACTAGTGGTGATATTGCCATGGCTTTGGTGACCCAGGTGTTAACTTAATGAGCAAACCAAGATCGTTTCACAAAATGCATAAATACAATCAAATGATCAATACAATATGAACTAAAATACAACAAGAGGAGATGCATCACCTGCTTCATGCACAACAGCCATTCCTTCAAAAGCAGTAGCAGCAACACAGCTATTCAACACAAATAACCCGAGCTCCAAAACTTCAAGCAGCCACACGCAAGAAATCTTCTACTCAACTGTGTGTTTAACTCCTCTCTATGGGGCAGGACTGAATGTTTTGTCACACAGTGAATATGAACTTCAAGCACCTATATATACAAGCTAGTTAGGTTTTCCCATAAAAGAATCATTGATTCTAGCCAATGAGTTATTTGACAGATGCTATAATTTATCATATCAACTAATTAGATATTTATCTTTATCAAAATGGATTTCTAACCATATGAGTGACATACCAAAGCTCATTAGGTGTCTAGGTAGATAATGCATATATTTCCTATTTATTGTAATAAGCTTAATCAATTTGTTATTTACTTAATGTAGATAATATTAGCTCCAAATAATATTTTACAATCTCCCCCTTGGACCAATATTGTCTACATAACAACTTAACCAAAACTCATTCCAGAAAATAGTCAAAGTGTGCACTGAAATATATGGTTTCTCAAGATCCATTCAGTTCTGTCAAGAACGCAGTAGCTAAAATAGAACTTGGAAATAAACATGCTTATGTAAACATATTTGTTCCAAATCACCAATAATAACCTCTGCATCTCACATGAACTACAAAACTGACATGATGAAATCAAGTGGTAAAGTATGTCATTCTGCAGTAAACACTTGATTATAGTCCAACTAAAAATTTTGAATGTCAAAATCATAATGCAAACATTATTTACTTAAGCACTAGTGGATTGCATGTTTGCCTTTTACTGAATATATGCATATTTCCATCCACCTAATAATCAACAAAACTAAAATAGCAGCAATCAAATATTTTCAAAATAAGATCAAGCTGTGAAACAATATATCTGGAAATACCTCAAGCTTTATTCATTTTGACCAAAATATGAATACATATTGTTTCTGACATGAACTGCAAACTAAAATAAAATTGAATCTTTCTAACTAAAAAACTGAAAACATAATCTTTAGGACTTTTGCTCTTTCTGAACTTAGGAATCTAAACTAGAGAGAATTCCCATGTCTTCAACATGGTTCTTGAAAACTGAAACTGGTAATGCCTTCTTAAAAGGGTCTGCAAGCTGTGCATCTGTGCTAATGGCAGCTATTTCAATCTCTCCATCTTTTACCCTCTTTCTCACACTGTAGAACTTCAAGTCTATATGTTTTGAATTATTGGACCTTTTGCTATTCTTATTGAATAACACAGCAGCTTCATTATCACAATAAACTTTCAGCTTTCCATCAACAAGATTACTTAAAATCTTTGTTTCCAAAAGAAAGTTTCTGATCCATAGGCCTTCACATACACCTTCATATATGGCTATAATTTTTGTTTGCATGGTGGATGTGGCTATCAATGATTGTTTCATTGTTTTCCAAGCCACTGCACCACCTGCCAACATATATACATAGCCACAAGTAGACTTCATTGATGCAGGATAATTGCCTGCAAAATCTGAGTCTGTGAAGCCTACAAGTTCAAGTTTCTCCACACCCTTATACACAAGCATGTGACTCTTAGTCCTCTGTAGGTATCTCAATACCTTTTTGCCAGCAGTCCAATGCTTGTGTCCAGAATCAGATTGAAATCTAGACAACATGTCAACTGCAAATGATAAATCTGGCCTAGTGCACACTTGTGCATACATGAGACAGCCAACTAATCTAGCATATGGTATAGACTCAATTTCCCTTTTCTCAACACTTGTTTTAGGGCATTGATCCTTATTTAATTTATCTCCCTTAGATATTGGAACCTCCCCATGAGCACAAGTAGCCATATCAAATCTCTGAAGTATTTTTGAAATGTAGGCTTGTTGAGATAATCCCAATAACCCTTGTGCTCTGTCTCTCTTTATCTCAATTCCTAATACATAAGAAGCCTTTCCCAGATCCTTCATATCAAAAATTTTCGACAGAAATATTTTGGTATCTTTCAGTAACTTAATGTTACTGCTAGCAAGGAGAATGTCATCTACATATAGGATAAGAAAAACAAACTGGTTTCCAACAACTTTAAGATAAACACATTCATCTACTAGATTTTTTGTAAAACCAAAAGATGCAACCACAAAATCAAATTTTCTATACCATTGTCTAGATGCCTGTTTAAGTCCATATATAGATTTGTTAAGCTTACAGACTAAGTTTTCTTTTCCAGTTTCAATATAGCCTTCTGGTTGTGACGTGTATATCACTTCCTCCAGTTCACCATTTAAGAAGGCTATTTTTACATCCATTTGATGTAACTCCATATCATAGTGAGCTACAAGAGCCATTATGATTCTAAAAGAGTCCTTAGTTGAAACTGGTGAAAATGTTTCCGTAAAATCTATACCCTCCTTTTGTGTGAACTCTTTAGCTACAAGTCTTGCTTTGTGTCTCTCAATGTTTCTCTTGGCATCTCTCTTAGTTTTGAACACCCACTTTCTGCCTATAGGCTTATGATTTGGATCTGGCTTCACAAGCTCCCACACTTCATTATTATACATGGATTCAAGCTCTGCATCCATGGCTTTCTTCCATTGTTTTGACTTATTACTTTCTGCAGCTTGCATAAAATTTACAGGGTTATTATCATCTGCTTAAGTACTCTCAACTTCTTGCAGATAAACCTCATAAATATCATTTTGACCACCAAAAGTTGGCTTCCTAGTTCTTTGTGATCTTCTAGGTTCAGCTACATTTTGTTGAGGTTCAGGAACATTTTTATCTGGTATAGGTTCAGCCACTTCAACATTTCGGTTTTCAAGTTCTAAGTCACCACCTACTGCATTGTGAACTTCACTTTCAGTTTCTGCATTATTCTTAAAGTTTGGCATTTCTATTTCTGCATCCTCACTTTCTGCAATTTCCTCAAAATCATCAGTTAAATCTTCAAATTTTGTATTGCAAAAACTCTCCCCCAGAAATTTAACCTGATGAGTTTCAAAAATTCTAGGTGAGTAGTGAGGTGCATAGAGTTTATAACCTTTAGATTTTTCACAATAGCATATAAAATGACAAGTTACAGATTTAGGGTCAAGTTTTCCTAAATTGGGATTGTAAATTCTTGCCTCAGCTTTACAACCCCATACATGGCAATGATGCAGACTATGTTGCCTGCCACACCAAGACTCAAATGGTGTTTTATTCACAGACTTGCTTGGGGACCTATTGCAAAGATAGTTTGCAGTTGTTAAAGCTTCTTGTGACGTCCCGAACCCGAATTCACCGGTTTACTAGTCACTTGGACGGTGAACGATCTTTTCTTTCACTTTTACTAGAGTTTTAGTGCTTTTAGTGGCCCTAAAAGTTGGCTTTTTGTTCGGGTCAAAATTTGAGAAAATGTTCTTCATGAAAGTCGTAGAGGATGTTAAACCGAGTCCGTGGACATGTGGTACCTAAAAATTGGAGTTCGTATGCGAATGTTATAAGTGAAAATGTAAAGTTACTGTTCATGGTAGAAATTTGAATAAATAATGAAAATTTACTGTGGTAGGTTTCCAAATCTGGAAACCCACCTTTCTCTCTCCTCTCCCCCGATCTCTCCCCTTTCCTCTTCAGGTAATTCCTTCTCCCCTTCGATTTTCCGCCGTCCGGCCACCACGTGATCGCCTCTTCCTCCTCTTGACGCTAGTGGCCTTGAGTTTTGGCGATTTGGCCGGAAAACCCCGAATCGAAGCAAGGAACCTCACGGGGGCAGTTTGAGCTTTTCCGGCGATTCAGCCATTTTCGGCCGTCTCCGGCCACCAAACCGGAGTCAAAGGTGCGGTTTTTTCCAAGGATCATTTTCCCCCTAGCGTTGAGCCACGATTTGCAGTGTAGAGGGAGAATCGATCAAAACCCGATCCCAGGGTTCTTAATTGGATTTTCTGGGTTTTCTTCACCGGCCAATTTCGAGCACTTAAAGGTAAAATTGGAAAGTGCTATAGTTGAGAAACTTGTTGGGTCTATTGTGATGTTGCTGCTGCCAAAATTTGGTGGCCATTGGAGGGGGTGGCCGCCGGCGCGTGGGCCCCACTCGCCGCCATTGTAGGTGGTGCGTGGAGGCACGTAGGGCAGTTTTCTAACTTCGATTTTTATCCTATTAAATCCTATAATTGATGTAGAGCTCGTAAATGTGAATTTGGTTGGAATTGAAGAAAAGTTGTGTTGATAATGAAATTTCCAGAATTTAGAATTCCATTACTAACTTACGAGAATCCGACCGTCGGATATCTATCGGTTCTACCTTGGAACCTTTAAATTAACGAATTGGTATTAGTGGTATAATTTGGGTTGAATCCAAGAAGAAGTGAAGATATGATTATGAGGATTTGATTTTAGGAATCGTATTTAATTGCCGAATCGATATTCACAAATTATAATTGTGTACAGGGCGATATACCGAGCTATTACTCTATGAAGGAACTCGTATGCGTGATCGCCTAAATTGTACTATAGTGGACATTTATTTTAAATTAAATGTGTGTGAGGGTGACTTTGTGATTTTAACTCTTTGCAGCAAGACCCTCCTGGTTGTGCGAGACTAAGCCCAAAATCGTTCAAAGGTTGACCCAAGAACAACTTCGTTGTAACCTGTTAGATGTAACAGCAGTTATTTGGCTTGATGACAACAACAGTTATTTGGCTTGATGATAACAGCAGCTATTTGGCTTGATGATAACAGCAGCTATTAGACTTGACTTCATAAGAACAGGACTTATAGGCGGGCATGGTGTGGGAGCTAGATGCATGAGAGTTTAGCAGAGAGGGCTAATTCCAGCAGTAACATGATTTCTGGATTTTGGGTTAAGGTTGGTTGGGAAGAATTGATGGCTAGGGATTCAGAGATAAAGCTTGATCTCTTGCTTGATGTTTCTGGGCTGTTGTGGCTTGGTTTCCTATGGCAATGAACTCGCCTTTTATAGCGGTGATAGACGGGGAGGATTCTTGCCAAGAACCAGAGGCTTTGAAAGGGTATTCTCAATTTTGGTGGGATCATTCTAAAACTTTCAACGTTTGTTTTCCTCATGAAACCAGAAGAGTGAGAGCTTGCTTTGGCTATGTGGGTAAAGACCAGTGGCACATGTATAGGACGGTGATGGGGATCCCAGATTTTGTGCTGCTGTGATCTTTGAGAGATCATAATCCCCTAATTTGTGCTATTGTAAATGGTGATCACAAAAACCTAAGAATTATTGGAAATTGAGGCAGGATTTCGGAGGATGAGAGTTGGGAAGCTTTTGCATAGACTTGGAGTTCTTACCAGAAAAGGGTGGAGTAGTAATCCCAGCAACAACTTGATGGAACAGCGTTCCTGATTTGGGGAAGACGACTCCAACGAGTTTTTTGGGCTACAGATTCTGGTGTAATGGACTTTGGGTAGGGGAGTGACTCTAGTGGGCTCTGAGTCCTTGTTGGGCTTGCTTTCATCTCTCTACTAGCCCATGTTAAGATGTTGGCCCTCAAAGCATGAATTTTGGTTCCCAAGTCCAAAATTATTGACGGGCCTTATCATAACAATGGAACTCGCATGATCCGTTACCTTCCACACCACATCTCGCCGTATAAGCCCCAAACGTAGCTTGGGTCTACGCGTGTCGCATGGTAAATAAGCGTGTTGGCTCCTTTGGAAATACCTGTCAATTGTCCGAGTATTTAGGCATCTCGTATTGCTTATTAAATAGAGAACTTCCTTTTGACGTGAAATGGGCTTGCTTGAAGGCTTGATTAGGTTACGAGGTCGATGACTCGTTTCCATTGCTTGTCCTTAGTTAAATTCGAATTTGTGGAAATTTGGGTATCAACAGCCATGAATGAGTAATCTAAAGCCCTAGACTACACAAACATAATGTAACCATGAGATGAAGCTCAAATGCTGCAGAAAAATCCGACACTACTAGGAAGCAAGGTTCGAAAAATCGCTAAGCGCTAGTCGGGCGGTGGGCTGGGGAGGAGCGCCCAGGCGCCTAGGCGGTTTTTGTTTTTTTAATTATTTATTTATTTATATAGCATGTAAAAAGATATATAAGTATTTATTATAAGCTATAAATAAATATTTCAATTAAAAAAAAAGGTATAAATAAAGATATTCTAAAAAATATATTTTTTATATCAATAGATTCCACTCATTCTAGTCAAACACATGACTTTAATCAAGACATCATCCATATTCAACGCAAACCCAAGTGTCCCAACACATCACCCAACAGTTTCTCCTTTTTCAATTCCTTCTTATCTAAACCACCGCCTCTTTTACTCACCTCACCCAATGTACTTAATTTATGAAAAAGGTGAAACCCAAAACCCCAGTTGGAATCAACCCTCGGTCTTTTCCAGACAACAAAGCAAACGCAAAAGCAAAAAATAAAACCCTCGTCATTTCCCTCTCTCACTCATCATCATCATCTGCTCCTTGATTTTCTTCACTTCTGAGTTCTGCCCAGAAATCATCTGCAGAAAAATGAACTTGGGCAACCCCAATAACCCAAATGCTCCCTCACCACCACCACCACCACCACCTCAACTCAACCTCCAACAAGCCTTCACCTCCCTCCAAACCCACTGCTCTGGTTTCCTCCACCACCTCTCTCATCTCCCTCTCTTCAACCCCAACCCTTCTTCTTTCCAAACCCACCTCCAATCAACTCTCTCCAACCTCCAAAACCAAGCCAAAACGCATTCCATGCCGGGTTTTCAGGCTTTGATTCCTCCAAGCAGAACCCAGTTTGGGCTCGAATTGAACAACGACCAAGACAACAAGACCCATTCATTCTCTTTCTTTCATCTTTGATTTGATTCCGTCAATCTTGACCACCATGGCCATCAACTTTCAGGCCGTTCTTGTAGCCACCGGATTATCAATTGCAGTCTTCCAGATTATCAATTCAAGCAAAGATGAATACTTTTCCAGATTATCAATTTCTCAGAACTTACCGTGGAGAAGCTAAGGGAGTAGATGTGGAGCGAATGGGCGAAGAAGCTGAAGCAGCTGCCGGTTGAGATGGTGGAGGAAGAGTCGATACTGGGAGATACCCAACCGCCCGCCTAAAATCCCAGCGCCTAGAAGCTCCGATTATACATTACTCGAGGCGGAGAGGTGCCGCACAGCGCCTAGGAGGGCTAGGCGGCCTCGTTTTAGAACACTGCTAGGAAGACCTCCGACAAACATCAAGAAGTCATCCCAATTTATTCATATTCCCAAAAATACCCTACTCTAGGGCACTCTTAAGAGTGCTTTCCTTCGGCTCAGGAGCATTGCTGGAGGACGGTATCACCTCCACATTTCGTTTTGGAGCTACTTCAGGGACTGCTTCCCTTCGACCTTCTCCAAAAGAAGGAGAGAGTTCAATTTCCTTGAAAGTCCTCTTCCACCGAGGTTTGGATGCCCCAGTTATCAGCTTCCTGGGCTGCAAACTAGCAGGTTTAGGGTTGTTCTTCCGACCCGGGGGGGGGGCCAACCTTTGCCTTCTTAGCAGGGGACACCAGAATGATGCCATTGGTATTCTTCAGAGCTAGTTCCGGCTCAAAACCCAACACAATCGAAGCAGTTGGAGGGGGCACATCACTGGTTCTCTTACGCTTTGAATATTGTACCAAAGACACCGCTGCAGGTCTTTGCTTTCTTGTAATTGGATTATCGGCCTGAACATCAACCTGCATGGACTTCATGCTAGGCACAGTTACTGGAGCTGGAAATTTGGCCAACTGTGCAGCGAAAGCCGATCCAGAAATTCCCGGAATATGAAGTGATCTAGGCATAGCAGCGAACAAATTCAGTGCTGGAGATTGAGCCAACACCTCCGCAACGCTCGGAACTTGCTGGCTATCAGAGGATGAAACCCTAGCCGAGTTAGGGTTGGGGTTATGGCCGACTAAGATCACCACTGCCTCTGGGGCTCCAGTACAACCAGATCGTGGGTGTTCCATCAGCCCACAGACACGACAGAATCCAATGAGACGTTCATACTTGAATCGCACCGTTGTAGATGCTCCAGACGTGAAATCAAAAGTGGAAGGAGGGAAAACCTGACGCACCGGGGTTGACAAAACATGTTGGATCCGAACCCTCGCCGTCCCCTTGCGAATCCCTAGCCTGTCAAGGTGTAACACCTCCCCTAACGTAGCCCTAATGAGCGCCACCGCTCCCTTAGTGATAAGAGCATAAGGGAGGCCCATGATCTCAACCCAAACAGGCACAGAGAGGAGCGGGACAGCCGCAACATTCTGCAGGCCATCGAACTCCGCAATAGCAAGCGCCCATTTACCAAAGAACCACGGACCACCATCCACAATCCTTGATCGGTCCTCCAATTGAGAGAATTGAAACACATACCGTCTTGATGTACCCGGACAGACAGACAATTACCAAACCCCCATAGAGAGGTCATGGTGCCCATAAAAGCCTTGGGATCGGCCCGGCGTTTAGCCGTAACAGAGAGCAGTTTACCCACCGCAAAATGGTGGGAAGACACAGCAGCAGTGCCAGCCGGGCCAAAGGACGTCCGACCGTCCTCTGAGATGGCCAAGGCCGCAGCGAGACGAGCGGTGACATGATCAACCATGGTGGAGGCCGAGAAAGTGCTAAGAGGAAGAAAAGTTTGATAAACCCTAGCAGAGTTGAAACCCGAAAACCTCTCCAAGTCATCATACTTTGAATATATAACTTGGTTGAGGTTACTTGGGGTAAGTTTATCTCATTAGCTTGTATTTTTGTTTTTTCTTTATTAATAAATTAGAAAATAAGAGGACGGGTGGTGAGTTTTTATAGAGTGGTAAATCTCTCTCTTACGGGATCGAGGGTTGTCCTAGTGCCCTACAGTGTTTGCTTCTAAGGAACTTAGATTGCCTAATACCTTACTTAATTTATATAAAAAATTATTAAAAAATAAATAAATAGTTGAGGGCACAAGGAGTTTGTCCTAAATTCACAGTCAGAGTAAGAGCAGCAAGCATGCAAAGCAAACCTAATGTTTTCAGAGTAACCACGTAAGCGTCTTCGACTACGACTATGGATGTGGCCCGCGCGGTTTGCATCAAGCAATGTACTCCGCATATCTATCTGTATTTACTCTCCTCTTCAATGGTCTGGCTATTTGATACTCTGCATACAACACATTAGTTTTGGGACTCTGCATATTATAACTTTACCAGAAGATTATGCTAATATTAGACCACAGAGTAGAGTGATAGGTGCTTTGCCAGCTTTACTCTGTTTTGACTTTTGATGAAGGGTTGTTTCTTTTTCTTTGTTTGGTCTCAAACTCTCAATGAAGGGGTTGTTTTAAAATGAAACTTCTGCTGCTTTACTCTGCTTTGGCTTTACTCTGTTATACATTTATCAGTCTATAATTACCACACACTAAAAATGCTAATATTTAGTTTAATATCAACCTGAAAATTGTTTAACTTGTCCCTTCAAATTTCACTTTATGGTCTAACAGACGGAAACAAAAATAGATGCATAGCCAAGTCCTCTCAAGCAAAATCATTGTTTAGTTTTGTGTATCATAAAGCTTTTAACTCTTCTTTGTAGTCGCACTATGACTGCTGCATGTTAATGGGTAAATAGGTAATGAGCGATCAAATTCTTAGTAATTTTGCTTATTCACTACCAATATCTCATTTACATACTCAGTTATATTCAATTGTCTTTAGATCTAAATTTAATTGTGCAAAATAATCAGGCAAATAAACTCGTATCAACTGTCTAGTTATTCTCAACCATTTGGTTTAATCCGTAAATTAAGTACAACTGAGTATGAATTAATTGAGTACATAAACATAATTCAATGACTAGCACATCACAAGCTTTTTTTCTTTAAGATTCTTGCTCTAAAAGAAAGACTTCGAAGTGGATGTATCTCAACTAGGATGAATCACATAAATTTTTCTTTGCCATGTGCGCTAACAACTCTAAGATAAACAGTAGACCAATCAATACATTTCTTGCAGGATTTTGGTGCACCACGAACCAAGTTATGTTGAGCTGCTTGATAGACCCCACTGTTGATAATATCATCTAAATGTTGATCAATTATATGTCCAGTTGAAAAACACTCATTTATGGGTTACTATCGTACTCATCAATTGCTAATTTTGTTATCTGCTTCTAGGAAAATTCTACAATATGTTAACATATGACATGCATACAATTGCCTTAAAAGTGGTAAAATGAGTCCTCAAAATAGTAATATTAGTCCTCAAAGTGATAACATGAGTGCTTAAACTGATAAATTTTCTTAGTTACCACATGAGTTCTCAAAATAGTAACATTAGTTCTCAAAGTTATAACATGAGTCCTTACAGTGATAAATTTTCTTAGTTTACCGTATGAGTCCTCAAAATAGTAATATTAGTCCTCAAAGTGGTAACACGAGTCCTTAAAGTGGTAAAAATAGTTGATGTATGAGAAATGTTAACATACCATAGTTTTACCCCAGCTGCTATTGTTTGTGGCAATGCGCATACGTATTGAGAAACAGATAACATTGCATGGCCATTGCCAATGTCAACATTCCCTCAACCGTGAAAGAATAAATAATGTCCGAATATTCTCACCATGTCCACTCTAAATTTGGTTTGGTTTCGATTTTTATCCTTTTTCTTTTCTAAGTCGTGTTCTAAATTCTTAATCAAGAGACTTAACAAATGTGGTGCAATCTGTATGCAAACTCAAATGAACCGCTAGAAAAGAAGTAATCCTCAAAAGAAGGCCCTTTATCAATTTAAAAGTAACCAAAAATATATTCTCAGTCTAGAACTCTAGATGGAATGTGTTAGAATATTCAACTTTCGAGCCAAAAATTGCATAAAAGATGGTCAAGATTGAAGCACAAAAATGGGACTTGCCCCAATTCTAGATCTATACTCGTGGAGGAGATCGTATGAAAGCCTAAAACCCAAAATTGGAACCGCTAATGACCCGGACCACATACTCGAATGTTTGTCCCCTAGATCCAAGGGCCAAGTTTGATAAAATCGAGAAGCTAGGCCACCAAACATGTCGGCCAGTGAAACTCAGCACTCAAAGGAGCTAGGCAAGTTCATTTTGAAGACATAGGATTGAAATTATCAGTTGGATTCGCACAACAAACGCTAGCGAGAAGGTGAAGTCGTAGCAGGGGTGTTCTATTGACAACAACAAAGAGCAAAATAGAGAGATTGATTTTGTTCCTTTCTCTTCCTTTGTAACTTTGATGATCAAAATAAATTTCATTTCAATAAAATACAACTAGCTATAAGCAAAAGCGAGGCCACAATTTGTATGTCAAAATACATCTCAAAATAACCTGGCTAACTACGCCTCCCTTTCGTTTAAAGTGCCTCCGCTCTGTTTCGTCAAGGAACATTCGGTTCTCCTTCATCTTCGATTTGTACAACGGTCTGTGGCGGGGGTTCGGGTTGTCCAGCATTAATCTCCACCAAGTGAGCATTAATCATCTCTCTTACTTTGTTGAAGACATCACAAATTGCATTCCTGTAGGACTTCTTAGTTACAACATCCCTCACAAGATAAATCATCCACAAGAGGAGGGCAAACAACCCAAAAGCTTGAACGAGGATAAGCAGTAGCAAGATCGAGGCCAGAGTTCCGAACAAGACGGTAATGTTGTTGATGAACTCCCCCATATCTGAATTAGGAGCATGGGCTAATAATATCTCCACAGTCAAGAACCCAAAGTAAACCAAGAAAGCGACTATAAACATCCGAATGGTAACATAGTCGGTGATGAATGGAGATGCAGTCGCAGATGTGTACTTCAGTTGGACTAGCCAGCCTAATATGGCCATGACTGGTAAAAAAATACAATGGTGCAATATCTCCCCGCGAAAATTGTGACCCGCATGCCTTGGGCTGCCATATATGAGAAAGAATTAACATTATTGCATGGTATTAATGTATTACATAATCTTAAATGATCGAAAAACAAGCAGAAACTAGCGAGAAAGAAGATAAAAATCTAATCGAATCAACGAAGATAAAAACACCGAGCTACACACTTGGGTGGATTCTGAGGGTTTTCTGCACCGTTACGATTCATCTCCGATCAATCTGTTTATGATTTCTCCTACTCTTTTCCGCTACCCGCTGTTTGTATGTTCGAATATCACACTCTGCGTATTTATAGGAAATATAAGCCTCTAGTGGCTAAAATGAGAGTACGGCAAGCAGAGTTTTATTTGCAGAGTTCTATTAACGTATGTGTCCAGCTTAGGCGCTTAGCAGTGGATGCTTCCATGGCTTAGCTTATCAAAAAAAAGCTACGGATGGTTCCAAGTCATGATGTTGGCTTCAAGTTTCCTTCACTCTGCACTCATATTTTTTGAAATACTCTGCAATCTATTTTTACGAGTCAATTCTTTTGTAGCATAGTGGTAGTTTTAATTTTTAAAAGTCGACCGACCAGGCTTACTCTGCATGTATAGCTTGGTTGAGGGTATTTGGAATAAGTTTGTGTTCGTCTTTTTGTTGGAATTACGGTTCCTCCCTTCAAGGCTCACAAAGTACACCGATAAAAAAATAAACAAATTACAAGAGAAGTAATAAGATAACACTGAGATTTAACGAGGTTCAGCACAAATTCATACCTTCATCCTCCCGGAGAGATACTTGGTCTTCACTATGAGAATTTATTTTCAATACAACATATAATTGAGCTAAATCACCATAACCCAAACTCATAACCTCACATTGACAGAGTTTCCCACGAGATGTACACCCTTAACATCTTTGCTCCCTTACTAAGAGATGTACCCTCTCTTGCCGATGATCTTATCGACCATACCTAGGTTATTACCCGTGCCCTCTATATACAGCCACCTCAATTATAATCCAATTGATGGTAGGATAAATCAAACTTTCTCATGCAGAAGAAAATATCTTATCCTTGAAACCAATAAACCTCGACCTAAATCATGTCCAATGTTCAACCAAGTCTAACCTTTCCTAATTAAATTCTCATCAAAACCTAACTTTTAGCTTCAATTTTTATTTTATATTTTTTAACAAATTAGAAAATAAGAGGACGAGCAGCTGAATCCTACCCCTCTCCCTCGGAATCGAGGGTGGGCTTTGTGCCCTACAGAGTTTGTTTCTTAAGAATGCCTAATCCCTTATTTGATTTATATTATAAAAAAAAACATATAGAGGGCACGAGGGGGTTTGTCCTAATTGTACAATCAGAGTAAAGAGCTGCAAGCTTGCAAAGCAAGTCCATTGTTTTCAGAGTAACCACGTAAGCGTAGTCGACTACTTCTTCGGATGTGGCCCGCTCAGGTTGCGGTGTAGAGTAACCAGTTGAGTAACCACGTAAGCATCAAGCAATATGCCCTCATACTCTGCACATCTATATCAGGAGCGGATCTATGATTCAATTGTTGTTTAGGCTACTTAGAAGTGCACAATTTTTTTTTTTTTTTAGCCAGTAGCTTATCATCAAAGACGTCAGTCATTGAGTCGGTAATTCTAACTAAAAATAGTTAAAATACAATCATCAATTTATCAAAGCCTCATAGGCTATCCACCGACTCACCGAGACCAACCATGATTAAGAATTCAAGATCCTCAGTTCGGCAGTTCCTCACTCCTCAGTGGCTCAGCTAACATGGAAATGATGGAATCTCTGTCTCTGTCTCTCTCCGCGACTCCGCCACTGGTAGCACCTTAGCAAACAGATTCGGGTCCGGCGAGACTCTCGATCTGGGCAGACTGGGTGAGAGGAGATCTGGCCTCTGGGAATCTGGGATTTCTTTGAGAAAGTCAGAAAACCTGTGTGAGGCACTGAGGTTGCTGTGAGTCAGTGAGTGTGACTGTGTGAGGCACTGAGGCTGCGAGCGGTGAGCCTGTGAGCTGCTGTGATGGATAATTTTTTTTTTTTTTCTTTGGGCTGGTATGAAAGGTAGAGATATATATATATACCTATGGGTTTTTAGCCTAAAATCTTGTCTAGGCTTGAGCCCAGATAGCCTTCCAAGTACATCCGCCCCTGATCTATATGTACTCTCCTAATTTTGACTGGGCTGGCTAATTTCTATACTCTGAATATATATTATAACTTCACCACAAGATGATGCTAATATTAAGACCACAGAGTAGAAAGTGATAGGTGCTTTGCTAGCTTTCCTCTGTTTTGAGTTTTGAGTTTTAATGAAGGGTGTTGTTTCTTTTCTTTTCTTTGGTCTGAATTGTTTCTAAACGAAACTTCTGCTGCTTTGCTCTGTTTTATATTTATCAGTGATCTATAATTACAGGAAAAAAAAATGCTAGTATTTAGTTTAATATTAATCTGAACATTGTTTAACTTATCCCTTCAAATTTCACTCTATGGTCTAACAGAGGGAAACAAAAATGGGTGTATAGCCAAGTCCTCTCAAACAAACTCATTGTCGAGTTCATCAGCAAACTGTAGATCATAAAGCTTTTAACTCTTTTTTGTAGTTTGCAATAGTGCTGCATGGGTAATGGGAAATAGGTAATGAGCAATGAAATACCTAGTAATTTTGCTTATTCACTACCAATAAGTCGTTTACGTACTCAGTTATATTCGACTGTATTTATATCTAAATTCAATTGTGCAAAATAATCAGACAAATAAACTTGTATCAATTATCTAGTACGTTATTATCTGCCATTTGATTTAATTCAGAAATAATTAAGTACAAATCTGAATTAATTAAGTACTAGTTTTCTGCTCACATGCTCTGCATGTGTAAAATTTTTATAATTATTATATTGAGAAAAAAAATAAAAGTTATTTGAAAAAAAAAAATTTGTGGGAAGTTATCTGAAATTGTGGGTGGTTAATCTTATTGCAAACATAGGTAGTTAATTATCTGAAAATTATTTATTTTATGTTTTACATAATTTTTAATTTTTCCATTTACCATATTATCACTCAATTATTAAAAATTATCTATAATTAATATATGGTCTAAAGATTTTATTGTCTTTTCACACCAACTTTGGCTAACAAAGCCTCTTCTCTTAATAATAGTTAACTTGGTTCATAAACTCTCGCAAGCATACGAATCGTGTCAAGATAGGGAAGTATTAAGCCCAAAATTATAGTACCACGGGGATTAGTGGCTAACCCACAATCCTTGGATAGTCGGAACTAGAGTCACTAAGCAAATAAAGGAAAAATAAAAAATAAAATAAATAAAAATGCTATTCTAAGGCACCAAGTCTTAACAATGCTCGGCTTTAGTTTTCACCAAAGCCTAATCAAAACTAAGTGCCTAGGGGTGGATATGCACAAATGAGTCAAAAATTGTAGGAAGTTTTGAATTGTGAATTAACTAAATTAAACGCAACCGAAAAGTAAACTAAACAACTAATTAACGAACTAGAAAATTAAACTTGGGTTTTCAAATTAATGGGAACATGGGAGTGTTGGATGATTCACACTAACTATCTTATAAATATCGATGCCAATTTCACAAATGCATGCATTTTCTATGTGTTAAGTCTCGTACCTAGTACCGGTTAAGGCTACTAAACCAATTATCCTTTTGGTGTATTGACTATGCATGTTAGGGCCACAATCAACTCTTGAATTTGGGCATTACGCTGGTCAAGACCGCAAAATCTAAAATTAGAGGCCTAGAGAGAAAGATAATAGAGACCCAAGCAAGCTTAGCTATAATTAAGCTAGCTAATGGTCACCACACTTAAATCCTAGATGCCACAAGACTAATAAGTTGTCAATTTATCAATCTATTCATCACAATTTCTCACAACATAATTTCAAGGGTGACAAAGCCTAGAAACATGCTTCTAAGGACCAATAAATTTGAATTTAAAGCATATAGAAGAAATATTACATTTATTTCATTAAAGCATCAATATTTACACAACATGAGTTAAAACTTCACAATCCTAACTCCCAAAATTGAATTACTCACTATCCATAATCATAGACATCAAGATTACAAAATTCAAAGAGAAAAGAGTATAGAAGTGTAGGAGAAAACAAGGGTAGCCACAAATACCTAGAAAGCTAGCATGACTATCATTGAATTACAACTCCTACAATTACCCAAATCTTGAATCTTGTAGAGGTTGAGCCCCTTGATGGATCCTTGAAGCTTTGTGTGAGTAGTCCTCCAAATACCCACAAGAAAAGTAAAGAAAATAAGAGAAATGGAAGGGTGGAAAGGAAAGGGCAGCAGCCCTCCCCCGATGGAAATTGGGAAGTGCGGCGTTGTAGAAGGGGCCTCTGCAGGTTGAATCAATATATAGGCTGCGCGGCTACTCGAAGAGAGAGGCTAATAATGAAAGTGGTGGCTGCCGTTTTGAAGAGAGTAGAAATTGAGAGGATAACGTCACGTGGGAAGAGAGAGGGAAAGTAGGTTGTTGCCACGTGCTGGCATATAAGTGGTTGAAGTTAATTATACAAAGCTTTGATTATTGCTGCACGTGAATATGACCATGGCTGAACATGATTAATTAATCATGGTTTGATTAATTAATTAAATAGATAATTAATTAATTAATCAATGATTAATTAACATAACTCTCTCACTTCATTTTTTCTTCTTTTCCTTGCTTTTCTCTTATCCATATACTTCTACTCATACTTTATGGTACGTTTACTTACTTGGAATGGAAAATAATCATGAATCGGAGACAAGTGGAATGGGAGAAGAACCTATTCCGGATGAATGATTCCTAAACCCATCTCCCCCCTTCATAATCGAATTCCTGAGTATTCAGGAATCGATTCCTGATAAAGAGGTGGGACCTACATCCATTCCGATTCCTTTATGTGTTAGTAAACACATGAATGTTTTTACCCCGTAATCATTCTCTTTCCTTCCAAGTAAGTAAACATGCCCTTAAGGTACTTGGATTCCGCTTCCTTAATCGGTATTGACTATGGTTGACGGCATCGACTATTTCATCATTTTATCGGAATACTCCAATTTGCACAATTTTACAAAATTTCCACTTGATTTTCGCAATTCCGCTTATTTCCTACACAATAAATAAAAATGGATTAATTACATAATAATTGACTTGAGGATTAACTTATTTCTAGTGTTTTAGATACAATTACATGCATAGAAATGCATGTAATCAATAGTATAGATGTGATCACAACTCAATGGCAAGAACATCACAAGCTTCTTTTTTTATTAAAAAAATAATAATAAAAATAAAAAATAAAATAAAAAACTCTGCAATCTATTCCCACAAGGCATTTCCTTTTAGGGTTTAGGCATTGCCTCCGATAAGTTAAGATCGTCTAATCCTTTATTTGATTTATACTAGCTTTTATCCATACATGCTCTGTATGTGCAAGTTTTTTTTTTTTAAAATAAAAAAGAAAACGATTATTGCAAATAAGAGATAATGGGAGTAGGGGTGTGCAAAGCATGGTACAAACCGGCCAAACCTGTCAAAACCGACCGAGAAATATGGTTTGGTTAAGGTTTTTTAACTTTCAAAATTGAAAATCGGTTCAATACCGAATCCAACCATTTATGAACTGGATTGGTTTGGTTTCTCTTGTACTTAAACCGCGGAACCCGAACTGACCGGTATGTTTGAAATATAAGAGAAAAAGTGTTTATACATGTATATATATACACACACACACACACATACACATAATAAATATATATATATTCATTTGTCAAGTTTGTTATAAGTAAGTTCTAAATCTCCAGTTATAACTTTATTCAATATATATCATATTGAATTCAAGGCCCAAAGGCCTAAAACCTTAGTATATAATCACTACAATTTTTTTCATCCTTTCATATCACATCTCTGATCTCTCAATCTCTCATTCTTTGACCTTTAATACTACCATATTAAGCTAGTATTGATGGCTAAGTTGTTAAATAAGGGAATCACTTTGAATCTAATTTAGGTTTTAGTTTTGGACTATATGTTTTAGATTTTAATTATTGAATTTTAAATTTAGATAATTTAACATAATTTCAATTCTTGAGATTGAATTTTACTATGAATTTTTTCATAAATAGCATGTTAATATTATATAGGTGAAAACCACCTACCGACTAAACCAAAACATCTTTAATTGGATTGGATTGGGTTAGATTGAGCTTTTTTTTTTTATGACCGGTTTTCCAAAATGCCTAAACCGTTCACTTTGGCATAGAGACAGTTTGGAGTCAAAACCGATCCAACCCAATCCTTGTGCAGCCCTAAATGGGAGAGAAAAGTGAGTTGTGGACTTTTAGGAAAAAACATAGCTTTAGTCACTCAATTTTCTCTTGATTGACACTTTGGTCACTCATATTTATAAAATTTCACTTTAATCACTCAAATTTAACTCCGATTATCACTTTAGTCTGCCAGTGTACTTTTCCGATAAAAAAAATCATGTGACATCTCACATGCCATTTTTTTAGGGTAATTCTCGTCCAATTTCATCTCACCATATTTACTTGTGCACTAATCATCTAAAGATCAATTTCTCCATTTCTTGTAATTTCGTTTGGTGCAGGGTTCCCATCCCATGTATAATTGAATCTCTAACACAGTACACTGGTCTGGTAGTATTGTTATTGATTTATTAAGAAGATAGTTAAAAGACACTGAACGTGGTCACTCAGATTCGTAGAAAACTCATTCTCTGAGAAATTAATTGCTCTATAGCTAGCTGCATAGCGCAGCCTGCGAACTATCGTAAATGGCAAACCCAGAAAACATATAACAAATTAACCAGCTGGGTTGTCTTTGAGAAAAGGTTGCATGCCTTTATTGGTTGGTGTGTGAT
Organism: Rosa lucieae; assembly: GCA_024704745.1. Taxonomy (NCBI): domain Eukaryota; kingdom Viridiplantae; phylum Streptophyta; class Magnoliopsida; order Rosales; family Rosaceae; genus Rosa; species Rosa lucieae. Next base: position 24,687,014 of record CM045493.1, on the reverse strand, counting down.
TATGGCGCTGCATGCTAATTATTTTCACTTGTTGTTTCTAGCTAGGGTGAAGAGCCTGGTTTAATCTCATCATCGGATAACTAACATAGATGAATGTAATGTACTGAATAACATGGCAAGTCGAAGGGAAAGGAGAAGGGATGAAAATTAGAGGGAAGCCATTGATTTTCCAGGGAATTGTGAAGGGTTAGAGGAAAATGAGGGGTAAAAAGTGAAGGGACAAGAATAAACCTGAAAAAATGGTATGTGAGGTGTCATGTAACTTTTTTAATCGGAAAAATACACCGGCAGACTAAAGTGATAGTCGGAGTTAAAGATGAGTGACTAAAATGAAATTTTATAACTATGAGTAACCAAAGTGTAGATCAAGCGCAAATTTAGTGACTACAAGTATATTTTTTCCTTTTTTTTAATAAAAATATATTTTTTAAATGTCATAATTGTCCTTGTGACTTAATTAATTCTCAAAGTTTATTAATTTTCTAGATTCATTTTTGTAAAAATTTTAAATTTTGGCTAATAAATCATCTTCTCTTAATAATAGTATAGATAAAAAATAAAAAATAAAATAAAGTTCGAGGGTGGGAGGAGTTTGTCCTTATTGTACAATCAGAGTAAGAGGTGCAAGCTTGCAAAGCAAACCTAGTTTGAAACATTGATCACGTAAGCTTCGTCGAAGACTTGGGACGACTTTGGCTGTGGCCCGCGCAGGTTGCATCAAGCAATATACTCTGATACTCTGCAAATCTATGAACTCCCCTTTTGAATGGTCTGGCTAATTTATACTCTGCATCCATACTCTGCAAACAACACAAAGTTTTGGGACTCTGTATATTATAACTTCACCAGAAGATTATGCTAATATTAGACCAGAGAGTAGAAAGCAGCAGGTGCTTTGCTAGCTCTACTCTGTTTTGACTTTTGATGAAGGGTTGTTTCTTTTCTTTTCTTCTTCTTTTTTTTTTTTTTTTTTTTGTGGTCTGAATTAAGGGCAGTTTGTAAGTGAACTTCTGCTACTTTATTCTGCTTTGGCTTTACTCTGTTTTACATTTATCAGACTATAAAAATAAAAATAAATCTAATAATATTAACTAGAAATTTTTTTAAGTCCCTTAAATTTCACTCTATGGTCTAACAGAGGGAAACAAAAGTGGATGTATAGCCAAGTCCTCTCAAGCAAAATCATTCTCGAGTTTGTCAGCAAACTGTACATCATCAAAAGCTTTTTACTCTTCTTTGCAGTTTGCACTGTTGAGTGCTCCGTGTGTAACGGAAAATAGGTCAAGAGTGATCAAAGAGTAATTTTGCTTATTCATCACTGCCAATATCAATTCACCAATCTAGTTGTATTCTACTGTCTTTGGAAGGTGCAGAATAGTCCGTCAAATAAACTATGATTTACATCCATAAATAATTAACTACAGCTTCTGAATTGCATAATGGATGACTTATTCGACTAAAAAAAAAAAGTCTTCAACTGAGTAGGTGAAAAAGTATTTGATAGCACCGAAATTCATGTATCTCAACTTAGATGAGTCACATAAATTCTGTGCCATGGGCACTATCAACTCTAAGATAGACAGCAGCCCAATCAATACACTTGATTATATTGAGCTGCTTGATAGACCGTGCCTCAACCTCAAATGTTGATAATATCATCTAAATGTTGATCAGCTACATGTCCAGTTCAAAAACACTAATCTATGGGTTACTATCGTATATTCGTATTCATCAATTGCTAGTTTTGTTTTCTGCCGCTATTGTTTGTGGCAATGCGCATTCATATTGAGAAAAGACAACATTGCAAGAGAAGGCATCTCGGAGATTTGTGTATCCATCAGCAAAACCAAAGCCTCAAAAAGATGACAAGGTTCCATACAAGAAAGGAGTGATGAGCAAATTCCCATTGCATGGCATTTCTAATGTTAACATTCTCTCAACCGTGAAGAATAAATACTGTCTGAATATTCTCACCCTTTACACTACCCTTTTTCTTATTGTTAAGAAAGAAGAAAAGAAAAGAGAAACAAAAAGGACGTTGTGCTTCCATCATCCACTGTACATGCGAACCACCTAAGTATACATTTTTTCACAACCCATATCACATCTCATTGATATTTGACAGCTCTTCCCACAGGTTGAAAAAAAAAGGGGAAAAAGAGAAAAATAGTAAACATCAGAAACAGAAGAAAAGCAAAAGTCCATATGATTAGAAATACCTAACCATCTTAAATCCAAAGCCGTCTTCTTAATCTTAACTCTTGTTACTGGTGCCCAGGCTTTCATAGAACAGGATGTATCCATGATCTGTATTACTCGAATACTCCTGTGCTGACCCAAAGAAAGTTTGCACAGCAGACTCATCAATCATCTCCACATTTTCGTCATCAAAAAATAACCAGTGATTATGGCTTTTCACAAGGCTAACATAGTGTCCATGGTTTGGACCACTCCCAACATGGACAACAACCGCAAACAGAGAATACTCGGCCTCTGCATCTTCAACCGTGTTGCTCAACTTGAGCTCAAGCGGGAATACAACGCGGTAAGAGAGCTTTTTGTAACGGCCAAGCTGCTCAATGTACTTGAACCGCTTCAGATGTATGACCAGAACGTGAGGTGGCTTCTTTATTTTCATCCTCTTCTGTGCTTCTTGCAAACTGCATATGGTATAAAGCTCTGCCTATTAGCTAGAAAAAAGGAGCACTGACATAATAAAAAATGGAAGTAATCTGTCCTTTTCCACAAATATTATCTAAGCAGTTCACAGATTGGGACAACCACCCCCTACTTTTTCATGAGTTATCTAATGCCCAAAAAATCCTTAAGACTTATTCTTTACAAATGAAGGATAAACCCTAGAATCCCGATAACATAATAAAATATCACACTTTGCTTAATCAGGTCAAACTTTAAGCAGAAGGGTACCAGTAAGTGACTGCAGTGGCGCAACAGCCTAAAGCCATGTATGGCCCATTTCTCTATGGTTGAACTCCCAGAAATTCAAAAATACTCTTGAACAATATCTAGATTAGATGCTTGAAGCTTATCTCAGTAACATTACAACCAAGATAAGCACCAACAGTGCCGATCAATGGTAATAACCATCTGAAGTTTAACGGTGAGAATAGAGAAGTACAAATTGCATATATGAATGAAGGCAAGTAAATTATAAACAAATTCTGTGGAAGCATCTACCTGCAGCACTTGTCGCAAAAAAATTTGTCCTCAGCATTCAATGTCTCTGTGGAACTGAAGTTTTTCAGACAGCTTGTTATTGAACTGTTCTGTTCAATATCAAGGCTCAAGTCCAAAAATGTTTCATCTCTTGCGGTCACTGTCTCACACCGTAAGCACCTCGTTTCATTGGTGAGTATTCCCTGACTCAAATAATCATTGAAAATGATTAGACTCTTAATAATGGAAGCATAGAGAGAATAAACTTTCTTTCAGAGTATGAAAATGTGAGAGGTGGGAAATAACATGGTAGGCATTTGGTGTTTTGCCTTTTATTTTTATTATTATTCTTCGTAGAAGAGTCGGTTAGGCATAATTGATTGTCTGGATGAAAAAAAAAAAAATTAGAGCAAAGCATGTGCATCAATAATAAGAGCAATTCACAGACTGCCACAACAACACAACCAACTGAACCATCAGAAGTGTGCAGACACGCCCGCAAGAGAGAGGGCACAGAGGTGTGCTTATCGGATGTACTTGGGAATGACAAGGAAACTGAAACTAGTATATGATTTAACAGAGCAAAATCACCTGAAAATTTTTGTGTACCCACGTAACTAAGGGATCTTTATGAGAACCATTAGCTTGAGCATTCTTTGGACCATTTGCCACCTTCTCAGGAGGTGAAGAAGTTTCTTGATCACTTTTTGCAGCTTGTGCTTCTTTCTCCAGTATGTCGACAAGTTCATTTAGCAAAAAGTTTAAGAATTCATGAGCATCCTACAAAACCAGAATGAAAAAGATGACAACAGTCATTCAGATATACTTTTGTGTAATAAACTAAAAAGAACTAAACTATTCGAGCAACAGGCATACAAAATGAAAGTAGCATTCTCTTGAACTGTTGATCAAAAGGATTTGGCAACAATGCAACAAGCCATGCACTTATATACCAAGAGGCAAAGAGTTTCACTCTTATATCATCACATAAATAAATTTGAGTAACAGCATAGAGCATTTGGAACCACATTTACAACCTGTTTACAAGAGAAAAACTTCTGCCAAAAGTGAGTAGTGGATGCAAATTTGGTAATGTTTACAATTTTTACAAATATACATCAGAATTGTCCTACACAATGCCCAACAATTATGACATTTTAATGTGGTGAGTTTACAACTACTTCTCTGATGTTAAATAGTCAGGATTTACAAAGAGATCCAGATATACTCGGTAAGTCAGTAATCACTTCATTTAGTTTCATCACTTTTCAATCATACACCATCACTCTAAACACATACAATGACTCAGATGGTTAAACTACTTACTGTTAAGAGACATCCCCAAGGCCCATAATAGTGAACACACAAGCATTCCATCTTCACAAGGCTTGTGCTTAAGTTGATTACTAATGATCACGTTTTCTTTTTCTACTTGAACATTTAAATACTATTGTATAGTTTAGTAGTAAAAATGTTAATCTTTCTAGTAAAATCTCATATTTCAAGTATAAATTTCTAGTAAATGTATTTTTTTCCCAGCAAACCTCACTTTCATAGTTAAAATGGAAGATATACCTGATGCATGTAGCTACGAAAGAGTTCATTTTGTTTCTTCAATCTCTGTACGAAACGCTTTGGGGCAATTACACCTGTCTTCTTCTTTTGTGAACTTATCTGAAAAAAGGAATAATCATCAATTGATCTCGGCTGCGACTAAAACAAAACTGAAAGCCATCTGTGCAATTGCAGAACACCTCTAAGAAACTAGTATAACAGGTCACAATATTCAGCACGGATATGTACACTCTTCTGAGCAACAATGAACTATATAGTTTTTTGGCAAAATTGTTGGGAGATGTATACTGGGCTGACTTACATTGGATACTAGTATTAGGTCAAAAGAAACACATTTAATTCACAATTTCAGAGTAAAGCAAAAGCTTTTAGGCCCTAGAGGATGTACAACCATGTAGTGGGAAAGCAGGAAAAGATATCTTACTTTCTCCTGATAAATAGCATGACCAAAAGGGACAATAAGGTTGCTAAAAAAGGGATTAGGGAAAGAGGTACATCATTATAGTTTGAAAACAAAGTGAAAATCAGCCAAGTTACACCTGAGCTGATCATATTCATGAACAGGTGTCAAACATATCTACTATAGTTTTTACCTGCGTAAACAAATCGGCTAAGCATGTCAAGAGATTTTCTTCTGCATCCCCAATATTCTTACTGTTGGAATAGTATTCTAGTAACTGTTCACGGAATGGAACGCAAAAATAAAGCGCCTGCATCAAGAAATTAAAAGGATAAGCCTGTTGTCCTTTGGAAACAACAAGAGATTAGGGCATTAACAACAACTTTACAAAATTTATTTTCAAACTATCTAAAAGTGATCCTCTCTCAAATCTAGTAATAATGATTAAAGTTCAATCACATAGATTTGCATTCTTTTGAAAAAAGAAAAGTCTTTTAAAATATAATTGTATAATCGATATTTGTGGTTGGATGACGAGAGCTAACTTTTCAAGAACAAGTGGTTTATTATGAAAATTGAGAACGAATCAACAGAAGAAAATATTTACACTAACGAGGTTACAAACAATGATAACACCTTCTACTCAGATTCAATCAATGGTTTTAATCATCAAGATCTCAAATTTAACATTCATTCAATCGATGGCACATTAACGGCAACATAACTGCCAATCCTATCTTAATCCAATGAATCTCAATTGTGGTAAGATGAGAACATATAACTGCCCAAAATTCACACAGGGATCATCCATTGTAAATTGAACAAAATAGCACACTGCCATTACCCACACCAGCATTTTGCATAGTGCAGCTAAGTTTTGACAACCAATGAAACACTTAAACAGCAATGCAGCGAAATGCTCACATATTGACCTCAACACCGGCACGCACACCGCCGATAGGAACAAACAATCCTAAAAGACAATCTACACCACAAACCAAGCACTCTCCAAACTACCTAAACCATTCAAGCTGCACTACAATTCCCAATTCCATAACTTTACCATTACCCAATTATCCCCTTCCCACCTCAAACCTTCCACACACTTCACCTAACCCTCATTCAACCCCAAATCACCAATTCCCATCAAAACTCAAACCCTAATTTCCAAAAATTAACCAACAAAAGCGATTGAATTCGACGGGAAGAACCTGCAAAACGCTGTTACAATAGCAAGTATTGCCGAAATTCTCAAGGCCGAAATACCGCTCGCCTTCGGGGAACTGGTCGCCGAGAGCTTTCTCGAGTTTGGAGCCGGCAGCACCCATCGTCGGACCGAGTCAATGCCCCCAATTCCAAATTTCAGATCCTCTTTTCGCCTGTTCGACTCAGCGATTCGCATGCCATGTACAATCCGGTTCAATCGCCGGCGAGGTGGGGCTGGAAATTGCTAGGGTTTTGTCTGCAAGTGAGTTTCTGAGGGAATGAGAGGGTTGGAGTTTCGTGAGTGAAGGTGAGAAAAAGAGAGAGAGAGAGAGAAAGAGAAAGAGGAGGAGAAGGAAACGAAGAAAAGAAATGAGGAAATTACCGAAATTAATAAAACCCATAAATAAATAAATAATGGTAAAAATTTTATATATTAGAGAAAAAAGAAAATTGGATTAATTAAGAAGCTCCACTATTTGGTGGTGAAGATCCACATCATCTGCTCACGTGTCCGAAAGTAAAATATATGATTCAGACCAGAGTAACATCTCAACAAAACGTCAAAACCTTCTCTCCCTCTCTAGGCTAGGTTAAGGTTTTGTTAGCACTATTTCTAAAAGCTTTCAACCATAACACTTACATGCGGGGCTTTTCTACATGTGTTGAAGCAATCAAGAAAGTTTGTGTGCAAGAGCAAGAAGGAGGACGCCTCCAATTCTCAATTAGCAACCAAGACGCTTCTTTCTTTCAATGTAGTTTCGATCAGGTTTTGCTCGTTTTCAGTGAATACGATGGAGTTTTTGTCATTGTTCCGGTTGCCTTATAGTTGATTATCATTTGATTGAGCATAATTCCATCGAACTTTTCTTTCTGTCTCAATATCCAAATAATTAGTGAATTGATGGGTATATACAGGTGCTAGCGAGGCCTTTAGAAGCTTAAATGTATGAATGCTTACCACACTTTAGATGTAAAAGCTTCCGATTATAGTATGCAAATCTTTCTTTAACGTAAATATCTAATGTTCGTAGACATGAATTATAACTTCACCTCGAATCTCTCAATAGTTTTAGGGGGTCCTATAATGTATTGATTAGGTAATATACACGATGCGAGACCAAGTTTATATAATATTCATGCGTCAATCTCATTATTTATAATGTGAAAATTTTACAAGCTGAAAATTTTCTTAAGTGGTGTGGAGGTCTCCTCATCTCTCAACAAAACTCTAGATTTCCTTGATCGACTTCATTATGACGATGTCCTTGTACCCCACTTCACCATTGATGTTCTCGTGCGTCCTTCCTCTAATAGTGTAATTCTGCAGTTTGTTTTAGTTGTGTTCTATGATCGAGAACAACCAGCTAGGATTGCAGCCTGCCCGCTTAGAGCTGATGATGATTCTCGGACATAAAAAAGCAGGTTTGCCCACTAAGGCTTCCCCTGCTCTTTTCCATGATTAGTTAGGGTTTGGTATATTAACATCTTATTCCTATGTTAAGCAGACAAAAAAAGTTGTAACAAATGCCACTTTGCCTCACCTTTCCTTAAAAACCTTTGCATAAGGGTAAGAAGATTATGGGATGCATGCAAATGGATCTTTACCATCAAGCACAGAACGGATGCATGGGTCAATCGACGTCAGTAATGCAGCTATTGTTGTGGTTCGTATTCTTTTGCCATTGAGTATTTGGATTTGTTTTTTGGTGGGTAGTCAGGTTCTTGAAGGGTTGGGGCGAGATATAGATCAACCTCGTCACATTTGCTTTGCGGTATCTCGTCTGTCATGGATTTATGCTGGCGACATGATGGTGCTCATTATTATGGTGGAGACACTCTCTTTATTGAGCAGCTCGGTGTTATGCAAAATCTTATGATAGCTCTTGGACTCTCGATAAAGTTATGTTGCTCAGGGTTTCGAGTGTAGGATTCCGGTGAGAAGCATCACGAATTAAGGTCTTTTTCTTCTTTTTTTGGGTCTGAGAATTAAGGTCTTTATCCTAAGAATGTTATGATTTGCTATGTTAATAAGAAAGGGACCTGAGTTTGTACATATACCAAATCAGGCATGTTTGTGAGTCCATTCGTGTCTTGTTCCGGAGATGTACTCAAGTTTTGTGTTCGACATTTTATTGTTCTTTCTTTATATATTGATGTATTATTTCAGGAGGTCTCAGTTTGACAATTGTACTTTGCTCATCACAATTGTGTGGTTTGGCGAGCGGAGCAGGCTGTTTGTCTGGGACGAGAGTAGTTCTAATCAATGTGTAGTTTTACTATTATTTTGATTTCAAGAAGTGAGCTTCATTGTTGTTATTAGAGGTGGCAAACGGGACTAGTCATGCTTCGTGCCGTGTTTGGGCCGGCCCATTTATTATCGTGCCCGGCTCGTGCCCGTCCATTTACTTAAACATTAAGCCCGGCCCGGCCCATGACCCAAGCCCATATCGTGTCGGGCCGTGCTCGTGCCTACCCACTATAAAGCACGATTTTAAAATCTTAATTTGAACAAATAAAAATTAATTTTATTTAACTATTTAGAAAATTAAAATAAATTAAGTTCTACAACGTTTTTCTTAATCTTAGCTTTTTCAGATTAGATTTCTAATAATTTTTTATACTCCACTATAAGAAAAAAAGAAAGAAAAAACTCAAAATATATTGTTTTTAGTATATTATTGTGAGATTAATCTTTATTAATATAATGAAGATTTAGTATGTATTATTCTTTCCTTTATTCTATAGATGTATTATTATGAGATTAGTCTTTATTAATAAACATATATTTAATATTTAGAAAAAATACTTATGTCAAAACAAGGATATAATGTTTTGTTTCATTATTTTGACAATATAAAAGAATGCATTGGTGAAATTGTCATGAGATTTTAAATTAAAAGGTCTCATATTCAAATCTCATCATTGTACTTTTTTAATATTTTTTTTAAAAAATGAAATTTTGTGTTTGTAACGGGCTGGCCCACAATATGTCGTGCTCGGGTCGGGCTAATGGGCCAATATTCTTAGGCCCAGCCAGACCCATTATTCTAACGTACTCAGATTGTGCCGGGCCACTAACGGGCTTGAGCCGTGCCGGGCCCATGCCGTGCTCATGCTTAGTGACCCGTTTGCCACCTCTAGTTGTTATCAAACAATTAATTGGTGTAGTACACTTAAAAGTTCGTTTTGTCTTAGGCCCAGTTTGGGATTGCTGTGCTGTGGCCAGAATTACTTTTAGTTTTACTGTGGCCAGAAGTGCTTTTGGTTTTGCTGTGAGAAGTAGCGAGTGTTTGGTAAACTGTTTTTCAAAAGTGTTGTGAGGGCATCTCCAACCCTTTAGTCAAAAGCCAAAGTCGATCATTTGGAAAATTTGACACACCTAGTGTCATTACTATTCATTCATATTTTGCATCTCCAACTCTTTTAGTCAAAAGTCATAGCCATTTCATAATTTTAATTATTTTAGATAAGGGTTAAATATTGTTTACTCCCTGAACTTTTGCTTGAAAAACACTTCAGTCTCTAGCTTTCTAATTTCACACGTTTAGTCCATGTACTCTTAAATTTTGAACCAATAGGTCCAATCCGTTACTCTCCGTCCAAAATCTCAGTTAAATTGCTGACGTGGCATTTTTTCTACATCAAAATGTCTATTATACCCTCACACTTTTTTTTTTAAATTAATTTTTTCTTTTTCTTTTTTCCCTTTTCTTTTTCTGTTTATCTCTTCTTCTCTCTCACCTCCAGAAATCTCAACACAACCACAACCCCCTCCGTCATCTCTGCAACCTTTCCCTTCTCCTTCAAACCAACAAAAACCTTATGTCAAATTTTTCAAGGAATAAACATCCTTGTAAAGCTGATAGTTCAGCATGGAATTATCCTTGAGAAAAGAAAATCTTCTTTATCCTCGATGAAGTTGATTTCCTAGGAATAAACATCAAGAATGGAGTAATAAAACTCCAACCTCACATCCTTGAGAAAATCTGGAAGTTCCCAGACAAAATTCCTGATGCTAAGAGTCTAGAGAGATTCTTAGGAGTCATAAACTATGGGAGAGATTTTATTCCCAAAATCTCAAGACTAACAGCAATGTTATCTCCTAAAACAAGTTTCAAGAGAAAATGGAACTTCACAGAAGATGATGAAAAAATTATGAAGTAGATAAAAAATCTCTGCAAAAACCTCCCTCCTCGACAACAACCAGAGGAAAATGATGAAATTATCCTCCAAACAGATGCGAGTGATAATTATTGGTCCGGTGTTGTCCTGGCAAAAACGCCTGGAACTAACATTGAAATGATCTGTAAATTTTGTAGTAGCAAGTTCAGCCCTGCAGAACTGAATTATCCCACAGGAGAAAAAGAAATTTTGGCTGTCAAGAAAACAATTTTAAATTCTCCAGCTTTTCTTGAAAAACCCTTTACTGTTCGCACCGATTGTGCTAGAGTAAAGAATTTCAAAAATTTTAAACTTAATAAAGCTGCTGATAGAGGAAGATTAGCAAACTGGCAATTATTTCTTAACCAATATGATTATAATGTTGAATTAATTGCAGGAAACAAGAATTATATTCCAGACGCCCTAACCAGAGAACTGGCGATCTTTAGCCGAAAAGAGGTCGACGAAGGTCGCAATCTCAGAAGCAGAAGATCTGGGAAAGAACATGAAACTAATGAGGATCCTAAAGAAAAAATCCTCAAGAGATTTCTGCTAAACCCGAAAGGTTTGGCCACAACTGATCAATCCCAGGGTAAAGGATTGGTTAGCCCGTCTCAAACGGCAGACGGTAAAGGCTCATCAAGACCGTTGACGGCTGTTACTTTGCCAAAAAGCAAACCTTCTCCAACTGGAGTAATAAATGGTTTTGACTATGAACTCCAAATGTTTGATACTCCTGTGTTTAGAACTGGTAAGAGACTTGCTTACCACCAAAAGGCAATCTTAGATAACATCTTATTTGCCTTTCAAGAAAGAAACAGTGGCATAATGTTCCCAGCTCTGTTTTCTTTAGCAGAAGAGCTCCATGAAAATGGCAGGCCACAGTTTGAAGAAGTTCATACACAGCAGAGTGCTGACAGAAATAAAAAAATTCATTTTCTTGAAGATCTAGAAAGTGCTAGAGTTCCTATCATAGAGTTAACAGAATCAGACTGGTTCGAGTTCCATAATCTGATAGGAAGCCATAATTCTGAGGCACGTATTCCTCCAACTCTCTTCATTATTGCAGGACCTTATGTTGGAAGATATCTAGTCAATGTTCAAAGTGAACATCCTCAAGAACACAAGCTCTGGCTTGTTGAAAATAGTTTTGTTCGTAATCTATGGACTAAAACAAATGATGATCTCAAGGGACTGCCCCCTATCATTGTCAACACAGTCAAGAATGTCAGAAAAAATGACTGTATGCTGAGACTGAAATTCAGATCTACTCCACCAGAATGGATAAGGAAGACAAATGGTGAAGTTGAATACATTTCTCCAGATCATTATGTGAGAATTATTCAAAGGAGATATCTTCAGCCCGCCTGTGTTAGATACAATGGCCAGCCTAATTCAAGCATTCCATGGATGAAGGCCATTTCTCTGGAATATATAAAAAAGATCATCTCTGAAGATACAAAAAATAAGTTCCTGGCAGCAGGAGAAAAAACAATTATCACTGTTTATGATCATTCTGACGTTGTCAGCAGTGACCTTTTCTTATCTCTCATAAGAAAGGAGATAGACTTGACACTGGCATGCTTACAGTGGGTTGAAAGGCTTGAAATTGACAACTACTACAAGATGTATGTTGATACAGATGTCGAAGATAATGCAACAATTGCTCGTATGGCCCAGGTAGATAACAACTCATTTGTCCTTGGTCACAATTCAGAAACAGACGAGAACATGTGAAGCAGCAGGTGTAGAAAACACAGAAAGCATTTTTGGACTTTTCCCAAAAGTTTCTTTTGCTTTTCATAAAGACAAGTGAAAAACATTTCACCTAAAGGAATCTGCTTTTTCCCGTCCAACCTCCACCAGCAGGAGCACTCAAGAAAGAAGAAAATCATGGAGTTGTTCTGTACATTTTTATGTTTTGAATTCTAGTTTGAGTTCCGCTCCCTATATAAAGAGCTTTAGCTTCAGTTGTAAGGCATTCGAAAATTTCCGGATCAGTTCTAGATCAGAAAATTTAGCAGAATCATATTCTCTCAAGTAAGAAAGCCATAGCGGTAGCAGGTTTTCTATAAGTCTTTTGATGCAGTGTGCATCTTATTCCAAGTAAGTACTTGTAAACTGTTATGAGTAGCTAAACAGCTTTTAGCTGTTTGCCCAAGAGTGAGGCTCTGGGTTCTGTATCTGTACTTATTTTTTAATAAAATAAATTCAGTTTGTGCCCAATACACCGTCACAAAAATATTTTGGTTATTTCTACATTTGTGGGTAGCAGTAGCAGTTATTAGCAGTAGCAGTTGATATGTTCTTTGTTTTAAAAACTGAACCTTTATCAAACTAAGGCAGCAGTGATTCCGCCTTGTTAGTATCCGCTTAGACAGGAAGTCGTTAGGCGAAGTTGTGGCATGTTGAAGGCTAGTCCTTAGGCTGATACTGTGTGACAAATTTACAGCAGAAAACTTTGGCTGATACTGTGAAAAATTGTGAAAGGGTAAAAGGGAATAGGGTGTGTCCTTAATTGTATAAGGGAAAAGGTTGTGGACTTTTGTGTTAAATAGAATGTGGACAGGTAGTCCTTTATAGTTATCTCTAAATTTTTCCAATATATTAAAATAAGAAATGAAATTCCTGACAAACTACGGAAAAGGGAGCCAACAAGTTTAAACACCAAAGTGGGCCCACCAACGTGGCTTATTACTAGCCATGCACACTGTGGAAAAAAATTTGACCGTTAATCATCTGTTAAAGTAATTCTCTTTCTGCCATGGTTAAACGAGACAGGCATGCAATGGAGTCATTTCGCAGCCTTTGTATGCTTGGCGGGCCCATCCCTTTTTGACTTTCTCTCACGGTCTCACCCAGTCACCCCGTCAAAATTTTCGATATCAATTTATTTGAGGGATCACTAATCGCGAAAGGGAGATTACAGACGAAGCAAAGCTACCAAAGACAGAGTGGAGCTCAAATACTCTACCACCCTACTAAATAGAGGTGGCAAACGGGCTGGCCCGGCCCATTTTAAGCGGGCCTAGTCGTGCTTCGTGCCGTGCTTGGGCCGGCCCATTTATTATCGTGCCGGCCCATTTACTTAAACATTAAGCCCGGCCCGGCCCGAGCCCATATCTTGCCGGGCCGTGATCGTGCCGGGTCAATAAAGGGCCGTGCTCGTGCCTACCCACTATAAAGCACGATTTTAAAATTTTAATTTGAACAAATAAAAATTAATTTTATTTAACTATTTAGAAAATTAAAATAAATTAAGTTCTACAACCATTTTCTTAATCTTAGCTTTTTAAGATTAGATTTCTAATAATTTTTTATATTCCACTATAAGAAAGAAAGAAAAAAAATCAAAATATATTGTTTTTAGTATATTATTGTGAGATTAATCTTTATTAATATAATAAAGATTTAGTATCTATTATTCTTTCCTTCATTCTATAGTTGTATTATTATGAGATTAGTCTTTATTAATAAACATATATTTAATATTGAGAAAAAATATTTATGTCAAAACAAGGATATAATGTTTTGTTTCATTATTTTGACAATATAAAAGAAAGCATTGGTGGAATTGTCATAAGATTTTAAATAAAAATATCTCATATTCAAATCTCATCATTGTAGTTTTTTAATATTTTTAAAAACAAAATGAAATTTTATGTTTGTAACGGGCCGGCCCACAATATGTTGTGCTCAGGCCGTGCTGGGCCCATTACGGGCTAGGGCCGGGCCGGGCCAATGGGCCAATATTCTTAGGCCCAGCCCGACCCGTTATTCTAACATGCTCGGGTCGTGCTGGGCCACTAACGGGCTTGGGCCGTGCCGGGCCGCTTTTAAGCATGCCGGGCCCATGCCGTGCTCGTGCTTAGTGGCCCGTTTGCCACCTCTACTACTAAACATGGATTTCATATCTCTGTTCATCCCCTTTTTCGTCCTCAAACTTGTGATCAAATTAATGTAAGACGTATTTGAACATGTGTGAAATACATATCAAGTATTGACAACTTATTAATACTTGTAGAGTAAGTAATTTGAGATCATATATGTTTCCTACTCCTTGACGAATTATGTTTGTGTTATGAGTCACAAAAATGTAAAAAGAAGTCTAAAATAGCTTGGCAACCAAGCAACAGATAAACATATAGTGATTGAGTTCTAATCAAATATAGTGCCTCTTATGGGGAGGACTTTGTTTAAACTGGTCACTATATAAACAGGATCCCTGTGACCTCTCTACACACGAGCTTTCAGAAATCTAGCCCCATAGATAGTTGCGAGTAAACATAGAGATGATCACGAAGCTCTTGTTTCTTAAGCAATGGCCTCCTTCTCATCGTCTACTGGTACGAGTCCTTCTGCAAGTTATGAAGGCTCATGGGAGTATGGGACATGTTTATATATATGCAGCTCTCTGTTTTGTAATGATATGATTCTTGTGTTTATTCAATATGCAATTATGTGTGCTTTAGTGTTTTTAATATATCACCCCAACCCCAATTCCTTGATCATTAGGTGTCTCTTCCACACCACCCTCCACCAATAATCCCTTTACCCCACCACACCTTCACTCCAACATTGCACCAAATTTTCCACATTTTCACCTGCCCCCCTATTCAAAGTCTCCATCTTTAACCTTAAATCACACACCCATTTCCACATTGTTCCTACCCATCAAAATTTGACTTGTTTCCATCAATCTTTCATGTCATTACAACTTTATTTACATGGAATGAATTTATATAAGGGTCAGTTCACACAAATGTATATAAAGGGACAAAGTGGTGTTAGCTCAATGGTTAGAACGCCCACTACTTAGGATCCAGGTCCTGGGTTCGAGTAGGCCTCATAAAAAAGCCCGCGGATCAAGTGGGCCGATGGAGGCCCGGCCGGTTAAAAAGTCCGCAAAAGCCCGCCTCGGTAGGTAGTGGGCCGGCCCGCCAAAAGCCCGCAAAAACCCGCAAAAACTCGGCCCGGTCCGTAAAAGCCCGTAAAATATTATATATATATATATGTGTGTGTGTGTGTGTGTGTGTGTGTGTGTGTTTATATATATATATATATTTGTGTGTGTTTATAAATATATATATATATATATATATATGTATACGTGTGTGTGTTTATATATATATGTGTGTGTGTGTGTGGAAGTTCTTATACTTCTATATAGAATATGTGCATTAGTGCATATATATATGGAAAATTCTACCGGTTGACCAATTCGATCGGATTTGAAAATATGGTGAAATTGACTAAATTTTTTACCACACTCATAATTTATTGTAATAAACTCATCCAACGATCGGTTTTTCCATTTTCTTTGAATTGATAGGGGTTACTCTTTGGAGAATATGATATATAAATATAGGTTTATAAGAATAACTAAGTTTGACCTAGTTGATCGAATTCGAAACGAGAACCAAATTGGCTGAATTTCTACAACCACCATAAAATATTACAATCTCTCCATCGAGCGGTTGGTTTCTCCGAATTCATTTTCCACTTCATGGTTGCTTTAGAATGAACCTCAACAATTTAAATATAATGTATAAGTCATACAACTTTAGGAGGAAAATTGGTATAGGCCAATGTGTTTGTAATTAATTTTTTTTTTTTTTAATCTCATGTCCACACACATCCATCCATGGAATATTTACAAACGTGATGTGAAAAAATAAGCACATTTCGTGGTCGTCATGCCATCGGTCAACCAAGAAAACATACAAGTGACGACGGTTGACCAATTCGGTCAGATTCGAAAATATCGTGAAATTGGCTAAATTTTTTAACACACTCATAATTTATTGTAATAATCTCATCCAACGGTCTATTTTTCCATTTTCTTTGAATTGATAGGGTTTGCTCTTTGGAGTGTATGATATATAGATATAGGTTTATAAGAGTAACTAAATTTGACCTAGTTGATCGAATTCGAAACGAGAATCAAATTAGCTGAATTTTTTACAATCACCATAAAACATTACAATCTCTCAATTGAGGGGTTGATTTCTCTAAATTCATTTTCCACTTCATGGTTGCTTTAGAATAATGAACCTCAACAATTTAAATACAATATACAAATCATACAACTTTAGGAGGCAAATTAATATAGGCCAACATCTTTGTAATTAAAATTGAAATTTTTATCTTATGTCCACGCACATCCATCGATGAAATATTTACAGACGTGATGTGAAAAAATAAGCACGTTTCGCGATCGTCATGCCATCGGTCAACCAAGAAAACATACAAGTGACAACGGTTGACCAATTCGATTGGATTCGAAAATATGGTGAAATTGGTTAAATTTTTTACCACACTCATAATTTATTGTAATAATCTCATCCAACGGTCCATTTTTCCATTTTCTTTTAATTGATAGGGGTTGCTCTTTGGAGTGTATGATATATAGATATAGGTTTATAAGAATAACTAAATTTGACATAACTGACCGAATTTGAAACGAGAATCAAAATAGCTGAATTTTTTACAATCACCATAAAACATTACAATCTCTCAATCGAGCGGTTGATTTCTCTAAATTCATTTTCCACTTCATGGTTGCTTTAGAATGAACCTCAATAATTTAAATGCAATATACAAGTCATACGACTTTAGGAGGCAAATTCATATAGGCCAACATCTTTGCAATTAAAATTGAAATTTTTATCTTATGTCCACACACATCCATCGATAGAATGTTTACAGACATGATGTGAAAAAATAAGCACGTTTCGCGGTCGTCATGTCATCGGTCAACCAAGAAAACATATAAGTAACGACGGTAGACCAATTCGATCGGATTCGAAAATATGGTGAAATTGGCTAAATTTTTACCACACTCATAATTTATTATAATAATCTCATCAAACGGTCGGTTTTCCCATTTTATTTAAGTTGATAGACGTTTCTCTTTGGAGTATATGATATATAAATATAAGTTTATAAAAAATATTATCTTTAAAGATTTATTTGTAAATAAGGCCCGCAAGGCCCCCTTAAAAAGCCCGCAAGGCTTAACCAGGCTCGGCCCGAAAAAACCCGCGAGGCCCACATTAAATGGATGGGTTTGGATCCTTCAATTTACAATAAAGCCCGGCCCGGCCCGGCCCGCTACTATTTTAAAATAGAGTAAGGTCCGGCCCGTGGATGAAGCCTAGGTTCGAGTCACCATGAAGGTAGGAGTGAAATATTTTGATCATCTTTAATAAATAATATAAAAAAATGTATATAAAGACGCGGTTGGATAAAAATCACACCTACTGCATGTACAACATTAATTAGAAATCAATCTTTCATGTCATTACAATTTTATATACATGAAATAAATTTATATAAAGTTCAGTTCACATAAATATATGTAAAGGCATTTGGATAAAAAAAATAGTGTATAGAGTCAAACCCTCAACAAATTCTCAGATTAGTTTCCTTTAGTGCATACGTTGTTGTTATGAACATTAAATATCGGAGGAAACTAACTAGAAAAATCAACGGCCATCTATAATGTGTGTAAATCGCAATTAGGTAGATAGAAATTTTTTACCACATTTCATGAGATACATGAATATAAAGATTAATTTACAAAAATATGTATGTGAACACTCTCAATAAACTGTCAAATAAATTTTGACTATGACTAATGTATGTTGTTATTACTTTTATTTGAGGAAAATAACTAGAAAGATCGTCACATGTATAATTCGCAAAGAAATAAAAGATAAAACATAGAATGGTATTAATGTTACTCGTTGAGAGTAACTCTTTGTGGAGCATTAATTAAAAATCTAAAACTCATCGATCTAAACCCTTAATGTGGGATAACATCTGGTGTGTAATACCCATGACCCATCCTACAAATGAGGAAATAAAATTGAATTTAAGACCAATTGCCTTTTTTCTTCATCTTCTACAGCATTTTCTTGATCAAATTAATTAAAGTCTCTGGTCTTAATTGTTAATTGATTTCAAACTTTGTTTTTTTTTTTTTTTTTGGGTCAGAGGGAAAACTTCACAAAAGCCACGAGAGAGAATTGGCTTCATGAAAGAAAATACAAGAGGAAATGCAAGTACAGATCGAATATTGAATAAAGCAAAACAAAAAGAAGGGAAATATCTTGAGGGAAGTCGAGCCCATATCTTGACAAATTAAACAGATACAAGGAGATTGGAGGTCTCTTCACCAATCTCCGTTCGGCTAGCTGAGCTGCTCTGTTAGCTTCGCGGGATATGTACCTGTAAGACTCGCAACAATTGCACAATATGCTCATAACTTAAATTGACGAAGGTGAGATTCTGATTGGCTTGAACCTAGCTCCTCCTGACCATGATCGATCTGTATCAGGAAAGATTTTGATCGATCGAATACCTCCCTGATCCAGTGATCCAGTTGAAATAGGCTTAATTAGGTTGTTCTCGCTTTAAGCAGCCACCGCCACGGCCACCTATAAAGATTCATCTTTAGGCTTGAAGCGAGAATACCCCAAACTTTTTTTCTTGGTGCATGCATGTGATAGATTAATCGAAAATCATTTCTGTACGTACACTCAAACAACTACCAAACTTAATTTATAGATACCCATCAAACCATATAAAATAAAAGAATCTCCCATGCTCAAGAAGCCAAAATCTACGTACTATATAGCTATCAGCCTGCCACAAAGGAAAAGTTAGATACAAAAGGGAACTATTTATATTGCCGTTGATCTTATTTGATAATAGTTTGGCACGTTTGTGATGACTGAGTACTGGATTTCTTGCTACAAGCCACCCCTCAGCTTGCACTCAAAGAGGTCTGTGCCTGATTCTCCATGGTAGATTTTTAATGAACAGCACATCAGGTGCCATCCAATACAACGAATCGCTCAACTCTTTGCTCATCTTTCTTGGAGCTGGATTCTTCACCGAGAAATAAAGCTTTTTGAGACTTGGGAATATTGGAGAAGACAAGGTCTTTCTGAAATCTTTCGGAAACATAAGGGCCTTAAAATCACTCACGTAAAGATCCAAAGTTTTGGAGCTACCAAATTCTTCAAGAAAATTGCTCAATGTTGTAAAATGGTTCCATGGCCTGCTGTTGAAAGTGGCCGCTTCGCTGTCCCATTTGTCAAATAGTACGATGCGGGTCATACTCAAGTTTGGAGCTTTGAGAGAAAGTTTGGAACTCAAGTAACCCTTGAAAGTAATAGAATCTAGAAGTGGAGCGTCGATCGTGCCTTTCACATCATGGCATCCATCTAAATCGAATACTTTCACCTGCGGAGCACATATGTGCAAACATTTCAAGTTGAAGCAGTCTTTCAAGATTATGCTATGGAAGTTCGGAAGTTGAGGTGGACCGATATCTGAAACAATTGTGAGAGATTCAAGATTCACAGCGTCATCAACTTGAATTGCAAAAGAGTCGCAATGCTCAACTTGCAAAGACTTGAGACTAGAACTCGAGACCCGAAATTCACCGTCTTTGAAAGAACATGAAATTATTGACAAATATTCGATGCAAGAGCACTCACGTACGGATCAAGTAGAAGAGAGCTTCCTTGTCAAAGTGGACCTTCTTGAGAGACATAGATTTCAAAGAGGGAAGAAGACATGTGCATGTAGAGCACTCCTTAAAGCTAATGTTCTTTATTCTACCATACCCTAGATTTAGAGTAGTCAAGGATTTTGCATTGGCAAGAGCCGTCCGAGAAAAGTAGTAGTAGTTTTTCATACGGGCTGCAGATTTTGCATTGATAAGCTCCATCGGGGACAAGTTTTTGTAGTTTTTCATGCCACTCCAATGATCCCACTGTGATTTACTTACTCTAAGGCTGATATCTAACTCTTTCACGCCTCTCTCAAATGAAGAACTCAACAATTTGGTTACGATACTAGCATCGCCAGATAAGTACCTTGTCATGTGAAGCTTGAATTTTTCTAAACCTTGTTTTTCTTTCTCTTTCTCAACAAGGAATTCCAAATACCTGCTCAGAATGTTTTTGACGAACCTTTTATGTTGGCTGAGGTTGTTGTTAATTTCCATCCTCACCTCCCTCATCGAAATCTATTATTGGGGCCGAAGACTATACACCTTCCCATTGCTTGGAAAGAAAGCTCAAGCGTTGTTGGTGCCAATTTCGGCAGCAACGAGTCAACGGAGGTTCCGTTGAAATCCAAGTGTAAAGTGGTGGGGTTGTTTTCTTCAAGTGGGCCTATCTTTTCCTTCGATTAGTTTGGCTACGTGAGTAGCCCTGGTCGTCCACTTGTGACTGAAGGTATGCCCAGGTAGTCCTGTGCCTAGCCTTGGTCGTTCACCTCTTGTGACTGAAGGTATGGCATCGGGCTTCCTTCACCTGATCCTGGGCCTCCAAGCTACCTTGTTTGGTGAAACTGATAGTCTCGTCTCGGACTTCCTTCACCTGGTGTTGGGCATCCTCCACCTAATGTTGGGCTTCCAAGCTCCTTTCTTGGGTGGAACTGATGGCTTCACGTCGGGCTTCCTTCACCTCTTGTTGGGCTTCCAAGCTCCTTGTTGGGTGAAGCTAATAGTCTCATCTCAGACTTCCTTCACCTGATGTTGGGCTTCCTCCACCTGGTGTTGGGCTTCCAAGCTCCTTTCTCGGGTGGAACTGATGGTCTCACGTCGGGCTTCCTCCACCTCGTATTGGGCTTCCAAGCTCCTTGTTGGGTGAAGCTGATAGTCTCGTCTCGGACTTCCTTCACCTCGTGTTGGGCTTCCAAGCTCCTTGTTGGGTGAAGCTAATAGTCTCGTCTCGGACTTCCTTCACCTGATGTTGGGCTTCCTCCACCTGGTGTTGGGCTTCCAAGCTCCTTTCTTGGGTGGAGCTGATGGCCTCACGTCGGGCTTCCTCCACTTCGTGTTGGGCTTCCAAGCTCCTTGTTGGGTGAAGCTGATAGTCTCGTCTCGGACTTCCTTCACCTCGCATTGGGCTTCCAAGCTCCTTGTTGGGTGAAGCTGATAGTCTCGTCTTGGACTTCCTTCACCTGATGTTGGGCTTCCTCCACCTGGTGTTGGGCTTCCAAGCTCCTTTCTTGGGTGGAACTAATGGCCTCACGTCGGGCTTCCTCCACCTCGTGTTGGGCTTCCAAGCTCCTTGTTGGGTGAAGTTGATAGTCTCGTCTCGGACTTCCTTCACCTGATGTTGGGCTTCCTCTACCTGGTGTTGGGCTTCCAAGCTCCTTTCTTGGGTGGAACTGATGGCCTCACGTCGGGCTTCCTCCAACTCGTGTTGGGTTTCCTTCACCTGGTGTTGGGCTTCCACCACCTCGAGTTGGCGGGGCTATATGGAAAGGACTATGCATTTTGGCATAGCTTTCGGAGAGAAGAGAAAGTTGAAGTCCCAGGTGGGGTAGTAGGGTAAGATCTTGGATGTGGGGTTTATCTTCTCTCCATAGGGTTGACTGGTCGATTCAACATGGTGCTGGCCTGTCAGGCTCCGATGATCAAATCAAAAAGTGAGAAGGAGGAGAAGTTTTGTTGGTATTTTTGGAAAGTGATTCCGAGACCCCGAATGAAGGAAGAGTCCTTCTTTTTATAGGGCTTGGAGGTGGTTGAGGTACACTGTTGGAGTACGGGCTTGGCCCCGAAAATAAGGGTGTCAGCTCCTTTTCTGACATGCCATCAGCATGGGTTTGGTCGAGTGGGTGGCAGAGTGGGTGACAGATGTCACCATTTTATGGTCTCTTCTAATCACATCATCTTCAACCCACGTTCGTGGCCATGCTGGTCATGGGATTGTGACACTTGTCCAATTAGGTAAGATTTGCTTCTTGATTGGTGCTCCATGTCTTATCATGACGATTACATGTGCGTGAGCTTGGAGGTCGAGGCTTTAGCCTTGGAGCTCGTGGTCATGATCCTTAGAGGTCGAGGCTTCTAAGCTTGGGGGTCGAACTCTTGGTCTTGGGGGTTGAGACTCTTGGTTCCTTTGGACTATGCTATTCTAGTAGTGAGGTCGTGATATGCTTTTGCCTTGCCATCCAAGATGGTGAGTCAATCACATGGTGACTATCCAAGACCTAAGAGGTGGAGGTCCAAGGTTAAAGACTCGGCATACCATAGTTAGGCATCTTACTAGTCATGGTTATTTTCATCTTAGGATTATCTTTTCTTTCTAGATGAAGGGTTTAAGTGCGTTGAAAGGTCAGGGTCCTACGTGGACTCTTTGACATTTCAACGCGTACCACGTGGAATAGGTTAAAAAGTCAAAAGTATTTGTCGAACCAAATTATGACATCAACAAGCGTATAGCAGATTTAGTGGGAAGGAATTGGAGGATTTGGTGGATGACAAGATCGGGCAAGTCTAAAGCCATGATCGATATTTCCTTTTGTCTAGGGTTCCTGCGTGCTTTGTTTTCATCAATGAGCTTTGATCTATGGATCGATCTATATATAAGCATGGGATTGGGTCCAATCCTTCACGGATTTGGAAACCTTGAAATTGAGACAATAAATAGCTTAGGTCGAATCCTTCACGAATTGGAAATCTTGAAACTAGAGTGAAGATAATTGATTCCACGTTAGGGAGTCTACTAGATCAATCAGGACAACAGGAGAGGCCTAGATTATGATCAGCGGCGTGTTCTTGCACATAATTGTTTTCTTAACTTTTTTGTTTGTTTGTTTGTGGTAAATGAATTGAATAACCAAAGGAGGGAAAATCCCAAAGAACGGAATACATGTACAACAAAACAAGAGCCAGGCACTACCCAATACAAGAAAGAAGAAATTTACTCTGAAGAGAATTAAAGCTAGGAACAAGAGCTCATGACAAAAAGATATCCGGCCTACTTGGTATTAAAAGCCGAGATCTTCAACCCAAAACAACAGAGCTCGCTCCGAACAATATTAAAGATCTTTAGAGTGACATTCAGAGGGCAAGTACGACTCTTAGAACTCTGCACTTGTTTTCTCTCTAGACGAAATCGATAGAGATGGCAAGACAAATTGCTTAGAAGTGGAAATATACGAGAATTGATCGAGACCATCTTTGAGGACATCGATTCATCTCACACTACAGAGACAATAGGAAACTTAGCCAACAAGTTAAAGGGAGACCTGCGCAGGAGAATTTGGAAGCAGGCAGACACCAAGACATTAGGTGGATGATGCACATTTGGAGAGTGCAAGAAACCTGCACAGGTTTTTCAAAGCCTAAAAATGGCTTTATTGGTATAGTGTAAACCATAAAAACAGTTCACACAACAACAAAAATGTATGGTTAATTTTTAACAGGATGACAAAAATTAAAGCTCCTCTAGTCCTCTAGACTAATTAGCTTGCCTCTTTTCTGCATATCAGAAGTTCTGAAATCATTGGCAGGCAGGAACATGCAAGTGTGACAATCTCCTCCCATCCCCTAGCCTTCCTCTACCATAGTCGAGTTCTA
The DNA here is from genome assembly GCA_024704745.1 of Rosa lucieae. Lineage (NCBI taxonomy): Eukaryota > Viridiplantae > Streptophyta > Magnoliopsida > Rosales > Rosaceae > Rosa > Rosa lucieae. The sequence goes on along the minus strand of CM045493.1, from coordinate 24,663,105 downwards.
AACAGCTTCCTCAGCACTTGGTTTCTATATATATATATATAAGAGGTTATCAACTAAATTAACATCCTAACTTCTGTTGACATTAATTTTTACTTTTCGTGCCACAATATGAAAGGTGATGGGAAAAGAGATGATGCAGGATGTGTCCTCTAGAAGCACCATTCGGAGTCATCAAAACATGAAAGTACATTTCCAGAATTATAAATATCCACCTGCAGAGATAGTAACATAACTAGGGTGAAATATATGATGCTGGGAGAGTGGGAGAGATGAAAATAGTGACACGAATAAAAAGCCACAGTGTAAATGTCACTCTCAGTTACAAGTTTAAAGTTCGAACGAATTTCAGAATACAAGTTTATTTATCCATATGTGTATTTTGGCAACTGAATCTAGACAAGTCTGATCAACATCACCACAACTGAATCTCAGAGCACAAGTTTGAGTTTAGCTAAAGGATAGACATTGGCAGAACAAAGGTTTAAGGGTACAGAATGTAAGAACTAAAATCACAAAACAGAGTAAGGATTTGCTTTTTGTTTTTTTTAGCCTGAATTTTCTGGTCAGAGTGGGAGCAGAGTAAGGAAGGGTGGGAGCCTCAGAGTGGGACTTTCCATTGACTACTTAAAAGAGTCAAACAGAGTAACAGAACTCTGTTTTCCCTCTCGTCTCTTTGATCATCTTCTTCCCCGAGCAAGAAAGCAGTCCAAGAAAACCAGAAAAACCAGACATTCAGAACTGTCTTCAAGTCAAAATGAGTATTACACTGTTCTATATTTCATTTCCACTTCTATTTCTTCTTCTTCTTCTTCTTCTTCTTATTCATCTCTGTTCTCATCTTCAACCCGATTCCAGGAGGTGGGTACCGAAATTATGTAAGAAAACCCGCAATGAGATCCTGGAGGAATCACAACTTCTATTCCGGTGAGTTTTCTGTTCGATTTTACTAGCTTCTATTACTTGGTTACTGATTTTTGATAGATTGTTCAAGAATTCGTTTGAGGATACCTTTTGCATTTCTTGGAATCATGAGCATTTCTTGAAAATAAATCTCTATAAAATCTCATTCTATGATGGGTTTTCTTGTAAAATTTAACTGCTTTTTCAGAATTTACAACATTTTCTGGGTTTAATGGTTTCAGTACTCTGTTTGTATAGGACTAAGAACGAACAACTTTCACTACCGACGAATGGATACCCGATGTCACGCAATCTTTCATGGTAAATGTTAAAAGTTAAAAATGAAAAGTTAAAAGTTAAAAGTTAAAAGTTAAAAGTTAAAAGTTAAAAGTTAAAAGTTAAAAGTAAAAAAGATAAAAGTAAAAAAGTTCAGACCTTTTCTCATATCTATACTATTATTAAGAGAATAGAGCTTGCTCTCCAAAACTGAAATTTTTTACCAAAATATCCCTTAAATATTAAAAAAACATTTGAACTCAAATATTTGAGAAAAACAAAATAGTCAATTCACAAATAAAAAAAAAACAAAAGAAAAATAAAAAAAATAAAAATAAAAAACAAAATATTTGCAGCAATTTTCTCCACATTCTCTGGAATAACTTCTCATGTAATTATCCACACCCTATGGGTGTGTTTGAAGTCTAGTTTTTATTAGATGAACGCACTGTGTATGCGACTTTCTGCTCCCAGAAGCCAGCAGCTTCACGCAACGACGTGTACCAGTTCTTCTTGAGGTATACCATTAATTGTCTATGTAATCTTCTTGAGGTGTTTAGTAGGTTTTGATTCAACAAAACTTAATTGTGTGCTTTCGTTTCTTTGCAGCAACTACGGGGATGTGATCCATTCGATTAGAATGGATGAGCAAAATCCCCCTCCATGCTTGGATCACATTTCACAGTCCAGAAGTTGCAAAAGGTGTCCTTGGTGAGGGACATCTGCCTCTTAAGAAATGGATGCTGGGTGGGAAGAGCATCTGGCTCAAACCCAGCATCCTATAGGTAAAGTTCTGATCTTTTGGAAGAATTGGGTTTGAATTTTTTAAGAAGTTGAAAGGTTTATGTGTTTTATTTGTTCTTTGGGCCGGTTTATGCATGATTTTCATGAATTGGGTTTTCTATTTTGTCGATTGGTCTTTTTTCTGTTGATGAGTTTTTGTTATCAATCCCCCAAGCTTTGATATGTTCCTGTGAGTGACTTACTGAAGTTAATTTTTGAGTTAGTATGTGGGGTCTGAAGGTGACTTGTGAGCTAAGAAGCACGAAAACTGGTACGAGTTTCTGGATACGATAAGATCGGAAACGTGGAAACGGCAAATCTTAAATGTAATAGGAAACGGAAACGTGAAGGAAACGGCAATTAAATATATATATATATATATAATTAGAAGAAAAAAATATGAAACATAAACAAAGTACTAGTTTATGACAATCAAACATTATCAATCCAAAGGTTCAAATAAAAGGTTAACACAACTAACAACAAGTCAACAACCATCAACTTCATTCAACTTGGACAACATCCTCAAGGTCTTCATCTTCAAACAAAACCCCCTCTAATTGTGGTTCATCAAGTGAAAGGTAATAACAATCGTAAAGCCCTCAACTTTTATTTAGTTGCTCCTCCTTCTCTTAGCTCCCTCATTGGCTGAGCTCCAAGCCCTCTGAGCTATCTCTTTGTCTTTGTTTAAAGAGAGGAGAAACAAACAAACAAACAAACAAACCACTCCCCCATAGCCAAAGGCTCAAGCTTTTGCAAAATAAATAGAGAAAACAAATAAAATAAAATAAATGGAGGAAGAAAAAGAAATGGTAATAACAAAGAGAGAAGAAAGTAGCAGGGTCCTATAGGAGGGAGCATCAGTAGTAGTAGTAGTACTACTCAATGTTTTAAAAAGGCTGAGGCGTAGCCGGGAGAGCCTCAGCAAGGCGCTCGCCTTGAGGCGTAAGGCGTAAGCCTTACGTATAAATTTGCTGGAGATTGATAAATTAACTTATTTCTCTCTATTATGTCTACTAGATAAGACTAAAACCAAAGCAACAGAACACCAAAGCAACAGGGACACTTATTATCTCTCTATCATCACAAAGAATCAAGCTCAACAAGTAACTTCAAGTCAATGATTCGACATTCCAAGCTGAAATTTCAGTTTTATCAACAAGCAAGTTAAGCAAGTCTGGAATACTTAGTTAGTGATGCATTGCAAAAAGATCACGAACATGCAACCAAAATTCCCTAATAGTATTACATACCTGTGTTATATGGCTTCCCAATTCCTGGTAAATTGACAGTTGTTTAAGCAAGGCCTTTTTCCTATCGGAGTCATCTTAATTTCTGGTTCTGTGACATTTGCGGTTTATCTTTTTAGTATAACCAATCAATTTTTGAAGATGCATATAGGTGAAACACCACTCCTTCGTTCTGCTTTCCCTCGATGATTGCCATAAACACAATTCCACAGAAACTATAAAAGCACAAAACCAAAGAAACAAGGTATCCAAATTCCAATTCCAATTGCACATAATAAAGAAACACAAAACCATCCAAAGAAAGCAAGGAAAGTTGAGAGAAAAGCAAGATCATACCTTAAACTCCTTTTCTTCAAAATTCAAATCGAACTACAAGTCTACAACTCTCCAACTCTCTTCAAATTGAACTTATTTCTTGCTCCAATTCTGCAAATAGCCTCCTTTAGAACCAATTTCTTGACGAAACTTATGGGCTCTTCATGATTTTATCAACTTTTCGAATAAGGGATTGGGATTGGCTCAAGAGCAGAGTGAAGAGTTAGGGAGGAGGTTTGGGTGTTTTGGGGATTGGCTCGGGTGTAATACACGACCTAAATGGGTTTTGATTCACTCAACACCAAAACGATGTCGTTTTGGGGTGTTAAAAAAAAAAAAAAATTTCCCAGGCGTACGCTCAGAACGCCTTAAGGCGTGCTTTTGCCGCCTCCATCTCCGCCTTTGCCGCCTCTGCGCCTCATCTGGAAAACAGAGGCAATTTCCTTCACGCCTCACGCCTTTCACGCTCTAAGGCGCGCCTGACGCGCGCTTTTTAAAACATTGGTACTACTTGCCAGAAAAAATAATAAGAGTTGGGAAAGAAAAGTCAGTTTTTTTTTTTTTTTTTTTTTTTTTTTTCAATTTTTCCAAGTAAAAAGTCAGTTTTACCCCCACATTTCCTATTTATTTACATTCTGGCGTTTCCACATTGGATACAGACGTTTCCAAACCGTTTCCAAATTCGGATACGCGTTTCCGAGCGTTTCCGGGCTTTTCCAACCCGTTTCCGCTTCCGAAACGGGAAACGCGAGCATTTTCGCGTTTCCGTGCATCATAGCTTGTGAGAAACTTTATATTTAGGCTTTATGGATATTTTGAGTGTAAGTATTTCAGATTTGAGTCTGATTAAGTGTTGGTAAGAATTTTAAAAAGCAATTTCAAAACATGGGAAAAGGGAAAGCAACAAGAGAACTAAGCCTAATACTCTAATAGGGAGTAATGCATGAGTAAAAAGAAAAACTAAACATATGATATCATTGACTGGAAAAAGGATCTGATAGATTACTAAGGAAAGTAGTTTGGTGGGAAATTACCAAGTGTCCAATGAATGTGGGCCTTGGATTGTATTGACCAAGTCTCCAATATGAGACTTGTGTCCCAATTTCCAATATGGGAATTGGATGAATGAATTTCACGTGCAGACCTAGAGCTAGGTTGCACGTGAGGGGGTGTGTTGGAGAGGAAAGATCCCACATTGGAAAAGTGACAAATAAAATATAACTTATAAGTGGGTGGATCTCACCCAATTGTACCGAGGCCTTTTGTGATTAAAACCCAACACCTATTTGGTGGTTAAGTTGGGACAATATCGGTACAATGGTGGACCATGGGCCACGCTTGTCGCTGTTTAACACCTCAATTTGAACAGTTTGTAAATGGATGAACTCTGGTTGTTGTTTGTTGAAACTCTGCAGCATATGCATGTAATAAAACACTTACGCCTGAGTATGATGATTAAAAGATTTGGACTTTTGCGGTTTAATCAGTCTTAGTGCAATGACCGAGTCAGTACAAGGCTGCTTCTTCTGATGGCATATCTATACTACTAGGAATATCTATACCACTATTCTCCTCATCTATGTTTTTATCAATTGCAACTAGAAAATGTATTATATAAAGTGTGAACAGGCCAAATTATGTGTGTTGGGGGTAAACCCGTGGGACTATTTCTTCTTTTATTTGCTTTCATTATCTGTCTGCTATGCATTCTTTTTCTTGGAAACTCAGTGATTATACTTGCAACATTATTCTCGTCATATGGTTAGAGATTGCCTGAAGTTTTTGTTTAGTTCCATTAAAATCCCTGTTTTCTTTAAGATGATGTATCTTACTATTCATTTTGAGGTATCAATCAGTTCTTGCTAATTGATTGTTGGCTCCTGCTTGTGCTACAGGTGGATTGAAAATTTGGGGGGGGGGGGGGGGGGGGGGGCAGTGGCTGCAATAAGCTGTTCCTGGCTTGGTGAAGCAGAAGAGAAGTACATCATTTTGTTGCTCTGCTGCAAACTCAGTTGATGCAGAAATAATTGCCAGTGGATAGTTTAGAGCTTTTCTGTTTTGGTAGTTAAGAAATTGAGAGATAGTTTGATGTTGAATGTTGAGATATTGAATTGGCAACAGGAACTTGTATGTATAGTAGAAATGAGGTGGCTGATGAGTATAGAAAGTGATATTCGAATGAGGCGAAATGTTATACTTTTGAATTGATAGTAGAATTCAATGAATGTGTGGTGCAGCAGGTTTGTAAATATTTGCAGCAAAAAGTTTTATGCTTTCTGTTTTGGTTGCTAAGTAATTGAGGTAATTTGTGGTTAAATGTTATGGCGAAATGCCATGGTTGGTGAGGATCGGAATCTAATTACAGAATGGTTGACTTTGCTATGGTTTTGTGCATTCATTTTGGGGCAACTGATTAGTATTGGCTATTGATATATTGATTTTGAATTTGGTAGTAATGTTGAATAGGATTTGTATCTGGATTATTTTTTTTTCAATGTGGTTTGGTTGTCTTAAGTTTCGAGTCTTTTTACACATATTCAGTTTCTTTTTGTTGGAGCCAGAATGCAGTGCTTGTCCACTCTGGGACATGCTGGGCAGCTGGAGGAATTGATTGCTCTATTGTAAAAATTCATCAGGATGAGGAAGAAATTGTAGAATCAATGTCACTGCTTATGAACCATACCTTTTACAGGTCATGGTCCTTATGAGGATGGGCGCAATAGTATCTCTACAATTCCTTTGCCTGCGACTTGTCGTAAAACTCTAAGTTGTCGACTTGTCATAAAACTCCTAAGATGTAGTAAAATTATGCTTTTGGGTGTATGGATGAATGGGTTTCAAGCTCTTTCATGGGAAATCACTTTACAAATTGGCCTAATTGCCACCCAATCGTCAAGTAAAGAACCTACCCTTAGGATTTCCAAATTGGCCAAATTGCTACCCAATCGTCAAATAAGCTAATTTCAGTTCACTTTTCCGTCTAAACGTCACTACGTGCACAGCACATGAGGGTATTTTTGTAATTTTCATTTTTATAATTTTTTTTTTGTGCAAATCTATATATTTTCAAAACCAAGCATCTGAAGGCCATAAAAAAAAATTAAAAAAAAAAAAATTACACATTCAATTCAATCCATGATTCTTGATCAAATGAATCATACAAAATATAAAAAAGGTTATAAAAAACAAGTTCAATCTCTGAGAAATTATAGAAGGTGATTGATCATCAAAACATCACTGTCTTTTCTCACACGTCTGAAGATAACCCAAACAAAATATGGTCTATGTAAAAGTTATTTAATCACTTAATCCCAAAGTGGATATCACAAAAATTGTCACCCTATCCCTAAAGTCTGATGTTTTATCAACTCTATGGCCTCCAAGGCCTTGCCCTCTTGGCAATAACTGAAGAGTGTGTGGTTGCTGTTATAGTAGCAGATTGTCCTGACACTTGCCTCACCCAATTTCCAGTTCCTTGTGTGCTTACTAGAGCTGTAGGTTGCCTTGGAACTTGCCTCACATGGCCCCCTCGATTTACCTAGAAGTTGAATAATTATTCATATAAATAGCAATGAAAAAGAAACAATGCATTTTGAATTGAATTTACAACTTTATTTACATGAAATGAATTTATATAAAGGTCAGTTCACACAAATATATATAAAGGGATGAAGTGGTGTTAGCTCAGTGGTAAGAACGCCCACTACTTAGGATTCAGGTTCTGAGTTCGAGTCACTATGGAGGTATGAGTGAAATCCTTTGATCCTCTTTAATAAATAATTAAAAAAAAAGTATATAAAGGCATTTGGATAAAAATCACGCCTAGTGCATGTACAACATTAATTAGAAATCAATCTTTCATGTTATTACAACTTTATTTACATGAAATAAATTTATATAAAGGTCAGTTCACACAAATGTATATAAAGGCATTTGGATAAAAAATAGTGTATCGAGTCAAACTCTCAACAAATTCTCAGATTAGTTTTCTCTAGTGCATAGGTTGTTATGAAAATAAAATATTGGAGGAAACTAACTAGAAAAATCAATGGTCATCTATAATGTGTATAAATTGCAATTAGGTAGACAGAAATTTTTTACCACATTAGATTTGAATCTTTTTGCCATTAGAACTTTATTTTCATGAGATACATTCACAAAAACTTTAAAACTGAATTCTAGTTAGATCATCCCACAAAAACTTTAAAACTGAATTATAGTTAGATCATACATTCACACTTGAAAGACAGCAGTTTAATGTAGGGAGTCTTGCTTCATTTAGTGCAAGGAGCTCTCGTTTCAGCAAAGGTGAAAAGGTTAAGGTTCCATGGGGTTGTAGCGTGCTAGCTGTCATTCGGATACTTTGGATGCATGGATAGAAACAGAAGAATTTTTGAAGATTACAGAGGTCTCCTTGTATCCATCCAAAGCACCCGAATGACAAAATACAAGTCAACTTGGTTTTGCTAGCAAGGACAGCTTGTGGACTTCTAGTCCACTTGTATTGTATCATTCTCTTGACTGGTCAATAAAATTTGTGTCATTTCGGGAAGGAAGACTATCACAAATGGTCACTCAACTTTTAAATATTCGGCACTTTGGTCACTCATCTTTTAAATATATCACTTTGGTCACTCAACTTTAACTCTGTTATTCACTTTAGTCACTTCGTTAATTTTTTTCATTAAAAAAAAAATTTATTTGGCATAATATTAATGATATTTTTCGTCCAACCAATTGTGAAAAATTGAGAAATATGTATTAGAATGATTGAGAGAAGTGATTAAAGTGAGATAAAATTCCTCTTGAGTGACTAAAGTGATCGACAGAGTAATAGTTGAGTGACGAAAGTGATAGGGCTAAATACTGTTTAGTACCCTGTGGTTTGGGTCCAAAATCAATTCAGTCCCTGGACTTTCAATTTCATCAAAAGCACCCTCACACTATCATTTCTCATCCAATTGATCCCTCCGTCATGATTCCGTTAAATTGGGCTGTTAAGTAGTTGATGTGGCATGCCAACTTGGCACTAGTGGGCCCACATGTCAGGCAAAATTCTAAGATAAAATTTCAGAAAAAATAACAAAACTCTCTCTCTCTCTCTCTCTCTCTCTCTCTCTCTCTCTCTCTCTCTCTCTCTCTCTCTCTCTCTCTCTCCCCCTCCCTTCGGTTTCTCAACAAACTCAGCAATCACATCCTTAAATACTTAATAATTTTGCCAGCTAGAGGTAGGGATAAAAATATAAAACGAACTCAAAATAATGAAAAAGGAATGTTTCCAAATTCCTAAGTTCCCAATCTGGTAAATTACTAAATCATCAGGGGACTTGTTTTACTTTTGACCGGAAGTGAAAACTAGGGGTGAGAAGATCAAAGGGTCACGTCGTTGGTCGGCACTCCGATGATGATTGAAGCATGGTTTACACTTGTGTCAAACTCTCAAGTCTCAATCAAAGGCATGAAACTCATTTGACTATAGTGCTGAAAATTGAATAGTCATATAGCAAAAATTCGTCCATCCAATCCATCATAATTCATAAAAAGCCACCATGCATTTGCGACTTGGATCAACAACAAATAAAAAAACAAACCACCCCACTTTGATTCTCAGAATTGAAGCCGCCACACGTGATCAATGGCACATCCATCTCTGGCTATCGCTGTTGATCCCAGAAGCGGCTTGTGCAAATCCAACTCGATGTTCTACAGCAAGAGCAAACCAATATCCCTTTCTCACCCAACGACTCTCTCGGCGTCACCACATTCATTTCCTCTCAGGCCCACCGCAGCGGCGCACGTCCCCTTTATCAACGCCGCCACCTCACCTGCTCCCAACTTTGGCATGCAGTTGACTCCATCGCTTCCACTCTCTCTGACATGGTGGTTGTGCATAAGAATTCGAGTTCTGGACTGACAAGGTGGGTGAGGTTCGATTCGTTTCGGGTTTTCATGGAGACGGTGACTCGGAAATGCGGCGGAAATCCTAATATTAAGGGGGGTGTATTGTATATGGAATTAGTGGAAGTTTTAAAGAAATCTATGGAATTTAAAAGTCTGGGTGTATTCAATATAGACTTTTAACAGTCCATGAAAGTCTTGAGGTATTCAATTAGGATTTTTAAAGACTTCATGAATTCCACCAAAATCTAGGGGTATTCAATTAGGACTTTTAAAAATGAATAAAAGTACAGAGGTATTCAAAATATCATTCATACTTATGGAATTAGAAAATCATGGATAATCATGGACTTTGTAGTGTTAACTATACATAACAAACTCCAATAATTTTCCAGCCTTCAGACCAAAGATTTCAAAAAGTCTATCAAAGTTTCCTCTTCAGAAAAAAAAAAAAAAAAGGTCTATCAAAGTTATTCTCTCTACTCACGAAGAAGTTTGTCCTTCATCATCTCTCTTTCTTAATTTTTTGTCTTTTCTCTAATTTTTTATGATATCAACTTTTTTTGATACCCAACATGTTTATTGTAGTTGTTGAATGTGATTTTTGTTTTTTTGTTTTTGTTTTTGTTTTTCAATTGTGATACTTCGAACCCTAATAGCAATAAAAATAATTTATGAAATCCTAAAACTCAAATATTGTGGTCTAACCCTAAGACCTTGAACAATACTAAATTTTATCTTATTAATTAATTATTCTCATTAATTTGAATTTATATTATGGTTCAAAAAAAGGTTGAACAATTGAATTTCAATTGATTGATTATAGATCAAGACATTGATCAATATTGCTACAATATATGTTAATTGGCGAAAACAAAATTGATGAGAATAATTAACCATAAACGTCAAGTGATCTATATTGTATATTTATGTTGTTGGGAGATTAGAAATGAGAACAAACTCGCTAGACAGACTAACAATCATTTATTTGAGTCAATTTCTATTAGAAGATACTGGAGCATTGAAGAGACAACAAGTTATTATTTTGTTTTGTGTTTGGGCTGCATTTGTTTTTATTTTTTATTTTTTATATTTTGTACATCCTAGGAAATCTGCAGAAGTCATTCATAATAAAGTATATAGATTTTCATGAATCAATAAAAGTCTGTTGCTAAAATCAATGGTTTTAAGAAATCCATAACAGTCTATCGACTTTTTAAAGAGTCTGTGGACTTTTCAAAAAGTCTGTCATTTAAAAAAAGTCTGCACAAATCCAAATACAATACACCCCCGTAAGTATGGTTGGTTTGGCAGATCTAAGAATGAGATTGCTGAGAAATTGAGGGGGGATAGAGAGGGGGGGGGGAGAGAGAGAGAGAGAGAGAGTAAATTTTGTTATTTTTTTATGAAATTTTATTTTAGAATTTTGGCTGATATGTGGGCCCCACTAGTGCCAAGTTGGCATGCCACATCAGCTACTTAACAGCCCCATTTAACTGAATCATGACGGAGGGATCAATTGGATGAGAAATGATAGTGTGAGGGTGTTTTTGATGAAATTGAAAATCTAGAGACTGAATTGATTTTAGACCCAAACCACATGGTACTAAACAGTATTTAGCCCAAAGTGATATATTTGAAACTTAAGTGACTAAAGTGTCAAATGAGTCATAGTTGAGTGACCATATGTGAAATTCTCAATTTTAGGAAAAAAAGAAAAGAAAAAGGGACAGCAGTTTGTATTAAAATGTGGAGAGAAAAGTTCTTTCTTAAGAGTGATCTCTTTGGATGAACCAAAGGGATCCCAATTGGACCCTACTTTGAATATAATTCAATATCTCAATGATCCAAACGAGAGCTCCTATGAAATGGCAGAACCCACTTCCAGGCAGACTGAAAATTAATGTGGATGGTGCTTTTAGGGTGGAAAATGGTTGTAGAGGTATTGGTGTGGTGGTCAGGAATGAAATGGGTATGGGTATTGCTGCGCTAGCTCGACCTTTTGTACATGCACACTCAGTTCTTAATATGGAAGCAGAGGCATGTAGAGCTGGTCTTCTCCTTGGGATTCACTAAGGGTGGTCTGACATAGATATTGAAAGCGACTCTGCCGTGTTGATTGCTGCTCTTAATATTAAGGAGAACAATTTCTCTGAGGTAAGTCTAGTTTTAGATGATTGTAAGGATTATCTTAGTGCTTTTCAGTTAGTTACAATTCGACACATTTACCGTGAAGCAAATGGTGTAGCTAATAGGCTAGCTCACCTTGCTAGTTGGGGTGCACTTGATGATGTTTGGTTAGATGGGACGCCTACTATTATTCAGGATGTTCTCTACGAGGATTATTGAAGTAGTGAATCTGTAGCACGGGGTCCGGGTTTTATATCCCTCCCGTTGCAAAATTCTAATATTAATATAATAAATTGTTCCAAGCGTGGGGCTGAACCTACTAGCTAGGCTGGGTTCCAAACCCCTTTTCAAAAAAAAAAAACCATCCAATTTTTAAGTGCCCATTCATATATCATCCTAATCAACCGAATCAAAAACATTTACTTACCTAACTATAGACCAACATAGTGTTAACATAGACACTGAATGATAATTTCTAAATGTGTTGAATTTTTGCTGGAATGTTCTTGACTAAATATCTCAAACTTCAACAGTTTGGATCATACAAAACATGGCGGGACAGACTAAACGATTGTATCCCTTTTGATGAACCTCTAAAGTAGAGCCCTACAAGTAGTGAGAGAGAGAGAGAGAGAGAGAGAGTATGTGTGTGTGTAATTTTTTTTTTCTTTTCTGAATACGGTTGATTTTATTAATAATCAAGCCATGTAAACATGCCAGAGTCTAACAGAACTTACATAAGGTTCTGGAACAAACCGGATAACCTATCTAAGCCACACCTAAACTCATTAAGATCTAAAGGGACGCTCGCTGAACAACAAACCTAAAACTGCGCAAGAATAATCTCGCCTTCTAAGGAAAAAATATTCATCTAGTCTAATCTGTCAAACACTAAATTGTGGTACAAATATCAACTAGAAACGTCTTAGAAAAGCATATAGAAATTACCCCTACTGCAAAACCTTGCGTTCAGAATGTCTTGTTTTGATTGAACCCTAAACAAGTTCTTTTCCGTCCCCGTAGGGTCAGAGTTAATACCTGCATCAAAGTCCTTAGCATCTAACAACCTCGGCCTCATGTTGGTCTTCCTGCTACCCAATTCTCCATCACTAACCTTAGGCTTGTTCTTGCGGTCCTTAGGACGACCCTTCTTCTTCGGGATCTTCTCAATAGTAACCAGGACTTCCACAAGGTCACCAAGATGAAATTCACGAGGTATTACCGCCAAGCTAGGCTTGAACCTCTTCTCCAAGCTCCACTCACCTTGGCACCATTTGCGCACCCCCAGAACTATGCTTTCTGCTGCAGCAGGCCTAATAGCAGATGCAGGCCCAGCATCATGCCCCACCAATCTATCTGCCACCTCAAATAAAGGCCTTAGCTTCGAGCCCACAACCATCTGAGACCCCAACAGTCCACCTACAACCCCAGATCCAAAAAGCCCAAGCTCCAGGCCCACAGCCAATTCCCTCCAAGACCCAGTCCCGCTACAAACCTGCCCTGCAGAGAGCCCTAATTTCAAATTAGGGTTTCCTGCCGAGAAACCCAGAGCAGCAGCAGACCTCAACCCAAGTTCCGCCTCCCCACCTTCCTTCCAGACCTGAGCCATTCCGAGTGCTGGCACCTCCTCAGACAAGCTGGACACCCCATCTCTGAGCCCTTCGACCGCCACCATCGCTGCCTCCACCGGTGGAGCAGCGTTCCCCGAAGCCATTATCACTGTCAGCATACCATCGCAGCCACCTATGCCATGGTCGAAAAAATCACAGCCCTTGCATATACCGTGGCATTTCTCATATCTCAGTTTGAGTTCGACCTCCACCGTTGCCGAGAAGGAGTACGTACGTTGAGCCCATATGCTCCGGTGAACGTCGTGCACAATCCGGACTCGTTGTACTGGATCTTTTCTCTGCAACGCCCCTTGATCATACCACACAAATACCCCCAATTCGTTCCCAAGCAGGGTTAGGGCACGATCATTGCTCATAGCCATGCACAGCCCTCTCACCGCCACCCAAACCGCCATAGAATTCAACGGAACCTCTGCCAGATCCCGGATACCATCATAATCCCCCAAGAGAAGCATCGAATTGTTGAAGAACCATGGTCCACCATTGAGGACGTGATCCTTCGTCTCTTGTTCCTTGAACTGGAAGACATAGATCCCTTCTCCCTCCTCACGAATCAACACGCGTTCTTTCAACCCCCAGATGCCGGAATCGCCGTCGAAAACGAAGGTAGGAACACCTGTTTCTGGGAAAGCAATCGACCACAGACATAGAAAAAAGGATCTTGGATTGCTTCCTCGCCCCCAACCAAATGCACGGTAGCCTCCTCCGCTGCCATGCTCGATCAGTTCCCTTGCTAGAGAAAAACCCTAGCGGAGAGAAAGTCGACTTATTGTTTAAAGTTTTTCTTTTGGTGTACTGCCTGCTATCAGGCTATAAGATTACAAGCCCCCTGCACTATTTTGAATCCAAAGATAGATCTAAAAATTGAATTAATATAGAACTAATAGAATGGTGATTCTTGCAAGAATAATATAAAATTGGTATAAGAAATGCATTAGCTAATTGAGAACACTATACTAATGAAATGATATTATACAACATAGAAACGATAGCACAAAGGATGTGACACATTTATTCTTGGTAGCAGACTAGAACTATGTTCGAGAGATCCCTGCAGAGAAAAATGGAAACAAAAAAATAAAAATAAAAATTGACAGTTATTAAAAGTTAAAACAATTACCATGCAGGATTAGTTGTCTACATTTGAGCCTTTTATCTGTACTATTATTAAGAGAACTCACTTTGTTAGCCAAACTAGGTGTGAATTTATGTAAATATCTTTAGACTATAGGTTAATTTAAAATACTTTTTAATATATGAGAGGTGTTATGGTAAATAGTAAAATATAAATATAAATAAAAATTCAGGAAAACAAAAAGATATTCATCCCAACTTCCCACATCTTTTTCTACAGATATAACTTGCTACTTTTTTTTCCTCCAAAAAATAAAAATAAGAATAAAATTGTTTAATGCATGTGTCAATAAAGGACTATTTTGGATTATTGGAAGGTAGGAGTTCAAATGAGCAAGCAGTCAAATAGAGCCATAGATGCATGTGTGTTCAAAGCAGCTAAGACTTGAAAAGAGAAATTTTCAATAAATTCTTTTACAAACTCACTGTCTAAGCATCCAATAATTGCGCCTTTGGAAATTTTCATTTTCTTCTCCACGGGCATATAGTAGCAATGTAACGCTTCAACACCTCCAACCTGATGGATGTACAATTACTGTTCAACATATTTAAATACAAAAAGAAGAAATCCTCCACCAAGTTAACTATTGATGTAGGCCATAACACTTGAGAGTAGGATGAGAAAGAAAGGGAAAAACAGAATAGAGGAGCAGAGAGAGAAAACCATCTAAATAGGTCCAAGAAAAATCCCCTTTTTAGCAGAAGAATTTCACAGATTCCAACATGTAATATATACATATCTCTGTGTGGAGTGTGTATATAATTCTTAGGTAGGAGCTTCCCCACCACATAGATATAGGGCAAACCAATCAGACATCAGATTAACTGTCATTGCTAAAACATAACATGAACTCTTCTCTCTCTCCTGAAACGTGCTCTGCCTTCTCTCTAGAAACTAGAGAGAGAAAGTAGATCTGAAACCATCCTCCCCCTTCTCTCTTGCCGAGATCTAGATCCAACCAGATCTTGATCTCCAGCTTGAGAGTCGGGGGAGCACTCTCTTGTTCGGGCTTCTAGTCCCAGTTCCTTTGTTGTTTTGTTTGCAGCTTATTTTTCCCTTCCCATCTCTTCTCTGGCCGGTGGCGATCCTGGAGGGGATGGTGGCTCAGGCTAGTGGCGTGGCTTTTAGGCAGGGATGCAGCCCGGGGTTGGTGGATCGGTGCTCGATGCAGGTTCTAGCGTCTCCACTAGTTCTGGGATCAGGGAGGTGGATGGGAGCTAGCTCTCATGGCAGGGTCGATACGGGAGAGGCTCTGTTCCTTTCTTTCGGGTTCCAGGGTGGTCGAAGATGTGGTGCGGTGGTGGTGTGACGCTGGGCTACGGCGCTGCGGTGCAGGGCTACGGCACCGCGATGTGGGGCTATGGCACAGCGGCGTGGTGTCGGCGGCGTGCGCTGCCAACCTGTTTGGTGTGCCACAGTGCCTCGGGAAGTATGGTGGTTAGGCTGAGCATCTGTTTCTGGGCCTTGTCGGTGGTTTGTTCTTCCTAGTTTCTCTGTATTTAGTAATTTCTTTGTGTTCGTTGTTTTATTGTTAATAAGTCTATATCCTCTTGGATGGAATTGGTCACTATGGATTCCAGATTTGCTTCGTTCTATACCACCCCTAAACGATCTAATGCCTATTGGCGGTTTATTCGTTCCCTAATTGCGTGTGGCTTGATTGCTTCGGCAAACACACACTGCTAAGTTACTCGGTGTTTCATGGGCGTTGTTGAGCCCTATGTGTGTCCCAACCGGTGTTGAAGGAGGCAAGATGGTGTTGTGGCGGCTATTTCTCTTCCAACTAGGATATGGAATCGGCGGCAATTAGGGCTGGGCTCGGGTCGGGCCGGGCCCGAAAATTAGTGAGACTGAGACCGAACCTGAAACTGTCGGTTCGGGCCGGTTCGGTCTTTTTGTAAACTGAAAACCGACAGAAACCGAACCCATTCGAGCCGGTTCGATTTTCGGGCTTTTTCGGGCCCAAACGTTTATTTCCACCGAAAAACAAAAACGAAACATTTTTTTTCCTTTTCTAATGCCCAACACCACATCATTGTATATGTTACATGTGATCAAGATAAACATTTCATTTAGCTACAAAATCAAAGGCCACCCGCAGCCACGGGGCCCCTGGATGGGTCTCTTTCTGGCAACCTAATATAAGGTGTGTCACTGTGTTGTAATATATAAATTGTAAAGTATCACAAGAATATAACTATCCTAATGGAAACTACAAGGGAACCTTTCCAGGTTGTACATTGGAACGTTTTACAAGTCATCCTGCAAAGAAAAGAGAAATGAAAACTTATGTAAGAAGTCATATATCTAAAACAATAAGCAAATACATGAATTCGGGTCGGTTCGGGCTTTCGAGCCCTGAAAATATGGAACCAGAGACCGAACCGATTACATGAATTCGGGTCGGGCTTTAGACCGAACGAAAATTTCTATTCTAAAACCGAACCGAATCGGGCTTTTTTCCACGGTTCGGGAACGGTCCTCGGTCTTTCGGGTCCGGACGCCTAGCCCTAGCGGCAATAGGGTTCTGAGAAGGGAGATGTCTTCTTCTTGGGGCCTGATAGCTATTTTTGTAGGGTTTTCTTATTTCGATGTTTGCTGGGCCTGTATGCCTCATTTGCTGGGTCTGTGTGCCTCTGTATCTGGGCCTATGTGCCTCTTTATCTGGGGTCTTATGTACCTCTTGTATTTTGTTATCTGGGGCCTTTTGTGCCTCTTTATCTGGGGTCTTATGTACCTCTTGTATTTTGCTTGATCCTTTGGATCTTCTAATACAATCATTGACAAAAAAAAAAAAAAAATCAGACATCAGATTTTTTTTCCTTCTTCCGAAACTGCCCATGTTTTTTAAAAGTGCAATACCCAAAAAAGCCCCTACTAGGGGTTGATTGGTCTGCTCTATATCCACGTGGTGCGGCTGCCCCACGCAAGTCTCTCTCCACCTAATGAACACTGAAACATTTTCTTTGCCACTTGTCTCATAAGCATCAATTTTTAATCTTGTCAAATTTTATCCAGCCTGGATTTAGCATCGAAACTTCTTTGTAGAATTACAAGATTTATAAAATATATTAACACTAACAGAAAAAAAGATACCACCATCAAACTTGTTGCTCACATTTGGTATAAAATGCGTAAGTATGCTTAATTACCTTAAGCCTTTCATGGGCTTCCTTCACTGCCTTCCCATTTTTAGTCTTCTTCCATTTATGGCCCATCTTTTCTGAAAGACCCTGGGACCTTCCGATCATAAAGAAACAAACTTCCACCTAAACCGAATCATGTATTGTACGTCAGGCCAAAATAGTTTTATACCTACATGCAATGCAATGCAATTCACAACAAGCTGCACACACATATCGGCATACAAAAGAGAACTAGTTAATTTACAAGAAAAATCATATACAACTTGAGTGCTGCATTTTCAATATCCAAAGCCATTAAGTCCAAACTAAAGTGTATAACATATACATCAAGATTGTCCAGCACTATCAATTCAAGCAGTATGGCAAACACATAAAATAATAGCACAACATGGTGCAACGAAAATGTTCCTGGTTAGCTGCTGACCAGCGATTGTGTGGTCACTCACTATCTGATTTCAATCGGACGGTTGACAGCTCTCACCACATATCTCATCACTTAGCTATCAACCTTCCGATTGAAATTGGACTGTGAGTGACCACACAATCCCTGGTCAGCAACTGACCAGGAGAACGGGACTGTTAATGCAAACCCAATTTGAAGAGACATCAGTTGACTGCTTGCAATCAGTTGCTTTATCTTTGCAATTTTCAATATACTTGTACCGAGTAGAATTGGTTCAAAGCTTTTAATGGCAACAAATTACAATAAAATTATAATTTCTATATGAGAAACTCGTTGACAATAGATTGAGGCGCGGGTATCTCGCTCTCTTTAAAGAGATTCAAGCCCTCTGCGGAACAATTCCAGTGCACCAAAAATCTCTTGACTTGTCCCCTCCAGGATACAACAGCCCAACAACAAGTATTATGGCTCACACCAATCTACACAAATTGCAGAAACCCAAAGCTCCACCAAAAGAACATCTTTCTTTGGTCAAATAACACACAAGACACTTTAAGGGATTTTGGAAAGAAAGTTGATGAGTGAATAGTAGTGTTTCGTAATACTATTACGTAAAAGCAAAGATATATTTGAGCATACAACAAATGGTGCTATTTATAGGCTCTTAGGACACTCTACAATTAATAGGATAGTAACCAAAAGCCATAGGTTACAAAATTTAAAACCCAAAACAAATCAAAATAAAACACCATGAGTTACAAATAAAATTCAAAATAAATTCTGAATTTAAACACACAAATAAATTCAGAATTTAAACACAAAATAAATTCACCCAAATTTAATCTCAATAATAAAATATTGAAATGTAACAACATTCCCCCACTCATTTTAATATTTAAAAACAAATATAAACCAAAGTTACTGGCCAAATACGAACCATTATGTGTCATGAAGGTGTGCTCTGCATTGAACCTTCACTTAGTGAAACAGCAATCCCTACTCTAGAGTTGATAGTTGATAGTGGTCTCAGACTTGAACTACAACTACTTAAGGGAAAATAAGAACTACTGCTCACACATAATAATTCAGGTGTTAATATGAGCTTTATTAGCCAGCACGTTACGGCCTTATCCTTATCCCGGTTTTCATGAGTGCATTTCAAGAATAAGCCCAATTCTCATAAAGAACGGCCCAAATCTCACACTCATATAGGTAAAATCCGTCAAGGATGCTCTTATAACTATGACATCCCACTCATATGAGCTACATATTTTATTAAGAGTTTTAAGTGAACTCAACCTTCATATACGTTACAAGATTAATGCACTTACATCATAGGGATGAGTAAAAAAAAATATAGTGCATTTTTCTTACGGCCACCTTATGATTTGTTTTTCCTATTGAACCCAGTTAATTTTTAGGATCTCTAATCACCGGGTTGGGTGTCCTCATATATGGCTCATGACAATATGGGCTTCAATCCCATCCCCTTCGATGTACTCCAAACCTTTTCTCTTGCCAAGCCCTTAGTTAATAATTCAACATAATTCACATTAATAATTCCATCACTGAAATATGATCTCACAGTACTGTGCTTTCTTCTTATAGGTCTGGATTTACCGTTATAATAATGGTTATTTACTCTACCAATAGCTGCAGTGCTATCACAATGAATCAATATAGGTGGAATAGGTTTTTCACACAATGGAATTTCATGCAATAAATCTCTCAACCAATTTGCTTCTTCACTTGTTGAAGCTAGAGCAATAAGTTCAGCTTCCATGGTTGAATTAGATATTATTGTTTGCTTATTTGATTTCCAACAAATAGTACATCAAAGAGAATCACCTGACAGAGTATTCCAATCGACATCACAAAAGCCTTCAAGTACAGCAAGATATTTTTTATAAAATAATCCATAATCTTTAGTACCAAGCAAATATTTCATAACATGCTCAATTGCATGCCAATGTTCTTTACCTGGTTTACTTGTGAACCTACTAAGTACTCCAACTGCATGCGCAATGTTAGGTCTAGTGCAGTCAGTTGCGTAGCACAAACTGCCAATTATGCTAGCATATTCTTTCTTATTAATCACATCATTTTTACTCTCAACAGGAAATAAGTGAACACTAGAATAAAAAAAAGTACTAGACACATGCTTATGGCCAACATAATCATATTTCTTCAAAATTTTCTCAACATAATGTGACTGATCAAGAAAAATACCATCACATGTTTTTATTATTTTCATGCCCAAAATAACATTAGCCTCACTAAGATCTTTCATATCAAAATTTCTCTTAAGCATAGTTTTTGTCTCATCAATTACATGCAAATTTGAGCCAAAAATTAAGAGATCATCCATATAGAGGCTAATAATAACATGTGAATTTTTCCAAGATTTATAATATATGCACTTGTCACATTCATTTGACTTATAACCATTTTCAATCATGTAGGAATGAAATTTTTCATGCCACTGTTTAGGAGCCTGCTTCAAACCATAAAGGGATTTAGATAACTTACATACCTTGTGCTCTTGACCTAGTTCTATAAAACCTTCTGGTTGGTCCATATAGATTTCTTCTGTTTTCACATCCATTTGATGAATAATCAAATCATGAATTGCAGCAATAGCAATCAATAATCTAATGGATGTAATCCTTGTAACAGGAGAAAAAGTATCAAAAAAGTCTAGATCAGCTTTTTGCTTAAAACCTTTAGCAACAAGTCTAGCTTTATATTTGTCTATACTTCCATCTGGTTTGAGATTTTTTCTAAAGACCCATTTACACCCAATGGTTTTAAAAACCTGTTGGTAAATCAACTAATTTTCAAGTATTATTTCAAATTAGAGACTCCATTTCATCATTCACAGCCTCTTTCCAGAAAATTGCATCTGGTGATGATAAAGCTTCATGTAAAGAAAAAAGATTTTCCTCAGCATTATAAACATAATAGTCATGGCCAAAATCTTTTTCAACTCTAACTCTCTTACTTCTCCTATGTTCAGTTTCATAAGTTTCTTGTATATGTAAATTAGAAGAAGAAGAACTAGGTTGGCGGGTAAAATCATTTTCTCTGGATTCTTGACCCCAACTATTTTTTGATTTAAAAGGAAATTTTTCTTCATGAAAAATTGCATTACTAGTTTCAATTACAACATGATTTTCAACATCAAGAAATCTATAGGCTGTACTATTTAAAGCATATCGAACGAAAACACAAGTAGTAGCTCTAGCACCCAATTTTGGTCTTTTAGGGTTAGTTAACCTCACAAAGATTAGACTACCCCAAACTCTAAGATAACCCAAATTTGGTTTATGCCCCTTCCATACCTCAAAAAGTGTAATTTTTGTATTTTTATGTGGCACTCTATTCAACACATAACAAGCAGTTAAAACTGCTTCACCCTAAAGATTACAGGTTTTGTTGTTATTAGCTTGGTTTTTTTTTTTTTTTAACATAGAACTGATGGCATTGGGCAAGTTGGAATCAATGTGCAATTGATGGTGTTCAATCCTGTTGGCGAGCGCGGTGAAGGGGTTGGAGATGGAGGGGGTTGTGGTTGTGTTGAGATTTCTGGAAGTGAGAGAGAAGAAGAGATAAACAGAAAAAGAAAATGGGAAAAAAAGGAGAGAAAAAATTAATTAAAAGAAAAAGAGTAAGGGTATAATAGACATTTTGATGCAGAAAAAATGCCACATCAGCAATTTAACGGAGGTTTTGGACGGAGAGTAACGGATTTGACCTATTGGTTCAAAATTTGAGAGTACAAGGACTAAACGTGTGAAATTAGAAGGTCAGAGACTGAAGTGTTTTTCAGGCAAAAGTTCAAGGAGTAAACAGTATTTAACCCTTTAGATAATTATTTAACTATAATATGAATTTATATATCATATATAATAATCTTATATAATATATCATCGTTTAAATTTTTTTTAGAAATTTTTATTTTATTTTTTCAAGTTTTTCTCGTTTAAAACTACATTACTCTATTATTAGCTGTTGAATTTAATTCATTGCATTTTTCTGACTGTCAGATTAGAAATTAAGTAATTACATATTTATTTTTTAATTTTTGGTATCAATTAATCTTGGCATTCCATTTTGAATTGAAATCATAAGGAGTGAATCAGAGCCACTCATTTTGAATAGTGAAAGGTGGGGCCCAGCCTTCTTCCCCTAAGCCATTTTGGTTTTCTACCTTCATTCCTTAGTCATTTTGACTCAAGGTATGGCTCAAAAGCCATTTTGACACCCTTTTGATTTGGGTTGGAGATGGTGAAAAAAAAAAACCCTTAATCATTTTGGCTTTTGACTCCATTGTTGGAGATACCCTCAATGAAGAGCAGTTTGAAGGTGTTTGGTAAACTGAATGCAAAAAGTTGTTGTTGTATATATTTACCAAAAAGGACATGAATACTCAAACTGAAACATTTTTATATATTTTGCTCCTATAAACTATTTTTTTTTCTTTTCTTTTTTTAATGAGAGGAATTTCATTGATGAAGCTTGCAGAAGTACAAAAGTCTCATATGAAAAATAATGATAAAACTCGTTTGATTAGAAATTCCTCCAAGACCTTAATTAACAACATCATGAATGGATAAATTATTCAAGAAAATCTATCTTAGCTAAGGAGGACAAGCTCCCTACTTAAATGAAAGTTGCCTAACGTAACAACTTTTGAACCAAAGAATCAGCTTTATTGCCTTCGCTGGGAGTTTTGCACAAAAACACCGGCTCAAAGTTGTTGGTTAACAACTTGATCTCACAACTCAAATCTTGGAGAGCTTCTCTTAAATCCCATGATCACATAAACTGCATCGCCTTGTAACTTCTACGGTAATAAAACTGTCTGATGCCCTCAATGCCTACAAAATGTAAGCTTCTCATACTAGACATGAGAAACGACAAAAATAAAACTAATAATAGCCAAGTCATTTTCCTCATTGTCCACAGTGTAAGGAGGTGATTACATGTGGTTAAGACAATAATAGGCAAGAAGTTCAGAGCAATCTCTACACTCCTGAAAACAAACGGCCAAAGAGACTCTCAACCTCGAATCCTATCTCATAGAGCTGGATTAACCTCCTCACACTTAGCTTCCTCAAAGATCCTTTTGTTTCTCGCCGTCATATCATCCAAAGATCAATAACACACCACATAATTGGAACTGTGAAGTAGAACATAATTGGAACAATGAAGCAGAACATAATTGAATTTAGCCTCTATCATACCATCCAAAAATCAATAACACACCACACAAGTATTCAGCCTCCCTGTAGCAATTATCAGACTCATATATATACGTAAGGTTTCATATTTCATATTGCACAAGGAACAGAACAAAATTAGATAGGAGTAGTACAGCAAAAAATTTGAATAGAATTAAAATGAAAAGCTCATGGCTGCTAAAGCTTCCATACTCTTCGAGTCTTCTATCTGGCCTAACAACTAAAAGTATTGCAGCAAGTACACTAATATTTTAGCAACCAAACTGAATAACAACACAATAGGAAAAAAAAACACATATATCAATTGCAGCAAAGTAGCCAGATCAGTTTTATCAAAATATAAAAAAGCTTGGTAACATGGTATCTCCTTTTGTTTCGTTTCTCTCATCTCCTCTCTATCCTTCTGCATTTATTTTTCTAGATTTCTTTTCATCTAAACCTCTTAACAGTCATAGTTACTAAACATTTGACCATCTAACACACCAAAAACCTGAGACACAACTATGCTGTCTATGCAATTGATTATATGGAATAGATTATACAATGTAAAACTCTTGTTTGCCAATTTGTGATTACCTCCAAGACACACAAACCTCCAAGACTATTCATGTGATTACCTGTGGCTAAGAGTAAGGAGGTGATTGCTTGCCCAGTCTACAACGGTTAGTCCAGAGCAATACAAACTTTACAGAAGCAATAAACATAAACATGAAACTGATTTGAGAGCAATCACACAATTGAAAATGACGATTTTTGAGAGATAATGACACACCTAACAAAAAGGAAAGGAAAAACAGGTCGTGTAGGATGAGGCAGAGAATAACACATCGAAGAACCTATGTAGGTGATTCTGCCAAACTTGATTTCTTCAGTTGGAAGAAGCTCTTCGAGCCGAAAGCTGCCCCCAAGTGGTTTACCAAACAGCCCAAAGAATTTTGGAAGCGCTTTTGGGAGGAAAAGCAGTTTCAAAAGCCCTCCCAAACTGGGCCTTAGATTATCACAATAATTGTAGTTGATTAATCCTTGTTCCTGATAGAGAGCGCTCGAGAGCGAGAAAAAACCTTAGAGCGTTGTCGCCTTTTTTCTTCCCCTTTCCGTCTGACGGTGCGCCTTAGGGACATTGTTGTGTTTTTTCTTTGTCTAGTTGTCCAAGCTTGCTGTGAAGAACTGGATCCTCAATTGTAAGGGCTTCATTCTGCATCACTGCGATTTGAGGGAGGTTGTGGAGGGGATCATGGTCGTTGTCGGGTGTGATGATCAAGATTTTCGTTATTTAATTATTGCAATTAATAATGGACCAGTTATGTGAATTATGAGTATTTTGCTTGATTCGTATGTTATTGTGAAGTAGAATTATTTTCAGACGAAAAGTTATTCGAAAAGTGGGGATTTAGGGGGGTACGAAGTTTGACTTTTTATACGTTGAGTTTCTCCAAAAACGTTTTTCATGAAAATCGTAGAGCGTATCAATACGAGTTCGTGGACATATGAAACTCAAAAATCAGAGTTAGTATGTGAAAGTTATGGTCTGCGGAAGTTTCAAATATTTTTGAAATTTCCATTTCTGGAAATTCACTATTTTCATTTTGGGAAGTTTCCTTTTTCGGAAAACTGAACACCTCCGTTCTCTCTCCTAAATTGTGATGACCCGACCATTTCTCCAGTTGGAAGAAGCTCTTCGGGCCGAAAGCTGCCCCGAAGTGGTTTACCAAAGCCCAAAGAATTTTGGAAGCGCTTTTGGGAGGAAAAGCAGTTTCAAAAGCCCTGCCAAACTGGGCCTTAGATTATCACGATAATTGCAGTTGATTAATCCTTGTTCCTGATAGAGAGCGCTCGAGAGCGAGAAAAAACCTTAGAGCATTGTCGCCTTTTTTCTTCCCCTTTCCATCTGACGGTGCACCTTAGAGACGTTATTGTGTTTTTTCTTTGTCTAGTTGTCCAAGCTTGTTGTGAAGAAGTGGATCCTCAATTGTAAGGCCTTCATTCTGTATCACTGCGATTTGAGGGAGGTTGTGGAGGGGATCGTGGTCGTTGTCGGGTGTGATGATCTAGATTTTTGTTATTTAATTATTGCAATTAATAATGGACCAGTTATGTGAATTATGAGTATTTTTCTTGATTCGTATGTTATTGTGAAGTAGAATTATTTTCGAACGAAAAATTATTCGGAAAGTGTGGATTTAGGGGGGTACAAAGTTTGACTTTTTATACGTTGAGTTCCTTCAAAAACTTCCTTCACGAAAATCGTAGAGCGCGTCGATACGAGTTTGTGGACATATGAAACTTGAAAATCAGAGTTCGTATGTGAAAGTTATGGTCTGCGAAAGTTTCAAATATTTTTGAAAAACCACTATAAATAGAAATTTCCATTTCTGGAAATTCACTATTTTCATTTTGGGAAGTTTCCTTTTTCAAAAAATTGAAAACCTCCATTCTTTCTCCTAAATAGTGACGACCCGACCGGACCGGCAGTTCCGACCAGGCCGCCATTTCCATCTCCGGCAATCTCCGGCCCTGAAACCACCACAGACCTCTTCGCCTTCACCGTGTGCTCCTCCTTGTGGCATCCTCTAGCGGCGATTTCCAACCACGGTGGCACTGCCTGCAAGGCGGTGACTTTGAGTGTAGTCGGACCCGGTCGAAAATCCTAGCTCCGGCGATGCCATGGCTTCAGACGAAGCTTGTTGAGTTCATAGGAGCCTCCTCTATCGATACATGGTGGTTGTTTTGATCGATTTACGTTGATATTGGTTCAACTCAGAGTGAACAGTGTAATCTCAGCTTGTGGGCTTGATTTTGGCCGATCTAGGCTGAGTTGGTTCAAACTTCAGGTATTAATTAAAGTTGCTCTACTTGGTATTCTTGATATTTTGGACGATTAGATTAAGATGGTTTTAAGTTTTGGCCGCGGTGACAGTGGTGGTTATGCCACCGCCTGTGGCGGCGCTCTGGTGGCACTCTGGCCATGTAAGGGACAGTTTCTGATTTTATATCTACCCGTCGATACGAGCGTTTTGATATATAATACGTAATTTTTGGAGATCGTATGAATATGTTATGACTTTTACTATTTCGAACCGTTCGATTATTCGATCCGTGAGGATTCGAGCATTTGATCGACTTGCGGTTTTGACATATCGATCGAAGGATTGTTCCGAAGACTTTGGGTGGTCTCAGATGTGGTTTAACCTCGATTGGCATCACTTTTGGGGATTTTAGTTCAAAGCGGGGGTTTTGGACTTAAATCGCTTGTGATTCATATACTAAGTTGAGACCGTATGTGATTAGGTACTTGACGAAGTACTCTTGGACAGATATTTTGAGGTTGTGCTGCTTTGTTATGTATAGAAGAAGCAGCATAATTCAGAGGTGAGTAATCTCACAATGTTCATTTATGAACGGAGTTACCATTATTATTTTGGGCGTTATTTATTTACCTGCAAACTATAGTTTGTATTAATAGGCATTCCTGAGCGAATGACTACGTATAGATATATATTTACGTGAAATATATATATATATATATATGTATATATATCCCTGTGAGTGATGTGTGATGAAACAATATGCATGATTGTGTACATATTATTGTTAAATGCGACTTTTCGGAAAACAATATTGTGGAAAAAGATGTTTTCTATTGTTTGAAAAGTGTTTAGTTTGATGTTACATTTTTGAGTCAAGTGTGACTTATTTTAAATGTATTGGTGTTTGTACCAAGAGTCACAGATGGTGAGCAAGGATGGGGAAATCTTTCAGTAGATTTATGTAATGTTTTTAGGTCGGGTGCGACTTACTTAACGTTTGATTCGAAGACCAAACGGGGTCTGAAAATCATATGTCACAAATAGTGACCAAGGCAAGAAATCAGGAACCACGTCTTTGGCTGGGCGAGTGGTTATGATCAGTTAGAGCTTTAGTTTGTCTACCATTATAGCTTATGGGGGTAACAGTCGAGGTTGCTGGAGACTCATAAGTGTGTAGTTTAAAAGAGAGTCTCAAGAGTATTCTTTCATTTATTGTCTAGAAGAGACTTGATTTGCTTATTGATTGTTGAGTTAGCAAATACTACGTTATCACGGCGGTGACTTATGTTGTCCCTTCGGTGGAAAGGACATGGAATGTTGGAAGGAATCATAGTTGCATTGTTTCCTTAAGTTGATTGGTGTGAGTTGTTGATTGATGTTCATGAGTTACTCATACAACCTTTCATAAGCTTACCGGATTTGTTGTGTGGCAACCCGGTATACTATTCAATGGTGTAGTAGTTAATCCTATAGGTCAGGGTAATCGTGGTTGAAGCTGAGGTAGCCTGTTGGCAGCAGTACGGGTAGGAAACAAATTTTGTTGGTTTTTCCATTGTTATGACTTCCGCTATATAGTAAGCTCTGAGGAGCATTTAGGTTTATTTTGTTGTGGCAATTTAATTCGTAAACTCGTGTAATATATGACTCTGCGGAGTGAGTATATATTGACGTTGTGGGTTCGGGGCATCAGTATGTACTTGGATTAAAAGGAAAAAGTTTTCCAGGTATTTTGTGTTGATGACTAAATTATCTCGCATGTATAATTATGAGATTATATATTGATTTTTATTTGTGTTTAAAAATCGGGGCGTGACATCGGGTGGCGGTTCTTTTCACAGTGGTGGGGTTGGAGGTTGAGGGTGATGTCGTAGGTCCAATCACCTGAGGTCGTTGGTCCAAATCAAGCTTAGCAAGTTTGGGGTCCAGCGCAGTCAAAGTCAGAGAGGGGTGGGTGTTTGACCTTTTCAAGGCTAGAGATATAAGGATTCGCAGGTCCAATCTGGATAGGGTGGAGGACTGGCTTAGCAACCAGAACCTAGCGGTGGCAACCTGACGCTCATGGTGGTGTGATAGGAAGTCAGTGGCGCTTGCACATGTTTTGGGCTGGGTCTTGCAAGCTAACTATGATCCTCTTGTTATATGGGCTTGTGCTTGGGTTTGGGCTCAATTTTTGTGCCCTACCTTGGCTGTTCTGTTATTTACATTTATTTATTTATTTATTTAGTGATAAATGAAAAATGCAAGCTGTTTAGTTTTGTTACACCTTTTGCGAGTAATAAGTCCTTACATCTGTGCTGTAAGGCTAGTCTGGCTATATGCATGTGTGTGCATTTAAAGTGTCTTGTTTACTCTAAGTAGGCGGTGAGTTCCTTATTTCATTACATGGTCACAACCTCCTAGTGGCATGGTGGAACTAAATGTCGTCGGAGTTATCTACCGACGACAATATAGTAGGAAAATTATGTTTTTGGTAATTATGCTTCGTTGTGATCGAGTTTTCTTTTCATTATGTCACTGCTATGTCAAAATAAATGGAGTAGCCAATAGAACACTATTTAGTTGATGCATGGTATAATACATTTATTTGGTAGATACTTCTAATATCATTTTAGGACGTTCTCTAGATGCTTATTATAATAAAGGGTTTAGGCTCAATGTCTCCTCCTTGTATTCGATAGTTTCATTAATCAAGACTTGAAGACAACCGCACTAACCCTTTAGCTATCACTGTTAGAGATGCTTTTACGTCCCTACTTAACTGCTTGTTAAGCTTACTCCCCTATACAATATTCTTTTACAGGTAGTAATTACTTTTACCAATAAAAATTGGGGTCTTGACCCAATGCACAAAAATGACACAACATTAGCCCACTCACCCCAGCAACAAATTTTTATTCCCACTAACCCATTTAATTGCGAAATGTCATTTTTAACCCTTAAAGAATCATAAAATTACCGATTGTTCATAAAACACCTCTCTCTCTCTCTCCCTCCCTCCCACCCTCCCTCTCTCCCCTCTCTGATCTCTTTCCGGCGAGAAACATTTCGTCGTCAAGCAACTCGCCCTTATAGTTCCGGTCACCGATTACCCATAGGATTGGAAATTTTAGGTCGAAGAGCTCCGGTGGTCAGTGCTGTCGGTGGTAGGTCTAGGATTCAGTCTGGACTGTCGGCGCCGGAACGCAGAACATGACTCCAATGGCAGAGACAACGAATCTGACGGTGGTGCTTTAGAAATTTTAGCTATTTCAAGGAGTGGGCATTGGCGGAGAGATGAGGGTATGGAGGAGGAGAGTTTGGAAGAATAGTGCTTGCAGATCTCCATTAAAGGAAATAGATGGCGGCCTTCACCGGAAGAGTAGTATTTGCAGTCTCATTCACCATTTTTGCAGAGTTGGGTTTGTCTTAGAGGTTTGCAGTAGGGCTAGGGAATATACGGATAGTGTAATGGAAGAATGGAGCAGAAGAAAGGAGGAAAAAAGCTTAAAGAGAGAAGGAATGGATAATGAAAAGAGAGGTAGGACGTAGCCACGTAGATCTGTAGGAGAAGAGAAGGTCTTACGTATGGCACCCGCACCACGTGGCAGTGGGGCGGGCCAATCAGTGCCCAAGCAGGGGGGTATTTTGGGTATTACATATTAAAAATCAGAGACAGTTTCGAAAAAGAGGGAAAAGTTTGAGATTTTTGATTGGAGGGCCGCACGGCCCCACCACGTGGCAGCTCCTACCCAAGACTTTTTCGTAGGAGAATGGTGATTAATTGTTAGGTATGGGATATGGGTGCTATTATTCATTCTTCTTTTGTCTTTCTTCATTAGCAAGAAAATTAGATAATTTCTTTTTTGTGACAAGTTTTTGGTTATTGCATGTCCAGTTTTGGGTATAGTATTTTTATATCTAGGGAATTTTTTGGCAAAATACACAAATACTCCAATTTGGCTTCTCTTCTTTCTTTTGGAAATTGAATAATATGGAACATGTATGGTATTAAAGTTCTATGAAAGGGCTATTCGGGGGCAATAGAGGTCTGTTAAAGGTTTATTGGAGGGTAATAAATGTCTATTGGGGGGCAATAGACATTTTGAATTGATATAATCTCCTTGTTTTTTTTTCTTTAATCAAAGTTTTATGTGTCTAAATTTAGAGAAATTAGTTCCCATTTCGGTAATCAAAATGTCTATTGGGGGGCAACAGACCTCTATTGGGGGCAAATAGAGGTTTTCAGAAAAATTCGGTGGGTCGTGGATTTCTAGCCAATAGAGGTTTGGAAATTCATGTTTGGTAGTTTGAAAGTCCTATTGGGGGGCAATAGACGTCTGTTGGGGGGCAATACATGACTGATAGTCATTTATTGGGGGGCAATGCATGGCTGATAGTCGTCTATTGGGGGGCAATAGATGTCTATTGGGCGCAAAAAAACTTTCAGCAAATTCCGGTGAGCGACAGCCGATAACCGGAATCCGGCGAAAGTTGACCGAAATCCGGTGACCGTTGACCGAGTTTCGGTGAAGTCTCCCATGGTTTCTCTCTCTCTAAGTAACAAAGGGGTGAGGGTAAAATGGTATTAAAAAAAATTAAAAAACAAAAAAAAAATCTTAATGTGGTATTAGGGAAGACCTCCTTAGAATGTTTTGGGTAAGAGAGAATTAAAAAAACTTAATTGGGTAAGTGGGAAAAAAATCTCTAAAAATAGTGTAAATGGACAAAAACCTATAAAAATTCATCTTGGTTAAATACACCTAGGTATCCTCGGCTATTGGTAAGAAAAACCATCAAGATAAAAAAAAAAAGAGGAAAAGGCAAGGGGTTGGATTGGGACGCGCTCAAAAGCCTTATCTCTACCTCCCAAAACCCAAAAGCTCACAACATTTCAGAGAGTCGAGACTCGAGAGAGAGAGATAGAGAGCTCAAGAAGAAGAAGACGACAATGTTGGGCGCAATCTCCATAGCTCCACCTTCCACGGTTGCCTTACCCCCAAAGCTCCGCTCCCCCATCCCCAAGTCCTCCTTCAACGGCCTCAGACTCCAACACGTCTGCCCCGTCGGCATTCGACTCCCCACGGCGTCGTTTCGGAGGTCCAGCTCGCCGTCTTCCTCCGTGGTTATGATGGCCAAGAGAGAGGAAGAGATGAAGGAAATCAGAACCAAGACCACCGAAGAAATCAACGAGGAGGTGGTCGACCTTAAAGGGGAGCTCTTCATGCTTCGCCTCCAGAAATCGGCTCGGAATGAGTTCACATCCAGCGAGTTCCGGCGTATGCGCAAAAGGGTATTTCATTTTCAAATAGCTTATCATAATTTGAAGACAACTGTGAAAAATGTGGGTGTAGGGTACT
This sequence comes from Rosa lucieae, assembly GCA_024704745.1. Classification (NCBI taxonomy): domain Eukaryota; kingdom Viridiplantae; phylum Streptophyta; class Magnoliopsida; order Rosales; family Rosaceae; genus Rosa; species Rosa lucieae. The sequence goes on along the minus strand of CM045493.1, from coordinate 24,631,852 downwards.
TGGTTTAAGATGGGAAATGGAAATTTTGTGGCTTTAAAGTGTTCGTTAGTGAAATTAGTTTTGAATTTGATAGACTAACCCATAAAGTTTAGTGATTTGTAAATTTTGTTAAAAAGCTTTGCGAGAATTATGTAAAAATCTAAGTAGACTATGACACCAGCATGTTTATCATTTTGCTTTTTGTTTAAAGCTATGTTCTTTTCTAATTTTGGGAACCCAGACTTGAGCATGTGCGAGAGTTTTGATGTATTCACAGCCGAGTTTCATATTGCTAGGTCACTAGACTTCGATTGCTTGATTTTCAATTTCCTGAACTTGATTTTTGGTGTCTTCTCAGCACTTTTTAAGTATAGGTGCCATCTAACTATTTAAGTTACAGATCATTTTTTCAAATGAATTGTGATTTGTGAACTGAATCAATAATGATAATGTGGGTTTTATTCTAGTCAACTTATCTGAAAAAAAGTTTGTTGAGAGAAACAAATGAGAAAGGGAATGGAAATGGAACTTTCCAATTCTAAATTGTTTTGGCATAATGGTAGCTGAAATAAGGTTTTCACTGCATAGGGAAATGCCTATCGACTCTGTGAGAGCCTTAATATAGCTTTATAAGTTGTCAGAATGAAGCCAAAAGTTAGTGTATGATGACAACTGAAGTGTGTGTATTTGTATTTTTTGTTCTTTGAAAACAAAAAACACTTATAGCGTGGCAACTTGAGACCTATATATAACACAGAATTGGAACTTCTACAGTAGAAAGCTTCACTTACAACACTTGTAGTGTGTCACTTAACTATACAGTCTACTAAAATGACCTAAGATATGTGAGTTCTGTGAAGTCTTTCACTTAAAAAGCTTGCAAGAATGGTGTTTCTATTCTAAAAAACAAATTGCGTTTGCAAGAATGTGAAAGAATCTAAGATGACTTCAACCCCAGTAAGTCTATCCTTTTCTATTTTTATCTTTTAATTTCTGTAGTTCTTTTTGGCTGCAACTTTTGAGTTTGGATTGGGTGATGAGTGGAGCTGGGTATTACATTAAGCATCAAATTGAACCTTGGGTGCTTAATGTTGCTTCACTTTTGGTCTCCTGTACTCAAGCTTTGATGCATTTGCAGCATCTTTAAGTTATACTCATGCAATCTGAGTTAGACATTGCTCGACTGTTAGACTTAAGTTGGTTGTTTGCTATCCATCTTTCTGTGCAATGATGAGTTTTTGAGGATGTTGGGGGATACTACACTTTGGTACTATACTTATTTGAAGTTCGTTTTTAATTGTAGATTGCTCGCCTGCTTACTGTTAAACGGGAAAGAGAGATCGAGGATGGAATTGGTAAGAGGTTATCAAGAAAGTTCGACCGACAATGGAAGAGAAGCATCATTGTCAGACCACCTCCGTCCTTGAAGAAGTTGCAAGAGGAAGAAGCAGCTGCAGAAGCCGCAGAAGCTGCAAAATCTGCTTGAGTTGTATGTATTCAGTGAATACCATGTAGTCTACCTATGCAAATTAGAAATATGAGATTTTCTTGGCTTAAATCGTTCAATTCCTCCAGACAATTTGTGTATAATCTGTTGTTATCGGTAGGGTAATGTGGAATTTTCCTCTCAAGTGGCCTTCGTTTCTCAACTACCTAATCAATATTGTTTTGCTTGATATCTCAAGTATGGGTTAGTCAAACTTCTACACACTGGATGGATTGAAAGTTGGCGTGGTTTTAATTCAATTTCATTTGTCAAAAAAAAAAAAAAAAAAACTCCCCTACACACTTATGAGACTCATTGTTGGGGGCTGGTGCTAAGAGACTTTATTTAGTCATGCACGAATCTACAATAGTAAGCCAATGTGTCTGAAACAGACAGAAACTGAAGTGCAGTTGAAGACTCCATCTCTGCCGAAGGCGTGAGTTGGATTATATACGGCATTGCACATAAAACTGCAAGTTTGATTCTTTGGCCATATCGAAACACTTTAAAACCTTGCAATAGATGATAAGCAGAACCAGAGTACCTCAATCTACATACATTTGAAAATATATCAAAGAGTTTCGAGCTTCAACCAATAAGTAGCATTTTTTAAAGATAAAGCGACTTTAGCCACACAATGTGCGATCTTATTATACTTTTGAGAAATATAAACACACAAACCCAAAAGATCGTGGAATTGTTTACATAATACTCTATCATTAAGATCCTGTGACTGCTTACCTAAGCGGCTCTGGCTATCTCAATTCCGAAAAAAAAAAAAATTTAGATCGTGGAATTGTTTACATAATACTCCATCATTAAGATCCCGTGACTGCTCACCTAAGCTGCTCCGTCTATCTCAATTCCGAAAAAAAAAAATTTAGATCGTGGAATTGTTTACATAATACTCCATCATTAAGATCCCGTGACTGCTCACCTAAGCTGCTCCGTCTGTCTCAATTCCGAAAAAAAAAAATTTAGATCGTGGAATTGTTTACATAATACTCCATCATTAAGATACCGTGACTGCTCACCTAAGCGGCTCTATCTATCTCAATTCCGGAAAAAAAAAATTTGTTACCTAACAAGAGAAAAGTTTTTTTTTTCTTTGGCGTAAAAAAGTTTCACCGTGCTACAATTTCAAAAACACACCAACGTATAAAATACGAAATTCCCAATTCCCTCTTCTTCTTCTTCTTCTTCTTCACTCTCACCTTCAACCCCAAATAGCTGCCACCAATGGAAAATGAACCACCAAGCCCTACCCAAGAAGAAGCCCTAGATTCCGACCCAGCTCTCCAAAAGAAGCACCAATCCATGCTCGACCGCCTCACCCACCGCCACCAATCCCGCCTCGACACCACCCTCACGCGCCGCGCCGCCGACGACTCCTCCGACCTCTCCCCTTCCTTCGAGTCCACCTCCGCCTTCCTCTCCCGCTTCTCCACCTCCAAGTCCTCCGTCGACTCCCAACTCGCCCAGTGCCGACTCACCGATCCCGCTCACCTCAAACCCCACCTCGACCAAATCTCCGCCTCCATCTCCGACCTCGAGAAGCTCGTCGCCGAGAACTCCTACTTCCTCCCCTCGTACGAAGTCCGATCGTCGCTCAAAACGATCTCCGATCTGAGACAAACCCTAGAGAACCTGAGCGCCGAGTTACTGCCGAAGAAGAAATTCTCTTTCAGAAACAAAGGCGCCAAGAAAACCGAGCCAAAGGAGAAGGAGAATGAGAAAGAGCCGGAGAAAATGGAGTTCATAGTTCCGGCGTCGCCAGGGATTTGGAACAAGAAAGGGGAGACCTTAGTGAGGAAGTTTCAGTGCTCGGAAGTCGGAGAATTCACGATTTCGGACCTGGATTCCTGCGAGGTGAGGCTTATGGGGTCTGTGAGGGCTCTATTTGTTCATAGGTTGAGGAATTGTAGGGTTTATACTGGCCCTGTGACCGGTTCGGTTCTGATTGAAGGAGTTGAAGAGTGTGTTTTTGTTATGGCTTCGCATCAGATTCGAATTCACAATGCAAAGAGGTGTGATTTTTATCTGAGAGTGAGGAGTAGGCCTATAATTGAGGATAGCTGCGGGGTGAGGTTTGCGCCGTACTGTTTGAGTTATAATGGGATCGAGGAAGAGCTTAGGGGGACTAGTCTTGATGAGGAGACGGAGAATTGGGCCAATGTGGATGACTTCCTGTGGTTGAGGGCAGTTCAGTCGCCGAATTGGTCTGTCTTGCCGGAGAATGAGAGAGTTGGTTTGATAGATATTTCGAGTTCACAGGAAAGTTAAGCTGTTACCAGTTTTGCTTGTTTCTAGTAAGAGGTAACATTCTTTCCATGTATTTGGCAATGTGAGTTGATTGGATGTGATATGCCTTTATCAAATACTCTCGTTACCTTTCTGTTCCTTTATGTATTGAATATCATATTCCATTGCATCTGTCAAGATGGTTGTAGTGTTGCAATATGAATTGTGTGAAATTGAATGTATCACTTGGTGTTTGAGATTCATACTGACTGAGGGAGTGAGTTAAAGAGACAAAAGCCATGGTTTTGTTATAATACCATTGCTCATACCCTTCACTGGGGAATTTTCAAATCAACATCTCAATACAAATTTACTTGGATTTCTATTTGAATTTTGTTGCTTGTTAAAATGCACTTTTTGGATACTTAACTCCACTTTAGAGATTTGGGAGTTGGACTATAAAATATTTGCCTTGGTTGTGAGTTTGCACTTTGCACTCCCAATTTCTGTTCTGTATGTTCTTCATTATTTCGGCACATTCCATGGTTGATATTCTAGTCATATAAAAATGAAATTTAACTTGTTAAAAATGATGTGACACATTAATCTAATCACTATGATGTAGGACAAAGCACGGTGGGTTAAACAGTATGGCTAAGGTGGGATTAGAAAGATAGAAATTGAGAGAAGGTTTGGCTTTAGTGGGAAATCCAAATGAAGGGACGAGAAGAGAGAGAACAAGTTAGAGAGGACTCAGAGGAGACACCAAAGCATCAGACCTTCAACAATACTTGATTTTTGCTAATTCCAATCTGGTCTGATTTACAGCGGATAGTGGTATTACCAATACATCTCCTGGACTTATTAAAAGACTCTATATAAGACTCAAGCAAATAATCGTAATAGAACTTAACTATGGTTCTTCATTCTATCTAGCTATTATAATTACTGACTTAAACTCTCAAACTACCATGGAGACTTTTATTTGGAGTCTTTGGTCGAAAAATGCATTGGCTTTAGAGTGTGGGCCGATGGGATTAATCTTGGAATTCAAAAGAAGTTTATTTTCTAGCCAACCTGTAGATACTGCATCAAACTGTCAAAGAGGGTGTAGTATGAATCCAAGAGGAGGTTAGTGTTGGTCCAAGTGAGACATCTGTAATGACACAAAATCACAAAGGAGTTTAATGTGGTTTACTCACTATTGTGATATTAGTAATAAAATCCTCTTATCTAAATGGATTTTGTTCATTCTTATCTTGGAATCAAATACAGAGTCCATTTCTTTTGTTGATTTTGAAACCATATCATCCAAGCACATGTTGCATGGTTGGCAATGGGCATCTTTTCACATGTGTTAACTGAAGTTTGGCCTTTAGTCTAATGCTTCAAGCATGATATCTAGTCCTTATTTTATTTATTTATTATTATTATTTTTTTGTATAAGATTAAAGCACCGCCTCTGATTTAGTTTTGGCTCTCTTCGGGTCAATTTACTTGTTTCAAAGTCTGTCAGTTCTTAAGGAAAGTAGAAGCCCAATTGGAGGATGGACATTATGGTTCTTCTTCTAAAGCTTGTCTTTTTACTTCTCTGGACATTTTGCCAAGTATGTAAGTTCTTTGGAAGCATGTCCATTAGAATTAACATTGATACCAACTTCAACTTCATTCTTGGCCTTATATATAGATGGGAATCTTGCTAGCATTGCATCAGTCCAACTAAGATTTGATTGTTTGAAAAGAAATGGTACATTGTCCTGTAAACATGGATTTGTCTGTTAAAGAGGAAATCTTTCTTTTGCTTCAAAATACTATTAACGGTCTTTAGCATAGGTGCGCTTAAGTGCACCGGATAACTGCTTGCTTTCCATTACAAATAAGTCCACAGATGCTGGCATAGTCTCGAGCAGACTGCAACCAGATTTTCTGTCTCTAGACCGAAAAGGTGTTCTCTCTATTTTGCTGCTTTCCTTTCTTCTCCGCATATTGCTTCTCTCACTGTGTCCCATTTCTCTGTTCAATGGCATATATGAAAAGTTTTATGGAGGTTAAGTGCATTAGCCTCCATCAAACTTTTTCTTCAGCGTATGAGGAAAGTTTCTGGGTGGCTTTTCAAATCTCCATGACTTTGTTGATGAAAAAAATCCTACATCTTAGGAGGATGAAAACATATTGGAGATTCCAATTGCAATAGAAAGATGCAGTGCCGGCTTGTCACTTGTGGATTTGACTGATTTTATATCAGCAGCTCAATTTTCCTTAGGCATCTTCTGTTATCTCTTCCTTGAAGAGAAGCCTGGACATCTACACACTGATCCTGATAAGAAGAAAAAGAAACTTTGTGAGTATGCGAGGTTGATAAGGAAAAGGACAAGGATGGCGGGGATTAGAATCATGGTCATAGGGGAAGATGATGATGTTCTTCATCTCCCAAATCCAGTAATTGGTTTTGGGATCCCATCTAATCTTTGTCAATTCCACAGGAGTCTTCCCGAGGCAACCACTTGCCTCAGGACTTCCTTGTTTTTATTATAAGAATGTGGCATCGACTCTTAAAGGGGTCTGAAGCACAATATCCTGATTTCTGTATGAAGTGCAGCCTGAGTTTGTTGATTTGAAGTACTTCTCTGTGACTGCAAGATAAAGGGGTTATGTTTACAATCTCCTGATAGAGGAGAGATTTCCTTTTATTCCGCCACAAACTATATTTGATGCATTCAAAGGGAATGGTAGCCTACTTGGGACGAGCAGAGAAAGCTCAATTGCTCACTGCCTTGCATTGCTAGTGCAAATTACTTGAGAGGATCAGGAAGGCTTCTGAGGAATATGATGCAGATGGGATTCCCCAGAAAGAGTCCCAATCGTATGTTCTTTATGAATGCCGCAAGTGGAACCTTGTCTGGGTAGGGAAGGCTGCCTCACTTGAGGCTGATGAAGTAGAAATGCTTTTGGCCATGAAGGGAATAAGCAGGACTAATAGATACAAGTCACTCAGGAATTCTTTCCAGAATGATACAGTGGCTTATCACCACTCCATTTTGAAAGAGTGGTTTCCAATGACATTGATGTCCTCTCTTTTTTCTCTGGGATTGGTCATTGGTGCTAAGTGGTAGCCCTTCATCAGCTTGGTATCCTGAGTGGTTTGAACAGAAATGTTGACAGGTGTTGGTGGAGCAAACAAACTAGAGAGAGAACCTGCTGATGTGATAGAGATGAATGCTGATGGCTTGGAGCATTATATCAGCTCCTTTGTGACAATCTTGAAGTTAGCGACATACATCATGGGGAGGGCTTGAGGGTTAAGAGGCTTCTCTTTTTAATGACCATCTTTGTATATTGGATACGGTCAAGGGTATTATGGCAAGATACGATTGAGGCCATGCAATATTCTATTTGTGATTCAGATGCTTGATATTTGAGATATGTGAACCCATTGGAAGTCTTTGAGTTTTGATTGTTAATCTCATACTTTTCTTTTTCAAATAAGTGATAGAAAGGTGAAACCTTCTGCACTTGATTAATTATCTGATAGCTCCTCTGTCAGAACAGTCAAATTTGAGGTTCACAGCATGAACTTGCTCTGGCAGTTCTATATGGCAGAAGTTAATAATCTTGAACACTGCAAAGTTTTGCAGCCAATAGCTTGTCTCCTAGCAGAAGTTACAACCACTTTCTTAATATGTTTGATTCTAAGACTTGGTCTAAACTAGTTTTGTAATCTAATTATTAGCGCCATAAGTATTGACGACTGAATCTATGATATATAAACATATGGACCTGCATTATATGAATTGACTGTGAAATCTAAATCAAGGATGCTTTTGACACTTCCCTTCTTCTGCAACATACCTTCCTCTGGTAACTTCCTCTCGCCTTTCCCTTGGATGATGGTGGTAAACAACCTATAAAGGTAGGATGCTGACCTGAAGTTGATGGGCATGCTTGTTAGATGTATTCTTGTTGGAGTCACTTTTCTTCCTTTCTGTTGTGTGTAACTGGCTCATCTTTTCTCAGCTAGTTTCAGGAACATAGTTGATCCCTTTGCATATAGGAACATCATTCCTATCATATTCAGATTTAGTACAATACAGTGTTTCCACTTGGTTTTATATCTCAATAAACATCAGACTGTTCATATTTGGAAATTGAATATCAAAACCTAGCAATCTTTTGTTCTAGTATCAATTTAAGCAAGAGTGTTTTTCAGTTTGTTTTTTATTTATTTATTTATTTATTAGACGTTTGAATGAAATAAATTGTCATGGTAGGATGCTGTAATTATACATTGCGTCAATGCCAGACAATCTGTATGTTTCATTGGATTGAATGCTTTGTGATTCTGTTGCATGGTACAAAGAAATAAACTAATGCTGATGTCTTTTTTAATTTTTTTCCCTTCCTGATTGTATTAGAAATGCATAAATCACGCTGAAGAAATAGTCTTATTATGATTTGCTTCAAATTGCCAAAGTTTTTCTGCATATGTGAACTGGTTTTCGGATTAGGTTTTCTTAGATTTAAAGATTCTATAACTAGCTTCACATTTTGGAATTCGTGGACAATAAGTGATCTCTTACTAATTCCAAGACGTATCTAGAATTTGATTAATTTACACTGGATTTCCTGACATTGGAACTGGTTTTTGGATTAGTTTTCTCGTAATTTTCCATCATTTAATCCAAACGGGAGTCATGTTGCATGGTAGGCAATATGCATCTATTCATTTGTGAAAAGTGTTACTTTAGCTGTCTAGTGCTGCAAGCATTTCAGCTAATACTTTAGTTCATAATTCTTTTCAAATATGATGGATATCACAGGGTTCACTTTTGTTCTGGCTTCATAAAGTCCTGTTGAATTATTTGGACATGGTTTCTGTGAATTCCTAGGCAAAGTGGAAAACCCAATTTGTGGATGAACATTTGAATTTTTCTTCTAAATATTGGTTATTCCTTTCTCTGATCTTTTCTCCAGTCTAATTGTGCTAGCTAGTAGCTAGGCTGTTGATAGAATGATAAAATAATGAAAGCTCTTTGAATATCATGTCCATTGTAACGAGACATTGACAGTTACTTTGACTTCATTGTTGGCCATATACATACAGATAAGAATCTAATAGTTTCTGGCTAATCATTCAAATTAGGAATTGACAATCTGTGTTTGTCCTGGATTTATGACCAAACATGGATTTGTTTGTTAAAGAAGAAATCAAGATTCCTTTTCCTTTTAAAGGATTGATCACCGGCTTTATTATTATATAGTGATAGAACTAAAATCATCTGGACTTGCTTAATTGTTTAGTAATCCCTTTCTCAGTACTGTCAAAGTTGTAGATGGCTGCTTGAACTTTCTGTGCCATTTTCACATTGCAGAAGTCATAATGTGGAAGCCTGCAAAGGTTTCCAGCCTATGTGCATTTTGTCTCTTAGCAGAAGTCATAATCTGGTCTGTGTATTCATGTGGGCCCTCATTATATATATATTAACGCTTGTGTTTATAGTATATTTCATGATTATGATCATTGGAAGGGAAGGGACATGGCAACGCATATGGGGATGCCCTCATGGGTGCCTAGCCTTATCTGTTAATGAATTCTATTCAGTGTTACCAACTCCATGTGCTTTGCACTGAAATTCTAAAGCTTTGACTATATTCTTTTATATCATATGTCCAATGATCTGGTGGATGTAATCATGGACACATCTACTCTGATGGCAATCTATTCCTACTCCATATATAATCTGACTTGAAGCTTTCCATGCAGAAAGTTCCCTTAACCTTTTTATAACCAATCAACTAAGATATATCTATATAAGGCGTAAGAGACCTGATGATGCCTTCATGGTGATCTCTCTCTCATTTCTCTTAAACATATACTATAGCTTTTCACCGGACATGTTACATCAAGTTATGATCAGTTCTTTGGTGGTCATTCGCTCAGCGTCGCATTCGTTTTGCTTGTGGAAAGTTGAAAAGATCAAGGTGTGAACTTCTTAAGGTACGTCTTCAATATGGTTTTGAAGTCTGATTGTTGGATATATGTATGTGTTACTTTGTTGGTCAGAATGCTACTAAACTCAAGTGCTTAGAATATGGATCTGGCTGTATGAATCACAAATTTGTTGATCATCGTTTTGTTTGAATGAAACTGGATTTCTTAATGCAAAACAATTAATGTTAGTGATTTTTGTCGTTAGCTAGGATTTGTTATATGGTTGTCTGGTCTTTCTCATTACACATCTGATTTGGATGGCGGGTGGATTTCTAGACACCAGAAATGACCATTTCTGGATTCATATTTGGTTAATGCCTTCAAATTCCCCATCGAGACACCAGTTATATGAAACTGGCATTCAGACAATTGCTTCTTAAAATACAGAAAAAAATGGCTTTACATTTCCCTGCGTGAAAGCAAATAAGCTTGTTCCGGTACTTGTCCTCAGGACGTGCCCGTGCCCGTGCCCCGATCAGATCAGAATATTGATCGAGTCATCTTTTTGAGAGAGGCTAGCTAGAGGTGAATAGCTTACAGCGTCTCTCAGATCTAACCCATTTTGTATTCGCGGCTGGAAATATGTAAATTGGGGATAGGTTTTACTTTATTACAACAGTAAGACTAGTAATGAAAATTTACCCTCACGGCCAAGCCAGAGTTTGAATATTCCCCCATCTCCTTACTGATATAGGAAAAAGTATGACTGCCATCATATTTAAGTTACTTTACTCTGTGTTCCTAAGCCATTCTTTTATAATGAAATGCATTTATCTTTTGTATATCATCTTCAAGATTTCAAAACTGACTTCAAAATAAGATCGATAGATGATACGTAAGATCGATTTCATTCACTCACCTAGTCACGTTGGTGGATCGCTCACTGTTAGTTTTAATTTTAAGGACCGAGTTTAAACCACTGAAAATGTATTCATTTATTCTCAATGCATAATATTGCTTGCTATTGGTTAGAACTTAGACCCTGAAGTTTGAACTTGGGACTTCAAATTTGTGAGTTGAGACTTCAGAAAATATTGCCAACAATTTTGAATTCGAGCAGTTTATGATTATTTTTATTTTAAGAAAGAGTGAAATTTCGTTTAACTAAGTAAATGATACAAAGACCAGGACTGATCCATCATTCTAACGATTTGAAATTTTACAAGCTAGTTTCTGAGTTTTGATTGGACAGTCATACCAGACACGTAGCACGGCTGCCCTACGTAAGAATTTCTCATCCTTACAACAGTACTGTGGAAGAGCGTGCCAACTAATACACTAACCTCCATCTCCAGAAAGCTAAACAAATCCATGAGCTGGACTAGAGCAATGAAGGAGCCCTTCTATTGGTTAAAGGCAGAAGCATGAAAGGAGTTCCCAAATCCTATTTCAAAACTCTGAAACGTCTAGTGCGCAAAGAGTGTATATCAGGGTTTCATTTCTTGGTATCAAAATTCCGTCTAAACCCTGTCTATTTACAAAATTGTGAATACACACAAATCTCGAACCATAGTTAATGGGTAGAGTAGGAATGCTGGAACACCAAGTCAACTAGAAAGAAGGGTTTACATAAACATCTCCATTAATACCATGATTTCCCAAGCTGACCAACATTTGAGCAAAATAAACTTTTGATTACTTCACCTTCAATAGCTAAATAGAGGTCATGAGCATTTGATCGATAAGATCCACAAGCTCCAAAGAATTAATCGGTTTTAGTAGAAGTGGTGAAACCCTCCATCAAAAGTAAACTCCAGTAAACCAATTCATGATTATGGTCATCCTTACAACTTGGTGTTCTGGCACCAAGCCCAATTAGATGTTCCTTCTAAGTCTATCATGCCAGGTTAAGAAATTTCTCATGACTGTATAAAAGAACATTTACGTAAAAATTCCGAATATGGTTGGTAACCTTAGATAAAAAGGAAAAAGGAAAAAGGGAAAAGCCTGATAAAAAATTACCTGATATATTTTTTAAAATTCTACTCCATTCGTTTGAGGAAAATAGAGTTTATAGAACAAAATTTAGACTTCAGGGTTTTAAATGAACAACCCTGTTCCTTAATTAGCGGGTTTTTTCATGATCAAACATGTCAAAATTTAGACTCTAGAGGTAGCTTACCATTGGAAAGTACACATATACTTCTATATAAATCATCTATTCTCTATAATGTATGGTCTTTAGTATCTTAAGATGATCTAGATCTCCAAAAGTACATCACTTTCTCAAACCATAGAAACTATATAAGGATGTTCTCTATGAGGATCCTAGCCATATGTTAAGGGGTTTAGCGCCACCCCGCCACCCCCCCCCGGCGGGGGTGCTCTTTTTAGTCTAATAATAATACCAGACAGTTCGCAGTGCCTAGCTAGGCTAGCACTCGAGCTCTTTCAAAAAAAAAAAAAATACATCACTTTCTCAAACCACAGAAACTATGACACAACCAATACACAATTAACCTTCAGCCATCTTGTAAATATTGTTTTGGTGTTAGGGTTGGTTTACATAATTGTAGAGCCAGACTAACAACAACATTGTATTGCATTTTATTGTATCCTAAAATTATCTTTACATATTCCCCTTAGCAGTGGAGGCAAATAATCTCTTAAAAAAAGCCTTGTTACAACGTGCATTTGAAACATATAATCTCTCATAATCCATACAGACAAAATTGTTCCAACAATCTTGCCCTATTATCTTGCATTGAAGTTTAATTATTGGAATCGTCGATACTCTTTTAACCTTCTCGTCAATTAATTGTGAACTAGCCGAACAAAAAACTATTAGTCATAATTGTTTGCAGATAAATACATTCTTTTCCGTAAAAATTGTGGTGCTAAAGTTTCATAAACACATCATGATGTCCATATATTTATTTGGCTTAAATTTCAATATCCTCCTAAACTTGATCATAATAGTCCCTTAATTTGTAATTTTAAAAATTAGCATCCGGCCTTTACTTGCTACAAATTGTCACTTTACATCCTCTCCGTGAGATTGACGATTTTCCATCCCTAATTCTGTCAAATTAGAGATTTTTCATCTATAATTCCATCAATTTACACCCAATTAGAAATTTTCGTTCATCTTTTCAATCATTTTCTTCTTCTAAATTGTTTCGAAAATTTATTATTGTTTTTTTTATATAGTATTAGTCATTAATTTTTTCATGTTGGTAGCTGGGTTAGGAAACAAATGGACCCTACAATTGACATATCACTTATTAGTGGAAATATATATAGAAAATATTTGATTTGACAGAGATGGTGAAAATCGAAAATTATTACAAAGTTTAGAGGGTACATTAGCATTGAAGCCTATATATTTTTTGAAGAACTAATAATATAGTCTCATTACAGAATGCAGAACAACCATTATATGGGTCTAACATTTAAAAATGGTCTTTCTAAATGTATCCAGCAAATTTCTATGTAGACCCAGCAAATTAGTTTTGCATGAAAAGACACTTATATCCTCGTACGAAATGACAATAATAGTCATGGTAAATAAAAATAATAACAAAAGAAACCATAAAGTTCAAAACTCTTTTTTTCTATTTGTACCCAGCAGTTCACTGTATTTACGTTGTTACGTTGTTTCTTCGAGCAAAACCTTAAACCCAAATTTCACTTTCCTTTGTAATTGCTTCAATGGTTTAATACGCATGATATTGACAAAGTTGTGAGTTGGGACTGCAATTATTATTTCGGAGGAGTCAAATAAGGTTTGTGTATTTTGTTTATCATAGAACCGGAAAAAACGATATAATTTTTAGTGCAGTTTATCGCACTTCGTTCAGCCAACAAGCACCGAAAGAAGTTAGAATTTTCAGCAGTTAACAACCGAAAATATAGGAAAGTTCAGCAGAAAACCACCGAAATTTGTCAAAATTTTGGAGCAGAACTACCGAATTTGACTGTTTTGTTCTGGTGACAACCACCGAATATTGGTATAATTTTCAGCAGACAACTACCGAATGTTACTACTTGTCAAATTTGAGACTGCGCTTCTTTTTCCTGTACTCGGCGCCGAGTCCGTTCTCTATAATGATGCTCTGCACGAGTTCTTCTCAGTTGGAGAACGAACTTGGGGCGACCCTTATTGATGCCGAGATAATCAAGGTTTTGTTGGGTGTGAAATTCGCTGGGTGTGAGGTTTGCTGGGTGTGAGTTAAAAATAAGGGTATTGTTGGAAAAGTTGCTGGGTGTAACTACAAATTCTATTTTTTTACTGAGGGTAAAAAATTTACTAGGTCTAAATAGAAATTTGCTGGGTACATTTAGAAATACCCTTCAAAAATCATATCTACACAAAAAGAAAAAAAGAAGAAGCCAAAAACGAAAACAAAAGCTCAATTATAAGTCATCATCTTCTTCTTTTTTTTTTTTTTTTTTTTTGAAGAAGGGCCAGTGTGGCTGCCCTTAGGCCTTAATTAATGAAACTGTCGAATACAGGGGGGGGACATAGAGCTGTAACCCCAAAATACAATAATCATGGAGAGAACGTCCCGAAATAATATCAGGAGTCTCCAAAGAATCTATGTATTATAACAAGCACCAACTAGCAAAGAGTGCTCTACTGGCTACTCCATTTGCTTTGATATTGTGGTGACATAACGGAAAGATAACTCGAAATCGAAGCATCAATACAAATAGTGCAACTTTCCTAATATGTTGCCGATCGGAATTAAGACCAGCGACACTGAGTTTCATCCTACCACTAGGAGGTTGCGACCATTTGACAAAACAAGGAACTTGCCGCCTAACTAGGGTAGACCAGGAACACAAGGTGCACAAACCGAGACAGAGCCCACATCGCCCTACTAAAATGTTGTAGGGTCTTATTGCCGACATAAATCCACATCTTACTAAAAGCAAAAAACAATAAAGCATAAATGACAAACAAAAGTAACATGGGCCCAAAGCCAAAGCCCAGGCCCAAACTTTGCCAAGCCCAAACCCAAGAGCAAGGATGCAGCAACAACGCCGCCACCATCCCGCCTGAAACACCCCTGCCAATCCACCATCGACAGCGTCTCCACCGCCACCCCCTGTGCGCCTAGCAGTCACCCAAATCTGTGCACTGTCGATCCCATCTAGATTTCGCGCAGCCGAACTCGAAGCCGCCCCAAGAAGACCACGCAGCAACACCAGCCATGTCCGCTAACCAACACACCGCCGCCTCCACCACCCAACTTCCCCTTCAAACGATCTGGACAGCGATCCCATCACTACATCACCTTCACTTCGACTGGGCTTACTACGGGAAGACCCACTCTCAGACACAAGGTCTGCTCTCTCTCTCTTGCACATCCGCGACGACGCCTCCAGGGTGTACCGTCGGACAAGGCATGAACTCTCAGTAGAAACGACCAGGCGAGTGAGCCGCGTTCTTTTTCTCCCATTTTCTTCTTTTGTATTCAGAGAGTTTCATTATCTTATTTCATATGTTGTCTTGCCTAAATAAATGCCTATATGGTTTCTCAAAAAAAAAAAAATGCCGATATGGGATTTAATTGATTGAATTTGATCGAATTGATGTGAAAAATGCATTTCAAGCTAATGTAGCATCCGGAATAAAACATTTTCGTGTGTCTGGTGTCAATAATTAATTCAGACGGTTTTAATATAATTGACAGTGTAACACTATAATATGCTGAGTACTTAATCATAAAAACAATAATCCCGTAACCACTAAGAAAACATGAACATCATCCTACATTATACACTAATTACTGTATAATTTTGAACCATTAATTTTGTCGAGCATGGTCTAGATATGCAGTATTTCTTATTAACAATGAAATAATTAATATGGCATATGAGAGTACGTACAATGTGCTTGTATGTTTGCTTTAGTTTCTGCTCAACAATATTAGGCATAATGGTTGAGAAAAAATGGATGCCTTGGTAGTCTGTAAATGAGGAGTGAGGAAGAAGCATTCAGAAACGGTTGATCGTCTGATCGTGATAGATTACATTAGAAAATATGCATCATTTGGAGTCATAGTACTGTCAGACTGTCAGTTAGGAAGAAACTATATTCTAAGTTGAATCTTTTCATTATAGTAATGCAAAGCATCTTATAGAAAGGTGATGGCAACCGTGTATGCCAGCTTTAGTCAAAAACCAATAGAGTTTAAAGGTATGTAGATATACGATAATAAGAACAATTATGGAAGAACGAAAGCCTTTCGATACATGGACACGTTATTTGTGATTCAAAACGGTAAAGATATGATGAAATTAGCATAGATTTACAAGACCCCACATGCAAATTTTCTGCTTTGTATTAGGGTTGTTGGGTTATGAATGGTTTGAATAGACTAAAGAGTGAAGTTGTTGTTCGATGAATGCTCCATCGCAGTTCACGTGTAATAGACGTCATGGAGGGTTAATCGTTCTCATATATAGAAACAAGCTTGGTTGCTTCTCTGGTGCAGTTTCTATTTGTTAATTAGAGCACTTAACAATAATTATTCTAAGTGTCATTTTCAATGTTAGAGAAGATGAAACCAGTTACAGTTCATTTAGAAAATAAATAAGGTTTGATTTGCTAGGAAGGAGATCAACCACAACTGATAAAAGATAGGGACAGTGAAACCCCACTAAAAATGGAACGTATTTGATGGAAACTACATTTGATCAAACTCAGCTAGGTCAGAGCCAATAATTGCAGAAAAACCAAATTCAGAAACCTGGGTTTGATCTGCCTCGTTTCTACTGATCAAACTCCTAGAGTTTAAATCTTTGATCAAGGTCTAAATGAGGTTTCATTTTCCGGGTAGAAGATTAATAAAAGATGACGATAGTGAAACCCAACTAATTATAGAAAGTATTTGGTAAAACCTATTTCGAAATCAGTTAGGGTTTTCAGAGTCACTATACTGCAGAAAAGCCATACATAGAAACCTGGGTTTGATCTGCATAGTACTGCTGATCATACTCATCGATTCTATATATATCTTTGAACACGGTTCGAGACATCCGGGAGTAGTGTTTTTATAATAGCTAGTGATCGATAAGCCTCTAACTTCAAACCTTGCCTCTTTCTGGGAATCTGGGTTCTGTTATGGTATAATTAAACTGAATGGAAAATGCTTGAAAGATGAAACAGACCTCTAACATCAAAACTTATTCTATTATAAGCTAAAACTTCACATTCCCACTGTGAGATGCAATGGCAGACTTTCTGGGGTTGAGAGGAATAAGCGAGTCCACAACCTAGGTTGCTTTGATCAACAAATTCCCTTTCATTACCATCATTACTTTAGTCAATTCATCAAACTCCTTGTCCTAATCTCCTTGCACTCTTCATCCCCACTCAACATATCTCGGTTCTACCTAAGCCGTTTTTCATAATTTGACAAACAGGCAGCCTGTTTCATGAATTTAATGAACATTATTTCTCACACACCATTAAAGAGCAGAACAAAAATGTATGAATTTACTGATAAACAGTTCAAAAGATCAACAATATTCGATGATCAATCTACTCTGATACCCTGTCGATGGCATATACTCTCGATGAATTAATGTTTGTATGACAACTAAGACATTAATATCAATTAGGTCAAATTCTCCCCTCAATGGATCTTTCGAAAAATCAAACAAAACCAAATCATCAATGATTTATAATATCTTGCCTGAACTTACTATTACATATTAAATGGGAGATTTCTTTTGTTGTGGAAAGATAGGAGTGATGGAAGAGAAAGAGAATGATACATACGTGGCTAGAGAAGGCATAGAAAGTCCGAGTTTAGATGTATTGGGTAGAAACTTCAGAGAGCAAGCAATTCAGTTGTTTAGCTGACACTATACAGCTATAAAGATATTGATCTTTTCTTATCAACATTACTCTCCTAGTCTGTTTAGGTGGCATCACGTGACCTAGCTACAAATGATTAGTTTAATCAAAACCTGCCTCGTTTCTAATTATTACTACTTTGTTTTTGATGTGAGATGATGATGGTCCATCCGACAAGGAACCTTAATTGAGTTGAAGAAGCAATCTTTTGTATCAGGTTAATAATGTTAAACCCTAATTAATGTTAAGGGTTTTCCTTTTTCTCTCTCACTAAAGTCAAAATTTGAGAACCCTTTTAGGAGTAAAACTTGTACCGACAGCAAAATGAGGTCAGAGGGGGGAGAAAAAAAAATTAAAGTAAGAAAATTAATGGGGTTCTCAAAATTCTTGATCGTCCTTGTTCCTTTGACCTAAGTACGGGCAAATTATAATATGTGGTTACTACGAGTTAGTTTAACAGAGCTCGATCGCTTAAGTAACAAGAAAAACATATACCTAAGTATTAATATGTTGTGCTTTACTACGAGTTAGTTTAGCATAGCTAGATCGCTTAAGTAACAAGAAAAACATATACATAATTATTCTCAATTAGTTGGACATCAAGTATTTGATCTCAAGTAACGATCCTATTCTATACGTTGTACATGTATTAATGTCTTTGTATATACATGCACGTATGTGTGTGTGTCTATATATATATATATATATGTATGCGCGCATATGCATGAAATAGTGGAATTTATTTTACTCCTAAATCCTAATTGGAATTAAATTCAGGAAGACTTTCTTTCCAGATTAATTTTGATCTCATAGATGATAGCTTCTGTGCGCTTGTGTCCTAGTATTTTAACTTGAATATTTGCGACTAATAGATTTTATTAATGTGACTAGGGTTCTATTTTTATTTTTATTTTTTTGAAAGGGTGACTAGGGTTCTATAAATGTGAAGGGTGTATAAACCATATGTTGATATGTACGTAGATGTGACAATGAGTTTCCTTTATGGATCATGAGTATTTTCCATTTGAATAATTTATCCTACCTAGCTTCACCTACACTGATCTTCTAGTGCATCTTCCTGCTTTTTCGGTGAAAACTAAAATGAATAGATCGGTGTTTTCCTAACAGGACAAAGGATAAAGAACGAAGCTAGCCTTCAACAAATGCCATTGACGTTATAGCTGGAGAAGGAAGCTAGGATGCATTTAGGGTTTTAAAGGGTTAGAAATTAGAGCGCTTGCCGCACCAACTTCTTGTCTAATCATCTCAATGGTCAAACGGGTCACAGTCACATCCTTATCCTTGTGTAAGTGTTGCAAAACCTAAATAAAAATTCACAAGTTATATAGAACTGTTAGCACTACTTAGTACATAATTGAAGCAATATTGTGATTCTTCTGAAAATTAATCAACATCCTCTGTGATCGGTCTTGGTATATATGATGTTTTCTAGCTAGTTCATATAAACTGCTTATATAGGTAAAACTGGAGAAAAACTGTTGATCGATCGATACGTGATCCTCACACATCCTTATCCCTTGTGTAAGTGTTGCCAAAAGCAAAATATACAGATTAAGAGAGAGAAATCGAGCTAGGGATCGATTAAGGTAATTTAATGCAGATCGTATCATTCACACATGTCAGGGGTTAGGGAGAATATACTTATGGCTTACCTGCTTAATTGGTTATTGATTAGAAAAATGAGAAGTTTCTCCAGGTTATGAAGGATATAAAATGCAATTATGAGTAAAGAATTGGTTTTATACATCTCCTTTCAAACTCTTTAGGAAGCCGTCTTTTGGTCCAAACCCTAGAAAGCAGAAAAGCAATGGAGCTGGGTGGCTGCGTTTCTATTTAAATAATTCAAAACCCATCAACTACCCAAAATGCACGTAAACGTTGCCCTAGTTCAGGGCTAGAGACCCTAAACCACATTAATTATGTTAAAATCGTTTAATACATATTATCATATCATGTCATTTTTATGCTTACTTAGTAGAATAAAAATATACATAATCCTTTCTGACCTTTATTTTTTACTAGTATATACGTAAAAGACAACAAACAAAAATAACCAAAATATAGTTGACTAATCAAAATCAGATAAATTGAAAACCGTATACTGTGTGGGGAATAAAACATTATACAGGTATAGTATTTGCGATAATTCTGAATGTGGAAGAATTTTTGAATTTGCTTAGTTTTATATAAAGCATTTTTTGGGGAAATATTGGAGGCTTTGGACCATTTGATCACATTAAACAATGTTGCTAGTCATTCTTTTGAGAGATGGCTAGTGGATTGTAATTGTCTATGGAATGTTGGTTAATAATTTCTTCTTTCTTTTCTTTTTGGTGTGGGGTTTTTAATACATACTTGGATCATTAAAGTTGAAGATAAATATCTTAATGAACACCAACCTACTAGTATAAATTTATCTAGGATTAATTTCAATTTACCCCCCTGAGGTTTGGAGGTGTCATCATGTCACCCCCTCTATTCTCAATTTTGAATTTTTATCCCCCAAACTTTTCAATTTCAATCAGCCGTGTCCAATTTCTCCTATTCCGTCCAAATTAGACATTAACTCTGACAATCAGACCCACTTTGAGTGCTAAAATGGTCATTTCAAGACAAAAAAAACTATTAAAAAAATAAATAAATAAATCCTTTTTTTTCCTTCTATTTTTTCTTTTTTTTTAAATTTTGTCTTCAACCTATACACCACAAGTTATAATAGGTTTATAAAAACAAAAAGATACTCTAAGTGGTTGAAAGCCGCTTGGTGGTCTACGATATTTGTGATTTTATCGGATATGTGAAGAATTTTAGGATATATCCCCAATAAAGTGAAGAAATATCTGTAAAAAATGATTTTACACTTTATCTGTAAATATCTGTAAAAAATGATTTTACACAGATATTTCTTCACTTTATTGGGGATATATCCTAAAATTCTTCACTTTATCGGAGATATATCACAAATATCGTAAACTAACAAACGGCTTTCAACCACCTAGAGTATCTTTTTGTTTTTATAAACCTATTATAACTTGTGGTGTATAAGTTGAAGACAAAATTAAAAAAAAAAAAAAAAAAAAGAAGAAGAAGAAAAAAAAAAAAAGAAACAAAAAAGGAAATTTTTTTTAATAGTTTTTTTTTTGTCTTGAAATGACAATTTTAGCCCTCAAAGTGGGTCCGATCGTTAGAGTTAACGTCCAATTTAAATACAATAGGAGAAATTGGAACGGCTGATTGAAATTGGAAAGTTTAGGGAGTAAAAATTCAAAATTGAGAATAGAGGGGGTGACATGATGACACCCTCAAACCTCAAGGGGATAACTGAAATTAATTCATTTATGTACTTGCGCTAATATGGGATGATTATATAGACGTATATGTAGGGCTGGCTAATTCTAGTACTGTGAACCCTCTTCTGGATTTCTTAAATAACTTTGGTTTTTTCTTCTTTTCCGGTGAGAAAGGGAAAAAGTTGGGGTGATCGAATGCAAATTGGGAGGAGAGTGGGTACTAAGGTGATGCGTAAGCTGGCCAAATATTTCATAAGGAACTAGATCGAGGACCCATGCATTTTAGTTTATAGCCAGGTACGTGAATAATAAAAATAATTGATTTTTGTGAGAGCCATGCAATCAGTGACGAAACCAAAGGGTCTCATTGCGTGCATGGAATGAGTTCCTCCAACCACCGGTGACGTGCCACGTCCTGTTTCCCTGTCGTTGACTTCTGCCCAGCTTCCCCCTTGCATTAGTATTTGCCTTAGATCAAACGCACTTAATACAAACATATACGGACGAACGTAGGCAATATAATTATTCCACTCAATTTGTTGTACGAAATAGATTAAGAACTCTTAAAGTCTGTGTGTTATAATTAAGGTTATTTAGACAAATTATTTATCGCAAAGAGGTTGTAGAAAATTCAAAATAGGGAGGAAATGCAACAATGCACCGGTCTCTTAATCTCAAATGTACCTTCATGAATGAGATTTCATATATTAACCCACGACTAATTACATGCATGCACATTTTGCCCTTATATGACTTTCTACGGTTAGGCGAATATAGACTATATAGTACATGAAGTAAGAGTCGTCTATTAATTCTCAAAGTAGTAGGAAAAACAACAACCTGTGTATCTGATAATTAGGATTAAGATATGAATTTGTAGTATATATATATATACCTTCTTTTCTTTTTTAAGATAAAATCACACAGAAAATCCAAATAGGGGAACAGCCGCCGCACTTGCACTTGATCATAACTTTTCATGATTAATATTAGCTCTCAAGTTATAACCTGCTCAGCTGACATTTTCCAATTTGTCGTAGCCCACCAACACTACTATCAAATTAAAGCAAAGCTTTGGTGAATCGAGCACACTACTGTGAATTATAACTAAAGTGACGAGTAACACAGATCTTTGATCACAAAACATTAGTCCCTATATGTCTCCTGTGGACCATCGTCAATTAGCCACTTAATCTTAATTCATCAAGACACATTGAATTGTCAAACCAAAACAGTCATAATCTATTATCTAATATGAAGTATAAGTCATAGGGGCATTAGGGTTTGTCGACAGATGAGGGTATATTTGTCATTTGGCTCAGAAAAGTGCAGGGCTGTTTTGCTATCAAATAGGAGACTAGCACGTCAGTCAGCTTTGATGTGATTGGAGGCGACGACAAGATGGATTGTATATAAATAGAAAGCTTTCATTGAAGGTTGGATTGGAAGAAGGCAACCAAATCTTCTCACTTATTAGGTAGAGAAAAATGGGAAGGTCTCCTTGTTGTGATGATAGTGGCCTCAAGAAAGGTCCCTGGACTCCTGAAGAAGATCAGAAGCTAATGAATTACATACAGAAACATGGCCATGGAAGCTGGAGAGCCCTTCCCAAACTTGCAGGTATATACTGATCATCATCATCATCATCTCTCTCTCTCTCTCTCTCTCTCTCTCTCTCTCTCTCTCTCTCAAGAGTTCAAGAGTGATGTTTTGTTCTTATAATTTGCAGGGTTGAACAGATGTGGCAAGAGTTGCAGGTTAAGATGGACAAACTACCTTAGGCCAGATATAAAGAGAGGCAAATTTTCTCAAGAAGAAGAGCAAACAATTCTGAACCTTCATTCCATCCTTGGCAACAAGTAATTCCCTTAATTGTTCCACGAACTTAAAATATGTATATATATTTCATATAATTTGACATGTTATATCTTATCGGATAGTCTGCCGGCCAAATTCTCTTATTAGATCAAGTTTGACACTTTTATGTTGCTTGAGATATAAACTTTCTGTTCATTGTTTTGTACATTACAAGATGGTCAGCAATTGCAAGCCACCTACCGGGTAGGACGGACAACGAAATCAAAAATTTCTGGAACACCCATTTGAAGAAAAAGCTGATTCAGATGGGTTTTGATCCGATGACCCACCGGCCTCGAACTGACATCTTCTCCAGCTTGCCACACCTTCTAGCTCTTGTCAATTTGAAAGATCTTATTGACCAAGGCAGCAGCCAGACATCTTGGGATGAACAAGCCTTGAGACTACAAGCAGAAGCTGCTCAAATGGCTAAAATTCAATACCTACAATACCTCCTCCAACCTCAAGCTTCTACCTCAAACAACCTAAGCGATTTCACTGACATGGAGACAATTGGTCTTTTGAATTCACTCTGTTCATCAATCAAAGATGTTAATCCAGTGTTTGGCTCATCTCAGTTGGAAACCTCAGCACAATACCTCGGGTCATCTTCTGTGCAGGATTCAATCCCTTTTTCCCCTTTGCCTGATTTGCAAATGGTACCCTCCTCTGCTTATCAAAAGGACATGATCATTAATCAAGCTCCAGATCAGTTTACAGTGTTGAGCCAATTGGACAACTCTCCCAACAATAATTCATGGAATATTCCTTCCTCTTCAAATACTAGTACTCCCTCTCCTCCTTCTGTGGCGGTTCCTCCAGTGACGGAGACTTCAACAAGCAATAATAATATGGGTGATGCTTGCAGCACTACTACTTCAAGCTATGGAGGAGTGGCTACTATTTCTGCTTGGTCTGACCTACTTCTGGAGGACTACCCGTTTTTCAATGAGATTTCTTAGTTACATTCTTGAAGAGTAAAGAGGCTAGGCTTGGATTTGCATGATATCACCACCACTTTTTACTGTATGTACTTTCTGATGAGCCATACTCTTTATTTTATGTATGGATTACGTAAGATTGTCTAATTAGGTTTTATGCTTAATTACATGTTCTCATGGAATGTGTGTGTTTTAAGATTTCATCATCTTTAAACATGCAGGAGTATGGAATTAGCTTGGATCTTAATTTACTTAATATAATTATTTTAAGTACGTAGTTAGTTAATTAGCTCGAATATTTTATAATACAGAAGTAGCGAGAAAAAAAACCTACATAAGTACTTCTTGCCATTATAATTATGCAGTACTACATGTCTACGTACATGTATCACTATCACCAATATACACAGAAAGATTTGCCGTATAAATTAATAATATTGCGATTACTATCATTATCATCATCCTCTTTCTATTGCCATTATTGTTATTATAATCACAATCATCTTTGTTATCACCTAATGTTTGAAATGTACTCAGGAGCATAGGTGGAATATAATTGGGATATATAACGCTTGTTGTCCAAACTAATTTTCACCTAAAAATGTTGATATAACACCACTTATTATAGATCGCCATATGATAATGAGCTAACAATTCTATAGTCTTAACAAATATATATATATATATATATATATTTATCGAGGAAAACTCATCGATTCGATCATTCCTCTTTCTGCGGAAATCTTAAATCAGACATGGATTTTATACTCAAATTGAAGGATTTAAACTCATCCATGTTAGACATCGGATAGTTTCTAAGTTTAGACTAGTTTGGACCGTTTGAATTTGTGATTCCATTTAATACAGAAAAAATAGAGAAGAAAAAGAAAAGCACGAGACATTGGGTTCTTATTATTATTCCTTTTCATTTCTCTATACCTTTTTTTGGCAACCAATAGTACTTTATCAAAATTGATGATCAGGGTTGTAGTCCTTCTGCTACCGGGAGTTGATTAATGTGTTTCTTTGTAATTAATTAAGTACTTTGACCTTCAAAGAGATCAACAGGGCTTTCTCCTTTTCTGAACTGCTCTTGTCCTTCGTCTGTATTTACTAATATTCCATCCTCGTTCCTACCATCAACACTAAACCCTAAATTATTAGAAAATGGCCAAAAAATAGCATTTGTTATCGTCTTATCGATCTATATACATATATATATATATATATATATCTGTGTGTGTGTGTGTGTAGGGTGGAAAATGATTACTGTAGGCTGTAGCCAAAGAAAAACTGTATATATAGCAACTGAGAGAGCAAAGTTTTCTGCCTTCGTCATGTTCATGAATCATGATTCTGTTGCTTAAGGTATATAAATCCATAATTTCATATTTTTATCCGAGTAAGTAAAGATTAAGCAAGCATTTGACCTTCATACAATTTCGACCTGCACCCGCCAACCACTATTCTATATATAGCTCGGAACCTTCCGCAAGTTTTCTTCTTTTCAACACAGAAGTTCCTCTTTTAGGCTCCTCTTACTTTTAACAGATCAGAAACAGAACAGATAGTTGACCATGGTGCTGTTTGGTCAAAAGAGTGACGAAAAGGATTCTCAATGATCTGAGAATTAAGGACCCCACTGCAAGTAGTTCGGAATAATATTGAGACAGATTGCTACCACAATCTAGGGTTTGCAATCGGCTCAGCCAAGAGTACTGCATGAATTCTTTGGAAGCTAAGACATCAGTGAATATATGAGGGTTGAGGAAGCTCGACAGTTTTGGAACTTGAGTGCTTGATTATATTATGTTCGGAAACTAGGCTAAGTAGGTAAAAATTAGGCTAATATTATACAGGGTTAATGTCAAGTACTGTAACTAAACACATGCTTAATTTCGATGTCCCCTTAAGTTTCAGTTTTTCCATATTATCCTCAACCGTCACGTTTGGATATATGTTTAGTCAATTTGTCATTGTTGTAGATCTTCAATTTTGTAGTCTTATTCATGGATAAGGGATGTGATCGAGAAAAGAATAAATTAGAACTTAACGGAGCATTTTTGTGAAAACTTTTGAAACAAATAGTAAATCGATAGGAGTAGTTGAGTAAAATTATGGAATCATAACAGTTGTGGAACAAAGTCAGAGATAGCCTGAAACAATAATGTTTTCATGATTAGTAATTTATTAAGAAAATTATGCTCTGCATTCAACGGTAGATACTTTTAAGTACATTAACTTGTTTATTTTTCACCTTTGGATGTAAAGCTAAGGGTAATTGAGCATAATTCATAGTCTGTTGAACACTGTTGTAGCCTGAAAATCATGAAAATGTAAAGTAGATTATATACCAGAGAATCTTCTACTTGAGTACGTAGTATCAGTAATGACTCAAAGTCTCAAAGATATATAGTTTGGTGCCTTTGTTTTTTTCTAACAAGGGTTTGACTGTAATATGCTTTCCACTTAACTGTTCCATTAAGATCATTAGTCAAATTATAAGCCATTTATCCAGAGGTAAAAGATTAATTGGATGGCGTGTCTGCACCATCAAACTCATATGGCGCTGAGTTGTTGATGTAGGTCTGGTTGAGTAAGCTATATTTGAGCTGTTGTGGAAAAAAAAAGGTAGAAGTCACTAAAGTCAAGCAGGTTATGCTTGTCAAAATAATTAAGCATCTCAAATCTTAATCTCACACTTTAAAACAGAAATATAAGTTTACCACCTAATCCTTATTGGTTGATGACTAAAGTTCACCTTTCTTTAAGACCAATGTCACACATATATGTTGCTATTAGTTCTACAGAAAGAATCCATATTATTCTATCAGCGACCTTAGAAGGCTTGTCATTAGGGAGCAATGAAATCTCTCTCCCCCTTGGTAGAGACCGTAGGCGAACTCAGTCAATAGTAACCATCGATCGATCTCATCTTCGACAGAAATAGACTGGCCCGGCAAAGGTCCAAAGACCACCGGACGGGAAGAGGTTAGGGTGAACTTCGGATTATAACTTACTTAGTTGGACTGGGATCGATATAGTCCATGAGTGTATGATCAAATGACAAAACGATATATTTTAGAGGTATGATAACAAGAACTAAAACTATTGATTCAATCCAACTTTAATGGAATCTTGGATAAGGTCGGATATCAATTTTAGAAGCACAATTAAATTGGATTGGATGTCAGTTTTTGGATCGAAATTGATCTTACAACCGAACCTATTCCATTATTTTGAAATATTTTCTGTCATATTCACTCGCTTTTGTTTCGATTAATAAGATGTTTTCACATGCTTGTCGATCCGTAGTTTCTTCGAAATTGTAATTGGATTGAAAGTTTGAAAGGAGACTTTTCAAAATGGATTGGGTGTTGTACTAGTTCAATGCAATCTTTGGTCTTGATAAACAAGAGTTGGTACTTATAAAATTTGTGAGTTGAGTCCATGAGTTGGCCCAATCCCAAATTGTGACCACACCTTAGATTGAACATACATTAGATGAGAGAAATTTTGTTTACACTTGTGCATCTTCTTACTACACCTCCTATTTTCATTTTTCTTACTTTCTTTTTGGACTATTGGAAATGCTATAGTATTCCTCAAAATTGGAGAAAAAATGGATCGTCTACGGTACATTAATGTACCGATACTTCAAGTAAACTAGTTCAATACAGAACTAGTTTTATATAGATGTAGACTAGCTCAGTACATGGGTAGATTAGTCTACTTATGCATGGAGTTAGTCTACCCTGTAACGAACTAGTCTACCTCAGTATTGAACTAGTCTACTTGATGTATTGGTACATTAATGTACTAAGTTTTTTCTGAGAAAAAAAAGCAACAATTTTATTTTATATTGTGAGGAATTGATGTTGCAATCATAGGGGGAGGAGGGGAAGGAAAGGCAACGTTGACGACGATATGCCATCCAAAATCATCCAAAATTTCAGGGGAATTTTATTGGAAAGAATTTACTATTTTAGTGGAAACTTGCGGAATTCATTAAATGTAAACAGTCAGTTAGTGTGAAATTCTACTCATGAAAATCATAAAATAGTTCAATAGGGCGTAGAATATGGAGAAATTTTTTCTGTGCTACCGTCAAACCAAATGGCATGCTGAAGTGGTTTGATGCGCACATATATTAATGACATGTGGACCTGTTCAATACTATACAAAATTGATTTGACCGAAATACCTACTTTCCTCCCTCTCTCCTCTGTAGAAACTGCCATGGTTGGGTAATCTAGATCTCGATCAGAAGATATGTGTGAGTGTTCTAAGCTATGAAGAATTTGAACGACCCGAACTCCTGTAGAATTCTGTCCTTTTGCAATTTCTCCTTGAAATCCCCACAAATTTATCGACGAAATGTTCCATGAAAACTCTAAGAAAAGAAAATCTAAATCTGAAACATAACACACTTAAGATCTGAATCTCTTTGAAACAAAAACCTGCAATCTGGGCTATCATTGTAAGATCTGTCAACCTCATGATTACGCAAGGGAATGGATCTGATACAATGAAATTATGAAGCAACTTGTTATAAAGAAGTATTCGTTGTGAACTTCAGAGGATCATCTATGATTTACACCAAGACTCTCTCCCTTGTTATCAGGATAGAGCTCTCTGGAAACAAATTAAGTGGAGATCTTGATTAGGAACTAAATAGCTGTTTGGTTTAGTTACCATGAATTATCAAGAAACCATATAAGTGCGCTATCACTTTGTTTCTTCTGGAAAGCAAAATGTCAATTAGCCAATATTCAATGACGAAGATATTTGAAATTTGATATGAAATTGGCTTCTCCATGAGTTTATTTTCTCTTACTTGGTTGAATTCTTCGCTAGTTATTAATTATAAGTTCTTGATTAATCAAGTTTAATAGCTAAAGATTTGCAGGAAAGCTGCAAAACAGCAAAAGTGTTCGTATGAGAGATCGAGATGAGAAGAGAGGAAAGGCTAGGATACTTTGGAACGATCAAATTATACTTCGCATTATCAAAACCATGTGTCAGTATTTTAGTAGTACGTCAAACCACGTGGCATGATGACATGGTTTGACCGTAGCACAGAAAAATTTCTCATGTCACCCTAAATTTCCAAGGAACCAACTAAGGTGCTTTGAAGTAATGAACCACTAGAGCTGGATCAGACACTACAGCAAAATTGGTCATTTACAACTCACATTTCATGTGTGCCATCGGAATATCTTTATTTGGGTCATTCATGGTGTGCATCTTATGTGTGCAGTAAATTTAATTATCTATTAACGGCGTGCACAATATGTGTGCCGTAAATGAGTTATTTTACTAGTTTTTTACGATTTACTTTTTTAGCATGCCGTAAATGAGTTATAAAGTATTAATTTTTTTTTTATGAAAATATTACTTTTCCTCATTTTTGTTCTCCTCTTTAGTATTTTCCTGATGAATATCGAAGCAAAGCCCTCTTTCTCTCTCGATTAAGTTCTTGAGCTCAGGACCTGCCCACGCATTCAATCTTCCTTCTTCCGAGATCAAATTGATTTCATCTCAGAGTCCATGGATTATCTCCCTCACTGCCTCTCTGTTTTTCCAGCGACCTCTCTCCATCCCCGAAAGATCGGCGTCCGATTCAAGCATGTCCTTCCTCAAATGAGTATCGTTGGATCTTGTATCTCACTCGCAGTGATTTGTGCATAGCTCGACCTCCTTTATTAAGGTTTCGATTTCAATCTCAGCAATTCATTTTTCGTTTTGGATTATCTGTTCATATGGATTCTATTTCAGTTTTAGGATTTCTTGATTCTCAGTTGTGGATTCGATTTGCTTCTCAGTTTTCTAATTTGTTCTAGGTCTGAGAATTCTGGTTAGCAAGCCCGAATCAACCAATTTTCATGTCTGAGCTCAATGTTCAGATTCCTACCACTACAACAATATCGGGTTTTAGTGACCAAATTGATAGTGACCACATGACATTAGGTCACTAATGGTATAGAATTAATGACCAACGTGGACAACAGGTCACTAAAGAGATGGACGCGAAATATGGTCAGTCTCCCGCTTATTCGTTATCTTTTACTGACCAATTACTTATCTATTAGTGTCCAATTTGTTTTAGGACACTAAACGTTCATTCATTTTCTCAATTTAGTGACCAATTCTGTGAGTGGGAATTATCCTCTCTTTTTTATTCAGTGAGCGGGATAATTGGGGGCGCGGTTTCTCAAAGCTTGAAGCGGGATATTGATTTCTTTCATTTTTTTATTTTTATAAAATCTGGTCATGTCTATTGTTCTCCTTCAAAAACTGAATGCACCATCTAGTCTATCTTCCTCTTCCAGATGGCTTCTTGTTCTTGCGACTCATCTTCGTCAGTCATTTGTGAAGGTAGAGTTGAAGTATTCGATTGAATTTGTTCATTCCTATCCAAATTAATGATTGAATTTGTTCCTTCCTCTTCCACATGGCCAAACTTATTTTCGTTTTAGGGTTTGGATAAGGGGCTTTTAATCAATCAACTTATTATGATTTTAAGGTGTTGGAAATTAGGGATTAATATTCGGATTGGGGTGTTTGAATTTCTAGTTCTTGTCTATTTTAATTTTTTTTTTGTTTTTATTTTTTTTGAACTTCACTGCATTTGCAGGGATACAGGGGAGCCTTGCTATTAAAACTGTGGAACTTCAGGACTCGGGTTCGTTCTGCTATCTTGGATTACTTATTCATATTCAGAGTTAATTATTAATTACTCTTTGCACTTTTTTCAATTTTTAATGGCGTTGGTTTTGATCTTATACTCTATTCGTCAGTTTTCTTGTTCTAAATTTGTTCCTTGTTTTGGTATTTCATCATATTAATCTTACATTTTGTGGTTATATTATTATAAGTGGATGATTCCGTTTGTTGTTGGTTTTGAGTTTGGGTTTGTATGCTGCATATTCACAATTCAAACAAACAGAGGTGAGATTTTCGGAGAATCGGAGGCGCCTCTGATTAGCTTGCTCATCTCATTTGGTCAGTATTCATTTTCTTCATCAATAACTGAAATTGTTTCGATCTGTATCCATTTTAAGCTCTTATCGTTTCATGTATGCGCCTTGTGATTTCAATTAGTGATTTTTTTTAGGCGTAGCTGGATTCTCTGTTTGGTTTCTTCGAAAATTTATGGAAAATATGAACCAAAGATTTGATCTTTAGCATGTAGATCTATTGGGTAATTGCTTTTATTATATTGATGTGGATATTTGGTTTTTAGGGTCTGTGTTTGTATTGTGCTTGTTCTTGTAGTCCTTGGTGGAATTCCAGGGCATTACGGTGAAATGTAAATATTTGGTTTATTATTGTAGGATGAAATTGTTTTGGAACTGGGTTAAAAAAGATTTAAACTTTTGAACTAGCTAGAATTCGGTGCGGCCTTGTTACAATGGTGAACAGAGCTTCGGTAGTCATGTTGATCTTTTATGTGTTTAGTAGATAGAAATGGGGAAAACTAACATGGGTGTTGGTGGTTGCTGTAAAAAGATAGTTGGACTGGCGGGTTGTTGTGTGAATATGGATGAAGTTAGGAACTTGGCATGTGCTTTTATGGTTTTGGGTGCTATTGAGTAGGAGCATATTGAGAGAATGAGAGCAGAGGTTTTATGTGTGTTTCTGTTTGTTTGATTTTTTTTCATTCCTGATTTGTGAACTGAAGTCCTGGATATTTTTGTTTTCTTATGCAGCAGCGACAATGGTGAGAGTTAGCGTGCTAAATGATGCTCTCAAGAGCATGTACAATGCAGAGAAACGTGGTAAGCGTCAGGTGATGATCAGGCCGTCATCCAAAGTGATCATCAAGTTTCTTATTGTCATGCAAAAGCATGGTAAGTATCCATTACTTAAACATAATTCATTACTTCTGTTTTTGTTAGTCTGTTTTTATGAATGTATGGATATTTATGTTTATGGTTTTCTTCTTTAGGATACATTGGAGAGTTCGAGTATGTTGACGACCACAGCTCTGGCAAAATTGTGGTCGAACTGAATGGAAGGCTTAAAAAGTGTGGGGTCATTAGTCCTCGTTTTGATGTTGGTGTTAAGGAGATTGAAGGTTGGACTGCCAGGTTGCTTCCTTCAAGACAGGTTAGTCAAGCATTAGCAGTTAGCTTTCTTCTCGGAAAAAAGAATTGCAGTGGTCTTTCAAGTTTAGAAATATGATATGATTTCGAGGCTCCGTTACGTATACATATTTAATCTATAATTGTTGTTTTGAACAATTTTTTGAAATTTTAAAAGATTAGCAGAACTCTAGGTGATTATATATAGTTTGACCTTGAATTGTGAGCATTCGTGCTTATCCTTCACTGGGCACTAGTGGTATAATTAGTTGCCTTGTTATGAATCAAATAGTGTTGTACATTTATACCCTTTTCGCACTCTTACCTTATTAAGTTCACCTTACAAATTTGATCCTGCCACTTTCAGTTGAGCTTACTGCTTTTTGTTTGATCTTGCAGTTTGGATATATCGTGCTCACCACTTCTGCTGGAATCATGGACCATGAAGAGGCTAGAAGAAAGAATGTTATTTCTTCGAGATGTTCCATATTATGTTTGTATGCTGTTTATTTCTCCGTTTGTTGAAATTTTCATGCTTGCAACCAAGATGCATGACCTATGTTTATGCAGGCACAAGTGGGAGGTGAGTGCACACATACATGTAGTGGGAAGTTAAACTCTTTTTGGCGTATAATTTAATAATTGGTACTTTCCATTATTTAGTTTCCTCCGCAAGTATCATTCTCGATTATACCTGATTGATCTACTTTGAAATTTCAGATTGTCAGGCAGTGGTTCCAACCTGTAGAGGTTTCAAGGTTGAGAAGTAAAATCTGGAAGTTACTCAAGGAAGAATTTCAAAATGGATCCAAGTCTAACTGCTCTAAAGAATCTTCTCCTTTGAGTGATGCTTCTGATGAATGAATTGACCAGTGGGATCCTTTCTGAATCTACACACAGTTGGTGCATATTGACCAACCAGTCAATCAGTTAATCTGCCGTGAAAATGATCTTTTGAGTTTAGTAACTGGAAAAATTAGTTTGATTTCGAATTTTATGAAAGACAGGTAATACCATTGCTCAGAACAAGGCATAGATCTTAGTCAGTTACATTACTGACAATTTTTGGCGAGTTAGAATCCTTCTCTAGGATGAGGCTTCAACTGAATAGTTGGAAACAAAAATAGTGATGGTGGACTTTTCTAGGTAATGTTCACCATGTACAATGTAGCTGTTAAGTAGAGATATTGTTTCCATAAAAGTAATTTCCTCCATTTTGCTTTGTAATCTCTCTGTGTGTTTTCGCCTTTATCTAGATATGCAGTTTTCAATTTTTTACTTCTGCAGTTGTTTCATTTTATCCTAATTTGGTGTGCAGCTTTTTAAAAGAAGAATGGTGCTATCTGGATCAAGAAGTTGATATTTCAGATCTAACAGTTTCAGACTGTTGGAAATGACTCCCTGACCATATTGAGGAGAAAAAACTTGTGGTAATTTCCGTCCTCAATGCCATATATTACACACCCTATCTTATGGAATCATCATTAGTTCACTCACATTTGCCTTAGTCATAGTTGTCAACTTTAATTAAGATCATAAAGCTCTTGAACTTTATTCTTGAACTTCAAATTTAGCGTTGCTAATAAGTTGGAATTCTGTTAAGAGCTATAACATACTCAGGTATCTCAAGTTGGGGTTTACTTGGTATGTATTTGGTTTCAGCTGGTTCTTATGGTGGTCTAAAACTATTGAAATGAAACTGAGAATAAATTCATTAAGATTAGTTTGCAGGTTGTAGCAACTAGCATGATGAGGATAAGTTGCTTGTTACTTTTGTTTGTAAACTTGTTGAATCATGCAGGATCACATAAGTAAGAAGGTTACAATGCTCAAATGAAAATGAAAAAAAAAAAAAATAACTGAGATGCTTTGGTCTTTATTCGGGAATCTCTTATTAATGGTATAGCTAAAGTGTGAGATCCTGCTTTTCGTTTAAACTCTTGGGTACTGTTGTGTTATCAATGGACTTTTTTTTTTTCCTTTTCCTAGCTTGGGTGAAGTGTGAGGTTTATCCAGAAGGTAGTCTAGCTTGCTAGAAAACTAATAGTCACTTGTAGTTATGTCATGAAATTTGATCTGGTATTCATATTAAATTTTCAGGTATCAAGATCTCTTAAGAACCTAAACTAAAGTCAATTGAGGACCTGAACATACGTCAATGGAGGTGACCTGTCCTTACCATTCTTTTCAATGAATATCTTCATTTTATATTTGATAGCAAAATTCTTTAGGAGTTGGGCAGACCTTTTTCATTCTCTTGCATTTAATTGGCATGACTTCTATGTATTGCTCAACTCTTAATTGTATAGTGGAAGTACAACTTCACTTATCAAATTAAAAAGCAACTGAAGAAAGAACATTACATTATTTGCTGTTTTCCAGTTTTCCATTGTAATTAATGATTGATTGTGTATGTTGGTATCACTGATGTCTTCAATAGTTTCTATTTTGTCAAACTTAGCCTAATGCCTTTTCATTTACAGTACATTCTGTTGGTCAATATGTGTTCTTATAATGCAGAATGGTGAAGAGGGTTGTCAGTTCAGAGGTAGATATCTCAATGCACATCAATTACAACTGTTACATGTGAAGAATTGCAAAAGCTTGTCCATCTTTCTCATGGATTTTGTTGTCATGGAAGTATTGAAATTGTTTTAGGATTTAAATTAGTTTTCAAGGGACTTGTACTTGTGATCATGATCAGCAAGTGATAATATGGATTGTTTTTAGCAATACAATGTATTTACTTTGATACAATTTCAATTATATAGAAGTTTTATTATTAATATTGGAGTTTTATTTTCAACTAGTTATTATTTGATGACTATTGTAGAGACCAAAATTAAAAAGTTTATGAGATTTTTTTCTTCTAGTGATTAGAACTTTAGTGGCCTACAGTTTGGTCACTAATATAAGCATGTTATTTGGATTTTAGTGACCATATCATGAGCTTTAGTGACCAAACCTATTACTTTCAGTGCGGAACTCTGTGGTCACTAATTCTTTTGTGATCAGTGACCAAATAATCATGGTCACTAAATCTTTTTACATTAGTGACCAACAACCATATTTTGGTCACTAAATAGAATTAGTGACGGGTCTATAGTGACCACTCAGTGACCAATAATATTTGGTCACTAATCATATTTAGTGACCAAATTAGCTATTTTTAGTGACCAATGTGGTGGTCATTAAAGCCAGATTTTGTTGTAGTGTACTGCCTTTGGTAAGCACTTGTGTGATTATACTCTTGCAGGGATGGTTGCGAATTTATTATGGGATGTTGTTTCATAGCTTTGGTCCTAGTTTAGTCTGAAATATTGGATGCCTAGATGCGTAAATGGATCTTTTTTTGGTGACGTTATTCAAGTATGATGGTTTTTCTTTGTTTTTGTTTAGAGTTAAGAGTGATGAGTTAGGTCTGGCTTGTTACTTTCAAGTGATTCTTTGTAATTAGAATTTATAAATAGAAACTGTGTGGTAGAGAATGTTTTGTATTCAGGGACGTGCCCTGTGGGCTATGCATTAAACTTCTATTTGAGTAGGCCTGGCATTTAAACCCGTAACCCGCACTATACCCGCATGCTAAAAACCCGCACAAACCCGCCCGTTATTAATCCGGGCTAAAAAAAGCCCGAACGCAAAAAACCCGCAAATTAACGGGTTTTGCGGGCTAAACCCGTTGGAACCCATTGGAACCTATTAACTCAAAATCCTTCCCAAAAACCCATTACCAATACGAGTTCCCCATTTTTTTTTTTTCAACCAGGGCATTTTTATAATTTTTCTTATTCCCCATGAGGATCCGACATTTAGATCTTCGTATAATTGTGAAAAAACGATTCAAAAGGAGATCCGTGAGGATTCGACCGTTGGATCGTAGTATAATTTTGTGAGGATGATTCTAAAGGCGATCTGGGACGATCCAACCTTTGGATCTTCGTATAATTTTGCAAAGATGATTCAAAAGGCCATCCGTGAGGATCCGACAGTTGGATCGTCATATAATTTTGTGAGGATGATTCTAAGAGCGATCCAGGACGATCCAACCGTTGGATCTTCGCATAATTTTGAGAAGATTAACCTAAGGGCTATCTGTGAGGATCTGACCGTTGGATCATCATATAAATCTGTAAAGATGATCATCTAGGTGATCCATAAGGATCTGACCGTTGGATCGTTATATAATTTTGAGAGGATGAA
The DNA here is from genome assembly GCA_024704745.1 of Rosa lucieae. Classification (NCBI taxonomy): domain Eukaryota; kingdom Viridiplantae; phylum Streptophyta; class Magnoliopsida; order Rosales; family Rosaceae; genus Rosa; species Rosa lucieae. Next base: position 24,595,948 of record CM045493.1, on the reverse strand, counting down.
CCTAAGGGCGATCCGTGAGGATCTGACCGTTGGATCATCGTATAAATCAGTAAAGATGATCATCTAGGTGATCCGTGAGGATCTGACCGTTGGATCGTCGTATAATTTTGAGAGGATGAAACTAAGGGCGATCCGTGAGGATTTGACCCAACGATCATCGTATAAATCGGTAAAGATGATCCTCTAGGTGATCCGACCGTTGGATCTTCGTATAATTTTGAGAGGATGAACCTAAGGGCGATTCGTGAGGATCCGACCGTTGGATCATCGTATAAAACTATAAAGATGATCCTCTAGGTGATCTGTGAGGGTCCGACCGTTGGATCGTCGTATAATTGTGATTTGTGAATTATTTTTTGTCAAAAAAGGAAAGGAAAAAAAATCTAAAAAGATAGAAAATAAAAAATTTCAAAATAGAAAACCAAAAAAGTTCATATAGAGAAAATGGCAAATGAGGGGTTATATACATAAGTCTTAATTGGTTTTAATTGCTTTGATAAAAAGTTTAAAAAAAAAAAATATTTACGGGTTTTAACTGGTTCCAACGGAAAACCCGCAAACTCACCGGGTTTGGCCCGGGAAACCCGTTAAACTCGGGAATTCTTACCTGGTCGACCCGTTAAGAACCCGCACCGTACCCGCACGTTGCCAGGCCTATGTTTGAGTAAAGGTAGATTAATGAACTATTAAACTTAGTTGTGGGAGTTGGGCATCTGTCTTCGACAGCGGCCTCGTTGTCAAAGATCTCAAAAAGAAAAGTGATGACGTGGTAGAAAAGAAAAGTGATGAAGTGGTAGAGTAGTCGTTGGAATGGCGTGGATAGAATTGTTCCTCTTGGTATTCAAAAAGAATTTGGATAGAGTCATCTTTATGAGCTAGGAGGAAAAACTTGTAGTATAAGGTTCATTTAGTTTACAACCTTTTGGTTATGGTTTTTATGTGCTTCCAAAGGGCAGGATTGGGTTTTAAGGTCCAACGAGGCCCTGACGGAGCTCGAAATTGAGCTCAAGAAGGCTTCCGATTCCCTCGAGGTGACTCAATTTCTCAGCCCTAATCTGTGTTCTGATTCTTTGATTGGCAAGTAAAGTAGTTCATGTGCTAGTTCACTTTGGGAAAAGTTATTTTAGCATGGAAATCAATGCATGTGTAATTGAAATTTGTGGGTTCATGAATCCTCTACTGAAATTGAAATTTAGCCATGCATGTGGTAATCTTGATTTTGAAAACAAAGCTTTGGAAACATTTTCATGAAAAGTTGAAAACCAATGCATTGTTCTGAATTGTATTGTTAGTCCTTTAGGCACTTGAAATTGGCTGAAGGAAACACTACAAGAAAAATGGTTTTTTGCAAGGAATTTTTTTCCTTGTAAAAACCTGGAAATTTGTTGCATTAACCCAAATGCAAGGAATATTCCTTGCATTTGGGTCCTTGCAAAAAGGCCCTTGCAAAAGAGCAAATACAACAACTTGAAAATTCCTTGCATTTGAGTTCACAAATGCAAGGAATTGTTCATCTCAAGTGTAAGGAATTCAGCACCTATGGTTAACTATGGTTAACTAATATACAAGGACAATTCCTTGCATATTATTCCTTGCATTTAGTAGATGCAAGGCCCTTTTTAGCCATTGCCATGCTATTTAAAATTTAATTACATTTAATTTATTATTAATTTCTTACCCAATCTAATAAAATCTGTTCTGGACTTGTGAGACTTTGAATAAATGAATTACTTTTATTTATAAATAAAGTAATATTTACATATGGAAAATTCCACAAGGATTAATAGCTCAAATGTTCACAAAGATCTATGTCAAAGACTTTGAGATAATCTCAAAGCTTCATATTTACAAGTTTACAACCATAATACACTTCTAGCTGGAGCAGCCCCACTCTTGCTGGTTACCTGTAAGGATGAGAATTTTGGTCACTTAGAATGAATCACTAGATTACTGGTATTGCCAAGCACTTAATATATAGCATCACCTGGGGTCAGGTAACTTGTCCTTCATGCAAAGGGGTGAGCACTGAAAATGACAACAGGAAGGGAAGATATTCAAAGCTGATAATGAAGGTAAGCTCAAAGCCAATTTGGATTAAGAGTTTAGTGAATGTACTAATAGATGATATATGCAAACTTTTATCTGTATGTTTATCTACCGTGTCCTTGAGCAAACTTGAAGTGTGATCATTAAAGTGTTCAGTACAACTCATTTACGAAAGCACTGTGTGTCATTGTCGGTAAAGAAAATTGATGCATACATGACGTATCAAATTTACTAGTCAAACATGTTAGACTGTGAACTAAGATCAACAAGATAAGGTAATAGAGATACGATGGTTAATTTGGCAAAAGAACATAACTCGTTAGACTGATGCTATCATTCTGAGTCCAGGTGTATGCAAATATGAATAAATCTATGTATGTTTGCATGAAGAATCAGTGTGATATAACAGCCTTGGACTTGCAGACTTCGCAAAAGTGATCACAATGTTGGAAACGTAAAACAACACCTTTTAAACAATCCATACATTCCAGAACAGATATATATATATATATATATATATAGACATATATATGCATGCTTTGGGTTTTCTATAATTCTCAAAAGGTTCAGTCATCAAATCTTGCATGAAACCACGAATAGCTGCGCCAAATTACAGTAGTCTTTATGCAAAAAGAAAATCACATACCAGTCAACTAAATGTACTTGTCAAGTTCCATATCCTCTGCCTCAATTTCTTAGTCACTGTCCTGCAGCAGGAAATTGTTCAAAGATTATAGTGAAAGATTAAAGTGAATTAAGTAATTCGATCAAAAAAGATATCCAAGACCCGTATATGCAGTCATAAATGCACAGGCTGAGCCTAACACTGGAAGTAAGTGAACTTCAATACTTGAAACCTAAATTTCAAGTAGTGCACAGATCACTTCGTTGTGTTAGCCTAAATTTCTTGTAGTGCACAGATTGATGTAAAGTAGAGAACCAAGTTTATTTCTAACCATCATTCTCAACCATTATTCCATAGTTTCCCAGTATGTCTTGGGACATTTTCTAAGGATGGGAACTACATAAGAAATATATATGCAAAATCAGATCTCCAAAAACACACACATGTATTTATATTTGCTTGCCACATAGACCGATAGACATTTTATAAGGAGTAAGTGTTCTAGTAATTCGATCAAAAAACTTACCTACAGGATCTGATGAATCAACAATTCCAACACCACACTTCCCTTCAGGTGTATGCCTTAGGAATTCAGTAGATGTCATGTAATAAAAATGAGATATGATTGGGACAGCAAGCCAAATAGAAAAACCAATTTGATGAAACTTTTTTATCAAATAGTGAGAAGAAATTGTAGCAGTAAACATACCATCACCAACATGAAGATGGACCCAACGACCCTCAAATCCATACTTGGTTCTAATGAGCTTCCCATTAGCTTGCAAAATTGGTTCGTAAAACAAGTGAATCAGCAGAGCCTATTGGTGCCAAATGCAATATCTTGTGACTTCCTTAGCTGAAGAACCCAAGAGTTTCCTATTGGTGCCAAATGCAATACCTTCATAGCTTCATTTTCTTCACTCTCATATACATCTATAGTCCCAATTCCATTGATTCCCTTAGCACAATCTAAGCCCATATCAAAACAACGTAATCAAAACTCATCTGCAATTCACCCGGAGACTGATAATAACTATTAACATTCTGAACAAACGATATCTAGCCTGAAAAATGGAATTAAATGGGGGAATCTCGAAATGTTACAATACCTCAAATACATATTTACCAGTCATTTCAATCGGCATCACCAGAACAATTCAACCTACAACTAAGCAAAAAAGAAAAGAAAAAAAATTCCAAAAAAGATATTATAGCAGAGAAACATACAACCCAAAAACTTGAAGCTTGAGAGGTCGAGAGAGAGAGAAATGCCTAAATAAAGGCCCAGCCTTGAAACCCAAATGCAATCATATAAACCCTAGGCAAACTAAACTGAAAACAAACCAAATTTATATCCAAAAATCAAGGGAAATCAAATGATATCTATTAATTATTGAACCAGAATATAAAGTGAAAGTCAGACCCAAACTAATTAAGCCAGAGAGAGATACGAAATTACCGATGGAGAGATGGGTGGCGATGACGACAGGAGAGATGGAGAACCTTGCGTTGTTGACTTTTGGGGTTGAGTTTGAGTGCGAGTGTTCATGAGTACCATATTCGCCAATCGCAGCTGGATTTGGGATTTTGGTATTTTGGGTATGTTCATCTGGAAGGACCATAGTCTTTCTTCATTATCTAACTAGAGTCAAGGATAAAGGCTCCGAGAGAAATAAAACAAGGAATCGAGTCATATCCTTGCACTTGTAATTTTGTAGAGCGCTCAAAAATCCCGCCCAACAATAATTGCAAGGACTCTAAATCTATATACAAGGAATTTGTCATTTTTTAGAGTTTGGAGGACCAAGTATAAGGACTTGTTGCATTCCTTGCAAATTCAAAAAGCCAAATGCAAGGATCCACAAAATTCTTTGTATAATTCAGCCAATTGCAAGGAATTTATCATTCTTTGCATATAATTCGTTGTATAAGCTCAAATTTGTTGTAGTGAAAACTCTAGTTGCTGTCGGTCTTTAACTTTACTGTGTCAATAAGAAGGACCACATTTTTGGTTACATTGAAGTAAGCCGTAGCAGAATGATACAATCTATTAATTTTCTGTGCAGATATCTATCTGAGCTACTCGGGGAGCATCACAAGCTCGGTTCATTCCTCCCTGTGCTGCCAAATTGCTGCAGGTTGTTGAACCAAGGTCAGTTTCAAACTTTCGATTCAAGCTTGTGAATGGTTACTATAACTGCTGTTACTAGTGCATGTATAAGCTATTTTGTGTGTTTAGCTGGTTGTTATGGGCTATTGTAATGTATGCTAGGGACACTTAACCACAGCTTTTTTGAAACGAAACAAATGCTAATCTGATTTGAATATGTCTCGGTGCAGTGGCTTGAGCACAGAAGCAAAACTTTTAAACCAACTTACTTATACACTATGGAAAAGGTAAACTATAACCCTGTTATTTAACTTCCATTTTTATGTCTTGAGCTTTCTGAAAATACAAGGACAAAATATGATTTTCTGGAAAACGAGGATTGCAGTGCACTGATCAATCCTTACTGGGCAGCAGAAACCAAAATAACAAACTAAACACCAGATTTTGGTTACGCAGTGAAAACCTCAAGTATGAGATTAAAAACACTGCTGTGCTCTTACTCTTGAGAACCCAAAATAAAGATCATCATATTGAAAATGATATGTTCTTTTACAAACTTTGAATAGCACTAGCTCGGCTATAAGATTCACACAAAATCTAATACAAAGTTTGTCTTCCTTCTAGAACTCCTTCACTTGAACGATCTTCAAATCTTGTTCTTCTTTCTTCACAATCTCCCTACTGATCTCGAGAGAGTATTATGCATATGAAACTATGATCAAAAACACTTATACATAGATCAAGTGTTTTGACTCTTTGTGAAGACACAAACTCAAACAAACATGCCAGACTCAAACAAAAAATTCTTGCCTCTGTCAAAGTTCCCCTTTACCTAGTATATTCCTGTAATATGTATCCAACCAGCGATAACCCCTCAAAACTAAACAGAAACAACCCTAATTAGACTTCTATTAGGAAAGAGCTTTTATTCCAAGATATCCACAGAATCCTAGAATACATAGGACTTAAAAATTACCCTTTTATTTATCAAAGAAATTCTTTTAAGAATATAATTCCATAAATCCCAAAATCACGTCCTAAAACTGACTCCACATAAAGGGACTCTTTGTATGGGAATGCCAATACGACAGGTACAAGAGTTGTACCTACACTTTCTACAAGTTAGACTGCATAGATGTACTGAAGCTTATCAATAAATGATACTACTGCCCATGGTATCTGAGACTGTTTTCTTTCATTTTGTCTAGTTATTTAACAAAACATCTGATATTTCTGTTACCTCAGGGTTATTTCGTACTACCTGAAAGTGTAAGGGCTCAGCATAATATTTGTACTGTAAACATAAGCATATCAGCTCGACATTCCTGTTTTGGAAACATGTAATATCTCCTAACAGAACTATATGTCATGGTTTGCTGGTGTCTTTGGTTTGGTGACTGAAAATTTTGACTAAAATATAGTCATGAAATTTTATTTTCATGTATTAAGTTTTAGTGTATAGTTAAATTCACATCCATTGTTCATGAATCAAATTATATTTAACTAAACTGAGAGTGTTCATTGTGCTCGCTTCTCAATCTTTTTGTAATCGCCTTGTGGCATGTTTTGCTTTATCCTTGAGAATTAAACATCTAATGTCATATGCACAAGTATTACTTTCTGAATTTTTTTTTTTTTTTTTTTCTGAAATCCCCTAGTGTATGTGTATTTTCTTTGTTCAATTTAGATTTGAGAGGACTCACTTTCCCAGCTTTTACAGATAATAACTTTTGGAAATGTTTAAAAGGTACATTTATTGCTAGGATTTAGTAATTGTATGTTCACTTTTAGTCAATAAGGAATTCCTCTCATTGTAGCCCTTTCGGTACCCATTTTTGTCAAACACCTCTTTTGCTTGGATATAGGTAGCTAGATTAGTTTGACTTGGAGCAGATCTTGTTGGTTGTGTTTCTCAATATAGATGGCCTTTTTTTTTTTTTTTTTTGGTTTCTCTCTCTTTTTCTCTCTCCGAAGTCATCTTGAGGCTGGAATCATCTTTGAGAGTAGAATCTTTTGGTATCATGAGTCGGAGAGGTGTGAATTTAACAGGGATTGGGCTGTTTTTACATGTACTAAAGTATAACTGCTTAATCAATTTGCCCATTGTATATAATATGGTACTATCGTTGTTGTTACATGGTCATTGGGAATTTATGGTGAGGACTTCATTTTCAGATACATAAAGACTACAAGATCAAAGCTAACCAAAAGGTATAAGCCTCTATTTGGTCTAAAGTTACAAAACCAACTTTAACTATTGGCAGCTTACCTTCTATTAATTTGAGCCACACTTGAGCCTTACATGAATGTTCTGATTTTTTTTTTCTTTTGATTTTTCTGTGTTAGTTTTGGTAGCTAGGTGTTTAATTTGTGGAATGGTTTGAGTTGTAGTTGCATTAGGTCTATAGGTTTGTTCAAGTTATTCACCATAATAGGTTTAGAGCTGGTAATGATAGATACTCCTTAACATGTAGAGAAAGCAAATCCATTTACTCATCTGGACATGTTATATGTATGCTGATAACCTTCATGTAAAAGCAAAGTTCTTGTGCTCTTGGTACGCCTCTAGTCTATCAAGAAACCAATTGTGCAACAACACAAGCGAGGACTATATATATATATATATATATATAATTTGTTTTGCCTTTTATGGTTTATTCACTTGGACTGATTGAAGGGCCAACTTCACTAATGCTTGTCATTGCTTGTCTTTGTAGGTTTTATGATGTACGACTTCTTTATAGGAAATGGCTGGCATGTGGCATTATATCAAGCTATAATCAGCCCCTTCAAGTACTCATGTAATCAATTTGATGACAATTCTAATCTAGCTAGCATGTTTATATTTGAAAACCAGTTTAATTATACTATGATTTTGTAATATGAAGTTATTTAATTGATATAATTTACTACATGAATGCTTTTGTTTACTATGCTTGAATGAAAGGGTTTAATTGAAAGCATTGTCTATTAGAAGTGTGAATGAAGACATCATTTACGACATGCAAAAGGGTTTTTTACAACACGTAAAATGGTCTTTTACGACACGCAAAAGGATCTTTTACGACATGCAAAAGGGTCTTTTACGGCATGCAAAATCAAAGTTGTAAAACATTTTTCATGGCGCACAAAAGAGTGTTTTACGACAAGCAAAAAATGTGCATGTTTTACGGCGCACATTTTGTGTCGCAAGAGAATTTTGTCTTTTACGACATGATTTTTTACGACACACTTCTTTGTGCCGTAAAGTTGTCTTTTATAGCACACATTGTGTGCCGTAAAAGACTAGTTTTGTTGTAGTGAGATTCTAGGCAAAGCTTATTCCAACCTCTTTCTGAAGCCGCAAAAGTGGCTTCAATAACTGCCGAGAGCTCAGCCTCAACTGCACTGTGAACGGTAGCTCTATGGGCAAAAGCATCCATGAACAAGCCCTCAGAATCTCTGAAAATACCTTAGAGTCTCAGAGTCTCATTGATTGTTTTCCGGCCAAGATGTTTGGTAAGGCAAATTTGTTATTTTTCAAACTTGTAACTTGTGTGATAATTATTCAATGGTTTCCTCAATAAACAAAAGTATTATCAAAAGTGTTATCAGATGAAAGGAATCATTCCTATTCCTAGCGGAAGGCCAAAAGGATTTGATGACATGAAGAAATGACTGAGGCTAGGGTTAGTCACATGGAGTCACGTAGGGCACATACGTCTTTGAATTGGTCTCACACTTGGACTCGATCTTGAACAAAGGTGATCATGAACTACTCTCAAGTGGTGCGAAATTCAATTTGAATCGGTGGACTCAGTTTTTTATACAGGACAATAATACGAAGGGCAATTTATCGTGGCCAACAAATAAGTAGAATTCTATTTTAATTTAGTGAGAAGAAGCAGTTTTGTAGAGAGTATAGGCATGAGGAATTTATATAACTTTGTCAAACTAATATGCATGGATGTGAAATATTTTGCTTTGTTAAAGCAAATTCGATCGGTTTTGCACAGGATTGCAACACTGTCAGAAGTCATAAGTCAAATTAGTCGGTCATTATGAACCTAACTTGCAAGACAAAAAACGCAACAAAAGTCACTGTAAATTTAAGAGAAAAATTCAGGTACCGTCCCCAAACTATTCTGCCAAGGCCAATTTGATACCCGAACTCTCAAAAGTATCAATGTGATACCTAAAGACTTATATTGGCATCAACGTGATACTTCCGTTAAAAAAATCCAACGGCTCCGTTTGTTTGCTGACGTGGCAAGCACGTGAGCAAAAAAAAAAGGGCAAAATAGACTTTTTACCCTCTTTTTTTTAAATTCATTTCTTTCTTTTTCTTCTTCTTCTTCTTCTTCTTCTTCTTCTTCTTCAACCTGACTCTTCGTCTTCTCTCTCCACCTCCTCTCTCTCCTCTCCTTCTCCACCACCCAAACCATCACTAACCCCACCGATATCCTCTCCTCTCCTTCTCCCCGCCTTCATCGACCGCGACCCCTCCCTCAAGTCCCTCATCTCCTGCCTCGACCTCACCGCCAACCCCAACTCCATATCCCTGCCGAACTCCGCTTCTCCTATCACCCTCTACCGCCGCCGCCGCCAACCCAACCCATCCTCTTCAATTTCTCAGCATCCAACCACCGAGCTCGAAGAAGAAGCAGACCTAGAAGAAGATTTAAGAACTTTCATAACTATCATGTAAGCTGGAAATGACCGGAAGTGGTCGAAATTACCTAAAACAGTCGAGGTGGCCGGAAATTTTCCAGAAAACGGCGAAGAATTGCAGAAACCGGCGAGGCTTGAATTCGACTTAAAAACTTCAACTATACGCTTCGATCCCTTCTGGATAATTGTTCAGAACTTCAAGGTGAACTCAATGGTTCAAGAATCACAGGAAACGATGGTCTACAGTTAGAGATATCTGGATCGAAAGTTTCGGTGGCCGGAAAAATTCCAGAATCCGGCGAGCTTGAGTTCGACGTAAAAACTTCCACCAATGGCTTCGATTACTTCTGGAGATTTGTTCAGAAACTCAAGGCGATCCCCTCAGTTCAAGAATCACAAGAAATGGTGATCTGTAGCTCGAGATATCCGGGTCGATAGCTCGGTTTCGATTTTGATCGGGTCTGGCTTCCAACAGCCACCACGCGCAGCGCTTCCGTGAAAGGGAACTTCTGGGAGCTTCTGGAGGTTGAGGCGAGCTCGAGGATGAAGTTTGGTGAGGATTGATGGCCGGTAGCTTGAGATATCAAGCTTGGAACCAAAACGAGCTCAAACCGGCCTCGTGTTCCACCGCCGTGTACGGCTCAAGAGCCGGCGAAAGGCTACCACCGACAGCTGCGCAAGGAAGAGGCGAAGGCGTGGGACGTGGTCTGGGGTCAATTGATGTCCTGTGGAGCGAGAACCATCTTGGAGAAGGAATGCTCTGTTTTGGTTGCTGGTTTCGGCAGAGAGAGAGAGAGTGAGAGAGAGCGAGAGAGAGAAGATTTAAAAAAAAAATTGGTGATGAGATTTAACATCAGGGTCATTTTGGTCTTTTCTCTTTCTTTTTTTTCTGACTTGTTTGCCACGTCAGCAAACAGACGGACCTGTTGGATTTTTTTGACAGAAGTATCACGTTGATGCCAATTTAGGTCTTTGGGTATCACATTGATACTTTTGAGAGTTCGGGTATCAAATTGGCCTTGGCAGAATAGTTTGGGGACGGTAGCTGAATTTTTCTCTAAATTTAAATAACAGAATCAGTTTGTCAATGCAGTGTAACTTTCAAGCTGAGGTAATAGCTACATATATGCCTTGGGCCAGTATGAAAAGCAATTCACTATAAGAAAAATAAGTACAGAAGGCTCTTAGAAGCTCTACTTACTAGCTAGACTCGCAGTAGAAGGCAGTTTGATAGGAAAGCCATAATTCATGATCGATCAACGAGACCGGCCGAGAATCAAACACCAATTTTACCCATATATTACGCATTAGATAAACCTACTGGATCTACGTGCTCGTATGCTGTATGCCTGTATCTATATTATGTTCTACAATAAACGTTTTAGTTCTTACCTAGACTGTCCTTCATTTCAAGGCAATACACACTTTTTGAAGCTACCATCAAATATGGGCACGCATAGAACTACTTTAAAAACTCAGAAATCACAAAGAAGGAAGTTTCTGAAATTGGTTCCGTAAAATTTCCAAAATAAGATTATAAAATATTATTACACAAACTCATCACAAAGTAAAAGGGCGCTATTTCGACACTCTTCTCTTTCATTTTCAGTTATACGAGCAATAGGAGGTCAATTAAAACAAGCGACAAAAAACGTACCATGAAGAAAACTCGAACAAAGATCACATATCTCATACCTGCTTTACTCCGATCAGCGATTTGGTAGCACCAAACGCTTTAATGCTGCCTCTATTAGTGGAGGTAGCCAAGTTAATTATCTTGCAGGCCATTTACTCGCTTTCTATTTCAAGGCCTTTATACAATCTTTTTATTTTTTTGAAAAGACCTTTATACAATCTTAGCAAACTAAATATGAAAAACGACAGCAAGAAAAAGATGGAGGATAACGCTTCATTTTCATACTGTTTTATTCATATATGCATGGCTGGCAAGATAAAGAAGCACCCTATATCTCATATCAAATATTTGTTTTAGTTATAATAAGATGTCATTTTTATTACTATTCGTCATTGACCTAGCGCTCTGCTAGGGTTATCGTTGGCCTCCTCCATCGACAAAATTCTTAAACCTTCTAGACCTCTTTGGTCATGGCCATTGCTAGCCTTGTGGCTACCTCTCTATTTCTTCTTGCTGTTTTCGATCTGGCACTAGGTGTTCCTCCTTGGATGGGGATGTCTGGGGGTGCTGGTTGGGCTATGGCTGATCTGAAGTAAAGCTCCAAGGGAGTGGAGCTATATTGGTTTAAGGGGGATCAGCGAGTCTGGATCTTGGATCGTGGTCGACCGGTTGGCATCGGTTTGGATCTTGGATCGCGGACGCCTTGGTGTGGGTTCCCTGGGGTTGCTGTTTGGGATGGTAGGTTTGATGTTTGGGTGGCTGATCTGAGACCGTGCTCTAATGGTGTGGTTCTGGTAGGGTTTGTATTGGATCGGCGCGACTGGGTTGTGGTCCGGGTCGTCTGACTTCCGACGGTGGTAGGGAGCCTGGAGTGATGGGTTGGAGGCAGCAGTCACAGCACTGGTGTCCTCTTCTTGTTACTGTGTTGGGCGACAGCGAAGTTGACTGCATCGGTGGCTATGGTATTCAGGTTTCCTGATCTGAGTGGTGGTGTCGTGATAACTATGGGGAGCATGGAGGCAAGACCAATGATGGTTTGTGGCGGACTGGTGGTGTGGCTCGTGATGTCAGCGTTGCTATAGGGGATGCAGGCCTTGGTTTGGATTCGACGTCTGGTGGTGATGACTGGGGCGAGGTGGCTATTGATGACGGAGTCAGAAATGGCTGCTTGGACGGACGAGATGGATGTGGAGGTGGTGGTTGGTGCGGCGGCAACGCCATTGTCTCCATTGCTCCACTCAAACTGTGGATGGAATGGGCCAATTGGGCCTTGGAATGCTTTGTGGGCTTTTTTCTTGGGCTCACTGGATTAGGGAGTGGGAATCCACCTTTGTTGTGGGTTAGAATGGAATGGGTCTTTATGACCCATAGTATTGTTTAATTTTTGTTTGGGTCGCAAAAATTAGTGCCTTAGTTGTTTCCATTTTATGTCTGCTTCGAGGTTTCTTGGTTTTTGTTAGAATAATGGTGCGTGGATTTCCTAAAAGGTGGGTGTACTCGGGATTTTTTGGGATTTTATTCTTCTAGAATAGGGTTTCTTGAGATTCTAAGGAACAATTGCTTTCTGTCGACCCCATAGGGGTGTTTCGTTTTTGTACTGCTTGCTGAATCTAATGAAAGAGCTGACCTATTTTCTCTCAAAAAAAAAAAAGATGTCATTTTTATTTACAAACTATGGAACATGCTCATTTTATGTAATTTCCCACAACATATTCCTAAAACAACCGAACCTAAAAAGTTCATAGAGCATATATATAAGGTAAACCACGATTCCGAAAACGTTTGATCAAAAAAGTGATCCATACTAATTAGAGCATTCACCGTAAAATTCTACGAGAGAAAATAGTAAAATGAACTCTTAAAAAAAATGCATTATTATTTGACTTTAAAGTATGGAACATTTGCTTAACAAATAAACAAAGGAACCTCCTCAAAAAAATAAATAAATAAATAAATAAATAAACAAACAAACAAAGGAACAGACAATTTAGAGGACGGAGCATCACTCTCCATCCAATCTGTTAAATATGGTGGTTATTTTATATGGTACTTGCATGTAATTGTCAGATCGAGATGCTCTGCAATAACCTTCCCATACCAATACTGTTTTACAATTGTGCTTTTGTTAGCACCATTCTCTTATTTTAGTGCATTATATTTCTTAGAGAAGTGGTGTTTCTTATCAAATTGTAATAATGATAATAAACTATTGAATGGGAATATGGGATCTCAGATTGAGGGAGGCGAACTTTTCTTAGGGCAAATAATAAGAGAAAATAAGCACATGAACAGATGAGATCAGGAAATGTCATTATGGCCAGATTATAAAATGATAGGGGTTGTTTTGCTAAACTTCTAGACAGAAATATAAGTGGGAGAATGCAATTAAATAACAAAATCACGCGTAGTACAATCTTTTTATACTAAGCTGCCAGCTAAGTCCATAATAAATTAAGTCATCCATATTCTATGTGTTCGGGTTCATTTGAATTATTGCTTATTATATGATATAACCGTCAAGACCGGAATCGATCTGTAACTCATATTTTGACTGAATCCTATACAGCTCGAGACTTATTAGGGTCTGCTCATTTGGAGTTGGTTATTTCTCAGTCTCCTTTTTATTTATTTTTTCCCTTTTTTTCTTATGAAATTATTGTGAAATAATACTTAAGTTCACCCACTCCTCCGTGCGATTTAACGCATATTCACTTTGTAATGTCATATTGTCATGATTTAACCATTCATGTTTTATAACATAAATACATAGTGTAAAGATTAAATTTGTAAGAAGTAAACCAAATTAGAGACATCTTAGTCATTGGTTTATATGAAATACATGATTGTTTCATTATAGTAATTGTCGTTAATATCGTTCATTTATTTTATCCAATTAAATAGTTAAATAATTTTCGATTCAATTGATTTCTTACTAATCATGATTTTTAAAGGATCATTTAAGTTACGGAAAATTGTGTTTTAATAAATTGTAAAGTGAAAATACATTATATAATCATAATGAAGAGTTAATGGGTAAACAAGCTTAATTATGAAGCTTTCTCAGCTTCCTCATCCACAGGCATCGGCAATGGCATGGATAACATCGTCAGTCACAAGCTGTCTCACCCGATACACTGCACTTCTTTCTTACGCTACTCTACCATGTCTTGTTCTAAAATCATCATCCCTGTTCTTATATTCAATCCCACCTCTTTGACTACTTTCACGACCCTTTTTCCTCCCAACCCCCTTTCTCTATTAATATTTTTACCCAAACCCAAACCTCCCCAGAAGAAACCCCAAATTCATAGAAACCCAGATACGACTTGGCTTCTTACACCAGTCTGGTCCATTATCTCCGATTGGTCTACTCCGTTAGTGGGATCCACGATCACAGTATCTGACGGCTTGTGTCCCCTCCCTGTCCCACACTCCCCGCCTCGTTGAACGGTCCCAGATCAGCCCAGTCATTTTCGCCACGTGTGCAGCCCCCTTCCCTCTTCCCCTAGTCCCCACCTTTGTCCCAGTTTATATCAAGTCGATCCAACCCAAGCCATAAACAAAGAAAAGGAAGACCCCCCTCCCTTTCTGATGATACGATGTCGTTTCCAGGCCAATCACTTCAGTTCCCGACGGCTTACTACTCCGACGACCCGGACCCGAGAGTCCCGCTCCAGAATCTCGACTCGGTCCGAACCCGAATGGACTCCCTCCAGCTCTTCCTCACCCAATCCATCAACAACAACGAACTGATCAGCCCCCACCAGATGGACATGGTCTCCGCCGGCATCTCCTCCGCCATCCACGAAATCATCTCCAACGGCGCCGCCCTCTTCGCCTGCTCCCGCATCCCCCGACCCGACCCGACCCGGAAACCCGAGGTCAAGAAAGAAGAGGAAAACAACGAAGACGACGACGGCGCCGTCGACGGCGGCGGAGACTCCGAGATCGTGGAGGTCGACGCGGTGGAGCTGCTGGCGGAGCACATCCACTACTGCGAGATTTGCGGCAAGGGGTTCAAGCGCGACGCGAACTTGAGGATGCACATGAGAGCCCACGGCAACCAGTTCAAGACTCCGGAAGCGCTGGCGAAGCCGGAGAAGATTGCCGGCGTCGGCGGTGAGGTGTATACCGGCGGCGGACGGAACACGCGGTTCTCGTGCCCGTACGTCGGTTGCAACCGGAACAAGGGGCACGCGAAATTCCGGGCGCTGAAGTCGGTGATTTGCGTGAAGAATCACTTCAAGCGGAGCCACTGTCCGAAGATGTACTCGTGTAACCGTTGCAACAAGAAGAGTTTTTCGGTGGTGGCGGACTTGAAGAGCCACCTGAAGCACTGCGGCGAGGCGCGGTGGCGGTGCACGTGCGGCACGAGCTTCTCGAGGAAGAGCAAGCTGTTCGGGCACATGGCGCTGTTCGAGGGCCACATGCCGGCCGTGGAGGACGACAACAAGGGCGCCGCGAGTTGTGTGGTCTCGGCCATGGAAGAGGAGGAGGAGGAGGATGGAGAGGAAAGGCACAGAACGGCCTCGTGGAAGGGTGAGGGTGAGGGTTCGAGGCCGATTTATGAGGACATTGATTTTTCGGAGGAATTGTTTAGTGGGTTGGGATCTATTGAAGGGTTTTGTTTGGAGGATATGTTTGTTGATTTGTAACAGTGGTGATGATCAGGTGCTTGCTTGGGTCTGGATTTTTGTTGTTTTAGGTGTTTAGATTATAGAGCTGTGTATATGCAGTGTAATAATTTTTGTGAATGGAGATTTGCAAATTTGTTGTTCAAGATTTATTCTTTTTTTGGAATCTCTGTTGCAATTTCTAATAAAATCACTTTCTTTTTCGTTCAATATGGTTTGTTCTTGACTGTTGTAGCTTGATATCATGGATTGGGTTTAGATTGCAGTATTGTTATAGTTGGATTACAACTGTAGGAGATTTCTACTTGTTAGCAATGAAAGTTGTACATGAAAGGATTCACCTACAATACATTAGTGTAGACCAGATTCATACACTAGTAGACTGCGTCCATGTAGTGGCGGACTAGTTCAATCCGGCCCGATGTACAGGTAGTCTAGTGTTGTAGGGAGCCGATCTTTCTATAGTTAGTTAATGCAGTG
This sequence comes from Rosa lucieae, assembly GCA_024704745.1. Classification (NCBI taxonomy): domain Eukaryota; kingdom Viridiplantae; phylum Streptophyta; class Magnoliopsida; order Rosales; family Rosaceae; genus Rosa; species Rosa lucieae. The sequence goes on along the minus strand of CM045493.1, from coordinate 24,579,767 downwards.
ATACATTAATGTTATGTAAACTTTTTTCGCAAAGTAAATCGCATTCTATGTTCTTCTAGCGTCTCTATAGCTCCCAAGGATGAGAATGGTTAGAAATGGTTTTAATTTGAAGCTCTATGGATAGTGTGGTGCTTAATGTGTGTAGTTTTTTGGGTGACTTGGGTTTCTTTTGCGACAAGCTCAAAGTCTTGAGGCCAGTGCTATTTTGTAAAAGAGGCCAAAATTGTGGAATGCTTACTATTTCTCTCTCTTTTGGATACTTTGTAATATTTCCACCACCTGCTTATTGGCTTATTGGCTTTTAGTGCATTCAGTGGCTTGTGCCTTTTGTCTAACTGAACCTCTACTCGCTATAAATTCCACTTTTAGAAAAGGGGAGCGGAGAATAATTCGGGTAAAGCTGCTTTTGAGCAAGCGAGCACATAGCATCATATTGTGGCCATTTCTGTGCATTGTTTACTGAAAATGCTCTGTTTTTGAGTGCCTATAACTTATGAAGGAGATGTTGGCAGGCCAATAGAGATGGGTAGATACACTGGGGACCGTAGAGATTATAATACATTGAAGATTCTCTGTGCTGCTGTTTTTCCTTCCGGAAGATTCGCTTCTTCCGTTGGCACGCAACGGCAGAGAGAAGTCAATGTGCATTATTAAGATGGGGTGGAGGTTTCGTTTTCAAAGCAAACCCTTCTAAGGTGAGATGTATTTAACTATTTATACTACTAGAAAACTAGCCCATTTCAGATTAATTAAGCATCACACAGATATTCACACATTCACACAGAGAGGATATTGTATGGGAAACCACGTACGGTTTTGGTTAAGTTCCAGCTAAGTTTTTGTGATAAGATTCTCTTACACTATTTCTATTATGGAAACAAGAGGGTTTTGGTGTCACTTATCAGCTGGATCCATGGCTTCTGGGAAGGTTCTCTTCAGGGTCCTAGGGTTTTATGTGCTTGCGTTTGCTCGACTGTTACTCATAGAGGTCAAGTGTGTTTGAGTAACAAGGGCCGTGGATATGTGTGGTTATAAGGTGGGGCATATGCTGTGAGATTAAATGATAAATCAACTCTTGAATCTATAATGCACGGCTAGGATTGAAACAATAACAACAAGCACAATAGAGAATCAAGATCCCCTTTCGCACGGTCGGATCTTTTAGTTTTTCAAAGGGTCAGACAAACAAATTGATGTAGACCAAAGGGTTGGAAGCTGGCAGCGGGATTGTTAGGGATTTTGGTTGGAGGGGGAGGTCCGGCTATATCTTACATCAAGATTCTTTTGAGGTATTAGGAGCACTTCGTTATACGAGGATTTACAAGATGGCATTAACCAAAGAACCCAATTCATACATTTAGCTATTCTGCCTATAGATTGTATGCACTGACAGTGCACTTATTCTGCCTATAGATTGTATACACCGACAGTGCAAGTGCACTGTCAGTTATTTTAATCTAAAAAAAAATAACTAGATATCCCACCCTTTATATATTTTAATATCAAAAAAATTACATCCATTCTTATTGCAAGTACCCATGCACTGTCAGTGCATGGAATACACTCCCATTCAAATATACTGTTAACTGCTGTCTTCAAATTCTTACTCAAACATCACTGATAGTATTTGAACTATTGTCTACAAGTTGACGAAGTGGTGTTAGCTCAGTGATTAGAGCACCCACTACCTAATGACGAAGTCATGGGTTCGAGTCACCATGGGGGTAGGAGTGAAATCCTTTGATCCTCTTTTTTAAAAAGAAAAAAAAAAAAAAAACTATTGTCTACAAGCCAATTCCGTGACTTAAGTTTTACAAACATCAAACCAAAACTGTACCCCAATTATGGAAACCGTTTTGACACTGTTTAGTCTGTCAACTGCACCGATTTTATAGGTAGCAAAGAACGCCGATTTTATATTAGGTAACTTATATTGAAAGAAAGAACTTGTCCAGATCCTTCAAGGCAAGCTTGATTACGGTTTGACTTCCTCTTCCTCTTCCTCTTGGATTGCGTCAGCCGCTCAAGTGAAGCGGAGGATTTCCGAAAGGCTTCAATCCTGCGAATATCCGTTTAAATAAAAAGGACATGTTTTCTTCAACCTCTAATCCCGCTAACTCCAACGTCAGGTAAAGGCTAGTCAACAGCTAGTCCACAAGAGAACCCCAAAACAAATTGCCCTAGCTTCCATCTTTCTCGTACTGTCTGTGATACTCTATCTAGATTCGAATTCTACACTAATTTGTTTGTGTTTGTTTTGTGCTCAACTTTAAAACCATGCTTTAATCTGTTGGACTCCAAATGTCATAGGTTGATATTACTAAAGCTTTTGATACTCTGTCAGTCTGTCATGGGATTTTCTTCTTCATGTTCTTCAGGCTTTTGGATTTCACCCGATCTTTGTACAATGGGTGCATGCTTTGCTTTTGTCTGCCAAGCTTTCTCTTCTTGTTAATGGGAGACATGTGGGGTATTTTTCATGTGAAAGGGCTGTGCGTCAAGGTGATCCTCTTTCTCCCTTACTCTTTTGCTTGGTAGAGGAGGTCCTTAGACGTGGAATCACTTTACTCGTTTCTTCGGGACAACTACAGCGTAATTCTTCTCCATGAGGCACTCTTGTTCCTTCTCATATTTTATTTGCAGATGATGTTATTGTATTTTGCCTGGGTGACAAGCGCAACTTATTGAAGATTATGAGGTTCTTTGATGAGTATGGTACCATTTCTGGGCAAGTCATTAACAAGGAGAAGTCTCAGATTTTTATTGGGAAGAATATGTATTCAAGGCGTCATTCTATTTCAAATTTCTTAGGCGTTCCTTTGGGGTCTGCTCCATTCATGTATTTGGATGCCCCAATATTTCATGGCAAGCCTCGTGCTTCCTATTTTACTCAGATTGTTGAAAAAATCATGATAAAATTATCGAGCTGGATGAGCACTCTTTTGTAAATGGCAAGGCGTTTACAACTTATTAAGTCTGTTATTGTTGGAATTTAATTAGAATATTTCAAAATACCTGCTAATTTTGAAACATCTTTGAACCGTTATTTGCATATAGTAATAGTCATTAACTCTTTTTGTGTCATTAACTCTCTTTGATTGTGATTATTGTGAAGATTTCATCAGTTTGGATTATTCATATACCATTCAATTTTGAAATATACCTGCACATTATAAAACAATCATAAGGAAAAATTGCACATTATAGTATATGTTCAAGTAAAACTCTAATTTGTGTTTGGCCCAAACTCTAGGTTACTTGACCTAGTGGTAATAGGGTTAAATTAGAAGGATCTAGATTCCTATTCAATCTACGATTACTTTCCTTGTATGATTGATATTCTATGCATTGTAATCCTCTATATAAAGAGGCCCCTATTATCAATGAGAATACACAACAAATTTCTCTCAATTTCTGATTCCCTATAACACGTTATCAGCACGAAGCCCTAACCCTGAAACCCTAAATTCGTAGCCTTCAAATCCCAAAAACCTCTGCCACCCACCTTGAAGCTCTCACTTTCAGAAGCCCAGAACCTGCGGCGCTGCCCCTAGAACTGGCCAGAATCGAACTGAACCGGCCACCGGAAGTGACCAAACTGGCCTCCTAAGAAGAATCCGACGATCTCCTGCCTGGTTTGCCATCTTCCGGTCCACCTTCCACAACCATCTTTTGTTAGTAGCTGCACCTCGTCCCCAGATTCCGAGAACCGGAAAAACCATCATCGGAACCGACCTGGAAACATCCGAACCGACCACCTGAAGATACTGCACCACCGAACCGCCGCCTACTTCAGTCAACCCTGCCTAGCAGAAGCAGCCCAACTTTAGCTTCGGCCCAAAAGAAAGGAAAAACCCTAGGCCCAGAAGCAGAAGGACCAGCCCAGAGCCACTTAAGCGTCCATGCAGGCATCCAGTCAGCACCCAGTAAGCCTGCCACGTCAGCAGATCGGTCAACTCCGGTTAACCTTTTTTTGGGGACTTCCGGCAACTTTTCAGGCCATCTACAGTAACTTTTCCGGTCAAGAATTTCCGGCATTTTTGAAGGTAAACTTTTCTAAAAGTTCCCGTTTTTGAAGTTTTTCAATTTCTTCTTCTTTTCTCAGGGACTTCCAACATCCCTTCTTTTACCCCCCTTTCTTCTTCATAGGGGAGACCAATAGCTGAGCTGTAGGGCTTCATGCTCACTCCAAGCTTGGAGCTTGTAGAGTCCTCCAAACTTAGAGTTTGTTGAGAAGAAAAAAATTGACAACATACATCGTTGTTTCGATCTAATCCAAAAACCCTCTTGGAATCGGATTTTCTTGGAAGCGACTACGCTCAGAAAATCCCTAATTTCTTGGAAGCGACTACGCTCAGAAATTTAATTGTTTTTCGTGGTAGCCTTTTCACTCCAAAACTAACCCTAATCTTGTGTTGTTTTTCAGGATGAGTAACCTGAACAAGTTGAACTTTGTTCCACTGGAGACAACTGGCGCTGGATACCATAGGTGGGTCTGAGATATGCGCCAACATCTTAAGGTTGATGGACTTCTGGGAGCCATCCAAGAGCCCAGTCAGAACGTGCTCTCCATTGAGCAAGCTAATGCTTTTGAAGCAAATCAAGCTAAAGCCATCATTCTCATGACAGGGCACATGAATGACGTGCTCCAAAGTGAATACCTCAATAAGGAAGACCTAAGAAAACTATGGGTAGAACTTGAGCAGCGATTTGGCAACGTTCGTGACTCCCTGCTTCCTGATTTAGAAGTGCGATGGCATAGCCTCCGCTTTTGTGATTTCAAGTCTGTGCTTGATTATAACTCGGAAGCCCTTTGTATCAAGTATTTGATGGAGTTTTGTGGCCAAGCCATAACTGATACGATATTGATCGAGAAGACTTTTTCTACCTTCCCCATCTCTGCCCTAATGATTTCAAAGAATTATCGAATTGATGTGAATGCAGGACGTATCACAAGGTTTCATGAGCTCATTGGCGCCATGAACGTAGCTGAAAAGCACGACAATATTCTTGTGAAGAACTATAATGCTAGACCCGTGGGAACTAAGTCTATTTCGGAGTCTAACTATAGTCGCGCCCCCAAGGAAGGACGCAAGAAGTGAAACCCTAAGAGTAGGAACAATTCTAGACATTCTGGTCCATATTCTCGCCCTAAAGAGGAAGGAAATGGCCAAGAGAGGCATGCACGGAGCCGTGGAGGTCAACGTGTGAAGAGAGAGAGAGGCGGAGCCTCCGACCATGGTGGTAACGCCACCAAGAGCAATGGTCATCCAAATAGCGCACCAAAGGCGCCTCGATCAAGGGAGCCTGACCATAATGATGTTTGTCTTCGATGTGGATCAACTGGACATTGGGCCAAAGCATGTAAAGATCCCAGCAAGTTGCAAACGCGTACAAGATGTATCGTGAAGCAAGGGAGGCAAACTACATGGAACAAGAAGATCAAGATGGCGATCTCGATTTAAGGGTGGAAGACTAAAAGGATCAAGACCCAGAAACTAGCGATTTTGATTAAGTCTTTTTTTTTTCCAAGAGATGTAGGCAATTGCCATATTATTTTTATAGTAGATGCCAATGGTGTAAGTCTTTCTTCAAAGTAGGCGTACTCAATGTAAGTGTGATGTCTAGGAAGGTTTTGAGATAAATGGTACTTAAGTGAGACTTGCTCCACCGACATCTCTCTACTCACCTGGTCACATTTGCATTGGAATTACTGAAAGGAGTTAGACGACTACCATTGTTTTGCATTAGCTAGTTTATTGGATTAAATTTTTCTTGGTCAAAGAAACGATGGTGTAATTCCGTTTGGCTTATTAATAAAAGTTTAGTTCTTTTCTTTATGACTCCTTTTAAACTATGTGCTTTTCTTTTAGTAATGGATGAACTTCAATGTCTTGCGGATAGTGCGACTACGCACACCATTCTACGACATAGGCAATTATTCTTAGAGATGTTGCCTACATATTCCTCTATGACTACAATGGCTGGGCCATCAGGTTTAGTTCAAGGACATGGAATGGCCCAATTCCTATTGCCAAATGGCACCTTGATTAAAGTCACTGAAGCTCTCTACGCTCCTAAAGTAAATAGAACCTTATGGAGCTTCAAAGATATAAGAGCCAATGGATTCCATGCGGAAACACATAATGAGAACGAAAAAGAGTTCCTTTGCATTACCTCTAATGATTGTGGACGAAAGCGCATCTTAAAGAAGCTTATTTGTCAATCTAGTGGATTTTATGTCACTACAATTCGACCAATTGAATCCAATAATGTCATAAGAGAAGATCTCTTGCATTCTGACACATATTGGCTTTGGCATGACCGACTAGAACATCCTAGTCGTGATATGATGCTCCGTATACTAAAGACTTCACGCGGACATCCATTCTTCAGAGTGAGAAGAAGCATGAATCGAAAATTTATTCCTGGACTTAGCAAGACCGCAACAATTGCAGCATCTGCCGCTGCAGCTGTCTTGGGGCGCCATAGGACCACCCAAGTCCCATGTGATGATGCCATCAATGGCACCAACCATGAGCATGATGCCATGGTTATTCCTCCCAATGGCCATAACGCCATAATTACCAATTCCCATGGCTCTAACGCCATGATGGGAGATGTAGTCACACACTTTGCTTCTAATAGCACTACAGACGCTCATGCCTAACCAAAATCCTCATTGGTTGCTTTTAAGGCCCCTCGCTCATTTTGCAAAGCCTGTTTATTCGGGAAATTAGGACCGAGACCGTCCTACGCAAAGGATCCCAAAATACTCATTCCGTTCTTACAGAGAATCTAAGGGGATATTGTTAGCATTAAAGCCACCCTCAAGTGCAAGAGGTACAAGTTAAAGAATAGGGGATTAAGTAAGGATGTCGAACCCAAGAGGATTGGTAAATCCTTTCCTAGCTAGGGAAAACCTAAGGAAAAACTAGAAGAATATGCAAATATACAATCACAAACAAAGGCTCACAAGTGAACCAAAGTTCATGGTGAGTATGTGCAAGATGGTGTGTAGAGATTTGATTTTGATTTTGAAATTGGTTTCTATTCAAATTGAAACAATGAAAGCAAGTAATATAAACTAACCTAAACAAAACAAGTTGTTATCAAATGGATGGGAGTTAGGGCATCGGGTTTCACCTTTTGCCTCCCTTGCAAGCATTAAAGCAATTGAATATGAATGATGCAAAGCTAATTGTCCAACTACCCTCTTAGCATCCGGATAGGACTACTAAGGCTTAAACCCCTTTCATTTTATTAACTCTAACCGGATAAGTCTAGAGTTAACTACCTAGAGACAAAGTCAATTACCGGATAGGTCTCAATCATTTACCCCTAAATGCATAAAGTTTAGAGTTTAGGTAACCAAGCAAGCAAACCAATCCTATCTCTAGGTGATTTTAGCTCACTACCCTCACATGCACACATGGTGTGCTTTCATGCTCCCTTTTTGCCTAGAGGTAATCAATCTCTAGGAAAAGCTTCATGTCATGGCAAACACATAACTCAAATTGATTAGGTCTAAGTAATGCATTCAACTATTGACTTAGCATGTGAGAATGACAACATGAATTTACATCAATTTATAAACAAAAGCATCAATCCAAGCAAGTTTGGCTAGGGCCTTCAACCCTAGCCCCAACTAGTTCACTACTCACACATAGCTAGATACACAAGCTTCAACATTCTATTAAATATCAAATACATAAAGAGATAGAGAGTAAAGGGTGACTATTGATGATGCCGGAAGAGGTGGTGGAGATGGGTCTCCAAGAACATGATGTGGTGGTAGTCACCTCCTTCTCCTTGCTCCAAGCTCTTGATATTGGTAAGAATAGTGAAATTTGGGATCTCTAAGATGAGTTGTGGTGTTGAATGGTGGAGTAAATGAAGGTTGTAGTGGTGGAAATGGAGGTTTTAGAGGTGGAGATGGTGGTTTTTGTGGTGGAAAATGGTGGTGTCTTCTCTAGAGAGAAAAATGGATCTTGGATAGGATGAAGATGATTGAATGGAGTCAAGCCTTTTTGAATAATTGGTCTTTGGCCTCTTTTTGATCAGCTAGGTGTGTCATCTTTGGTCCCCAAGTGTGCAAGAGATGCTCTTACACCATTGTCCCCCAAATGGTCCCAAATTGGCAAGGTGATAAAAGGACAAGGTGTATGGAGATATTTGAATTTCAAATGATGGGAGATTCTCACCACCATGGTCCTCCTTTGCTGGAGAAAAGACCCTCCATGAGTGGCGGCTCGCCGGAAAAGTTTGCCGGAAAAATCGCCGGAAAAGTCGATTTGCAATTTTCTTCCAATCTTCGTGTCTTCTTCCCCTAGCTTCAAATCTCCACATTTCAAGCCTCAAATAGTCATTTTATTCTCAATGCAAGGTTTCCTACAAAGAAAAGGAAATGGATAAAAAAAAAGGGTAAAATAGCATGGAAGACAAATCAATTTTCATAATTATAGGGCACAATTGCATAAGTAATTTGTGACTCAACAGATATCTGTGGACCAATTCAACCATCAAGCGGACCTTTTAAATACTTTATAGTATTGATTGATGCATCGACACGCTGGTCACATGTCGCGCTGTTGTCCACTTGAAATACTGCTTATGCTAAACTCCTCACCCAGATTATTCGTCTACGGGCTCACTACCCTGACCATCCTATTAAGTCAATTCGACTTGATAAAACTGGGGAGTTTACATCAAAAACTTTTGATGACTATTGCATGTCACTCGGGATTGATGTAGAGCATCCAGTTCCCCATGTTCATACCCAAAATGACCTCACAGAAGCCGCTATCAAACGACTACAGATGATAGCGCGGACATTGGTTATGCGCCAATCTCCCTATTTCTGCTTGGGGATATGCAATATTGCATACAGCGACATTAATTCGTCTACGATCCACTGCAACCCAATCTTACTCTGTGTTACAGCTAGTGACTGGGTACGAGTAGGGATGGCAAAAATCCCCATCGGGTAACGAGGATGGGGATTCCCAGTATTCGAATTCTGAAATCGGGTACGGGGTGGGGATGGTATTTTGATCCCCATCCCCATACCCACCCAATAAAAATTATCTGAAATACATATATATATTATATATTTTTGATATTATTTATAAATAAATATTTATGTAAAACTTCATCTTTTTGTCAATAATTAAATTCTATTAATAAATATGTTCAAAAAAAGGAAGATTCTTTTAATAAGAGATCTTTATCAACATGTTAATTTTCCTTAATTGAAATAAGAAATTTATTTTATTTTGATGTTTAATTTTAACTTCATATTTTATAATCCATAATTATTTATATAAATTTTTATATAATAAATTAGTAATATTGTTAACGGGGATTTGGGCGGGTACGGGGACCTAATCCCCAATGGGGATGGGGACGGGGAATCCCCAATATCTTATTACGGGGATTGGGGAGGATACGGGGATGGAAAATGAAGTCGGGTATGAGGATGGTAATTTAATCCCCTTACCCTACCCTTCCCATTGCCATCCCTAGGTACGAGCCTGATATCCCGCACTTACGCATTTTTGGGTGTGTCAGCTATGTGCCTATTACGCCGCAACATCATACTAAGATGGGTCCACATCGACGAATTAGCATTTATGTTGGATATGAATCTCCAACGATCGTCCGCTACCTTGAACCCTTGACAGGCGATCTCTTTACCGCTAGATTTGTGGATTGTCACTTTGATGAGACAGTCTTCCCATCGTTAGGGGGAGATAAGAACACCGATGTTTAACAGGAACTACATGAATTGTTGTGGTCTGTCCTCACTATGTCTCATCTCGATCCCCGTACCGTATAGTCCTAACTTGAAGTGCGACAAATAATCGAGCTCCAGAACGTAGCAGACACTCTGCCTGATGCGTTTTCTGATTTTGCCAAAGTGACGAGATCACATATACCTGCTACAAACGTGCCTGTAAGGATTAATGTCCTGAATAATGGACATAACGCCACTCCTGTGACACCAGGAGATGGTGCCATTGACCAAGATGGCAATGATGTGGCTTCTATGGCCGCAGGTCCCACAAGAAAGCGCGGTAGACCAATTGGTTTGAAGGATACTCGCGCTAGAAAGAGACTGAATGAGTCACAACCAAATCCTTTGATCATCGATACTCAAAATCAGTCTCATGAGAATGTTTCGGATTATGGTTATATCCAAAAGACATCATTGGGGGACACCTCAATGTCAGAACCTATCCCTGAGAACGTAGAGATCTCTGTAAATTACACTAGTGTACAAGGGACATGGGAAAGAAGCTCCATCATCATTGATGATGTATTCGCGTATTCAGTGGTGCGTGAGATTATTGAGACCGATGACATCGAACCACGCTCCGTTGATGAATGCCAACGTAGAGCTGATTGGCCAAAATGGAAAGATGCGATACAGGCAGAAGTTGATTCTCTAGCGAAAAGAAAGGTATTTGGCAAAGTTGTACCAATACCGCCCAACACCAAACCAGTTGGTCACAAATGGGTATTCATTAGAAAGCGCAATGAGAAAAACGAGATTGTAAGGTACAAAGCTCGCCTTATGGAGCAAGGCTTTTCATAACGCCCTGGAATGTACTACGAGGAGACCTATTCTCCCGTAATGGATGTCACAACGTTTTGCTACCTTGTCAATTTGGTAGTTTCCGAAAAACTGAACATGCAGCTTATGGATGTGGTTACTGCGTATCCATATGGGGATCCAAATACGGAGATATATATGAAGATTCCAGATGGAATTCAGTTACCCAAATCAAGTGGCTCTAAACCACGGAGCGCGTTTGCTATAAGGTTGAAACGCTCACTAAATGGATTGAAACAATCCGGACGGATGTGGTATAACCGTCTAAGTGACTACTTGATTGGAAAGGGATATGTCAACAATGAACTATGCCCATGTGTGTTCATAAAAAGAACAAGTTCCGGATTTGCAATAGTAGGGGTTTATGTCGATGACATGAACATAATTGGCACCCTAAAAGAGTTAAGAGAAACCGCTGAACACTTGAAATTCGAGTTTGAGATGAAAGATCTTGGGAAAACACAGTTTTGCCTCGGTTTAGAACTTGAGCACCATAGTGATGGTATCCTGATTCATCAATCAGCTTATACCCAAAAGATGCTTAGGCGTTTCAACACTAACAAGATTAAGCCTTCAAGCACCCCAATGGTCGTCCATAGTCTTGATCCAAAGAATGATCCATTTTGTCCAAAAGATGACAATGAAGAAGTGTTAGAGGCAGAAGTGTCCTACCTAAGTGCAATAGGCACATTATTGTACTTAGCACAATGCACAAGACCAGACGTCTCATTCACTGTGAACTTGCTAGCTAGATATAGCTCTGCGCTAACAGGACGCCATTGGACTGGTGTTAAAGATATCTTTCAATACCTAAGTGGTACGATCGATATGGGCTTGTTCTATCCCTACATAGAGAAGATGGATTCGGACTCATCAAGTGCCAGGGACGCCACACATGGTGGATTGCGTTCCCTCTCCCCATCCCAAAAATATATAAGTGTTTTGGAAGGTTTTGCTCATGCTGGGTACCTCTCTGACCCACACAAAGGTCGTTCCCAAACTGGTTATGTTTTCACCATGGGAAAGACCGCGATATCTTAGAGGTCTACAAAGCAGACCTTAGTCGCTATCTCTTCGAATCATGCAAAAATTATTGCTCTTCACGAAACAGTTCGTGAATGTATATGGCTTCGATCCATAGTTACGTATGTTCGAAACAATTGTGGTCTAAAGTTTACCACAGATGAGCCAACGAGCATTTATGAGGATAATGCTGCTTGCATTAAACAAATGAAGCAAGGCTACATCAAAGGAGACAACAACAAACATATATCGCCCAAATTCTTCTACAATCAGCAACAACAGAAGCTCCTCAAGATCAAAGTGAACCAGGTTCGATCTGAGGACAATGTGGCAGACTTGTTTACTAAGTCATTGCCCAAATCCACGTTCGAGAAACATGTGGCAAGAATTGGCTTGCTGAAATTATCTGAACTCCCATGATCATAGTCATCAAGGGGAGGTGCAGACATCAGGAGAAGATGTCTAAATGTTCACCTCGAAACGTGAAGACATAAGGGTGTGCGTGCAGACATAAGGGTGTGTGGTGCTCTTTTTCCCCTTCGACCGAGGTTATTTTTGTCCCACTGGGTTTTTGTTACTCGGCAAGGTTTTTAACCAGGCAACGAGAGAAGCACCGCATTTGGGCAACACAAGGGGGAGTGTTCAAGTAAAACCCTAATTTGTGTTTGGCCCAAACTCTAGGTTACTTGACCTAGTGGTAATAGGGTTAAATTAGAAAGATTTAGATTCCTATTCAATGTACGATTAAAGAGGCCCCTATTATCAATGAGAATACACAGCAAATTTCTCTCAATTTCTGATTCCCTAGAACAGTGTCAACATTTAAATGACAATCATTCTTTGCATTTAGTTTGCATGGTTGCCAATTTTGATTGCTAATGATTTTTCAATTGTCATTTAAATGTTGATACTATAATGTGCAATTTTTCCTTTTATAATGCATGAAGTAGTAATGGTTTACATTATGTGCTACTATTAATTTTAGTTTAATTTGCATTCACTTCATTGTTCAATGCATTATGTTTGTAACTTAAAACAAATAGTTTTGCATTTTTACTTTTCTATATTAATAGCTGTATATAATATCATTTTACCATTTTCGTATTATTTATTAGGGCTAAATACTAGTTAGTACCCTATGGTTTAGGTCCAAAATCAATTCAGTCCCTAGACTTCTAATTTCATCAAAAATACCTCTGCGCTTTCAATTTTGATCTATTAGGTCCAATTCGTTAATATTCTGTTATGGGTTCAAGTTATAGTTGGATTATTTGTTGAAAAACTATTTATTTTTAATAGTAGGAATCACTCCTAAATTGACTATGCAGACCACCTCAACACCACATCATAAAACATAGGCCATATATGAGCCACATTAACAAGTTAAATAACTCAATTGTCGAAAAACTAACAAATTGGACCTATTAGATCAAAATTGAAAGTGCAGGGGTGTTTTTGATGAAATTAGAAGTTCAGGGACTGAATTGATTTTGAACCTAAACCACAGGGTAGTAATTTGTATTTAGCCCTATTTATTATACATCATTGACCTTATGGTTTAGCATATTTTCTATGCATTAAAATATTTTTTACCGTTATAACTTGAAAAGTTATTCCTTTGGTGTTGCCTTCAGAATATGTCCCTTCAAAGTATTGTTTCTTCAAAGAAAAAAAATTGAAATGTTGCCTTCGGATTATTGTTTCTTCGGAAATAATAAAGTTGTTACCTCTCAATATTTCCATTGCCTCTTCATTAAGATGATGTCTCGGTTACCGTTATAAATGTTGCCTTCGGATTATCTTGAATAACACATTGGGCAATTATTTTGTCAATTTTACATTGATGGTTACCTTTGGTAATTTGATGCCTCTAAATATTAATCTCCCTACGGTTGATGCCTCTGGAAAAAATGTTGCCTTAAAGGTTTTGGGTTGTCTTTTGAATTTTCATTGCCTTTCAGTCAATGTTGCCTCAAAATAAATAAATATATGCACTTTTCATTCGTTGATGCCTCGATATTGTCCCTTAGGTTGATGCCCTGAAAAACTATCTCATTGATTGCTGCCTTCGGTTTATGTTTTGAGAAAATGGACATTCGATGTACTTCCATGATCAAATTTAATTTTGATCAAGAATTAAGAGACATTTGATGGCTACAAATGTGGGGGTGACTAAAGTATCCAAAGTCACGAAATTGGATACATAATGTTGGCTACTAAATTCTCAAACTTCCATGATCAAATTTAATTTTGATCAAGAATTAAGAGACATTTGATGGCTACAAATGTGGGGGTGACTAAAGTATCCAAAGTCACGAAATCAGATACATAATGTTGCCTACTAAATTCTCAAGGCATACTCTCTAGAGCATTCATGAATATCCAAGTAAGGCGCATGGCCTATTCGCGCCACCCCGCTTCGAACAGCTTGATCCGAGAGTTAATGTGGATGGTTAGTTGTCTGATTCACAATTAGAAATTTTGGTTCATAGAAAATTTTATTTTCACCAAGGTTTCGTGGGTCACGACTAATTTGTCCTATGGCTGGTTCATAGTCCAAAAGACACCAATTCTGATGCATTGATTCTCACTTTCTTTTGGTATTCCTTATCTTTCACTTTCCTTGAAATTTTGGTATTTTGAAATAGTGGGGGATTGTTGGAATTTAATTAGAATATTTCAAAATACCTGCTAATTTTGAAACCTCCTTTGAACCGTTATTTGCATATAGTAATAGAAAGTAACTCTTTTTGTGTCATTAACTCTCTTTGATTGTAATTATTATGAAGATTTCATCAGTTTGGATTATTCATATACCATTCATTTGGTTCTTCCTTATTTGATACATTCTGTTTTGATTCTTCTTAATCAATGTGATTATATTCATTTTTGTTACATAAGTTACAAAGCTTAATTGCTATTAGTAAAATTATTATTGCATTAATCATTTTTGCCCTATATAATCTCTAGCTTTCCAAATTAAAACAACAAAAATTCAATCTCCTTTGTTTCCTTTCCAAGCTCAAAGTATTCATGTGTTTCCTTTAATTTATCTATTCCACCAAAAGAAAGTTTCAAGCTGTTCGATACGATCCGAGTATTGTGAGTGTATACCTTCAAGGATTAAGGTTGTTGTACCCTGGAGGGTAGGGCGCCACAAACCAGCTACACCGAGACATTGTCTCCGAGAGGCGAAATCTACTCTTAAGGGCAATGTTTACACGCCTCAACCTTAAACTCTTTTCGAGTAATGTGTCCTTCGGAAGCCTGTAAATCCAACAGATAAGTTCTATAATCCTTGTTATCTAATCTATTATGACAATAATATTATTATAATTATTTATTATTAATATATATTGTATTCGTGTGATTTTGTAGGAGAATCAAAATATGGTGACTCAAGTAGCATCCATCAACCAAATTTCCAACAGTTATTTCCAGCTTGTTGGTATACACCTTTCAAGTTTACGAATGGCATGTGTCTGTGGTAAGAAAAAATGAAGTTTGGTGCCGTAACTTTCTATGGTCTGGCTATATTGATAAAAGAGGGATTCCACTTGTGGCTTGGAAATCTTGTTGTTCCCCAATTGATGAGGGTGGTCTAGGGCTCAAGCAATTAGTTCTTCTCAATCGCTCTCTCTTATTAAAACGCTGCTGGGAAATCTTTACTGTTCACTCTGAGGGTTGTTCTTTTATTCGCAATCATTTCTTTAGAAGAAAATCTTATGCTCCATCTTCTATATGGCCTGGTGTTCGTCAGTTTTGGGGGATGGTTCAGGATAATTCTCAATGGTTAATTGGTTCTGGAGGTGAGATTTATTTTTGGACGGATAATTTTATGGGTAGGCCAATTAATGACTATTTTGGTGCTAATGTGGTGATGCAAGATAACCCGAATTTGGTGTCAACGTATATAGACAATGGCTCATGGGTTCTTCCTCTGTTGCTGCAAATTCATTTTCCTACATTATGTGATGTGATTAATCAAGTTCCCATTGCATTAGATCCTTCAACAAATGACAAACTTATATGGACTTCTTCAGATTCAGGTGATTTAACGACAAAGCAAGCCTATCTTTTTTGCGTCATCCTACTCCTCCAATGGTATGGGGCAAGAGATTATGGGCTAAATATATTTTGCCAAGAATGTCTTTACTTGTTTGGAAGGTGTTAAGGGGAAGAATTATTTTTGATGATTTCCTTCAACCGTGTGGCTTGGGTTTTTAAATGTGATCTTTGTGATGTTTGCTCAGAGACTTTGAATCATACCTTCCTCTTTTGCTCATTTACTACGGCAATTTGGAATCACTTTGCCTCACTTTTTGAGTTGGGTTTGATGCCTTCTTCTATTTTGGAGCTCTTTGAGTTTGGTCTACAGGATGGGAGAAGTCCTCAATTAAAGGAATTATGGCTAATTTGCTTCACCTCCATTTTGTGGTTTGTTTGGCATGAGAGAAACAAAACCAGATTTAATGGTCGTCGCTTCTCGGTTCAAGCTGTCTGTAGGCTTATATTTGGGCATATAAGAGCAACCAGCCATCTTACAATGGGTCCCATGCATAATACTGTCCAAGAGCTAAGAATATTAAAGTTTTTTGGAGCCCCATGTCGACCTCTTCGTGCTCCTAGAGTAGTTGAAGTTAATTGGCTCCCACCTTCTCTTGGTTGGGTGAAAATTAATTCTGATGGATCATGGAAACATGAAGAGGGAGTTGGTGGTTGTGGTGCAATTTTTTGGGACTATAAAGGTCAATTTCTTGGAACTTTTGCCTCAAATCTTGACATTCCTAGTTCAATTGCAGTGGAGATAATGACTGTCATAAAGGCCATTGAGGTTGCTTGGGTTCGAGATCGGAAACATATATATTTCGATTCTTATTAACTGAGATGAGTATGATCCGATCGAAAATTGGATTATGAAATCTGCAATCTAATTCCATAACTTCGAACTTTGAACTGAAGAATATCCTGGCTGATGCATGATTCTGCTAGATATCTACATGCATCGATCAGATTGTTAGACTAATCCTGAAGCTAATGGTGGTCTAGCTTTTCTGGGAAGTCATGACTTAGCTGTTTAATTAGCTGGAATCTATCTCTCTTAACTAAACTCTGGAATAATAGGGAGGGAGGAAGAGGTGAGAGGAGTTGATTAATGAAGACGCACATTTTTCTTTTCTTTTTGAGCGAACGTAGTGCATGACATAATTCAATTCAGCAAAGCAATCGCTCAAATGACTTTTCCCCTTTTTAGTAAATTAGTAATATTCCAACTCTGGTGTGTATTTTCTGCATTTGGCAAATGATGACAAGTCAAACCCGTATACCTAAGACAGATAATTCTACTTACTAACTTTATGTAGTTAATTCATAGTTTCAAATCAAGAACGGTATTTATAATGTAATCTGAAATATTAACTGGTAAATGGATGAAGAAGTCTAAATTTTTTATATATTGTTTTTTTTTTAATAATGTGAATCATTAATTCTCACACTTGTTCACGTATTTAAGTTAAATACATAAACAACTTATGTTTGGTGAGTGGAACATATATAATTGTTGCGCACATGTAGGCAAATGACAAAATAATTTGAGTATTACATGCAAACCAATTGGCAATTCGTAAAAATGCCTAAATCTTTGTAATATGTATTTTCATAATTCTAATTTTCAGAATGTGAAAGGACACTCCATATTCTCACAATTCCCTCGACGAGTACTGCGTATGCAACCGTGCAAACAATCATGCCAAACTTTAGTTTGATTTCCCAAGTGACGTCAAATTCTTTCCCGCACGAGTCGTTCCCTGAAATAACTCCCTTAAATGCATTCACATAATCAAATTGCCAAGTCATGATGATGGTCAGAGTCTTTGGATTGACCAATATTGCTCCAGTCTTATTTCCCGTGTTAATCACTTTCCCTGAGAAGAAAACCATATATAAGAAGCGGCGCGCCGTGGAAGCATAATACATAAGCAGATAGATATCTTCAAATTAACGTTGTGAGATTTCAGCATAGTAATTGTTTGAGAGATTAACTTGAGCGAGGGATCATGTCGATTGAAGCTCTGGCAATGGCAGGTGCAGACTACAACGAATGTGGTATTGATCTTCGAGAGTGGGAGCGCGGCGAAGATCAACCGCCGCCATATATGTTGGCTGATGATGATGGTGATCAGCAAAGTAATGATACTGATCATCACTTCTTCGAATTCAGAGAAAAGAGTAGTACTACTGCTGCTGAAAGAGATGATCTTTATTACATGAAGATTAAGGTTCTGGAATGGCTAAAGCTGTATTTCAATCTGAGATTGTGGAACATCACACTTTAATTTGCGCGCATATATGGATATGTAAAGTATTACTTAGCATTCAATTTGATTTTTTAATTTATTTTTTGGTTTCATCAAAGAAACTAAAATGCTTCTGATGCATGTGCCAGAAGACCATGCATGCATAAGTGTTTTCTTCATTTTGTTTAGTCTTTTCTTTTTGTGAACTACAAGCTCCGAAGACGGGAATTTTTTTAATTTTTTTTTTTATATAATGTACAAAAGAGATATACAAGATGGTGTTGTTTATTGTACTTGGATGAATATATTACACACTCATTTTATAACTAACTGAACCAAAATTACAATTTAATTGAACCAATAATTTACAACACTGACAACAAAGTTACCATATTTGTTTCACACATTTGCATATAATTGAACCAGATTACCACATCAACATTTATTTGTTCCTAAACATGTAAAAATATCATAGGTGGAGTAAAAACCCTAAACCTAAACTAAAATTACCCAAAAAAATGATTCTCTTTACTACAATGACAACAAATTTGTTGTCATATCTATAAATGTGGGTATCACATCTATGTAGATATCTTAGAATTTCCACCATACAAGACAAGAAACATGCACTTCAGCAATAGGAAGCAACAAAATCCAACGTACCAACATATATGCACAATTTTCATCAAAAAAAAAATATATATATATATGTATATTCACAATTTGGATTTAATCCATAGAAGAGCTCCGGGAGTAGAATCTAATTAGTGCTAGCTAATTGCCCTGACTTAATAAAACAAAAGAAGAAAAATAAACCCAGATGTGCAATACAAACAAACCAGTTATATATATATATAACAAGGCTGAGTTCATATATTTTCTCTTTATTCCGATTTCTGTTGATTATCCATAGCTATAGTATATACATATATAGATACTACTAAGAAACTAGCTTAATGCATGTATTTCCAGGTTCAAAATTAGATGCTTTTATATATTGTTACCCATTATTTAGATGTCCAAAGTTCATCCTTAAAGTAACTAAAGAGTATCCTTTTACTCCAATATTTACGCAATCGTGAAGGATACCTAGATATCTTGGGCCTTGTTTTACTGAATCAGTTCATGTGAGATCCATTTTAATATACTAAGAACAACTTGTCCTTGCAGAACAAGTTACTGGATTGTAACATGTAATTAATTAATTTTGATCCAGCATCCTTGTTTAACATAGAATTTGTGGTGCAGATGGACTCAAAACCCAATACTTATTGGTCCCTACGAAATCCAGGTAGAATGTGGATTAGGTCATTTAAAGGTGCATTTAGATTGCTAGCTAGCTAGCTAGTGGGTCTTTGGTATGGGAAGAATTATGTTGGCAAGTACATGCTTAATTACAAAAAGCGGATTTTTTTTTTTTTTTTTGAAAGAATGGTTGGTGCAGCTGCTCTCAAGTCTTTAATCAATTGTTGAATATAGAGGGGGGACATTCAGCCTAAACCACTTATTACAATAATTAAGCAACCAGAGTATGTCCAGAAATAATATCAGGAATCTTTACAAAATACTTGTATTCTAACAAGCATCAACTAGCAAAGAGTGCTCTACTGGCTACTCCATTTGCTTTAACATAGCAGTGACATAACGGAAATATAACTCAATATATATGTAACCCGATAAGCGGATTCATACTCTCACAAATCACCAGCAATTTATAATTAATCTTGCCCTATAATAGATTGCACTAATACGTCGATCTGCGCAGAATAGAAGGGCTTAATTTTGAGAATAATGGCATCATCATCAGGTTAGTATTAATTAATGTATGTTATTGAGTTGATGTTGTTTGCATAGGTACACCGTACACACATTACTAATCTTTTTTTTTCCTTCTTCTTTTTCACTAATCTCTGCCAAATTACTCGCATCAAGATCAAAATCTTACTTTTCGAGTTTATGGTACTTTAAAATGAAGGTGGGACTCTTAATATGAAGTCTGAACAACAAGCACGTTTAATATGAATCATTACACTTAATTGGAAGGGTTTAGTTGGTGCTTGTAAATACAAGGTTAGTAGCTAGCTATACGTAACAAGCTTGCGTCATGGTTTTGATCGATCCTACGTACACCATATGCCATGTATAGATATATAAAAAGTCTAGTCTGACCTAGCTAGCTAGCTCATTATTCAATAGACTTCACGAGAACATTAATTCCAAAAAAAAAATTATGAAATTCTTCAACCTCTAATCCTGCTAAGTCCAATGTCAGGCAAAGGCTAGTCAACAGCTAGTCCTCAAGAGAACCCCAAAGCAAATCGCCCTAGCTTCCATCTTTCTCGTATTGTCTGTGATACTCTCTATCCAGATTCGAATTCTACACTAATTTTTTTGTGTTTGTTTTGTGCTCAACTTTAAAACCATGCTTTAATCTGTTGAACTCCAAATGTCATAGGTTGATATTACTAAAGTTTTTGATACTCTGTTAGTCTGTCATGGGATTTTCTTCTTCCTGTTCTTCAGGCTTTTGGATTTCACCCAATCTTTGTGCAGTGGGTGCATGCTTTGCTTTTGTCTGCCAAGCTTTCTCTTCTTGTTAATGGGAGACATGTGGGGTATTTTTCATGTGATAGGGTTGTGCGTCAAGGTGATCCTCTTTCTCTCTTACTCTTTTACTTGGCAGAGGAGGTCCTTAGCCGTGGAATCACTTTACTCATTTCTTCAAGGCAACTACAGCGTATTTCTTCTCCACGAGGCACTCTTGTTCCTTCTCATGTTTTATTTGCAGATGATGTTATTGTATTTTGCCGGGGTGACAAGCGTAACTTATTGAAGATTATGAGGTTCTTTGATGAGTATGGTACCATTTCTGGGCAAGTCATTAACAAGGAGAAGTCTCAGATTTTTATTGGGAAAAGTATGTATTCAAGGCGGCATTCTATTTCAAATTTCTTGGGCGTTCCTTTGGGGTCTGCTCCATTCATGTATTTGGAAGCCCTAATATTTCATGGCAAGCCTCGAGCTTCTTATTTTACTCAGATTGTTGACAAAATCAGGATAAAATTATCGAGCTGGATGTTGTAAATGGCAGGGCGTTTACAACTTATTAAGCTCTTATTTCTAGCTTGTTGGTATATACTTTTCAAGTTTACGAATGGCCTGTGTCTGTGGTAAGAAAAAATGAAGTTTGGTGCCGTAACTTTCTATGGTTTGGCTCTATTGATAAAAGAGGGATTCCACTTGTGGCTTGGAAATCTTGTTGTTCCCCAATTGATGAGGGTGGTCTAGGGCTCAAGCAATTAGTTCTTCTCAATCGCTCTCTCTTATAAAAACGCTGCTGGGAAATCTTTACTGCTCACTCTGAGGGTTGTTCTTTTATTCGCAATCGTTTCTTTAGAAGAAAATCTTATGCTCCATCTTCTATATGGCTTGGTGTTCGTCCGTTGTGGGGGATGGTTCAGGATAATTCTCAATGGTTAATTGGTTCTGGAGATGAGATTTATTTTTGGCGGGATAATTTTATGGGTAGGCCAATTAATGACTATTTTGGTGCTAATGTGGTGATGCAAGATAACCCGGATTTGGTGTCAAAGTATATAGACAATGGCTCATGGGTTCTTCCTCCGTTGCTGCAAATTCATTTACCAACATTATGTGATGTGATTAATCAAGTTCCCATTGCATCAGATCCTTCAACAAATGACAAACTTATATGGACTTCTTCAGATTCAGGTGATTTAATGACAAAGCAAGCCTATATTTTTTTGCATCATCCTACTCCTCCAATGGTATGGGGCAATAGATTATGGGTGTACATACCACCTATATTACATACCGCCAAGCATAATCAACGACCTCATAGGTGGGCCCCGCGGCATGGTTAGCCCCGCCTATGACATGCATCCGGTAGGCCGACACCCGAGCTACGTTGCCATGGTGGAGGTCGGCCGGTATCTAGTCGGGAGGCTACTCTCCCATGCTCTCCAAAAGGCTTCAAGAGAAGCAATATGTGTATTATGTCCCACATCGGAAATGTAAACTAGATGGGGACTTCCTTTAGCTATAAGAGGAAGTCCTCCCCTTCTTAGAAGGGATGGATCTATGATCCCTATACTTGTATCACTACAAAGGCTACTTGGCCTCACTACTAGTGGAATCTCTAAGTGGACGTAGCCTTGCCTCAAGGGCAAGGTGAACCACTATACATGCTTGTCTCTCTCTCTCTCTCTCTCTCTCTCTCCCTATCATGATCCACAGTTAGTTCCCGTTCCGTATTCTTCAGTAGAAACAATGGACTAAATATATTTTGCCAAGAATATCTTTACTTGTTTGGAAGGTGTTAAGGGGAAGAATTATTTCTGATGATTTCCTTCAACGTCGGGGTGTGGCTTGGGTTTCCAAATGTGATCTTTGTGGTGTTTGCTCAGAGACTTTGAATCATACCTTCCTCTTTTGCTCATTTACTACAGCAATTTGGAATCAGTTTGCATCACTTTTTGAGTTGGGTTTGATTCCTTCTTCTATTTTGGAGCTCTTTGAGTTTGGTGTACAAGATGGGAGAAGTCCCCTCAATTAAAGGAATTATGGCTAAATATTTGCTTCACCTCCATTTTGTGGTTTGTTTGGCATGTGAGAAACAAAACCAAATTTGATCATCGTCGCTTCTCGGCTCAAGCTGTTTGTAGGCTTATATCTGGGCATATAAGAGAAGCTAGCCATCTTACAACGGGCCCCATGCATAATATTTTCCAAGAGCTAAGAATATTGAAGTTTTTTGGAGCCCCATGTCGACCTTGTCGTGCTCCTACAGTAGTTGAAGTTAATTGGCTCCCACCTTCTCTTGGTTGAGTGAAAATTAATTCTGATGGATCATGGAAACATGAAGAGGGAGTTGGTGGTTGTGGTGCTATTTTTCGGGACTATAAAAGTCAATTTCTTGGAGCTTTTGCCTCAAATCTTGACATTCCTAGTTCAATTGCAGCGGAGGTATTGACTGTCATAAAGGCCATTGAGCTTGCTTAGGTTCGAGATCGGAAACATATATATTTGGTTGGATGTTGATTCATCTCTAGTACTTGATTATATCCGTACACCTTCTCTTGTCCCTTGGTCTCTTCGAGTTTGTTGGTTGAATTGCTTATACCAAATCTCTCAGATGATGAGCTTTAGAGCTTCTCATATTTTTCCAGAAAGAAATAAAATAGCTGATGCTTTGGCAAATCATGGTACGTCTTGTTCTAATTTGGTGTTGTGGAATGATCCTCCACCTTTTATAGTATCATATTGTAATAGTGACATTATAGTTCTACCTCAATTTCGTGTGTGTTAGTTTGTACGTTGTTTGTTTTTTTCTAGGAGGTTTTGGTTTTGGTTCCCCTCCTTCACTCTTCTTCTTTGATTAATAAATTGGTGCGATAGGGAGGCTTTTCCCTCTCCTATCCACGATCTTTTAGCCCCCAAAAAAAAAAAAAAAAAAAAAAAAACTTTAAAACCATGTGTTTTAAATGAATCATCTTTAAAATAGTTTATTTATTTATTTATTTTTACTCTGGACGACAATATAACTCTCCACCCCACCCATCCCTGATGTCAATGAAATTTGAACCCGTGACCTCCACAGGTAATTCTTATACAAATAGACAGTTTGATAAATAAGTTGGAAATTAACATCATCAGCTACGTAACAGGGCTTGCATCATGGCTTTGCATATACATGCATGATAACCAAATCAGAAAATTCTATAGTGCTATGAACCTTAGACTTCAAATAGAAGAACAATGCTAATTAGTAAGCAAAGTGAATATAGGTTATCCGTACTCACGAGAGCAATACCTGTGATCTAGAAAATATCATATGGAAATTTCCCTATTTGAATTTCTTGAAGAGTAACAGGCTAGGGAAAATGAAACTTTCTGCTGTCCCGTGACTCAAGTCCATCTTCTAATTTTAATTTTAAAACTCAACAAATTACGCTTCTAAGAAAATTAAGGTTAAATTAATTTCCTAGTTTGCATGATTCCAAATTTCACACATTAATTCTTCCGCCAGTACGATACTTCGATTCTTATTAACTGAGATGAGTATGATCCGATCGAAAATTGGATTATGAAATCTGCAATCTAATTCCATAACTTCGAACTTTGAACTGAAGAATATCCTGGCTGATGCATGATTCTGCTAGATATCTACATGCATCGATCAGATTGTTAGACTAATCCTGAAGCTAATGGTGTTCTAGCTTTTCTGGGAAGTCATGACTTAGCTGTTTAATTAGCTGGAATCTATCTCTCTTCACTAAACTCTGGAATAATAGGGAGGGAGGAAGAGGTGAGAGGAGTTGATTAATGAAGACGCACATTTTTCTTTTCTTTTTGAGCGAACGTAGTGCATGACATAATTCAATTCAGCAAAGCAATCGCTCAAATGACTTTTCCCCTTTTTAGTAAATTAGTAATATTCCAACTCTGGTGTGTATTTTCTGCATTTGGCAAATGATGACAAGTCAAACCCGTATACCTAAGACAGATAATTCTACTTACTAACTTTATGTAGTTAATTCATAGTTTCAAATCAAGAACAGTATTTATAATGTAATCTGAAATATTAACTGGTAATGGATGAAGAAGTCTAAATTTTTTAAATATTGTTTTTTTTTAAATAATGTGAATCATTAATTCTCACACTTCTTCACGTATTTAAGTTAAATACATAGACAACTTATGTTTGGTGACGTGGAACATATATAATTGTTGTGCACATGTAGGCAAATGAACCTGCTTCTAATATTATGACAAAATAGTTTGAGTATTACATGCCAACCAATTGGCAATTGGCAAAAATGCCTAAATCTTTGTAATATGTATTTTCATAATTCTAATTTTCACAATGTGAAAGGACACTCCATATTCTCACAATTCCCTCGACGAGTACTGCGTATGCAACCGTGCAAACAATCATGCCAAACTTTAGTTTGATTTCCCAAGTGACGTCAAATTCTTTCCCGCACGAGTCGTTCCCTGAAATAACTCCCTTAAATGCATTCACATAATCAAATTGCCAAGTCATGATGATGGTCAGAGTCTTTGGATTGACCAATATTGCTCCAGTCTTATTTCCCGTGTTAATCACTTTCCCTGAGAAGAAAACCATATATAAGAAGCGGCGCGCCGTGGAAGCATAATACATAAGCAGATAGATATCTTCAAATTAACGTTGTGAGATTTCAGCATAGTAATTGTTTGAGAGATTAACTTGAGCGAGGGATCATGTCGATTGAAGCTCTGGCAATGGCAGGTGCAGACTACAACGAATGTGGTATTGATCTTCGAGAGTGGGAGCGCGGCGAAGATCAACCGCCGCCATATATGTTGGCTGATGATGATGGTGATCAGCAAAGTAATGATACTGATCATCACTTCTTCGAATTCAGAGAAAAGAGTAGTACTACTGCTGCTGAAAGAGATGATCTTTATTACATGAAGATTAAGGTTCTGGAATGGCTAAAGCTGTATTTCAATCTGAGATTGTGGAACATCACACTTTAATTTGCGCGCATATATGGATATGTAAAGTATTACTTAGCATTCAATTTGATTTTTTAATTTATTTTTTGGTTTCATCAAAGAAACGAAAATGCTTCTGATGCATGTGCCAGAAGACCATGCATGCATAAGTGTTTTTTCTTCATTTTGTTTAGTCTTTTCTTTTTGTGAACTACAAGCTCCGAAGACGGGAATTTTTTTAATTTTTTATAATGTACAAAAGAGATATACAAGATGGTGTTGTTTATTGTACTTGGATGAATATATTACACACTCAATTTATAACTAACTGAACCAAAATTACAATTTAATTGAACCAATAATTTACAACACTGACAACAAAGTTACCATATTTGTTTCACACATTTGCATATAATTGAACCAGATTACCACATCAACATTTATTTGTTCCAAAACATGTAAAAATATCATAGGTGGAGTAAAAACCCTAAACCTAAACTAAAATTACCCAAAAAAATGATTCTCTTTACTACAATGACAACAAATTTGTTGTCATATCTATAAATGTGGGTATCACATCTATGTAGATATCTTAGAATTTCCACCATACAAGACAAGAAACATGCACTTCAGCAATAGGAAGCAACAAAATCCAACGTACCAACATATATGCACAATTTTCATCAAAAAAAAAATATATATATATATATATGTATATTCACAATTTGGATTTAATCCATAGAAGAGCTCCGGGAGTAGAATCTAATTAGTGCTAGCTAATTGCCCTGACTTAATAAAACAAAAGCAGAAAAATAAACCCAGATGTGCAATACAAACAAACCAGTTATATATATATATAACAAGGCTGAGTTCATATATTTTCTCTTTATTCCGATTTCTGTTGATTATCCATAGCTATAGTATATCACTACTAGAAATTTCCCCATTCCACACTAATGAGAATTAGTCCCCTTTGTCCCAATACACACTGATAACAGTGACTAATGCAATTAGCCACTATGCAGCCACTAATGAAGAATCAGTCCCCTCTATAGCAGGTGCTATTGGGGCAATCCACACTGATAAAATATCAGTGGCATACCAAAACCCAATGCAGTAATATGCCTTTTTCTTTCCCACTGTTATGGAATCAGTGTTTTCTCAATGCCACCAACATCAGTGGCAAAATTTCAAGTACATATAAAAAAAATAACAATTTGGTCTAGCTACAACCACATATTTCTAAAATGTATTGTACAATTCTGAAATATATTGTACAATTCGTATACATTTTCAAATAAAATACAACATAAAAAAAAAACTAAAATCTCTTCATGTTCCTCTCCATGCTGCATCTGCTACCTCCGGCAGCTTTTATATGCAATCTGATCAAAAGAGGAACCTTCAAACCTAAAATCAAAAGATCATATCAGAAATGAAACATCTTAAACCCAATTGAATCCTACAATCAGTTTATTGATCCCACTCCTAAGATCCCCAAATACAAATACAAAAACTGAGTCAAATGATCGACAAATAACCTTTACCGCAACCCTAGATTCAAATACTCTAATGAATTTGAGACAGGGAATTTGCTATCAGTGAATTAGAGTGTTTATCGAGGATAATGGATGCCTCTGTGTACAAGCAGTGCATTCATTCTCAAAATGCAAATTTGATAACAGCAATACATCTCTAACCACAATGCAAAAACCTTGTCCAAACCGGATCCATTATCTCTAATCAAGTACAAGACAAGCATAGACCTACTAAGAAAGACGAGCTACAACTGTGGTATTGAGGCAGAAGAAGGGTAATTTTATTGTGTACCAATTAATTTGATGCTAGACATTGGCAAAACAAGCAACAAATACATCAATGATTAAATTCTACACATTCAAGAAATAAACTTAAAACACAAAAAACAAAAACAAAAATCAAATTGAGGGATCTAAGAATAAAAACATGAACTTGACCTACCTTGACAGTCCAGTTCTTATCAACTAGGGGATTTGAAGATTTCAGATCTCAATGAATAATTAAGGGGGTTGAAATAATGAAGATAATTCATGCCTCGTACCTGTGGAAGGATTACAAATAATACATTAAATGGGAAATCAATTTTTTTTTCTTTCCTAAAAGCACAGATTAAAAAAATCCATAACTGAGACTATTCAAGACAAGATGAACACAAATTGATGCATCCAAGAATCTAGACTGATATAAACTGATCCTGCAACAATACATTAAAAAACGAGAACACTGGTATAAAACGAACACTGTAACCATATTTTTTCTTTATTTTGCTCAGGGATGTGGAAAAATCAATACTCACTATATCCAAAGCCATTTGAACACGTCGTCTCCAGTAAGAAACATTGAGATGAGAGGTACCTGTCAGCCGAAGAAGTGCTTTATACAAGATAGCATGAAACACTATATATTAATATCTTGGTCAATATTATAAATATAACTACATATTGGAAACAAAGAATAAAGAGTTTTCATCTGTCTTTCAAGTACATAGTACAAATAATGCGCAAGTAGGAAGCTCACTTCTTGTCTAAAAGAAAGAAGCACATCATCTGGATATTCTTGCTTGAAGAATACCTTAACAGCAACATCCTGTAATTAGCAAAAACAATACTCAAGTTACCCAACAATACATTAACATTATATATCATCAGTATACTTTAGCTGACTATTAGAAGAAAACAGATCCCAAGATGCACCAGTACTGTTCGACTTGTTCATAAGTTTATATGAATAAGAAGGGTTGTTCAGTTTATAGTTTTTTTGAATAATATGTTTGACATTTCATCAAGTTATATGCTTTATTTAGCATGAAAACACTGTATTCATATCATGTATAGAAAGACAGTTTAGAAGCATTCTTTTTTGGTTAATTGAAATTTGAACTCTACTTTTGGTCTGCAATGACTAATTGGAAACATCATGTACTGGAAAAAGGGTCGTAGCACAATAGCTGACAGGACCCGCCCCGGATTTCACCCTGAAATCCGAAGTGGACCTGCGGGGCCCACCTTAGAAGAAATTTTGCCAAAAATTTGGCAGAACTTCCCCTAAAGTGGACAACCCAAAACCTGTAGAAAGAAAATTTACACTTCTAAATCACGCATCCTTATTCTCCTGGAGCCACCCTGCTCCTCCAAACAACATCAACCAAAATCATATGACACAAAACACAACTTAAATAACATTAATTTCCTCAGGTAATCAGAGCAAATCTAGTAGCAAGGGTGATCAAGGAAAACTTAAATCAAATAAAAACGCGGAAGCCACGCTGTTGTCTATGCCTCAACTCCAATGTACGCCCGACCTCAACTAATTTCGCCTGCAAACTGGGCATTTGAAACCGAAGGGCCCAGGGGAAAGTAATTGAAAAACACGTTAGTGTGAGTGGACAAAAATAAACAATTTTAAACAAAAGAGATTTTATACTTTCCCACATTTATTTATTTAAAAATCCCCGATGCACGCAATGATTAACGAAAATAAAATAAGAGGAGTTCCGCTCATGCAGGCCGACTAGCCCCGCTAGTCACAAACGAATAAAAGAAAAGGTTGGAACTCTGATACTCAAGGAAAATAAGACCAGCCCCGCTGGTTAAGCGAAAATCGAGCTAGCCCCGCTAGCTTAAGTAGTAAAGTGAGTAGGGGAAGGCGATAGCCATACAAGTGAGCCTCCCAGGCTCGGGTGATAGCCTCCCAGGCTAAAGTACTCCCATTACTCCCGTAATATACCCTTACGCCACTATGTGTAGCGATAGGATACTGGGCTTCAGAATTACTGTCACAGAGACAGTAACCAGCGCCACAAAGGCGGAGGGCTTCGGTGATCCCATCACCTCGCCACAAAGGCGGAAGATCAATGCTAGCAATGATAATAGTCACCCAAAGTATGGCAACAGAAATCCGAAAACCAAGTAAATCCATAAATACATAAGGCTTCCCCATCTCTCGTGAAAGAATTTCCAATGACGTGTCCCACACGCCAAGATAATCTCGAGTTTAAAATAAATAGGAAGAAATAATAATAAACAAGCTTTCCGTAAACTGAAACAAAATCAATTTCAAAATCATCATCAAGGCATTCCCAATGCCAAAACCGAAGTCGATAAATAAATAAGCATTAATTTCATCAAATCTCATAGAAATCTCAAATCGCCGAATATAAGCATAATATAAATAGTATAAATCCGGAAATCATATCGGAAAGAAATAAATAAGAGAAGATAAGTGTAATCCAATGACGTGACCCCGCACGCCATAAAATCTTCAAGTAAATCAATTAACCAAAACCGTTTCCGAAATGACCATATGCTCAAGAAAGTAAATTGATAAATAACTTATACTCTCGGAACTTATTAAATAAATGCATGCATCATTCTTTGAAAAATAAAAGTCCACTCACAGTACTATTCCAACGATCACGCGTACGACTTCCTTCGTCGAGCAATAGTTCGGTACGACGCCCTGTACACAAATATATTCCATCAATGACTATTCTAATTAAATACCATTCTCAAAATCGAATCCTCATAAATCATCTCTCCACTTCTCTTCCACATCCAACCAAATTTCACCAACACTGCCCACTCGTCGATTTCACACTATATAACAACTATGGAGGAAATCCGACAATCGAATTCACGATTAACATTAACCGAAATCCAAATCTTTAGAAATTTATAACCAATTCAAAACTCCACCAATCCTCACCAAACTTCATATATAAGTTCTATGATAATTATAACATTTAACTAGCCCGAAATTAAAATTAAAAAGCTACCCTAGCCGCCGCTACCGCCGCCCACAGTGGCGGCGCCGCCGCTACTGCCACCAACTCCAATGGCCACCAAAATTTGGCAGTAGCACCTTCTCAACACACCCATTAATTCTTTCAACTGTGACCAAGTTAGAAAATGAGCGGAAGTACCTCAACAATTAAGGGGAAGGTTGAACCCGAATCGTGAATAGTAACCTCCAACTTCAAACCGTCGATTCTTCCTCCACGCTTCAAATCTCGGCAAAATCTTCGGGGAGCATCATCTACGTCCCAAGGCGCTTCCAAGAACCTAACTTGGTCGTCTGGGGTGGCCGGAATCGGAAGATATCAGCCGGTGCAGGGAGGCGATTTCCAGCTCGAGCTACGCGGCTTCTCGGCCTTGCAGCTCCCTCCACAGTTCGTTTTTCACCCCGATGTCTTCAGAGAAATTATAGGCGACGTCAAGGTGAGAAAAATTGATTTTGGAATCAAGTCGATTGGAGGCCTGTGGAGGAAGATATGGTCGGACAAAGAAGACCCCAGAAAGCTCGGTAAGTTTCTGGAAAAATGTCAAACTTACCACAGTACTTTCTCTATATATAGAAAGTTACCATGAACAGTAATTTTAGTATTTTGGCCATAACTTTTGCATACGAACTCCGATTTTTACGTACCACATATGCACGCGTTCGGTTTAACGTCCTCTACGACTTTGATGAAGAGCATTTTCTCAAATTTTGACCCGAACAAAAAGTCAACTTTTGGGCCACTAAAAGTATCGAAACAAAGTTAAAAGTAAAAGTAATTGTCGTTTACCGTCCAAATGACTAGTAAACAGGTAAATTGAGGTACGGGACGTAACATTCTCCCCTCCTTATAAAAATTTCGCCCTCGAAATTTCATGCCGATTAGAAAAGAAAAGGCACACCAATTGATTCAAAATACCACAATCTCAAAACTTATCAACTCTTCCTTAGATTAAGCTTTCCTTTTCGCAACCTCAAATCAACAACCAACAGAAACTCTTATGATCCCCACTACAAAAGCAATGAAAACATGCTTATAATCCAAAATTATCAACGTCCAAAGTTGAATCACTTGTCTTGTTGAACCATGTAGCACCATAGACTCGCACGTACATGAACTCCGGTGTAAAAGAAAATTCATTTCAATGGTTGGCTCAGATAACACATGGTATAGACGTACAAACCACCATGTTAAAATTATAGCCGTCATAACTTTTCATAAAAGTTGCTTAGTGAAGATCCAACTCATTCACCATCACTATTGTGATAACCACAAGATGGTCATTGCTAATTGACAATTTCAAAACAAATAACTTCCTTAGCTACCATAAGACAGCACCTCTTTCCTTGTTTGTTGTGCATAAATTCCTAATCGAATTTCGTTCACATAAAGGTCCCATAGTTGTCAAACATACAAAGGTCAATCTCGAACAAACCTATAAATTCTTAATCAAGCAGGTTATGGGGCCACTACACTTCCGCTGCGTTTCTCTGATATTTGACTAAAATCATTGGTCCAGCCTTGAGATGACGTTTCGAGTCGACTAGGAAAACTCATTTGATAGCTGCCTTGCTAGCCACACATATACACCTCCCTCAAAAACTTTTATAAGTACGATAATGTGGAAAACTTTTCTAAATCAAATGTGTCACAAGAAAGTTACTATTTACCAATGCCTCCGATCAAAGCTGCTAATATTTCTCACAAGTTAGTACTCACTTAACTACCATGTCATGCACCACGTCCTCAGAAATCCAGTGTAAGTAATAATTATAACTACTAACTCTACTCCAGCTCAACGACTCAAGTTTGAAAGAAAATGCATCACACTCAAGTTGTTCTTAGCTGAGGCTACAATTCTTTATGGTCATAGATCTGAAATCTAGCTGAATCCATGTTGTTCTCGTTGATCTCTATTGCCCCAAATGATATTCTTAATTCATATACCCAGGTAATTCTCACTACCGAGAGCACCACAATCTGAATTACTAGATGCTAGACTCGAATTTTGATCAATCCAAAATAAAATAGCTTTCTTAATCAGTTAGGAAAACTCTCTCTTATAACTACTCCACCGGCTAAGTAGAAACATCTCCAACCAACCATCTGACAAAACCTTCTGACAATTTCATTACAGATACGACATTGCGGAAATTTTCCAAACCCTGTATGTACCAAATACTTTAATGGACTACGATGTCTCCAACAACACCAGTAGATGCTCCAAATCTGATCCAAGAGTTGACCAACTAGATTAGAAACTCAATACTTGAAATGAACGATTCTCAAACTGAAATCATGCCAGTCATAATAATTTGATCGATTCCATAGCAACCCCGCCAAACTCAAACATCCCAAAAGAAAAGTTCACCTCCATTCGCGACTGAAAACCTTATGTTCGAAGCAACTTGTAAATGGTTCGATAAGTAAGCAAAAGCGCATCGTGTTACGTGAACGTAAAGCACCCCAAAAACTGCAGGGAAGAAAATCAACTCGTGCATTAAGAAAAACAGATATTGAAGCAAGGACGTAATCCACAAGAAGGAAAGAAATTCTTCCATAGTCCCCGAAAGACTTATAGAGAAATCCATCATTGAAAGCTACCAGAATCCCGAAACTTGTTGACTAACGTCGCCCCGCAAGGAAACTACTACCAAACCTTCGCCATAACTCAAAGATTTTAAACTAAGATCATACCCACATCACTTAACTAGCACTTTCACTTGAATTACTATGGACACCCCGTGGCGTCACTACGACTATTTCTTGATCCCAAGTTCAACAATTTCACCCAAATGGATATCCAATGACACTCAATAGTACCTTCATGCGCGATAAAAGTGATCGCAACCGTTGTAAAATGATCCAAATGTCCTTGATTTCCGAAACCTTTCAATACCTCAATACTCCCTTTTCGTGCTTTTAATCGGTTCCAACTTCCCAATTTCGCTACACGGTTCATCCTCCCCTGACAACAACACCAGTTTTATGATGAAGGACACCCGTTTAACATCTCGTATCACCTCCAGCGATACCAAGATATGAAAGTGGTCCCACCACCTAACAATCAAATTCCAAGTTCAACCCATAAGGGGTTTGACTCAAAATATAACTTAGAACTCTGGTCAAACTATGACCTAAAATACTTCCTGAATCAGTTGGGAAAATCCACGTCCTTACTACTCTTACAAAATCTCAATCATTCAATCTATCAATTGTTCCATCAAGCACTTACTACATTTCAATTCCTATGACTCCATGAATCAGAACTCAAATCAAACTCCATATCACATAGTAATTCACTTGAACCACTATGGATACCCAACAATGTCACTACAATCAATCCCCGAAATTGCGTTAAACCATTTCACCTAAAATCAAACCAAAGACATACACTCACGTACAATATCATTACAAAGAGTTGGTTCTAATGCCCTCCATTATTTACCGACCAAGATCAAAATCCATTGCAAAACTTTAAGTGTCCCGTCTACTTAAACTTAAAACACAAAACAGCTTCAAAACTCACTTCAGTCCATCTCCATACTCACTACGATCCAAAACTTAAGAAGACATATTCATAACTCAAGGAGCCAAAAATCAATTTCCTTCACTTGAACAAAAACTATGTCCACAAGTCAAGGTCAAGTCAATAGACCCATGTGTCCAAATGGAGGAATTTCAATCTGGTTTCCTTTGTGAATTTACAAAGTATCGTTCCAAAATGATGTTCGCAACATCCACCACGTCTACGTGACACATTCCCCGAAACTCAGTTCAAAGTCAGAACCACTATTACTCTTAGTCCCACTTCAAACAACGATTCTGATTCTAAGTATTCGGAGATAGCCCAAAGCTATAATCGCTCGTCTCAGTCACTCAAACACGAAATCGAACTCCGTTCTCGCAACTTAAACCCTGCCCAACAAACTTACTGTCACGAGGAAGAAATAACAACAACATTTCCTCGAATCAGACTTCGTAGCACAACTCGAAATTGTAGAGTAGTCTTACTCTACCATCAGCAGGGAAATGTGCAAAACATGCGAACAATCCGTTACTCAACGAAAACCCTAGGAGGTCGGCGTACAAGAGGCATAGCACCTAAAGGAACACCATCTAGACATGTACCTTACACACTTAATGAGTACATCAGCACCGAAGAGTAAACGATGGGGAACCGCTGCAGTCGGGCCATCACTCGGGAGGTACTGTGTAACATCAAGCGTATAAGGTAACAAGATAGAAACGAGTCTACAGAATCTGACAACCTAATGCTCTGATACCAACTGACAGGACCCGCCCCGGATTTCACCCTGAAATCCGAAGTGGACCTGCGGGGCCCACCTTAGAAGAAATTTTGCCAAAAATTTGGCAGAACTTCCCCTAAAGTGGACAACCCAAAACCTGTAGAAAGAAAATTACACTTCTAAATCACGCATCCTTATTCTCCTGGAGCCACCCTGCTCCTCCAAACAACATCAACCAAAATCATATGACACAAAACACAACTTAAATAACATTAATTTCCTCAGGTAATCAGAGCAAATCTAGTAGCAAGGGTGATCAAGGAAAACTTAAATCAAATAAAAACGCGGAAGCCACGCTGTTGTCTATGCCTCAACTCCAATGTACGCCCGACCTCAACTAATTTCGCCTGCAAACTGGGCATTTGAAACCGAAGGGCCCAGGGGAAAGTAATTGAAAAACACGTTAGTGTGAGTGGACAAAAATAAACAATTTTAAACAAAAGAGATTTTATACTTTCCCACATTTATTTATTTAAAAATCCCCGATGCACGCAATGATTAACGAAAATAAAATAAGAGGAGTTCCGCTCATGCAGGCCGACTAGCCCCGCTAGTCACAAACGAATAAAAGAAAAGGTTGGAACTCTGATACTCAAGGAAAATAAGACCAGCCCCGCTGGTTAAGCGAAAATCGAGCTAGCCCCGCTAGCTTAAGTAGTAAAGTGAGTAGGGGAAGGCGATAGCCATACAAGTGAGCCTCCCAGGCTCGGGTGATAGCCTCCCAGGCTAAAGTACTCCCATTACTCCCGTAATATACCCTTACGCCACTATGTGTAGCGATAGGATACTGGGCTTCAGAATTACTGTCACAGAGACAGTAACCAGCGCCACAAAGGCGGAGGGCTTCGGTGATCCCATCACCTCGCCACAAAGGCGGAAGATCAATGCTAGCAATGATAATAGTCACCCAAAGTATGGCAACAGAAAATCCGAAAACCAAGTAAATCCATAAATACATAAGGCTTCCCCATCTCTCGTGAAAGAATTTCCAATGACGTGTCCCACACGCCAAGATAATCTCGAGTTTAAAATAAATAGGAAGAAATAATAATAAACAAGCTTTCCGTAAACTGAAACAAAATCAATTTCAAAATCATCATCAAGGCATTCCCAATGCCAAAACCGAAGTCGATAAATAAATAAGCATTAATTCATCAAATCTCATAGAAATCTCAAATCGCCGAATATAAGCATAATATAAATAGTATAAATCCGGAAATCATATCGGAAAGAAATAAATAAGAGAAGATAAGTGTAATCCAATGACGTGACCCCGCACGCCATAAAATCTTCAAGTAAATCAATTAACCAAAACCGTTTCCGAAATGACCATATGCTCAAGAAAGTAAATTGATAAATAACTTATACTCTCGGAACTTATTAAATAAATGCATGCATCATTCTTTGAAAAATAAAAGTCCACTCACAGTACTATTCCAACGATCACGCGTACGACTTCCTTCGTCGAGCAATAGTTCGGTACGACGCCCTGTACACAAATATATTCCATCAATGACTATTCTAATTAAATACCATTCTCAAAATCGAATCCTCATAAATCATCTCTCCACTTCTCTTCCACATCCAACCAAATTTCACCAACACTGCCCACTCGTCGATTTCACACTATATAACAACTATGGAGGAAATCCGACAATCGAATTCACGATTAACATTAACCGAAATCCAAATCTTTAGAAATTTATAACCAATTCAAAACTCCACCAATCCTCACCAAACTTCATATATAAGTTCTATGATAATTATAACATTTAACTAGCCCGAAATTAAAATTAAAAAGCTACCCTAGCCGCCGCTACCGCCGCCCACAGTGGCGGCGCCGCCGCTACTGCCACCAACTCCAATGGCCACCAAAATTTGGCAGTAGCACCTTCTCAACACACCCATTAATTCTTTCAACTGTGACCAAGTTAGAAAATGAGCGGAAGTACCTCAACAATTAAGGGGAAGGTTGAACCCGAATCGTGAATAGTAACCTCCAACTTCAAACCGTCGATTCTTCCTCCACGCTTCAAATCTCGGCAAAATCTTCGGGGAGCATCATCTACGTCCCAAGGCGCTTCCAAGAACCTAACTTGGTCGTCTGGGGTGGCCGGAATCGGAAGATATCAGCCGGTGCAGGGAGGCGATTTCCAGCTCGAGCTACGCGGCTTCTCGGCCTTGCAGCTCCCTCCACAGTTCGTTTTTCACCCCGATGTCTTCAGAGAAATTATAGGCGACGTCAAGGTGAGAAAAATTGATTTTGGAATCAAGTCGATTGGAGGCCTGTGGAGGAAGATATGGTCGGACAAAGAAGACCCCAGAAAGCTCGGTAAGTTTCTGGAAAAATGTCCAAACTTACCACAGTACTTTCTCTATATATAGAAAGTTACCATGAACAGTAATTTTAGTATTTTGGCCATAACTTTTGCATACGAACTCCGATTTTTACGTACCACATATGCACGCGTTCGGTTTAACGTCCTCTACGACTTTGATGAAGAGCATTTTCTCAAATTTTGACCCGAACAAAAAGTCAACTTTTGGGCCACTAAAAGTATCGAAACAAAGTTAAAAGTAAAAGTAATTGTCGTTTACCGTCCAAATGACTAGTAAACAGGTAAATTGAGGTACGGGACGTAACAATAGCACATCCACTTAAATTTGAAGTCAACTAGAGAAAGAACTACAAGATAACATACTGATCCATCCCACATACCATGGTATACAGTTCCACTTTGTTTTGTAGGCAGTGGGCAAACATCAAGATCATACCTTGCCCAATCCGCTCTCCAATTCTCATGTCTTCCCCTAAGACTTCATAATCCAAGCAATCAATATGTAGGCATCCTCCTAATTCACAGAACTATTGGTACTTCCAGAGTCGCTACCACTACTTGTGTTGTTAACCTGGGTACTCCTCCCTAATCTTGGAAATCAGAAGCGTTCCCATTCCAGATTCAGTACCACCACCCAAAAAATGGCACACCTGGAACCCTGCAACAAACAACCAAACCCTTAAATCGTCAGTCTGTATTCACCAAAACTCTCTAATATACCAAATCCATATAATACAACTCGATTTACATGTAAACTAAGAAGAATTAGAGTTTGGTTACACCGGATTCATACCTTGCAAGCAGTCACAGTTCCCCGCCCCTTTCGCACCACATCGAGAACCAAATCGATCAAACTCAGCCTCCACCCCACCGGTGTACTGACCTTTTGCCCAGTTGTTTCCAGCACCAGACTGACCGACGACGAAGTTATCGGCACTAGGCCAAAAAATGAAACAGACGACGGATATTTTTCGTTGTGGGATATGGACAGCTACCGTTGTGTATCGGCGCGTTGTGTGATGAAAAATAGCACAACGGTGATGCACCGTTGTATGATATAAAAACAGTCGACAGAATGTTGTTATCAGCGTTGTGCCTTCCCTCGGCAGATGCTAGGCAGAGCTGCCGCGCAGCCATGCTGTGCATGGTTGGTGCATGCATCAGACAACGAAACTTGTTTCAAGATGTTGTTGGAAAACATTATCAGACAACGTTTTTTTTAATTTTTCTGTTGTATGATTTAGATTAGGACAACTGAGTTCTTGTCTGGTCTGTCGTTTGATGCTTGTTAGACAACGTGAGTTAGAATTATTCAGTTGTTTCATTACTCCTCACACAACAGCTTGTAGAGTACTCTTGTAGAGTACTAGTGTGGTATGATTGTTACCTGATCATTGTGTGATCAGAATTGAGCAAAATTAATGCTCCATGATTACCAAATAATGGTACTGATCAATATTGAAAAGAAATTTGAATCCAATTCATCAATTGAAGTACTCCGATTCATACATTAAAGAATCACATGTGTCTACAAAGGATGTATTTCCCAATCATCCATACATTAAGACAAAAAAATAATTCTAATAGCTCCTAGACATATGTATTGACGACAAACTTAGCCCCCTCATTCCACATATGAAAATACCAAGCTTCTACCCCTGCTCCCTTTCTCGCTTTTGGTCCTGCACAGAACAGAACAAAAGCACAAGATTTAAACTTCTAAAGAGCATGCTTACTTGTCTCATGAAATTCTTTGTAGTCCTGGACAAAGTAGAACTTAGTACAATGACACACACATGTTCATCAAGTTATCTCAATGATCAAAAACTAGATAGCCAGAATCAACTTTATCCTTTACATAACTAGTACAATGATTATGTATACATGTTAAAAATTAACAGAAAGTATGTAGAACAAATGCAAATTTACAAAAATAAAACTTTGCTCTAGTCAATGGCAGAGTTGAAAATGGTGAATGTCCAATCCCAATGAACACTTTTCAGCAGCAAAACATGAAAAAATTAAATTCAGGTGCTCATAATAGCATAAGCTGATGTCATAAATCATGCAAAGTATATGAAACAAATGTAGTAAACTAGAATAATTATTCACAGATATATATATATATATATATATATATAGAGAGAGAGAGAGAGAGAGAGAGAGATGGATAAGGAATCCACGCCCATATAACACAGATTAGCAACCAGAAAACTCAAGAAGCCAGCCTCACTATAGAACAGCTAACCAATTCATCATATGGAATAGTCCTTAAAAACAGTGGTAACTGAAGTCAATATAGCAAAACAAATACACATTTTCTTTTTCAGGTCTGCTAAGCTTTTTGAGGATTAATTAGGCATTTTGATGACTATGGTTTAAGAAATTAGCATGTATAAATGCTCACCCTTCAGAACCCTCAAGAGGTTCATTTATTAATTGAAGGAACTCGGCATGGTGCTCCTGAATTAATCTTAAAAGCTGTGGGTTTTGCTTTCCAAGTTCCTGCAGCATGGGCTGTAACAAAAGCAGAATGCTTAAAAAGAACCCATCGCATTTACTAATGTGAAAAGATGCAATTGTAAAATTTGGGGGTTGGCTTGTAACATTGAGCGCAACGTTTGGAACTGTAATGGAAACAAAATAAGTAAATCAAAATCCTCATCATGAACAGCTTAATAAAGCAAACAAACATGCATCTAAATCAGACATGATCTCCCACATTTCCCATTCATTAGACACATACAAAGACCAGCATGCAGTTGACTTTAGTGAAACATAGATGCTACAGTGGTGATAATATGTGCTCAACCTTTTCTCATTGGCTTCTATACTTCCA
The DNA here is from genome assembly GCA_024704745.1 of Rosa lucieae. Lineage (NCBI taxonomy): Eukaryota > Viridiplantae > Streptophyta > Magnoliopsida > Rosales > Rosaceae > Rosa > Rosa lucieae. Next base: position 24,540,026 of record CM045493.1, on the reverse strand, counting down.
CAAAAAAATATAAAAAAATATAAAAAATAAGAAAGTGAAAATAGCACACGACATCAAAATGTCAAATAAAATCATACCATGCACATTGTGATGGTTCGTAACTTCATACAATATATTTGCAAAAATTTGATATGATCCAATCATGTCAATTTAATGATTTATACAACAATGATAAGAACATGTTAGGAAGTATTGTAACAGGATGCTTACCTGATGATTGTTTCTAAGGAAGTCAAGGGATCCAAGTGCACCAGCACCAGCACCAGACAGTGCTTCCTGGAGAATTCCAACTTAGATAAACATACAGCCGCATAAAATTAAAAGAAAGTCCTTCCACAATCATAAGACTTACCTGCGGAAACATATTCATGGGACCTGAATTAGGTGCTCCGGAGATAGGTGGAGCATTGGCTATGCCTGTTTCGGTTGCCTGACTTGCAGGGAAATGAGCCACAGGCACTGCAACTTCCGCTGTTTCTGGAATACTCTGAACAACACTATGTCAACAACTAAATACATCAATATAATAGCTAAGAGTTAAAGAAATGTAGACATACAAAGTACAAGTAGTCCACTGCTCACTCTGGGTTGTTAAAAGCCGCTCGAAGTGCACGTGTAACTGTTTCTCTGTCCCAATTTCCACCACCCATATCCATTATCTGTTGAATAGTCTGCTCAAGATTAGTTCCAGCAACTAAATTACTTTACTAGCTTGACCATAGGTATCAGTATGCACACTGAAATTGAAACACAAGAGAGTTAACATCATTAAGTTCTATACCAAATAAGTAACATATTAAGGCAAGCAGAATCCAACGGTGTTATTTAAATTGTATAGAACACGAGAAAATGAACACAAAGCAGCTGCTTCACCCCAAATATAATATATATATATATATATATATATATATATATATTATAGGGCACATATAAGATGTCAAGATAACTACACTCAAGTAAGGTCACAACATGGATAGCACACATCCACCATATTATTGTATATTCACATAAGTAGCACATCCCAACTACATTAACTGATTCAACATGGAACACACAAACCAAATCTAACTCAGGAACTTTTCTTCTGGGCTCAAATCACATGCATCAAATATCATTAGAGGAACTGCAGAAAGAAGCATACTCAGTGGTGTTTGAAGCAGGAGTGGTACTCTTTGAGGGCCTGCAAAGCAGAATAGGAAAAGTATATTAGAGCAAATCTAATATTGATATATACCAGGTGTATAAGATGTAATGTAACTAATGTTGATACGAATAAGAGGCCCTCTTTGAATCAAAAAGTGTTATAGGAGTCTGTCTTTTGGCTAAAGTTGGGAAGCTGATATAAGAAATTTCTGTGACTGACTCCTGACTTTAAAAATTCATAACTAATTCCAGAAAATTCCATTTTGGGTGATTCTAGTTCTACATGACCCTTTAAGATGTCTACTAAAACTCTTTAAAAGGAACCAACCTCAAATTCCTAGTAAATCAGTACAGTCTTGCAAAAGTAAGTGATTGGGTCGAAATTCCAGAAAATTTGAAAATGGCTCAAATCCCTTTCCTTGGCCAAAACTTTTTCTCACCTAATGAAGCCACAAAACAAAGTACTATACAAAAAACCCCAATATGAAAAGGGAAAAGGGAAAAGAATGTCAATTAGGTCATTACTTACACATTTCTAAACACACACACACACACACAAAAGGAGGAGCATTCTGAAAATGAAACCAACAAAACTTTACTTGAGCAAATTGAAATCGTCACTCAAGTCATACTTCACTCTTACACTGAGTCTCCCATCTGTCAAAGGCAAGTGATCATCAGTATATCACCAATATTGAGTAGAGAATTTAATATGAGACCTGTTAGTTACCTGCAAGTTTCAGAAATTTTCAGAAAACTGGTAGCAAGAAAGAAAAATTTACCAACAATTATCCTTTTAGTGATTTCAAGCACAACTCTCCAGATTTGAACTAGACATGTAGAGCTGCATTTTTTCAAAATTTCAAGTTATTCGGAGTTCAAATGAATGGTCAAACAGAGATCCAAAATGATAGAAAATACTGATTTCTGCAGAAATCCTGAAACACTTTGCTAACTTCAAAATAGCATAAGTATCTCATTTCAACTTCATTTTTCATGAAACCAAGTTTAAAACAATCATTGAATAATCTATTTTAAGGTATCAAAAATTGAAATTAAAAGAAGAAGTACAGCTTTTCGAAAACAAAAGAACATCCCACTGGTTCAGCTTGGTGGTTGTCTTTGAGGCATACTATCAAACACATGGTGTGCAGTATTTGAACCTTAATCTATTTCAATTCTAAGAATTCTAATAGAGTTACCAAAGCTAATTAATAGTCAAAAGTGTATTCCATAACAAGAAAAGCCAAGAAATGAATGAATAATTACCAGGTCGAGCAGGAGAGAGAGGCTTGGAGGGGAGCTTGGCAGACTTAGCACGTTGAAAATGGCTTGGGCTGGGACACCCTTCTAGGGCTGGGTGGCAGCAGGAACCACCACCATAGCAGCAAGTTGAATTAAGTCATCGTTATCGTCATCGCCTAACAGATAGAAAGGGTATGCGGTTGCTTCTCCGTCTAGGTTGCCGATCCCAAAACCCATACTCAAAGGAGCGAGTATGAACATGAACTATGATTGCTTCTCCTTCTAGGTTGTGTCGAATCAAAGCACAGAGAAAGAGAGAAGAACTTAGTGAAACCCCCAAATCGAGCAGCCGTGAAACCCTTAAATCGAGTAGCCCACAAATCCCCAAATCAAGTGCCCGTGAAACCCCAAATCGAATAGCTCTTAAACCCTTAGATCGAGCAGCCCACAAATTCCAAAATTGAAGTTGTAAACCTTAATCTTCAATAGATTGAAGAACCTCATCCTTCTTCTCAATTTGCAGAATCCTCCTTCACTAATCTCAAGTCGAGAAGGGATGGCTTTTTGTGTGATGACTTGTGTTTCGGGGAGAGAATAAGACTGATGAAGAAATTGTGTTTTATGGTGTTTTGTTCGAGTGTTGGAAATAAATGAAGTGGAAGACAAAAGTTGCTGGCTGTAACCTAGTTAAGTTGTCAAAAACTCGGGCATTCGGGTCTTTTTATTTTGTATTCATGAGTCGGACAACACATAAATGAAGCTACGTTGTCTGATTCTTCATACATTAAATTTGAGCTGAGAACTGTAAGGAGAGAAAGTTCCCGCTACGTGCAATCAAAGTTTCAGTTTTGGCGTTAGGATAGAAATTTCTCATTCAGACAACACAAATAAGTAGTTTATGTTGTAGGAGCTTACAATCATGACATATACGTTAATCAAAATTTGTAGGTTTTGAGGGCATTTGGAGAGACATCCAAACCTCCCAATATATATTCCTTAATCATACAACACAAAAATAAAAACTGTTGTATGATATTTTGCAAAGCTATACTCACACAACATATATAACTATACTATTGTGCAATGTAGTACAAATTTGGAGCCAAATTTGAGTCGAGGTAGGAGGGAAATCTGCCGCTCATTTTTTTTTCATTCACACAACAAATCATTCTCGCAAGTGTTGTCTAATGACCTTTTAGCTAAAAACTTCTGAATTTTATTAGCCTTATACAACGTAAGTTTTTTAAACGTGTTGTATGATTCATTTTCCTTTATCACACAACAAAATTTTTTTTTTCGTTGTGTAAAAAGTGTCGTGTGTTCAGGTTATTGGCCTAGTGCGGGATGTCAGATCTGACAGTAGAGTCCAGATCTGATGCTATCCATGGTCCCAGGCTCCAGATCCATGAGGATGGCGCGCGTGGAACATACCTCCCACAACTGACTTCGTTGTAGTAGACGTTAACCCTCTCAGGTTAACTCTCAGAGAGATAGAGAGACACAGAGAGAGAGAAGACTAGATCTGGTTTATGTCTGAACTCGTCTCGATAGAGATTAAAAAGGGAAGGAGCCTTGGCCCTTGTGTCTATTGAGCGTTCGATCAGCTCTTCACTGATCCGACGGCTAGAATAGATCACCGGCTGTGATAAAAGGATTAAAAGCATGCATGTCAGCTCCTCTGGATACATATTTTACAGATTTGACCCCATTAACAGTGTCATACGCATTAAACAAATAATATTTTTCATCTACTGTATACTACACACACTGATATCAGTGAGAGGAAGAAAAAAAAGCACTGATGTTTTATATCAGTGTCATACTATTCATTTTTGACACTGATGATTTTTAGTGGCTAAAAAAGAGGTGCTAATGGGGAAATTTCTAGTAGTGTATACATATATAGATACTACTAAGAAACTAGCTTAATGCATGTATTTCCAGGTTCAAAATTAGATGCTTTTATATATTGTTACCCATTATTTAGATGTCCAAAGTTCATCCTTAAAGTAACTAAAGAGTATCCTTTTACTCCAATATTTACGCAATCGTGAAGGATACCTAGATATCTTGGGCCTTGTTTTACTGAATCAGTTCATGTGAGATCCATTTTAATATACTAAGAACAACTTTTCCTTGCAGAACAAGTTACCGGATTGTAACATGTAATTAATTAATTTTGATCCAGCATCCTTGTTTAACATAGAATTTGTGTTGCATATGGACTCAAAACCCAATACTTAATGGTCGCTACGAAATCCAGGTAGAATGTGGATTAGGTCATTTAAAGGTGCATTTAGATTGCTAGCTAGCTAGCTAGTGGGTCTTTGGTATGGGAAGAATTATGTTGGCAAGTACATGCTTAATTACAAAAAGCGGATTCTTTTTTTTTTTTAAAAGAATGGTTGGTGCAGCTGCCCTGAAGTCTTTAATCAATTGTTGAATATAGGAGGGGACATTCAGCCTAAACCACTGATTACAATAATTAAGCAACTAGAGTATGTCCCGAAATAATATCAGGAATCTTTACAAAATACTTGTATTCTAACAAGCATCAACTAGCAAAGAGTGCTCTACTGGCTACTCAATTTTCTTTAACATAGCAGTGACATAACGGAAAGATAACTCAATATATATGTAACCCGATAAGCGGATTCATACTCTCACAAATCACCAGCAATTTATAATTAATCTTGCCCTATAATAGATTGCACTAATACGTCGATCTGCGCAGAATAGAAGGGCTTAATTTTGAGAATAATGGCATCATCATCAGGTTAGTATTAATTAATGTATGTTATTGAGTTGATGTTGTTTGCATAGGTACACCGTACACACATTACTAATCTTTTTTTTTCCTTCTTCTTTTTCACTAATCTCTGCCAAATTACTCGCATCAAGATCAAAATCTTACTTTTCGAGTTTATGGTACTTTAAAATGAAGGTGGGACTCTTAATATGAAGTCTGAACAACAAGCACGTTTAATATGAATCATTACACTTAATTGGAAGGGTTTAGTTGGTGCTTGTAAATACAAGGTTAGTAGCTAGCTATACGTAACAAGCTTGCGTCATGGTTTTGATCGATCCTACGTACACCATATGCCATGTATAGATATATAAAAAGTCTAGTCTGACCTAGCTAGCTAGCTCATTATTCAATAGACTTCACGAGAACATTAATTCCAAAAAAAAATTATGAAACCAATACGACTCTTCTTAATAAAAATTGCTCGCCTATATAATTGCATGTGATGATTCATTGTCATTCAAGTGATCATCAGCTCATTATCACAGAATTGAACTTGCAGCGCTCACTTTCAAAGAGTCTACAAAATACCGAAACTGCAGCAAGAATATTATCATGTCTGTCTCATTAGAAGCTTTGGCTATGGCTGGTGCAGATTGCTTTTCCGTTGCTATAGATCTTGAAGAATGGGAGCGTAGAGACTTGGAGTTGTCTCCACCACATTTACTAGCGGAAGATGAAGAAGAACAAGAAAAAGGAAAAGAGGAAGCAGATCATGGAAAGAAATTAAGAAGAAGCACAGAAAGAGGAGAGCAACTTCAGGTTATCAGTAAGAAAATGTGGGTTAATGTCACCAACATAGAAGCTAGACGTTGCAACCTGGCTGGAACGCTTAACTAGAGAAGATTACAAAGCCGATTTTGGGCGATCCTGAGCTCCAGATGTTAAGTCCCACTAATATTTCCATGAACAATCTGATGTTGCTTTTTTTCTATGGATTTTCCCATCCTCTGAGTCTGTATTTGTGTGTTTTTGAGAAGTTAAAGCTAATTTTACCATAATTTAAAAAGAGTTACTTTAAGAGGAGAAACCCTAATATGTACGTGTTAGAGGATATATACTGCATTACTGAATTAGTTGTTGTATTTGTGGCCTCCATTTATTTTGTTTACATCAATTATAGTTATGACCCGTTGTTAAGTCCCCTCCGTACAAATACGAATGTATGTTCTCCCTTTAGGCTTTTAATGTCCACTGATCATAAATCACAATGTGTGAAATCAGCCTCTATTATAAACAAAAGATGGCATGGTTTTAATGGTTGTCGAGTCAAGTCGAGTATCACTGTGCATGTCCAAATTTAAGCCGTTGAATACAATTTATCAAGTACGTACAAGGTCTGGTAAAGCTGGACGGGTGCTCATCAAGCTCAAGCTTGAGCTCATATTTGCTCTACTTGTTTGTGAAACGAACTCAACTTTAAGAGTGGATCGAGTATTTCAAAGCTTAAGTTTAGCTCGGCTTTCTTACAAATTTAATACTTTGTTTGAGGTCAGCTGGTTAATTTTACGTACTATCCAAGCTCAACTGAATACAAGTTGAACTGTCATATAGGTGGATTTATAGAGCTTGAAGAAAAATAACAATCCTTCTCTACTCCATCAATACACCCACCTGAACCTGCTACTAATTAAACCCTTTTACCAAAAAAAAAAAAAAAAACTGCTACTAAACGCTAAATTTATCTTCTTTCCAACTATTAATTAGGAAGTAAAGGTAATTTATTCTAAACCCAAGCTAGTTCACTTGAAGGGGAACGAAAGTTTTAATAATAGCTAAATACATTTTGAGAGTATTATAAGCATGCATGATGAGTCGCTTGTCACTGATTAGCGAGATTCTAAATGGTAAAAATAAATTTAGTCCTTCTGTTTTTATCAAGTTTCAAATTCAAGTATGCGATTATAGTTGATCATCATATCTCATTTCCTTCATGTTATTAATATTCTTCTTTAATTTTACTATATTTCATCAATTTCGCCATATATTCAAGATTTCATAAGGTTGGGTTACTCATCTTTCTCATGAAGCTTATCATTTTTACTAATGCTAAATTGCACGTAGGACTCATGTGCAATTTTTTTCCCTTTCTTTTCGCTTAATTTCATCTTCTTAAATTTTTGACATTTCCTTACTAAGATAAGAAAGAAGAAATTCAGAAAAATACAAAATACAAAATGAATTTGGTCGCAGTTTGATTTTCCTTGTCCAAACAAGAGTAGTAATGGCCAAAAGCTGGATCACTTTTGATTGATCAACTGAAGTACTTTTACCAATCCTTAACCAATTCTCAACGATAACATGTGAACACTGAGATTTCTTACATATAGCAGGACTATGACATTTCTGGTCACGGGAATTTCAAGAACACTGAGAATGCATATGGATGGTTTATGACATATGCAGTGACAGAAGCATTATCTTTCTTCCCCATTGATTTTTGAGCATGAAGTACCCGTGCCTTTTCTAGTACTAATGCATATATAAATGTTGTGCATTAATATCTTCTTCAAATCAATTGCAGAAAGAGAAAAAAAAAATCCTAGTAAGAATACTTGAGAAAAAAATGTCGGTTGAAGCTTATGCAATGGCAGGGATGGATTATTTGAAGTCCGGGATTGATCTAGAAGAGTTGGAGAATGGTGCTTGGAAAGAGCCTCCATATCTTCTAAGCGAGCAAAGCTTAAACTATGGAGTTCAGATTCAGAACAATACAGGTAGTAAAGCAGACACTACGATGGCGGACAAAGAAGAAGAGATGAAAGCAAGGATGCGGGCATGGGCAAAGGCTGTTGCTTCCATGAATGAGATTGTATGTCTTTCAAGGAATTGTTCATCAAAAAATGTAATCAGATAATGTTGTAGGCTAGCTTGTAGCATGAGAGTTTTATGGAGTAAAATACTCCAGTAAAGTTTGAATAAAACGTTTCGGTACGAATTGTACAGTAATTAATCTATTCAAATGAGTCTTACCCAAGTAAATGCAGTACGCGCAAGAAGTATTACAAGAGCTGCATGTGAAATCATAGCAATCAATAGTTGGCTATTTCGGCACCGAGTTTATGATGTGTATGTTACATAAAGATCGGAGCTCAAAAGCTTTAGTTGATCTGATGAGGCATGAAGATTGCAAACCGTGCTAAGATCTTTACGACGGAAGTTTTATACCATGCCATGGGTATACATTGCAGAATTTAATACCATTGATAAAAAAGACAAAATTCAATGCCATGAACCTCACAAACTATATACTTTGAAGCTGAGCACGTGAAATTACATCATTGATAATTGGAATAACTTCAAAAAATTTAAAATCAACAAGCTACATTGTTCAGCTCGATGAAGAAGCCAAAGAAGGAGATGTCCACTTCAAGTTTAGATGGCGCCTATGCTTGATTTTGGGAACATGAGTGTCTTGGTATTCACAAGACTAAACGGACGTTAAAGCAAGTTTCATCAGCTCCATCACAAGGCTATTGCATCATGCCTTTGCTAGGTTGCTTATTACATGCATGATCACCAAATCACAAAATTCTCTAGTGCTATCAAACGACTTTAAATAGAACAACGTTGGTAAGAAAAGTGAATACAAGTTATGCGTACTCACTAGAACTTTGCCGCTTAATTCTACTTCCCTATTTGAAGAATAACAGATATCGAATTCTGAATTTCAAATTTGAACGTTCTATTATGTGAACTTTAGGTCATCATCAAAAGCACAATTAACTTTGAACTTTGAGTCTACAAATTACGCTTTTTATTAAGTTAAATTAATTTCATAGCTTGATTCCACGTTTCACACATTCATTTTTCCGCCAGCTCGATTCTGACCTCAAATCCGATTGAATTGTCTTATGTAGTGCTATATTTCTATATGAAGATCATGGCTTTTAGCTCCAAAATAGAGGAATCCCTTGAGGGCCGGCCGGGTATATATCTATGTGATACCTGACCTCTCTTTTCTCTTTCTTATTTTTAAGTTTGTCATAACCTATTTACAAAGTTCATCTTTATATTTCCGAATCTAATCCAGGTTACAATGTTACCCGCCAATCATTCATTTTGAAAGGATGGAAAAATTTCGATGCATGTGTGCATGTTGTTGTGGAACTGATAAACATGTCAATACACCTATATGAATGCATGTCCATAACTCCAACTCCCCAAATCATTCTGCCATCCTCAATTTCAACTTCCCAAATCTTCCTCCCAACAATTTCACCTCCCCCTTTCAACCTACCATCAATTTTGGATAGGACAAGGAGTGAATTCTAATTATCGGAGGATGAAAATCATAATGTTTTCTTCACTAATTTGATGGAGAGATTGATGAAATGTAAGCAGAATTAATCAACACAACAGTTGAATTACTTGAGCTGATATTCCCAGAGTGCAACTGGAGAATAAGGAGGTTAGGAATCACTACATTAAACAGGCGAAGCGAATTAAAAACCGGTTAGTATCTTCTACGTACATGTTGTGATTAAAAACAAAACACTATGTATGTCTTTATACATTTTTGAATATTTATTCTTATATAATTTTCACATATTGTTGTAAGATGGATATGAAGGTGCTCATTATGCATCCTTTAATGCATTCACGTGAGATGAGGATAAGTGTGATATGTGGTATTACACAGCTCTACTACCCGAATCATTATATTATCCTCAAACTCCAACTCCCCAAATCATCCTCCACACAATTTCACTACTCCTCTCCCCCCTTTCAACGTTTGATATATGAGGAGTGAGTTTGAATTATGGGAGGCTGTACGTGTTGTCCTACCACATCACTTGTACAATCATGGCGGCGAGAGATGTAGTGCTAATTTCTTATTTCGTTTTAAGAATTAATATTGTGACAGTATGCATCCGCCATAATGTTTTCTTCACTGATTTCATGGGGAGATTGATGGAATGTAACACTGAAGTAAAATCAATCGACAGAACAGTAGAGTTACTTCTAACAAGATTGGGAATCACTACATTTGATACCAGTTCAGCAGAATGAAATAAAACTGAAACCCCTTTCCAAGCCAACACCCTAGGATACAGATAACTCACCACCTATAGTGTTTGCCAAAGGATTCTAGTAACCGATGGACTTATCCAACGAGATACAGAGTAGGAGAAAAACTTCTCAAGGAAACTCTTTAACTGATTGATTCCCCCAAAAACTCCCTTCTACAGTACACAGGACTCGTTAATATAAATGGACTCTTGGAACAACCTTCCAAGCATAGGTTACTCTTCTCAAAACTATTAATTAAGGAGAACTGGTAAACACTAGATGGAAAACTAAAAGACTCCTAGAAGCAAGCAAAAGAAACCAACAACAGAAGACAAGCTAATCAATTCTCCACTATCCAATTCCAGCTCAAACGGACTAGAAGACTATGGTTTAGGGCCTTCAACTTGAGTGATTAATTCAATATTTTGTTTAATTGTGATTTTATTTAATATAAGTTTTCTTAATTCTTAAAGAAACAAAGAAATTTATTTTATATCCAACAAGGAAATCCATGTCAATAGAAATTCCAAAATACTAATGATATGGCATGTGCCATGTCATTTGGTAAGTTTGTATCCCTAGCACTACTCTAATGTAAAGAACATGCAAAAAGGAAAAAAAAATAAAAAAATTTAGGCGTTTTCGAGGTATGGAACTGAGAACAGCCGCAGCAAGACTAGGGTTAGGATTAGTGGCTGCACTTTCAAGGCAGAAATTGATAAGAAGGTCCAGTACTTTAGCAGCAGCAGATATATGGGAGAAGAAAAGCATGAAATCAGAATCGGAAATGGAATTGGAATTGAATAAAGAGAAGATTCTATACTCATGTTTCTTTGAGTCGAGTCAATGCGGTGCGGTTGAATACCTGAATCAAGTTATTCGCCCCATCAGATTGAGCCAGGTTAATAGTAATGATGATGCTGATGATATTGCCGTGGAGTTGCGCGAGGCAGCTTATAAGAGGTCCAAGGTTGATTTATGGTATTCCAATTGCAGTCGCTTCGGCTCCAAAATTCTTGTCGCCGGTGGCCGTAGAAGGCCCCGGCCAGACGTTGTGGGTCTCCCGCTATTAACCGTAGAGATATTTATTGGTTTGACACGACCAGGGGGAAATTCGAGGTTTCCTCCCCAACGAAAACCAAAATCAAGAGCTTCTCAACAGGTAAACTATCCGCGCTGTTGGGGGAGCTGAACCGCAAACTCTATTGCATCGACAACAACCCCTTTAGCATGACTCCTCCCTCTCAGCCTTTTCAGTGGAAATTATTCTATGCACCGACGATGCAAGTGACCCAGCCCTTATAAAATAATCTCAACCCTTGATATTTATTATCAACTTTATTTTTAATAAACAAAAAGTGTATTTAATGCAATCTAACGATTTATTTGTGTTGGTGCAAGTGCACGGCGGTGCTCTGAATACTCCTCCCCTTTTCAGGTATTGGACCCCGAAAACGACCTCAAGTGGCGGCCTCTGGAAGCCCCTCCCTTTATCCGCGGCCAAGAGTCGGAGGCCTTCACTGCGTGTTTTTTGGAGGGGAGCAACAAAATCTTAGGTTGGGTGTGGCATCAGCCTGGAGTGTTTTGCTTTGATGACACCAAGCCTGAAAATGGATGGATAGAGTCACCTTCTTGTCTGGGAAACAGCCTTCCCTTTCTTGACTATGGGCCTTTCTTCGTCCGCCACCATCATCCCAATCTTGGTGCTTTCAACTTAATGTTTAACTATGAACCTGACGATGTACCTCTCCTTGTATCCGCCTATTTCATGCCGAACAACTGTGATTCTTTCCATCCTATCAACAAACCTCTTCAGCTGCCAAAATTGTGTTATGAATTTCGAGGGAATGAGTATGATGACACCGTCTCTACCGATTTTCAATTTGTCCATCTCGGAGCTCAAAAAGTCTGCCTTGTTTTGCACAAATTCTTCTACCCATCAACAAGGAAGGCTCAATGTGGAAACATGGGGAGTCTTCTTCTCATAACATTTGAATATGACATCATTAGTAATACTACTGTCGACTCCAAATCCACCTTGGAGATCCAGACCCGATTGCTCGGGACCCACCGCCGTCGATACTTTACCAGGCAGCTGCGTAAGCCAGATGCTACATGGACCAACACAGCATGCCTGACTGGTGCATTTCTGATCTAACCATCTGTAAGTTTTGTTGATCAATCACTAGATTTTCTTTAATTTCCAGCTTTACTTCCATGCTCATCATTTATCTGCTTAATATAAATAAATAGTCTAACAGGCTGGCCAATACAAAGAATTTTGTTCCATCATCCGTCTTCTATGACTAGGAGATTGTCTATATGTCTATTGCTGAAGTTACAGTACACAACTTAAGGATATGTGATTCTTCTCATTCTGACCATCTATCTTGAACAACATATATATATATATACATATATATACGTAGTTTGACATTTACTACGAAAAATTTATTTGTTTCACTTATTTCTTTCCTGATTTCTTAAAATTTGTATGCAGTGGTGTTCTCAAGTATATCAGTTATAAGTTCGGATTCCAGATTTCTTTGTCTCAATTCTTGCTTGTCAGTGAGATGGTCTTAAGTAAAGTAAATTAACCATAGAGAAAACGAAGGAAAGCAATTGAAAGCTAAAATTGAAGTCATTGGCTTGGTTGAATAGGGTCTATAAACATTGTGGGTCTTCAATATAAACTTTACCAGATAGGATCTATGACTTTGCTTTCTTTGTGTGTCAACATCTACTGGAAGTTACAAATTAGATCGACTTGGTGTCTTGGTCAGTTCAACCGACTTAGGTGGTTTGAGGATGGCAATGTTTATATGTGTGCATGCATATGTAAGGCAGTTCTTTGGTCTTAGCGAGTTCAGTCTTTTACCTGAATAACAAATCTCATTGTAAATGAGATCTGCATTTGATTAGTAAAGGAGATTATCCAACATCTTAAACTTAAACGGATGCTACTAAACCTGGCCTCTCTCTTAATAGGCTAAGGTTGTTGGTTGGGGAGTGGTACCTCAAAAGCTTGTTTATAGAAGGGAAAATATTTGGCATATTTTTTCTTTCTGTTATTTGCTGCTGAACCAGTGAACCTTGTGAGATGCAAAGATTTATCTTTTTTTTTTTTTTTGGGTACAGTTTGTAATGAAACAATAGCTATTGGACTACTTCATCTATGGGCTTTTCATGTAAATCTTTATGTTTTCTCATTTGCTGTCACAAATAGTGCTAAATTACAATCTTAGCACCTATAGCTTGTGTCGATTTTCACTTTGGTTTCCGTAGCTTTAATTTTGTCAATCTGGTACCTATAGTTAGTTAATAGTTGTACGGCTTCTTCAGTTTATGTAAAGGCCTCGAAACTTATCATAGTCGTTGCCTGCTCAAATGATTGAAGTAACCCAAAATGTGGTCTTCACTTTGCCTTGATTGCATTTGTTAATTGACTACATCAGATGGATAAGATTGACAAGATTGAAATTACGACTGATGGACAAAATGGCTTTAACTATGAAACCTCCATGTTCTTTAAAAAAAAATGTTAGAATTTTGCTAGAAGTAGTCCTGAAGATGGATGGATTCATGTTTACTAGTCCCTTTTTGTGAAAGTTGATGAAGATCATAATTGGTTAATGTGGATTGTGATTTATCTTGTTCTACATATCAGGAAAATAGCATCAAAGGAACTTCTGCTGAGGATGACGATCAGGAAGTATGAAGATCTTGTTTGGGATTTCCCAAGTTGTCTTTGGTGGCGGGCCGACTGGCAGGGGTTTATCTCTTAGGCCAAGTTATATTACCAATGTTTCTGTAAGATATGTTGTATGTTGGATTTTATTAGGAGGCTGAACTGGTTAATTTATCTTGTACCGTTTCGGTAGGAGTGACCATCTGGAGGGATAATAACATATGAACGGTGGTCAGTTGGATGCTATTAATATTGGTAGTACTATTAATGAGTGAAGATGAACTACCCTGCAGTTAAATCACTTCTGTGTTCAAATTTTCACTTATGCAGGGAGTAGTATACTTGCGAGACTCTGCTGCTCGCGTATATGCATATGTCTAATGCAGTAACGTGTGTCTTTGCTAATTGCTCAAAAGTCTTCCTGTAGATGCTGACACAGTGCTAACCGCTTGCGTATTTGTAATGTCACTTTCTTTGGTTTGGTAGTAGTCTCATTTCTATATCACAGCTATAGACTGAGAGTGACTTGTTATGCTTACGAAAGACTCTTCAGTCACTCTAAGACTCTTAGACAGAGCACGAGATCTGAGACTAATGTTCTTTCTAAGCCAATCGACATGTGCTGAAGGGCTAGTATACATTAAAGCAGTTCTTCGTGAGTTATTAAACCCATATAAAAAATAAAAAAGTGAAAATTATTGAAACAATTTATGAATTCTTCAACCTTGCTAAAAAAAAAAAAAAGGGACTTCGACCATCTCATCTTGTTGACAACTTCACATGTATATATGCCTTCGACATCTAAGTTGCACTATTGTTACCATCATCTTTGGACCTCTGAAAAAGAAAAAGACATCTTTGTTTCCTATTACATTACTTTTGTAAGGGTCCAATTTCAATTTGTAACATGTTCAGCTTTTGGTGATTAAATGATCCCATGCATGTAAAATATAGGGTACTGATGGATTCAAACCTAGCTAATGAAACTAATTGAACTCCATCACGTGTTCACATGTATGTACTGTATGCCTATGCCTTTAGCATCTTCAAAAGTCAAAGCAAAGTGCCTTTCATGGAACCACCAAAATCTCATGTCTACCAATTAGAGCAGCATCTATTGCAAAGAGCTATCATAGATATTTATGTTTCTTATTCAAAATGCAGTAATTGAAAAAGGTAGACAGAGAGTAGCTGAGATCACAGATATAACAAATGGAAGCTTTGTACATGAAACCTGTGAGCTGTTTTTACAGAAAAGGGTTCGTGTACCACACTACTACCACATATGAACAGCGGACCACAGACTATGAAGAAGGATCGACTGTATATGTATATAAACTCATCCTGATTTTACTTTAGGATACTGACAATTTCTCTCGAATTCAAACAGAGGCCAAGGGTTCATTACAGAATCATACAGAGGTGAAGCCATGTCAGTTGAAGCTTTAGCAATGGCAGGCGTAGACTATAATAAGTGCCACATCAACCTTGAAGAGAAGGAAGGAAGAAACAGAGATCATACACCCCAGTATCTTCTGGCTGAGCAAAATTCCAATGACAGAAGTGAAAGGAATGAGAAGAACATGTTGGCAGTAGAAAATCAGCAAGAGAAGACAAATGTTGAAGCTTGGCCTGAGTTCCTCAATTGTATGCCACCTGAAATTTCTGTCGTTAAACAAGATTGCAGGGAAGTAATTTAATGAGCTTGAGCAACAGCATTAATATGCTACACATTTTCCTTGGTGTGTTTAATTGGAGATCAGTTTCAGATTAACATGTTATATTTACAGATGCTATCCGAGGGCCCAAGTGTTATGCTTCTACTTTTGCCATCTTAAGCCATAAGTATTAGTAGCTGCTTATATTACTGACTGGAACTCAAACTGGTTTAAAATTAGAGTTCTTAAACAATTAGAAATGGTAGTCTTACACTGTAAAAATAACATAACAACTAAGTGAATCACACATATACATTATGGATATACCATTTATGTACCTAGCTTTGCACACTAATGAAATCATAAGTTGCAATCCGAGTTAATCAAGCTAGCCTACCAAAAGGTATTACATGCTTGTGGTGTAAGAGAAATGAGTTCAAGTAAATTCATTACCTCATCGTCCACCAGATAACTCAATAGCATCCTGGTTATAAACCGAGTCTTCTCCCCAATCAAATCTCCTTTGTAGTCTCTCGTACTCTTGCCTGCGAGTAACTTCCACATGCTGCCATTCTTCCCACCGCTCAGCCAGACCCTCTCCTTCCAGCATACGTACCACCTCCGACATTAGTGGACGATCTTCAGGGGATCCTTGGGTACAAAGCAGTGCAACTTGGATCATCATTTCTACCTCTTGGATGTTGTAACTACTATCCAGATTTCCATCTACTATAGCATCCAGTCTCTTTTCCCTTTCCAACTTCTTGACCTTCAGGATCCCAGAAGTAATAAAGTTAGGACAGTGAGTATAATAAACGCATGGGAACACTGTAATTGTAATTGAAAAAGTCACCACATGAAGGAGCAAAAGTTACATTTTGCCATACCAAACAATAGGAAATAATCATTCACCATACAGCTACATAAATCTTTCAAATAACTCTGAAACATAAATTCATGCCAACCATAAGTCATAACGTAATTAATCAAAAGCTTTTCTAAAATTGCATTATATTTTTACAACAGGATGGTCATGTCTTAGCATCAGGAGTCCATCAGCAGAAACTCCAGAGAGCATCATTTTCATTTCTCAATTCAAATGTGTAATGCCACAATTTTGGAAAATATAATTAAGGTAAGACATATCAAAAACTAGCAGCACAAATGGAGATGTCCCTCCCCTGTTTAAGTTTTCTTTCTAGTTGCTATAGTTGGAGATATGGAATGTAGTAGAAGGAGTGTCACTCCTTATATCTTCAACCTAAACATATTAGTCATATAAGTTCACACTTTGGGGGCAGAGAAACAGAGAAACAGAGAGACAGATGGAAGGAGAAGTATCTTACATGGTCCAGCAACAAAACATCATCTTCTTCTTCCAATCGTGAGAAATCAATTGCCCGCTGTCCTGTTACAAGCTCCAAAAGCATAATCCCATAGCCAAAAACATCCGTCCTTTCTGATGACTTCCCAGTAGACAAGTATTCAGGTGCTATGTGGCCCATTGTCCCACGAACTTGAGTTGTCACATTAGTCTTTCTAACATCCACCAACTTTGCCAAGCCGAAATCACCAACAACTGCTTCAAAATCTTCGTCAAGTAATACATTAGCCGCCTTAACATCTCGATGAATGATCTTAGGATTACAATGTTCATGTAGGTACTCTAAGCCACGGGCTGTGCCTAAAGCCACCCTCTTTCTTGTAGGCCAATCCAAAACAGGCTCCCCCGGTTTAATCTCTGCAATTTGTAAGCCACATAAATATCATTGCAAAGGCCAGTAGACATAATTAGTAAACTCCAACTTGCGCAAGAATTCTAACCAATGTGTCATCTAAAGATGACTTCAACTGCTAACTAAAACAGTACGAATCAGCTTAAACTGTCTTAGTTAAATGCCTAATCATCTTAACTAGAGGAACAAGACACTATCTCACAACCATGAAATCCCATCTATGGTTTAGTTAATTTCCTAATCATTTAACTAAAGGAAGAAGACAATATCTGAAAATCATATAATCCCATCTACGGTGACGGCGCCTAATTAAACCCAATTACAACACACATTAGAGCCGGAATACGCATATGATGTAAAAGGGTTATACCTCGTAAACGATAGGCAACACTTAAATTTTGCATGAAGGGATACACCAAAAGGCGTTCTGTTGGGGTTGTGCAAAATCCAATCAGTCGTAATAGGTTCCTGTGAACAGCTACACTTATCATTTCAACTTCACGCTGAAAAGCTGCATCTCCCCCAGGACTCTCATAATCGGTCAGCCGTTTAACAGCGATTTTTGTAGTATCAGATAACACTCCTTTATAGACTTTACCAAAACCCCCCTGTCCTAGAACATTGTTCTCATTGAAGTTGTCTGTAGCCAGCTGCAATTCCCTCCACGAAAATCTTTTCAACTGACCGAATGCAATCCTTCGGTCAACTTCACCTGTGCCAAGTTGAAAACTGCTTATTAGAAAAAGTGCACCACTAGTTCATTAAAATCAGATTCAAAGCACTACCAAGCCGAACTTTTAACTTAACTTCGGTTACAACTATGAGACACTGATAATACCATAATTTGTTTGATAAAAAGTAATATTATTGAGTCAACTGAAATAAGATAGAACAATTTGAGTGTGCTGATGTTTATTAAAGTGCAAGTGACGGTCCCTTCTTCAAAAAATATAAAAAAATGCATGAGATGATATATAAAAGCAAGAACTATGCAATCTTAGGTAAAACCATAACTTGTTTGACAAAAAGTAATATTATTGAGTCAACAGAAATATGATGGAACAATTTGAGTATGCTGATGTTTATTAAGTACAACTGATGGTCCCTTATTTAAAAATAAATAAATGCATGAGATGACATATAAAATCTAAAACTATGCAATATTAGGTTTCCAAGATAAAAAAATAAATTAATTAATTAAAAAAAAATTAAAATAGCTAACATTAACATTGCACAAAGAAAACTTATGACAACTTATATCCTGGAGATATAGATAAAAAAACTGCACATTTTTTAGTCTGAAAGAGAAATGAAAAAGAAGGATACAAGATGACAGACAGAGAAGCAAGTTTTACTAGCCAATGGTACTTCTTTCACCTACCAGGTAATATAGGTTTTACCAGCAATGGAAAGATCGAGCATAACCCTCCATTTTTAATAAGTTCTATAACTAGAAAGAAACACAAACCTGCAACATCTACATAAACTTCACGCCTGTAGCCTCTGTGTCTACGCTTACAAACAAAGTAAACCAAGCCTCCAAAAAGTAAAATGATGAAGCCTCCAACAGCTCCAACTATAATTCCAAGCTTTGGCTTATTTGAAGATCCTGTCACAAGTGAGAAAACCTAAGCAGTTAGCTCGTTAAAACAAAGAGAAAACTGAAGAATTCAATTTCATATATGATCAATGTGACCCCCTTACCAGACACATCAGTATCAGATGCACAACTGTGGGGAAGATTTACGCCACAGTTTAGTTTGTTTCCTGTAAAACTGCAACCAGCAACAAGCAACACAAATTAAATCAAGAATCTCCCTGAGAAACATATGTGGATCTATCTGAGTAGACACGCACAGAGAGAGAGAGAGAGAGAGAGAGAGAGAGAGAGGTGTCAGGAATTGAAATGCTATCATTAACATGTTATTCATACTTGTATTTTTGAATCTGAAATAACTTCTCAGGTATTTGACCACTGAGAGCATTGAAGGCGAGCTGACTGCAAAGATAGTTACCAGTACACCATCAAATACAATAGACATGATGCTAAGCATACAACTTCAGTCAAAAAAACTTTCAGAATTCCAAATGCCGGAAAAAAAAAAAAAAAAAAAAAAAAAAAAAAAAAAAACTTAGTCTCTTCGTATATCTTGAATGAATAACTCCAAATTCTCCTATCATATGTGACAAGATATGATAACATACAGATTAATCAAAGTTGAAAGATTTGAAAGTGAATCTGGGATGCTCCCGCTCAAATTGTTTTGACTCAAAGTCCTGTATGCATAATAATGAAAAGCACTGTCAAATACAAATCAAGGAAGATGTAGAGAGCAGATATTACTGAAAACTTTAGGAAAAAAAAAATGTGAGTGCAACAACTTACAAGAATTGAAGCTTTTTCAGATTACCAAGGGAAGATGGTATTGCACCAGTTAAATTATTATTTTCCAAATTCAAGGTGGCCAAACTTGTCAGATCTCCAAACTCTTTTGGTATCTCACCAGTTATGCCATTTCCTTGCAATGCACTGCAAGATTAATAGAGCTTATAAGAATGTACACATATACTATAAGTGTATTGCATTCAAAGCTTAAGGAATTCAGTTAACCTAACAAACGAAAAAAAATAAAGTTTTTAACAATATCAACAGTTGTCTTGGTGAATAAAAAGTCAACTCCAAATCAATTCATTTTAAGCTGATGCAGAATGCGGAGCTTTATCAATATGTACAAAACACAAGTGAAGATCTTTAACAAGCTCCGAGTCATCTACAGTCTATATGCTTACATCCTAATGGATTTTGCTTCCACTGTTAATGAAAATGGTAATACAGAGTAGATATTTCATAAAAACTAATGGAACTAATATGTGGTTTTGCAATTTGTGTCGTCTCTTTTTGTTGGCCCTGTTATGTCCTGTACACCAAAGTAATCCAAAAGCTACTTTTCCTTCATTCTCCGAGCACCTCATGCACAGGTTTAGAATTCAGTACAACCTATTTTAGTCAAATTTTTCATCAGTTTCTAATTTCTCAGTAATTAGAGAGAAATATGCAAACAGCTTTGTGCTTTGATACTCTTTGGTTTGGCTGGATAGTATCTAATTAGAAGGAAAAGAGAGTGAAAGTAAGAAGACCTGATTCAAAAGAAGTTGTGGGAATTGAAAGGACAAGTGGGAAGGTGACACGTGTTAGACCCGATAGTAAATTTAAATTTAGTTCCTCTTGTATATGGGTTTCCCAAGTCAACTATACTTACTGCAATCCCTTCCAGCCTACGAATATTCTGGTGTAAATTCCTGTTAAAAAGGTAGACTCACAAACCCATTTCAACTCACAAGTTCAATAGCCAACTTTAAATGATGCAAAATAGTGACTTAATTCAAGCGGAATAAGTGAGGCTGAAACCAACATGTATAGACAGAGCCATACGGATTGCGATCTTTCTTATTCTTTGGACCCGATATACGATCATCAATGATGGCAAAGGAAATATGCCTTATATAACCAAATTAGCTTGAACAAGGATTTTTTAACTATTAATGTGTAAGAAGATTGGTTGTATTATAAAGGTTTAAAATTTAGAAAGTTAATGAAGGAACTAATTCCACCTGAACTCAGTTGAAAATTACCTTACTTACGTACAACATTTGATTTTGAAAGGACAACTGAGACAAAATAAAAAATTTCATAACTCAACTAGAGAACCCAGGTCATTGATATATTATGTTTCCAATGAGGCACTAACATTATTCTTCACCTGCCCCTAAGTTGCATTAAACATATTGGTAAAAGCAACAAAAAAAAGAAGATTAAATTTCTTAACAAAAATCGTCAAACTATAGATATCTACTTTTCACCGTCTCTGGTAAGTGGTAGACACTGAGAATGGCTAGAATATGGAAATTAAGATGACAGAAACAGCACCCATTGTCTCCTTACTTACAGTGTTTGAAGAGTTTTCAGGTTTCCTACTTTAGGGGATAAGGTTCCATTAAATCCAATATTTGACAATGTTCTGCAGAAAATGACAAAAGTAAGCATAGACCAATAATAAGGTATTTATTTCAGCAAGAATAATTTTGCATTAGCATAAACTACATAGAAAGTGATTTGTTGGCTACAATGCATTATCGCATACAACAAATCACTTACACAGAAATGACATTGTTGTCAGTGTCGCAATTCACATTGGACCAAGTGCATGGATTGACTTGGTTGGGATTCCAGTCCTTGAGCTGATTGGGTGAAGTAATCAATGAAGACCTCAATGAATACAGTGCATCTCCTGAAACAGAAAACAACAATAATCAACATCCAACCAAGGAAATGCGATAACGGAACTGTATCACTAGTTTACATAAACAGTAAAAAACAGAGATACAAAATAAAGTTAAAGAGATATTGAAACATAGTCCACCATACCAAACCCTCAAGAGAGTCCACTACCTCTCCGATTCATGTCTGACAATGGAGAAAGCAACAGAGAGAAGCAGAGGAGGACCAAGATATTATAATTGCATGCGATATCACACTATTGTAGAATAAAAAATGTACAATACTAAACTCAATAACCTCAGTCTAGTGTATGATCTTGAGTACATAAATAACAAAGAACCAGATAATAATTGAGCAGAGCACAGCCCAAATGCCTATATATAATGCCACATAATCACCCAATTGTACCTTGTGGATCTGGCAATACGAAAGAATGCAAGCTAGCAAGTGCCAGAACTGCAAATAGTAGCTCCATCTTCAACAACATTACCATTGATCCGCGCAAAGAAATGCATGATCAGTAAAAGCATGAATCTATGTCATATCTGCATATTAAATCCATCATTTAAATGTTCAGATAAATAGTAGACGCCAAGCTAGAATCACACCCGAGGCAAACTGATATTAAAGGCCTTTTATGGTTTGCCAATTGGCATCCTGCCTAAATAGTCAATCAGGAAAAGAAAATATGGGAAGGAACAATTTTAAAGGGAAATCACTATGTGTACAACTTTTTTGGGAAGCATAATAAGGAAGTCTTTTTTTACCCGATCTTATACCCCATGCTCCGCTATAACAAATGGAGGGAACAAAGCTCCAGCCTAGTTTAATCTTGGGTCCTCACTGCAATGTTTTCAGGGTATAGGGCAAACATTTTTCTTAAGGGTTGAATTAAAATGACAACGAGTTTCATTCTCGATAAAAAGAAATTGGTGACCATCTTCCTTTGGCAGGCTCAAGTGCACACCCTGAGGAGGTTAATTTCTTATATGTTGAGTCTTACTTGGTATATAACTGTTTCATTTACCATATCAAGCTATAATTTTCCTTCCCTATTTGTTCTTTAACAAACATTAGACATTTAGATGCCCAGTAGCTTCTATCCCTATTCTTTCTGTAACAGAGACCAATCTAACCTGAAGGAAACACAAAATCCCTTCAACCCACAAAACAAATCAAATCAACACATCAAAAAGATTCAAAATTCAATAAAAAGCAATGAAGCCCATTACTACCAACAACAACAACAACAAAAAAGCCTCTCCATTCTTCAATTTTCAATTCCAGAAAGACTTTCTAATTCTACACCCATGTCCCCTGATTGCATCTTTCCTCGTAAACCCATCAGTTTGTCCCAGAAACCAAACCAAACTGGAGTATCCAATCACACAGTTGTTAACAAGAAGAGAGAAGAAAGCAAGTACCTTTGGAGAGAAACCAGGATGAAACTTCGTACCAGTTTTGGAAAAACTGAATAAAGCTAGAAGCTTCAGAGCTGTTTTGCACGAGTCCCGAGCTGACTGGAAGAGAGAAACTGCAGTTCCAAAATTTACAGACTCTGCTGAACTGCCTGAACAGCAAATCTACAAAAACACTCACAAGAGTCAAACAGGCTTCTCTTCTGTCTTTTTGCTACTCATTTATTCATTCTAATTCACATTTTTCAAAGTTTTATTATTAATTTTAATTTTTTTGGTTAGTGCAGCTTAGCAAAAAAGAAACTCACAATTATTACCCTGAGGCTGCTTGTTGGGTTCTGTAACGACTAGTTTGGCCAGGGAGGAAGACAAGCGCTATCACCGAGTCTTTTCTTGGACAAATCGTCCTTTTGCTCAATGGAGAAACTGATGAGTCTAGTTGGCAACAGACGGTGAAGAAGACCCATCATTTTTATGGGGTTGAAGTTGACACTCGTGATTATTGTGTCTTTACTGTTTTGTAATTTTTCAGTGAACCTGCATCTTACCATTTTCGAGTTCCCAAGAGTTCCTCTGAGATTTCACCAGTCAATAATAATAATAATAATCATGAAGCAGATCTTATATCTTTAAATTGTAGATCTTTTCTGTTCCAAATTTTTTTTTTGGCTCAGTACGATTTAATCTAGTGAGTCTTTATTTTCTAAGTGGTTTGAGTTGGATTTACAAATGAGTAATTGTTGTATATTTTCGATTATTATATGATCTGAAAAAAAATGTATATATATCTTTGAGAGAATTTCACAAATTGTTACTTAACTATGATTCATTCGATACTTTAGTCACTCAAGTTTCAAATATATCACTTTGGTCACTCAGTTGAGTGACCAAAGTGATATATTTAAAAGGTGAGTGACCAAAGTGTCAAATAGGTAAAAGTTGACTGACCATTGTGATATTTTCCCTATATCTTTTGGTTCTATTTGAAATTAAATTTGATATTTTGAACCGTCTCCTCCATGTTGAAATGTTGTCAGCAACATACTTGCTGTTTAAAAGTTACGATTTGTAGGGATTGCGAGATTTGTAACGTTAGGTGGATGACGTCACTGGACAGACAGACATACATCAAAAGATGGTGTCATTTTTGTGACTTATCGAATTAACATAATATTGTAGTGCTTAGTTACCACATCCTACATTTTATAAGAATTCATCAATATTTTTGTCATTTTCAGTTATTATTGACTGAAAATTTATTAATAAATCCTGAAATTATGCAATATTTTGGAACCTCAAATCAAAATGTCAATTCATCTAAAATAGTTAGTATGGAGGGTAGCTGCACTGGCCCCTTTCAAAAAAAAAAAAAAAAAAGTTCAGACGTGGTTGGAGGATGGTAGTGGAGAACTGGCGGTGGGACTTATAATACTATGGCATTCAGCAAATTGTAATCTTCTTTGCCATAAAAATAAAAAATAAAAAAAAAGGCTTAAATTATGTCTTGTTTAGTTGTTTATGGCTTTATGCGCTAAAACTAAAAACATCGTGTAGATAGTTAGTGTCTATTTGCCAAATGCATATAGTTAATATTTACTAATTGAAATTAAGATGCCTAACTAATCTATATGGACCATCACTCCAACATAACTAATCTATGCCTAAAACGTGAAAGAGGATTTTCAAGTGGAAAACCTCACAAGTCATTAACACATGACAGCGAGGGAAAAGATGATACCACATGATCCTAGATTTTAAGAATGTGACAAAGATCTCGGTGGCAGTTTGATTCCTCATTTCTTAATATAGAGTAGCAGAAGAGGCAGAAATGCTCAATAAACTATTGGCTCAATTTCTTTTACAGTTATATCATTTTCGAAGTAAGAAAGAGAACTATGTGGATTCAATGATTTGTATATGTGTCTATAACTTTTATATATAGCTTTTTCTTTAGGGGAAATGTCAATTTTATTCTAAAGTTACATATAATGATATATCGTTTTTGTTAGAGTGAATGAGTTATCATCTAAGTAATTTCATAAATTTTCTATATCTAAATATTGAATGTACAAGAAGTCATTAACGAGGGGCGTCTAAAATCTTAAGTCCAAGATATTATTCTAAAAGCAGTGTTTGGCAAGATTCTCGTCCACCCATTTCAGATTGTCTCCAAAATCCCTTCTGGCTCATAGAGCCATATCCATCGCCCACCAATCACTACCCAGAGCCATCGACCTCTAATTTCAGTGCAAAAACAGTAAGTCGCCATCACCATCTTCACTAGTTCAAGGATCCTTTGCCGCCCATTTCATGGAGAAACTCGACCTCCCCCTTCTTCAACAAATTTGAAGGTCCCCAACCTTTCAATTGAGAAGCTCTGATTGGAACAAAGCCTTTTGGCTAACTTGTTGCATATACAACAGCAAACACAAGGATAAACAGTCTATATGTCTAGCTAATTATATTAAATTCGTGTTTAATATTAACTACTTACGATCATTTGATCTAATATAAGTTTTTCACTGATGATAGGTGGTTCTCAATTTAACTATCTTAGTTGTTTATTAGTTGTCAATGGTTGAATCTACAAAAGAAGAAAAAATTTGGGTTAACTACAAAGCACTACCAGACAACAGATTTTTTGACAACTAAGTCCACAACATTTCCCACTATACAATTAAGGACAGACACTATTCTCTTTTTACCTTCTTTGTTCTTTACACAGTATCAGCTCCTAGACAGTATCAGCTTCATATTGTACTGTTCTAGACTAAACACAGTATCAGCCTAAGGACTAGCCTTCAACATGCCACAATTTCACCTAACGACTTCCTGTCTAAACGGCTACTAACAGGGCGGAATCACTGCTGCCTTAGTATGGTAAAGGGTTCAGTCTATATAGTCAAACATAAAGACTGCTACTGCTTACTTAACTGCTACTGTTGTTGACACATATGTGCAGGAAAGAAAAAAAAAAAAAATATTTTTGGTGACAGGGTTCTGGGCACAAACTGAATTTATTTATTCAAACATAAATACAGATATAGAACTCAGAGCCTCACTCTTGGGCAAACAGCTAGAAGCTGTTTAGCTACTCATAACTGAGTTACAAGGACAAGGACTTACTTGTAATAGAAAGCACACTCTGTCCACAGACGGACTGCTACTATGAACTGCTCTTAGAGATTTTAAATATAGAACTGATGTTCCTCTCTTTCTCCCCCCTCTCCTAAGAGAAGCTAAGGCTCCTTATATAGGGAGCGGAACTCAAATTACAATTTAAAACAACAAAATGTACAGTACGTCTCCGTGATTTTCCTGCTTTCCTTAGTGCTCCTGTTGGTGGAGGTCGGCCGGGGAAAAGCAGATTCCTTTGGGTGAAATGTTTTTCACCTGCTTTTGAAAAGCAAAAGTTGCTTTTGGAAAAGTCCAAAAGAACTTTCGGTGTTTTCTACACCTGCTGCTTCACATGTTCTCGTCGGTTTCTGAATTGTGACCGAGGACAAATGAGTCGTTATCTGCCTGGGCCATCCTTACTGTTGTTGCATTATCTTCGACATCTGTATCAACATACATTTTGTAGTGGTTGTCTGTTTCAAGCTTTTCCACCCATCTTAAGCATGCCAGTGTCGAATCTATCTCTTTTCTGGTGAGAGATAGGAATAAGTCACTGCTGACTACGTCAGGATGATCGTAAGCAGTGATAATGGTTTTTTCTCCTGCTGCCAGGAAGGTATTGTTGATATCTTCAGAGATGATCTTCTTGATGTATTCTAGAGTCATAGCCTTCATCCACGGGATGCTTGAGTTTGGCTGGCCATTGTACCCTACACAGGCTGGTTGAAGATATTTCCTTTGAATAATTCTTACATAATGATAAGGAGGAATATATTCAACTTCTCCGTTTGCCTTCTGTATCCATTCTGGAGGAGTAGATCTGAACTTCAGTCTTAGCATACAGTCATTTTTTCTGATATTCTTGACTGTGTTGACAATGATAGGCAGCAAACCTTTTAGATCATCATTGGTTTTAGTCCACAGATTATGGACAAAACCATTTTCAACAAGCCAGAGCTTGTGTTCTTGAGGATGTTCACTCTGAACATTAACCAAGTATCTTCCAACATAAGGACCTGAAACAATAAAGAGAGTTGGAGGAACCAGGTCTTCTGGATTATGTCTTCCTATCAGACTATTGAATTCATGCCAGTCTGATTCATTAAGTGCCATGATAGGAACCCTAGCACTTTCTGGACTTTCAAGGAAGATTATTTTTTCTTTTCTTACAGCACTCTGCTGTATATGATTTTCTTCAAATTGTGGTCTGGCATTCTCATATAGTTCTTCAGCTAGTGCAAAGAGTGCCGGGAACATTAGACCACTGTTTCTTTCTTGAAAGGCAAATAAGAGATTATCCAGGATTGCCTTCTGGTGATAAGCTAGCCTCCTGCCAGTTCTGAACACAGGAGTATCAAAAGTTCTTAATTCATAATTAAAAACATTTATAACTCCATTTGGAGTTGGTCTGCTTTTTGGCAAAGCAGCAGCCATCAACGGTCTTGATGAGCCTTTACCGTCTGCCGTTTGAGACGGGCTAGCCAATCCTTTACCCTGGGATTGATCAGTTGTGGCCAAGCCTTTTGGACTTAGCAGAAACCTTTTAAGAACCTTTTCTTTGGTTTCCATAGGATCTTCTTGAGGTTCATGTTCTTTTCCAGTTCTTCTGTTTCTGGGATTACGACCTTCGTCGTCTTCTTTCTGGCTGAACATTGCCAGTTCTCTGGTTAATGCGTCTGGAAGATAATTCTTGTTTCCTGCAATTAATTCAACATTATAATCATATTGGTTAAGAAATAATTGCCAGTTAGCTAATCTTCCTCTATCAGCAGCTTTGTCCAGTTTAAAATTTTTGAAATTCTTTACTCTAGCACAATCGGTGCGGACAGTAAAGGGTTTTCAAGAAAAGCTGGAGAATTTAAAATCGTTTTTTTGACAGCTAAAATTTCTTTTTCCCCTGTGGGATAATTCAGTTCTGCAGGGCTGAACTTGCCACTACAAAATTTGCAAATCTTTTCGATGTTTGTTCCATGCGTTTTTGCAAGGACTACACCGGACCAGTAATTATCACTCGCATCTGTTTGGAGGATAATTTCATCATTCTCTTCTGGTTGTTGAAGAGGAGGGAGGTTTTTGCAGAGATTTTTTATCTGCTTCACGATCTTTTCATCATCTTCTGTGAAGTTCCACTTTCTTTTGGAACTTGTCTTAGGAGATAACATTGCTGTTAACCCTGAGATTTTAGGGATGAAATCTCTCCCATAGTTTATGACACCAAGGAATCTCTCTAGACTCTTAGCATCAGGAATTTTGTCTGGAAACTTCCAGATCTTTTCAAGGATATGAGGTTGAAGCTTTATGACTCCATTCTTGATGTTTATTCCTAGGAAATCGACTTCATCAAGGATAAAGAAGATTTTCTTTTCTCCTAGGATAATCCCATGCTGAACTATCAGCTTTGTTACCTCATGGAGGTGCTTCATGTGTTCTTCTCGATTTTTGGAGAAGACCAGGATGTCATCTATATAGACGACGCAGAACTCCGCTACATGCTTGAAGATGTTGTCCATTTTTCTTTGGAATATTGAGGGAGCTTGCTTTAGACCAAATGGCATTACCAGCCATTCATAATGACCTTGTGGTGTTCCAAATGCAGTGAGAGGTATACTCTCAGGATGCATCTTGACTTGCCAGAAACCCGACTTTGCATCGAATTTTGAAAAGACTTTGGCTCCTCTGAGCTGGTTGATCAATACTCGTACTTGAGCGATTTGATAACCGTCTTTGACAGTCTTCTTGTTGACATCTCTGTAGTCAATCACCATTCTAGCTTTGCCTCGTAGGTTCTCTGCATGATTTCTTACATAGAATGCCGGAGCATGATGAGGGCTAGTGGAAGGTTGGATTAATCTCTTTTTCAGGAGATCTTCAATATCACTTCTGAATTCTTTCCGGTCTTCCTCTTTGTATTGAGGAATGGCTTTGACATGGCAGATGGCTTTCATGTCATGCAATCTTAATTCACAGACTACTGGGTCTTTTTCCCAAAACTTCTGAGGATTTGTATCTACATTATGTTCTAGTAGTTTCTTGATTTTATCAAGGGTGGGAATTTGTTGAGACTCAAGCTTGTTCTGAAAGTGCTTGAGGTTGTGCTCATGGATGAAACTGGCTTCTTCATCTTCACTAGTTTCTTCTTCTTCTTCAGAAGACTCTTCAACAAGCAATTCTTCTTGTTGCTTGATTTGGAGTATGGGTTCAAATTTGGGTTTGTAGGGGGTAAGATCACCACTATTCTGTTGCGATCTCTGATAGTGAGTAGTAAAACCGGGACCTACACACTGAATGCATGTGTGAGTCGGTCTGCCCAGAACACCCGTTCTCCTTTCCTGAAACCTATCGCTTCTTCATCCTGAATGAATCGTTGTTGGAGAATAAAGTCATTTCCCAACAAGAAATCAGATCCTTGGCCTTCAGATTGCCAAACATTCTGGATGATAAATGTTCCTCCACCAATGGTGATATGAACATTTTTTGCTACTTTCTTCATGGTGAGATGGCTCCCATCAAATGTAACACCAGTAGCTGACTTTTTCTTATCTTCTTTCCAGAGTTCATCTGGAATTGCAAATCTCTTTGCAACAGTAAATCCCGATCCATTATCTACAAAAGCATGTAGATGATATTTCCTGTGATCAGGGAACTTGAGTCCAATCTCTATGTAGTTGATGTATCTACTGGTAGAGACGACTTTCGATTGTTGAGGCTCATTTTTCTGAGCTTGTTCCTTGGGAATGAATGGTTTGCATTCTTCTGGAACATTTTTCTGATTGGGTGATCTATCAATTCCATCATCCCAGTTTGTAGGAGTTATCTCTTTGATCTCTAGATCATTGAACCATGACGGAGGGTCATATCTGACTTTATAATCAAACTTGCCAGATGGTTGGCCAAGTAGATCCCATGTGGTAGTACCTTCCTCTTGTCGTTCTAAGAGATGAATAGTTTCTGGTGGTTCCACCTGTTCTACCTTTTCTGGTATTTCAACCTGTTCAATATTTTCATCGATGTTTTCTTCACCGATGATTTCTTCCTTTCTTTCTGAGGAAGATGGAGGAGAAGGTTCCATAATTTTTTGGAACAAAGTTTCTACTTCTTTTCCTTCTTCTTTCTCTTTTTGTTCAGAGAAATATTCTTCATATTCTTGTTCAACCAATTGGCTGACAAGGCCATTCTTGGTTTTTCTTCTTGCTTCAGCTATGAAACATTCTTTGTGATAAGTCTTCTTAGACTCTTCACAGAACATAGGGAGACCATTCTTTTCGTGACAAAACAATAGTCACAAACGAATGTACCAGGGTTCACCTGATAAGAAGACATTAAAGACTCTGTCTTGCTTTCTTCCCAGTTTTTGATTTTCAATACATTCATTTGTCTGGATTCGAAGTACTCTACTTCAGAATCTATCTCAGACTCATCTGATGAAGTTTCTTCTTCAGACCAGGCAGAGTAAACTGACTCGTCATCTTCATCATCAGAATAGGCTATTTCGTAGCCCTTAAGTTTGCTACCTCTACTATTTGCTCATATTCTTCAAAGAGAGCTTTAGTAGATCTTTTACCCTTTTCTGGGCATTCATTGGCATAGTGCCCTTCAGCTTTACACAACCAACATCTGCAAGCTTTCTTGCTAGGTTGTTTATGCTGATGAGTATTCTTCTTTTTCTTAAAGAATTTCTTTTTAGGATCTTCATCCTTCTGTTTCTTGTAATTAGAACTTCTCTTGAATTTCCAATTCTTCTTTTGATTACTCTTTTGGAATTTTTTAGAGTAATATTTTTCTTTTCTTTTTCTGTGGAACTTAGATTCATGACATCCCCAGTTTGTGGGCATATCTAATATTCCGTAACAGAAATTTTCAACTCCTCTGAGTTGCTTCTTGGCCATCTTAGCTCTAAGATTGGCTTTGCATTGCTCCTTCAGTAATTGCCGGATTCTGTCGGCAATTCCTCCAACTGAAAATCTTTCAATTGGTTTTTCAGCTATGCTTTCTCTCACAGCTGTTCTCCATGGTTCAGGGAGTTTTCTGTGCAACAGATTAACTAGATCAGTATTCTCTAGTTCACCAATTGTACAGTAGTATTCCTGAAACTCATTCAGGTATTCTTCGAAATATCTCATGTCACAGATTTTGAGAGCATAGATATTCGATTTTGCCGATTCTTTAGCTTTTTCACTCAAATTTGAGAGATCTCCACAGAACTGATCGTACAGGGGTACTGCAAAATCATACGGAGATTTTGAAGTTTTGATTTCTTCCAGCCACTCCTTTCCTCTGGCTGTTTCCTTGAAAGAGAAATAGTACTTTTTTGCTACCCCAGTGAGAGTAGTTTCAAAGTACATCTGAAGATCAGGAGCTTCAAATTTTCCAAGGGTAAGAGCAGAGGCCATCATTAGGCTGTCTACCCATTGGTCAAGAGTTTTTCTCTTGTCAAGAGCTTTATCCAGATCTAGCCAAATTCCATAGTTGGAAATTGGTACTCTGGGTATTTTGTCCTCTGGGACAAATCTTTGAGAATTTCTTTCTCCATTTCTGCCCGTAGGGGCCTTTTGTATAGGGAGTTTGATTTTTCCCTTTTCTCGAACGATGGAAGTTTGGAGCTCTCTCCTTCTTCCATTTCAATATCTTGATATGGAAAGATTTTCTTGTCTTTCTGATTTTGAATTCTTTCATTTCTTCGATTAGTTTTTCTAATCTTTCAGGATTTTCACAATTCTCAGCTTCTTTATAAAGATCATAGAGCCTCTCAGCTCTGAGCATATGGACTGGTCTGTTTAGATCAGCTTCTAGGTCTTCTTCTGATATTGGCTCTTCAATAGTGGGTTTTGTACCACTGACGCTAGCTTCTCTAGTGCTATAGCTTCTTCTCAGAAGACTGCTGTTTATCCTGAGGTTCTCAGGACAGACATCACTTTTCCTGTGATTGTCAAAGTTGAGGCTGATTTCTCCAGTTCTTCTACTCTCGTAGATTTTTGCTTTTGCTCTTTCCGGTTGCTTTTTTGGACCGGATATTTCCATTCGAGAGGAAATGTTACCTCATTCCAAGTAACTTTGTGGATCTGCTGTGAATGGTTCTTTTGATTGGTGAGGAATCCAGTAGTAAGACCTGGGATATTTGTTATCCTTGTCTTAGGGGCTACTGTAGTACTCATCAATTTATAGTATATTCTATATACTATTGCAAGTTCCTGCATATCTTCTTTCATGGATATGCCATCTGTCTTGACTCTCAGTCTGAGGCAGTGAGCTGCATCTTTCAAGCTGGTGGTGAAGTTGGGGAAACAGTTGAAATATGCTACTTGGTCACACAAGGATGCTTCGAGTGTTCCCAATAGACTAGCTTGGAAGTCTGTTAACCTGTTGTCCTGTAGAACACATAGGACTGAACAGTTTATACCTTCACGAGCAAGCAAGTTTATGCCCACTTGGACTGCTCCAATATGCATAAATTGATATTTTTTTGCTTGTGCTCTAGCAACTTCTGCTGGAGTGATTAGTAGAAGGTCAGTCTCTCCACCTGCTGTTGCTGGGGTTGTAATCTCCAGTAATTTGAAATAATGGCTGTCCATTAAATCAAATTTTCCTCTTTTGTAGATTTGTTTAAAATCTAGCTTTGGGATTGAGGAATTTTTTACTTCTTGTTCAATTTCATTGAACTCAAATTCTTCTGCATTTAGGAGTTGTACTCCTTTCTTTTTCCCAAAGATGCTTAACATCTTCATTTCTCTTTTTTCCGGGTTTTCATACCGGATGCTAGTAGAACTAGTTGAAGGATCCAGAAAAATCATGTTTGGAACAGGATTCTTGTCTGGCCTTTCTAATGGTTTGAATCCATTAACTTTCTTTTTTACTGTAGGCACTTTCTTGTCCTTCAGTATATTTTTCATGGAATCCAGCGTTTTTTGCTGTTCATTGATTTTTCTACTGACGACTGTCAGCTTTTCTTCTTCCGTTTTTGGAAGTCCCTTAATATAATCCAGTTTGTTTTCCAATCTTTCCAATTGGTGGATTATAGCAGGTAATTTTTCTAGATGATTTTGACATCTAGATAACTCTAGTAACAACTTCTGATTTTCTCATCAGAAGATAGTAGAGAATTTATTTTCTCTAATAACAATTCTGACATTGTCCCCATTAGGAGGGGTTCTCCTTTGAGCTCTTTTTACAAGCTCTGATACCAGTGATGTGCGGATCTAACCAATGCTCTAATAATCCAGAGGTTTTTGTTCTATTTCTAGAACATATAAGAGATTATCAATATCTTCCTCTAGTTTATAGATTCTGGTTTGGAGTCTATAAATAATATCCCAGTAGTTGGGAGTATTTCTGTTGAGATTTTCTCTAAAGAGTTTCAGTTTTCTCAACTTTTCTCTTTCTGTTTTCAATTCTTTGCTAGTATTTTTACAAATAGCGAGTAATTCTAGTCTGTCAATAATCGAAATTATGAATAGTGAAAATAACTGTTTACCTTCGAGTATAGAGGATGAGTTTATACCTGCAAATGTTTAGACAAACAAATTCAAAGCATGGGCCCACTACGCTCCGTCAATTTTCTTTTTACTTGAAAGGAAAGATAAAATTTTGAAGAGAAAGTGAAACTTGGTAAAGACAAAATGTCCTTAAGTGTCTAAAAACAAATGTAGTGGAGTTTTTTGTGTTTTAGAGTTTAGTCAAGGAGGTAGGTGTAGTTTCCTAAAAAAATTTCCCAACAACTTGATCATTTTTACTATACAAGCCTACAAGGTCAAGTCATGTTACAGCTAACTTTGGTGGATATGGGCATTATTTTGCATATAATAAATACCCCCTTTACAAACTTAAATGGTCAAAAGTTAACATCCCTCACTATTATTGGTCAACTAATTACTTAGATTATTTAAGAGTGAAGCAAGTGGTTGAGATATTGCTGAAGCCAAAAGCAACCTTCACTCTTCCGCATGCGAGCTTCGCACTGAATCTTTCCCTCTCCCTTGGCCAACCGACATGGATGGTCATTCTTTTATAGTTTTATGGATGTATATGCAACCTCTATAGAGTGTACCTACCCACTCATTTGCAAATCCCAAAACCCAAAATTCTATTGAGATCGTGTAACTCGATGCAAATCAAGAATATTTTGACAAATTAGCTGAATATGGAGCCACCAATCCAGGTTCTATTTGGCGGATTACACTTTCTAATTTCATTGTTGGGCTCTATGGTCGTGATCTGTCCTAAAGTATTACGCATCATTTTAGATAATGAGTTTTTGTTGAGTTATTGTCGTTGTTTTATTTTCTCCTTTGTATTTGCTTCTTTTAGTAACACTTTTAATAGGTTTGTGCTGTCCATGTTGATTTATGTCATGTGGAAATGGTTTTGGCCTAGTCCGCCCTTTCTTTAGTATTTTTCTCTTCTATCAATATAATTTCGCATAAAAGTGAAGAGTTAGCCCTTGTGTTGCTTCCCTTAAAAAAAATTGTCAAAAAAAAAAAATTTAACATTAAAATTTTTTTTTTATCGAGAAAATTAACATTCAAAATCAAAACATAACAACTATGAAATATGTGATTAGTGGTCTTCCTTCTATACCTCCAACTCTCTTAGTAAGAAAACCTGTTACATGTCTCTTCTCTTTATTAAAATATTAGTATTATATGATATCAATAATAATAGGCAACACAAGTAAGATAGGAAAATTTAAACTTCGAGTTTCTGTCATTATGCCAAAATTCCAAAAGAAGATTCAAACTTAGAGATTTATCTATTGTTATAAAAATTCATGCATGTATGTGTGTATTGTGAGGATAAACCAATTATTAACTCTTGCAAGAACCGTATCACCAAGCAAATTGATTAAGATGAGTTCCCAAGACGGTGCATTTTACACCACTTTCCACCAAGCTTTGCTCTGAGTCAAGGCGACAACTTCAAATGCACTGTCCATCTCACAATCAATTATTTTGAATCATAACAAATTGTAATGCAATTTTCCATTTCCTAATTGTAGTAGGACCTTCAATGTCTGGTTTTTCACTTGGTCAAAATGTAAGACAATAAATCAATTCAAATCAATTGTATAGGATAGGCATGCTGTGCTTTGTTAGCTACAAGTTCCTTTCTTCCTTCTTTGACAGCAACTACTACATTGTTTTATTCTTCTACATCCGAATATCATTGTCATGAATTCATTTTAGCATGCAAAGAAATCCTTCTCGTTGGGACCAAATGAAAATGCCCCTTTATAATTTAGAGACTTTGCCTTTACCAAACTTGCATTTACTTATGTTCATAGACTCCTATTGTAATTGGAAGAGAAGAGTCTCATACCAGAAATGATATTGCTAGCTGTGAAAGAAATGATATATATTGACTTGTATTATACAACAAGGCAGTTGCGCTTTCGTATATATGCTAAATAAATGGTACTAAATACATTCAACATTGGACTAATGAACTTATGAATTTTCGAGAGTGTACGATGCTTACTGATTGTAATATTCTATGATGAATAATATGACAAGATCTAAATCATGTGCAGAGAGAGAAACTTTTTTTCACTTACCAAAGACACAAGTATGTTATGAATCAGTTATATAAAGACTACACATATCTCTGTGCAGGGGAATGTGATACCGCGACTTTTACTCCCTCTATCTCTCTCGTTCTGCTAGGGTTAGGGTTTGAGTTTTTTCAAAGTTGTGCGGCGCATTGGTTCATGGCTGCTGCTATTGCTTCCATGACTGCCAGGCTAGCGACCAAATTGTCGCTCAGGGAGGGTGAAGAACCTGTGGACTTGGGGAACCTTAGGGTTCCTGGGAAGGAATTCCTCGCTCGCCACTTTTACTTGGTGGGGAAACTTAATACCTGTAGGGCGGTGGTGTTGGACTCTTTCCGGAGTGCAGTGAGATCTATGTGGAGACTGACGGGGACAGTGGAGGTCCAACCACGGGGTGACCGATTTCTGTTTACGTTCATCCATGAACGTGATGTTGCTCGTGTGAAGAAGGGAGGTCCATGGGGATTCCAACGTGCCATGATCTTGTTGAACGATTATGATGGTTTTTCAGAGATCCCGGCTGTAAAGCTTGATTTTGTTTGGATCTGGGTTGAGCTCCAAGGTATTTCACCAGGTATCTTAACGGAACCCACAGTCCGGCTAGTGGGAGGAACGATTAGAGAAGTGTTGGAGGTGGACCGTGTGGCCCTGCATCGTGGAGAAGCTCGGGTTCGACTCATCTTGTCCATAAACGACCCGATCCGCCTGGATCGCAGAGTTAGGGTTTCCCCTGTTGATGTTCTTACTTTGCGGTTCAAGTATGAGAGACTTCTGGGGCGGTACAGGCTCTGCGTCCTGCTGAATCATGGTGGGCAGAGATGCCCTAGGGAGGATGAGGTGGAGGCTGCTTCTGTGGGGGAGGAAGGTTTGCCGCAGGCACCGGGTCCGGCTCTCCCCGCCCTCTTGTTTAAGGCTAACTCCCAGCCTTCTCCTTCCCTGCTTTCGACTTGCAAGGTACCCAACGTGCTGAAGAAGAAACAGGTGCAGATACGGCCCTTTCTGGCGCCGGTGCCTTTGCCTAGTTATGAAGGTTCTTCTGTGACTCCTGTGGTTGGTGTTCGGCGTCCTAGAGAAGAGGAGGACTCTGAGGAGGGTAAACGGGCTAAACATGGTCTAGCTCTTATGCCGGCTACTCTGCGACTAGAAAATTTAGGGCTGGCACTTTCCTCTGATGGTCTAGTGGAGGTGAAGGTATCATCGCCGCCCAAGGTCTACAAGAAGAGGGGCAGGCCTCGGGGACATAGAAACAAGGTCAAGGCGGCGGCGCCTATCTGTGAAGGCTTGGAGTCCATGGCTCTTATGCATGGTGGGCTTGAGGGGGCAGTGGCTTTGCTTGCTTCCCAGTCCGAGTAGGAGATGGTTCTCTCCGTCTTCTAGGGTGTGAGGATGCCTGTTTGATCATAGCGACGTACACCACAAGGGTCTTAGGCGTCAAAGGGATCAACGAGGTGTCATACGCTAGGAGATGGAGGGTTCTTGTTTTTTTAAATTATTTACTTTTGCTGGTAGTTCTCGTTTTGGATTGTAGTTTTTTTGGATCTTCTTTGAGTTTCAGTCTTTTGATGAGCATGCTTTGTAATATGAAGGGTGGCATGTACCCTTCATGCTTGACCGAGTGAGGTCGTCATGATTTTATATCAATGGATCAGTCTTCCGTTGCCTTAAAAAAAAAAAAAAAAAGACTACACATAGTCTCCAACGCACTATAACATATCATAACAAAATGTATGTTAAATTTGAAAATTACAAAAATATTGTGATATAAATTAAGATTTTGGAGGAAACTTAATGGTGTGACATGGTTATAAGATATTGATCTTTATGCTTTATTTTGCTGGACTGCCTATCAACAGTAACCTCATACTGCAGTAGATGACAAGCATGTATCTACATATAAACAGTAACGGTCTATTGTTATGGTTTATTTCTGGTTAATCTATAGAAAATTCTTCTTTGTTCACGTTTATATTCTTTTATGATAAGAAATTTTCTCTGACCTAGCACTCTGCTAGGGTTATCGTTGGCCTCCTCCATCGAGAAAATTCTCAAACCTTCCAGACCTCTTTGGTCATGGCCATTACTAGCCTTGTGGCTAACTCTCTATTTCTTCTTGCTGTCTTCGATCTGGCACTAGGGATTCCGCCTTGGATGGGGATGTATGGGGGTGCTGGTTGGGCCATGGCTGATCTGAAGCCGAGCTCCAAGGGAGTGGAGCTATATTGGTTTAAGGCGGATCGGCGAGTCTGGATCTTGGATCGCGGTCAACCGATTGGCTTCGGTCTGGATCTTGGATCGCGGTCGCCTTGGTGTGGGTTCCCTAGGTTTGCTGTTTGGGATGGTAGGTTTGATGTTTGGATGGCTGATCTGAGGCCGAGCTCTAACGGCGTAGATCTGGAGGGTCTGAATTGGATCGGTACGACTGGGTTGTGAATCGGGTCATCAGA
This sequence comes from Rosa lucieae, assembly GCA_024704745.1. Taxonomy (NCBI): domain Eukaryota; kingdom Viridiplantae; phylum Streptophyta; class Magnoliopsida; order Rosales; family Rosaceae; genus Rosa; species Rosa lucieae. Next base: position 24,501,938 of record CM045493.1, on the reverse strand, counting down.
CTTCCGACGGTGGTAGGGAGCCTGGAGTGATGGTATGGAGGTAGTAGTCGCTGCACTAGAGTCCCCTTCTTGTTACCGTGTTGGGCGACAGCGAGGTTGGCTGCACTGGTGGCTATGGTGTTCAGGTTTCCCGATCTGAGTGGTGGAGTCGTGATAACGATGGGGAGCATGAAGGCAAGGCCAGCGATGGTTTGTGGCGGACTGGTGGTGCGACTCGTGATGTCGGTGTTACTATAGGGGGTGCGTGCCTTGGTTTGGGTTCGACATCTGGTGGTGATGACTGGGGCGATGTAGCTATTGATGATAGAGTCGAAAATGGTAGCATGGAAGGGGGAGATGGATGTGGAGGTGGTGGTAGGTGCGGCGGCAACGCCATTGTCTCCACTTCTCCACTCAAACTGTGGACGGACTGGGCGACTTGGGCCTTGGACTGCTTTGTGGGCTTTTTTCTTGGGTTCATTGGATTAGGGAGTGGGAATCCACCTTTGTTGTGGGTTAGATGGAATGGGTCTCTATGACCCACAGTATTGTTTAATTTTTTTGGGTCGCAAAAACCAGTGTCTTAGTTGGAACAATTTTATGTAAGCTTCGAGGTTACTAGGTTTTTGTTTGAATAAAAGTGCGTGAATTTACCAAAAGGTGGGTGCACTCGGGATTTTTTGGGATTTTATTCGTCAAGAATAGGGTCTCAAGAGATTCTAAGGAACGATTTTTTCTGTCGACCCCATAGGGGTGTTTCGTTTTTGTATTGCTTGCTGAATTATAATGAAAGGGCGGACCTATTATCATAAAAAAAAAAAAAATTCTTTTATGATAGTAGTAACCTTCCTGAATTAGATGTAAATAATAAAAATAAAAAAATCGGTTGTAATCAAGAAAGTAATCTAGTTAAATCAACCACCACAGTTCTCAAGATATCGACTCATATTGTACAACATGGCAGTTGCTTCGTATGCTTACTTGGTAGAGAATACATTCAACAATGGACTCATGGACAAGAATTTTGACAGTGTGATGCTTACTAAGTGTAATTTATATGATGAATAATACAACATGATCTAAATCATCTGCAGAGAGACACTTTTTTTCACTGACCAAAGGCTTGTGTATGTCATGAGTCTGTCATAAGTGTACGCATGAGTCTTCGACACACTGATTCATATATGAGGACCAATGTATGTTAAATTTAATAAATTAAAACAACGTTGTGATTTAAATTGAGATTTTGGAGAAAACTTAATGGTAAGACATATGTTATAAGAGCTAGATTGATCCTTTTGCTCTCTATGTGGGTTAACTAGTCAGCAATGTTGCTTCATTTGTAGCCGATGTCCAATTTGTATCCGTGTGTAAAGTTTATGGTGCTTCTCTTTAGAAAATTCTTAGTCTATTTTGATAATGTGATAAACAACCTCTTCTTTGACGTTAACTATTTCCTGGCTTAGTTGGTTATTTTGATATGTGACGGACAACCTTTTTTTTTCAATTCCCTTGCTTAGTTGGTTATCAACTTAACAATTCCCAAGTTTTTTTTTAGGAAAGCGGAGTCGAGCTCCATTAAACTTATCAACGACGTCACAGCGTGAAGTTAGAGGGATTTAAAAAACTCTTATAATACAAATTGATGATAGATCAAGTCTGCACAAAGCAGATGTGCCTAAACTAAAAAGTCCAAGCAGAGTACAACCTCCCAAGTTGGATGTAAAGGAAGTAAAAGAAGAAAAAAAAGTAATATATATATATATATATATATATATATATTAATCTTATTAAAATCAAGACCTGACGTTTTCTAGCAAATCAATCTTACAATCTAATTGATAAAAGTGAAATGTAAAAATATTGCACAATTTTTGGTACTAAATATGATTGTGAAAATTAATTTGTTATTAAGGGCTCGTTTCTCAATTGTTCGTTTGATCGTATATGTGTATATATACACTGACTAGAATGCATTCAGTGGCATCTACCCATTTTGTACATAAACCGTTGCGGTGGATTGTGCGGTTGTGCCAGTGTAGGCAATCGCACATGACTAAAATTTTTGAGGTGATCTTTTGTGGTTATGAACGTAGCCACATAGGCCCTCATAAGGTATTAGATCGTTACACAAAGAAACCTAAGCCCATACATGATTTTGGCCTGCTAACGTTTTAAAGGCTAAATGATGGGTTCCATTTGTTTTTTATGTTTTGTTTCTTTATGTATTATCTTTTGTATATTTATGAAATAATAGTTTTCTTATATATAATATATTTAATGTTTTTGAATATAAAAAGAGTGGTTCTATTTATACCTCCTTATTTGGTATATGAACCTCTCTTCCAAATTATCAAACTTCCAATTTTGTCCACTTTCTTTTTTTTTCTGTGTGATACTCTTCCACCTCTACGACACCCAACTCCACCACGACACCACCTCTCAAGCCACGCCTCCAGCAACAAATGAAACTATAAATGATTCAAAAAAAAAATGTAGTGGCATAGAAAACTATAGGGGCCGTGACCACTTACCAAATTTTAGCAACAAAATTGTCCACTTACTCCACTAAGAGTTTTTTAACCACATTTACCCAATCTAACATCTATTGACAATTTTGCCCTATCAATTCACCTAAAACTCATCGATCTCTCTCCTCCCAAACTCTCTCTCCTCCTAGAGTCTCTCTCTCTCTCTCTCTCTCTCTCTCTCTCTCTCTCTCAAAACTGCCTCCTCACCCAAACCACTGTCGTCGATCTGGCAACAGGATCCTTGGCGCCTTCTCGGCCATCACCGCCGGCTACTCCATCGTAGGAAATGACGAGCTGCTCAGATTCAAGTTCTCCCTCAAACCCTCTCACTTCAGATACCTCTCGATCAAATCGATGCCGACTTGAACACATGGATCACACTCGTAACCAACGTCTCTCTCTCCTCTAGGTCCTAATTCAAACCCTAGTTCTCCGCAACCCCTGTTTAATTTCTGATCAAAACCAAAGAAACTTTCCTAGTGGCAGAAATCTGATCAATTCCAGATTCGTTTTCAGGGTGAGAAAGAATCGCAGGCGAACAAGTGTCAGGAGCTGGTGAGCATGGGGGCGATGGAGCAGCGGTGCTTGGTGTTGGAGCAGAAGATCGCGACCCAAAGCTTCAAAATCTGAGCGCTCCGGTCTAATATCGAGTTTCTTCGTTCCCAGTCGATCTGATCTAGTGCCCAGAGCACTTTTTTTTTTTTTGATATGCTGTGAGCTCCGAGAATGGGGAAGGAAAAAAAAAGAAAAAAAAGTGAACGTGTACAATTGAACATATAAATTGATCAATTGTGTCTTTAGTGTATTCATTTTGGTTTTGGGAGTTTATGCAATTCACTTGAGGGCAAAAAATATGATTATTGGAGGGTAATAATATGATTATTGGGGGCAATAATATGATTATTATTGGGAGGCAATAAAAAGAGCATTGGGATTCAATAATATGATTATTGGGGGGCAATAATATGGTTACTGGGGGGCAATAATATGGTTACTAGGTAATATTAGGGGGCAATAAATTAAGACGCCGGAATCCTGTCACCAATCTGGCAGTCGGATTATGGATTCCGGTGACTGGTTGTAGGATTCCGGTCACTGGAAGCCGGACTCCGGTCACCGGTCGCCGGAGACCGCTGCCAGCCACTGGTCACCAGAGCACATCAAGATGGAGGATGACTTCTCTCTCTAAGTGAGAAAGAAGGAGAGGGCAAAAAAGTCATAAAAATAAATAAAAAGAATAAAAAAAAAAGAATTAATTGGGTATTGGGGAAATAATCTCTCAGAGTGTTTTAAGTAAATGAGATTAAAAAACTGTTAGTGGAGCAAATGAACAATTTTTAAGCTGAAATTGGGTAAATGATCATTTCCGCAAAACTATAAAATCACAGTATGAGACTCAAGCTTTCGTGTATTTGACTAAGCTGAGAACTACAATGAAGAACCCACATTTAATTGTGGCTTTAATGAAAACCTTTTGAAAGAAGGATACCAACTCAATAGAAAGGAAACACACGCAAGAGAAATTTTTTTTTTCCTTTCCAAACTCTTTTTGTCCTCCAATTTATCTCCTTTGTTTTATCATTGTATCTATAATCTGATAACAACAGTTGTCAAGTGGGTTAGCCTGGAGTAACACCACACATGTTGTTATGAAATCCATGATCAAGTTCAATATATAATACCTACTGATCAAAGTTTGGATAGGGATATATTCTCTAGGATTTCAACTTGGAATTTGAATGAACGATGCTAGAATTAGGTCAATTCCAATTTGGTGGGATATGACGACAAGTACTTCCATATCAATGGAAGTTCACATTCCAATAATGGAGGTATGAATAAAATCTCATATATAAAAATTACACCATTGTTAAGATTTTGTTGAGATCTTCAATATAAATCTAATATCTGATATGTTCAGAATTTTTTTGCTTAAAATTAATGTCATTTTCAAGCTTTATGATATATGCCCTTCTAATGAGGGATCCTTTTTTAGGGATCCTTTTTTTTTGTCTTTTATTAGGATAGGGCATTAGACCAACTTTTCGATTATATTTTTAGCAAACTACATATACCCCATTGATAGGATTTCAAAACACAAAAAAGTCCACAACATTTGGTTTTGAACATTTAAGGACAAACGTTTACACTTAAGGACAATATGCTCTTCACTTGCCACATGTCATGAGTTAATTTACTTTTTTACCCTTAACTACTTATTTTGACTTGTAATCCATTTATAAAGATTAAATCTTACAAATAAGGACAATTTGCTCTCAACTTGCCACATGTCATGACTTAATTTTTTTTTTTTCCCTTAACTACTTATTTTGACTTAATTTTTTTTTTTACCCCTAACTACTCATTTTGCTCATTTTGACTTCTAATCCCTTTATATTATTTTTTTTCCTTTTTTTTAGAATAATCCCTTTATGTTACTTTTTTTTTTTCCGAGAATAATCTGTTTATATTACTTTTTTCTTCTTCTTCTGAGAATAATCCATTTATGTTACTTCTCAAAAGCAAAAAAATAAAAAATGAAAATAATATCTTTCTTCTACACGTTGCTAAGAGAAAGAATCTCAGACCTCACTCTCCTACTACTCTCATCTCATCGCCTAATCCTACTATTGCACTCATCCAATCCTGCTACTGCACTCGCTGCACTCATACTGGTCAAGTTCTGCTACTGCACTTGTACTCGTGTCCAGTTCTACTACTCATGTTCTGTTACTACACTCATTATCGCCTAATCCTGCTACTGCACTCGCTGCACTCATACTCGTCCAGTTCTGCTACTGCACTTGTACTCGTGTTCTGCTACTGCACTCGTCATCGCATAATCCTACTACTGCACTCGTCCAATCCTGCTACTGCACTCGCTGCACTCATACTCGTCCAGTTCTGCTACTGCACTTTTTTCTACGTGCCGGAGCTTTTCTTCTCACTAGTTTTGTTCGATTATTTTTTGTGTCATTACCCTTTTGCACCTCCACACAGTAGCCAATTTGAACCATAAACAATGAATATCATATCACTAACATAAACCATAAACTATAAAGTAGCAGATCAATTCAATTTGAACATTAGCAGATCATATCACTGATAGTAGTCGATCATATCAAAGTAAACCACAGAACCTTAGTGATACTAGATTCATGAATCTGCTCCTCATGTATATCAAAGTAAACTACAAAACCTTTGTTACTCCCCAAATCAAATTTTTCACGTTTAGTTGTTATTAAACAAGGAATGACAATTTTCTATACAATTTATTTAAGTTTCGATATTTTAGGGGGCCCTAAAAGTTGACTTTTTAACTGGGTCAAAATTTGAAAAGTTTTTCTTCATGAAATTCGTAGAGGACGTTAAACCGAGTGATCACATATTTAGTTCGTAAAAATCGGACTTCGTATGCAAAAGTTATAAGCGAAATAAGAAAGTTATTGTTCATGATAATTAGGAAAGTTACTGTGGGTAGGTCAGAAACCTACCCAGCCACTTTTCTCTCTCTTCTTCCTTGATCTCTCTCTTTTCCTCTCTCTCCCCCGCGTCGGCCCTCTCCCATTTTTCCTTGATTTCTCCGGCATCCGGCAACCAAATGGCGCACTACCACCCATTAAAGAACCGTCTCTTTCTCCTCTACACGTTGGTACCCTTGGGTCATGGCGATTTGGCCATAAAACCATCAATTTTGGCCAAAACAGTCACTGTAGCAGTTGTGTTCTCTGGCGAAATTCTCCATTTTCCGACCACTTTCGGAAGTGAAACCAGTCTTATTAGGAGCGCCTCGAGTCACTGATCATCTTCCTTAAAGCTTCTAACTGAAATTCTCACTGTGGAATGAGAATTTGAAGGATTTCCAAATCGGTGAGTTTGGAAATTGATGAAACTTGGGTTTGGGTATTGGACAGTGACAACGCCGTAAATTATGATGAAACTCGAGTAATTTAGTCATTTGCTATTAAAATTGGGAATCAGGCTTGATTTATTTGGCTTTTGGGCCTGGGCCAAGGACTGAAAAATCGAAAAAATCGGCGAAATTTCGCAGAAAATTTCGTTTTTTTGAAGGCCCGATATATCCGTAGCATACCATGACAATTTCGGCCGATATTTCCGATATTTCCCTGAAATTTTCGATATTTCCCGAAATTTTGAATATTTCCCGAAATTTTCTATATTTCCTGAAATTTCCCCATACATTTCATCTCCACCAACAATTCTCACATGCAAAGTCAATCTCCGTGGCCCCAGCACCAATTGGCATAAAATTCAATCCAAAAGACCAACAACAACACCAAGAATCGAACCTTAGTCATCCCACTACCTTTTGAGAGGGTTTGCTAACTCTGCTACACATACATGTATGTATTAATCACAACATTCTAATATATATTCATTTGCCTAAGAATCTGAAAACTTAGATACACGTCCAATCAACAACTAACTTGAAACACTTAACTACTATATTGATTTTTTTTTACTAAATGTTCAAAAAAAATTATAACAACATTTCAAATTATAACTTCTATAAATAGGTCAAAATAATCTTCAACCTTGTACTTTATAGGTCTCTAGTGATTCTAAGTTACTCATGTAATTCAAGGTGTAATGTATGATATGTACAAAAAATGTATATAAGGTGTGATGGCCTAGTCTCCCATTGAGTTTCCAGCCATAAAAAAAAAAAAAATTAGATGTTTATTTCAAAAATTTCAGAGTTATCGGCGATTCAGCATTTGCCGTTTCATCTTAAATTATTACAAATTAGTATATAACAAGGTTTATTCAAGGTTTTCTTTCTATATATAGTAGACAATTGATAAATAAACATATCTAAAATTTCACTTAAAATTTCCATGTTTTTCTTCAAATTTTCCATCATTTTCTTGATTATTTACCGAAATCGATATATCTCGATATTTCTGTCGAAATTTCCATTTTCAGGACCATCGATATTTCCTCGAAACTCGATATTTTGGTCCTTGGCCTGGGCTCATGTCTTTATTTGTATAAGAACAATTCTTAGATTCACCCCTAGGGTGAATGAGCATATTCACCCCTATTGTAGATTAACATACTTTTTTTAATAAATTTATAATCCAACGGTCCCTATATTAAATTAGCCCTAAAGATCATATCTGTAAAAAATCAATCGAATCAGAAATCGTTTAATTATCTAATTGAATCAAACAAATGGATGGTTCTAACAATACTTACTACTATTATGATGAACTGTCCATGTATTTCATAGAAATGAATAACTGAAAGGTCTTCAATTTGATTGATTTTTTTACGAAGCTAATCTTTGTATTACGTTTACAACATGAATGGTTGATTATAAAATTATAAAGTTATTATGCGTTAATCGACAATGGGGGTGAATATGCTCATTCACCCTAGAGGTGAACCTAAGAATTGTTCTTTGTATAAATCTTTTTGCAAGTAAGTTTTCTGTATTTACATCTTTGGTCATGTGCTATTATGTAATTTCTAATTATATTATGGCATCTCAACCATTCAGTTTTTAGGTCTTAATGTGTAAATTACCTTTGTAAATTTTTAGCCAAATTAATTGTCTTTAATGCATTCAAAACTGCGATTTACAATTATATATGTATGAACGATTCAGGTTAGTTTGTCCATTGATTTAATTTATTTCGATACCTTAACGATGTTGAGATTGCAAATAGAGAGAGAGAGGGAGACAGAGTTTTTATTTAATGAATTTGGCCAGTGACGGATTAGAACTTAGAAGCCGTACACCATGTGGGTACAACGGCGGTGGGTGAAACACGCAGCTCCTTTTTTTTTTTTTTTTTGGGAGTTGGGGGGGAGGGTTTCTTTGTCTCTTATATACTGGCGTGTTTGAAATTCAACACCGAGTTTCTACTCTGAACTCCCTCCCTCCAGATCTCTTTCCCCCTGTCTCTCTCTTTTTTGATAACAAAAACCCCCAACTCAGAGTCTCTACTCTGCTCAGGGTGGGTATCGTTACTCCCTACCTCCCCTCTCCCTCTTATATCTCTTTCCCCACCCCCCTCTCTCTCTCTCTATTTATTGGTTGACCACTATGGGATCCAGTCGGAAAATCAATATTCCGACTCGTGGAGGAGGAGGAAATGCCAGTGACTCTGAAAAGCTTAAAGAGCTGCACCGCATAATCTGGATTACACTTTGTTGGCTGAATCACAGTTGGTTTCATATTCATGGCCGAATCACAGCGGCTATTAGGTGAGTTTGATGTTTTCATTCAACTGTTTACTTACTGATTTGGTGAATTCAGTCCCGTTTGGAGTTGGGGATTTGGATTTCAGTCTCCCAAATTCAAATCATCTTGTTTGAATTCAGTCCCGTTTGGATAGGGTGATTTAGATTTCAATCCAAACAGTGAATTCAAATTACACATATTTCAATTCTGCAGATTTTAAATACATAAGGTTTGTTGAAATTCAAATCCAAATCCAAATTCACGGCAACTTGTCCTGCTCTGATTATATCTTATCTTTGAACATTTATCAATGGTGAGATAATTGGATGCAGATATTCACCAAACACTTCCAGATGCCAAAGATCGATGGCTAGGCCCTGGCGAAATATTTAAAATTCTTCAAAATTATAAAAAATATCCTATGTGTTCAAGCCCTGGAGACAAGCCATATAGGCCGCCCGGTATGTTTTTTGAAGCAGCAATAGATTTGTTGATTAATATTTTTAGTCAAGTTCCTTTGCCACATGATTGGGCAATACTTTATAAAATCATAGGGTTTTGACTAGTAATTCTATGATCAAGAGGAGGGAAGCTTTTGGGTCAGTAAACAATAGGCATTTTTGTATTGCTCTTTGACATGGGAGTTGTGGTGTCTTGTATGGTTTATCTTTAAAACATATTGTACGGCATAGATTCTAAATACCTAAGACTCAATTATATGCATTTTTTCAAGTCATGAAGTTGTATGTGCATTACTTTGCACTGAATGTGTGTGCAGCTTGGTTTGAGTATATTGTTATAATGTTGTTTATGCCTTGGTTTGACACATATTATTTGTTTTAGGTGGATCACTTTTTCTTGTCGACCGGAAGAAGGTGAAACATTATAAGAGGGATGGTCATAACTGGCAGAAGAAAAAAGATGGAAAGACATTGCAAGATGGCAGTGAGAAGCTCAAGGTAAGCACACCAATTGTGATGTTATAGCCTTATAGGTTCTACACTTTTTTTAAAATATATTAATTATAACAAACTTGATTGTAGCTTGTTTTACCAGCCAGCTATGTTCTGGTTGCTTTATAGTATTCCATGACCTAAGGAATTGCGCAAAAGTTTAAAAACACAAGGACGAAGAGCTATGTAATAAAGTGAGGTACAAAATGACATGATAGATGTCAGTACCTACAATTTGATGAGGTGGGGTAAGATTTAGAGAACCTAGATTGTGGTTTTAAAGTATGACATCGTGAATGGGGATAGCATCTCTTGGAATTTCGTGTAAATGGAACAGTTCGATGTTAGGATTGCCAAAAAAGGGATAATCTTGGGTGAACTTGATCATTTATAGACTTATCAAAGTGAATAAGTCGAGTTCAAAATCCTATTTCATAGCAAACCAAGCTTGAAGTGAACACTGAGGCTGTTGTTAGGTTTGAGCTCAGTAAAAACATAGCCATCCAAGTCACCAGCTTAATGCTCAGTATGTTGTGGCTATTTTGCATCCCTATTTGATGCCAAACTAGTGTAGTAAAAAGTAGCACTGATTGCAACTGGGGGAGGATGATGCTGATAGAAGTTTCTACTTAGAAAAACAGAGTGAAACTTAAAAGGAAGCTGGATTAGAAGCTCATTAGGTAGGAGAGATGATTTTTTGTCGAAGATTTATTTTTTAATTTTTTTTAAGGAGATTGTTGAAATTGATTATGTTAGGAAAAGCTCAGGTTTCTAGTGGCTCGTGGAATCTGTAAATCAACTTGCATAGGTTGAAAAGTAGCTAAAAGGAGTGTGTATATATAAGGTTGTTCTTAGAGCAGTTCTTGGTGGTCTTTCTTTACGTCTCCTTTTCTTCTTCTTCTTTTTGTTTCTTTCATTTTTTTCCCATTTCCAATGTTTGCTCTTCCTTTTTTTGCTTACATTAAGAGTTACTTTGTCAGAGATTCCTTTGTTCTCAAATTAAAGTTACCGACTGAAAATTGTACATCCTTTCAGGTTGGACATGTTTATAAGTTGCGCTGCTACTATGCCCTTGGAGAAGAAAATAAAAATTTGAAGAGACGCAGTTATTCGATGCTTGAAGGGTGAGTATTTTAGTGTAAAATGAGTTTTTTGTATTATGTAAAGTGTTATTTGCATCTATCTATCAAATAGTTTTGTTTTTGAGGCTTAGCTGTTTGAACTATATATGTTTACAATTGCAAGAATTGAATTTCTAAGACTGTCTTCCTTTTCAGGCATGTGCATTTATAAGATTTGAAAAAGAAAATTTAAATCAACCTTGCTAACAAATGAGATTGTGAAAATTTGTTCCAATGTCTTACCTACTTAACCTCTGCTGCAGGGATCTCACACACATTGTTCTCGTCCACTACCGGGAAGAAGAGGTAATGCTTTATTCTATCATTTCATTCAACCAAGATCTCTGTTTGGGTTCAAAATGTATAGGTTTATATGCATTTATCATACACATTTCCAGAAATGTTGTTTTAGTTATGGTCATTTGGCTTCAATATGCCATCTATGTTGGTAAAAAATAATATAATTAAGCAGTCTGTGTTTGAAGGATCACCAAAACATTGAAAATAGATGTTCCCACTTAAGGGCCTTAGAAAAAGTTGGTCCACTTGCTTAGATAGATTCAATTTCTCAATAAATGAAAGGAAACTCCTAGTTTTGCAATCCTAATTCTACAACTTGTAATTTTTTTTTGTTTTTTTGTTGGGCTCCTGTTTTAGTAGAAAGAAGCAAATAGATTAAGGAAAGAGAAAGTGTGATGATACCTTAATGAAAAGGATCACCTAATAAAATCTTTCTTTCTTTCCTTTTTTTTTTTTTTGGTATATTAGAGCCTCACTTCTTCCCTGCCCTTTGGCCTACAATGGATTAATTTCTTTTCTAGTAATGAAGTATTTACTTATCTATTGGTGCTTCTGTCCTTGTCATATATACAGTCAGGTAGCCATTTAAAGTCTGGGTTGAGCACTAACCAAAGAATATATAATTAAAATCTTTTGATGAATTACATATAATATGTAATCAAATCTTATCAGAAGATTTTAAAATTGTCTTAATACTGCACTCAATCTTTTAGGTCATGCTTCTCGATCTCCATTTCCCTTTTCTCTTCAAAATTTTGATGAAAGTTGTTTAGGGATTTACGGTGTGCTGGGTTAGTAAAATAACACTGCTACTACAAGCACTGCTGTTACTACACACTTCACACAAATGTAGTCTGTATGTATCAGGGAACGATGAAGCTAATCATAAAATACGTAAACGAGAACCACTTAGATTTTTAAGTCCGATACACAAATGTTAATGATACTTGTGCTACCAAGAAGCCATATTCTAATTCACTGGATGCAAGAATTCTCATAATTGTGCAACCAAATATGCAGTTGACTTCAGGGGTGCTACTCTTCAATGGTACCTTTTAATGTTTTATGTTATAGGCATCTGAGGGGATTCTTGTTTGATGAAGTCTCATGGATATTGCAGGTGCTGAATAGTTCAGAAGGGACATCAGCTTATATGCATGATGACATTTTCGCTGACCTCCCAGACATTGTACAGTTGCCGACATTAGCTCAGAACCAGTTGTAACTATGAACAAATGGCTTTGGCTTTTCAATTAAAATTCTCGTGCTATAGATCTGCAACTGCAATTTATATAACCATCTTTCTAAAGACTTGTGGGTTATCTTAATGTTGTTGTATGTGATAAATTAGAACCCATGTTATAATGTATAAAGAGACTTACTTTTATTGTGTGAGACTTATATTTTGGACTCATTAATTTGGTTGTTTGATTTTACCAAGCAATAAATTTTGGCCATACAATTCAAAACAAAATTTATGTTGGTGTGAATATCACTACTCTGTAAAGTATGAACTGAGATATAAGCAATAACAAATTTTTCGTCACATAGTGGGGCTGCAAAATTTGGGTCCATAGGTCCTTCTTCAAACCAAATCTGATCCAACAAATCAGTCTTAGTCCAAAGCAGATTTGAGTCCATTTTGGGTCCATAGGAGTTGTTATTCTACGAAAAACCAAACATTGTATATGCGGTTATAATGCAGGCGACTAGAAATGTATCTTTAGCTATGGTGATTTGGCTCCAATACATTATTAGAGCATCTTCAACAGTAAAAGCTATTTTTTTTAGCTAAATCATCTAAAAGTTAAATTTAGGTAGTAAATTTCTAGCTTTTCCTCCAGCAGTGTTAGCTAAACTAAAAAAATTGAACGTGGAATGTTTAGCTTTTTGTTATTTTCTCTCTCCTCCCTAGCTAAATTTAGCTAGAGATTTTAGCAAAAGCCAAATTTGACTTTCATATAGCTATTCTACTGGAGTGCTAAACTATCTCAAATTAGCCAAATTTATAACTTTTTGTTGAAATAGCTAGTCTGTTGGAGATGCCCTTAATGTTTGGATCAATGTTGAAAAGTATTACTAATTTAAGCGGTGTGCATTTTTTTTTTTAATAGAAGAGGTCATCCGTTTTACAGTGTGCATTCAAAGGATTATAAAAACGAATGGTTCTAGTTAGATCTCCATATTTACTATTTGGACTTCATCTTCAATATTTCTCCCTTAATCTTCCAGTTTTGTCCATTTTTAAAATATTTTATTCTTGTCGACCTCCACACCACTTCTCTGGTTCTGGCTATATCCTGCAATTATATCTGCTGCCTTAGCTACATCCTTATAGCCTATTGTTTAATCGTTTGGTGGAAGGACATATAGTACTATATTCCAAGAATCCAAGTTTAGACATTTAATTCATGCTTTGGGTATGAAGTTCAATGGGAGTATGATTTTTTTTTTTCCGAAACTCAATTGCAATGGATTAATGAGTAATCGTCTAAATGAATGGAATTCCTCAAATTTGAATGGTGACAGAGATAAAGAGAAAAACTTGGACCACATCACAGACCTCAATAAGAAGCTTGGTTCTTAGCGTTGAAACTTTCAAGAACGGTGCAAATGCAGGGGAAGAGTTATCAGTCACATATATATCAAATTACTAATCAATAATTAAATTCTAACAATTGGGTCTTGATTATGAATATATAACAATAGACATATCAATAATTTGATAGCTAATAAGAAACCCAGATGAGAGAAAGAGTGAGGGAGAAGAAGATGGAGACAGAATTGGTTTTGGTTTTTCTATATTTTTTTTGTTATTTAGCTTTCGTTAGGGGTAAATTAGAAATTTGTTATAAAGTAGAAAGAAGATGAAAGTAGAAGTGTTATCATTCAGTCTCATTAGCCTCCTTTATATAGAGGTAGGGTTTACATCAAAGTACATAACTATGAGTATTTACATGGACATCCACATAGATAATAATATTTACAACACTCCCCCTTGGATGTCCACCAATGAATGATGGTATTGGACGCGCTTATTGTTGCCTCGTTAAAAACCTTGCCAGGTAACAAAAACTCAGTGGGACAAAAATAACCCTGGTCGAAGGACAAAAAGAGCACAACGCGCATATGTCCTAGGTAGCATACTTCTGGATGTTCCCCCTGATTGTTGCAAACCTCAATTATGTATGCGATAAGCTACATGTACCATGTATAGTAGTTTGATGTGTCTATCACTGAAGTGAGACCATGTGTAGTTTGCATATAGGGGCTCATCACAAATTTTCATACCTGCAAAGTTAAAGCAATACTAACAAAGCTAGACAATATAAAGAAATTGGTACATTTATCTTTGTATAGTTTAAAACATAGGAAAAATCACCATGGCATACCTAGCCATAAATATCAATATCTTTATGTATTGTTTTGTCTCATATAAGCTCTTCAAGAGCTTTAAGTAATTCATAATTTTGCGAAAGTTAGAATATGTTGCAACATTATAATCATAATTCAAATTCGATAGTAGTCTCGTCATAGTACTCATTAAGGCAATTTAGATCTCGTTGACTAGAACGAAATGAGTACATATGAGCTAGCTTTAGACTCTTTGATTCCATGAGTGAGCTTTAGGCTCTTTCAACCTTTCATGGACTTTCATTTGAATCAATCATGTATTTGAATCCCTTGAGGATTTGATAAGCAATGCGCTTATAATGACACTTTGCTTTTGAGATTTTGCTTTTAGCAATGTGTCTTTAAGATCTTCATAATATACGATGACAATGTGTCATAAATCTCTCGTCAATATAACAGCTATATATAACACTGTACTTATAGAAAATTGTCATTCATATAAGAGAAGATATTCATAATCTCATGTCTCTATAAATAGACATTGTGTCATAGTGATTTATCTTCACTTTTGATAAATACCCTTTTGTATCATGTAGGGTTAAAGGTCCAAGTATTTCAGCACATTTCAATTATTCAATTTCATTGGAATTGTCTCTTTTCAATTTGGCCAATAATATACTTTGTCGACATTCATGGTGAAACGTGGTATAGCATCCATATAGCCCTTAAATATTTTTGGTAGCTGCCAAATGTAAATTATCATCGATGATCAACAATCATAGATCCCACACATTCTTATGTGCAGGCATTAGCTATAATAAGCTTATTGATATTGGGTACCCATGCCACTTCTGGGGCATATATTGTCGCTTCTAGGACAATCATCTCTCATATGTGGATCTTTTTACTTATAATCTCATAGAGAGCATTATAGGGCTTGTATAATTTTCCCTGTTTTGAGAGTTTAAAACTTTAGACCTGGTGGATACAATCCACACAAATTCACGCCGTTATTCAAATGACAGTAGTATTTCCTCCCCCTTACGGCGGGAAGACATGTCTTATTATGACCATGCTCAAAAGATGCATTCAAAAATCTATCACTTTCTTTGGAGTGAAATTGTTCATTGGCTGGTGGCGAACCAAACCAAGTTTTAGGTTAAAAATGTTTTGTCCATTAGCATCAACCATATTGATTTATTATTGTATCACTAAGACATCATTTCCTAATGGCGTACCTACACCCTCTGTACGTGTAGCCATATTAGGAGCTGTGATATTGTTTAATGACATTCTCTTCAGGAGAACCATGTCAATTGGATACATTTGCATCCCACAAATCAAATGGAGTCTATATTGTTTGTATTAATATGGTTGGTCTCAAGGAATTTAACCCAAGCAGATGCCTTTGCATTTAGCATATAATTTTCGTCACTATATTTTATCAAATCACTAGCTTAGATATTTCTCACGATCAAATAGAGATGATGGATAAATATCTCACACAAATTCACGTCATTCTTCAAGAACAATCTTTCTCCCCCTCATGGCAGGAGGATTGTCTCATTAAAGTGACAACTCGCAAATATGCGGTAAATAAATAATTTGCTTGTATATAAGGTTAGCAGTTATCAAAACTTGTAAGTGATTCCATGCAACATGGTAGACAAAAGATGATGTAACCGGTCATGCTAAAATAGTGTATTTGGTTCAAGGAACTTCAGGTTCATGACATCATATGCCTTAGTTTACTGCAGAAAATTCAATACAGTATATATCCGATGACATAAAGTCTATCCAACCATATAGTAACCAATTAATGCAACAATATTTCAAATTCGGTAACATGATAGTAGCTCATTTGGAGCCATAGATCAAGATATACAACTCTTGATATGGTTGTTACCTTAGCTTCAGTAAACATTAATTGTGAAATACTGATAATTGGAATGGACCAACTTCATTTTGAGCTGCTGGCCAAAATGATATACTCGAAAATTTTGAGTTAAAGACTACAATCTATAAAACTTTATCACGTGGAGAACCTCACACATATAAATGTGTAGTAATAAAGAGAAGGGACTTCAGACCCTCTTATAATTGGAGATCCAAGAAATTTGAGGTTTCAATTTTTTCAATTTATAACAACCTCTTAAGGAACATCAGGTTCCTAGATAATCGGATTAAGAAACATTTAGTTTCAGTGGAAAATCAAGAGGTTACAATAAATCAGTGGAGTAACACAATAGTGCTTTCAGCTTTGCTTATTGTAAGCAAAAGACATCAGAGATGTGTGATGATCTCAATGTTCTTATTAGTCAATGCAATTTAATTTGACTAGTGCCATTTTGAAAATGGCTTGATAAACATCCACCAAATAGTGTATCATAGGCGACACAAGCCCAATTTTTAATTTCCTCACATGTGTGGATGTTAAGGCAATATTTACATTGACTCTTAATTTCTCTCTTGCCATGATCCACTTCTGGTGGCATTTCATGGTATAGCCATATCAATCGGCTTTCTTACTATACAATGAGATCTATGAGACGGAGAGATTATACATCTCTAGTAATATTGGAGGCACAGAATGCAAAGAGACAATAATGTGTGCTCTTTTGGAGCCATCAATCAGATATGTAAGATCTGAGATGATTGTTATATTAGCCTCATAAGCATAAGCTTTAATCATGTTTTCTGGACACCATGCATAAAATTGCATTCCTGAAAGTCACTCAAAACATAATTTTGAAGATGACACAAATCAAATTTGTAAGAATTGAACGGTGGATCTCATAGGATATATATGAAGCTTCTGGTCCGTGTTATTCATGTAAAATTCGATGTTCAATTACTGTATTGTTATTTGATGTAGATATTAACATCAAATGCATTTTGAACTTTTGGCCAAAATGACATAGTCGAAATGTCGAGTTTAAACTTGATGACCATAACTTATAAGTACTTTAGATGGTAATCTAATTAGTATGATCATTGAGGAACTTCAGGTCCTCATGTAATTAAGGATCAAGGAACTACAGGTTCTGATATCTTTTAATTATAAAACTCATGATCACAAATTTAGGATATACTCATACTTATTCGTCATAAATCAATGATTGAATATCTGCTTACATATAAATTGGTGTCAATATAATCCTCTCAAAACTTCAGGTTTGGGGTTGACCGAGATTAAAACTCTTAAATAAATTGTCCATATACTCGAAACTTACGGCCCGAGTTTGCACAATTAGAACTTCAGGTTCTAAGGTGGATTGCTTTAAGCAAGCATAAATAAGAATGTATCGATCGACATATGAAAATTACTCGAAACTTCTAGTTCGAATTGATATAAAGTCAAATAAATTATGAATGAATTATATGTGTAATCGAAGCTGCAGGTTCAAATTTTTTCTATGAACTGCAAGTTCTAACATTTTGTAATTTGAACTTCAGGTTCAAATAAATTTGGTCTTCGAAACTTCAGACTCAAGGTGACTAAAGTGAATCTTCAAGTTCACTTTTAACTAATTTATATTTTATACTCAAAACTTCGGGTTTGAGTTTTACTGTTAGAACTTCAGGTTCTACTGTGAAATTTTGAACTTCTGGTTCAAAAATATTACATTCGAAATTCATATGTTCGAGGTATAGGACTGCTGGTCCGTATGAGTAACAAAAAATTAATTTAAAAGATAAGTATTGTAATGGAAGTACATAACAAAATAGGAAAATTGCAGGGAAGAAAAATAAATAGATAAACTATGCAATAAAATTAACTGTGGAAACTTCTGGTTCTATTAATGAAGAAATTACACAGAACTTTTGGTCTACTTCACTTTACAAAATGATAAATTTTTTTTTTCTCTAATCACACAAGAACATAATTTTATCCTGTGGAGAACGTAGCTTCTAGCTTTAGCCAAGTGTTCAAAATTGAACTACAAAATCACATTGTCGTGTGGAGGAGGGAACCCAGCCAATACCCAAACATTTTGAGGAACTTCCGGCCCTCTTATAATTATTGGGGATAAAAAAAATATGTGAGTTCATATACTTGATTATATAACTCTGAGGATCTTCTGGCTCTCGTAATTGTATAAATTTGAGAGACTTCATGTCGTAATCTGTGAGGAACTTCAGGTCCCCATATGACCAGGGATCACAATATGTGGTTTCAATCATTGTATAACTTTGAGGAACTTCTGGCCCTCGTTCAGCTTTGAGAAAATTTCATGTCACAATTTTGATTGTGTAACTCTCGAGGAACTTCAGGCCCTCTGTAATTGACTCAAGAGACTTCAGGTCTCGATTATTTTGATTACAAAATTTAGAATTATATATAGAAATTTTTTATTCCAAAAATCACAATAAATTGATAAGATTGAATAAAACAAATTCGAACACAATGGAAAACATACCTGCATTCAATATTTAACTTGAAATATCTAGCAGCTCCAAGGAAATTAATCCTTGCTACAGTACGTATGAGATCCAATGATCCATTACTGTGCATAAATAAAAGGATATCCATGTGCAAGTCTAATTACATGTATTCTGTTAATCATGTGAGCAATAAACAAAAGGCAATATGAGTATTAAAGAATAAACAGTGACCCATATAATGTGAAACGATCATATATGCCTATATGAATATGGCATATGGCACAGGATGATGGTTTGATAAATATATATGGCATGACATCTCGAAAACAAAGGGATAGTTAGGTATGATTGATGTATATCTAAAACACGAAATGATGGTTTGATAAATATATATGGCACAGAATGATGGTTTGATAAATATATATGGCATGGCATCTCGAAAACAAAGGGATAGTTAGGTATGATTGATGTATATCTAAAACACGAAATCTATATCCTTAACAATCCAATGAACAACAAACAGTAGGTATATAATCATACTCTCATGCCCATGGCCAATAAGAACGTATGAGAAGCAATAGAGAAAACGTTATTACCAGATGCAGGTGACGAAGAGGTGCATATGGAATTCGCATTAAATAAATTAAATGCACTGGAACATAAATTGATGCATATTTGTATATGTTGATTGTTGAATTTGAAAGACCAAACATAAAAGGACATGCGTTGGCTTGGTTTAGAAAACCAAAGACTAGAAGTAGATAGCTAGATACAATCATTATTTGATACCCACTGAAAAACAAATATTGGATTTGTGCGTTGACGCAAGAGAGATTATTCAGAGCACCGCCGTGCACTTGCACCAACATAAATGAATGGTTAGATTGCATTAAATACACTTTTTGTTTATTAAAAATAAAGTTAATAATAAATATCAAGGGTT
This sequence comes from Rosa lucieae, assembly GCA_024704745.1. NCBI lineage: Eukaryota > Viridiplantae > Streptophyta > Magnoliopsida > Rosales > Rosaceae > Rosa > Rosa lucieae. Next base: position 24,482,160 of record CM045493.1, on the reverse strand, counting down.
GAGATTATTTTATAAGGGTTGGGTCACTTACACCGTCGGTGTATAGAATAATTTCCATTGACGCAAACATAAAACCCCCAATTATTCCTAGATATGTACGTCTATGGGATGAAGGCTCTTCTATCATGATCATAGAAATAGAACAATTAACATCGTGAATTGAGCAAAGAAAAGACAAAAGAAAAACTCATAGATCGAAGTTATTGGTCAATGCAATAGAATTGCACCATAAACCTCATGGATCATCATAGAGTTAAAATGAAAAGAAAACAGAGCAAAACGTGAGCGTGTTATAAAGTAGAAAGAAGATGAAGAGAGAATAGTTAGAAGGAAGTACAAATGTTATCATTCAGTCTCATTAGCCTCCTTTATATAGAGGTAGAGTTTACATTAAAGTACATAACTAATAAGTATTTATATGGACATCCACATAGATAATAATATTTACAACAGAATTAAATTTTTACAAAAGTTTGGAGGTCCATATAGCAAATCTGGAGGTCTGAATAGATTCACCCTTATAAAAATAGAAAAGAAAAATAGATGTTCCCTCGTAAGGGTCGGCCTTGGTAAAAGTTGGTCCCTTTGCTTGGATAGAATTAATCTCAAATAAATGAAAGAAACCTCATATTCTCGCAATCCCATATCCAGAACTTGTAATTTTTTTACAAAGCCCCTATTTCATTAGAAATAGTAAATGGATGAAGGAAAGAGAGTGTGAGGATTCATTAATAAACCAGATCACCTAATTGTATATTTCATTTCTTATACATTTTAAACGAGTGGTTGTCCCTGATATATATAATGATCCAAACGAGGGATTACTAGGAGTTGTCAGGCTGGCCTTGGTTACGTAACCCCTCAAGTCATGATACATAACCTACCGAAACTCAAAGGTTGTAGGGTTTTTCCGGAGGCCCCAGTTTCGAGTCTGGTTTGCAAAGCCGGTTATTGGGACTTCTGTTCTGGGTATCAAAGAGAAGGAAAAAACAGCAAAAAAGATCTGAGTTTGGTTTCATGGGAATTTAATAGTATGTTACGAGAATGAATAGTAAAATCAAGAGAATAGTTCGAGATGGATCGGAATATCCGTATTTTTTTTTAATCATTGACCTTGAAGTTTTGTTCAAATACCTGACCGGACTAATTGTACGTGCAGGGGCTCTCGGCTCTTCTAGCTCAGCTTTACTTTTTACTAGTTGTTACACCCGCGCATTGATGCGGGGTTGTTTTTTATTTTCTTGTCTCTTCCACTGCTTTTGCTTAGAACATTAATTACCCTAAGTTTAAAAAAAAAACAAAAAAAACAAAAAAAAAAGTAAGTACTCCATTTTTTGGTATATAAAAGAAACAAACTACAGTTGAAGAGAGAACACTCCCTAGCTAAATCAAATTAAAACAAAAATTCTACGTAAATCGGTTTTGAGAGAAAAAAACCCTAGCAGAGCCTAAGCCGCTCTGAGTCTTAATCGCGGTGCCTGGCCTACCGTGTACGACGGCGCTCCGTTCAGCGTGGTTGCCGATATGATGAGCCTTAGGGTCTTAGCTTGGAACTGTAGAGGTATTGTCGGAGGTACCCGGCGACGAGCGTTAGTGGATCTTATTCGACGAGAGAAACCTAGAGTTTTATTTCTTTCCGAAACATTGTGCACACAAAAACAACTTGAGACGTTGAGAATTAGGGCTGGGTTTGATAATTGTATGGGAATAGAAAAGAGCGAGGAAACCCTAAGGGTGACTTTCCTTTGGATGAATGACGTACCGGTACATATCCGACATTATTCAGTCCGACATGTGGATGTTACGGTTGGAGCACCAAGATCCCCGGAGGAGTGGAGGTTGACCGGGATTTATGGATATGCCCGAATAGTTGATCGCAGTGCCACATGGGCATTGATGTGCAGGCTGGCAAGGGGTCTACACTACCATGGCTGCTTGTAGGAGATTTTAATGAAATCTTGGTGAATTCTGAGAAGTCTGGGGGAGGAGTTCGCTGGTTTGCTCAGATGTAGGCGTTCAGAGCAGCCATAGTTGACTACTCATTACTGGATATGGGTTTTTTTTGGCAGTCCATATACGTGGGCTGATCACCAAACAAAGGAGAGACTTGATCGGAGTCTTTGGAATGTGGGGTTCTAGAATTTATTTCCTAGTTCAACCATGGCATACTTGCATCCTAGTTCTTCCAATCATAGCCCCCTCTTGGTTGAAGTTTGTGATGCACCTACCCCTCAGCGAAGAAAGAAGAGAATTTTTTGTTTTGAGTAGTTCTGGGCTACACACCCAGAATGCGAAACGATAGTACAGAATGGATGGGAGGCTGCCTGCATCGGAGATCCTATTAGTCAGGTAGCAGGGAAGATCAAGCGCACTGGGGTAGCATTGAATGCGTGGCAGAGGCCAACTTTTATGTTTCCACAAGCAGAGATGCGAGCTATTCGATCTAGATTAGATGAATTACTGGCATCACCATTTGATCCGACTTATAATGCAGAGAAACAGGAGCTTAATGCAAAATTTCAAGCATTGCTCACCGAGGAGGAAACCATGTGGATTCAGAGGTCCAAGGCATTGTGGTTGAAGGTTGGGGATCGAAACACGGCCTACTTTCATCGTCGAGCTTCAAATAGGAGACAGAGGAATACTATAAAAGGTCTTCAGAATGAGGAGGGTGTGTGGGTGACTGAGAACACAGAAATTGCACGAGTTGTTGCCTCGTATTATAGTACTTTATTTGCTACTGAGGGTGTCAATGAACAGGCTATGCAAATTATTTTGGACACCGTCCAGACCAAGGTAACCCTTGCAATGAACCAAGACTTACTAGCTCCATATACGGATTGTGAAGTGAAAGCAGATTTGTTTCAGATGCACCTATCAAAGGCTCCGGGCCCTGATGGAATGTCACCTTTTTTTTTTCCAGAAATATTGGAACGTGGTAGGTCTGGATGTGTGTATAGCGGTCAAGTCCTTTTTATCTTCTGGGCTATTACCTACGGAGATTAATTTCACTCATGTGACTCTTATTCCTAAAGTACCGGATCCTAAAGATATGACTGCTTTACGTCTGATTGCTCTGTGTAATGTACTCTACAGAATTTGTTCCAAAGTGTTGGCAAATAGACTTAAAGGTATCTTGGACTCTATTGTTTCTCCATTATAGAGTGCATTTGTGCCTGGGCGATTAATATCAGACAACACTTTGGTAGCTACTGAGGTAGCCCATTTTCTACATACTAACCAACGAAGCGATGAGGAGCATTTCTTTCTTAAATTGGATATTAGTAAGGCATACAACCGGTTGGAGTGGGACTTCATCATTCTCAATAAGCTCGGTTTTGCTAGTGAGTGGTTGGAGTTGATTATGACCAGTCTAACCACAGTGAGCTATTCTTTCCTAGTAAATAGTGAAGCATGTGGTTTCGTTAAACCTCACAGAGAGATTCGACAAGGAGACCCCTTATCCCCGTATTTATTCATTCTATGTGCAGAAGGGTTATAATCTCTTATATATTCAGCATTTTGTAGACAATCGATGGATTAAAGGTATGACTCTCACTCCTACTGCTCCAACACTGCATCACTTGTTATTTGCAGATGATTGTTTTCTGTTTGGTACGGCAACTGAAGAGGAATGTCAACAATATCGCAATATCCTTTACAGTTACGAGATTACTTCTGGCCAGAAAGTTAATTTGAATAAAAGCATTGCTGCATTCAGTAGATCTTTGGAGATGAATAGGCAGACACAGCTAGCAGCTATTTTGGGGGTGCAACGTGTGGACAAGCATGATCGATACTTGGGTCTCCCTATGCATGTAGGTAGGAAAAAAACTGAAGCTTTTAGTTATTTGAAAGAGAAGCTTACGAAGAAGTTAGTAAGCTGGAGAGCAAAACTTTTGAGTGGTGCTGGTAAGGTAATACTAATTAAAGTTGTGGCTCAAACGGTACCTAATTACGTAATGAAATGCTATCTCCTACTTGTTGGGTTATGTGATGATTTACATCAATTGTGCGCTGAATTTTGGTGGGGTGACACCGATGACAAGAATAAAATTCATTGGCGTTAATGGGAGAGATTGTGTATTCCCAAACATGAGGGTGGTATGGGGTTCAAGAATCTTCATTGGTTCAATTTGGCAATGCTTGCCAAGCAGGGATGGAGGTTGATACAAAATCCGGGTTCGTTGATAGCATGTTTGTATAAAGCTCTGTATTTTTCGTCTACTGAATTCCTGGCAGCTGAGCTGGGACATAGCCCATCCTTCTCTTGGCGCAGTATCCTGTCAGCTAGGGAAACGCTGAGTCAGGGATTACGGTGGAGAATTGGGTCCGGTACACAAGTTGATATTTGGAGATCCTCGTTGCCCAGTTTCCCCTCCTAGCAATGGAGCCCCCAAATTTTAATAGGAACTCATTGATCCCATAACCCGCACTTGGGATGTCCAGAAACTGGAACAATTTTTTGCACCGGTAGATATTGAGCTCATCCTGTCCATTCCATTCCATTAAGCAGGAGAGTAACGTCAGATTGTTTGATGTGGCATTTTCATAAGAAAGGTACCTTTACTACAAATAGTGCCTATTTTGTAGCTAAAGACGTTGCTTTAGGTGTTGTGTTGGCACCTCCTGCACCGATAAATCCATGCTGCAAGCTGTGGAAGGCTATCTGGAATAGCGAGGTTCTGGGGAAGGTGGCCATTCATGCTTGGCGGAGTTTTGCGGGAATTCTTCCTACTAGAGCAGGTCTGCAAAGAAAGGGGTATATGGGGGACCTTGGTTGTTTGTTATGAGGTCATGATGATGAGGATAGCCTACATTTATTTTTTGGCTGTCCCTATGCTCAAGAAACATGGGCTGCTGCTTCTATTACTTTTGATGTTAATAATTGTACATCATTCCCAGAATGTCTGCTGCAGCTAATGGGCAATTCAAGTAAAGAGAGATTTGCTAGAATTCTAGTGGTTCTGTGGTCTATCTGGAAGAATAGGAACAGGCAGTTATGGCAAGAAAAGAGGCAGCGACCTAGTGAAGCAGCCATGCTTAGTCTGGGCTGGCTACAGGAGTTTACCACTGCTAATGGGCAGGTGCGTGGTGCTACAAACTGGCCTCCACAGACTTGGGACCAACCGGTAGCTGGGTGGAAAAAGTGTAATTGTGATGCGGCATTGGTGGCAAATAGTCACAGAGGATGTAGTGGAATCATTATTAGAGATGAGCTTGGTCAGTTTAATGAATGTTCTACCAAACCCTTCGTGCAACTGTCCTCCCCATTTCATGCTGAGCTATGTACTTTGCTGGAGGCTCTGAGGTTTGTTGACACACTGAGGTATGGCCGAGTAGTCTTCGAAACGGATTGTTTGTTGGTAGCTCAAGCTATGGCACAAGTGCACAACAGGTTGTGGACTTGTCTAGTTTGGGTATTCTAATTGCAGAGGTCAAGGAGATTATGTCCATAAATATAAATTTTCGTTTGCATCATATACCTCGTGAAGCAAATAAGGTAGCTCATGTACTTGCGAAACATGCTTTGTGCTCAAGTGAGAGTCAAAGCTGGTTTGCTCTTGCTCCCGAAATTATAAGGGATGCCATTTTAAATGATTGAAATCACTAATTGATTCAATGAAACACCGGTTCAAAAAAAAACTAGAGTTGAAGAGAGGGACACCCACGTTACTTCTTATAAAAGAAAAATTATAACTAACATGAAATTGAAAATAAAAGAGCACAAAACAAAGTGCAAATACAACTTAGAAAAATGCTCTGGACACCCAAGTGAAAATCCAAAATGGAAGGAAGCAGATGAAACTGGGAAAAATAAGTAACAACCATAAGCACCTTAAATAATAACTAAACCAACAGAGGACAAATATTTATACATAGACAATTAGAGAAACAACACAAAGTCTTTACATTAGTGAGAGAAGAGAATTCCCATGTTCAATAAGAAACCCATCCACCTCTTCAAACGCTTTCCCTCCTCTTTTCCATTCTCTTCACTTTCACCTTCCAACTACCTTAACTGTCATCTCCAATCTCTCCTCTCCAACCAAACTTCAACTCTCCCACACCTCTCTCAATCCCACGCTCTCATTATCACTTCTGGAAACTCAAACAACGTTTTCATAGCCTCAAAGCTCGTCTCTTTCTATGCCTCTCTCACCAAACCCGAATCTTCCACCAAAGTATTTGATTCAGTTTCTCCCAAAGACACATTCCTCTGGAACTCCATAATCAAAACCCACTTCTCCAATGGCAGTTACTCCAATGCCCTCCAGTTCTTTACCCAAATGCGAGGCTCCGAGTTGGGTCCTAACCATTTCACTCTTCCAATGGTTGTTGCTTCCTGCGCCGAGTTGAGGTTGCTAGACCATGGCAAGACTGTTCATGGGCTGGCTTCAAAACTCGGCCTTGTCGCAGGGAATCCCGCAGTTGGGTCATCTTTTGTTTACATGTACGCGAAATGTGGTCGAATGGGGGATGCGTGCGTCATGTTCGATGAAATTACTGAGAGAGATGTGGTGTGTTGGACTGCGGTTATAATTGGGTATGTGCAGAATGGTGAGAGTGAGAAGGGTCTGGAATGTCTTTGTGAGATGCATAGGATTGGTGGAGATGGTGAGAGGCCAAATTTTAGGACACTGGAAGTCGGGTTTCAAGCTTGTGTGGATATGGGAGCTATAGGAGAAGGTAGATGTTTACATGGTTTTGTTGTGAAAAATGGAATTGGATGTTCAGAAGCTGTTAAGTCTTTGATTTTGTCTATGTATTCCAGATGTGGGACACCTGGTGAATCCTTAGTTTTGTTTCGTGAATTAAGAAATAGAGATCTTCTATCATGGACGTCGGTTATTGGTGCTTATGCTAGATCTGGGTTGGTGGCAGAATGCTCGTGTTTATTTTGGGAAATGCAGGATGGTGATATTGTTGCAGATGAAATCGTTGTTAGTTGCATGCTTTCAGGGTTTAGAAATTTGACAAATGTCAGGGAAGGAAAGGCATTCCTTGGAATAGTGACAAGGCAAAACTATGGATCCACTCAGATGGTTTATAGTGAACTGGTATCCATGTACTGCAAGTTTGGGTTATTGACTCTTGCAGAGAAGCTTCTTAGTGAAATGCAGCATTGGGACAAAGAGTGTTGTAATAATATGATTTGTGGCTATGCTAAGATGGGACTGCCTGCAAAATGTATAGAAATTTTTGGGAAGATGCAATATTTAGGCATTGAAGCTGATTCTAGTAGCTTGGTGTCTGTGATTTGTTCATGCTTCCAGTTGGGGGCAATCCATCTTGGCCAGTCAGTTCATGGCTACATGATTAAGGTTTCGATGGATGACAATGTCTCGGTAGCCAATTCACTCATAGATATGTATGGAAAAAGTGGTTATTTGAACATTGCATTGAGAATTTTTTGTGGGACACATAGAGACATTGTAACATGGAGCACATTGATGTCATCTTACACTCACAATGGAAATTTTGCTGAGGCCATAGTCCTATTTCATAAAATGATCGCAGAGAAGGTGAAGCCCAACTCGGCGACATTTGTAACGGTGCTTTCTGCATGCTCTCATCTCGCATCTCTTAAAGAAGGAGAGAAAGTTCACTGTCACATTAAGGAAAGAGGGATAGAGATCAATTTGTCCGTTGCCACTGCATTGGTTGATATGTATGCAAAATGTGGGCAACTCGAGAAATCTAGAGAACTGTTCAACTCAATGAATGAGAGGGATGCTATTTCTTGGAATGTCATGATCTCAGGTTATGCTATGCACGGACATGCAGAATCTGCAATAGAAATTTTCCACAACATGGAAACTTCAAATGTTAAACCAAATGAAATAACATTCCTTTCTCTTCTTTCAGCCTGTAATCATTCAGGGCTTGTTGAACAAGGGAAGTATCTGTTTGGTAGAATGCAGGAATTTTCTGTAAAGCCCAATTTGAAGCACTATGCTTGTATGGTAGATATTCTTGGAAGGTCTGGAAAACTGCAAGAAGCTAAAGATTTGGTTCTGTCAATGCCCATTACTCCTGATGGTGGTGTATGGGGATCTCTGTTAGCTGCCTGTAAGATTCACAATGAAATTGAAATGGGTGCAAGGGTTGCTAAGCATGCTATAGAATCTGATCCAGAAAATGACGGCTATTATATAATGCTGTCCAACCTGTATAGTTCCATTGGAAGGTGGGATGATGCTATAAGTGTGAGAAAAATGATGCAGGAGAAGGGTGTGGGAAAGACAAATGCATGGAGTTTGGTGTAACTGAGTATAACCCAACTCATGGACGTGATAAGTTTACTAGGGGATAACAAGGATCTACCTCATATGCGCTGATAGAAGCTGAAGAAGTTGATCCTCCTTTGTCCTGCAATTTGCCCACCAGCCAAAATGAGGCTATAACGGCTAGTCAACTAATTGCACTGGAGGTACATATTTGTTTATTGGTGTATATGGAATGTTGGACTGCACAAGCTAGCCATGCTTTTATCTTTTCATCTTCTTTGGTCTGTGATTTTTATGCTTTCCTTAGGATACAGCTACGGCACTTTTGACATGTTAGGAAACTTTCATTACTATGATCAAACTCTATTGTACATGGTAAATTTGTCTCTTGAACTGCAATGCTGGTATAGTGAGGTTCCTGTGTCTGAACACATGCATTTTTTGCTAGTTTTGTTAGCTTCTTGCATTGCCCCCAACAGCCAGTAACCACCTTGAACTCTCCACAGGGCAGTAACTAACTAATTAGATTTTCTCTGAATTCTATCCAAGTGTATCTTCTTATTTTGGTTTGGAAATGAAACAGGTGATGGCAAAGTAGAAAAAAAAAACTAGAGAAAATTGTGTGCATTGCTGCATTCCTACAACATTTAAGTTAGACCTTTCTGTGCTTTTATTTCTCAATACTATCATACTTTGCTGCAAAAGTGACCAACTTCATCACATTTTGCTAGTTAAATTTATTTTATTTTGGCTGTTACTTTATTGATGGGGAGGGTTTGGTGGCTTGGTGCTGATATGCAGATAGTTGTCTTGGCTACTCTCTTCAACGAAAGGTCGAAAGCTAGATTGGAATTCCACATATTGCACAAGTGACATAATTAATATCACCCAGTCTTAGGATTTAGCATGCCAATCGATTCTGTCACAGCAGTTTGTGACCCAAACGTGTTCGGGGAAATAAGTTGCAGGGAGATCTGAGAGCTTTATAGTGATGTTTAAAGTCCAGATAGTGCTCACTCTTCTCTTCAACCTAAATTGGGATCCCACATCGGAAAACTCTGCATAAGTGAACTACTTAGTATTAAGGCATGCTGACTCCGTCACTGCAGCTTGTGAACCAAATGTGATAGGGGCAATAAGGTTCGAGGAGGTCTGCCTCTTTGGTTTATTATAGCAGCGAAGGTTGCTAGTGATGTTAAGGTCCAGAAAGTGCAATAAAAGCACTCTTGAACCAACCTTCACTTTTGAAAATTCTTTGTTCTTTGCCATTTTCGAATCATTTTCGAAAACAAGATAGATTCAGCCTTTGGTTAATATAAGCATATATATTGTGTGTGTGTGTTAATTCAACCAGTATCACAGGATTGTAATCTTGTTCGGATATATATATATAATAATATAGCATAGTTGAAACTCCGAAAGTTTGTCATGTCAGTTTTCTGCTGCTGCTTACTGTCATCATGTGTTAGGAACTCTATACAGTTCATGCATCTCGAAAAGCTCATTGTTGTGTACAGGATGTTGGACATACTGCAGAAACATTAATCCATATAGAATGATTTAATTATCTGTCAGCAGAACCACATTATGGCATACTGAAATTGATTTCCGAGAAGCTGGCCTCTTTTATCTTTTCATCTTCTTTGACCTCTGAGTTTTATGCTTTCCTTATAATACAGCTACGACACTTTTGACATGTTAGGAAACATCCAAACTTCCATCAGTACGATCAAAGTATTTTGTACATGGTAAATTTGTCTCCTGAACTGCAATTCTGGTACGATCCTTCTGAACACATGCATCTTTTGCAACTTTCTGTCATATTAGCTTCTTGCATCACCCCCAACAGCCAGTGACCACCTTAAATCTTCCACAGGGAAGTAACTAGCTAATTAATTAGATTTCCTCTGAATTCTATATAAATGTGACTTCTATTCTTGCTTTGTAAATGAAACTGGTGATGGCAAAGTAGAAAAACCTAGAGTAAATTGTGTGAAATGCCGCATTCGGCATTCCCACAAAATTTTATGTTGGACGTTTCTGTGCTTTTATTTCTCTGTTCTATCGGGTTTTGCTGCAAACCTGACCATCTTCATCACATTTTGCTAGTTAAATTTATATTATTTTGGCTGTTACTGTACAGTTATATATTGATGAGGAGGGTTTGTGCTGCTGTGAAGATAGCTGTCTTGGCCACTCTCTTCGACCTTCAGTTTTTTCTTCAAGCTAAATTGTAATCCCACTGGAGAACCCTGCATAACTGCAGTAAGTGACATAGTTAATACTAATAAGTCTTAGTGTTTAGCATGCTAAGTATTGTAACGGTAGTTTGTGACCCAAACGTGTTGGGGGAAACAGGGTTCAGGGATATCTGGTGGTTGTTGAGAGCTTTATACTGATCTCCGGAACGTACTCAGTCCTCAACCAACCTTCACTTTTTTCTTTGAGCTATTCTGGAATCCCACATCGGGAAATTCTGCATTGGTGACTAACCTAATGTTACCGAGTCCTATGGTTTGGTATGCTGAGCTCTGCCACGGGAGCTTCTGATGGGGCAACGTGATGGGTGCAATAACGTGCAGGGAGGTCTGGGGGTATATGCAACGTGAGCCTTGCTGAGCAGCGATGGTGGTATTGATCTATGTATAGGTCATGGGACAACATGCAGTACCCTTCAACCCACCTTCACTCTTTCCTTCTTACTAGTGATATTGACAATATCCACTATCGTAGTTGAAATTTTCTGGTGCTTCTTACTGTCATGGATCTGTGGCTTTCATGTTGAAATCTATTGCCTAGCTTTCCCCTGTACATATTGAAATCCAACACTGATTAGGATATTATGTATCTTATCACAACTACTGTTTATTCAGACTATTGGTACTCTCGTCACTTCATCATAGATTAGCCTCTTCAACTACGTAACGTCGCAGGAGCAAACCAAATAACTCACCCAAAACTAAAGGGGAAAGGCAGAACAAAAGCGAAGTTTAAATTAGTTTGTTCAGTACAACTATCTGTAATAACAGAAAGCAGTGAAAATTCACAAGACTCCGACTTGTTTATGCTGAGAGAGAGTATATTCCTCAAAGATTAGGACACTTGTACTTTCAGCATAGGATCAGACCCACTTGTATTTCTTCAGAGTAATTGAAAAAAAAAAAAAACCATGCATCTCACCTGCATATTATTAAGTGTTGAGAATATAAGCCCTAAACCTAACTTGAAAAATCCAGAAGATGACAACCCTAGCCAGAAGAGCCTTCTGTTACAGGAACAAACTCAGGTTAGGTGACATAACAATCACAAAGTGAAAGTGATGGAGTTTTAATAATCTTAGTTTGGTTAACAAACTAATTATATATCATCAACAGGTGACTAACCTTCAGTCAAAACAAGTAGTCTATGGAAAAAATGTGCATCTTTGATTTGGATGGGGACACACCCACAGGCCACAACTTTACCTGGCAAGTTGAGCTGATTAACTCTGACCACTTTTTGGTCGTTGGCGTGGTCTTGGTAAGTGATTAGGTCTTCTTCTTGTGTAATGTGTTATTTCTTATTACTAATAATCATGTCTCCAACTTAATATTATATCTGCAGATCAACTAATAACGGAGCTGACAACGAAGTTGTCCAGGAGAAAACTAATAAGAAGTTGATAATTGAAGCAATCCGGCGGCTTGAATTGAAGCCCTTTTGTACTTGCTAGGCGTTTTTCCGATTATATTTTTGTTAGAATCAGATAAATTAAAAATCGATTACGTTTGTACGTTGTTGTACATTCACTTTGAACTGAGTACCTATAAATGTTTTTTCAAGAAGCGTCTTTGACTGGGAACTAGAAGCACGATTAGAAGTTTCATTGAAATCTCAAATGATTTTTGCAAATAGGGTTGTGTTTGAGAATGCTTTGCGTCAAATAATTTTTGCTCATTACTACTTTTGCTAGAAATTTCTTTAGCGGTTCGTATTAGGGACTCTAATCTCCACAAAACTCTTGACTACTAGTATTCGTAATCCAAAATCACCGTTCTCTACCCAACCAAAACTAAAATGGTTGTTTTAGTGATTTAAAAGGGTCTTTGGTAACTTCTATTCAACGTTTATTTTAGTTAGTTAAACACTAGAAAAACGTTTTGGTTCATGTAGAGCATCTTTGACAAACCATAGCTTGAAATCTTGGCCTGCCATTGATAAACAAAGTGGGTTTGGTACAAACAATGTGAATATATGACGATACGACCGGCTAAAAACTCGGACTAGAGAATTGAAGAACAAATACAATAGTGACCGTATGAGACCGTTGCTTCAGTTATACCATTTGAGATTAAAATTGAATGGGGCTACGTTGTGCCCATTTTCTCCAACGCTCAATCACATCTAACGAGCTTGATCATATAATATTGAAGTTACCTCATGATTTTTGTTTTATTATCAACGGCGTGCAAAAACTTTTAGATGCAATTTGACAAAATAATGAAATATATGAGCAAATTGGGTGTTTTTTTTTCTTTCTACGAACATTTATCATGAAGCAGTAATCAGAGCCAATGGTCAAGTCAATATATAGTTGGATGCAAGCTTCAGTTTGGCAACCAGATTCAAAAACATGCAGAAAAAAAATTGTTTTGTTCTAGTTCTATTTGTTTTACCCATTAATGAATAAAAAGCTATTTATAAAAGAAAAAATAGAGAGAAAACATCACGAGCCTATGCATACTCTAGATCTTGCGACCATTCATGGGTTTCTTTGGGGTTTGGTGGACTAATTTTAATAGGTTATGAACCACATTTGATCTTCTTTGATTGAGATTCCATTATAAGTAATTTTTCTTTTAAAAAAAGAAGAAGGAAATGTATCACCTAATGACCACGTTGTAAGTTGGAACAACCCATGTATTTGAAAATCCTCTTTTATAGTTTTATATCAAAGTGGATCATATTCCATTTTAACAATATATATTTAGAAACTTGTTTGGCTGCAATACTTTTTTAGTATAATTGTAATTTTCTACTATAATAGTTGTTGAGGTTTGAGCCCTTTTTTTTTTTTTTTTTTTTGGTTTAGATTCAGAATGTCATTGATATAGTGATCCTTTTCACTATAATAGTAAATTATTCTGTAAGGATTTTTCTAACCTTACTAACATACATGAGATATATACCATTACCGCAATGAGGAGTTGAGGACTTAGTTAAATGATTTTTTTTTTTGACGAAAATAGGTTAGTCATTTCATTAAATTCAGCAAGCAGTACAAGAACGAAACACCCCTATGAGGTCGACAGAAAGCAATCGTCCCTCAGAACCATAAGAAACCCTATTATAGACAAATAGTGCCCCATATAATCCCTAGCACACCCACATTTTAGGAAGTCCACTCACCATTATTCTAACAAAAACCAGAAACCTCGAAGCAGACATAGAAGGTAACAACTAAGGCACTGATTTTTGCGACCCAAATAGAAATTAAATTAAACTAGCAGTAGAAGGTGGCATACCACCTTCCACATTATCCTCTGCATCATGAGATGACCAAAAATGGAACCATAGCCCTATCAAAATTAACCACCTCCAAGGCCCAATCTGGGTAAACCCTAGAGCCCAGCAAGCCACTTTAGGAGAAACCCTAGCCTCCCCAACAATTCTGCTGTCGCCGTCACCCTCTTGGAAACCGCCGTTGTCTCTACAGAAACTGGCACCCCCATAGAGACCACCACTGCCACCATAAAGACCACCGCCACCCAAGTTCCCATGGGAACACTGACCACTACCATCATAACCACCATCAAGGGCAGATTGCATAATCAGATTTGATACCTAGAAACTCAAGTCCCCCAACGAGCAAGACAGATCCACCATCACCACCATCAAATCGATGCAATCCTAAGCAAACCAACTTGACCAAACATCGCTGCAAGCTGCATGTCGAACACCGATACCCGCCTTCTCATCCATCTTCCCTAGAGTACCCACGTAATTAACAAACCGATCTGATCTTAGATCAGTAACAGAGCCACCGTCACCACAACCATAGCCGGCGACGAGAAGAATTAGGCAGCCGCCTAGGAGCAAGGAGGCCCGTCGAGTTGTCCCGCTGACACCACCAAGAGTTAGACTAGAGAAAGGTGAAAGGACCCTCCTCTTAGTCAAAAGCACAAGACCGCCACTCCTTGATAAAAGTTGCCGTCAAGAAACCTCCCGCAAGGGAGTTAGAAAAGAGAGCATCTCTTTAACAAATATGCCTTTAGTTTATTTTCAAGACCAAGTTAGTGTCAGTTGAGAACCCCCTAACTAAAACAACTAGTTACTAGCAATTAAATCAAGAAGCCACACCGACCCCTGTTCCTTATAAAATGATAGCATATCTTACCTGGTTGAAAACCTTATTTATCTTAACTAATTCTTAGTTAGAACTTCAACAAGGCACAAGAACAATTACCGTAAAATATATCATCCTTTCTCCCAGAGGAGGTTAAGAATAGATCATTATCCCAAAAAAGTAAAAATTCTCACTTCTTATAATTATATCATGAAAGAGTATGAAGTGCATTGACATGCATTAATACTTTTTTTTTTTTTGACAAATAATCACATTGATTTCATTAAAGAAGGTAAGGCCAGAATAACCATTACATATCATTCCGCTACTATGTACATATAGTCAAGAAGTTGTAATGCAATTACGTGATACATAGGATATGATAATTCATTTGACATGTCATGCTTACTTATTTCAGCGAGCCTATTCAACTATGAAACAAAGCATAGTAATAGGCAAAATAAAGTAAAAAAACTAAATCTTTTCCTTGCCTTTCCGCTAGGGCTAGCCGACTTTCCTGAGTGTAGATAGGAAAGTACATCCTTTGCAGAGACTTGCTTCTTCTTTTGGGAGGGGTTTTTATTTTTCGACCCCAATGGCCTCCCTTTTTTCTTCTTCTTCTTCTTCACACTAGAGTCAGTTGAAAATGCTCCCCTAGGTGGCATCACCTCAGCTGGGACAAGCATTCCCCCTAGTGTCTCAATCAGTCCCAACGATTTTGCTGAAAATTTGACTAGAGCTGCAAGTATTTTTGCCTTCTTTAGAGGTGCCGGTGAGCCATTGGTTCCCACTACTAATTAAGTATTCAAGCGCAAGTTTTAGTTTCTTAGGGGAGGCAAACGGAGAACCCGGCCGTCCTCGTTTTAGAGGCGACTTTTCTGCTTCGGGTACCAATGCAAGCTTCTTATCTGCATCAGTCAGTGCTTGCAGATTTGCATTTCAAATCACCATGGATTTTTGGAGCTTTGAGGAAGAGCTAGGGCCAAATAGGTTTTTGGCAATGGGGGGGAGGATGGGGGTCTGCACACCTTCGAAGCGGAAAGCTCCCCCGATGAAGTTACACTGCGTAAAACCTGCAAAGGAAGTAGGTAGTGCCACACGATGTTGTCCTTGCTTTAGATCATATGTGGTTTAGTTTGCCGAGCAGCAAGAAGGCATACCCCATCCATATGAAATATAAGGCTGCAAACACTGCAGCGTCCTACCAAATTCTCAAAAAAGTATGAGATCTCCTCAATGAACCCCGGTGCCATTTTTAGGGTTTTGGTCAGCAAGAAGGGTTTTGCAATGTTGTGTGCAACATGAACCCAGATATCACCAGTGGCTTTTGAAAAGCTTGTCATACATTTCCAGAAACCTGCCGGCGATTGAAGCGATGTTGACGATAGTATTCTTCACTTCCAGTGCCGGTGGTATATTACGTAGTTTCACCCAGAAGAACAACTCATTCAACGGGATGGCAACCCGAGATTTCAGGCCATCATATTCTTGAATAATGACCGGTGCACGCTGAAAGTACCACAGTCCGCCAAGAAGAACTTTGTTCCAGTCCTTGCGCTGGTCGAAAGAGAAGACAAAGAGCCTTTGTGCTCTCTCCTGCACTTGAAGGTTGCGTTCAGAACCCAGATGCGCCTGAAATAGAGTTGCAGATCCAGCACGGTGAATTGCTTCGAAGTCAGTGGACGCGCCAGAAGGTAAACCTGAGAACCACGCCGGGTATTAGCGCTTAGTAACTTGGAGATGTCAATCACATCATCACACAGAAGAGCCAGCGATGATGCGTAGCTAGCAGCAACGTCGTCGATCGTAGTCATGGTGATCACGTTCAAACCAAGGAAGTGTTTTATGGTTTGGGGCATTAGAGCGTCGCCTAGGGTTTTAAGCGCTAATCCTTCTGATAGTCCAAGTGATGAAGGAGAATATCGAGAGTTGAGACCTAACAAAGTGACATGCATTAATATTTAATAGGAACGAACGGTTAGATAATATCAAGTATATTTTTTGATAATTAAAAAAAAAAGTTGCAAATAAATACCGTAAAAACATAGAAGAATTTTCATGAGACAAAAACAGTGAGAAATCATGTACTCAAAAAGTGAGAATTCACTTTTGTTAAAGGAAAAACACATTATGTGCCTTCGTCAAAGTGATTGACGGAGAGGGAATCAAGTAATTAGCAATCACCATCAATCAGCTTCAATCAAGGACCAATCAGTAGTTAATGTTATCATTGTAATTGATATTTCCGTTGTAATTCTCTCCCTATATAAAGGGGCTATGAAATGAAATGAGTAGACCAATTCCAATTGTCAATTTACTTTTACACGTTATTAGCGCGCTCAGAGCAAATAGCCAAGAAAAAAAAAATAGTTTCGAAAAAAAAAATCCCTCAAACCCTAGAATTTTTTTTTTCTCTGCAGCCCTAAACACAAAAAAAAAAAAAAAAAATTCCTCTTGCCGGCCGCCCAGTTAGCAGCAGCTCCCCTTTACCGGAGCCTCACCTGCGGCCCATCCCAACACCGATCCCTGCAAGCACCAGACCCAGTCTCAGCCCTCCCTGCGCTTGCAGCAGCCTGCCTACTGCTTTGTAGAGCCCAGCGGCCTCACCTCCTTGCCCAGCGCTGCCAGATCCGATCCTCCCTGTAGATTCACCCTTCTGCGCGGCCACCACCTACCTGCAGCACGTTGCCTATAAGCCCAGCAGTCCAGCCCACCAGGCTACGAGCCATAGCCTCCAGCCCCAGCGCTTGCATCACCGACCGGCCTGCATCACCGATTCGTCTGCATAACCCACCTGCAAACCAGAAGAAAGAAGAAAACGCGGAGGAGGAAAAAGAAAGAAAAAAAAAACCAGAAAAAAAAAGAGGACTGACCCGGCCCAAAGAAAAGACCGTGCCTAACAAAAAAAAAGGAGAAAAGAAAAAAAAAAAGGAACAGGCCTTGCGGTCCAGACAAGAAAAAAAAAAAAAGCAGGCCTGCAGCCCAGAGAAAAACAAAGAAAAAAAAACAAGGCCTCTTGGCCCACTGCTGAAAAGAGAAAGGGAGAAACCTCAAGCACAAAAACATCGCTACGCACATCTGCATCAACATGCGCGTGCGCGTGCGCGTGTGCTAAGATAGTTTTGTTTTCTCGACATCAAGTATATTTTATTTATTTTATTTTATGATTTTAACCAAGCATGTGAATTTTATTTATGTTTTCTATTTTTATGCATGCCTTATACTTCATTGTTCATACTTTTATTATATTTTGTTATTAAGCATGTTTAGTTAGATAAATTTGACCATTTTAAGCATGACTTATTATTTATATGATCATCTTAAGCATGTTTCGTGATTTTTATTTTACGCATAATATATTATTATTTTTATTATGTGTAGCATATATTTTGTTGTATATTTGTGCAATTTGAGCATGCCATGCAATTTCTTTTTATACATGCTATGTTTTATTCTTTATTACGTGCTATGATTATTCCTTATTAAGAATGCTATACCAAAATTTGGTTTTGCCATGATAATGAAAATTCATGCGCATTATAAATACACATGTACCGTGATAAAGTATTTTCACATAGGATCAAAAAAATGTGACCATTACGAATCTTGGTCTTGAAATCTAATTCATAATTCTGGAAAATAATTCACGTGGATGTCTTTATGACTGCGTAATTTATTTCTTCTCTCTTATTTATGTAGATGGCTGATCCAACTCGACCTGAATTTGACATTTTGGACTCAGACGGACTTGGGTACCACCGTTGGGTTTCCGATGTAGAAACTGTTTTTGTGGCAAAAGACTACACTGTCACCATTACCGTCCCCAATGATGATGAACTATCTAATAAGGTGAAAGCAAATGCCTTAATATTTCTGAGGCGGCATATTGATCATAGCCTATGCTGGGAGTACCTTCAGTTGAAAACACCCAAAGAACTGTGGGATGCCCTTAAGGGACGTTTTGGGAACATACATAACACTTTGCTCCTAGAATTGGTCGTTCAGTGGAATGGAATCCGCTTGCTTGACTACAAAAGGGTCAATGACTTCAATAAGGACATGTTGCGCCTAAAGGCACGTTTAAATTTCTGTGGAAAGGAACTCACAGAAGATGATATGATCCAGAAGACTCTTTCTACTTTTCCAACTTCAGCAATTATACTAGCAAACCAGTATAGGTTGGAGTATGACAACAAAAGAATCACAACATTCAATAAGCTGATCAACCTATTGCAAGTGGCTGAAAGACATAATGATGTTCTCTTGAACAACAATGCCAGGCCTACTGGGACAAAGAAAATTCCCAAGGCTAATTATAGAAAAATGAAAGGTAGAAATAACTCCAATGCAAGGGGGTTTAGACATGCTGATCCTTACCCACGTGACAACAATATACCACGTGGAAAGGGACATGGGGATCGTGGAAACAAGATGCAAAAGGAAAGAGTTGACAATGAACCATGCTATAGGTGTGGAGTCATTGGGCATTGGTACAAGAACTGCCAAGCAAGCAACATAGTTGCAACCACTTACAAGAGGTATATGGAGTCTAAAGAACAAGAGGCTCACTATATGGAAGAAGAAGGACATGACCCAAATGTCAACCTCACTATTGCAGACTTCAATGGCAACAAGGAACTTGCTCCGTCAATGGATGCTTCAGACTTTGATTGATCTGCTTTATTTATTTTCCAAAGACAGATGTGAAGGCATAATGCTTCACTTTTAATTAGACTATTGTTTGGTCTGAAAAGTTTATTTCAATAATAGTTTGATAAATTAGAACAAGACCTTGATTTGATTATCGTTGGCTTATTAATAAATTTCAAATTTTATTCTGAAGCACTGAATTTATTCAAATTTATTTACTACACATATTTACATGGTTCGAAATAGTACTATAAAGATGTAAAGCAATACATCTAGAGAAAAATTATTAGAATGAAAAGATTATGATTCTACTAAAATAGAATACTCTAAAGAATATGAGACATATTTAAAGTCAAAAACGCTCTGTATGCACCAAGAGCTAATCGAACCTTGTTAAGTTTCAAAGATATTGGTGCCAACAGTTATCATGTAAAAACACGCTGTGAGAATGGAACTGAATATCTTTATATTACATCTAATAAATGTGAAAGGAAACGCATTTTAGAAGAACTTATGAGTCAGTCTAGTGGACTTGTACCTCACTACGATTCGGATCATTGAATCCTATACTGTCACCAACAATGAAATGTAGGACACCAACTCATACAGTCTTTGGCATGACCGCCTAACCACCTAAGGCATCCCGGTCATGACATGATGATCCGTATTTTAAAAACTCATATAGACATCCCTTCTTTCGAGTGAAAAATAAAATAGGAGAAAAGTCCGCCACACTGCAAGGTGTCGGTCATAGTACTGCTCAAATGTAGCCATTGCCTTCTGAAGTACCAGAAGCACTACCTCCCTCCCATTATGCCTCATTAACTATTTCAAAGGCACATCACTCGTTTCGCAAAGCCTACTCTTTAGTAAAATCAGGATTGAGACCTTCCTATGCTAAAGATACAAAACAAAACATTTCATTCTTACAAAGGATACAAGGAGATATCTGTGGATCTATCCATCTAGAATGCGGACCATTCAAGTACTTTATGGTTCTGGTGGATGCTTCGACACGCTGGTCACATGTCGTTTTATTGTCCACAAGAAATGCTGCATTTGCAAAACTCCTAGCACAGATTATACGGGCTCACCACCCTGATCACCCTATCAAGTCTATAAGGCTTGATAATGCTGGAGAGTTTACATCAAAAGCATTTGATGATTATTGCATGTCTATCGGGATCGATGTAGAGCCTCATGTACCCTATGTGCATACACAAAATGGTCTCGCAGAAGCCACCATAAAAAAGCTACAGATGGTGGCTAAGGCATTGGTTATGCGCACTAACCTGCCTATATCTGCCTGGGGTTATACAATATTGCACGCAGCACGCAGCTTTACTTATTCATTTCAGACCCACTGCTATCCAACCATTTTCTGCGTACCAGTTGGTAACTGGATATGAGCCTGACATTTCACACTTACACATATTTGGTTGCGCAATATATGTGCCTATTGCGCCCCCACAGAGCACCAAAATGGGTTCCTAGATACGATTAAGTATTTATGTTAGATACGAATTCCCAACAATTATCCGTTATTTGGAACTCTTGACAGGCGATCTCTTTACCGATAGATTTGCGGATTGTCACTTTAATGAGACAGTCTTCCCGTCATTAGGGGGAGATAGAAAAAAGGATTTTCCAAGGGAACGACAGGAATTGTCGTGGTTTGTCCCCACTCTGTCTCATTTTGATCCTTGCACTTCACAATGTGAAAGTGAAGTGAAAAGAATAATCAATCTTCAGAACATAGCAGATTCGATGCCTGATATGTTTACTGATATCGTAAAAGTGACGAGATCACATATACCAGCTGCAAATATGCCTGCAAGGTTAGAAGTCCCCAACAAGAGGCACAGTGCCGCAGATAAAGGCACTGCAACCATACTTAGTGGAAGTGTGGTAGAGGCCGTGGCTCCCCAAAGGAAGAGTGGGAGGCCACTTGGTTCGATTTACACTTACCCAAGGGAGAAGAGTAGTAAGGCACAAACTGATCCATTAATCATCAATGTAGAGAATCTCTCTCATGAGATTATCTCTGATTACTGTTATGTCCATAAATCAATACTGGAGGACGCTCCGATGTTTGAAATGATTCTAGAGAACAAAGAAATCTCAAAGGATTATGAGAGTGCGTATGAGTTGATGGAAATATCTTCCATACACATTGATGATATATACTGTTGCTCAAGGAATCATATAGCACGATGATATCGAACCACGCTCTATTGCAAAATGTCAACAAAGAGCAGATTGGCCTAAATAGAAAGAATCAATCCAGGCAGAATTAGATTCTCTGACAAAGAGACAGATATTTGGTCCAGTAGTGCTAACCCCACCAAGTGTAAAGCCTGTAGGACATAAATGGGTTTTTGTCAAAAAGCATAATGAGAAGAATGAAGTCCTGAGGTACAAGGCTCGCCTTGTGGTGCAAGGTTTCTCACAACGCCCTGGAATTGACTACGAGGAGACATACTCTCCCATAATGGACGTTATAACGTTCCGCTACTTAGTTAGCTTAGTAATTTTCGAAGGATTGGAAATGAAGCTCATGGATGTGGTTACTACATATCTCTATGGGGATCTCGATTCAGAGATATATATGAAAGTGCCTGATGGCCTTACATTACCCAAGTCAAGTGACTCTAAACTACGGAGTGCGTTTGCAATTGGGTTGAAACGCTCACTTTACGGATTGAAACAATCTGGGCGGATGTGGTATACCCGTCTAAGTGATTACTTGATTGGGAAGAGATATAAGAACGATGAATTATACCCCTGCGTATTCATAAGGAAAACAAGTTTCGGATTTGCAATTGTAGCTGTACATGTCGATGATATGAACATAATAGGTACTCTTGATGAAATAAGAGAAACCGCGAGCTACTTGAAATCCGAATTTGAGATGATGGATCTTGGGAAAACTCGATTCTGTCTAGGCCTTGAACTAGAACATCAAGTTTGTGGAATACTAATCCACGAGGCTGCGTATGTGCAAAAGTCAGGCAATTTAACATGGACAAAGCGCATCCTGCTAGCACTCTCATGATCGGTCGAAGTTTGGATGCAAGGAAATATCCATTTCGTCAAAAGGAAGATGACGAAGAGGTGTTGGGAATTGAAATTCTCTATCTAAGTGCAATAGGCGCATTATTTACTTAGCCCAATGTACTCGACCAGACATTGCATTCTCAATGAACTTGTTAGCTAGATTTAGCTCAGCGCCAACGTAGCGTCACTGGAATGGTATCAAGAACAATTTTCGATACCTAAAAGGAACCATTGACTTGGGACTGTTCTTTCCCTACAGAGAGACAAGAGGGACCGCAGATAGAACTGCAATCCCTAAAGGAAATGTTGATGGAAAAACCGCCACTCACTACATTAAAACGCCAAATGATGTTTTGGTCGGTTTTGTTGATGTTGGATACGTCTCTGACCCACATAAAGATCGTTCCCAAACTGGTTATGTATTTACCAATGGGAACACGGCGATATCTTGGAGATCAACCAAGCAAACCCTTGTGGCAACCTCCTCGAACCACTCAGAGATCATTGCTCTACATGAGGCGGTTCGTGAGTGTGTATGGTTAAGAGTTATCATCACACATATTCGAGGGACTAGTGGTTTGAGTTCTACCACTGAAGAGCTTACTTGCATGTATGAAGATAATACAGCTTGCATCAAACAGATGAAGTTAGGGCATATCAAGGGTGATAATACAAAACACATATCCCAAAGTTTTTCTACAATCAGCAACAATAGACCCTCCTCAAGAATCAAGTGAATCAAGTAAGATCTGAGGAGAATATGGCAGATTTGTTCACCAAATCACTGCTTAAGACCACATTTGAGAAACATGTGAAAAGCATAGGAATGCGAAGACTTTCCAAGCTCCCTTGATTAATGTAAAGATCAGGGGGAGGTGTAGACGTCAGGGGGAGTCTAACACACACATGTCATCCTCAAATGTAAAAGGTGCGTTGTGCTCTTTTCCTTCGACCAATGTGTATTTTTTGTTCCACAGGGTTTTTATTGTTACTTGGCAAAGTTTTTAGTGAGGCAACAACTCATGCACCATTTCATCTTTAACTTGGCACAAGGGGGAGTGTTAAAAGAAAAACACATTATGTGTCTTCGTCAAAGTGATTGACGGAGAGGGAATCAAGTAATTAGCAATCACCATCAATTAGCTTAGATCAAGGGCCAATCAGTAGTTAATGTCATCATTGTAATTGATGTTTACATTGTAATTATCTCCCTATATAAATGGGTTATGAAATGAAATGAGTATACTAATTCTAATTGTCAATTTACTTTTACAACTTTTTGTTTTTTACTTACCATTTTTTAATATCCCGCCTTTACCGACCCATAAATAAAAAACCTTATTTGTCGCTATGTAATTGGCAGCTCCGCCATTTCCCCATTAATTCCTGTCTCCATTCTCAAACCTCAAACATACTCCCTTTGTCCTTCTTTGTTTTCTTCTTCCTTCCACATACTCTCATTCTTCTCCGTCTCAAAAATGCCGATGTGCTTCAGCTTGATCGCCTCGCGCGACTCCTGCTTCCGCTACTCTTTCTCCTCCGCCGGCCTCAAGTCCACCACCACCGATCTCGGCGAAGGCACCATCATCCACAGCTGGGTCCCCAAACACCCCTCCCCATCCAAACCCACCCTCCTCCTTATACATGGCATCGGCGCCAACGCAATGTGGCAGTGGCACGAGTTCATCACCCCTCTCACTTCCCGCTTCAACCTCTACGTCCCCGACCTCATTTTCTTCGGGGACTCCTATTCGTCCCGCAGTGAACGCTCCGAGACTTTTCAGGCCCAGTGCGTTATGGGCCTCATGGAGGCCCATGGCGTCAGGGGAAAAATGCACGTAGCCGGGATCAGCTACGGCGGGTTCGTGGCCTATAGCATGGCGGCTCAGTATGGGGAGAGGATTGAGAGGTTGGTGTTGTGTTGCGCTGGAGTTTGTGCCGAGGAGAAGGATATGGAGAAGGGGATGTTTCAGGTGAAGAGTGTGGAGGAGGCAGTGAGTATATTGCTGCCGCAGAGGGCGGCACAGGTGAGGCAGTTGATGAAGATCTCGTTTTACAAGCCGGCGACCAATGTGCCCTCTTGTTTTCTCAACGATTTTATTGAGGTAATATTCATAATTCCTTCGTTCAGATTGATTTAGTTTGTGGTGATAATTCAAGAATATTTGACTAAAACAAAATTCAGACCATGTTTGAATATTCAAAGTAGTTTGGTTTGGTGAATTCAAAGTAGTATTCTTTCTTGCACAAAGGAAATGTGATTTTAAAAGAACGACGAAGCGAAACGGATTTAGATCATTAAACATCTTCACAAATCCAAATCGATTCTAATATATTGGCTTATTATAGAAATAACTAAACACTGGAAGCGATAATTGTGTGTTGGGAATTAGAATAATAGTACTAGGCAGGCTAGAACGGCTAGTAGGCCTATCATAAGAGGTACTACAACGCCTGAAGCACTCTCAAAGAAAGAACACTATAGCGAAGACTTGAGGGTGGTTGGCGGGTGCTGACTCAAATTAGGAAAAGATGCTCTACTTTTTTTGTCTTATTAAACAAGCATTAGGTTGTTGATGGGGCTCAAAGGGTTTTACTTTTTGCTCCAATTTCTAGGATCAACAGCATAGCAGATATGGATCTAGATTGATCCCTCCACCGAAATCACTTTCATCTTTTTACTAATTAGTGTTTAGTGCTCTATGACTATCCTCAGTTGCATCTTTTCTAGTAGTTTCCATCTGTATTGGACTATGTTTTGTCTCACATCAAACTATATAGTATTTCAGACACAGATGTTCCCCCGGTTATTCAGGGATATGCATCAATCATTCATAGTTGTCAATGGAAAATCTTGAGGCTAGGGGCTGCAGACTGTAAAAATTTTCACAAAGCTGTCAGGAACTCAGGATGTAGGTCTTTAAGAGCAATTTTTATAGTCCTGAACTGCAGTTCTCTTCGTGTTTGGACATACGAATTTTATATTGTTGCTCAATATTCCGCTTTCCGAAAATTTGATGAGAGATACTCTCTATCAGTCTCACCGTTGAGTTTGGTTTTACTGGCAGGTAATGTGCACAGATCACGTTCAAGAGAGGAGGGAACTTATTCAAGCATTACATAAGGACAGAAAAATGTCTGATCTTCCCAAGATAACTCATGTAATTTTCTAATCTATCTTATCACAACAGCATATTTTTTTTCTAGAGTCCGGTATCCTCCTCAGTAGCTCTTCACTTCTCAGTCCATCAAGGGGTCATTATGTTCAGGCTTTTGGTTTTGTCAGAGTACTTAAAAGGCATAGTTTCTTGTTTATGCAGCCTACACTAATAATCTGGGGGGAGCATGACCTGGTATTTCCAATGGAATTGGCACATCGATTAAAAAGGTAATTCAGAAGGGTTTAATTAGTTCGATAACATCACTAATGAGTAATGTGTCAATTTCTTTTTGATTCATACACTTCTTGGTCTTACTGTTCTTGTCCTGACCATCTTGTGCAGGCAAATAGGTGAGAGTGCAGAACTAGTGACCATAAAGGATGCAGGACATGCTATAAATGTAGAGAAACCGAAAGAGATGCAGAAGTACATGAAGTCGTTCCTCCTTGATCCACTCCCTCCGCCTAAACAAGAAAAGCAAAGCAATGGCCACAAGGTGGATTGAAATGTGAAAGAAAAAGGTGACAAAATAGAGACGAGTTGTTGATTTTCGATCAATTAAACCTTACAGTACTGTCTTGGAGACATGTGGGTTTGCATTGTGCATTATATGGCCAAGTTGATTGGTTTTGTATCGGCCGTCATATTGTATACTAGCCTTGGCCTACACATACCGTGTGTGTAGGAAAGTTTTTTTTTTGTTTTGTTTGAGTAGTTAAAAATAGTGGGAGTTTTCACTCTCCACGTTTCCACCACATTTAATTTTTTTTTGTTTTTATTTTATATTTTATTAATTGACTTTATTATCTCTATTAATTCTTTTTGATTCAAAATATTTTAATATATTAAGAGTAAATTAATAAAAAAAAATCAATTATGGAGAGCAAGTTCTCTTCTCTTAATAATATTATAGATATTTAAGATGAAAATGTGTGTACAACGCAGAAAATTTGAGCTCTGATTCGATCATCACCATTGAACAGTTGCAACTGATGACAGTGCATAACCAATATTGGTCTCTGCAAAAATCCTAATGTAAAGAATGAACAGAGGATTCCTAAAATTTGGTTATACTCAATGAATCCAAACCACGCAACTTAATGCAACTTTAAAGTGGAGGATGTCACATCCTATATGTGCACAAGATGCTGGTGCTTTTTTTTTTTTTGGTTACAAGATGCTGGTGCTTTTGCTCGCACCTTTATTCCACTTCTCTTTCCATTTGACAATTTTATTATTACTTTCCCTGCTTTTTCCCTTCACAAATAATTCACTGCTTTGAAGTCCTTCAAAGTCCTATTATAGTACAGCTTACAAAGATCAAAACAAGCAGAGGAATAATCCAATTTCCCAACCAAAGCCATCTCTCTCAAGCTATTAAAATGATCAGCTCAGCCAGAGCCAAGAGCCCAAACCATATTTTCCCTACAAAATTGAAAAGACTGATATTTAGCATTAAAATAGCTCACCAAGGAAAAAGTCCTTAACATTCACAACTTTTTACGAAGAGTACGCCCTAATATATCAATGTTTTTATTCTGTGATTATGTAAGAAGACTAAGATTAGTTTGATGCAATGGCACACTAACTCCGTGTAGTGATAGACAATTTCATAGTGTCTACTATGGTGCAGAGTCTAGTACTGCATAGGGATAATGAGCAACAACTGAAACGTGATAAGTACTTTCGTATAAAGACCGCAATTCGTTAATGATTCGTTACATGAAAGGAGCTAAATTACTATGTGCGTCTTGCAATTTCGACCTGAAGGCTTAAGTAACGTCTTTTTTGGTAACACAATTAAAGTTGGCTTTATTCTCCAAAAAAGAAAATCACGTTGCAAGTCTAAGACACGGACATAAATAGTTCTGCAAAATTGGATTGCACTAAAATAAAGTTAACGCATCAGGTTCCTATTGAACAATAGCTTTTGTGTTTTAGTATTTTTTTTTAATTTTTAAATCAAACTAAAAATTGGAGAGGAAGAAGAACTTACAAGCTGAAGAAGCCGGTAAATCAGAGCCAGATTCCGGACTCCATATGACACCAACGCCACTGTAATTATCAGAAGAACAATCCAAAGTGGTGTTGTAGTCGCCATTTTTACAAACACAAAGAAACGAATGATCAGAAGTAGCATAACCACAAACGCCATCACTCATCTCACAACTCTTGCAGTTCGTCTCAACAATGCCACCATCCAACTCGCCTCCGTGGTTATACTTCAGCGCCACCCCATACTCCCACTTGTTCGGGTCGGTTGGGTAATCCCCGAGCGACACGACGGAGGTGTATCCCTTACACTTGAGCCCCCGGAGGTCTAGCTCGCCCTTGGCGTCTAGGTTTCCAGGGGAGTAGACACAGCAAGTGTTGGTGGGAGGGAAGAGAGGGAGGTTGAGGCCCGTGACGGAGGGACAAGTGTAGATGGCCGCGCAGAGGTGGGAGTAGGAGGGGTCGCAGATTGGGGAGGAGGAGTCTTTGAGGGTGAGAGAGGCGGTAGGGGGTTGGCAGGAGAGGAGGATGAAAGTTGATGGGCCAAGCTGGAACGGGCTGGCCCAGTCGAGGCCCAGGTTGGAGGGGCAGGGTTGCATGGAGGTGCAGGTGGACATGGAGGGTGGTGTTAGGGTTAGGGTGTTGGTGGAGTAGGAGATGGAGGTGATGGGGTATGATCCGGTGTGAGTGGTCAGAAGGAGCTGCTTGGTGGTTGTTGTGCAAGTTATGTAGGGTTGGAAGGTTGGGGAGCCGCAGCCGGGGCCGGAGCCGAAGGGGTAGCTAAGGTGGAGGGAGCCGCAGGTGGATTGGCATGAAGGGTATTGGGTTGTGGTGGTAAGGAGGAGGTTGAAGATGATGAGTGAAAGAGCTAATGATGCTCGCTGTGGTTCCATTGGCTTTTTTCTCTCTCTGTTTTGGTGTTATGAATTTTATGATCTTTGTGGTTTTGGGGTAACAAGTGTATAACATGCATCATCTAATAACGTTCAAATTGCAAGAGAAATGTCATTATTGTTATTATTTTTTTGGTCAAATAACAATATTTATTAAGAAAAAAGAAATGAAAAATTCAAGTAATTTGAGAAAGAGTTAAAAAAAACTCCGACCTGCCGGATTCGAACCAGCGACCTAAGGATATCTGACGGTTTAACCCACTACAGTCCTCCGCTCTACCAACTGAGCTAAGGTCGGATGCCTGCTTGTTTGTTGCACGGCTTCGTATTTATCTAATATACAAATTTGCTTTGCTGTTCGATATTTCTTTTCTCCCTTCCGCTGTAATTATACTGGCCAACTCGCTTGCTTTAGTAAAGCAGATTAGAGCATCTTACGAAAGAAGTAGTTAAGGAGGGGGAATCTTCAAGAAATAAATCAATAATAACCATCGATATATATATATATATATATCAAACTCCAATCTCGGTGGATAAAACATGGATTTATGTACATGCTGGCTAGAATATTTTATGCCTCTTACATTGCAAAACTGCGATACTTTATCTATCTCTACTACTATAAATGCAGACTCTGTTTTAGTGTCAAGGAGTTTTACCAAATTTTAAAGTTCCCTTAATATCATTTCTTAACATAATTATTAGTCGGTGAGTTGTGGCATATTAGTTAGCTAGCCAAACTAAAACGGTAGAGGTCACATGTTCAAATTTCACTGACATCAGGGATGGGAGTTACATTGTCGTCTGGAATAAAAAAAAAAACATAATTATTAAATTTAGTTAATAAAATTTAAATAGACAAAAGTGTAAAATTAAAAAAATAACCAAACCACCATTATTCTATGTCCCGAAAAACCAAAAAAACCCAGTGTTCTTTAGTCCACCAAGTTTTCATTACCTTAAAATATCACCAGTGAAAAACGCAGGCACACTGCTAGTACTGTTATTTAGAAAAGAGGTTTTGTTAGTCAAAACTAAAATTTTTAATAGATTTAACTCTGAATGATTAAAAAACTTTGAGAATAAATTAAATCACAAAAGTAAATATGACAATTAAAAAGAAATGATTCTATAATCCCGACTTATCTCCCACTATTTTTTCTTTGCAATAACTGTTTTATTTCATTTATTTTTTTATTTTTTCTGAGAAAAAAAAAAAAAAAAAAAAAAAAAAAAAAAAAAAAAACTATCACAGGCAAAGTTACTATGAAGAAGACTAGTAATACAAAGTCTTAAGAGTTTAGTTTGCCGAGTTTAGTAATACAAAGTCTTAAGACTAGTAATTACCGTCTCATTGGCTCCTCAGAGCAATGGGGTCTTTCTTAAGGTGTGTCACTCTGTCAACCATTCTCCACCTTTTTAATAAGATGCTCATCATTCTATCAAAATTACCATAAGATGCTCCACCAATGTCAGTAGCTTCAATTGCCTTCTTCATCCATTTCAATGCATTTTGCTTCAACTCCTTCCCCTTCTCCCCTTCCATCATTTCCTTAACAACTCCTTCAATTTCACATCTCTTCACATCATGCTTGACCTCCAATCCAATGCCCCAACGTCCACAAGCAAATCCACAATTGGTTTGTTGATCAGCAAAGAAAGGCCAGCAAATCACAGGCACACCCTCACCTACACTTTCCAACATAGAATTCCAACCACAATGAGTCAGAAAAACCCCAACTGATTTATGCCCCAACACTTGTTCTTGTGGTACCCAACTTGCTATATATCCCCTATCCTGGACCTCCTCAAGAAATTCATCTGGTAAAATTACAGATTCACTTTTACCACATCAGGCCTTACTACCCACAAAAATGGGTGCTTGCTATTTGCTAAGCCCCAAGCAAATTCTTGTAAATGCTGGTCTGTCATCACAGTCACACTGCCATAGTTCACATACACAACTGAGTTTGGTTCCCATCTATCAAGCCATTCAAGTAATTTTGGGTCTTCTTTCCATAAGCTCGGGTTGAGTGACTTGATTGGGGTTTCAGTTGGTATATGTCTGCATAGCAAAGAAAGTGGACCTACTGTGTAAATGTTGGGGATAGTAGATGAGATTGCGTCTAGCACTTCATGTTCAAATTCGTCGTAGGTGTTGAAGATAATTGCAGAAGATTTCAAGCAGTTCTGTGCTTCTGATCCCATGAAATCGAACATTATTTCATTAGGATGGTAAGGGATGTCTTTGAGAGTAGCATTTTTCACTCCTGGGAAATCAATTGGTGTGTTGAGTATCGGATCATCGCTGTTATATTCTTTATCTGAAACACACATTGATAATGAAACTGTAATCAGAGTAATTAGTAGGAGTAGCACTGCAGAATTTCAACTAATTGATGGAAGGCATACACTACTATTGCTTCATATTATACAAGTATTCATTCATTAACACTATATACTACCCCAAGTCAGTGTACCTTATAGTGCATAATGGTTACTAATGCGTGTGGATCCATTTATCAAGATGAGAATATATTAAAGAAAAAGGATCCTAGAAAATAATAATACCTTTGAATGGAGCCATTCCTCTTTTCAGGAGTTCACCATACTGCAAATAACCCATGAAGCCACAAGCAGAGGCAGTCCAAAACTGAACCTCTGGAATACCCAATTCCACAGCAGCTTCCCTCCCAAAACCCATAACCCCATCTGAGATTACGCAACTAACCGGGGGCACTTCGGACAACTTGTTAAGCTTGATTAGTAGCTCTTTGAATGGACCAAGACAGTTTGTTCTGGTGGATTCACTCAGTGCTGGAACATCTTGGGTTGCATCTTTGTCACATGGTGGCAGTCCATCTGGTATGGTTTCGAACCGAAAATCCGGCAGGCGGCAAAGGGATGATGTGTGCCCTCTGGACCTGATTAAGCGCTTGTGATTAAACTCAGTGTTGACAAAGGTTATGTGGAAACCTCTTGAGTTTAGGAGCTTGGCTAATTGCATCATAGGGCTAATATGGCCTTGTGATGGGTATGGAACACAAACCACATGAGGTTGTGTTTTGATTTCAGTTTCAACCATGTTTGGGAGGTTAACAAGCTAGGCAAGAAGTAAAAGAAGCAAGCTGATTGAATTGAATGTTTATCTCGTCATATATATATATTACAGTTTCCGTGAAAGCTTAATGGATTCTATATGGTATAACTTAGGTTCAATGAATGGAATGAGCAATTTAATAAACGAAACCTTCACCAGTGCTGAGTCATTATTGTTCTGAGATCTTCTCCTTTGTGATCCTATCATTTTTCTTCTGATAGCTTGGTGAGCTTGTCCCTATCTTGTCTCTATTCTATTAACTTTTTGTAAGAGATAAACCTCTGTAACCAACTTAGGCCAATGGCAATGGGCAAGGTGGAACATATGCATCGTTCTTACGGATTACAGGTCTTTCCACCATAGAAAACAGAAAATTCCCAAAAGACGAAAAGAGGCTTTCTTTCGGTGGTATACATTACATTATTCTTGAAAAATTAACAAGGCAACAACAAAATTACAGTTGTTCTGAAAGCTTTCATGCATCGAATATGTAATATACAAATAAGCAACTTTTTAAAGGTAAATTTTACTGGTGATTATTTATAGATGTTCTAGTATTTTTGCCTTATTACTTTTTCTTTCTTGGGGTAGCAATCTTAGACTATCTCTAATAAGAGGAGCCAAAATGAGATCTTTAGCTTTTTTTTTTCTAAATTATTATCTCCAACAACAAAAGGTCCAAAGAGCTATAAATGGGGTCCAAAGGGGGTGGAGAGGGCTGAAAATAGTACTGAAGGTGGCTCTTTGGCTCTTGCGGGACTCACACAAAACGAACATCACAAAAATTAATTAAATAGCCTTGAAGCTTAATTAAATATGGCTGCTGATAGTGACTCTTATCTCTTGTCTCAAAAAATAATTTTGGTCTAAACTAAAATATTATTATAATAACATAAAATCATAATATTGAAAAACAAAATGTAAAATCATAAAAAAATTGAAATGGGTAAAATTTCGCTCTGTCTTATTGGATGTGGTTCACTTATTCATAAAGAGAGAATAATATTTTTAGGGGCGGCCCTGGCCCCAATATAACTCTCTCCTACTGGAAATGGCCTTATCTCTGTCCCAATATACACCAAGTTTTATCCGCCTATGTTTTTCTTTTAGTAATATATAAACCTCTGAGGAATGCTGCATCCTTCTTATCTCCCACGGGTCTATTTTTGATGAAAACAGAGACAAGATATATAAGAGGAAGGAAGAAAACAGAGAAAATTGTTGGCGACTTTGGCACTGAGGTTTGGGTTATGATTCGCACAAGTCAACAAGAAGCTTTATTGCTGTATTTAGTTCTTCAATAACTCAAACTGGTACATTGTCAATATTTGGTGTTCCACACTCCCACCGCATTTGAAGAATAGATGACAATGATGATGAAAGGAAGTATTGATCTATTCATAAAATAATTCTTTATAATTTAAATAAAAAATTGAGCGATATTAGTCGTAGTGAACGGTTATTACGCAAGGCAACTATCCTCCTTATAATAGAGGGATGAACTATACTTGAGAACTCAGTTCCCCTTTCTGTATTTTATTTTATTAAAATAAGAAAAAATTTATGCAAGATGAAAGAGGGAGACATATGCCAAAAACTCTCCCACACAAAGAATAGGATCCGCGGCTTCTCTTGTCTGATGATATCGATCAGAGCCCTACGCCTGTAGTTCCCTACAATGCCCCGGCAATTCCAGGCCAAAACCCGAAAAGCCATGCCGTCTCAGGCCGCCGTGTGTACGTTGCTGCTTTGGTTTCTCAGAGCGGGACTTTGCTAGGGTTTGTCTGAAAATCCAGATCTTCGATCCCCTCTAATGTAACCAAGAAATAAAGAAAAAGATGGGAGATTTTGCTTTAGTTAAGCACCTAATTAATATGCAGTTAAAGGGAACAATGATAAAAGAAACTATAGTTTTATTCATTAGCCAAGCAATATTGAATATTGTATGAGATACAAGATAAAAGAAATATATATTCAGAGAACATTGATAACTTTTTTTTAAATTTTTTTTTTAGCAAATCTTGACAAAGCGAGGGAAAATTATTGAAAGAAAAAGAAAAAATGAGTACATCAAGACGGTGTAAGGGGAAGACAACAACCTTACCCCTCGAAAGATTGAAGAGACATGCCTCTTCAAGAACAACTAAAGCACTACAAACTAGATAAAACAAAAATTAGGAAGACCTAAACGGTCACGAGAACAAAAAGAAAATTTAAATTGAGGAATCGAATCCCACCAAATCATATCAGACAAAGAATCACCAAAATTAGCTAAAGCATCAGCAACTTGATTACCCTCTCTATAAACGTGTGAAGAATGAAAGTGCATTTGAGAAATCCAATTAATTAAGACAATTACCCCACTCCACTCAAAGTTGCCAAGACACCATATGAGGAGAGCGACGGAATGTGAGAACAAGAGATGAATCAACCTCTAGCCAAACATGCTTCCAGTCCTGAACCCAAGCCAACTCAATAGCTTTGATTACCGCCATTACTTCAGCTGCAACTGAGCTTAGGATATCTAAATTGGAGGAGAAAGCACCAAGAACCTCACCCTTATAGTCTCGAAAAACTTCACCATAACCCGCACTCGGTGACTTCATTTTCCATGCCCCATCCGTATTAATTTTAACCCAACCAATTAAATGAGGATACCAATTTACCTCTATGATACGGGGTGCACGATGAGGTTTACAAGGAACATGAAATCTCTTAACTACACGAAGATCCTGGATAGAGTTGAACATAGGCCTCATCAAAAAGCCCGTGGATCAAGTGGGCCGATGGAGGCCCGCCGGCCTGTTAAAAAGCTCGCAAAAGCCCTCCTCGGTGGGTAGTGGGCCGGCCCGCAAAAACCCGGCCCGTAAAAGCCAGTAAAATATTATATATATATATATATATGTGTGTGTGTGTGTGTGTGTGTTTATATATATATATGTATATATGTGTGTGTGTTTATAAATATATATATATATATATAGACACATATAGATATATATATATATTTGTGTGAGTGTTTATATATATGTGTTTGTGCTATATATATATATAGATATAGATATATATATATATGTTGTGTGTGTGTGTTTAAATATATATACACACACATAGATATATTTGTGTGTGTGTTTCTATATATATATATATATATATATATAGTGTGTTGTGGTGTGTGTGTGTGTGTGTGTGTGTGTGTGTGTCGGTGTGTGTTTATAAACAGGTGTGTGTTTATAAATATATATGGAGGTTATAGAATCAGTGAGAAAAATGGCTAGTTGGGCCTTCTGTTACTATCTTCTTCTCCTTGAGCTTGCCATTCTTTTTTGCAATATGTGAAGCTTCCAAATGTATATATAGAAAAGATATATATGCAGTACCGCATAATAAATAGATATATATATATAGATATATTGTGTGTGTGTGTGTTTTATATATATATATATATATATATCAATATGTTGTGTGTGTTGTGGGAAGTTGTTATACTTATATAAATATGTGCTAATGTGCATATATATATATATATATATATATTCTACATATCGGTTGACTAATCTGATCGGATTCGAAAAAGATCGGATTCGAAAATATGTGAAATTGGCTAAATTTTTTACCACACTCATAATTTATTGTAATAAACTCATCCAACGGTCGGTTTTTCCATTTTCTTTGAATTGATAGGGGTTACTCTTTGGAGTGTATGATATATAAATATAGGTTATGAGAGTAACTACGTTTGACCTAGTTGATCGAATTCGAAACTAGAACCAAAATTGGCTGGATTTTCTACAACCACAAAACATTACAATCTCTCCATCAAGCGGTTAGTTTCTCCGAATTCATTTTCCATTTCATGGTTGCTTTAGAATGAACCTAAACAATTAAAATGCATTGTATAAGTCATATAACTTTAGGAATAAAATTGGTATAGTCCAATGTGTTTGTAATTAAATTTTTTTTTTTTTTATCTTATGTTCACGCACATCTATCGATGGAATATATACAAACGTGATATGAAAAAATAAGAATGTTTCGCGGTTGCCACGCCATCGGTCAACCAATAAAACATATAAGTGACTACAGTTGACCAATCCGATCGGATTCGAAAATATGGTGAAATTGGCTAAATTTTTTACCACACTCATAATTTATTGTAACAAACTCATCCAACGGTTGGTTTCTCATTTTCTTTGAATTGCTATATGTAGCTCTTTGGAGTGTATGTGTATAAATATAGATTTATAAAAAATTAGTGTCTTTAAAAATTTATTTATCAATAATTTAGTATCTATATATAAATATAGATTTTTTTGGGTACAATATAGTTATATAGATATGTTATCTTTGGTTGTATTTGATCATTATCTATTGAATTTCCAAAGCTTGATTAAAAAAAAAATACTTGTGTCTTTAAATATTTATTTATAAATAAAGCCCGCAAGGCCCAGCTCAAAAAAAACCCGCAAGGCCAAGCCCGGCCCGAAAAAGCCCGCAAGACCCGCTTTATATGGACGAGCTTGGATCCTTTGATTTTTAATAAAGCCCGGCCCCGCCCGGCTCGCAATTATTTAAAAATATGCTCGGCCCGTTGACGACCCCTAATTGAACATGCAGCCAGTGGCTATGCGGCCAGAAGTATTTACATAACCTGAGATCATCCTACAAGCATGCATAGCATTGGGCACAATACCTTCAAACTTGCACCTATTTCTTGTTCGCCAAATGAACCACAGGGTTGAGCAAAAACAAGCTATCCATAACTCATTTAGTTGAGGGCTGCGACCAACTCTATGGCCCTTAAACAAAAGCTCTAATAATGTGCTAGGAAGACCACCCAATTCAAATCTTCCTATCGTGCAAGTCCATATTGACGCAGCAAAAGGACAATTAAGAAATATGTGCTCTAATGACTCACCATGCTTCCTACAAAGCAAGCAAATTGAACCAAGAGAGACTCCACATTTTTGCAAAAAATCATCACAAAGGACCCGGCCTTGCAACACTTTCCAGACCAAAAGAGACATACGTGCAGCAACATACTTGCACCAAATTAATTTACACCACTCAAGTGAAGCAAGTTTAGGCCTTAAGAAAGTAAATGCTTCTTTATTACTAAGCGTACCTGATGAAGAAGGCATCCAAACTAAAGTATCTACTGCATGAGCATCCCTTGATATAGGATTTTGTTGCTGCAAAAAATCACATAAGCTCGGGAGGTGGAGTTGAAGCAAATGTGGAGGATTCCAAGCTCCATCTTCAATATATTCACCAACAGTACCATTAAGATGATTAACATTTCCATCATGCAATCCAATTAAATCAACTAATGGCCTGCCAACAAAATTATCTCTCCAAAAATAAATCTTTGAACCATCCCCAATTAACCACATGCTATTCTCAATTATTCTTTGCCAAAAGCGTCTCAACCGAGGCCAAATAGAAGAAATAGCATAGGAGCTCCGCAACCTCCCATCACACCAAAACCGAGCACGAAGAAGATTACAATCGTCAGAGGTAGAAGTAAAAATGTCCCATGCTTTTTGGGGAAGTAAAGAACGATTTAAAACCACCAATTGCTTAAGACCAAACTACCTTCTTCCACTTGATAACTACAATTCTTCCAAACAATTAAGGGAATCACTCCATGCGAATCAATGGAACCTGACCATAAGAAATTTCGGCACCAAACTGCCAGCCGTCTAAGTAAAGTAACTGGCCATTCATAAACTTGAAAGTTGTAAGTCAGCATGCTATAAATCACAGACTTGATTAATTGTAAGCGCACAACCATTGAAAGAAGAGAACCCATCTAACTAGAAAACTGAAGGCGAATCTTGTCAACAATTACTTGAAAATGAGATGTGCTAGGTTTACCACGAAATATAGGCACACCCAAATTAGGTAAAAGGAGCTGATCCTAACGGAATACCCAAAGTCGAAACAATAGAGTGCTGTCTTCAGTGAATGTGCTTGCTAATAAAAACACTTGATTTAGCACGATTAATAACTTGCCTCAAATTAAGTCCATACTCCTCAAAAAGATTCATCATCACCTTCAAATTACGCTTATCTCCCCATCAAAAAACAATCACATCATCTGCAAATAAGACATGAGATGGGGTGTGGATATCATGAGGGGAAGATATAGTGTAGTTGCCCTGTATTGACAAGAGTAGTGATACCCCTACTTAGCACCTCTTCAACCAAACAAAAAAGTAAGGGAGATAGTGGATCACCTTGTCGCACATCCCTAGCTACCACAAGAAAAATAACCGACTGATCTGCCATTCACTAATAATGAGAGCTTTCCAGAATGGAGGAGAGTACGAAACCAATTGATGAACACTGGGTCTAAA
This sequence comes from Rosa lucieae, assembly GCA_024704745.1. Taxonomy (NCBI): domain Eukaryota; kingdom Viridiplantae; phylum Streptophyta; class Magnoliopsida; order Rosales; family Rosaceae; genus Rosa; species Rosa lucieae. Next base: position 24,444,392 of record CM045493.1, on the reverse strand, counting down.
CCAAAAGCTTGAAGAACATGGAGGAGAAAATCCCAAGAAATAGTGTCGAAAGTTTTCATGATGTCTGCCATAATAGCCACATTCCCTCCATACATTTATTATCAAGGAGATTGAAACACTCAGAAGTAGCTAAAATACAATATGAAATCTTCCGCCCAGGAACAAACCCATGTTGCTGTGATGAGATAATTCTAGAAGCAATGAAGGCTAACCTGATAGAGAGGATTTTCGGTATAACTTTGAATGCAAAATTGGCAAGGACTTTAGGCCGAAATTTCTTAATAGAATCTGCATGCTTGACTTTCGGAATGAGAAGATTAGGCTAGAATTAAAAGAAGTTGGCAATATACCAAATCTGAAAAAATATTGAACTACCGCTGAAACATCCTTACCGACAATGTCCCAACAAGAGACAAAAAAATGGCCATTAAATCCATCTGGACTTGGAGCATTTTCCTGATCCATAGCCTTTACCGCTGTGAATATCTCATTCGAAGAAGGAATAATGGTAAGATTAGCATTATCTTCCTCTATAACCAGTAAAGGAATAACCCTTGAAATAAGACCAGTATCCTCACAACCATGCTGATCAACAAAAAGATTCATATAATAGTCGACAACATGATTTTGGATAGAAATAGGATCATCAAATACCTGATCACCCTCCCTGAGACAATGAATTGATGACTTAGCTTTCCGAATCTTACACATTGCATGGAAAAAAGAAGAATTGCTGTCTCCTTTAGATAACCAACGCAATCTTGACTTCTCACGCAGAAACGACTCATGCACCCTCATGGATTCAGCCAAATTTGCCTGCAGCTCAATTTCCTTAGCGAAGTCAACATCTGAACCTCCTGAAGTAGCAATGGATAATTGTAATGCTTCAAGCTCAGCAAGGTTAGCAACAAGATTTCTATTAACATCACCAAACACTTCCCAATTCCAAGATTGAAGAGATTTTCTCAAGACCCGCAATTTATGCTGAAGAACTGTCGAAAGGCAGCCATAAGTAATAGTAGATTCCCAACAGTTCTTAACAAAACTATGAAAATCCCTATGTTCGAGCCACATCTTATGAAACCGGAAAAGACTTTGACGATCTCCAAAGGACTTTGAAAATGACATGAGCAATGGGTTATCATCAGAGCTGAACCGGGGCAACATAGAGACAACAAATGAGTCCCAGGAGTCCAACCAACTTAAGTTCGCAAGACATCTATCCAACCACAACTCCACATTACCACGAATGGCTCTTCTTCTAGCCCAAATAAATTGTGCACCCTTGGTATCAATATGAACCAATTCACAAGTGTCAGACATGGCCTGAAACTCCTCACATGATGTACGACATATAGGAGCTCCACCTTTCTTTTCATGTGCACCCAAAACTGCATTAGAATCCCCGAACACTAACCGCGGACCTGATACAAAACGACTTTTAACATCTACAATGTCCAACCATGAACAGTGACGATCCACTGCTGTAGTTTTTGCATAAACTGCTGTAAGAACACAGAGAATGGAGTCCAATGAAATCATAAAAGATATTTGTTGATCTGTAGCAGATAAGATATGAACGGATTGAAAAAGTGAGACCTTGCAGAAAACCCAAAGGTTAGGCAATAAGTTGCCTCGGTCATTAGTACCTACTTTAACCATGTGGAAAGAACTCCAAAATGAAGCAGGAATACTATCCAAAGTGACAAAGGGTTCATATATGCATAAAACCTCCGGACTATGAACTGTAATAAACTTCCTCAAAGCATTTTGAGTGGGGTCATTAGCTATACCCCTCAAATTCCAATATAGAATCTTCATTCAGAACCACCCTTAGAATCCCTAATATATGCCTCCCAATTCTGAGCCAAGGTTGCATTTCGCAACCTCCGCTGCTGGCTTCGACACACAACTTCAATGAACTCATTCTCTGCTTCTCTCTCAGACTCTTCAAACCAATTATTGTGAGTGTTTGATGCCGCTGCTACTTGATCACCTGCAACACGTTGCTTAGGAGAATTATCTCCCAAAGTCTCACCCACATGCTTACCATTTGCATTAAAAACATCATTCTTTTCAATCTCATTCACTCCCGTAGTAACACCATCAACCACGTGTGCAAGAATAATTCCATCACCAACCTGTGCATCACTATCCCTCTCAATAACTAACTCTTCTGCCTCTCTAAACTCATCTTCACTCTCAGTAGAGAGTTTATGAAAATTATTTTTAATAGGAACACAAGCTACCACTTGTTCAACAACTGTTGGAAGTTGTGTTTCGAGCACCCTTTCCGGGGAAGTAACTCGAGGGGGAGATGGCGACTTGCGCACAAAAAAAGGTCCTTCTCTCACGTCCTCCCTTGCTGGAGGTGTATCATCAACAATCACTGCCTTCCCTGCATCAGGTCTAGGCCCCTCCACAACCTTCTTCTGAACATAGACTTGCTTTGGACGCCTTCTTTTATTGGATCTCTTACGGGACCGACCCCTGCCTTGAACAACCTCCTCCACATGAAGGTCAAGGGCTGAGTTATGCACAGGCTAGCAAGATGCCACCCTATGCCCTACATTACCACAGTGAGAACAAACATCAGGAAGATGCTCATATTCCACCGTGAGCACCAAGGAGTCACCACAAGCACGCTTAACAACCAAATCTAGCAGAGGATCGGAGGAGAGATTAATATCCACCAAAACCCTAGCACAATGCCCAAATCATTGCTGTAGAGTATTCTCATCAATCTTGATTAGAACACCAATTCCATGAGCAATCTCAAAGAGGGTAGTGGGTTCCCAAAACTCAAGATCCAAATCCCAAAACCTCACCCACACCTGCGCATTAGTGTTGCGCTGATTGGCAAGGAAAAAGTTTGGAACCCAAGGTATAAGTCGCAGCGTGCCCGGCTTCAAAGAAATTGATCCCTTTGCCCAAATCCTGGAAACACAATCCTCAAAAACAAAACTGAAAGAGTAAAACCCTTTGCCCATCGGAATGATTTTCCAGTATCCAATGTCACCCCAAAGAAAACTTAACTTCTTTTGCAAATCAGGAGGAGAATAGGGTATATCCTTAGGACCCAATTGTAGGCGACCCAGAAGCATATGCCTGTGTCATGCCAAGCCAGATTGATAACCATCTTTTGAAATTGTCACTGTAGTTTTACCATCCAAAACCATTGGTGGAGGAAGACGTGCTAGGGGAACGGAAGGACCCGAAAGCACAGAAGCATATGACTTGGTCTTCTCAGCCCTAGACGGATCTCCACCCAAGAAAGACCAATTGCATATAGGAGTCGTGGCCGACCCCATCAGACCAATTCAGCCCTATTCTATCTAACAAAAATCTTCATTCTGAACATCGATAACTTAACACACTCGACATGTAGAGGTGGCAAACGGGCCGGCCCGGCCTGGCCCATTTTAAGCGGGCCTAGTCGTACTTCGTGTCGTGCTCGTGCCGGCCCATTTATTATCTTGCCGGGCTCGTGCCGGCCCATTTACTTAAACATTAAGCCCGGCCCGGCCTATGGCCCAAGCTCATATCGTGTCGGGCCGTGCTCGTGCCGGGTCAATAACGGGCCGTTCTCGTGCCTACCCACTATTTTAAAATCTTAATTTGAACAAATAAAAATTAATTTTATTTAACTATTTAGAAAATTAAAATAAATTAAGTTCTACAACGTTTTTCTTAATTTTAGCTTTTTAAAATTAGATTTCTAATAATTTTTTATATTTCACTATAAGAAAGAAAGAAAAAAAAACTCAAAATATATTGTTTTTAGTATATTATTGTGAGATTAATCTTTATTAATATAATGAAGATTTAGTATCTATTATTTTTTCCTTCATTCTATAGTTGTATTATTATGAGATTAGTCTTTATTAATAGACATATATTTAATATTTAGAAAAAATACTTATGTCAAAACAATGATATAATGTTTTGTTTCATTATTTTGACAATATAAAAGAAAGTATTGGTTGAATTGTCATGAGATTTTAAATAAAAAAGTCTCATATTCAAATCTCATCATTATAGTTTTTTAATATATATTTTTTTTAAAAATTAAATTTTGTGTTTGTAACGGGCCGGCCCACAATATGTAATGCTCGGGCCGTGCCGGGCCGGGCCAATGGGCCAATATTCTTAGGCCCAGCCCGACCCGTTATTCTAACGTGCTCGGGTCTTGCCGGGCCACTAACGGGCTTGGGCCGTGCCGGGCCTCTTTTAAGCGTGCCGGGCCCGTGCCGTGCTCGTGCTTTGTGGCCCGTTTGCCACCTCTATCGACATGTCTTAAAAGCGACCCAAACCTGTGTTTGATTTTAGTAGTCACCCACCATATTTGAGAGCCTGTCCTTAACCAATGTATAAGTCCTTAATCATATTGGTGGCAGGCAAATTATTATTTGATGACCGTCCAATATTAGTAGCTTCCTCTTGTGGCATCTTATAGAAAATGTGCCTGCCTACCTAGCTCGGTTCTTAGATCAATCATAGATACTATGATTAATTGGTGTGCATTACACCATTAATTATTAGGTATTCGGTTATGTATCACATCATGATTGGGTGTGCATCACATTATGTAGAGGCCTCTTAAACTTAATTGGTCAGTTGCATCATGGCATGGGGCTAATATGCAGAAACCACATGGGGTTGTGTTCTGGTTCAGTTTCAACTTTCAACCATGCATGTTTGGAAAATTAACCAGGCAAGAGGTAAGTTGGAATCGATAAAGTAATACGGGGTTCACATCCAAAACCAACTGACAATGGATGGAGGGGTCCAAACCCTTATATACCCACAAGCAAGGTCCTATTTTGTCCATGTGGGATGTATATATATATTCTCAACATGCACCCGCATGTATGTTGAGAATCTACGGTGGCAATTCCATCATGATCTTGAATCGAGCTGTGAGGGTTTGGAATCGGTGTTTGGACCGCAGGCTTTCGTTGCAGCGATCGCGGAGTCTGCTAGGCTTTCCATGGAAAAAAAAAAAAATAGAGCTCAAAATCAGGATTAGGTGTGAGAAAGAAGATGTTTAAACTTAGTTTGGCAATTATACCTCGAGAATTCTAACTTAACAAGTTGGTAGATGTTCCGATTTCAATGGGGCCAGCTCCAAAGAAGAGGGGTTGTTTGTCTGGACGCCGGGCTAAACACATATTAACTCCTGAGAAAGCCGAAGATGATAATGCAGGTGTGGATTTATATATGCTCCAACTCGAATGGGAAGAGGCTACTTATTATTTAATCGTTCTGGCTAGGGTTAAGCCAGTTTCTATGATGATTCTAGTTTCTTTTTTGTACCACAATTGCGTGATTGGCAAGAAAGGACTAGTTGAATGATTTCTTTATATAAGAGGCGAAGTTTTGTCATTCTTGAATAGGCTTGCTTAACTGGGAGCTTCCCAATGATGTTTATTAGTTTGATTTAGCTTGGATAGATTTTACCAGATTTTCTTGTCAGAATTCTTATGTAAGTTTTGTAAGGTATGGCTAATTGGCTGTTGATTATTGAATAAGAATCACCTTCTATTAAAAAAGATGCATTATTCTTTTTATATTTCATGAGTCCATTTAAACAGATAGAAAATTTGAGGGAGAAAGAAAACAAAGAGAAAATTGTTGGCAACTTGGCGTTACCAAATAAAGAGAAGAGTTGCTCCATTTATTAATTAGCTCTGCATAAAGTGAAAATTGGGAAAATTTTGTTGTTCTATATTCCCACTAAACTAGAGAGAATCGATGAAATGATGAAGGGAAATATTGATTTATCATAAAACGATGATACATCATTTCCAAAAGAAAAAACGATAATACATTAAAATTAATTAAAAACGTAATTAAGATAGGAACTCATATGTAAAGATATTCGAAGGGAACAAATTCAAGTAGTCACTTGGGGTATTCTTTTTCAGAAAATACTTCGGTATATTAATGTACCGATACATCAAGTAGACTAGGTTCAGTACAGATGTAGACTAGCTCGGTCCAAGGGTAGACTAACTCCATGCATGTCTACCCTTGTATTGAGCTAGTCTACATCTGTATTGAACGTAGTCTACTTAATGAATCGGTACATTAATGTATTATAGACGATCCCTTCTTTTTCTTCTTTTCTGGCCTAGGGTCACTCACCATATTTGAGCCTCTCCTTGATCAATCTACCAAAATTAATATGAGATGACCCTCCTATCTCAGTAGCTTCTACAGCTTTTTTCTTCCATTGCTCTGCCTTTTCCCTCATTTTCAAGCCTTTTTCACCTTCCAGTATTTCCTTAACGAGCTCTTCAATCTCGTCGCGCTTAACATCATTGTTCACCTCCATTCCAATTTCCCAATCAGTACACGCGAAATGGCAATTTGTTTGCTGTTCGGCAAAGAAAGGCCAATAAATTACAGGCACACCTTCAGCTATACTTTCAATAGTAGAATTCCAACCACAATGTGTTAGAAAAACCCCAACTGATGGATGTGCTAGCACTTGGTCCTGGGGACACCAATTTGCAATGCAACCCCTATCCTTGATCTCTTCAAAAAAATCATCAGGTAACACTACCGAATCACCCTTTACCACATCATGCCTCAGTATCCACAAAAAGGGGTGCTTGCTATTTGCCAGCCCCCAAGCAAATTCTTTCAAATGTTGGTCTGTCATTGATGTTATGCTCCCATAATTCACATAAACAACAGAGTTGGGTTTCTGTTCATCAAGCCACTCAAGACATTTTGCGTCTTCTTTCCATAAGCTTGAGCTAACATGTAAAAAGAAGTTTTGGACTGAATGATATTCTCATTGATAGAATCGGATTATATACAGATTGGTACTTGTACAACAAGCAAATTCTAAATAAACTAGAGGTATACGTAAGATACAGACAATCTCCTAGATACACTAGTAATATACAGCATTAATTACAAGATATTCTTAACACGGATCCCATGAAATCGAACATTATATCATTGACATCAGTAGCTCTGATGAAACTAGGAATGTCCGTGAGCCTGACATTTTTCATGCCTGGGATCCAGTCAATTTGTGTATTTAGTGTACCGTCATGCATGTATTCTTCATCTGAATAATAGCGAGGAAGGTGAAATTGTGGGGTTATACATAGTTATTATGAAGCAGGTGTGGGGGCATATATATAAGACTAAAAGACATTAATTTAAAAAGATCCTTCAGCTATAAAGTTTTATATTTTTATTCAAAGGGAGGCCTTGGTGTTTAAATCCCATGACTCGAAATTCATTGAGATCCTTCCACACGAAGGCCTCATTTGTTCAGCGAATTGTAGGCTTGGCAATAGGAATATGTTTCAATACTGCCTTATCCGTGGGAAGATAATTATAATTTATAAGGAGGAAAATCAATCCCTCCATCTTCCTTTAAAATTAATTTTATTTGTCAATTCGTAACATTAATTACAGAACTTTAAGAATAAAAAAAATGGTACTAAATACTCATACCGTAAGTTGTACATAGATGTCAATAATGTTCTAAATATTATTATGTATCTGTTTGCTTTCCTATGAATGACTGCAATGGAAAAAAAAATGAATAAGTTTCATATCAATTTTGATATGCGTCTTCATATGTTAACTCGGAAAGAATCTTTTTGAGGGTTACCCAAAATATCGATAGGGACTAAACCAAACATAGCAAAAATGATGTTTAATCATCAGGGAATATTATTGGGGAACTAAGAAACAAAGCTATAGCCAATAGAATATACTAGTTTGCTGCAGTCACTACCACAAATGTGGGCTAAGGATACTAATATTTCCCGGGAACGTCTTCCATGCTCGGAGCTTCTAATGCTCGTTGTAATTGGGTCCACACACGTGAGCTGCACATGTAAATTTATTAAGGGGAGGTGTATATGGAAAAGGCTATGCCTTGTTCCCGGTAACTGTTGGTTGGGTGCCTTAAGGTGAATTTGGATTTTTCTTTCAGCTTCGGGTGAAAAGATTTGTGCGTACAAGTGGATGACTTCCCCCAAGCTTTTGTCTATATCAGTGTGTATTATCCTGTTACCACGGAGCAAGAGCTCTCACCGAATCCGTCTTCTATTGTTTGATGTTTTGTAATTTTCTTTGGGCACCCTTCCTATATTTATTTATTTTTGGTGGGCTTGTATATACTGTGTACACTTCATAAACCAATTTCTTTTTTCTGGAATAAGATATTTCATTGATAAAAGTAGAGTAATTACATAACAGAATTACATCATATAGGCTAATATGGCCTCAAAATAGAGGTCTACGCCCAGACATTAGCAAACATATGAAGCATCTACATCAAGAGCATAACTAAGCCATAGAGGTTCTGCTTCCTTGGCAATTATGTGTGAAGCATAATTGCATTCTCTACCAACATGTCTCCATTTGATAGATTCAAAGGATCCATCAGCTCATTAATTTCATCCACCAATGCACCACATTTTCACTTAAATCAGCTCCAGCAGTGATCACTTGATTACATTCCCATAACAGTGAATCACTTGATTACATTCCCATAAACTTTCATATTGAGCTGGATCAGAATTCCATTTGTCGATTCTGATCATAAGCCAAAACTGTCAGACATGTAACAAGAACCCATATGGAAACTGATAAATCAATTAAGGCAGATATCAATTAAACAGACACAACTTATAGACCAGATGCATTAATCTGCATTCCAATCACAATGCCATATTGATCATACAGAGTAGAAAGTGAACCTAATTGTAGCACAACAACCATGCTGATAAACTTTTTAGTACATGAGCAATAAGATTGTGACTGTCTCAAAACTTGTCTTGATTCAAGAACTCAAAATTACTTGCACAATCAACATGCTTGTGAATTCTTTGAGGCAGACTGCAACGTAATAGACATATATGCAGATCTGAAGCTTTTTATGGTAGTAATGAACTGTCATACAATGCCTACAGAGCCAGAGACTGCAGTCAAATACAATATTTCTGAGTTTTTGGCCTTGAAACACAAAAATCCTCAATCAAATACACAAAATCCACAAATTTATCATTTGACAATAAGTCATACAGTAACATTGATGCATATAATCCAATGACACTTTCAATATTATAAAACTAAAAACAATCATATTATCACCATTTAACCAATTTACTTCCGAATTGAGATTATTAGTATTGTGAATTGTTGAGGGCGCCCCAAATTTAAGTTTATTATTTAGCCCCTGATTTTCTTATTTAAGAAAATCATGAACATATCTGAATTGACAAACGGAACACAAGCCAAAGATTAAACAACAATAATTCATCATGACTGAACCCAAATTGATATAAAAAGAAGTTTGTACCTATACTACATATACATGATTGTCTGATCATGAGACGCCCGTAATAGCATCCATCTAAGCCTGAAAGCTCTATAAACCTGTGAAGAGAGGAAACAAAAAGAAACAGCATACCAAATTCAGAATCATGAAAATAACAGAGATGCAGGACTGCTTCAGACGCAAGCTTAAAGCAGCGGTTTGATGATCTAGGAGGAGTTCAACCAGAATAGGACCGGTCTGGCCAGAACAGAATGTAGACCTGGTTAGATTCTCTCTCACGATAAGCAAAATAAAAGGGAAAACTGGAAAAACACAAATGACAAAGCGATGATGAAACTTAAAAGTGTCTGTGTATACCTGGAATTGGGTCGCCTCGCTTTTTGCCTCTGGACCTTGCTCTGCATCCTGATGACTCTGACTCCTCCACCACTGTCGATTACGATGACTACTACTACAACTGCATGTGATGGGCTCGTCTCTTTAACCATTCGTGCTGAGCGAATTTGCATTGCTCGGACTTTGGATTTGAGCTCCTTCGATAGGCCGGAAGGGAGGAACAGAGAGAAAGAGAGAGTAATTCAACAATAGAGGAAACTATTTTCTTTTATTATCATTGAATCGATGAGGGGAAATATGAAGGTAAAGTGGGCGGGATTTTAAGTTGAGCTCAAAATTTTGCCGCCATGATAGGCGGGAATTTTCTTTGGACTATTTTTCAAAGCTAGAAATTAATGATTTCTAAAATTCTCACATTTCTAAAAATCATTATTAATAACTTGGGTGTCCCGAAAATTCTCACCGACTTAGTGTGACGCATATTTTATTATCGTATATCAAGTCTTATATTCATTAATAGTCTTACAATTTGAAGTGTGGAGTTAATAAAAATAAGAAAAAAAAACCTAGTCGATTGACCTAATTTTGAACCAAAAGCTTAAAATAATATATTTTTCACAATACATGTTAATACGCAATAAATATATGGGTAATGTCAAATTTAACGATTTCTAATTTCAATTTTTTGGATTGCACAAATTATTATCTGTCTACTAATGTGGTATAACTAGTTTATTAGTTGTAATGAAAAGTATACCTTTTATGAGCAACAATGTGTATGAAATAGACTTCATCAAAATCGACGTAGGATATTGTCATGATAGGAATAAATAGTTATGGTCAAAATTTCAGCTATTTTTGTCGTCATTTAGATCTCGATTTACTAGGTTAACTCTAAATCCTAAATACACATAAAACTAATATGCTATAACTACTCATTCGCAGCGTATTTTTTCGGTCTGTCAACTCTCATACTCTCATGGGTATGAGGTATATCAAATAATGTAAAAATTTTGAAAAGTTTATCTCCTCGAGGTAAAGCTCCCCTGAGTGAAGTATGTGTGTATATAAGGTTGACTGCTTTATTTGATATCGAAATGACGGTAGATCGGGCTAATCTTTTTACACAATACCTACTAATACTCTATAAATAGATGGGTAATGTCAAATTTATCGATTTACAATTTTTATTATTTGGACTGCACAAAATCCTTATATGTCTACTAATGTAGTCTAACTAGTTTATTAGTTGTATCGAAAAGTACACCTTCTACGAGCAACAACGCGGATGAAATAGACTTCATCAAAATCGACCGTTGGATATTGCTATGATTAGAAGAAATAGTTATGGTCAAAATTTCAGCTGTTTTCGTCGTCGTTTAAGTCTCAATCTACTAGATCAACCATAAACCCTAAATACCACATAAAACTAATATGCTTATAACCGCTCACTCGTATCTTTTTTTTTTTTATCTTTCAGCTATCACACTCTCGTGGGTAGGAGCTGCATCAAATAATGTAAAAATTTCGGGAATTTTATCTTCTCAATGGTCTGCTCCCCTTAGGGAAGTATAAGCTTTTAAAGGGTTGACCGGTTTATTTTATGTCAAAATGACGGGGGATTGGGTTAATTTTTTTACACAATACCTACTAATACGCTATAAATAGATGGGTAATGTCAAATTTATCTATTTTCAATTTCAATTATTTGGATATCGCAAAATCCTTATTTGACTACTAATGTGGTCTAACTTATTTATTAATTGTATCAAATAGTATACTTTCCATGAGGAACAATGTGGAGGAAATAGAATTTATCAAAATTGACCGTAGGATGTTGTCATGATAATAAGAAATGGTTATGGTCAAAATTTCAGCTATTTTCGTCGTCGTTTGGGTCTCGATCTCATAGGTCAACCCTAAACCTTAAATACCACATAAAACTAATATGTTCATAACCGCTCACTCGTAACTTATTTTTTCGATCTGTCAGCTCTCACGCTCTCGTGGGAAGGAGCTATATCAACTAATGTAAAAATTTTGAGAATTTTATTTCCTCAAGGTTCGGCTCCCCTTAGGGAAGTAGAAACTTTTAGAGAGTTGACCGGTTTATTTCATGTCGAAATGACTGGGGATCAGGTTCATTTTTTTACACAATACCTATTAATACACTATAAATAGATGGGTAATGTCAAATTTATCGATTTCTAATTTCGATTTTTTGGATCCCACAAAATTCTTATATATATACTAATGTGGTATAATTAGTTTATTAGTTGTAATGAAAAGTATACCTTCCATGAGCAACAATGTGTAGGAAATAGATTTTATCAAAATCGACCGTAGGATGTTATCATGATAAGAATAAATGGTTATTTTCAAAACTTCAGCTATTTTCGTCGTCATTTGAGTTTCGATCTAGTAGGTCAACCTTAAATCTTAAATGCCACATAAAACTAATATGCTCATAACCGTTCACTCGTAACATTTTTTTTCGATCTATCAGCTCTCATGCTCTCGTGGGTAGGAGCTATATCAACTAATGTAAAAATTTTGAGAATTTTATCTCCTCAAGGGACAGCTCCCCTTAGGGAAGTAGAAGTTTTTAAATGGTTGACCGATTTATTTCATGTCGAAATGACGGCGGATCAGGTAAATTTTTTTACAAAATACTTATTAATACACTATAAATAGATGGGTAATGTCAAATTTATCGATTTCCAATTTTGATTTTTTGGATCCCACAAAATTATTATATATCTACTAATATGGTATAACTAGTTTATTAGTTGTAATGAAAAGTATACCTTCCCTGAGCAACAATGTGTAGGAAATAGACTTTATCAAAATCGACCGTAGGATGTTATCATGATAATAATAAATGGTTATGGTCAAAATTTCAGTTATTTTTGTTGTCATTTGGGTCTCGATCTATTAGGTCAACCTAAACCATAAATACCACATAAAACTTTGTTGTCATTTGGGTCTCGATCTATTAGGTCAACCTAAACCATAAATACCACATAAAACTAATATGCTCATAACCACTTACTGGCAACCTCTTTTTTCGATATGTCACCTCTCACACTCTCGTCTCTATGAGCTATACCAACTAATGTAAAAATTTCAGAAAGTTTATCTACTCAAGATTAAGCTCTCCTTAGGGAGTTATAAGTGCATAAATGGTTGACCGCTTTATTTGACATCTAAATGACAGCGGATTTGCTTAACCTTTTTATACAGTATCTATTAATACACTACAAGTAGATGGGTAATGTCAAATTTATCGATTTTCAGTTTCAATTTTTTGGATCGCATGGAAATGTCTACTAATGTGGTTTAACTTTGTTTATTAGTTGTATAGAAAAATATACCTTCTATGAGGAACAACGTGGAGGAAATACAATTTATCAAAACCGACAGTTGGATGTTATCATGATAAGAAGAAATGGTTATGGTCAAAATTTCAGCTATTTTCGTCCTTGTTTGGGTCTCGATCTATTAGGTCAACCCTAAACTCTAAATACCACATAAAACTAATATGCTCATAACCGCTCACTCGCAACATCTTTTTTCGATCTGTCAGCTCTCACACTCTCGTGGGTATGAGCTATATCAACTATTGTAAAAATTTTGGGAAATTTATCTCATTGTGGTTCAGTTCCCCTTAAGGAACTATAAGCATATAAATGCTTGACCGCTTTGTTTAATGTCGAAATGACGACGGATCAGGTTAACTTTTTTACATAGTACCTATGAATACGCTATAAATAGATTGATAATTTTAAATTTATCGATTTTCAATTATAAATTTATAGATCGCACAAAATCCTTACATGCCTATTAATGTGCGATCTATAAATTTATAATTGAAAATCGATAAATTTAAAATTACTAATCTATTTATAGCGTATTCATATGTACTATGTAAAAAAGTTAACTTGTTTATTAGTTGTATAAGAAAATATGCTTTCCATTAATAGGCATGTATATTTAAAATATGCTTTCAATCTAACTTGTTTATTAGTTGTATAAGAAAATATGCTTTCCATAAGCTACAAGGTAGGGGAAATAGAATTTACCAAAATCGACCATTGGATGTTAACACTATGTTAAAAAATGGTTATGGTCAAAATTTCAGCTATTTTCATCGTCGTTTGGGTCTAGATCTACTAGGTCAACCATAAACTCTAAATACCACATAAAACTAATATATTCATAACCGCTCGCATATTTTAAATCCTAATTCTGCCCTTGTATAAATAGTTTTTTTTCATTTTCATGGATTATATTTTCTCAGAACTTGATTATCAGAAAAGAGAAAATAAAATTTAATGATAAAAAAGTTTTTTTTTTTTTTGAGAAACTGATAAAAAAGTTCTTATATTTTAATATTTAATTATTTATTAATTCAACTACCCTAACACCTCAGGACCCAAAAAAAAGAAAAAAGAAAAAAAAAAAGCAAAAAGCTGCCTGAATCCCTTTCGTCTTCTTTACATCTCCATCACCCTTCTACTTTAGTTTTTTTTCGTTCTCTCCAGTTCACCCTCACAGACGCTGCATCTTCTAGTTTACTTTTATAAAAAAACCTAACCCCAAGTCCCCAACTCCATCTCAACTTCCTACGACGTCAAGACCGTCTTCTTCATTTGATTTTGTGAGGTTGGAGACCGTTTGGCTTGGACTTTAGACATCGCCGGCGGCGTTAATCGAGGTAGAGGAGGGTAGATTCCGGGATCTTTTCGGGGGTGATATAGTTGGATTAGCCATCAGTTGAGTTTGAAGGGAGAGAGGTTTTCGCCTTTGGTGGTATTTGAGAGGTAGAAAAATGTTCTACAAAAAACAAGTGTTCTAATAGAAAAACAAATTCTCTGCCCAGGTCCTCTCTCCCCAACTCTGCCACGACAACAACAAACCCAATTCGCAGAGATTTAGAATCTGAAATCTTAGATCAATAGTAGGGAACTCATATCCAACAATAATCACATGAGCAGCTCCTAGTCCATTTGATTAATTTTATTCTAGAACTCGTCTCACACCTTTTGAGATCTATCTCTTGCACTGAATTTCTGTTTTCAACCCACACCATGAGCTAATGATTCGTGAATTTTCCTCTCATCTAATGTTGTGTTTTTCATGTGGAACAATTCAGTAAATTTGGTCTATTTAAGAGGAAGAATTAAATGAATAAAAAATTTGTTGGCAAAATAAAGATCAAAAGATCGTTGGCTCTGCTCTGGTTCGACTTTGTTGGAGTGTCTTCGATGGAGTATTCAATCTTGATTGTTTCGATGGATGGTGATATCACCACGACACCACTGACACAAGGTAGGTGAGCAAATTCATTTCCTCCTTCACTCTGTGTGTTGCGTAGACAAATTGATTCGACTGCCACCAGTAAATTTCCGTGTGTGTTGGTTGTATAATTTTATTACTGACTCACTTTTACAGTAAAACAATCAGTGCATGTGAAAAGTATGTGGGACCACTGTAGTGTTATTAAACTTCTTTAGCAGGTTACCAGTTTATCAAAATATGTGGCCATGATTACACAATCAAAACTGACCATTGGATTGGCTGCTTATGTGGCCGAGCACTCCATGCTTGGAGCATGGAAGAATTTTCGATATTTCCCCACTTTTAGGCTAATGGTGACAACATAGTTTTATTATCACACATTCAATCTCATTCTACGTTTGGGTAGTGGAGCATCACTATTCCAATAACCCACCAATACCCACAACGGTGCTTATCTTGTTTTTATCTTATCACTTTTAATGAGAAACTGCCACGTGACTAGCTCAGTCCTAATTAAAGTCATTAGCTATATATTTGAAAACAATAAGCACTATATTAACATTGGTGATGGCCAAATAATAAAATCATTTCTAATGTATATAGATATCGGAGCGTCTTTCTCAGAAAGAAAAAGAGAAAGGAAACCAAGATCTGGTCGCCGCGACTAGATCTTGATCATCTGGTTCTTCTGATGGATGAGGTGATAAATCCTCATAAATCAAATGCCTTCAAGTCCGTTTCAGATTGTGTCCTTATCTCTACAAGTCACCGATTCAGAGCGACGAAGCTGCCTGCAATCTCAACTCCTTCTTGGTCCTTCTTCCTCACACCGGGTTCGATTTCTTTATTTCATTTCAATTTTTTTCTATTTGATTCCCGAATAAGTGTTGGTGTGCACAGTCAATCTGATTCATTCCTGGGAAAATGTTGACAAAATCAAGTTTTGAATCTTAGGTTTTATTATCCAGGATTTCTCACCGATTATAAGCTCGGTTTCAATTTTTGATGGTCATAATCCACTATCGATGATATTATATATATATATATATATTTAACACTTTTCCATGGTTTACTCTTTGCCATAATTCTCTGATAATGAAAGCAAATTTTTTTTTTCTGTTGCATATGCGTTTTTGGGGAATTAGTTCTTAGTTTGCTGGGATAAAAATTTCTGGGTCAACTTCTTATGAACTAATGGGAATAATTTTATTCAGTAATCTACCTACAATTTCAAACTTCTTATTTTGTATATGTTAATGAACATACCTCATCTGAATAATGTTTTTTTATGAGGAGATGTGATAGTTTTATCATAATAATGGTTTGTATGGAATCCCTTTCTAACTTCAGTTAATTTGATTATTATGCAGCTCAATTCAAGTTTTTGTGACAGTCTAAAGAGAATCAAAGAGGGTCTACATTGGAGGCTTTTATAAAAATTGGTTGCAGGTAGAACTCTCCTTTGATGCTCTTAGATATTCTATTATTGTTGGCTTCTCCAGTTCTGAAATCTGTTATTGGATATTCATGTATAATTCTTTTTTAATCCTCAATTAAAATTTGAAGGCCCTTCATTGATTTTGTTAGTCTATGCGTTTTTCTTTTTTCTTTGCAGCTCTTACACTTTTTTTTTTTTTTTGGCAAACTACAGCTCCTACATTTTGATTGTTAGTTCCCCAACAATCTGTCCAAGTTGGATTTGTTGCCATGTTCAAGGTATGCCTCCCTTTCTGTATTTACATTTCAGCTAGGGTTGTGATATTCATCTTTTTGAGTAGTGAAAAGAGTGACATTTGACTCTTTCATCATGTTCATGAATTTTTTAGATCTGTGAAAATTTACCTTTTTATTTTTTTATCGTGTGAATCTATTTCACTGTTTCGTTGACTTTTTAGGGAAGAAGTTGATAGTGGGATAATTATTTTCTGACATGTCTTTATCTTCTGTGTTGGTAGCTTTATCTATTGCTGTTATATAGGGGTGATAATTTTTATTGTGTAATTCTATCTCAAATTACTGCGGCATTCTTTTGTATAATCTGTTATATTGGTTCTTCTATTGTTGTTCAATTGGCTCCCAGAACTAATCCCAGGTGAGTTCTACTGCATTGATTTCTGATTCTCAATTTCTTCTTGAGATTTGATGATTTTCAGGAAAAGAGTTGGTTATTTGTGGTTTTGTGCGGAGTTATACTTCTTAATTTTTGTCTATTAAAATTTGGTTAAGTTTTCTTGGTAGTTTTCATGTTTTGTTTGCTTAAAATCTGATTTTCTTATGTTTTGATGGCATAGTGTTCTGATTTGGTTTCTTGGCTATTTGGGATTTGCAGGGTTGCAGTTGGTGATGGCTCTTATTGGTGTGAGTCGGCTGATTTTCAGATACATATCTTTCTTCCTTCTCATTCTGCACAAGGTCAGTTTAGTTTGAACTTTATCAATTGGAAGTTGAACTCATAAATGGATCCATTTTGCTGTTTCGCTTAGTGTCTCTTCACATAAACATAGTTGTTTCTATGTAACATAAATGTGTGTGGCATGCTGGTATCATTGAATGGTTCAATGTATTATGACCACATGATATATCATTAATCGAATTGTGTTATTGCTACTTCTGCAGATGTTCGTTTATGAGTTCATGCCTAATGGTAATGGTACCTAACGGAGATGGGGAGAATATGGGCTTTACAACATTTGAAGTTTATACGATGCCTTTCTGGCTGGAGTTTCATCTAGCTAATCCTGTTTGCTTACTTTGATATAAGTCACAAATAAAATCAAGGGAAGCCTGGACTTCAGTATGAGTTTACATATTGCTTGGGTTCAACCAAAAGACTTCTTTATCTCCATTCCACTGAGATAGGAAAGCCATCAACATAGGTTTGGACAAGAGTTATGGGAATATGCCTCTGTAAGGTAAAGCCAACTTCATTTTAAAACGCATTTCTATTGTATTTTCTCCTCTGCATCACATATATGAACACAAAATGTGCTTACTGCCATCCACAATCTTAATTCATGTATTTATATGTTAAATAACAGATTGAATAAGAGGACTTCTATTGTTTGTTTTAAGTTTCTTCCCCAAAAGAAATGTCATTGCAGGTGTATAATTTCTGGCTAACTTGTGTATTTTTCTGCTTGTAGGAGAAAGATATGGACTTTATACACTATGCTTGTAGTTCAGTGATGGAATGAGAGAGAGACGAGAGCAATATCTGGTTTCGATCATATGAAAGAAGACAGTAGTCACCTTTGGAATCTTCTAGTCTAGGTGAATTTGTGTTTAGATGTTATAATATTCAAAATAATTAAGTTTTCCATGATAATTTTTTTTTATTAAAAAAAGTAATATAGAGTCACCAATAGAATTGGTGTGGTGCTAATTATATTGATATGCTTGAGCTGACTATTCAACCATATATTCCACCAATCACAACATTGGTGTGTTGAGTCACTGTCACCAATGCATGAACAGTATCCATCAGTTGAGGCACCAAAAAAATGATAGTGATCCATGGGTGTTTGTCACGGCAGCTTTAGCAACCCATAAAACAATGGTGACTGGGCTGGTGTGTATTGCCTTTACACACCATTCATTGGTGGTCTGAAGCCCAACACACACCAATAACAATAGTGTCTAAAGGCCAATTTTGTGGTAGTGAGTTCTTGCCAGCTTCTTATTGCTAGCTAGACTAGTTGGGAATTCATCATGCATAGTATACATTTTTCATGAATAGAAAGCATTTGCTAGCAGCTTCCATCGAACATAAAGCTCAACAAGAAAGAGTGAATGATCAGGGAGGATTAAGTACCTTGAAAAGGAACAATTCCTCGTTTGGGTAGTTCACTATAGTGCAGGTAAGCCATGAAGCCACAAGCAGAGGCGGTCCAAAATTGAACCTCAAGAATCCCTAATTCCTTAGCAGCTTCCCTCCCAAATCCCATCACACCATCTGTGATTACACAACTAACTTTTGGCACTTCACATGATGAATTGATCTTTATCACCAGCTCCTTAAAAGGGCCTAGACAAGTTTTCCTGGTGTAGTCGCATAAAGCGGGGACATCTTGTGTCGCATCTTTATCCGAAGGTGGCAGCCCATCTGGTATGGTCTCAAACTGGAAATCCACTAGGCCCTCAACGGATAAGTCGGAACCTTTGGACCGAACTAAGCGCCTGTGATTGAACTCGGTGTTGACAAAGGTAATGTGGATTCCCCTCGAGTGCAGAAGCTTGGCTAATTGCATCATGGGTTTGACATGGTCTTGTGCTGGGTAAGGGACACAAACTGCATGTAGTTTGTTGGATCCTGCTACATCTGTTGAACCCATATAAAATGATCTTTACCAAACTTCCAATTCATATTTTTTTCTGAAACAGTAACCCTTTACCTGGTGCTATCTTCAAGTACTTCAAAATATGAAAGACTGCATCCATATGCTCTTCACTAGGACAATGCATAAATTGACTAACAGCACTCACAACATAAGCAATATCAAGTCTAGTATGTGAAAGATAAATCAACCTTACTACAAGACGTTGATACCTCCCTTTATCAGTTGAAACTTGATCAGGATAAATAGCAAGTCTGTGATTCATCTCAATGGGTGTCTCCATTGGTCTGCAGTCCAACATCCCCATTTCAGCAAGTAAACCAAGGACATACTTCCTTTGTGAAAGCAAAATCCCCTTCTTAGACCTTGCAGCTTCAATACCCATAAAATACTTCAGTTGTCCCAGATTCTTCATTTCAAACTCCTTTGACAGATACTTTTGCAATTCATTCATCTCTTTCAGATCATCCCCTGTAACAATCATGTCATCAACATATACAATAAGAGTTGTAATCTTACCATTCTTGCGTTTGATAAACAAGGTATGGTCAGAATTGCTCTGTCTGTACCCAAATGCTTTCATGGACTTTGAAAATCTTCCAAACCAAGCTCTTGGAGACTGCTTCAGGCCATACAAAGACTTCTTCAATTTATACACCTTGCCAACATCACTTGGGTAATTCTTAACACCTGAGGGCACATCCATGTACACTTCTTCCTCCAAATTCCCATTAAGAAACGCATTCTTCACATCAAACTGGTACAAGGGCCAATCTTTGTTTGCTGCAAGTGAGATTAGAATCCGGACAGTATTAATCTTTGCCACAGGTGCAAAAGTGTCCTCATAATCAATCCCATAGCGTTGTGTATATCCTTTGGCAACCAACCTCGCCTTGTATCTATTAATAGTTTCATCTGCATTAAGCTTCACAGTAAATACCCAACGACATCCTACAGTCTTCTTTCCAACCGGCATAGGTACTAGCTCTTATGTTGCATTCTTTTGAAGAGCTTCCAATTCTTCATTCATCGCCTTTGTCCATTTTGGATCCGTCAATGCTTCCTGCACGTTACTAGGAATAGATACAATAGATAATTGATCAACAACAAGTGCATGTGACCCAGAAATCCTATGGTTAGACAAAAAATTAGCTATAGGGTATTTAGCTTTGGCTTTGATATCTGGTTCATATTGTTTCTTAGGAATTCCCTTGGTAACCCTTTGTGATTTCCTAGGTTCGACGCTTTCTAACCCAGAAGATTCATTAAAGTTTAGGGTTACCTGAGGAGGATCATTCTGACTGGGATTTTCAGTTGGTGATGCAGAAGGGGGAATATCTTGTGTGTGAGCTTCAGATATGTCTTGATTTTGATTCAAGCTATCCAGAAAAGTCATTTCTTCTGTCTCGGAATTCATAACACTCTGTTCGGCAGTTATTTTTTATGTTTCGGAATTCACAACACTCTGTTCAGCAGTCGCATTTTCTGTTTCAGAATTCGCAACACTTCGTTCGGCAATAGCATTCTGTTTGGCAATCACATTTTTTGTTTCGGAATTCGCTACACTTCTTTCGGCAGTCGCATTGTTTGTTTCGGAATTCACAATGCTCTATTCGGCAACTACATTTTCTGTTTCTGAATTTCTACCCTCAAATCTATCCTCCAAAATTTTCAAGTCTTCAAAGACATCAAAATCAATAATAGAACGAGGATTCCCTTCACAACCTCTCTCCCCCTAAAGGGGGAAGACTGAGAAACTCCCCCTGAGTAATAAGGCTCGGATTCACGAAAAGCAACATCAAGAGAGACATGTATAGTGCCAGTAAGGGGATCATAATATCGATAACCCTTCTGGAAGTCAGCATAACCAACAAAGATACACTTACGGGCATGGGGATCAAGCTTGCTGCATTGAGGCTTGGGAATATGAACATAGGTTGTGCACCCAAACACCCGGGGCTCCAAATTAGGCATAGAAGGGATGGTCAAAAGTGTATGAAGCTGCTGATGAGGATTCTGAAACTCAATCACCCGTGAAAGAGTACTGTTGATAAGATATGCTGCTGATTTTACTGCTTCTCCTTAATAGGACCGAGGTACATTCATGCCAAACAAGGAAGCACGAACAACTTCCATCAACTGCCTGTTCTTCCGTTCTGCTAAACCATTATGTTGAGGAGTATAAGAATTGGAGGTTTGATGACGAATTCCATGTGACCGGCAAAACTCAATCATAGGGCCTTTCACAAACTCTCCACCATTGTCAGACTGAAACACTCTGATGGATTGTTGATATTGAGTGGCCACCATTTTGTGAAATTTGGTAAACATTCCAAATACATCACTCTTATTCTTCAGTAATGACACCCATGTCATGCGAGTGCAATCATCAATAAACATTACAAAATACCGAGCTCTAGAAAGAGAAAGAATTTTCGCAGGATCCCAGACATCGGAGTGAATCTTCATAAAATGAACATGACTTTTATTAAGACTTGGTGAATATGAAATACGGTGACTCTTGGCCAGTTCACAGATATCACAGTGGAAATCCAAATCACTAACAACTGAAAACAATTGAGGTTGCAGCTTCTTAAGATAACGAAGGGATAGATGACCTAAACGGCGATGCCATAACCATACAGCTTCCTTCGCATTCTCTACCCCATTGATTTGATTAGCCTGTCCCAAAAGATGCTTATGTTTTTTTCCAGTCTCTGTCAGATCCAGATAGTATAATTTCCCCATTCTAACATAATAACCAAGAATTCGTCGAGTCAGAATGTCCTGAAACACACAGAAAGACGGATAGAGGGTCACAATACATGCAAGAGCTAAAATAACTTGACCAATAGACAGGAGATTATAAGCTAGTAATGGAACAACTAAGACAGATTCAAGCGTTAAGGTATCAGATAAAGCAATAGAACCTTCTCCGGTGACCGGAGTTGGAGTACCATCAACAGTAGAGACAACGTCTTGAGGGGAACGTCTAAGGTTTTTCACAAGACTTGGGTCATTGGTCATATGGTCAGATGCACCTGTATCAATTATCCATGTACCATTAAAAGTAACCTTACCCTTCATACCTGACTACGCTACATTAGCGGAGGCATTGTCTAGGTAAACTTCCTCTTTAGTAGCAATGGCGGCATTGCCCAGATTCTTTTGCGGTTTCTTGGTGAAGTCCCACCAATCAGGGTAACCAATCAATTCATAGCACCGCTCCTTGCTATGACCTAATTCCCTACAGATAATGCACCTTTTGTGTGCATATGGATTTGGTTTACCTAGAGGACCGTGTGGAGAATTGAAGGTCCTGAGAAGCCTGGAGGAGGACCCTGTTTGCGTTAAGCCATAACAAAAAATTCGGTAGTTACTGAATGCTCCATAGCCTGTTTCTTTGATTGCATCATTGAGGAATTCCTGATTTTCACAGGACTGGATTTTCAAGGGTTTCAAGATGGATATGAATGTTTTGGAAAAAGAAAAGTTTTTTTTTTTCTTTTTTCAGAAAAAAAGAGAGGAGGGTGATGGTGGTTCGAAATCCAGGATGATTTGATTTCAACGGTGGTGGTACGCAGCGGTTTGTGGTGTTCTTCGTGATTCAGGATTCAAGATTCAAAGGATGCAACGCAAGTTCAAAGGATTGAACCTGCTCTGATACCAAGTAGAAAAGAATACTTCAATTCAGGGTTAATTCGATAATACTATTCATCAACACTTTAATTCAGGGTTAATTCGATAATACTATGATACCGCTAAAAGTAAGCGTATAATTTAACCCTGAAAATGTCATCGTTAGTATTTGGTAAATAGGGATCGTTCTAACCGGGATTGAGGGTACACCTGTCATTGTAAAACAAATAAAAGATTAAAATACAAAAATATTATATTACAAAATATATACAAATAACTAAATAAAAGGGGGATTTGAGAATTAGAGTTTTGAAAATTAAAATAAATGTAATTGCAAAAACAAGTAAATAATTAATAAAATAAGAAGTATTATTTACAAAAATAAAACAAAGAATGAAAATATATACAAGTAAACACAAATAGGGGGGATTTTAGAATTATAAAATCAAAAATTAAAATAAATAAAACGTAAAAACATATATGCACGGGTGGAACGCAAGTAACAAAGATCAAAACCACAATCATATGCAAGAAATCCAATCACAATTCCTATAGTTGATTTTCTATGTCATGAGAAATAAGTTGACCATGTGAAACGTTAGAAAGTAAACGATTTCCCATTTTTTACCTTCCTTGAAAAATTAATCTAAGTGAAAGCACCTAAATCAATCCTATTGAACATGCAATCATAGTCTAGAAAGCTAGCTAATCAAGAACACATTCAACGCATGAAGAACAAAGAAAGGATGTCAACCAAAGTGCCCAACCTAGTTATGAATAAGTTCACCTATTTACAATCCTCCTTAATTGATTTCGACTTTTATCCAAAGGCTTTACTACTTAAATCTAGCTCCAATTACATGCATATATCCTAAGTTGGCCACCAAAGAACACAAACATGAAAAAGTTTTCTATAATCCAAAATCAGTCAAGCAATCTCACATAAGCAACATATAGATCAACATAAAGAAATCACAAATTTATTTTAAAACATATAAACGGGCTTTAAACTTTGCCCTTAACGTCATGTTAACTAGAATTCATAACTCTACAAAATCAAACAAAGGAAAACAAAAGAAAGTATGAAACACACCGTGAAATATGAATGATGAAGCCTTGAGACGAAGAACTTGAAGATCCTTGAAAGCAAGCAACCTTTTAGGGACGACCCAAGGGTAGATGGTGGATAGGATCTTGTTGTATTGCATGACTTCTTCTCCTCTTTGCTTGAGACGCAGAGCTTCTGAAGACTAGAGAATTGAGAGAATTTTTCTGATGTTTATTTTCTGAGGGAGAGAGGTGGTGTTGTGGTGTTGTTGTGTGTTTGTCTGTTTAAACGTCAACCATAGGGGGGTTTATATAGGGGAAGGCAAGGCTTCATGAATTTAATATCTAAGAAATTTTCTGGTTGCACCACACAGCTCCAACCAATGAATTAATGTCATGTCAGCTCTGCCATGTCACTCAACCAATCAAAAAGCTCCAAAATAATTCCCTAATCTTTCCAAATATATTATTGTTGATTTCCCAAGATTTTATTTGATTTTTCTCTTAATTTTTGGCCAAAATAATCTTGAGTGAAAATAGGAATGAATCTGGACTTGTTTTGGACCTTTTCTCCCTTAAATCTCTCCATGGCATCATTATCCTTGATCCTCTCTTGATTTTTGACATTAACTCCATAATTTCCCATGGAAAAATCAGATTTAATTCCCCCAATAATATCTCCAACATCATCTTCAAGCCATGTGGTTTCCTAGTGCTATCAGGACTCCTCTCTTTTTGCCATGTGTTTTCATTTCAGCTCATTTCTTCTCCATTTATTCCAATGTACCTAGAAAATAAAAACTAAATTAAAATTTATTTATTTAAGGAAATAACTAAGTAAAATATGAGGAAATAACTATTAAAACATTGCATTAAAATGCTCCTATCATACTATTCATCCCACAATGAGGGTACATATACAAGTACAAGGGAGTTGTCTAACTCTAATAGGAAACAATCTTTCCATAATTACAGGATATCCTAATTAAATAAAATCCTAATTACATACAGATTTACAGCGATTCTACACTCACAAATTGGCAAAATCTGCTTTGTCCTTAGTGCAAGCTATGTTTTGCAAAGATGTAGGGCCTCCATGGCTCCATGATTTAATTGATACAATGTAGTCTACTAGCTCTGTAGGGGTCCTCAGTGGGAGAACAAGTTGTCCCCATATTGATGCATTGTTTGAAGTTAATAAGATTCTCTTTGATAAAAAAAAAAAAAAAGTCCCATTGAAAAATAAACCAATAATGGATCACTTCACGAGAGTTTCTGTCACTTCATTTCATTTCTTGGAATTATTGGACCCAATAATTATGCAGCATGCAGCATAACTTTTAGGCAATTTGTTGTTCGTCCATTTCTAGAATTATTTGCGTTGTACCAAAACCAGCTTGCTAGGGAATCCTATAGCCACATGCAGCATATTGCTCAGTAGTCTTCAGGCAACCTTGCATGGTCCAATAATTATGCAGCATGCAGCATGCATCATAACTTTTGGGCAATTTGTTGTTCGTCCATTTCTAGAATTATTTGTGTTGTACCAAAACCAGCTTGCTAGGGAATCCTAAGCTGCATGCAGCATATTGCTTAGTAGTCTTCAGGCAACCTTGCATCCCTTTGGAAAAATCACATCAGAAACCCAAAATCCCAAAATATCCAATTTCAGCCTCTAAACAACGTGTGTGTGTCTATATAAGTATATATATATATATATACAGATCCAATCCAGAGCGGAGCTCCGCTTTGAAATTAACGTGTGAAGTTCAAGTTTTCAGTCACTTTTCGGTCGCATATCCACATCTCGACCGTTCAGTTTTTAGGTACTACTGTATAGATCATATCTGCAAATTTTCAGCCAAATTGATGATCATTAAGGCATCTAACTCGTTTAAACCAATGGACGGACTGAATCTGTCAACCTGAACCGTACTAGCTTTAAGGCACTTATCAATGCCTTAACGATCATCATTTTGGCTGAAAATTTTCAGAGATGATCTATACACTAGTACCTAAAAACTGAACAGTCGAGATGGGATATGCGACCGAAAAGTGACCGAAAACTCGAACTTCACACGTCCGAAAAGTGACCGAAAACTCGAACTTCACACGTTAATTTTCAAAGCGGAGCTCCGCTCTGGATAGGATCTGTATATATATATATATATATATATATATATATATAGGCCTGTTTCAAAACGGACGTCCGCACTATTGCTAAAGTGCGGATCTTGATCTCCTGCAGCGTTTCAGGCTACAATGGCTGCGAGAATCGAGCCAGACGGAGGCCGGAGGCATCTCTGACCTCTTCTGGGCAGCAATCGAGGTCGAAGGAGATCAAGGTTGCAAGTTTCTAGGCATCGCTGCAACCACGTCACCGACAACTCCACCTGACTACAGACCAGTCCGTCCGACTCTGGCCTTCGTCCGGCAAGCGACTCCACACCGTCATAGCCTGACCGGAGCTGCAGCATCGACGTCCGCACTTTAGCGAAAGTGCAGACATCCTCTTTGGAACTACTCTGTATACACACACACACACACACACACACACACACACACACACACACAAAGTTTCTCAGTGCAGACGTCTGTACCTAAGCAAAAGGTACAGATTTCCTATTTTCCCCTACTTTCTGATCACCAATTTACATCTTAATCATTCAGTTTTTAGGTCCTAATGTATAAATCATCTCTGCAAAATTTCAGCCAAATTGATGATCGTTAAGGCATTCAAAACTGCATTTTACAACAATGAATACGAACGGTTCCGAATCTGTCAAACCGGAACCATTCGTATTCATTGTTGTAAATTGCAGTTTTGAATGCCTCAACGATCATCAATTTGATTGAAATTTTGCAGAGATGATCTATACACTATGACTTAAAAACTGAATGGTTAAGATGTAAATTGGTGATTGTAAAGTGGGAAAAAATGGGAAATCCGTACCTTTTGCTTAGGTACGGACGTCCGTACCCAAAAACCCCTATATATATATATATATGATAAATTGATAATTGATTAAAACCTATTTAGCAATTACAACCCAGATTGCTGGCATGAGGGTTATGATTTATGAATCTAGGAAGGGCACATTTAACCTTCACATGCAGCCTTACAGGTTGTAGATTCAGTTGTTGTACATATAATTATGCAATAGTATGTTATCATTTTGATTTTACCAAGGAAACCCTTGTTCTCTATCTGTTAGGCAACAGGCATGGACTTGAATTCAGCACTCAGAGCCTGCATCTAGGCAAAGCTAAGCAATTAAAAGGAGGCAAGGAGCCAAATGATCGATGAAGGAGCTGACACTAAAATTCAATTTAAGCGACAACGTACATTTGTCGCTTTAGGTTGAAGGCAACAACTCCATATTTTGTTTTGTTTTGTGTTTTTTTCCTGATGACATGTGGTCCGTCATATTCAATTAGTTCCAACTCCCTTCAATTTGGATCCGTATAAGTATTAACTACTATATTAACAGAAACGTACTGAGATTGGTTTGCTTTTGGCAAAGATAGGTTGACAATTCATTCTTGTTTCATCAATTATTTGTGGAGTCACATTGTCAACAATTAAGCTTAAGAATCAGTCCAGCATACATATGTTGATAATTCCACATTTTTGTTTGATTGTTTTTTTTTTTTTTTTTTGAGAAGGTTGATAATTCCATATTGTCGTCGATCGATATGAAGAGTTAGCCTCTGCTCTGTGCCACTTGGATCGAGTTGATTGAGTTCTTCAAGATTTTATTCATCAATAATTTTGTGTCGGGTCAAGTTTGAATTGAATTATTGAAAATAGCTTTCACTTTACTTACTCAAGTGACACAGAGCAAGGCTATGAGCCTATGAACCGTTGATATCGATCGACGACAATATGCAATTATCAACATTCTAAAAAATAAATAAATAAATAAATGCATCACTGCATAAATGTTGCTATAAAAGCAAGATTTGCCATGCTGCTAACATATTTCATAAATTAAGATGGGTTCAACACAGTTAGGAGCCAAGGAACTCCATGCAGTCTGTGTCCCTTTCCCAGCACAAGGCCATGTTAATCCCATGATGCAATTTGCCAAGCTTCTGCACTCCAGGGGATTCCGCATAACATTTGTCAACACCGAGTTCAACCACCGGCGTTTAATCCGGTCCAGAGGTTCCGACTCTGTCAAGGGACTATCGGACTTCAAATTCGAGACCATACCGGACGGTTTGCCACCTTCAGATAAAGATGCAACACAAGATGTCCCAGCTATATGTGACTCCACCAGGAAAACTTGTCTAGGCCCTTTTAAGGAGCTGGTGACTAAGCTCAATTCTTCATCTGAAGTGCCACAGATTACTTGTATAGTTTCGGATGGTATCACGGGATTTGGGAGGGAAGTTGCTCAGGAACTAGGGATTCCTGAGGTTCAGTTTTGGACTGCTTCTGCTTGTGGCTTCATGGCGTACCTGCAATACAACGAACTTGTTAAACGAGGCATTGTTCCATTCAAAGGTACTTCATTCTTTCTGAAACCTAACTATTGAGGTAAATGAAATATGGGATGATGAAAAAGAGATATACATCACCATCGAGTACAGAAAATCAATCTAAACTCAAATTAAAGAACAATTTCAAATGAGTTTTGTTTATGTTTTATATATTCATGTATTACTTGGTCTTAATCCAAGTGTCAAGTCAGCATTGATTTTTTTTTTTTTGGCTTGAAACTTCTTTTTATAATGCATGTCATACATGGAAGGTTGAGTGAACCAGATCTAGAGCCACCCCTTACAAAATATCTCATCCCACTTACTACAATAATTCGTATATATATATATCCTCTTTATATATTCTAGTGCAGAACTGGATAGGCTTCTCTATGTAAGGCTGGGCAGTAAGGTTCATTTGCAGAATTGCAAGGGACGTGCGTGGGGGGTTCTTGGGTATTTTTCATGTAGAATGAGTAGATCTTAATGGTCGGCTCTACGTACATAGAATAGTCACTCCTAAGTTTTGCTCCTTACTCTTGGCTTTCAATTAACCAAGCTGTTCTTCCTGTCATATTGTCTTCTTTGCATGTACTTTTAAGTGTTCTAACAAATATAACTTTTACAGCTCCAAACTAAATTGAGGGTACGAATTGAATAGTAGCTGTCTTGAATTTAGATATTTGTTGTCCAAATTTACTATTATAATCACCCGTATCTACTCACATTTTTGCCCCTTGTATGCATTTCGATCAGATGAAAGTTTCATGCAAGATGGTACACTGGATAAGCCAATTGATTGGATCCCAGGCATGAAGAATATGAGGCTCAAGGACATCCCTAGCTTTATCAGAGTCACTGATGTCAACGACATAATGTTCGACTTCTTGGGATCCGAAGCACAAAACTGCTTGAAATCCTCTGCAATCATCTTCAACACGTTTGACGAATTTGAGCATGAAGTGTTAGAAGAAATCTCAGCCATGTTTCCTCACATTTACACAATAGGTCCACTTGCTTTGCTTGGTAGGCACGTGCCTGAAAACAAACTGGTCAAGTCCCTCAGCTCAGGCTTGTGGAAAGAAGATGCAAAATGCCTTGAATGGCTTGACAAACAGAAACCCGACTCGGTTGTGTATGTGAATTATGGGAGCGTAACTATGATGACAGACCAACATTTGAAAGAATTTGCATGGGGGCTTGCAAATAGCAAGCACCATTTTTTGTGGATTGTTAGGCCTGATGTGGTAAAAGGGGATTCGGTTGTCTTGCCCGGAGAATTTTTCGAGGATATTAAGGATAGGGGTTACATAGCAAGTTGGTGTCCACAGGAGCAAGTGCTAGCACATCCATCAGTCGGGGTTTTTCTAACTCATTGTGGTTGGAATTCTACTATTGAAACTATATCAGAGGGTGTGCCTGTAATTTGCTGGCCTTTCTTTGCTGAGCAACAGACGAATTGTCGTTTCCTGTGTACCAATTGGGGAATTGGTATGGAGGTAAACAATGATGTTAAACGCGATGAGATTGAAGTGCTTGTCAAGGAAATGCTGGAAGGGGAAAAAGGCATGAAGATGAGGCAAAGGGCAAAGGAATGGAAGAAGAAAGCAATAGCAGCTACTGACATTGAAGGATCATCATACAGTAATTTTGACAAATTGATTGAGGTTCTTCATAAGGAATAACTTTGGTCCTTATTTCTAAGAACTGATAAGTAAATGTTTAGCAAATGATGTCTGTCTGGCTTATGAATAAAATCAATTTTCTTTCCTCTTTGTATTTGTAATCAACTCAAGATTGCTTTGGCAAATTTAATAACAACCCAAAGCAGAAATAATGAAGATTACTTTGGACTAGTCGACTCCGGATACCAAATCTTCAAGTTGAAGGTGACTCTTTATTATTAATTAAGATAATCAAATATTCAAATGTAGCTACAAGGTGTATTTGAGAGTTGTCTTTTTCTTTTTTTAAAAATATCAATCATCTTTCTACTTGTTTCGTCAGTATTTTCTTCACTACTCATGTTCATCGAGAGGCAAATATGGTTGGTCACCATTTTGCTATAACACATTATCTCACTCGGAGCCAGTTTATTTTATGGCTTCACACATCTGACACAAGAATGAAGAAGAAGATCTTCAAGTTGAAGGTGAATCTTTATTACTAATTAAGATAATCAAATATTCTAATGTATCTACAAGGTGCCTTGGAGAGTTGATTTTTTTGGAGAATATCAATCATCTTTCTACTCATTTCGTCAATATTTCCTTCACTCATGTTTACCGAGAGGCAAATATGGTTGCTAACCATTTTGTTATAACACATTACCTCACTTGGAGCTAGTTTATTTTATGGCTCCACACATTTGACACAAGAATGAAGACCTATGTGTTGTGAATTTTAATTAAAACTTGCAAGCTAAGCATAAAAATCATCGTTAGTATAATGTGCAAGTACGAAGTTGTTGCAAATGAGGATTAATAATCAATTTAAAACCTAACTCAATTAATCCAAACTAAGGACACAAATCACATAAACAATCAAGATAAAAGATAACGGTTTTTAGATTTTCGAATAAACAAATACTGTGAAAGTTACAGATCGAAACAAACAAACAAAGTTTATAAGTTGAAAAGCAACGATGATATAACCTACGGTATTTGAATCAACCACTAATGATCTTATTTATGTTTCGATGCAATTAATAGATCTTTTTGTTTCTTTTGATGAACAATTTCCGTATCTAAGTGCAGGTACAACACTTAGACCATAATTTTCTCTCCAGGTAAGTGTATGATTCTTTTCAGGTACAGCAAATGTCGTATATCTTAGCGTGCAATCTATCCAGATATGGAATAAATTTAACACATAGGACACATTACGTTCTAAAAAACAAGGGAATCATGCAAACAATTACATCAGGTACAACAATAATGTAATTCACAACTCTTAATCAGAAGAAGCTAATTTGAATTATACGGCAGGTATGCCTCAAATTCATCTTCTAATTACTAGATGCAAAGCTCTAAGATGATCAATCAAAGAATTTAAACATAAAGCATAAATTCAAATAGTGATTAAGAGTTCATCATAAAGAAACTATAAAGCCATCAATAAAACATCACAATACATAAACAATTATGCTAAGGCATTATCCTAACCCTAGAAAAAGGTTTAGCAAAAAATAACTAAAGAAAACATAACAAAAACATAAAAAGAATGGAAAGGAAAAGAAGGGGAAGATAGATGAGTCGTTTCTGCTCCTTAGGCATCTCAATGTGCTTTCAAGATGTCCTCCTCATGTGAAGTTCATGCTACCTTATATAGGGAAGATTCTACTCATCTTCGTCTTCAAGTTTCCTAGTAAGACTTGGGTTCAGATTCCTTGCATAATTTGGAATGGGAAAACCTTGAAATATCTTCAGTAAAAGTAGGAATAAGTTCATCTTTGAATCCTCATATGAATCAACTTCCTTGAAACAATAGAATTGACGATCTTGTGCCGCAGAACTTGAGTTCTCTATAAATATTTGTAAAATCCTGAGAAGATTTTCTGTTATGACTTATGTTCACTCAAATGTTCATAACTGACTCTAGAAGTATTGAAATCAAGATCTTTAAAATTTTAAAAAGTAGACATCCATAGCTTTCTAATGATATAAGGCCCATTGTCTGATTCGATCTGAGAATTTCCCAGGAATTCGGTGAAGTTGGATGCTCTGCATAGGCAAATTCTAGGACTTAGGATTACACATTGCCTTTCAATCCTAGTTAGCTCATTTTAGTTCTTTTCTTCTTTCTATGAAACAAACTATAAAAACACTAAAATAATGTAAATGAATCACAAATAAAGAGAACCCAACATCTAGACTAAGATTAAGAGGCATAGAAATATAGGATAATATGAGAACATCAATATGTATTTTAACATAGCTAGTGTTAAGAGAGAAAAGAGTGTTGAAGTCTCCTTTGGAGCCTAAAAATAATACGGCTCCAGAACGATCGACTCTAGGCTCCTAAAGGACTGAACCGACGAATGCCACATCACATTTTGAATAATCTAAGCCCAACTCTAAGACCCAACAATCCATGTGGAATAAGCCAATCCTATTCGAGTATGTCCAATCTGGACTAGAAGACTCTAGAATGAGTCTGAGCATGTGGTGACTTACACGCTAAGTCTGCTCATCCAAGTAAGAAAGGCAACATTGCATAAACCTCTACTATAGTTAAACCTCCAAAGGGATATGATCTCTTCAAATCTTATCTCATTCCAGAAAATTTGAGCTTTGATGACACGACAAGCTCATTAGGATTATTTACTTCCTAGGTTTTTTTCATCCTGCATAGTCATTATATATACACCCTTTTCTCACCATTTGGAGGTGTCAAAATCTAACCGAGGAATTCATTCCAAATTTCTGAACTACTCCGCACAAACCCTAAACACTCTTATTCTCAGACTGATTTGACCGTCGTAGCCCCCTTGGATTGTACTACACCGGTCCTCTCTCATCCAATGACTTCAATTATCTTTACTCTTATGTGCAGATAATCAAGTTGACAACATAGACAAAATTGTTTTGCAACATCCCCTTTTCTGCCTTGTGGAGGCTGGGTATTTATAGTAGAAAGGTGGCTAATATGGAAAAGGTAAGCATGGGCTCTTCCTAAAACTCAGGGTGTCAGCCCCTTACCTTATGTTCACTGACACTCAAAGAAATGGGTCTAATAATGTTGGTGACGGGTAGGTAGACAGGTGTCAGTTATCTGAGCTTTTGTTTTCCTTGAATTACTCTTGGGCCATGACTAAAACCATGGTACATGTGAAGGCTTGACACTTGGCATAGTTGGTGAGATTTGGCCTTAATTTTCGCCATTATGTCTCTTCATAATGACTGCATGTGCTTTAAGAGAGAGCTTGAGGGTTAAGCCTTTAGCCTTGAAGGTTGTTGCTATTATCTTTAAGGACAAAATACTGTTTACTCTTGATACTAAAAGGGTCTTGATGTTCTGTCTCTATCATTTCAATTTCACCTAAAAACTCCGTAAACTCTGTAATTTCACCCAAGTGGTCCTTACTGTCAACTTTCCATTAAAAGCTCTGTAATCTTGCTAACATGGCATCCCTTTCACACCAAAATGTCTATTTTACCCTCATTAACCAATTTTTTTTTTTTTTTCTCTTTTTCTCTTTTCTTTTTACCACTTGTTCTTCCACCATGTCTCTGCTCTTCGACCTACTCTTCCTTCTCTCTGATCTCTTCTCCTCTCTAATTCAACTTCATCACTCTCTAACTCAAACTCCCCTTTCTCCAATTCGACTTGCTCTCCCTCCAATTTCACCTCCTCCTCTCTGTCCAGTTGTATCTCCTTTACCATACCTCTGACCTCGGACGGAGCCTAGTTTCCTTCCGGCGAGCTTTAGTTTCTGGCCACTTCTAGACACCAAACTGGTCAGGTTTTCTTCCTCTCAATAGTGTGAAGCAAAGCCCGGTACCCCTTTCTCCAAAACAGCAACGGCAATAGTAAGACGAAGCCCCAAAGGTTCTCCAGTTTGAGGAAAAATCTCTAATTCCGGCCGATTCGTGACATCGTACCTATGTCAGAAGCTTTCTCGCAACGTCAACAATGTTTCTGTGGTGTTGGTTTGCAGAGATGATGAGCCAAGAGAGATAATCAAAGAGGATAAGATGTTTGAATTTTCCTGCGAGTTTTCATGTTTTCCGGCTACCTTTAGTTTCAACTCTGGTATCAGAGTTTGTGTACTTGTCTAGCTCTACCTCTCAGTGTAATTGAATTTGAATTTGGTTGATTTGGAGATTTTGATATTTTGGGTAGTGTTGGCCACCGTGTGTGGCTACTGTGCACGGAAGTGATTTGGTTTTTTGGCCGCTTCTGATGGTTTTGATCATCACTTGGTTCCCTATTAGCCTAACTAACTGAATTAAAGATTTGAATGGAATTCTAGATCGATCAAAGTAGTGTTGGTGTTGTGCTCTTGTACTGTTGTTCTGATAGTATTGGAACTGTGTTGCTATCGATTTTTTGGTCTTTATTTATTGATTT
The DNA here is from genome assembly GCA_024704745.1 of Rosa lucieae. Classification (NCBI taxonomy): domain Eukaryota; kingdom Viridiplantae; phylum Streptophyta; class Magnoliopsida; order Rosales; family Rosaceae; genus Rosa; species Rosa lucieae. Next base: position 24,409,862 of record CM045493.1, on the reverse strand, counting down.
CCGACCTTGATGCAGTCCAAAGAACAAATTGAAGTGGTTACTTGAGGAAGAAATGGAGGTGGATGTGATGCCCCGGAAATTCGTATTTATTTTCCGAGAATTTTCCGGAATTAATTTTATGTTTATTGGACGGTTTCGTGGCTCGTGGATGGAGCGGAAGTGTTTCGGACAAATTTGTATTTGAAAAGTGTGACTTTAGGGGTGGCGCAAAGGTTTACTTTTTATTCGTTGGGATTCTCCGGAAACTTCCTTCACGAAAGTTGTAAAGCACGTCGATACAAGTTCGTGGATATGTGGAATGCATAAATCAGAGTTCGTATGAGAAAGTTATGGCTAGCGGAAGAAGTTTCCGTTTTAGTATAAATATGGAAAAATCAGAAATTAATTTCATTCTCCTCATTTCCTTTTCCGGAAACCTTCCTCTCTCTCTCTCAGTCGATACCTTCGGTATCGAAGATTTCTGTCTGACCCGAGCCGAAACCGGTTGACCCGACCCGACTTTTCCGGCGGACTGCGGCTGTCTCCGGCGACCAAACTTTCCAGACAGGTTCGCCTCCTTGCTCCGGTCGTCTCTGTGGTGGTCTCTAGCGGCGATTCTCCTTCACGACGGCGCTGCAAGGCGGCACAGGTTGAGGAAATCGGACCCGACCGGAAATCCTTGTTCCGACGTCGGCAAGGCTCCGAGTCTTCTTGGTTGAGCTCAGAGCAGCCTCGCCGATCGATCCTTGGTGGTTGTTTGGATCGATTCACGTGAAACCTTGTTCAAGTCAGTTGGGATTACTGTTCACGTCTTGTGAGGTAGTTTTCGATCCCTTAGGCTTGTTTTCTGACTTTGATCCAGTTATGAAAGTTCACAAGCATGCTTAGATGAAGCTTTTTGATGTTGGGAGTTTTGTGAAATATTGAGTTTTGGCCGGCGGCGGTGCGCCACTGCCTGTGGCGGCGTTCTGGCGGTGTTCCAGCCATATATGGGACTGTTTTTGGTATTATATATGTTCTACTCGTTGATACGAGTGTTTCGATATATATAATATGCAAAATTTGGAGTTTGTATGGAATTGTTATGATTTTTGCAGTTTCATACCGATCGATTTATTCGATCCGTGAGGATTCGAGCGTCCGATCGACTTGTGGTTTGGTCACATCGATCGTGGACGTATTCCGGAGACTTTGGGAGGTCTCGGATGTGGTTTTGCCTCGATTGGCGCCACTTTGGGGATTTTAGTTCAAAACAGGGGTTTCGAACTTAAATCAAATGTGAATCGTTACTAAGTTGGAACCGTATGTGATTAGGTACTTGACGAAGTATTTGGACGACTTGTTGGTGATAGTTTTGGTTCGGTTCTGTATTGAAGACGCAGCAAGAGTTCGAGGTGAGTAATCTCACGAAGTTCATTCACGAACGGGTTGACCCTATTGTTTTTGAGAGTTATTTAGTTAACTGCAAACTATAGTTGGTATTAGTGGCATTCCTGAGTGAATGACCACATATATATATATATATATATATATATATTTACGTGGAATATGTATATTCTTGTGGGTTGGTGAGTGAATTGAAGCAATAGGTATTGATGGGTTTCATTCTATTGTTTTGGGGCTTGACTTTTTAGGAAACATTTTGTGGGAATTGGGAATTTCTATTGTTTTGAAAAGTGTCAAGATTTGGTGTGAGTTGCTTTGATGTGATTTGAATGTTTTGATTTAACGACCGGGGGTCAGAAGATCTGAGAGTCACAGGTTGTGATTTCTCCTTTTGGTTTGAGTTAATGTTTTGATCTGATGACCGGGGAGGTCTGATGATTGGAGGTCACGGGGTGACATCTCCTTTTGTGTGAGTTGAGTAACTTTTGGGTCTTGAGTGACCATTTTGGAAGGTTTTGATCTGACGACCGGGGAGGTCTGAGGATTTGGGGTTGCTAGGAGTAACCTCAGACATATATATCGGGACTTCACACCTTTGGCCGGGTTTGTGGATACGATCAGTTAGAGCTCTAGTCTGTTGCCATAGTACATCATGGGGGGTAGCAGGGAGCTATCTGATGCTCATGAGTATGTGTTTTTAAAAGGGAGTTTCGGGGATTCTTTCTTTTAAATGTCCTGGGAGGACTTGTTTATCATATTTAATTGTCAGAGTTTCAATTATTATGATTTTGTCACGGGGTGACTTGTGTTGATTTGGGAATGTGTTTTTAAAAGGGAGTTTCGGGGATTCTTTCTTTTAAATGTCCTGGGAGGACTTGTTTATCCTATTTAATTGTCAGAGTTTCATTATTATGATTTTGTCACGGGGTGATTGTGTTGATTTGGGAATGTGTTTTTAAAAGGAGTTTCGGGGATTCTTTCTTTTAAATGTCCTGGGAGGACTTGTTTATCATATTTAATTGTCAGAGTTTCAATTATTATGACTTTGTCACGAGGTGACTTATATTCGTTTCTTTTGGGAAAAGAATGTGTTGTTTTGGGAAAATAGGGTGTGAGTTCCTTTTTACGAGTTGATGGGTTTCCTCGTTGGCGAGTTATGCATGTGTGGTTTTGAGTTACTCATACGGGCTTGCAAAAGCTTACCGGGTTTGTTGTGTGGCAACCCGGTGCACCATTCAAACGTGTAGGGTTAATCCTGCAGGTTAGGATAGTCGTGCTGAAGCTGAGGTAGCGCCTTTGGTAGGAAGCAAATTTTGTGATTTACCGTTATTTGGACTTCCGCTGTAGTGAGCTCTGAGGAGCATTTACATTTATCTTGTTGTTGACAATTTAATTCGTAAGCGTGTAATATATAACTCTTTGGAGCGAGTGTATATTAACTTTGAGGGTTCAGGGCATCAATATGTGTGTAAGTTTAAGAAAAAAAAAATTTCAGGTATTTTGTATTGATGATTGGACGTTCACGCATATATAATTATGGGGTTATATATATCGATTTTTATGTGTGTAAAATCAGGGGCGTGACAGTGGATCGAATGAGGAAAATGATTGATGAGGCGGAGATTGGTGGTGGCTGAAGGTTGTAGTGAATATGAGGATGAAGATGAGAGAGAGGAGAAGAACAAGAGGTAAAAAGAAAAGATTAAATTTTTTTTTTTAAAAAAAAAGGTGTAATAGTCATTTTAGCGTGAAAGGAATGCCACGTCAGCAAGATGACGGAGCTTTTGACAGAAAGTTGACAGCAAGGACCAATTGGGTGAAATTGTAGAGTTCAGGAAGTTTTTAGGTGAAATTGAAACGTCAGGGACTAAAATGTCGAGACCCTATAAATATAGAGAGCAAACAATATTTTGTCCTATCTTTAATTAGGAGTCAAGGCTTCTAAGTCTTGGGGTTGAAGCTCTTGATTCCTTCAGACTAGGTTTTTCTAATAGTTAGATTATGATATGCTTGGTCCTACCATCCAAGATGGTGAGTCAATCACTTGGTACCATCCAAGACCTAGGATAGAGATTGAAGGTTAAAGACTTGGAGTACCAAAGTTAGGCATCTTGTTAGTCATGGTTATTTCTGTCTAAAGATTACTTTTCTTTCTCGACGAAAGGTGTAAGTGCGTTGAAAAGTCAGAGTCTTATGTGGACTCTTTGACATTTAACGCGTCTTACTTGGACTGAGTTGTAAAGTCAAAAGCATTTGTTGGACCAAACTATGACATCAATAGGGTAGAACAAAAAGAATTAGAAAAAGACCATAAGTATGAAAAAAAATACAAAGCAGGGGCTTGCGCCACTAGAGAAACTTGAAACTAATTGTAATGATCGTTTCGTGATACAACACATACACATACTTATTTTCTAGAGGTTTATACACAAACGCAGGCTTGTTTAGTGATGGGGTCTAGACAGTCGGTACCTTACAACCTCGAATAGGAGGGAGAGTAACGTACTTGCTACGCACCTCGACAAATTATTAGGAGGTTTCTCTCAAAACTTTCGGTCTATACCACAACCTCTCTCCCTCCAACACTATTATAAAAGAAAGGCTCGTTGATACTAGCAGAAGGAGCCTAAAATGACCTACGAAACCTAAAACTAAAGATCAAGTTTCCTCTATGCCAAGATCATTTCTATGACCAAATACCCAGATAGCCTCATCCAAGCAAAAATCCAGCCATTGTTGGGATCCCTCCTTGCTAAACTTGTAAGTATTGATCAAAGTCTCACATCGAAGTCATTAGTTCTGCAATTTCAATGTGAAAATGTTGTGTTGCTACCATTATTGAGTCACTCACAACAATGTCATTCCAATGTAATTTTGGGTCTAGTCTTTATTTTAAGACCATTATTACTTTAGGTCATATTGACTTAAAGTAATAAGTATTGACCCAAAGTAATATTCAAATCTCATAGTCTTTATTTTATAACCATTATTACTCGATCAGTATTGACTTTTCAAGAATAGTTTTTTAAGACTTGCATGCAATTTCACCAAAGAGATTAGGCGAGGGTAAATACATATTGTTTAATTTTTTTTATCTAATTATAGGCTTGTATAGAGTGTCAGTTTCATGTAGAGGTGGCAAACAGGCCGCTAAGCACGAGCATGGCACGGGCCCGGTACGCTTAAAAGAGGCCCGGCACGGCCCAAGCCCGTTAGTGGCCCAGCACGTTAGAATAATGGGCCGGGTTGGGCCTAGGAATATTGGCCCATTGGCCTGGCCCGAGCACGACATATTGTGGGCCGGCCGGTTACAAACACAAAATTTCATTTTGTTTTTAAAAATATTTAAAAACCACAACGATGAGATTTGAATATTAGACCTCTTTATTTAAAATCTCATGACAATTCCACCAATACTATTTCTTTATATTGTCAAAATAGTGAAATAAAACATTATATCCTTGTTTTGACATAAAATATTTTTTCTAATCTCATAATAATACAACTATAGAATGAAGGAAAGAATAATATGATACTATATCTTCATTATATTAATAAAAATTAATCTCACAATTATACATAAACTAAAGTTGATCGATTTCCTGGTACTGTTACTAAGCCGGTAACAGTGGCGGCCCGAGCCGAGCTGACATTATGAAATGACTGTTTTGCCCTTCGTTTCAGCCCTAGGTATAAAAGGCCTCTTTAGCCTGCGCCCGAGCTGCTTTCGTTTCTCTCTCTCTCTCTCTCTCTCTCTCTCTCTCTCTCTCGCTCTCTCTTTTCTGCTCTCTTGAATCTCAACTCTCTCAAATATTGGTCAAATTTCTTGATCGTGATTCATCCAGGCCTATCGCTTTCACCTACCAGTTTCGATTGAGGTGGCAACTTTTTGATTAAATCAAAAGGTCCGGTTAAGCACTCAGGTGTCTTTGAGATTTTGAGTTTCAGGTAAATTTTCTATTTGGTTGATTTGTTTTGGGTTTGGGTACATGTAATTTTCGGTCGTGCATGTGATCGAAGGTGGGTTTGTGTGGGTTTGCATTTGGCCTGTGTCGATACCTCACTCCACCGACAGGTAGATAGACAGAGAGCTTTAGTTCGAGAGAGAAATAGCGCGAGAGAAAGAGAGAGAGTAAGAGAGAGAGAGAACGCAGCCAATCTTTCTCATATTTGTTATCGTTTAGTGGTGAACAGTTTCTGAGTGTCAATGATTGTGAAAGCTTGGTGGGATTTCGGTTTGGTGCAAACACACTCTAAACTGATTTTCTTGAATCGGTTTTTTTTTTCCCCAGTTTTCTAGCTATTATAATCGATGTTGTTTCTTTTTGTTTTGTTTCGAGTGCTTTGCATTTTGAGTGGGTCGAGTTTATGACGAGAAGATGGGGTTTTGGTGATGCAGGGGTTTTTGGGTTGTTGGCTTAACCTTGAGGTGGAGGTGTGTTCAGAAAGGCAGGAGAGCTGCTATTTCTGGTGTTTGAAGATTTTGTTCTTTTCTTAAAAGCCTCAAGTCTTATTCATGTTGATCATTAGGGTTTTGACTTCTATAGTTCTAATTGATGAGTTTTGCTACATATAAAGAGTGATGAGTTTAGTTGTTCTCTGTGTTTGTCTAATTGAAAAGACAAGTAACAAATATACAATAGCCAATACAAATATACAATCCAACAATGAAAACTTCGATGCCAACTGATTTAGTGTTACTGTTACCTTTAGAGTCTTACAAGAGGAACAAAATTCCAGAATAGACATAAAAACTATAGAATGGCAACTAATTTAGTGTTAGTGTTATTTGTAGACTCTCAGATAAGGTTGCATACTTTTGGATTCTTTTATGCAAAAGTTCTTTGCAATTAGTATGTTTTTGGAAGGATGAATGAATCAATCAAAGAGAACAATCAAGTAGTCTTGAGTAGTTAAATTTTAGATTGTTTAAGGCAATTAGTTTTGAGTAGACCCTGATCACTAGATTCTGTTGAGAAAAGCATGGGTTGAAATTTAAAGGGAAGCTAGACTTTTCAATTTCATTGTGATGGTTGTGCAGTTTCACTGTGCAGTTATCATGTGGCTGGGTTCGTTTAGAGTATATTTTAAAAGACTGGTATGCGAAATTGTCAATACCAACAAAGTTTGACATATGTGCATAATGATCTGGCCTCTGGGTATGGCAGTTTGTATGTTTGAGTGTTGATAAATCACCTTAAGATATATTTTTATTCCGCAGCTCCTCCCAAACAACCAAAAAATGATAAGCAAGGAAATGGATTTCTAAAGTGTATGGGAAAATTGAACAGCGATTGGAATGTATTAGTGTGTGCACATGGTGAACCCAAATTATATTAGAGTTTATCTGTGATAAGATCTATGCTCGGCAAGGAAACTTTGCATTCTAAGGTTATCTGTTGGGTTATTCAGTTGAGTGCTAGATAATAGTGTTCTTTAGCTTATGCCAATATTTTATATATATATATATATATATATTCTGTGAGAATCCTGATAATTGATTTGATGTGGTTTGTCAGCTATGAGATGGGATGTTAGCATTTTGATCTTTCTTGATATTAGAAAAGCTTTAGCTGGTATAACTTTGATATAATTTAAGACTAGGCTCTGTAGGCTATAGCATATTTTACAGATATTAGGGGAGGTCTACCAAATTTCTATTTTTTTGAAATCATGCTCAACTTTAAATTTTTAGAAATTTTTTGATAAGGTTTTTTTTCCGACATTGAGGCAAGTGATTGGTACCAACTGTTTAGGTTTTTGTTTATATCTGGGAGTGGTTAGTTTATGGTGTTCTTCTATTTCGTTGGAGTGCAATTTGCTTAACCTTTTGAATTTAACTAGAATTGATAGGCGAGAGGAGGTTTGGCTCTAATTACTATTATCTAATGAGGTCAAAAGAAAATATTGTGTTTCATTGTAATCTAATAGAATTAGACTACTTTACTTGCAGGCTTTGTAATACATAGGATTAGACAAAATTTACTAATAATATATAGTCATTTAGTTTTCTGTTTTCATTTTATCAATTGGATTTTTTGTATGCAGATTAGGTCGCATTTGAGGTGTTGTCAATTGTGAAGCTACTGCTGCTGACATTCCAATCATCTTTCTTAGGTTGGTTGCTGGAGGAAGCACCATTTTGAAGAACCTCCACTGATATGTGATGACGAACATCAACACCTCTTCTCAGCAGACCGATCAAATGTAGCTAGGTTAGCCTATAAGTAGAACAATATATTTTTGACAAGCTGTGTCCAGAGCAGTTGTATTGTATATTTGCACATTATCAGAACATTTATATTAATGGTAATGTTAGTTGCAAACATAAGCCTCTAGCAGTCCAAACTTGCAGATTTTGTTTGAACACCCGCAGCAACGCGCGGGCACACCTATTCTAGTAATATACTATAAGCAATATATTTTGACTTATTTTTTTTTCTTTCTTTCTTGTAGTGGAATATAAAAAATATTAGAAAACTAATCTTAAAAAGCTAAGATTAAGAAAAATATTGTAGAACTTAATTTATTTTGATTTTCTAAATAGTTAAATAAAATTAAGTTTTATTTATTCAAATTAAAATTTTAAAATCGTGCTTTATAGTGGGTAGGCATGAGCATGGCCCGTCACGATCACGACCCGACACGATATGGGCTTGGGCCATGGGCCGGACCGGGCTTAATGTTTAAGTAAATGGGCCGGCACGAGCCTGGCACGATAATAAATGGGCCGGCCCAAGCACGGCACGAAGCATGACTAGGCCTGCTTAAAATGGGCCAGGTTGGGCCGGGCCGGCCCGTTTGCTACCTCTAGTTTCATGTAATGATAGTTATGTAATGATGGTTGAGTGTCACAAGTATTTCTGCTTGCTTTTTTTATATTTGTATTATATATTCTAGCCTTTAGCTCAAAACATTTTAATGCAATCATTTTGCACATCAAAACATGATGGTCTATGCCCACGCAATTTACTTCTTGAAAAAGTGAAGATCCCAGTAATCACAATCCCTGTATTAAAAGTGTTATCCGTGTCTTAGAATGAAATCTGCTGTCCCCAAAATCCCTATCCTTTTTCTGCCACTGCTCTTATATCGCGACACCTGTCCTTAAACTTAACAGAGCTTAACATTGTTAAGTTTTTTTTTTTTATCAGTTTTAACTTTTAATAAAATAAAATAAAAATTGCTGATTACGAAGAACAAGAGAACATATTCAACTCTACCTCTTGCTCCTCCCTGTCTATCTGTATTCTTCTTTTCTTCTTCTTTCTCTACACCTCTGCTACTATGGCGACCCGAATGGGTATACCACAGTGCTGTAATATTAAGCTAATAGGAGCTCGATACGTCGTAGACATACCGTAGACCTACCAACTTAATACTACAAGGCCTTTTTGAAAATGCAATTTTTAGAAAATAGGAGACCAAGAAGAACTTTTAAGAAAAGACTTTAAATCAACAACCCAATACTCAAATTAATAAGTCTGGAAATGCTTAAAAATAAAGTGGGCAAGTGCACTAAGGCACTTTAGGGCTTACATCATAACTGAAATGAAAGAAGTTCAACAATAACAATAAAACAAAGGGGTGAGGCGCGCTCCCAGGTAGGCGGACCTCACAGAGTTCAACATTGAAAGAAAAGCGAGTAAATCGATGGAATACTAAAAGGGAAGAACTTCAAGCAACAGGAACAACAACACACGGACTCGGCCAACGACCTACTTCTAATCCAAATCGTCCGGAATGACCTCGTTGTAACCTGAAATGTAGGGGTGAGCATTTCGTCCTCGCTAGCCCAATAGGGGCCGACCCAACCTTAGTTAGGTTTGAAAACTATAAGTAAAACATAGCTACTAAAATATAGGTTGCGCGCATTTGTAAAATCAAGTAAACAATGCAAGCAAAAACAATCATAGTTGTTTCGTTTCAGGAAATCATATGCAGCATGCTTCACACAACTTGGAGCTCCGAGATACTTACCTGCCGGCTAAACTAAAATAAATCGGTGACCGACCTGGTTCATCATCCTTCGAGAACCGGCCAACTACTCTATAGTCTTTATGGCTACAAGTAGTGAAAGTATCCATTTCCTGGCTCTGAGTCTTCTATGACTGGTTCACTGTCTGTACTCACCTTTCCTCGACAAATATAAGAGCACAGTCCCCTCCGGAGGTTCACGGTTATCGACACCGTGGGATCCCTAGGAATCTACGCGTCTAGATCCCATTCACTTTTAGGTCACAAACACAAACATACAAAAGGGTATAGTATCTCAACATGCAAGTCTAGCCTCGGTTTTCGCAATCAACAATCATCAGTTATGAAAAATAGGTATCACGAGGCATCGACTAATGAACAACCAAAAACATAGTTGCAGACAACATAATATTATACTAGAGCATTCCACATATATCGAAAAGCCTCTAACAAGGAAGGGACAGCTCACCCTACCTGGAAAATGCTGGCTTATTCCATACTCTGATGCTTTCTGCTTAAGCTTCCTTAACGATTATGTTTCCTGAACCATTACTTAGTTTGTAAGTAATTATCCAGGTAAACATTATGATCAACTTTAAGTAACCGCGCACACTAAATCCCTTTTATTTCAATGAGGCCATTAATTATTTATTTCAACCTTTACCAATTTAGGAAACTACTTCTTTCTTAAAAAGGAAAACGTCCTCATCGCTCCGCTAAACTTTCGTCAATCCGAGCGACCAAAGTCGAGTCGATCCTCATGTTTTCGAGGTCGGTCAACCCTGGTCAACTCTCGGAGTTGACTTTTGACTTTTGACCAAGTATTCCTTTATTTACCATTATTTATTATTTATTAAAAATAAATGAGTAAATAATTCTTATTTATTAAAAATAAATAAGTAAAAAATTATAAATAAAGTTTTACTTTTACTTTTACCCATTTACTTCTCCTTTTTCACCTTTTCACTTTTTACCATGACTTTTACCCCACACTTTCACTTTTACCTTTTACCTCCTTTTTTTTTTTTACCGAATTTACCTTTACTTTCACCTTCTTCACTTTTTACCACTTTACCACAGTAAAACTCATTTAATCCAACTTTTACCATTTTCTTTATTTTCCTTTTCTTCCAAAAACATATCCATTTCTTTTCTTCTTCCTTTTCTTTTTCTTTTGGCCAAAACTACACAACAACAATCACCAAACCTTCAACACCAAAATTCCAACACTTCGAAAAATTAGGCTAATAAAATCCTACTAATTAAACTCTTCTCAAAGATCTAATTTTCATAATTTTTCCAACAACAACAAAGGCTCAACAAAATCAAAATCAACCAAATAAATTCCAAAAATTCTAGGGTTTGTCCAAAATCCATTCCTTACCCTTTCTTCAAAAATCACGGCCTATTCCTTCTCCTTGGCCTTCTTCACCTACAAATCCATCCAACATCATCATCTCAACCAAAAAACTCGAAAACAAGGTTGCATGGATAGATCTTTACCATAAATCCTTGCCAAACCCGTAGCCTAGCTTCATGGTTTAAGGAGAAATCGGGTTCATGCAAACAAAATCACAAATCAAAATCAAAAACTCGGATTTAGGAAGAAATAGGTGTAGATCGGATGAATAGAGGCTAGATTAGAAGGGATATTACCTTGATTTGAACTTGGAAAGAAGAAATCACAAAAACCCCCAAATTAGCTTCGGGTTCTAGGGTTTTTGGAGGATTGAATGGCCAAATTTCTTGATTTTGGTTGGAGAAATGGAAAGAGGGGAGGAAGAGAAGAAAATCTGGAAATTTTGGTTAAAATCCGGGTTCCGGCGACCTGCGGCGGCAGCGATTTCCGGCGGCTTCCGGAGAGAGAAGGGGACGGATGAGAGAGAGGGAGAAGTGAGAAAATGAGGAAGAGGCTAGGGTTTTTGAGAGAATGAGATGCTTAAATACTCTCCCATTAATGAATGTGAAAAGTCAAATCTGCCCCTCCTTTTGGGCCAATGGGCTTGGGCTGCTCCTATTTTCTTTTTCTCTTAATTTTCCTTAAGCCCACACCGAAATTACATCTTCAAACATCCTTATTTCTACGACACTTCACCGAATCCTTTCGGGAAAATTTTCCGGGCTTGTCCTAAGCCTCGATACTTTAAAAAAAAAAAAAAAAACTTTTCTAGACCCAAATTGGATTTTTTTCTAATTTCTTAATCCTTTAAATGGCCTCAAAGTCTTAACCTAAGCACAAATACTTTGGTACCTCACGAATACGTAATTTCATACGTTATACGATAAATTAAAATAAATAAGAAAAAGTACGGGGGTCTACAGCAACAAACCCAACATCCTTTGTTCCATCACTCCAACAACGTTGCTGTAGAATTTTAAGTTCTAATATTGTTCGTTTTCTTTGAGGATGGTTTTGGTTACTATTTGAGTGACTGATTTACTGACTCTGTTTTCAAAGGTACGCATCTCCTTATCTGATTTTGTTTTCTTTTTACTCGTTGCATTGCGTGTAGGTTTCAATCTGTTCGTCTGGCATGACTTTCTCTTCTGTACTGATATTCATTTTATTCTTATTTTTGTTTATTAAAAATATGTGTGTACATTGTATGAGTGCAGAGACAATCCAAAGTAGTAGCAAGCATGGATAACGACCATTTGGTCGAGGTTGGGGAGAGGTTGCAATTTCACAAGTAGAATTGTAGCTTAGAGCATGTTGCACTGATTCTAGCTGAACAAGTGTTGTTTGTTCCCTTATAATTTTGGGTTTAATATTCAGTACATTTGAACTGAACTTTCATCCAATTTGTATGTCTTAAATTTAAAAATGGAATGCTTTTATCTTCTTATGGGATTAGAAACTATGAGATGAATGATTCAGGTCTAAGAATTATATTGCATTGAAAGTATATAAGTTCATGATTTTGATTTGCCAAATCAAATGACCAAATGACTAGATGGTTTTTGTTGAGACAATGAGTTCTCAGTATCTACTACTCTTTTTAATGAAAAACTAAAAAGAGTTAAAGAAGAGTCCAGTTTGTCATCATTTTAGCCAAGGAACTAATCAACATGATAAGAAAGAACGACCCAAAGCCTAGGAATCATGTCTAGCTATCATTCCTCAGCATTATCTCGAACACCTAATGTGCATTTCAGCATCCCAACAATCCCAATCATAACATGTCAAAATCATGATTCTTAACACATAAACAATATGCCCAGAAGATCACTATGCAATTGAACATAGCAATTTCAATCCATTTTTAAATTTAATTATTCATCTATATCAAAACTCCTGACATTTGAAGAAATGCCTCCATTGTAACGACTAACCCACCAAAATTCTTGTTTGCCATAGCGCTATCCCCAAATTCTTGCACCCCTAATTACATTTTTCAATACTGATTACATTTTCCACTATGGCTAGTGCTAACTTCGAATCAAGGGTGTAAGAATTAACCAGAGGACTTTGATATGAGGCTTGATGAGAGATAAAGAAGGGATGAAACTTTGATAGCAAAGACAGATATGAAAAGGCTGATGAATAAAAGAGAAAAAGAAGAGATCCTAATTCCAAAACTCAGCTTTCCCCTTAAGCTCACAAACTGTCAGTCCTGAATAAAGATGAGGAGCGGAGATGACTGTTGTGAATAGACAGGGAGGAGGAAGAGGTAGAGTTGAACATGTTCTTTTGTTCTTTGTAATCAGCAATTTTTATATTATTTTATTAAAAGATAAAACTGATAAAAAGAGACTTAACAGTGTTAAGCTCTGTTAAGTTTAAAGACAGGTGTCGTGATATAAGAGTAATGATAGAATAGGGATAGGAATTTTGGGGACAACAGATTTCCTTCCGGAAAAAAGCATTACCAAATTATTGACTACGTAACCATGGGTGGTGCTGAAGTGATGAACTCATGATGCTTTGATTGATACACAATCAATAATGTCTATTGTGATGTGAATAATTGTTCAATTTTGTTTCGATATGTCATAGTCCCATTTTTTTTTTTGACAAAAATAGGTCAGCCCTTTCATTAAATTCATCAAGCAGTACAAGAACGAAAAACCCCTATGGGGTCGACAGAACGCAATCGTTCCTTAGAACCATAATAAACCCTATTTTAAACAAATAGCGTCCCAAATAGTCCCTAGTACACCCACCTTTTAGGAAGTCCACGCACTATTATTTTAACCAAAACCATAAATCTCGAAGCAGGCATAAAAGGTAACAACTAAGGTACTGTTTTTGCGACCCAAAAAAATTAAACAATGTTTGGATTAGAGGATGACATACCATCCTCCACTCCCCTAATAATGGAGTCCCAGGACCAAAACCTCAGAGCCCAGTCCTCCCAATCCCAGCCCACCATCCAGAACAAAGCCCAGATGGTCCAAGCAGAGAATGCTAAGGTCACCCCGCCCTGTTCCAGTTCACCACCTTTACTGACCCGCACACAGCTGCAGTAGACTCCTCTGCCGGGTCGAGTGACTTCACCAGCAAATCCGTCATCTCCAGTACGTCCTCTGACGACCCCTGGCATGTCACCCTGCTTGTGATCTCCTTCTCCATTTTCAGGCATACACTCACCATCGGCACAAGAATCCCATCACCAAATCCGTGGTCGAAAACTGATGAAACGCCCACCCCAGATCCGTTGCAAACCACCAGCCCTCAGCAACCTCGCCTGCGCCAGTTCTGCAAACCGCCAACCCTCCATGGATTGCTGCAAAGAGCTCAAAATGAAGGACTGCACTCCATTGCCCATTATCAAAGAAGTCCCAAAGCAAGGCGATCTCCCAAACACCAGAAAAGGATTAGCCATCAAAGTAGAGGCCATGGCCATTGAGGTTTTGAAATTTTGAGAATTTTGTCGACGGCGGGAGGCCGACGATAACCCTAGCAGAGCGCTAGTCAAGAAAACTCCACCAATCGCAAAAGATACTCAACTTTATAGTCCCTTTGTTAAATAGACCAATTATGGGCCACTTGATTTCATTTCTTGGAATTACTGAGTAGTAGATCAAGCATTTGCATAAGCACGATTTGTTACATTATTTTATCTTTTGTTGACTATAGAGTTAGTCGTTGCCAGTTCTTATTGTTTGAACCCAAAATTAACATTTTTTCCCAACAAGGGAGACTCAAAGAAATCAGGGCCAATATCCTTGGCCAAAGCTATATATGTCCGACAAGTTCGGAATATATTATTTAGAGACTAAATAAAGCCTCCTTGGAGATCAAGTAATCTTGAAGCAAATATGGATACTCCTTGATTTATTAATGGGACAATGATAAAAGAGGTCATTTTAAAGTACCTAATGATAATCCAGATACCACAAATGTCTCCATGATAATTAAGGTCACCTGATAACTACCTACCACTAGAGTTAAACTTAATTACAAAAACTACCACTGGCAGTTCTCCCTAGTCCCTCCCTCCCGTTAACTAAGCCTCTCTGAAACCTTATCTGAATATCCCTCTCTCTGGTAGTGTGCCGATTTCTTGGACTTGCTTCGGAGTTCCACGCGCCATCTTCGTCAACCGAGAGCCCATAGTCACCGACGAGGTCCGCACCAGAACTTCGCCCCTAGCATCTCATTTCCGGCAAGGAGGATGCCGCTAACAACTTCGCCTGTGGCCATACACCACCGACAAAGAGATCGTCGATCTCTACTTGGATCTGAAAGAAACCAAACCAGTCTTGTTTAGTTACTCTCATCTTCTGCCTCAGTCTTCTCTAAAATCCCTTCACCCCAACAAAATGGCTTTGTGTCGGCTCTTATCCCCTCTTCTCCGATCTCCTTCCAGATTTTCATCTCAAACCATAACCCTACCCTATCAACCCCCTCGCAATCGCCTCCCCGCGCTTCGCCGTACCCCCACCTCCTCCGGAATGCTCTTCTTACCGGCCGCCGCATGCTCCATACCTCTTCTTCTATCACCGTAAGCTCCCAAATTCACTTTATTTATATAATTTGTGGTGGTTTTCATTAGATTACTGGTTAGTACAAGCTTGCCATTAAGAAATTTTAGGGCTTTAGTAGTTGAAATGAATTGAACTTTGATTGGTTATTGTGATGTTCTGTATAGTACACATTGTATTGTTCAGCTGATTGATCCGTATTTCTGGCTTCTAGTGTTGAAAAGCTTTAGTCTTGCTTGTTACGTTGTGTGGGGATCAAGTTGTACATTGATTATTAGCTAAAAGGTTATGCATATGTCGATTTCGGGATCATGTTGCCATTAGACTTTGATAAGAAATGTCAGGCTCTAATGATGGTTGATGTTAAAAAGTGTTGATTTTGTGCTTGTATGAAGGTATACCTTGACTTTGCTTGATTTATGTGTTGTTGCTGTTTTGTTCTGTCCAGTGGAAATGATATTTCAGTTGATTGATCGACATTTCTGGCCTCTTCTGTTGGAAGGCAGGGATCAAGTTGCACATTGATTGTGGTTAGTTTTGATAGAGTGGTATGCATTTTGAATTTGCAAAGTGTTAACCAAGGAGGTAAAGGATCTTAACTTATCTGGGGTTGGTTGCTACTTGTTATGCAAATGAAGTGGAGGATGAATTCGGCAATGCGAAGCTGAAAGTGACATGGCAGCAGGCAGGGGAGGAATCAACCATGCATGTCCCTCGCAAGCGCGCTCAGGACTATGACCACGACGACTCTCTTACTGAGATCGACCCTGAGCTCCGCTACAGCTTCCACTGTAACTATCAGGTACTTCCTCTTTTAACTTTACCCCTAAATTTCTTTGGAATTACCAATTCAATGTATCTAGGCTTGTCTGTTTTGCTCGTTATAGAATACAAGAGTTGTAGTTGTAGAGGAAAAATGAAAATTCTCTCAGAGAGTTGTAATCAAATTTCACATGTTTGGTCCTTTGGTGGAATTTCCACCAAATTGGAAGGGTTAGTTTCAGACCACAAGGCTGCTGGTGGATTATGCAGAAACAAGTGAAGATTTTACGCCAAAAATTGATTCTCTGCTTCACAGGAAGACTTGGATGTAGTTAGCTAATTTTTACTACTCCAAGGGACTAGGTTCGGACCAAGAGACATACAATGTCCTCTAGTAGAATGTCTATATGGCCCTGTCTAGAATGAGATATCCTTTAGTGAACCCCATCCCATTTTACTGTGCCTTTGATATACTTGAGATATCTTTTTACTCTAGTCATGTTAGTGGCTTAGGAGAGTGCATAAATTGACAGCAATGATCTTTAGATGGTTAATTGAATGCTACAATTTTGTATTTTGTTTTTATAGAAGATCATTAACTTGTAGATGGTACAGTTCAGGTTTTAATTGATCTGTGTTGGGTGTTTGCAGGGGACGATCACAAGATGCATAGATGTCTTTTTACTTTTCTCGGGCATCTAGATTATATTCGTCCCGTGCAATCTCACTTTTTTTATGCTTGAAGCTTTGTTGAAAGATTTGTACAATGATGTAAGTTTTATAATGGTCTATGCTACATGTGCTCTATGCACTATAGTCATTCTCATTAAGGTTTATGAACCATTCGTTTGAAGGCAATGATTTCTTATTCTTGGTCCCCATACAGAGGATTTCTTAATCTTTACAAGCAATATGCCTTTTAATTTACTGATGATAGCTTTCTTCTAGGTTATGCCACTGTAATACACGTCACTGACTAAGTCACTAACCAAGTCACATTGCATGTTGACCACGTCACTGTTATACACATATCACTGTCCAAGTCACTGGCCAATAAAGTCATTGGCTAAGCCAAATCCCTAGTTAGTGAGGTCACTAGCCAAATCATTGTTAACCTCAAGTCACTGTCAGTGACTTGGCTACTGACAGTTACTTGGTTAGTGACATGGTCAGTTACTTAGTTAGTGGCATGTGATTAACAATGACTTGGCTATTAACTTGTGACTTGGCTACTGACAGTTACTTGGTTGGTGACATGGTCAGTTACTTGGTTAGTGACATCTGATTAACAGTGACTTGGCTATTAACTTGTGACTTGGCTACTGACAGTTACTTGGTTAGTGACATGGTCAGTTACTTAGTTAGTGACATGTGATTAACAGTGACTTGGCTATTAACTTGTGACTTGGCTACTGACAATTACTTGATTAGTGACATGATCAGTTACTTAGTTAGTGACATGTGATTAACAGTGATTTGGCTATTAACTTGTGACTTGGCTACTGACAGTTACTTGATTAGTGACATGATCAGTTACTTAGTTAGTGACATGGTCAATTACTTGGTTAGTGACATGTGATTAACAGTGACTTGGCTATTAACTTGTGACTTGGCTACTGACAGTTACTTGGTTAGTGACATGGTCAGTTACTTAGTTAGTGACATGTGATTACCAGTGACTTGGCTATTAACTTGTGACTTGGCTACTGACAGTTACTTGGTTAGTGACATGGTCAGTTACTTAGTTAGTGACATGTGATTAACAGTGACTTGGCTATTCACCAGTAAAGTCACTGGCCAAGTCATTGTTAAACGCAAGTCACTTGCCAAGTTATTAGCCATGTAACAGTTATGAACATGTCACTGTCAATCCCTAGCCAAGTCACCGACAAAGTCATATCTATGTCCCTGCCATGTCATAGTCATGAACATGTCACTGATCATGTTAATAGTAACCTAGCCAGTGATTCCGATTCTATCCTTGAAGCCAATGACTTGAGATTAACAGTGACTTGATATTTTTTGTCCCAATTCTACCATTTAAACCAGTGACTTTTTACTAACTTGTGATCAATATTGGACATGGGCTCAAATAGTAAATTAAACAGCATGAAATATACAAAAGCATAGATTAATCATACATGAATAAATCGTTCCTAGATCGACACACAGACTTGAGTGATAAATGAGATTTATGAAGAAATTCGAAGAAGCTAGAAGAATAAAAAAAAAAAAGGTAAAATTCTCAATCTTACCAGAACCATGTAAAAAATGTTTCACAATGCTGATGGATAACAAAGGTAAATAAAACGAGAGCCTAGTGAAGAAGGGTCGGTTTTCGGCATTGAAAAGCGTGGAGAGCTGGAGGAACTTTGCGGTAGAAGTGGGGGACAATTGGTGATGACACTAACTCGATTCTCTGCTTCTTAGGCTTATGTTCCTACTGGTGACCTGGTAGAAAACTTCCCACCACAACCTGATTTATCAGAAAAACAGATTATATGATAAAGATCAATAAAATTAACATTAACGTGTCGAACTAATCAAAAATATTAGATTGATTTTATAGTGGTCAGAAATGCGCTTTCGTAGTTGATAGTAAAACAAAAGATAAACTCGACCAGAATAACTCTATTAACACACTGTTTTGGCCTCACTCTTCTTCTTTAGAGAAGAATCAACACAATGAATTAGTGATTTTCTAGCAATAACAGAATATCAATAAGCAACTCCTATATCCCAATGATAAAAGAACTCAGAATTCATTTAGTTACAAATGTTTTAATCACCATTGTGTCAAACTAGCGGTAGGTACTAACATTTTACCAAAAGATTTCATCATTACTTAGTCATTCAGCAGTAAATATGCTAAGATAATAAAAGTAGAATACTTTTATGAGTTCATCATACCCACTCTGGCTTCCATGACCTCCATTTGGGTTAAGACTTAAGACGAAGTACCCCACGTGGTAAGTTCAGGTCATCAGGGAACTACAAACAAGGACAAATAAACACAAGAGATATGCGCCCAAGTAACTAAACATCAAAATGGAAGAAGAGAAAAGAGTACTGCCTCTGGAATAACTTCACGAAATTGTGAGTGTACTCTGTAGTACAGAGAAAAAACTTTGTGCTTACTTTCAAGATCACGACGGCAGCAAAACATCAATACTCAATCTTTCTCCACGCTACCATTCCAGAGCAATTTTTAGCTAAGAGATCAAGAATTATCAAATTCTTTAGTCACTTCTCCAAAGTTATATTAAAGCAGCAAAAGTAGCAAACAAACCTGGCATTCCACTCTGCAGTCATTGCTCCCCTAGCCCTCTATACAATGATCTAGATGATGAGAACAAAGCAATAGCAACAAAATCAGAGAATGTACTTTGCGAATCAAGGGAAACAAAATAATGGTTTGAACCAAAGCCAATGGGTCATATTGGACTGAAAATAAAAGGGCAAAGATAATAACCAATCAGCTAAAGTGGCACTTTTGAGAAATAAACAAATTGATGGCGAAACCAGAACTCTAAGAATTTGGTGGCAGTAGTAACCACCATGATTCTTGAACCTAGTGTGTTGGATCATGTATGCGTACTACCTTACTGCTTCCATGAATTTAGTACACACAAGATTAAGATTGAAGATACATAACATTACTACAATCTTTTTCACATTAACAGATGCAACTATTTTTCCATTTATCATATAATGCCGCTCTTCATATTCTGGCCTTTGGAACCTAGGAGTAACTAACTGCTCACTCTACCAGGAACATCAGTTTGAGGCAAACTTAAAACTTTTTAGGAACCAAACTTAAACTTTTCAATGGGTATCTAAAAGAAGCTTGACTTTAGATAATACAAAAAGAATCACCATAAGAACAAAAAAAAAAAAAAAAACACAGGCATGAGGGAACTCAAAAGATGAAGTCTTACAGCATCCTTAAATGCAATAAAAGCATCCTTTGGAGAGTATGCATACGTCGTTCCACTATCCAAGACAGTTCCATGCTTTTCATCAAACACCTTTGGGTAAAGCTGCAAAGCCTTTCCAGCCACATGCATCTCCATCAATTCAATATTGTAATATGGACTGTTGCCCAAAAATAAAGTGTATATGTGAGATGAAGAAAACACATTACTCAATAAAACAAACTAAATTAAAGGCATTATGAAAGTATGTACCTGCAAAAAGGATCCAAATGGGTGAGCACCATATCATGGGGGGATTTAATCCCACCTAGAACCATAATGCCCCCACCTACACCCATTCCTCCATAACACATAAAAATGAATCACTGATAACACCCTTATCAACAAGCTGGTCCATGACGTAAGCTAAACATGACCTAAACCCATTATGCCATTGGTACGTTGGCTGTAAAGATCACCAGCTTCAAAATTATTGCAACCAAAAATAGCATGATAGGGCACAAGTGCACTCTCATTGCCAAAAGAAATGACATCCTCACCAAGCACACCACTGCTGGAGCTCTGCTCAGCATAGCGCCTCTCATAACTGCATTGATTTCCTTTATCATCACAGTTGCAATTGATATTACACTTTACAGGTTGGTACATGCTGGATCAATCGGGTTGAAACCTGGGGTCCTGCATAGCAACAATTGTTCAGCTTGCACGAATACGAACTAATACTAATAATATCAACCATCCAAAACAAAAGCAGAGTGCCATAAGAATAAAAAAAAAAAATTACAGCTTTGAAAAACAAGTTCAATAATTCCCTAGACCATTTGATGCAGAAAAATAACAGCAGAAGTACAGAAACATAATTTTTTTTGCTCTAAACAAAAGAAATGAAGGAAACACAGCTAAACTAGTGAGTCTGATTTCGAATTCTTTTGGTTCCTACCTTCTTGTCAAAAGCTTCATACTTAATTTTAATCAAGTACATTAATTGCTAAGCTCTTATTAAATGACCCTCAACTATCGTAATAATCACAGAAGTAACTAAGTTATTGACTAATTCAAGCATGGAAATGAAGCCGAACCTGATGGTTATCGCATGCTTCACAGTCAGAGCAAGGCACATAAGTGACTAGTACTTCCCGTATCCACAATCAGAGCGAACATCTGAGGCAGTGTTCCAATCCACAACTGCATCGTGTAGTACCTGATTCCAATTCCAAGTTCCAAAACCTTCAATTCACTACAACTACAAAATACCAAAGCTGAAAAAAAAAGAAAAAAAGAAAAAAAAAAAAAAAAAGCTAGGGAGAATTGAGAAGAGAATCAAACCCGTTGGTAAGGAAATCATGTAGAGCCTCATGTGCACGTTTGGCTCCGATCTCTGGGATGTCGACCATTGAAGGCTTGTCGGATTGCTGGCACTGCTTTAAGAACTCATCCACTGATCCCAACGATGCATCGCTCTTCGCCATTGACACTTTTGAGGTCTATAAGTGGACGACGCTCTCGGGAACGACCGCTTCATTTTCTACATTTTCCAAGCTCGAAATTGATTTCAAATCCAAATGACGTCTTGCTCTTAATGCGAAGCGACGGTAGAGAAACAGAGCTCCGGCTTCTTCAACTCGACTTCTTCTCCTCCACGCCCTTGGCTTTCTACAGCACAGCCTCTTCATCGCTGTCCTCATCGTACTGATCGTTGGACCGGAGCTTGGGTAGAGAGAGAGAGAGAGAAAGAGAAAGGATTTGAGCTTTAAAGTTATAAACGTATATTAGGCTTTTTAAGGGAAGAATCGGAATTAGAAACATTAAAAACTGACCTTTTTTAACATCACTTCATTATTTATAAGGATTAAATTAATATTACTAACAATTCATTATGGATCATTTTATCAAGTGGGAAACTTGGTGATCTTTTTATCATTTCACTCTCTAAACTGAACTTTTCCATCATTTCCCTTTTATTAATTATCAAATATTTGATAATTAAAGAGTTGGTTTGCTTACCAAGATTGTGCAGGAGGGAACAATAATGTAAGCCATGCAAATAGTGAATATTCCCATACAATTGATACATTTGTGAAAGGATAGCAAATACATCTGCAGGCAGTCAAGTCTCCCATGCAATTAAGGAAGGGATCATGGCCAATAACCATGCATGCAAGGAATCAAGGGGTCCCACATATATTGCAATTAAGCCACAATGGATGTGGGGGAGATAGTAAGGATATAATCATCCTTGATTACAATTCAACAAGGAATTCCTTAATTGCCCCACCATGGAGCAATTATACTTATAACTAGATTATATATATATATATATATAATATATATATATATATAATCTAGTTATAAGTATAATTGCTCCATGGTGGGGCAATTAAGGAAGGCCATTAGATATTCGCTACCAATGATATGCAAGCAATCATATATTCCCATGCAATTAAGTTGGACGTGCAACATATATGGAAGGGTATAATTATCCCTTAATTGCATTCAACAAGAAGATCAATACGTGCATATCAGAGTTCGCATCCAAATAGATCGGTTCCCAAGAGGCAGATAATCATCTCTTATCACCAACGATAGTTATTAAAACTATTAAGTGTTTTGATTTGATTCAAAGGCCAATAACTGTGGCTTAAAATATAGTATTTCATTCATATTTGGAAGGTGAATCTGTAGTAGCCTATATATAGAGGCTAAAGCAAAATACACAAAAAACACAACAACTCTCAATCAACTAATCTCTCAGATTATCAAAGTCTCTCCGGAGCAAACCTACGTACCTTCAACCTAGTTGAAAACCAGCGAAGCAAGGGTAATGCCCTCGCAACCCAGCAAAGCTAAAGTCATGCTTTAGCAAACCCCATATTTTCTACTACTTCCCGGTGATTGCTCTGCTCAACCTATAACGTTGAGTATCGACTCGGTGACACAAGAGATCGCACCACAAGCCCTTACCCGTAAGGCAAGAAGTCATTTTCCGAAAGGCATAGAAAAGAACCTGATGACGAGGTTGGTGCTCTCCTCGTCCACAGTGTTGGATTCAGAAGTCAGGTCAAGGGACTTCCCGACGACTACACCCCACAGTGCTGGCACACCCGCGCACTCAAAAGAGACTGTTTGCTAGCCGGACCAGTTTTGGAGCTAAACACTTATCTTAGTAGTACACTCAAGGTTGAGGACTTTGATTGGAAAATTTTAAAATTCAGACACTAAAATGATGCAGAAACCAATCAGACTTTCAGAGTAGAATAAGAGATGTTTCATCTGGTTAAATTGTTGTCATCAAAAAATCTGTTAAAACTGTTAATAAATATCATGAGTAAAAAATACACTATTTTTCTAGTGTAGATTATAAAAATGTGATGTTGAAATACTACAAAAATGAAACATTGAATGTTGATTGTAAAATGAGAAGTGTGAATTTCACGTACTCTTCTTATTCTATGACATTTAATTACTATGTGGTAGTGTTGTATAATAGTTTGAATTAATATAATCAAGTTATATAATAGGGTCAAAAATCACTTTTTTTTAAACATTATTTATGAATATAGTGTTTGGTAAGACAACAAAAAGCGCGTTATAAAAAAGTTTGGGTTGATTGACCGCAGATTTCAGAAAGCAGGTTGGGAGGTGCTTTCTAAAAACTCGGTTTTCCCATAGTATGCGGGGCCGCGCGTTAGTTTAATGAAACTTTTCAAATGCCAATAACACCCTTGGTATTTTCTCACAATGACGGCCTTCATCATCCATCAAACGATTTTAATCTTCCCTTCTCCCTTCAGACCTCTCCGGCTTCATTCTTCGGCTTCTTAATTGTGAACCAGTTCAATCCGTCCCTTCGGTGTTGAAAATATTCTTTCCAAATCTTCTTTATCGATGTTAGTTGGATCATTACGTTTGATGTGTGTCTGCATGAATCCAACTCCCCTGCACTCCCCTTCATTTTTCTTTCTTCATCAAATCTCGGAGGCTTTCTTTCTGACTTGATGCCAGAGGCTACAAGGTATTCCTTAGTTTCCCAAATTATTTTATTATATTTTTTCGTTGTGACTTGTGAATTCTCCAGAAAGGGGTTAAGTTTATGATATCAATTTGTTAGTTTGATTTTCAGATCTTAATCTAATCGTTATGTAAACTTCTGCCAATTTCATTTTATGCTTGTAATAATTGTGGAAGTAATTTTGTATCTAGACAGAAAAGAAGCAATAATAGAATCAACCATCAGGAACTATTTCTTGATTGAAGATTGTAGCAATTGGGAGAAAAGTTGATCAGGACTTTCATAGTTTTGCTCAAGATAGATATGAATAATCTTGTGGAATTCTTTTAGTGAATATAGATCAGAGCATGTATTTTGATGTACGAATCCATTTGGTGTTTGTGTTTATTGTTCTTTAAGTGGTATATATGCATATATTTTCTAGGTCAGAAGCTTTTCACAATACTTGAGTTTTTTTGATAAAAAAAAAAAAAACAATACTTGAGTTTCAGTAGAACCAATATGTTCTGCATATACTTTTTAGGTTCCTTTTGGTCATCGTCAGCACAGCTTCAATAAATATTGGGAGCCCAAAACTGAAATTGTTGTTTGTTCTTGTCCTCTGTAAAGTTTGTCCAAAGCTTAATTGAAATTTGAATGGATTAGAATGGATTGGTTTCTTTCTCAATCATTACTAGAGACCAACTCGACCATTAGTTTGAATATGGAACAAATTTCATTCAGTATAAGATCAAAGTTCCGAAAGATAATTTGATTCTGGTAGTTAAGTTTTTGTGTATTTAGCAATCTTATGGAGCAACTGTGTAAAGTCCATCTTATTATTGATAGAAGATTTGTGTTGCTAAAATATTTAGGATTAATTTCAGTTTACCCCCCTGAGGTTTGGGGGTGTCATCATTTCACCCCCTCTACTTTTAATTTTGAATTTTTACCCTCTAAACTTTCCAATTTCAATCAACCGTGTCCAATTTCACTTATTCCGTCCAAAGTCAACGTTAACTTTGACTTTTGAAGGGTAAAATGGTCTTTTCAAGATAAAAAATATATAAAAAATAAAAAAATAAAAAATTTTCGTTTTTTTTTTTCTGTTTTTTTTTTTTTTTTTCTTTTTTTTCTATTTCTTCATTTTTTTTTGTCTTCAACCTATATACCAAAAGTTATAATAGGTTTATAAAAACAAAAAAATATTCTAGGTGGTTGAAAGCCGCTTGCTGGTCTACGATATTTTTGATATATCTCCGATAAAGTGAAGAATTTTAGGATATATCCCCAATAAAGTGAAGAAATATCTGTAAAAAATAATTTTACACTTTATCTAGAAATAAATATCTGTAAAAAAATAATTTTACACACTCGCTGGTCTACGATATTTGTGATATATCTCTGATAAAGTGAAGAATTTTAGGATTCCCTAATAAAGTGAAGAAATATCTGTAAAAAATTATTTTACACTTTATCTGTAAATAAATATCAGTATATTCCCAATAAAGTGAATAAATATCTGTGTAAAATCATTTTTGGTCTACGATATTTGTGATATATCTCCAATAAAGTGAAAAAATTTAGGATATATCCCTAATAAAGTGAACCAATATCTGTAAAAATGATTTTACAATTTATCTGTAAATATCTGTATATCCCCAATAAAGTGAAGAAATATCTGTGTAAAATCATTTTTACAGATATTTATTTACAGATAGTGTAAAATTATTTTTTACAGATATTTCTTCACTTTATCAGAGATATATCACAAATATCGTAGACCAGCGAGTGTGTGAAATCATTTTTTACAGATATTTATTTCTAGATAAAGTGTAAAATTATTTTTTACAGATATTTATTTCTAGATAAAGTGTAAAATTATTTTTTACAGATATTTCTTCACTTTATTGGGGATATATCCTAAAATTCTTCACTTTATCGGAAATATATCACAAATATCGTAGACCAGCAAGCGGCTTTCAACCACCTAGAGTATTTTTTTTGTTTTTATAAACCTATTATAACTTTTGGTGTATAGGTTGAAGACAAAAAAAAAATGAAGAAATAGAAAGAAAAAAAAAAAAAAGAAGAAACAGAAGAAAAAAAAAACAGAAAAAAAATTATTTTTTTTATTTTTTTTTATATATTTTTATCTTGAAAAGACCATTTTACCCCTCAAAAGTCAAAGTTAACGTTGACTTTGGACGGAATAGGAGAAATTGGACACGGTTGATTGAAATTGGAAAGTTTAGGGGGTAAAAATTCAAAATTAAAAGTAGAGGGGGTGAAATGATGACACCCCCAAACCTCAGGGGGGTAAACTGAAATTAATCCAAATATTTATATAAACTTGTGCTAAAAAGTATTGGAGATTTTATTTTTGACACCTTATCCATTTTCGTCATTATGTAGTGTCATACTGATTTTGTGTAACAATTTACCAAACACTTTAATATTGCTTTTAATGATTTTAGAAATTTTAAAAACATAATTTACCAAACACTTATCTGAGTTATTTTACAGCTGTTTATTTTAACAGCTGATTTTTTTCACCACTGATTATTCTACCAGCAATACCAAACTAAGCCTTCGATCATTGTAGGGATTAAAAAAGGAGAAGATAAAATTAATTACAAGATCAATGAAAACAAATATGTGAATTAATCACATTAGTCTTCATCATAAAAGACATATTGTCTAGAACCTTTTGATTTTTGATTAAAGAGTTCAAAATTTAGTATGACTCGGTCTATGAGAAGAAGATTCTACACACATGCCTAATTAGAATCAAAGGGAGCGTGGTCAAAAAGTTAATGGCATGGAAAAGTTACTCAAAAGTCAAATTGATGCGATTTTTTTTCCAAAATAATTGATCATGAAGAAGACCATACATACCAGTAAAATGTAAAAACTTAAGAAATTAAGATTTTATCACATCAAATTATGTAGAACGAGTGGCAGTCCAAATTAAAGAACAGCTTGATCATGCTAAAGGAGGAAAACCAAAACCCAAGTAACTATTGCAACTTTCGCATTTGGTGTCTGATTTGAGCGTGCCATAGCTTTTGATAGGAGCATAAACGCAACGAATATAATGTGCAATCCTCTACACTTTTCTTAGCTATTTCCTTTAAAAAGTCAGTTTTAACTTTGTTTTCTTTTTAGGTTATTCGTGAAGTGATTCAAGAGAAATAGGAGCTTAAAGGGAGCAATGGAGCCATGTATCATGAAGTATTGATGCAGAGGACTAATTTTGATCAACCTTTTGGCCAGAAATTACAAGGGAAGTCCACGGAATTCATTGTACAAAACAGTTGCTGCAAAGCAGAAACTGCAGTTTCAGAATCAGCTTTCTGGGAACGGTTTTGAGGAGAAATTATTGCACTCTTCCAGATGGACGTTTGCAGAAAGGGCCAGCGATCCTTTAAGACATGATGTTATACTTCAATTAGAGCCAAAGAACTGATAAGAATCATCAACGAGGCAGCAGAAAATCAAATTCAAAGTAAGCTTCCCGATAAGCCAGAAACTGTCAGCTTTTCACGAAGCTTTTTGGGAGATCTTTTCTGGCGATTTTCTTGGAGTTTTTCCAGAAGGTTGTTGATCAATCTAGAATATATGGTGTCATAGAGCACGTGGGAGTCAAGAACCATCCATAAACTTGTCAAGACGAAGTCGTTCCTTGTCCAAGAAAGAAGCTTCAGAGTCAGAAATTAAATCCTAGTCAAAACAGGACGGTTTTGCAGAATTCTTCTTTGGACGGATTTCCAGGGCATTTTTGGAAGGTTATTGCAGCTACAAATATGAAGGAGAGTCCTAAAATGATTCCTCAAGATTTTGGGAAGATTATTAAGGCTTGAAAATCATTTAATTGTGCACCAATTTGAGTAATCCTCAAGCAACTAGGGGAGGCTTTCAAAGCAGAATTGGAAAAGGAAACTTGGGCTGTGTATTCTACATATATAAAGGCTCTGAACACGTTGAAAAGGACCACCCTACAGCGCCATCTTCTGCCCTAAACCCTAGCACACAAAGTCTTGAAATTCCCAAGTCCTCCAAGAGCAAAAACCGTGCACACCATCATCCATCTTCATCAAGCCTTGCCGTGTACCATCTTGAGGGGAGTTCTTGCGTTCAAGGCTGCCTAAAATTGAATTCGTGGCTCTCATCTTCTGCCCTTTACGGTTTTTATTTTCTTGTAATTCAACTGATATGTTTCTAGTTGTGAATTTTGAGACAATGTGTGGCTAATCTACTTTTGTTAGGGGCGAGGTTTGAAGCCCCTAAGATATGTTTTTGACAATATTTTGATTCCTAGTTTCGTGATTGCTTTGTGGTGAAATTGTTTATTTGGTTTTGGTTTACAGATAACTCTTGCATGTTTATGTTTTATGAATTCGCACATAAAATATTATGATCATGTGAGTGGGGCTAGAAATAGGTATTTTAATCTCCTAAACGGTTAATAATGCTTGTTTCAATGGTAGTAAAACCTATAGGACAATAGGTGAAACCAAATAAAAAGGATTGCATGCTAGGTAGGCGTTCCACACTAGTTTTGCATACTTGTTTCGATCAAACTTCCACACGTGATTAATGCTTAGAATGAATTGTTGATAGGATAGCGTTCTATACCTTGATTGTTTATTCTAAAGGCTTAGTAATGGTGCGTTCATCTTGCTTAAGTAATCTAGGGAAGTAATAAGAACTTACGCATGCGTTCATGGTTTGTTCTTGATTGAAACCTTTTTCACGACTTAGTAATTGAAACTAGGATGATAAATTTGTCTCAAGCATAATTTGGTGGTGGATTTCCGAGTTCCTGACATCTTCATCCATATCTTTCAAACCTTAAACTCAAAATCGTTTTTCTTTTCTTTGTTTTCTGTTCATTTTTGTTAAAAACCCAAAAACCCCAAATCAGTTTTGTTTTTAGGATTGCAACGCACTCTTCTATCCCCTCTCTGACCTTCCATCTTTCTCTCTTTTCTTTTTGTTGTGTAACGTTTCTTTTAGTGTTAGTTTTGTTTTGTTTTGTTTTCTTTTGTGTGATTAATATAGTTACCCTCAATCTCTGGCATCGAACGATCCTTGCTTATCCTTTACTACTGACGACTACATCATTGCAGGGTTAAATTGAGCGTCTATTTTGGGCGTATCAGCTTTCTAGAAAGGGAATCGCGCCAGGAACAAAACTCATGGTTATACCATGATGTGTGGGTTTTTTTGGGCTTTCGGGGTCGTTTAGGGCCTCAAAACTGTAATTTACTGTTTTTCAGAATTTTTGGTTTCCTAGTTTGTTTTGGGTTTGTTTTATTTTTACCAATGGGCTTTAGGGTTTCATTGTTAGTCACCCTAGGGTTTCTTTTCCTATATTTAAGCAACCTTAAATTGGGCCGTCAATTCCGACACGACTCGAAATCCGCACGAAATAAAGTGGGTTGAACCCGCACGATTAAAAAGCGGGTCAGCCGTGGGTCAACCCGCCATGACACATTTAATAAATGGGTCGGCTACAGGTTAACCCGCCAACAAGAAGTGAACTGATATAACCCGATTATGCTATACTTCTTCTTGAAATTTTGAACGTTGGGAGTATTTGATCATAGGATTAGACAATTTGAAATATTTTTCTTTATAATTATTGGATTTAATTATTTATGAATATATATAATTATTTATATTCTTAGTCTTGTGGAGTTTTTAGTGAATTTAATCAATTTATGCATTTTTTTTGTAGTTAAATGGGTCGCATTGTTGACCCTTAAATGAGTTATTTTGTCTAACACGACGCGAACTATTTGTTAAACGGGTTAAGTGGGTTGGAAATGAGTAACCCATTTAATAAATAGGTTGGGTTTGGGTTTAAATTTTTGACATGATTATTAAATGGTTTGGGTTTGAGTTTGTATATTGTGACACGACAAATACTTTGACCTGACACGACCCATTGACAGCCCTAACCTTAAACGGCTGTAGAACGATCTTTTATCATAATTTCAATCAAATTGAGATTTATCTTTTTTATCTTTGGTGGACTCCAGAACCTTTGTTCTAGGTTTATTGCTTGTAAACCCTAGGTGATCTTTCCGACTACATCAGGTGGTATTAGAGCAGGTATTCTCTGTCTCTCCTAGGCCTATTTACCTTAGTAGCAATGGGTGAAGTTACAAAAGCAGATCTTGAAGCTCTTATGGCAGCGTTTACCGCCGCCTTCAACTCCGTGAATACTCTAATTGGAGAAATTCATGGAATGTTGGGAGAGAGGAACAACAACAACAACAACAATCGGAATAGAGGCAAGGAAGGAGGCTAGCGAGTTAGGGCTCCACGTGGTGAAGTTGTTGATAACAATTCAGAATCTTATTCTGAAGAGGAAATTGTTCAACCTGAACAACAAGCTGGCCAGGATTACAAAGTCAAGGCTGAAATTCCTTTCTTTTCAGGCAACTTGGGTGTGGAAGATTATCTGGATTGGCAGCTTCAGGTGGACAGATTCTTTGAGATTATGGAGGTGCCTGAGAGCATGCAGGTTAAGCATGTTGCCTAGCGGTTGAAGAGTACTGCTGCAATTTGGTGGGACAAATTGCAGAATACTCGAAAGAAGTAAAGGAAGCAGGGGGTTAAAACATGGCGAAGAATGAAACAGCTTATGATGGAGAGATTCTTGCCGGATGATTATGAGCAGATTCTGTACAGGTTCTATATTGATTGTGTCCAAGGCACTAAGTCTGTGGCTGAGTATACTGCTGAATTCTTACGCTATTCAGAGCTTAGTGAACTAGGATAAACTGAAAGTCAGAAGGTGGCTCGCTATATTAGTGGGCTGAACAAATCCATCCAAGAGAAAATTAGGTTGCAAACTGTGTGGACTGTGACAGAAGCTTCGAGCCTAGCATTGAAAGCAAAATTATTAGAGAAGCCTTCACGAGCTTCTTCCTTCTAGAGGTATACCTATAAGAGGAGCACAGAATTTGTGAACTCCTCAGCTGGCAAGGGAAAAGCAACACAACAAAATACAGAGAGTGCTCCTAGGGTTTCCAACCCTCCTTTTAAAGGGATTAGCGGTCCTAGTAGTTCCAATGGTGCTCAAAATAGGGTCCTAAGTCAGAAGCCTAATAATCCTTATGCGAGGCCTATAACAGAACTCTGCTATAGATGCAACAAGCCTAGACATAGGTCCAATGTGTGTCCTGAGAGGAGACAAACTGCCCTTATAGGTGATTATGATGAAGATGAAGAAGAAGTTGAAAGAGATGATGAATATGAAGGGGTTGAGCTTGCGGTGGAGGAGTCTCCTGAGAAGGTTAATATTGTGCTGCAGAGGATCTTATTAACTCCTAAAGAAGATGGGCAGTGGTGCAATATTTTCAGATCACTTTGTTCCATTAATAACAAAGTGTGCAATCTAATTGTGGATAATGGGAGTTGCAAAAATTTTGTAGCCAGAAAATTAGTGGAGTATTTGCAGCTACCTACACAGCCTCATGAGACACCCTATTCTCTGGGTTGTGTCAAGAAAGGACCACAAGTTCTAGTTGCTGAGTCTTGCAAAGTGCCAGTATCCATTGGTAAGCATTATAAAGATGAAGTTCTGTGTGACATTATTGATATGGATGCTTGTCATATTCTATTTGGGCGACCTTGGCAATATGATGTGGATGTGACTTATAAAGGCAGAGATAATGTGATGATGTATATGTGGAATAGTCATAAAATTGCTATGGCTCTTGTTTATCAATTTGAGAAGTCTGGTGTAAAGAAAGGGGAGAGTTTTCAGACCTTGTCTAGCAGTGAATTCGAGATGGAGGAAGCCTTTAAAGAATCTGAAGTTATTTGTCCAGTGGTGATTAATGGGTTGTTGGCTGTAGAAAAGGAGGATATGGTGATCCCCAAAGAAGTACAGAATATGTTGGGAGAGTTTGAGGAGTTGATTTCGGATGAGCTGCCCAATGAGTTACTACCTATGAGGGACATTCAGCATCAAATTGAATTGATTCCTGGAGCTAGTTTGCCAAATCAACCCCATTACCACATGAGTCCTAAGGAGAATGAGATTTTGAGAAAGTATAAGTCCTTGTGCAGATCCAGTCCTCCTTGTTCCTAAGAAGGGTAATCAATGGCGGATGTGTGTTGATAGTAAGGCTATAAATAAGATCACTGTGAAGTACAGGTTTCCTGTTCATCATTTGGAGGACATGCTCGATGACCTGGAGGGTTCCAAGGTGTTTATCAAGATAGATCTTCGAAGTGGTTACCATCACATTCGAATCAAACCAGGGGATGAGTGGAAGATAGCCTTTAAGAGCAAGGATAGGTTATATGAGTGGATGGTGATGCCATTCGGGTTGTCTAATGCACCCAGTACCTTTATAAGGCTTATGAACTAGGTTCTTCGTCCTTTTATTGGTTCTTTTATTGTGGTGTATTTTGATGATATATTGATATATAACAGGACCAAAGAAGAACATCTTATACATTTGAGGCAGGTTCTGGGAGCTTTACAGGAGAGTAAAATGTACATTAACCTGAAAAAGTGTACTTTCTGCACCAGCAAGCTGTTGTTTCTGGGTTTTGTGGTTGGAGAAGAAGGCATTCAGGTTGATGAAGAGAAGATAATAGCTATAAGAGAGTGGCCAACTCCAAAAACAGTTTCTGAGGTTCGGAGTTTCCATGGTTTGGCTACTTTCTACAGGAGATTTGTAAGAAATTTCAGTACCATTACTGCTCCTATTACTGAATGTTTGAAAAAAGGCAAGTTTCAGTGGGGAGAAGAACAAGAAAAGAGCTTTGCTTTAATTAAGGAGAAACTTTGTACTGCACCAGTTCTTGCTCTTCCCAATTTTGACAAGGTGTTCAAGGTTGAATGTGATGCTAGTGGAGTGGGAGTAGGTGCTTTGTTGTCACAAGAGAAGAGGCCAGTAGCATTCTTTAGTGAAAAGCTAAGTGAAGCTCAACAAAAGTGAAGTACTTATGATCAGTAATTTTATGCAATGTTTCGGGCATTGAAGCAATGGGAGCACTACCTTATTCAGAGAGAGTTTGTGTTGTTTATTGATTATCAGGCCTTAAAGTACCTTAGCAATCAGAAAACTGTAAACAAGATGCATGCAAGATGGGTGAGTTTTCTGCAGAAATTTCCTTTTATGATTCAACATAAATCTGGTACTCTTAATAGGGTGGCAGATGCTTTGAGTAGGAGAGCTTCCTTCCTGGTCACTCTAGCTCAGGAGGTCGTGGGTTTCGATCTCTTGAAGGACTTATATGAGGAAGATGTTGATTTTAAGGAGATTTGGTCCAAGTGCAGCAGCAATCATGCAGTTGCAGATTTCCATGTGAGTGATGGTTATTTATTCAAAGGAAATCGGCTTTGTATTCCTAGTTCATCATTGAGGGAGAAACTGATCAGAGATATGCATGGAGGAGGTTTGAGTGGACACTTGGGCCGTGACAAAACTATTGCTAGCCTTGAGGAGAGGTATTTCTGGCCATAGCTGAAGAAAGATGTAGGAGCTATTGTGAGGAAGTGCTACACCTGCCAGGTTTCTAAGGGTCAGTCCCAAAATACTGGTCTTTATTTACCTTTACCTATTCTTGCAGATATTTGGCAGGATCTTGCTATGGACTTTGTGTTGGGATTACCCCATACCCAAAGGGGTGTGGATTTTGTGTTTGTGGTAGTTGACAGGTTCTCCAAGATGACGCACTTTATAGCTTGTAAGAAGACTGGTGATGCGTCCAACATAGCCAAACTGTTTTTCAGGGAGGTGGTTCATTTACATAGAGTGCCCAAGTCCATTACTTCTAATAGAGACACGAAGTTCCATAGTCACTTCTGGATTACATTGTGGAGAATGTTTGGAACAGCTTTGAATCGTAGCAGCACAGCTCATCCTCAAACTGATGGGCAGACAGAGGTTACTAACAGAACTTTGGGTAACATGGTTCAGAGTGTTTGTGGAGATAGGCCCAAATAGTGGGATTATGCTTTGCCAGAGGTAGAGTTTACTTATAACAGTGTTGTGCATAGTGCAATAGGGAAGTCACCATTCTCATTAGTTTATACTGTTGTTCCTCGACATGTGGTTGATTTAGTGAAGCTTCCTAAAGTTCCTGGTGTTAGTGTTGCTGCTGAGGGCATGGCTAAGGATGTACAATCTGTTAGAAAAGAAGTTAAGGCCAAGTTGGAAGAAACTAATGCTAAGTACAAAGCTGCAGCTGACAAGCATCCCAAAGTTAAAGTGTTCCAAGATGGTGATGACGTGATGGTGTTTCTAAGGAAGGAGAGATTTCCTGTTGGTACCTACAACAAGCTGAAGCTAAGAAAATATGGTCCTTTTAAGGTGCTGAGGAAGATCAACGACAATGCCTATGTTGTTGCACTTCTTGATTCCATGGGCATTTCTAACACCTTTAACGTGGTTGATCTACATGAGTTTCGTTAAGATGAGGTTCTTTATCCTGAAGAGAACTCGGGGTTAAGTTCTTAGGAGGTGGAGGAGACTGATGTAGAACGAATGACATTCCAAATTGAAGAACAGCTTGATCGTGCTAAAGGAGGAAAACCAAAACCCGAGTTACTATTGCAACTTTCGCATTTGGTGTCCGATTTGAGTGTGCCATAGCTTTCCAGAAAGGGAATCGCGCCAGGAACAAAACTCGTGGCTATGCCACGAAGTGTGGGCTTTTTCGGGCTTTCGGGGTCGTTTATGGTCTTAAAACTGCAATTTACTGTTTTTCAGAATTTTCAGTTTCCTGCTTTGTTTTGGGTTTGTTTTATTTTTACCCGTGGGGTTTAGGGTTTCATTTTTAGTCTCCCTAAGGTTTCTTTTCTTATATTTAAGAAACCATAAACGGCTGCAGAACGATCTTTTATCATATTTTTAATTAAATTGAGATTTATCTCTTTTATCTTTGGTGGACTCCAGAACTTTTGTTCTAAGTTTATTGCTTGTAAACCTTAGGTGATCTTTCCGACTGCATCATCAAACAATTGAAACTGTGAAAGATATCATCAGAGTTTAGGTGTTTAGGACAACATATAGCCAAATCGATTGACGCATCATGGATATAAGTTTTTGTTTGTTTTTTTTTTTTTTCCTAGCTATCCATCTTTTTTTTTTTTTGGCAATCAACCCAAGCTTAAAATGCATAATACAAAAGCACTATTCATTCTTGTATATATGTGCTCTCTGAATACATTTTTTTAAGAATATATGTACAAAAAAATTCAGTGAATAAAGACCTTCGATCACTTCCTCAAGTAGAACTTTACTACATGATCAGTTGGATTCATCTCTCTATAAATCCTGGGACCTGGGCAACTTGTTGTCCATCCATATTTCTAGAATTATTTGCGTTGAACCAAAACTTAGCTTGTTAGGTAATCCTAAAGCTGCAACATATTGTTCAGTAGCCCTTCAGGCTAAAACGACCTTGCATCCCTTTGGAAACAGTACATCGAAAACCCAAAATATCCAATTTCAGCCTCTAAACAACGTATTCATATATATGATAATTGATTAAAAACCTATTCAGAAATTACAATCCAGATTGCTTGCATGAGGGTTATGAACTTATGATTTATGAATCTAGCTAGGAAGAGTACATTTAACCTTTACATGCAACCTAATGATGAAGTGGTGTTAGCTAAGTGGTTAGAGCACCCACTACCTAATGACGAAGTCATGTGTTCGAGTCAACATGGGGGTAGGAGTGAAATCCTTTGATCCTCTTTTTGAAATAAGAAAGAAAAAAAAAAAAAAACCTTTACATGCAACCATACAGGCCAGTTATTGTTGATAATATATACATCCCACATGAGAAAAATATGACATTGTTTATGGGCTTATAAGGATTTGGGTCACTACATTCATTGTCAATTGGTTTTGAATGTGAACCTTACATTACTTTATCATGTTATCAGAGCGGGTTTTCCTACGTTTGCATGACTCACAGCCACACCGGTTTCACGTCACCCAAAGTTGTCCACGTGTATGGCTTGAAAATTCATCACACGTGCAGAGACTTGTTAAGAATATATATATCCTACATGGAAAAAAGTTTGAACCACTCTATTTATTGCTAATTAGTTTGGAAAACTCAGATTAATTACTTTATTAGCTACCACGTCACGTCTGAATGCCGCCCCTAGCTTCACCGCCTTCACGGCTATTCTCTTTAGGTGTTGTAGATTTTTATATGCAATAGTAAGTTATCATTTTGATTTTACCAAGGAAAACCTTGTTCTTATCTGTTAGGCAATAGGCATGGACTTGAGTTCAGCACTTAGAGCCTACATCTGGGCAAAGCTAAGCAATTAAAATGAGCCAAGTGATCGATGAAGGAGCTGACACTTGAATTAAATTCAAGCAATTGCATCTGGCGCTTTAGGTTGAAGTAGGCCTCATCAACGGGCCCGGCCCGGCCTATTTATAGCGGGCTTGAGCCGGGCCGGGTTGGGCCTTACTATATTTTTAAATAGTAGCGGGCCGGATCGAGCTTTATTGTAAATTGAATGATCCAAGCCCGTCCATATAAAGCGGGCCTTGTGGGCTTTTTCGGACTTTTTTGGGCCGAGCTTTTGCCGGCTTTATTTATAAATAAATCTTTAAAGATACTAATTTTTTTATAAACTTATATTTAAGGGAAAAAAATACAAACAGTACCCAACCTATGGCCGACTCCGAATTTCTGTACCCAACTTTCCAAAACTATCACAATGGTACCCCAAATATCTCGCCCGACCCAACATATGTACCTACTGTCCATGACGGCATTAACCCGTGTGCCACGTGGCGTATTTGATGGGTATTTGTGTCATTTACTCACCCAGCCCTGAGAAATAATCTGCAGCTTGGTCCAAGTCTTGAGAATATTCTAATTCTTCTTCTTCTCCCTCAGGCTCTTCCTCCTCTTCTCGTCCTTGTTCTTCTTAATCTCCCCCTTCAGCTCCGCCATTCTCTCCTTGTACGCCTTCTTCACCGACTTGTTCTTCTCCCTCTCCTCGAATGTCGTCCCCTTTGGGCTCACCTGAACCGCCAACGACCTCTGCTTCCGCAGTTGCTTCCACTTCCCCCAGGAGACCTTCCAGGCGATCACGACGTCGTAGCTAAGCCGACCAAAGACTGGTTTGTCCGGATTGTCAGAGGAGGACACCGCAGATCGCTTCTCCGGAGGTGGGTAGGCGGCGTCGATTTCAACAATGGTTACTGAGTTATGACTTATTCGTCAATCTTCCATGTATGAATGACTATATTCATATTGAGTATACACTTGGATTAAGAGAAAGTAATACATAAATAAGGCAAACATCACCAATGGTTACTGAGTTATGACTTATTCGACACTTAACTCACTGTATTTTCAACAATATCACTTAACTCACTCAGTTTTACATTCGTTTTTCACTTAACTCACTGTCGTTAATTTTGCGGTTAAAAGCTATTAAAATTGAGGGTATATTTGTTTAAACACTAAAAAAATGCATTTCTAACTTTTTTTGAAAAAAAAAGACAATTTTTTTTCAAATTATATTTAAGTTAAAAAAATCATTTTTTATTAGAAATCTCATAAATTTAAAAAATTGAAAAAAGTCTAATAAATGTAAATTGAGGGTATATTTGTCTAAACACTAAAAAAATGCATTTCTAACTTTTTTTTTTTTAAAAAGACAAATTTTTTTTTCAAATTATATTTAAGTTAAAAAAAGGGCCCTTAAACAAATCATATTTTATTAGAAATTTCAGAAATTTAAAAAAATTGAAAAAAAATCTAATAAATGTAGTTTTTTAAGTTAAAAATGATTTTTAAGTGTTTTGACAAATATACCTTCAATTTTAACAGTTTCTAACAGTAAAATTAACGGCAGTGAGTTAAGTGAAAGACAGATGTAAAACTGAGTGAGTTAAGTGATATTGTTGAAAATACAGTGAGTTAAGTGTCGAATAAGTCATAACTCAGTGACCATTAGTGATAGTTTCCCTTATTTATGTATTACTTTCTCTTAATCCAAGTGTATACTCAATATGAATATAGTCATTCATACATGGAAGATTGAGTGAACCAGATCTAGAGCCACCCCAAGGTGAACTAATCAACAGATCGAGACACGAAAACATGCAGTGTGGAAAACGAAAAGAAAAGTAAAATAGCTCGAGATAAACAAGCACCAGGCCAACCAGTAGAATGACAAATAACATCATTAATAGCCCTATGATTGAGATTTAGACATTGAGCGCAGTGGACACATGATCGAGACCGAAAATACGGCCGTTTCTTATCGTCCCCAACTCCCCATTACTACAATAATTCGTATCCTCTTTATTCTAGTGCGGACCTGGATAGGTTGGCCAATAAGGTTCATCTGCAGAATTGCAGGGGACTTGGGTGGGGGTTCTTGGGCATTTGTCATGTAGAATGAGTATATCTTAATGGCCGGCTCTATGCACATAGGATCGTCTTACCTAAGTTTTGCTCATTTCTCCTCGCTTTCAATTAAGCAAGTTGTTCTCCCTCACATATATATTGTCATCTTTACATGTACTTTTAGTGTTCTTAAAGTAACAAAATATAAGTTTTACGATTGAAAACTAAATTGATGGTATGAAATGAATGGTAACTGTCTTGAATTTAGATATTTGTTATCCAAATGTACTATTATAGTTACCCGTAAAACATCAACATTATCTGCTGACATTTTTGCCTGGTCTGCACTTCAATCAGATGAAAGTTTCATACAAGATGGTACACTGGATAAGCCAATTGATTGGATCCCAGGCATGAAGAATATGAGGCTCAAGGACATCCCTAGCTTTATCAGTGTCGCTGATGTCAACGACATAATGTTCGCTTCTTGGGATCCGAAGCACAAAACTGCTTGAAATCCTCTGCAATCATCCTCAACACATTTGACGAATTTGAGCATGAAGTGTTAGAAGAAATCTCAGCCATGTTTCCCAACATTTACACAATAGGTCCACTTGCTTCGCTTGGTAGGCACGTGCCTGAAAACAAATTGGTCAAGTCCCTCAGCTCAGGCTTATGGAAAGAAGATGCAAAATGCCTTGAATTGCTTGACAAACAGAAACCAAATTCAGTTGTGTATGTGAATTATGGGTGCATAACTATGATGACAGACCAACATTTGAAAGAATTTGCATGGGGGCTCGCAAATAGCGAGCACCATTTTTTGTGGATTGTTAGGCCTGAT
Organism: Rosa lucieae; assembly: GCA_024704745.1. Lineage (NCBI taxonomy): Eukaryota > Viridiplantae > Streptophyta > Magnoliopsida > Rosales > Rosaceae > Rosa > Rosa lucieae. The sequence goes on along the minus strand of CM045493.1, from coordinate 24,370,693 downwards.
ATGGTAAAAGGGGATTCGGTTGTCTTGCCCGAAGAATTTTTCAAGGAGATTAAGGATAGGGGTTACATAGCAAGTTGGTGTCCACAAGAGCAAGTGCTAGCACATCCATCAGTCGGGGTTTTTCTATCTCATTGTGGTTGGAATTCTACTATTGAAACTATATCATCGGGTGTGCCTTTAATTTGCTGGCCTTTCTTTACTGAGCAACAAACGAATTGTCGTTTCCTATGTACCAATTGGGGAACTGGTATGGAGGTAAACAATGATGTTAAACGCAATGAGATTGAAGTGCTTGTCAAGGAAATGATGGAAGGGGAAAAAGGCATGCAAATGAGGCAAAAGGCAAAGGAATGGAAGAAGAAAGCAATAGCGGCTACTGACACTGAAGGATCATCATACAATAATTTTGAGAGACTGATTAAGGAGGCTCTTCAATAAGGAACATGTCCCTTGTGTCTATGAACTATGCTCATATTATTTTATTTTCATGTGTAGCTAGTATTTCTTTTAAAGTCATATATGAATCGGATCTCAATTGTTTCTCTAGATGGGATAGCCCTATAAATAATAGCATCTCCAACGGTGGTGTCAAAATCCACTTTGGAGCTTCACGGATACAAAAGACAGCCCGCATCTTCCGTAATCCATCCTTCAAATTCATAGTGGATGACATATTTCTGGTCTCTTTCTGTCAAATTTGACCTCCTCAAGTCATATGTCATTTTATTTTTTTATCGTCTCTCCCCCTCTCTTCACTTTCTTCCTACCCAAACCATAACCATTAATACCCAAATCTTCAATCATTCTCGTCCCTCTAATTCTTTCTACAATACCCAAATCATTCCCACCCAAACGTTCATGAATCATTCATGTGAAACCAAAAGTTCAATTTTCATTCAGATTTGGGGAAAAAGAGAGGAAGAGAGTCGGGAGTTAGAAAGAAAAACTGACGAATAGAAAGAGAATGAGGCTGCGACGAAGATCGGAGACTGGAGAGTGAGGTTGCATATAAAATCAGGGATTAGATCAGACTTGGTGTTTCTTGATTGATTAAGTGAGCTCAATGAAGATTAGGGATGTTTTTTCAATGGGCAAGGAGATTTAATATTCTTGTTTTGATGGGTCTGTAGTTTGCTGAGATTTAATCTTGTAATTTCGATGGATAAGTAGTTTTGATTGGGGATAGTCTCTAGTTTATTGAGTCTGGATGGATTGCAGCAGTTTTATAGAATGGTTTGGATTGCAGAAGATTTCCTCATCGTAGAATTCTTTGGGCTGCTCCTATATCTTCTTCAAATTCTCTCTCTCTCATTGCAAAATGGTCATTCACCACATGAGTCTTCAAATACAAATTTGACAATAAAATTTTGGCCCGTGTCAAATTAATAACAGTACAAGCAGACTTGGATTATGAATAAAATCAATATTTCTGCATCGCTGTCTGTCTATTCCAGTCTTATTTTTTTGGTAACAGTTTGTAAGGTTCGTATGAACCATATGCGTATATGTGAATTGCTTTAACAAATCCGATGCCTACCATACCGGATCTAGCTTCTTTGCTAGAAAAACTATTGCTAGAATCTGCTTGGAAAACTATGCGAGCCCGCCACGTCAGCTCAACTCAATCTAAGGGCTGTTAAACTAACAGTAAATATGGATAAGGAAAAAGCAAGCAGCACACTAACGATCACAAACATTGGTGTTTTTTCAAGTTTCCCTCCAACAATTTTCACTCTTCCCTCCACTTAGACTTCCTCTTCCTCACAGCTGAAACGTTTTTCATTCTTCCTATTTACCCTTTGGTCTCAATCCAATCTTCATTCATCTTTGGGTGCTGGTACTTTGAACTTTCATCATTCAGTCTGGAAGAATGGATTTGGAAGCTATCAATCGATGACATGCATTTCAATTTTTCTTTTGGTATTGCATACCAAGTGTTTGTTTTATTGTCTCAATCAAGTGATTTTTCTCATCTTGTGAAAAATATAGCTTTGTTCTAGACTTTTATTCACTTAGAAAAATAACCTGCTAAGCCTTGTAAGTCATAGTGATGATCAAATTCAAGTCTATTTGTGCTCTTGTTTTGTCCAACACTAAATCTGTTTTTCACTATATACTGTAGGTATGTATTTTGGTAGCATATTTGTTTAGTATTAGTATAGCATATTTGTTTGGTATGTATTTTGGTAGCAACATGTGCTTACACTTATCCAGTCTAGACTGATGTGCCATCAAGATGACATCTTCTTGAGCCAAATACGAATGAGGAAAAATCTCTTTGAGAAAGATCCAAGTGAGAGAAAATCTCTTTGAGGAAGATCCAAATGAGAGGAAATCTCTTCGAGGAAGATTTAAGTGAGTTGAAATCTCCTTGAGACGGATCTAGGTGAGGTAAAATCACCTCAAGACGGATCCGAGTGAGGAAAATTCCCTTAAGGCGGATCCAAATGAGGTGCAATCCCCCTGAACAATCTCAAATTGTCGATTTGTTTAGTATTAGTGGTTCCTTTTAGCCCCATCCCACCAACAGAATAATCTGGTTTTCTTTTTATTTGATGCAGGTTCAATTATGAAATAGAAGTGGAGGCATATAGCTGGGAGTATTAGTTAGGGAAGGTGTGTTTGATAGGTGGAGATGCAATAGATCAATTTGAGAATGATGGTGATGACATAGGAAAGGCTGGAGTATTTGATCATATATATGACACCGGCAGAGAGGCTCGAACAAGAATGTGTTACTTTTAGGATGCTCAGATGGTCATGTTAACTACTTTTGGCCTATGACTCCAATTTGGAGTGAATTGTTAAGTTTCAATGTATGAAGATATTGTGAGGACTCCAATTTGGAGTTAATTCTTAATTAATTAACTTCTATGTATGGAGAAATTCTGCAGAATATTATTTACATAAATAAGAATTTCATTTTTTTATCTTAACTTGGCAAATGACTTGAAATTGTGAAGCGTAGTGTATAGATAGCAAACTGAATAAGAAGTTACTATGATGTCATCATTGGTTTCCATGTACCAAGCTAATGACCTAAAGAACAGAAAATTTTAGCATAGATTGCACTTAAATGCAACAACTAGTTAAACCATACTTCAATTCAATTGAAAGCTTTAATTGCATAAATAATAGGCATGCTCCACTATTGAGTTCAAATAGCATTAGAGACCAATCATTCATCACCATAATCTGAGTCTTTCTCATCATCTGAAAAATCTTGAGAGTTAAGTAATGCTTGGTAACTAAAACTTTGAGGTTCTTGAAATGACATCCATAACATGGGAACTGGTGCACCACAATTTCCAAACTGAGGACATGAAAAAAGAAAAAAAAAACTTTGAATTAATTAATGCTTATGCAAAATGAATCAAAAGAAAAAGAAGCAAAGCCAAGAATGTGGTGGAATTGTATCAATCAAAGGAAAAAGAAACAACTTTTACAAAAATGAAATACTTGGTTAAATTAGAATTAGATGATTTTTCTTCCTCAAGAGGACTCCATTTTCGATTCTTGGCCAAACTTTTTTTGAAATCACCTATAATTCTTCTTTTTCTTCCCCGAGCACTCTCTCTTTGCTTGAATCCCTTAGCTTGGACAACTTTTGCCTTATTCGAGTGACATGGCATATTAATACCCTCAATCACAGTGGTGGAAGGTGTAACTTGGTCATCCTTACCAAGTTGTAATGTATCCATCTTTGAACATAACATGTCTTCAATAGATTTGCTTAGTTCCCCTAACTGATGAACATCAAACTTATATGTCTCTTCTCTCTCAGTGGCTCGAGATGAAATCTTGGCGGATATGAACTTAGAGACTTATACCAAGATGTTTGTTGTAGGTTGGTATCTACTTGGATGTCACACCCATACATGTCTTTCACTCTTTCAAATCTTGCTTTTCTTGTCCTTCTTTTTAAAATGTATTGATTAGGAATTTCTTTGACATTCATGCAGTTAGTAAGGATTTTAATTGCATGGCGGCATAAAATTCCTTCAATCTCAAACAACCTGCAACTACAAGATACTATATGGTCTTTTTTCAACCTAACACATCTCTCCTTTGGATGACCATTAAAGGCAGCTTCATACACAATGTCATCACCATCTTGAATACATCCAACTAAATTTTAATCAAGAGCCTTCTCATACTGAATCTGTAATTCTTCAAATATAGCTTTGATGTAAATATTTCTAGCCTTGATCACCAATGAAGAAAATATCCCTATAGCAGGTAACTTGTAGCACAAAGCATACTCTGCCTCTAACTTTTTATACATCTTATTGTTGAGCAATCTGTCAAAGTGCATGAAAAATTGAACCACATCATAATCTGACTTAACATATGGTTTTAGGCTAGCATTGAAACTCTCACTTAATTGGGTGCTATGCATTCCAGTAGACCATGCCCACTTGACATAAGGTTTTGCCCATTTCTCCTTTAATTGATATATACTACTTAGCCAAGGATTTTCATGTGCACTATATTCAATGAGCATTGTTTCCCATGGAACTAGGAACTCATCATCCTCTTTGTAGTTATTCATACATTTTGATAAGAAGGTGGTAACCCGTTCCTCACACTTGAATATACTACTTGCTTTTTAATGGCATTGTTCATTATATGCCATGTGCAAAGCATGTGATATGTGTTAGGCATCACATTTGCACAAGTTTTAGCCATTGCAGCATCCTGATCAGTGAAAATATATAGACTTTGGAGTCTTGTTAGACATTGCCTCCAAAAATGTCTCAAATAGCCATATAAAGAATCAGAAGTTTCTTCATACATCAATGCTGCCCCAAAGATTACAGTCTCACGATGATGATTAAATCTCACAAATACTCCAAATGGACGATTGGCTTCATTAGTTTTATATGCAGTGTCAAAACTCACAATATCACCAAATAAACCATAATCAAGTATCATCCTAGCATCAGCCCAAAAAATATTAGTTATTTCACTATCCAACTACACAGCATAGAAAAATGAGGGATTTTCTAATGCTTGATTTTGGAAGTATTTTAATAAGCATCCCGCTTCTCCATATGCCAATTTCTTTTTCCTCTAAGATTGAAGATAATTTTTCTGATCTTGTTTAGTGAATCTAAGAGACTCTCTTCCACCAACTTCTCTGCCCATTAACTCGAATGAAAGCTTTAGTGCACTACTAGAAATTTTCCCATTGCACACTGATTTGAATTAGTCCCTATTGGGACAAAGCACACTGATAACAGTGGCTAATGCCATTAGCCACTATGCAGCCACTAATGAGGAATCAGTCCCCTCTATAGTAGGTGCTATTGGGGCAATTCACACTGATAAAGCATCAGTGGAATCCCAAAACCCAATGCAGCAAGATACCTTTTTCTTTCCTACTGTTACTGAATCAGTGTGTATTCTCAATGCCACCAACATCAGTGGCAAAATTGGGAGTATATATAAAAAAAATAACAATTTGGTCTAGCTACAACCATGTATTTCTAAAATGTATTGTACAATTCATATACAATTTTAAATAAATACAACATCACAAAACTTAAATATCTTCATGTTCCTCTCCATGTTGCATCTGCTACCTTCGGCAACTTTTCTATGCAATCTGGTTCCATCTCCCTTTGTTTCTGTTGACATTTACAATTATCCAAAATTTTGGGTTCATTACAGTCTAATGACATTTTAATCACGTGAAAAAAAAATTCACCACATACCAAAAAGCAAATATTGTAGCCTAGTCATTATATTGTATACAAGACGGCCCAGCTATTGAATCAACAACCCCCTGTATTGGTGCTTCATGGCCTTGAGCATCCTCAACCTGAAAAATATGAAATGCAGGCACTGTCTAATGAGTAAATGTGCCAACTGATTAAGTAATGAAAGAATAGAAAGCTCATCAAGCAATGAAAATAGGATTACCCGTGGCATTGAGTTAAAATATCTCTGTTCCCACACTCTTGCCATTTCACACTTCAACATAGTTTTGAAGTTGTTATCAGGCTTCTATTCTCTAGTTTCATTTTTTATCATTGTTCCCAGTAGTTTTATGCTCATAATCCTCAAATACAAGGCAGTAAGTAGGGTAATAGAAAGAACAGAAAAGCTTATAAAGTGATGAAAATAAACTTACCCCTGTGGCATTGTGAGTTAAAGTATCTCTGTTCTCAACACGAAATAAATGCATCATCTGGAGAGCCTCAATTATCAAATGAATTGTACTAACATGTGCTTTCAAATCCTATACAGTCAATACGTGCAAACAAGAAATTTATACAGAATAGTGTCCGCCAACAAGTCTACAAAATGCAGAAACTAAAACATAGATGTAAGTCAAGTTGCTAATAAACTAAAGCTTCTTACTTAAAGGTGGAATTGGTGAGAAAATGATAAGTAGAGAAGACAGAAAGAGTCATCCAAGGCTGCAAAACCAGAATAAAACAATTAGAATGAAACCAAAGCAGATGAGATATGCTAGCTGTCAATTGAGATCCCGAATTCAAAATCAATCACAGTTCCGATTAGAAAAATCAGAGAAAGTTTAGAAACATAGTAGACACACACTATTCACGAAGCACTAAGTGCATAGATCTTTCCTTACCTTTTGTATATGAATCCACCAAAACACATTTACATTTCACTCTATTACAGACTCCAATGAGCATTCATATTTCCAATTAAACGATCACATAATACAAGCATATTAACTTCACAGGAAAATACCTTCCATGCAAGCTAAACTCCTGCCAAACTCATAGGTAGGTGTAGCCAGCACAAGAACCTCTTTGCCTGCCATTCATAAAAATATTTAGACAAAATTTTCAAAAGAGAACCCCTATATTCATATACAAATCCTAATTTTATGGGGAAAAAAAACTAATTCATATTTTTCATAAGCCCAAGAAATTGTTTAACCCCAAAATAATTATTTTCAAAAGAGCATGAAAAGAATTGTTAATCTAAACAAATTAAAAGATAATAATACCTAGTAGATACAAGTGAGGTAAAAGATAAATACGGTAAGTAAGGCAAAACCCATTGAACGAAAACGTACAAATCTAAATAGAAGAAAACAGCCATACCCATGGAACAATTCAAAAGTAGGTTCCATTTGCAATCTGACCAACATGGATCTCTACCAGAGTTGGCAAACGCACGTAGATCAGCCCACCTTTGTCTCCAAAGTAAACATCCCCTTACTGAAATGTAAAGAGAAAGGGTGTATAATGGGATTGAGTAGAAAGATGAACTTTTAACCCTAAAATCAAAAGATCAGATCAGATCAGAAAAGAAAAATCCTAAACCCAATTGAATCCTAAAATCAGTTTATCGATCCTACTCCTAAGGTCCCCAAATACAAATTCAAAAACTGAGTCAAATGATAGACAAATAACCTTTACCGCAACCCTAGATTCAAATACTCTAATGAATCTGGGCCAGAGAATCCGCTATTGGTGAAGGATGGATGGCTCCAGAGAAACGAATTAGTGATTTTGGGAGGAAGAGGAAGTGAGAGAATCGGTATGAGTGGTTGGTGGAACAAGGAAGAGAAAGAGATAAGCTTTTGGTTTCAATTTTCATAACTCAAAATTGAGTAAATGAGTGTGAGAACAGTGCTTATAGGTATGAGTGGTTGGGAGCTCAATTATTATCTTTTTATTCGATCACTATTATTTTCTTTTAAATGATAAAGTAAAGCTTGCACATCTTTTAAAGTTTGAATCTAATTTTTTAAGAATATTTATAACATATTATTTGGTTCAATATTATCTTTTAAATGATAAAACTAGCAAAATTGGCACTTATGTCGGTGTTAAAGCCCATTACACACTGATGTACAGTGGCAGGAGCAAAACAAGTCACTGAAGTTTTATAATGGTGTGAAACTGTTTCAAAATGGCACCGATCGATTATGGTGGCTTCTAGTTAGTCCCTATTGGGGAAATTTCTAGTAGTGGTGGGATTCCAGAATCTTGTACCAATTCCACCTCAGCTCCTTGTGAAGAAGTAACATTTCGTTGAGATAGTAGCATGTGAGCACACTCTTGTATTACAAGATCATGGTTGTGAGTTTCTTCAAATTGAACAACTGTGTACCTACCACTTGATTTATCCAACTTAATGATCATTTTATCATCACAACTTGTTCGTGTCTCTGCTCGAGGATTCTTAATGGTCTCGCTTATCTATAGTCGAGTCATCTTTATCCATGGGCTCCATTCAATCATTTATTTTCAATCTATAACATATAAAAACAATTGCAAAAAAAAAAAAAATTCTATATTAACATGCCAATCAAACTCAGAAGCAAAAGTGGACCATGCTATGAAGTTTGGTGTATATAACCAAACCGGATGCTTATTAAAATAAAGCAAAAAAAAAAATTCCTCATTCATTTGAAACAAACTCTGAACTGAAACAAAACAAAATATAAAATTCCTCATATCACCAACCATAGAATCGGATCAAGAGAACAAGAATGATTGAATCATGTGTAGCTAACATATACACCTACAATACTTTAACAGGATAAACACCCAAGAATACAAAGCTGAGATTTCAAAGAACCAAAACCCAGAACTAAAAAGCTAAATGGGCTAAGATCAATATAAGGAAATTAACATAAATAAAAATAAAAATGTGAAGGAATAGAGTTAGATACACATACCTAAATGATTGAAGTTCAAAGTACTAGCACCCAAAGATGAATGAATTTTTGATTGAGACCAAAGGGTAAATAGGAAGAATGAGAAACGTTTCAGCCGTGAGGAAGAAAAAGTCTAAGTGGAGGGAAGAGTGAAAATTGTTGGGGGGAACTTGAAAAAACACTAACGTTTTGTTGGAGAGGAAAGATCCCACATTAGAAAAGTGACAAATAAAATATAACTTATAAGTGGGTGGATCTCACCCAATTGTACCGAGGCCTTTTGTGATTAAAACCCAACACCTAATGGGCGGTTAAGTTGGGACAGTATCGGTATAATGGTCGGCCACGGGCCACGCTTGTCTCTGTTTAACATGGTATCAGAGCGGGTCTCTCTCCAATTCGTCGTCATCATGGACCCGGATATGGGTTCATTCATTAATTGATTCACCAATCTCCTCTCCAATCATGGACCTAGTTTGGGTTCATTAAATTGGCCATCGGAAGTTTCCGATTGGATTATTGCCAAGTGTCCAATGTGGGCCTTGGATTGTTATGTGATTGGTCAAGTCTCTAATGTGGGACTTGTGACCCGATTTCCAATGTGGAATCGGGTTTGTCAATTAATTCCACGTGCATACCTAGAGCTAGGTTGCACGTGAGGGGGCGTGTTGGAGAGGAAAGATCCCACATTGGAAAAGTGACAAATAAAATATAACTTATAAGTTGGTGGATCTCACCCAATTGTACCGAGGCCTTTTGTGATTAAAACCCAACACCTAATGGGTGGTTAAGTTGGGACAGTATCGGTATAATGGTGGGTCACGGGCCACGCTTGTCGCTGTCTAACACGTTTGTGATCGTTAGTGTGCTGTTTGCTTTTTCCTTATCCATTTTTGACAGCCATTAGATTGAGTTGGGTTGACGTGGCGGGCTCACATAGTTTTCCAAACAAATCCTAGCAACAGTTTTTTTAGTACAGAAGCCGGATCCCTACCCAAAAGTAGAAAATGATTACCCCTTGCTGTTGAACTATGAAAATATGTGGGTGATACACAAACGCAGGCTTGTTTAGTGGTGGAGTCTAAATAGTTGGTAGCTTACAACCTCGAATAAGAGGGAGAGTAACGTACTTGATACACACCTCGATGAATTATTAGGAGGTTTCTCTCAAAACTTTCTGTCTATAACCTCTCTCCCTCTAGCACTATTATATTATAAAAGAAGGCTTGTTGATACTGGGAGAAGGAGCCAAAGATGACCTAGGAAACCTCAAACTAAAGATCAAGTTTCCTCTCTGCCAAAATCATCTCTATGACCAAATACCCAAATAACCTCATCCTAAAGCAAAAAGCATTCTATTGTTGGGATCCCTCCTCGCTAAACTCATGAGTATCAATCTAACTCTCACATCAAAGTCATTAGTTATGTGATTTCAATATGAAAGTGTTGTGTTGCTACCGTTATTGAGTTAGTCACAACAATGTCATTCCTACGTCTTTTTTTATATATTAATTTTTGGTCTAGTCTTTATTTTTAAATCATTATTACTGGAAACCTATAACCACAAATTTGTCCTCATAAATACTTCAGTATTGACTTTTCAAGAATCGTTTGTTAAGACTTGCATGCAATTTCACCAAAGAGCTTAGGCGAGAGTAAACACGTATGGAAATTATTCTATGCACCGAAGGTGCAAATAACCCAACACTTATAAGATGATTTCAACCCTTGATATTTATAATTAATATTTTTATTAATAACCTAAAGTGTATTTAATATAATCTAACCATCCATTTATGTCGGTGCAAGTGCACGTCGGTGCACTGAATCCTCCATCACCTCCCTCAAATACGTATTGTTTAAATTTTTATCTAATTATATCGTTGCGTAGAGTGTCAGTTTCATATAATGAATAGTTAAGTGTCACGAGTACTTTTGCTTGCTTTTTTATATTTATATTATATATTCTATCCTTTAGCAGAAATCATTTTAATGCAATCATTTTGCACATCAAAATATGCTAGTCTTTGCTAGCGCAATTTACTTCTTGAAAAAGTGCAGAACACAACAATCACAATTCACAATCTCTGTATTAAAAGTAGGGCCATCATTTAATTTGGTAATTTTAGGTTTAGTAAACTGACTTTTTGGTAATCAAAATCAATAAAATGAAATCGATTATTACTAAAAAAGTTGGTTTTGTTTTGTTAAATAGTGTATCTACCAATTATCTAAATATTATCTATATACACTCTAATTTTCAATACATGATTACACGTATTTTTATACGTGTAATTATATCTAAAATATTAGAATTAAGCAAATCCTCGAGTCAATTATTATGTAATTAATTCATTTTTAGTTATTTTGTAGAAAATAAGCAGAGTTGCGAAAACGAGTCAAAGTGGTGCAAATTGAGCAAATTGGAGCTCTCAGAAAAAAATGACAAAATGATCGATGTCGGTGAGCTGCAATTGATGTCAAGAAGTATGCAAAATTCGACATCATAATCGGTGCAAGGACAACTTGGAATCATGAAAGAGACAAGAAGAAAAGGAAAAAAAAAATGAAGTGAAGTGAAAAATGGATAATTAATTAATTAATCATTGATTGATTAATTAATTAGTTTGCTAGCCAATGGTTTAGTTAATATGGTGCACGTGTCACCCCATTTTCCCTTCTTTTCAATTAACTAAAGATTGCCATCAATTTTGCTTCCTTTCCCAGCTGCTTGCATGTGCTCCTTTTTCAATTTTATTTATTTTCTCTCCTAGCCACTCACATATCGCCACCTCAACCCTTCTCTTATCCTCTTACCCAGCCACTGAGACAACTATATATATATTCATAGCCTCATTCTCTAGGGAGAACGAACAGGAGCCGCAAGCTGAAAAAAATCCCATCAGACATAACCTACCTCTCACAACGCCGCACCCATCCCCTTTCTCTCTCTCACCGAACCACCCGCCTCCAACCCATTCTCTATATTTTCTTCACTATTCCACCACAAGACTTCATCAATTCCACAAGATTCAAAGAGGAGCCCAAGCATCAAGAGCTTCATAAACATCAAATTTGGGTAAAAGTGGGAGCCATAAATCAAGGATAGCCATAATTGCTCTATAGCAATTTGTGGCTTGTTCTTGTTACTCTCTACTTCTCTTCACTTTTTTCTCTTTCAATTATGTATTTTGATGTTAGTTTGGTGATGGGTAGTGAGTAGTTTTGTTGTTGGGGGCTAGGGTTGTGTGCCCTAGTCCAAATTTTATGTAAAGGATGCCTATTTTAATGTCATGATGCAATTTAATTTGTTGGATGCTTATATCAATTTTTGTTGGGTTAAAATGCATGTCTAGGAGCCTAGTCAACTCTAGGGTATGTATTTTGAGCATGTCTAGGATGGAGTTAGAGGCTTGACCCCCTCTAATTCCTAAGCTAGAAACCTTCAATTTCGTATTCGAGGGGTTATAAGCATGGTGATTTACACCCGTTGCGTGAATGCGCGGGCGGGTCGCTTAGTAGTCTAATTCCTTGATCTTTAGGCCTCTTGATGTGAATTAGAGACCCTTGAACCGGCTCTAATTCATGCCAAGTGAGTTCCTACGACCCTTGAACCGGAGTAGGAATACAATGAAAGGGAATTTCGGTCCTTGAGCCTTGAACCGCCTTGGATACGACTACCGCCAAAGTAGGAAATTTGCAACTACATTAGATTAGCTTCCGACACATGAGATTTGGGTGAAGGAACCTCCCTAGCACCCGACATTCCCATTATATTGTTCACACTTTTCTAGTTTAATTTCCTTGCATTTTTATTAATCACTTTACATTTTATTACTTTTTGTTAAGTTTAAATCCACTCTCAAACATTAAATTCCATCGACTCATTTGTGTATACCCATCTTGAGGCTACAAGTTAGTGGCTTTGAATAGGCTTGGTGTGAGCTAAGCCGAGCATTGTCAAGGCTTGGTGCCTTGATTGTTTATAGTCTTATTTTACTCTTTATTTTTTCTTGTGTGCTTTTAGTATCATACCGCCAATTATCTTGGTTAGGTCCAACACCTAATCCCCGAGGTACGATAAACTAAGGTCCAATTACTTCCCTTACTTGACAACGATTCGTACGCTTGCGAAGAGTTTATGAGTCAAGTCAATACACATACATGTATATTAAGAAATATAACGTTAATTCTTTTTATAATAGACTTTAGAGTTAGTCATTGCTAGTTCTTGCTTAGTAGTACATCCAAGGTAGAGGACTTCGATTGGAAAATTATAAAGTTCAGAACTTCAGACACTAAGATGATTGATCGAGAAACCAATCAAACTTTCAGAGTAGAATGAGAGACATTTCATCGGTTAAAATTGTTGATAAAATATTATGAGTAATAATTCTGGAGGCGTGAAATTTACACTCTCCATTTTAGTATCCACACTTCATGTTTTTTTTTTTTTTTACTATCTCAACATCACAATTTTTACAATCTACACTACAAAATGACAAAAATTAACATATTAGAAAAATAAAACATTGAGCGTGGATTGTAAAACGGAGAGTGTGAGATTTACTCTCCTTACTTTGCGATCTTTAATTACTACGTGGTATTGTTATATATTAATTAGTTTGGATTAATATAATCAAGACATCTCGGTGGACTTCATTAATCTAGGGATAAAAAAAAAAAACAATTAGAAGATACATAAAAACAATTATATTTTATGTGAATTAGTGACATTAGTCTGCATCATATAGACATGATTATCTAGAATCTTCTGAATATTAATTAATTAGACACTTTGGAATTTAGTGTGACTCGGTTTATGAGAAGAAGATTTTACACGCATGATTAGCCTCAAGCGGAGCGTGGTTAAAAAGTTAATCAAAAGTCAAGTTTATGCAATTTTTTTCCAAAATAATTGATCATGATTCTTGAATAAGGCCATGCTTGCCATTAAAATCTTTTAAACTAAATCTCTAAACTTATGAAATTAAGATTTTGTCACATTAAACAATCGAAACTATGAAAGATATACATCAGAGTTTCGGAGATAAGAAAAATAACTTTTTCTTAAAACAAAAGTCGCCTCTCTCTATACCTAAACCTAGAGCCCTCTGTATAGTTTTTCTTCTCTGTCATGCGGCACATCTCAGTGACGTCGTAGTCAGATCGGACGTGATTGTTGGCTCCTTATTTGGTTGCTATGTTGGTCTTTGTTGAGATTCTGAGTCTGAAATCCGTGTTAAGGATGAGGAAGGGAGGTTGTGATAGCCAGCAGTGCTTTCAAGATCAGAGGTGTTGGACGGGTTTGAAGAGAGAGCAGTCAGCTGGCCCTAGTAAACAGTTCAGGAGTTAGAATCAGAGGTCTGCGCGGCGATGGGATAGGTAGTGTGAGGCTTCGATTAGAGATCGACCTTCTCTGGGTTGTTGGAGATCGAACTTATCTTAGCAAATCAGCGGTCTCTAACCCATTCCGATCTGGTATCTAGCTGTTTGGGGTGGCTAGCTTCGGTTAGGCGAGGGGTTTGCCGCTGGAGGTGGTGCTGTGATGGTGTGGCGTGTCCGACGGCATAAGTGGTCGGATGTGGGTAGTGGTGTGGAAGGCTAGATCGTTTCTGGGCCTAGCAGGCCTCCCTCACATTCTTGGATGGATCATGGGCCTAGAATCTGGATTTGGGCCCAATATGGGCAGCTTTTTTTTTTTACACTACTACAAAAACTTAATCACACAACAGAATAGAAATCATCTGTTGTGTGTTTAAGTAAGCTCTATCATACAACGGTTTTATTTATATTCTGTTGTGTGAATGTCAACTAAGTGATAACTTTTTTATCAGAACTACATGGCACAACGAAAATGAAGTAATGTCTGTCGTCTGAGTCTTAAAAACTTTAGCGACAGATTTCCCTCCACTTTCGAGTCTTGGTTGGCTCTTGAAACACTGAAATTTGGGCTACTAGGACAACGGGTTTTACTATTTCCGTTGTGTGATTGAAAAACTAAGCATCAAAGTTTGAGGAAGCTTGCTTGAATGACTTCCCCTAGATAGGCCTAGTGCAAGCTATAGAAATTGTACAACAGATTTAAGATTTTCTGTTGTGTGAACTTGGAACTGAGCGGCAACATTTTGAGCCAAAATGATGTAGGCGCCATGTTTCCCTCCATGATTTCACATTTTGATTTTTAGTGCTGCACTCAGACGACAGTTAGTATGGCTTGGGTTGTGTGAATAACTTTGAAAATTTTTAGGTAGGTTTAATTGCCATCGTGTCCAAAAGAAAGGAAGAAGAAGAAACCCTTCCTCTCGACACTTGACGCTCGACGCTCAGCTCTCTCTCGACCCTAAACGAAATCTCAGCCTCTTAAACCTAGAAACTCATCTCTCTTACAAACCCATCTCGATCTCAGTCCTCTTCTTCATAGATTGAAAATTCCAAACAAAGCTGGACAAAAAACCCATCTCTCTTTCGAACCCTTTTCCGGCGAATGGATTCAATTTCAAGCTTTGTACTCTGCTCCTTATTCTCATCCTCTCAGCCTCTTCTCCCACGCGGTCACCATCCTGAACAGCCTGAGCCTCGTCCTAGCTGGTTTCAGTTTTTCTCCGCCTCGATTGGTACCTCTGGCTCAGTGACTTGGTGTTCCGGTACTCCAAAAGCGGTGTCGTTTGGGTCCTATCTTGAAATAGAAGACCCTCGTCGTCTACAGGCATTGCTTCCCAACTTTTCTTCTTCCCTCTTCCTTTCACTCTCATTCTTGGCTTCGCCGCTCACCCTACTGAATCTAACGGCCAGGTACGTCACTCACCCTTTTGAATTGTACTAAACCCTGCTCTGTTCTAAAAACCCCAAACCCTAAATAAATTGTGTATTTGGGGGGTTTTGTAGAGGAAGTGGGTATTGAGAAATGGAACGAGTTCTAGAACGAGTACGTGTTCGTGTATTTGAACCCAGAAAAGGGTTCGAAGAAGGTTTAGGTGAAGTGTCTTGTGATTGATGGAACATTAAGTGTAGATGCTTTGGCTGATGGGGCTTCTCAGAACGTTCACTATGAATTTAAGTAGGTTTTTGCTTTGATTCTGTGTTTGTTTTGGAATTGGGTAGTCTTTGAATTCTTGGTTGTTAATTGGGTTTTGGGTTTTTTCTTTAAACAATTTTGCTGTGTTGGTGATTATGTGCAAGAAAATGAGGGCAGTAATTACTCATCACAGTTTAAGAACTTGGACACCCTAGTGAAGAATCACAACACTCAAGTTTTGTTGAAATTGGAGGAGTCTTCCACACCCAAGGCAACAAGGTAAATTCGGGCCCATCTTGTATCTTATTTTGGTTCTGTTATGGAGTTGTTGCGTTTTAAATTACGGAATGCTAAACATGTTGGTTTCAATATGGATTCGATGAGCTAGACTGCCAGTAAGACTGAGTTAGAACAGTTATGTTGAGATACACAAATTTGCATACCAATGTTTTTGATAGCTGAATGCACTGAACATGCTGCTTTTTATCTGTTTAATCATTTTTGTTAGGGAAACTGGCAGTTCAGACTTGACTAATATATCAGCAAATGAGCCTGGGCATGGTGCTGTATCTCCAGGGTATCTCTCTTGCTCTCTCTCCCACACATCCACATGCACATTCACACACTAATTTGGTATTGTATTATAGATTTTGGAGCTGCAATATCCGGTGCAAACAAATTGCATCTTTTCCCAGTAGGGTTGTCTAGCTGGGTAGTCTATTGGTGTAGCTAATCTAGTATTTGCCCTGCTAATTTTCTGTTATATATATATATATATATATATGATATTTGTTTTTATCTATTGTTACTTTTTATTTATTTATGTAATGGTTAAGAGAGAGGAAGGAGTGGGTTTTGGTTGCTGACGGTGGGGGGTGGGGGATGGAAACCAAAAAGAAGAGGAAGAGAACGGGAAAATGAAAGGGAGAAGAGGGAGATGAAAAGAGGAAGAAGAAAGAAAAGAGAGGGGAGGGGAAAGCGACTAGTTGAAAAAGAAAGAAGAATGAGAAGTAGAAAGGAGGAGACAGAGAGGGATTGAGAAGAGAGAATTTGAGAGTTTGGGGTTTTCTCAAAGGCTGCGATTGGGTATTTCTAAATTAGAGGACAGTGAAGCTATAGAATTGTATGAGTTTCAATTGAGTGTTAGAAGAAGAAGAAGGAGGAGGAACGAATGGGAATGAGAGTCTGATTTTTCTGCTCTTGAAACTGAAACTGAGTTTCGGTTGTCTTGCTTTAGGTGAGTGGCTTCTATTTTCTGAATTTGTGTTTCTGTTCTTGATTTTATGTTCATGTTGTTCATTCTTTATCAATAGCATGTTGTTCCAAATGTGAGGTTACCTTTCAAATAATTGAGTTAGTTTTCCATCTTAATGTTGGACTTCCTTGCTACTGTGAGTGACTTTGTAATTGGAATTTTGCTTTGTTATATCTTTTTCCGATTTTACTATGGAATTCTTTTGGTTTGGGTTATTTGTTGTTTGGTTCTCATTGTTCAATTAGTTGATGAAACGGTGTCCGTGAGATGGTGAGTGTGCAGCTGAGATGGGTTGGTTGTTAACTGGCTTTTTAAATGTTCTTTAATCCTTTAGGATTTGCTTGTGTTTAAGTTAAGGTGTTTCTGCCTTTATGTTTCAATTTCAGTCAAAGGTACGTTTTACCTTTTTATTCATTTCTAATGGAAGCCTTTTTGAATTCTTTGGGGGCAGGTTTCTATGCCAATGATTTTATAGTTAAGTTTAAACTTGTTAATCTAAGTTTTGATTTTTTATAAAATGGTTACAATTTTGATTACTATTTGACAGAAGTTCTTGGCAGTAATTGTATGCCCAGCTCTGATTGTTCAAGGCAACCTATTTAAACGCAATTATCACCCTTTGATGTCTATTCTTAGGAACTAGTATAATCTTCTTGGAAGTTTAGATACCTCTGACTTTTCTTGGAGTTATCTAATTCTATTGAGTGCTGTGACTGCTGTCGAATAATCAGATCATGCATTATTGTGCGGTAGTGCGTACTCTATGTTGTTTTAATTTGTCGATCCCTTTTTATTGATGAACAGGTGGAGCAAGAGCAAACTACAGGTCATCGTTGGCACTATATGTTTGCTTGGACTGACCATTTTCTTACAGAAAGTTATCTTAATTTCTTTGGAAATCTATCTTTCTTAACCCAAGGTTACATATGCATTCCAGGTAGCATTTGGTATGGGAATCAACAAACCTGATGGTTAGTATTTGACATCATCCACCATGTGTTTGAGTTTGTCTCTAAGTATATTTTGCTAGTTTGAGAGTATGTCAGGACTTGATACTTTTAATAGTATAATTGTCGCCATACTTCCTATTAGGACACTAATTGGCTAGAATATTCCAAACTACCGTTATCTTTTGTCCATTTATATACACTCTACATACTGTAATAAACTGTCTGAATACTTTTATATAACCTGGAAAGTCCCTCACAGGATATTCCTGACAGTTTTGTTTTTAATTATCTAATATTTTGGCTATTGCTTGTAGTCAGGTTCGTCATCCATCACAGCTTGAGTGAATCAATGGAAACATACTACCAGGTTTTCTACCATTCCAGCTAAGCTTACATACTTTTTGAACTTTATCCATTTTGTAACCTTCTTTGCTACAGGAAAGTGGTCATGCTGGTCGAGATGGACTCCCTTCTCAATGCCTACTTTACTTTAGACCTGCTGACATGCCTAGGCAGGTGCTATTTCTACCATTTGCACCTTTTCATTTATAATTCCTAAAACACTGCGTAATGTATATGTATGACCTTCCTTTGAGCAGAGTTCAATGGTCTTCTATGAAAACTCCGGACTGTAGAACCTTTATGACATTGTACGCTATTGTCAGGTAGTGCCCTGCATTATAAGCTTCATATTTAGTGTCGGGGTCCACTTAAACTAGACCTTGCAACAGGTCATGTTTTGCGGGGTTTTGTTGGATCACGTTTATGGTATATGAAAATTAGCCCAACCCAAACATCAACCATGAAGCTAACTATGGAGTAGGGTGAAGCCTAACACATCTCGAAAGTTACCAGTTTACTCGTGATATGTGTTGTGATCTGCTTTTTCATTCTGCTGTCCTTCTAGTTATATAATTCCTCAACAATTCTGCCTTGTCCCAAATACATTTTTAATAAATGTGTTAACTGTGTGGTTAACTATTGGTCTTTTCTGTTGCAGTCAAAAAGACAATGCCGTCGTAGCTCTTTCTTTCGCCACTTTGCTGAGCCATTACAGGACTACAACCTCAGACTAATTCTCTCCCTCCAAAATGGAAAGAAGAGCAACTTCTCCGATGACTGCTATTCTTGTTTACATTGCAGTTTTCGTGGTTGCTGCTTATTATTCTTCATCTGTAACAGCTGAAAGAAGCTCCCAATCTTAGACTAGTGATCCCAAGAATTGAGCTGGTGCGGTTAGAGTCATGGTGTTTGCAGTATGAACCTCATGAGAGGCCAAATGCCAAGTCTCTTGTGACTGCCCTTGTTCTTCTTCAAAAGGAAACTTCGTTGAAGCGAAAAGATATTATATCATCTTTTGTTTCATGTATAGGTAGCTAGGAATGATTTCTTGTTTGGGACATTATCTATCTTGAATGTATGGATGTTTGAAAAATGGTGATTGAATGATATGGATTAGAGTACTATTTATGTGTTAATTACTATCTAATATTCAGCCATACAACACAATACAAAACCATGTGTTGTATGATGATAAAAGAGTTCAAAATTGAGGCTTCTCCTACAACAGTCATTGGTTAGTACCCAATTTGATTACAATATTCACACAACGGATAACCAAATATAGTTGTTATGTGAACTAACAACCAACAACAAAAGAAAACAAAATTCTGTTGTGTGAGATTCATAACACACAACAGAAATAAAATGATCACTGTTGTCTGAGTAATCAACAGACAAGGGAGATAATTTTACTTCAGTTGTGTGTTACTTACCTCAGACAACAAATATTAAGTTATATCCGTTGTCTGTTATTAGTCTCAGACAACAAAGAATGAGTTATATCCGTTGTGTGTTATTAGTCTCAGACAACAAAGAATGAGTTATATCCGTTGTGTGTTATGAATCTCAGACAACAAAGAATGAGTTATATCTGTTGTGTGTTATGAATCTCAGACAACGGTAAATTTCCTTTTCTGTTGTCTGACTGTGCCGCGGCATCCCCGCGCATGCCATGGCAGGCACATGTCTGCGCAGAATTCACACAACGGAAACTAGTATTCTGTTGAGCAAAGTACTATCACACAACGGTGAAATCACCGTTGTCTGATGTTTCAATCACACAACACTCACTTAGACCACGGTGAGCTTGGTCATCACACAACACAAATCCACCGTCGTCTGATGACATTTTTGTAGTAGTGTTATTTTCAGTTATTTTGTTATTTCAAAGGTAATTTTTTTTTTTTTTAAATAAAGCCCGACCACCTTATGGTTCAGAGATGTGGGCGTTGTCCCAGTCTATGCACCTTGTGTGCCATGTTTGTTCGAGATAGGAGGTGAGTTCCTTGCTTTGTCAAATGGTCGCAGCTTTCTAGTGACAGAATGAAACCAAGTGCTACTGGAGTATTTTTCCCGTTGCAGTATAGTGGGAAAGTTAATAGTATTAGTAACTTATGTGGCTCCACGTGAGCATTGTCTTTCTGCTATGTCACCATATTTGTAAAGCGAATAGAGTAGCCTATAGAGCACTCTTCGCTAATTGGTGCATATTAGAATGCGTATTCTTAGTTGAGACACCTGTTATTATCTCGGGTGATTATCTTAGTGCTTATTGTAATTTGGGATTTAAGCAATTTGTCTCCCCCCCAACCTTCCCCCTCCCCGGGAGGCGTATTGAATCATTAATAGTGAAGAATTAATGGCAACCGTAATGGCTCTATTTTAAAAAAAAAAAAAAAACATCAGAGTTTAGAGTTAACGTGCCTAGGACATCATATAGCCAAATCGATGCATTGTGATTCGTGAATACAAGTTCTTTTTTTTTGTTTTTGGTAATCAATCAATTTTTTGGCAATCAACCCAAGTTTAAAATACATTATTAAAAAAAAAAATACATAATACAAAAGCACTTTTCATTCTAATATGAGAAAAAATGCAAACAGTACCCGACATTTGGCCCATTAATAACTTTAGTACCTGACCAAAAAAAAAATCATTTTGGTACCTGAAGTTCGGACCTTGACCCAACATTAGTACCTATAACACTGTTGGCTGTTACAACGTTAGCCAGGTGACATATAATAAAGGATAAATGGGTAATTTGAGTCTCTAATGTTATTTGTTTTTTTTTTCCTCCACTCTGTGGTCCACGACAGAATTTGCTCTTCGCTTGTTGACTTGGGTGAGAGACGTCGAAGTAGAAGAAGGGAAGAGGGAGGAGTAAAAAGAAGCGGTGGAGGCGGTTGACGCGGCGGAGGAGGCAGAAGAAGGGAATGATGAAGGGTGCAACGACGGCGGGGCGGAGATTATAGGTTTGAAATCGGAAGAGAGGCCAATGCTTTCTTTTCTAATCTGAGCTTCTGATTTCTTCTTCTTCCTCACGCTCTCTTCATCTTTTGATATCTTAGAGCTTTCTCCAAGACCCAATCTTTCTCCCATTGCAATTTGCAGTCTTTTGCTAGAAACATATGACAAATTTGAGGTTGGGTTAGGAGTTTTGAACCCGAAGAGGATTATTGTGGTTGGGTTGGGAGTTTTCCCAATTGGGTTTTGTGTTTGTGGTTCAAATTTTGGTTAGGTTGTCTCTGTTGCCTGAATTTGATTTTTGTCTTTTCTGTTTTGGGGTTAAGAGCTACAGTGAATAATTCAGATTTGTTGTTTGATGGTGGAAGCCATGGTGAAGAATCCCAAATCTAAGACGAGTCCAACAACCACAAGCACTGTCACCACAAAGATGAAGATCTTTGTTGCTTTGCCCACACAACACATTTCTGAGTTTTTTTTTTTTCCTTTTCTGGGTTGAACAAACGTATCAGAGGGACTCTAGAAGATTGGCAGAGAAGAAAGTCTGAGGTTTGGTTCATTTTCATCTTCTTCTCATGGCGGTGAAGATGACGAAAGGGGGGGGGGGAGAGGGGGAATAGGGAGAGAGGATTAGGGGTTAAAGCGAGAGAAAGAGAGAGGGAATTGGCACGTCTTCTTCATATCCAAGTTGGGTTCGGTTTCGTGTGAGAATAACAAGAGCCTGAAGACCAGCTCAACTATGATGTATGTTCCTTCTATTCGATCCCCATTTTCTTGGTAATATCACAAACTTGTATTCTAGGTTTCGATATTCAAAAACTCTCTGGATTCGAGCGGCTATGTACTCGCAGAGGAAGGAGAAGCAGGGAAATATTCCAGCTATGTACTCGTTATAGATGAGAGTTTACCACCTAAGGATTGGAAATCTGAGCATGAGGAAGAAGAAGAGATTGAGAGAAACAAGGAGAGTTGGGACACTACTAGAATTATAGCCCCAGACATCGGTCAAAAACCGATGAGAAAAAAAAATCCAACCGATGTCTTTGTGGGTGATGAGAAAGATCTGGAAAATGCAGACATCGGCTTTTAGCCGATGTCTAATATTCGGGTAGACATCGGTTCCTTATAATAAACCGATGTAAAGAAGTTTAAATGATAACAAACTTGCATGCTTTACTATTGTTAAACCCACATTTTATTGTATTTAAAGCTTAAAGAAATATAGATTATATAACACAAGTTTGAGTTTTAACATCGTTATTGATTTAAGAACCGATGAGTAATACTATTGTAGACATCGTTTCTGACAATGAACCGATGTGTGGATATGTTAGTAACATCAGTATTCATTTCCGAACTGATGTCTGGAACTCGGTAGTATATCGTTTCTGATAATGAACCGATGTCTGGATGTTTTAGTAACATCGGTTTTTATTTCGGAACTGATGTCTGGAACTCGGTAGTATATCATTTCTGATAATGAACCGATGTATGGATGTTTTAGTAACATCGGTTTTCATTTCGGAACTGATGTCTGGCACTCGGTAGTATATCGTTTCTGATAATGAACCGATGTCTGGATGTTTTAGTAACATCGGTTTTCATTTCGGAACTGATGTCTGGCACTCGGTAGTATATCATTTTTAACAATGAACCGATGTCTGGATATATTAGTAACATCGATTTTCATTTTGGAACTGATGTATCTGTATTTCTGGACATCAGTTTTTATGGCTAAAGCTGATTTCAACTTTATATCTAAACATCATTCTATAAAGAGGATTCTGTCCACAAAATAGAACTGTGATTATAAATTGCAAATTGAGGTATTATATCCGACATTCATCATCCTTAACAGTTTACAAAATGGGCAAAATAAAACCCCAATTCATATATGCACCTATATACTACAAGGCTAGCCTAGCAATTAGTATTCTTGTTTGTTCATAATTGCTACAAAAAAGTTAGTTAAAACTAACTCAAAATCAAGAAACTGGTCAGAACCTACAACAGAGTCTGTAAGTAGTCGGCTACTTCAATGCGGACCTCGTCAAGTTGTTGTTGGGTATACCCTTTCCGATCCTTTACCGCCCACTACAAATACCTATAATTCAATAAATAAATCACTTATCTGAAATAGAAAAGAAAACAATTGGGAAGCTAATTGCCATAACTCTTGTTAGTTGAGATTTGACATACCTTAAAGTAACTTAAAGTAAAAGAAGGGAAAATTGCATATAAAGAAGCACCATAACTTGTCCCAGGTAAAAAAAGCTGATGCATCAGAATTTCCTTACTCATTATCTTAATAGTTCTTTCCTTCATTCAAAACATCCAAGCTAGAAATTTAAGAAAAACAAACAGTACCTTTAGTGCATAATGCTTTCCATCTACAAGGCTTCGATACAAAACCTGTTTCACATACATCACAAAAGGGCTGAACAAACCTTTACAGTAAGCAGCAGAAACAAACAAACACTATCAGTACAGAACTTACCACTTTCCCATAACTGCCAGAACCAATCTTACACTCCCGAACATACTCATTGACCATCTTATTCCCATCATCATCCTGAATGCGAATGCAAAAGCTTGTAAGTAGTTTAAGAAATTGCTTTCAAAGTGGATAGCAAAGCAGTCCAAAACTGGTTGGTTTGCAACCCATCACCCACCCCCATATAAAAATACCGCAACTTCAGTTTTTCACCAAATTGATGGCATGAACAACTTAGGACTATACTTGACCCTTTAGTATGACATTCAGAAGTAAAACCAAAATTCCAGACATAATCATTAACAGAAGATACAAAAAGTAGGCAGATCTTACAATTTTCAAGCTGACCAGATAATATGTTAAATTTTGTTTCAACTTTCAACTGATTTACTATAGTTTCTACCAAAAGGACTGATCTTATCATTCATTATTGAAAGAGTACTAAGCACCATACTAATATTAGAAACCCTTAAGCTTGTTGTGACACAATTACACACTTCAAAAAAATCAAGACAAGACTAAATTACCTCTGTGCGAACAACTTTGTGGGTTTCCTTCACAGGGTACTGCCTGCAAATCATTCCATTCTGTTCTCTGAAACTTAGTATCTCATCAGGACGTTTGGCACGACTTTGCTGCTCACTTTCTTCAGCATTGCCCATACTTGTAGCATCATCATTATATGAACAATCATCATCATCTTCTAAATCATCATCCAACAAATGCTCCTGTGAAGGGTGATTACTATAGCTATAACTAGGCTTCCTTTTTGGTTTGGGCTTTCTAGCAATAGAGAAACCAAAGCAACTGCAGCATCCCATCATTCTAGCAATACAGACACTCTTATGGATCATCAGAAACTTGATGTGTGAAGTAGTTACTATAGCTCCCAACCAAAACCAAATTTTTTCTCCAAAACCTGCAAAACAACATACCGATTATTCCAGACCACAATTCATGACCGAAATGTCATGTTAACTTGCACAATATTCATATAAAACTGGAGAAAAGATAACGTCTGAACACTGAATTGTTTTTCCATGATTATATTAAGCAAAATCCCTAGATGTAATCCAAATCCCTCATGTTCGATTAAACATTCACAATTACGATTCTGGCAGCGAATGCAAACCTGATTTTACAGAGGGAGGGGAGATACTCAGTAAACTTGTCAAAAGGATTATAATTAGTGCACGGACAATACTCATTTAGTAAAATAATTCCAAATACTAGTGTACTGTATATGAAAAAATAGCCCAAGAAAAATGTGTAAATGTATAACATGAATGGATAGATAGCATTTTCATAATGACATGCATTATTTTGAACTATACAATGATTTTTGTTCCTCAAATGGTAAGGCTGTGCAGGATTCTAAACTTAATAGAACTAATAAAAATCATTCATCCTTCAATATACATAAAGTATGTAAGAAAATCAAATAAAAAGTCTTCAAAATAGGATGTGAATCTAATACCAGCCATTGTTTTCCCAACTCTCGTGATCAATCCATTTTCATCAATAGCATCAATAAGATACAACGGATTCAGAGCATCTCGTAAAGATTCAGCTGCAGGAAACAACTAGATTTAATAAAAATGTGCAAGAAATTTTAATTCTATGCCTGAACAGGGAAGAAAAGCACCCAAAAAAAAGTTTGTCTTACAGGAAGGAGAATCAAGAAAATCAAATGTGAGAATGTCAATATCAGGGAGGTCCAAGGATTTCAAATAAAGAACACTTCCAGCAAGTGAAGAACGTTGAATTTCAGGAATTGTTGCATCCAGCAGCTCCTCATGGTAAGCAACGGAAGGATATAACCGATAGCATTTCCCAGGACGTGTCCTTCCAGCTCGTCCTGCTCGTTGATTAGCTTGTACCCTGCAATCATAGGAATTCAAGGAGTGATTAGAATTGAGCAAACTATAAATGCAGAAAAGAAACAGTAGACTAGCTATGAAGAAAATATGAATCTACTAACTCTCTTACTTGCTAATTTGAACAACTTCGAGGGAGTACATGCCAGTTGAGGGGTTGTACTGCCGTTGCTTCACATAACCAGAATCAATAACATACCTATTATTCACAGATAATTAATAAGTATGAGAGAACTGCTTAACATCATTCAACATATGGCACAAATCAGTGTAATTTGTCATAATAAATCTGAAATGAGTGACACTCGATGAACATATGAGATTCTCTCATTTACATCAATAAAAGAATCTGAAACTGGATTTCCAAGCAAGTATCCCTGTTTCAAGCTAAATCAAATTATACATTGCCAAAGAAACGAATTAGGGGAAAACTAAAATGAGATTAGATAGTGTATTACTTGGAGTTGCATTCTTGGCCTTGACCCAGACTATAAACCTGCAATGCAGTATCCAAGGTTTAGGAAGTTAAATTAAGAGAATTTTTTGTTTCCTTCACAACACAATACTATTGTTCATACATTTGACCGACTGTGACCTCTTAAGTAGTGCATGATTCACTATAGGTTCCATATCAATAAACGGTTTTCAATCGGGCGTGTGCGCATTATTGATGCCAATATTTCTGCCATGAATATGAAGAGACTTACCTTCTAGTATATTCTTAAGAAGAATGGGAACAATAAGTCCTGAATATGAGTCACCACCAATGTACAGTTGATTTCCCTGAAACCTTGGGTATGCATATAACCACTGTTTCACAAATCATAGAAATGAGTAAGAGAAACTGCAAGATTTCAGAAACATGAAAATAAATGAACAAATAGAAGTACTTGTGATTCTTTTCTCCTTCCCTTTCTTAAGAAAGTATAGGTCTGTGCAGCTGATTTTGTATCGGAAGTATAGTACCCTTCCGAGGTTGTAGAGTATGAAAACCCAGCACCAACTGGTGCATCTATAAGGATTATGTTGGCCATCTACATGATTATAAGGATTTGAATGAATTAGATTAGCCCAAATCCAAAACATAATTAAGCACCAAATGCATAACTTTTTTATAAGCACAAAGTGGATTGAAATCTAAAAATTTGCACCTTGGTCCATGAATATGGATTCATAATTATAGTGGGTATGCTTCCATTGTAATGCAGATCATAATTATAGTAGGGCATACTGTAAACACATCTAAAGGTATACTTGTTTTAGCATTTAGGGCATACTGTAAACACATCTAAAGGTGTATAAAGATTAGTAATATTCAAATGTTCTTATTTTTTTTACTAACTGTTTTGTTCCTATTTTGGTAGGCCTACGATTTAGTATGCTTCTTTATCTGTCTCTAATTAAACATCAAAACTGCAGATTGGATAGAAGATAACAGTTATAAACTGCAACCAAACCACTCGAAGTAAAAAACCAATCTAGTAAACAAAGAAGAGCTCCCAAGTATTGTGCCAGCTCTTCTAATAAACAAAGAAGACCCTGAGTATCTACTTCCCAAATTCCAGTCATTCTTAACCACTCAAACAAAAGATATAGAAGAAAATGATCCATGAAACTTACCCTTAAGCACCCACTCTCCCTCCTGTTGCTGCAAATACATTCGCAAATCAATCCAAAACAAACACAAAATGAAAAACAAAAATCAATTCCACAATCAATTCAAATGGAGATTCTCACCACGTCCCAAAGTCGAAAAAAAGAATACAGCAATAGATAACTCACCAAACCTGCAGCTCTCCTGCTCTTTTCAACGTAATTTAAAATTTCGTCTCCCTCTCCTTGTTGATCACAAACCCAATATCACAACCGTAAACTCCTGCATACCAGTTTGCTAGTAGCTGTGGCACTCTCATTTAAGCTTGGGGCTGTAACAAGTGCCAATTCCCAACCTGTTCCATTTGCTTGAGGTTGAGCCGCAGGTTGATCAGCTGCAAGAACCACAAAAGCAAATTTAGTTAACTTCAGAGACATACAGAGGTCTTTCATCAAACACAAAGGCAAGAAGCTTCATGCATATTTCTTTAATGATTTACAAGAAATTATTTATTATTATATCACGTAGATAGAGATGGAACACTTACAAACTGGAACAATAGCTAAAGCCATGGCATTCTTCTCATCTAATGCTGTAGTATCGGGAACAGGATCATTCAAACCCTAGCAACAAAAGAAAGCCAACCAATTTAAACTTCAAAAACTTAGAATTTTGAAGACTAATTCAAGAAACAATAGCAAAAAAAAAAAAAGGGGGGGGATTGTTTTGAGAACTACCAGCAAATCAAGTGGTTCAACTACAGGTGCTACCACTTTTCCTGGTTTAGCTGGAGGTGGGGAAGGTGGACGTGCCTCATCGTCTTGGGTCTTTTTGTCCTCTATGGCCAAGATTTCCTTGGGGGCAGAAATTTTATTGCCAATCACCTGTCAAAGTAAAGATTGAAGTCGAAGGAATTGTCACAAACTGTATCGATAAAGAGAAACAGTAACTACAAAGCAAAATGGAATACAAAGACAATGAAAACGAGATGTATAAAATCAAATATCAAGACTATAATACCAGAACATTTCATATAACATACCACCTTAAAATTCATTGAGGGCCAATATAAAAGGTACAAGATAATCCAGTATTAAACATAAAATCAAAATCCATAACTCCATTAACCAATACACTGTGATTTGTTATCAACTGGTAGATACTTCACTAAAGTTTATATCTAAGTGTGCTCATTCATGTGATTGCATTGCATAATCTTTACAAGTGATGCACTAGTGTCAAAAAGCAAAGATCGGATTTATCTCATTTATGATTGACTCGAATTGATCCACTATTTTCTGATTGGGAATGACATTGGCTTGTTTTCTCCCAAAATAACCAAACTTACAGGAAGAGTATTTTCATACCTCCTTGCGAACTATTGGGACACGGGGAGCTTCTCTGACGTACTCTTCCATGGCTTGTAAAAATGATGCAGGGGGCTACATTATAAACAAATTATTATTTCAACATGTATAGTTGCAAGGAATTCAAATCCGAAATCGAACCCTCAAGTCTGTAAGTAAAGTGATTAACCAAGCAACTTAGCCAGAAATCCGAAATCGAACCCAGCCTTCAAGCCTTCAAGCCTTCAAGAATCTGAAATCAAAAACTGAAATCGAAGTATCGATTGAACCCAGCCATCAAGCCTTCAAGTAAGCCTTCAAGAAGTATCCTAAGAGTTGCAAAACCAAATCTTGTAGGGAGTTCATGTCTGAGATTGACGAGCTCATGTCGGAGAATGAGATCGAGGTAAGGTCGGAGAAGGAGCTCGAGGTCAGATCGGAGAACAAGCTCGAGGTGGCTTGAGTCGGAGAAGGAGCTCGAGGGGCTCGGGTTGGAGAAGGAGCTCGAGGGGCTCGGGTCGGAGAAGGAGCTCGAGGGGCTCGGGTCGGAGAAGGAGCTCGAGGGGCTCGGGTCGGAGAAGGAGCTCAAGCGGCTCGGGTCGGAGAAGGAGCTCGAGCAGCTCAGATCGGACGACGAGCTCAGGCCAGGTTGGAGAACGAGGTCGGGGAATCGGGGGAGGTCAGGTTGGAGGCGAGGTTGACAAGGTTCGAGAGTTTTCAGAAAAGTGAGAGTTATTTGGGTTCGATAGTTTCAGAAAGAGGGAAAAAGATACTAAGTGGGGGAATGAAATAATTTGTCCCGCGTTTCTCAAAAGTTTCAAACTTAGTCCCTCCGCGTTTTTGAAAATTTTTCAAACAAAACTTTTCTCATCGTTTTATTTGGTGACTGATGTCTATAATAACAATAGAAATCGGTTTTTTCACAAACTGATGTTAACATGTTTTTTAACATCAGGTGCAATCCTGACCGATTTAATAGTGGCGATGTCTAATGACATTATTCTAGTAGTGGGAGGAAGAAGAAGACGAAGAAAGCGAGAGGAAGAAGAAGAGATTGAGTGAAGAGACGAGAACACCCTTCAAAGTTTGCCACCTGGCTAATGTCATAATGGCAAATAGTGTTCTAGGTACTAATATTGGGACAGGGTCCGAACTTCAGGTACCAAAGTGATTTTTTTTTGTTAGGGAAATATGGTAATGGAATCTTGCATGCCTTCCTTCGAGTGACAAGTATCCATCCCTCGTCATCAACAACTGAGTCAACGTTAGGAGTAGCAACAGGTGCGCAAGACTTGCTTTATGGATTGGCTTGACTTCCTCTAACTTTGACTTCATGCATGGTTTTCTCGAAAGATGATATGGTACTTTCATTAGAAGAGAAGGCAACGGGGCTGGCTCGAATGACCCAAACACAATGGTAGTGCAGTTTACCTTAACAACATTGTTGACATCCAGCTCAATCCTTCCTTGCTTGGCGAGATTCATTATTAAATCTTTCAGAACAAAGCATTTCTCCACTAGGTGACTGACAATCTGGTGGTACCTGCAGTATTTCGGGTGCTTGACACAATGCATTTCCTCAGGCCGCTTGCATTTTGGGAGCTCTATCACCTTCTTCTCAAGTAAATCTTCCAACATGCCTGCCACGTCAGAATTTGGGAAGGGATATGTCTTTTGTTTCCATTCCTTCAACGAACGCTTTGTTCTGTCGTAGGTGTGAGTTGGCTCTACTTTCTTAACCTCCTTGTCTCGTGTAGAGATTTTGACTGGGGCAATGTTGACGGCCATCGATTCTTTTGCAGATTTCTTCAGTGCCTTGTCAATCTTGCTTCCGAATACCTTGTTTTTCTTTTGGTCAACAATTGACTCTTTCTTCCCTTTGTGGCTAGCTATACTCAACTCCATGTCGTGTGCTCTCGTAGCCAGCTCTTCAAATGTATAGGGCTTGATTCCTTGTAGGATATATAGCAAATCAAAATGCATGCCTTGGATGCACATTTCCACTGCAGATACTTCTGATAGTCGATCTTTGCAATCGAGACTCAATGAACGCCACCTATTGATGTAATCAACTGCGCATTTATCCTTCCATTGCTTAGCGCTAGTAAGTTCCATCATGCTCATTGTATGTCTCGTGCTATAGAAACGATTCAGGAACTCACGCTCCATTTGATCCAAACTTTCGATCGACTCAGGCTCCAGATCTGTGTACCATTTGAAGGCGTTGCCTTTAAATGAATGTACAAACTGCTTAACAAGATGATCTCCCTCTATTCCAGCATTGTTACAAGTCTCGACAAAATGAGTAATATGTTGTTTTAGATTGCCCTCCCCTCAAATTGCTGAAACTTAGGCGACTGGTACCCATATGGCATCCTCAGGCTATCCACTCTTTTTGTGTATGGCTTGGAATATGTGAGAGAATCACGAGAGGGGCCTCCATATTGAGCTCTGATGGAGTTATTGATCACGTCTTGCAGCGGGTGGACAGACAAAGAACCAAGTAGACTTTCACTGTCTTTGTCATTTGTCTTTGAAGTTTCTTCTTGTTTCTCTTTGTCATTCTTGTATGGAACCTTAGCAGAATCCTCATCATTTTGTTTCTTGAGCCTGCTCCAAAGTTGAGCAATCTGCATATCTTTTTCTTCGATGGTATTAGTGAGCTTTTGAACCGCCTTAATCAGATTAGCTACCTACTCTTCGAGCGTGGTTGCCCCAGTCATCATGACTTGCATTACTGAGGGGTGAGACGCACTGCCCTACTGCATCCCAGAAGTGTTATTTTCTTCAGCATCAGGACTCCCCTTGTATGATCCGGTGCTTGAGTTGTCATCATAGGCAGGTGAGAACAACCGTTCCTTTGATTTTGTATTTGGAGCGTGTCTCTCTTCACTTCTAGGGACATGCTTCCTTGCCCCTACACTTTCCAGGGTGATGATTGGTTGGCGAGGCTTAGAAGGCAAAGCCACAAATGTCGTAGGCTGAACCTTTGCCATGCTTGGAGTGACGTGACCAGATGAGCTGCTGCTCGATTTAGAGGTCATTGTCTTGGACTTGTTCTTCAGGATGACTTGAGTGTTCTTGGAAGCCATTGCGCGAACGGATTGGTTGAAGTAGTTTTACGGAGAAGGAGATGAGAAGCAAAGAGGTCCCACTGGGCGTGCCAATTTGTAAACACGATAATCTGAAAACAAATAGAATGCAGACATGTGTACAAAAATAATAATTTTATTAATTTAAGTGCGGGTTATAATATTTCACTACTAGAAAAACCCCCATCACACACGGATGAGAATCCGTGTGAAATCACAGTATTCCATACGGAAATCCGTGTGAAAACACCAATACACTGCACAACGATGGATTAATAATCCGTACGTATTGCTAGCATTGCTAATACTACTTTCACACGGATTAGTCAGTCCGTGTGAATGCATTTGATGGGTTCCACCTTAATTACAACTCCAGCAATTATGTCCCATCACCAAAAAAATATGTGTGTACCAAATATATCTATTAAATTTTATTAAATTATTCACATATTTATTTTTTGGTCCCTCAAATTATTGTCCTTTTAATTTTTTTTTTTTTTCTATTCCATTTCTTAGTTCTCTGGTTTGGGATTCTGTCCTTGATTCGAATTCGAATTCAACTTCAACTTCACCATCTAAATATATGAGCAAAGCCACCAACTGTTGCGATATGAGGCCTTGAATTGAATATGAAATGAACAATTGCACCACCAAAACATAAATAAGCAAACCAAAACGAACACCAACTGCACTAGCAGCCAAACTAAATCATACAAGAGCAGTACAACGTTTCACAAGAGCAGTACTACATTCCATAGGCTGAGATAAGAACAAGACTGAATTACCTTAAATTTTACCTAAAAAACAGCAAACTCGAGAGACATCTAGGGAATCCGATTTCAAAGCAAGAGCCTTTATTTGCTCATCTGGCTAGATTGAAAGCTCCTGCAGTCATCAAAATGAAAACCCACAATAGTTATATAAATGAAGACAAGTAAAACACAAAGCACAAGGAAAGAGATCCTGCAAAACAGAGTCAGTACCACAAACTTGACAAGAAAAGAGTATGTAATAAACAAAAAGTAAAAGAAAAGAAGCAAAGCATGTCGTCGCTGGCCAATTTCCAGGGCAGTGGCAGAGGCGGAGGAAGAGCTCGACAGCACAGAGAAGAGGGAAGGCGGTGTGGGTTGGGAGGAGGCGGTGCTTGAACCTGGAGGCAAGCACTCTAGGCCGACGAGGCTCTATGGGTGCCCAAATCAGATCTTGTCCTACCAGGCGTCGGCGCGTGGGTTTCTGCGGGATGTCAAGGAGGCTGCGTTGAACTCGTTGGAGGTCAGTGAGGTCCGTGGTGGTGGAGGTGAGTCACGGTGGTGACCGGAAGTGGGTGTCGGAGGAGAGAGAAACACAGATCTAGTTCTCTGTCCTCCTTTAAACCAAAACAAGAGGGAGGAGATGAGCGAGAGGGAGGTAGAGATGAGAGAGACGTGCAAAGCTTAGAGGTGTTGGGCGAGAGCAGTGAGCAGGTGTGGGTGGAGGAGATGAGAGAGAGGGAGGTGGAGGAGAGAGAGAGAGAGAGAGAGAGAGAGAGAGAGAGAGATAGATAGATAGATAGATAGATAGATAGATAGATAGATAGATAGAGAGATTTAGGGCTGTCAAGAGGGAGGAGACCTCTTGGAATCGAGTAGAGGAGAAGAATAACCCAACTTACGGAAAGAAAGTAATGAATTGGGATATTGAAATGTCCAAGAGAGTTATTGAAAAAACTTCACACGGATATCTGTCTGAAACAAAATATTTTCGGAATTATTGTGTTGTGTATAAATATGTTTATTAAATTTTAAATAGTTAAGTTGTTTTTATTTTATTTTGAAATAAGATTCACACGGATTTTTTTTGTATCAACTCTAATTCATCTGACACAAATAAAATAATTTTAAAAGAATAAATAAGATTTCACACGGATGTCTGTGTGTGACCATAATTCATACGGATATCTGTGTGAATTTTTGCAATCCCACTTTTACTTTTCATTTCACACGGAAAACTGTGTGAAGATAGTTTTACACACAAATATCTGTGTGTTTGTAGTGTTTTACACATAGAATCTTCTCCGTGTGAATATCTGTGTGAACCAAATCTGTGTGTGATAGGGGGTTTTTCTAGTAGTGTTTGGTAATCCTCTGATTCTATCTCCGACGATGAATTTCACTCAAGGGCTTGACGCTTGATCTTGAGTGGTACGATGGTCACGAGAGTTGACACGTGACGAACGTTTGGCTTGAGGTTGGTGAGGAACTGGCTATTTGGCAGCTTGATGGTTCTTCACTAGCTTGGGAGGCTTCAGAAATTTTGAGAGTATTTTCTTCTATTTCTTTTGGCTGAAGTCCTCTTGATTTGAGAAGGGGTATTTATAGTGTCGGCGTCTCTCTCAATTTGGAATGCCTTGATGACATGTAATTAATTGCATTTCCTTAATCGCATAATTGAATCAATCAATCTTAATTAATTGATATAATCACGACCATTAAGGAATTTTGTCAATTAATTTGATGACTAATTTTAATTGTATTTCATTAATAGCATAATCAAATCAATTAGTTTTAATTAATCGATTTAATAATGACTATTAAGGAATTTAGCCAATTAATTCGATGACTAATTTTTGTTTTGATTATTCATTTAAATAAATTGACATCTAATCAGCAGACGAGATTTAATGCTTGATTTCGTTCGGAATCAATTGATTTAATTTGATTGATCGGCTTTAATATCAATTGATTTAGCCAGAACAAATTCATTTATTGCCGTTGGGCTTTTCATGTGTCGCCAAGTGTCGTTCTCCGAGTCTGCATGATTTTGCTTACTCACAAGCCACGTGCACATTTTGTAGGACCCACATGCCGACTATGTTTGTTCGGTCATAATTTCAAGTTTTGACCGATTTATTTAATGAATTTTATTTTCATTAAATTTTTGGTGTCTACAGTCACACAAAGATGAAATCTCACCTATTTCTTCTTGCTAACAGACTTGTAATGCAATAAAAAGTAGGAATAAGGATTTCATACAAAGAAGAATAAATGATGCAATTGACAAAAAGAAAAATTAAGCGTACAACTTTGAAGTATAGCTATGAGGATCATGAATATGCAAGAAAGGGTCTATGAATTCAATTGAAAGTATAAGGAAAACCGGTCTGAAGTAGAAACCACAAATAAGAGGGCAATCATATCAGTAATCAATACTTTCTCTCTTCGGAACCCCCTTTCTTAATATGCGCATAATCTTAAAATAGAAATGAAATTTTAAAATAAAAGTCACTTGGGATTGGTGAATGCTATAGCTTGCATAGCCTAGGCCTAAAGTATATCAAAGTTATACCAACTAAAGCTTTTCTGATATCAAGAAAGATCAAAATGTTAACATCCCATCTCATAGCTGAAAGACCAAAATGTTAACTACCCGTCTCATAGACCAAACCACCCATTAATGTATGTCGAACTAACAACTCAGATGAAGAAGTCTATAGTTTGATGCCTTAAAAATTTGACATCAACAGTTGACATATCAAACAAACAAACAATAATAAACAAACAAACATCCTTATCACCCAAACCATAAACAATGAAGCAAAAACCAAACCTTTATTCTCAAATTCCACAATCGAGGATCAAACAAACCAAACCCAAAACCCAATTTCACCAAAAAAAAAAAAACAAAAAAATGGAAAAACCCAAAAATCAGAAACCCTCAATTTCCATCCAAAGACCACAACTTTAAACAAAACCCACAATAACCGAGCCTAGAAGAATCGAATTGAGACAATATTCCAGAAATTCGAAACCCCCAATTTCCATCCAAAGTCCACAACTTTAAACAAAACCCAGAATAATCTAGCCCAGAAGAACTAGAATCGAGACAATATTCAGATCCCAATGCAATCAGACCTGAGAATTAGGTGAGAGAATTACCGGATTAAAGGTTCAAACTTTGGAACCCTAGCTTGAAATTATCGGATTCAATTGGATTGACTGGGCGACGACTCTATGCTATAGGGATTTGCCTCTGCTCTCCCTCTCTATCTCTTCATGCAAAGCAAAGAAACACACCTGATTTCTTTATCTCTCTCTATCTCTCAATCGTTCTTGACAATTGAAAAAGATGACTACAGGACTGTAGAAGAAAGAGGAAATCAACGGGAATACATGACATATCCAAGTCAGTGGCAGAGGTGCAAAAAAATTTCTCGCCCGGGCAAAACCGCCAATTCAAAATGAACAGGGTCGAGGCAGTTAATGAACAGTGTGAGGAACAGTGATTCAGCTTTAGATGTATGTATAATGTGACCTTGCATCCCTTTGGATACGTCACATCGAAAACCTAAAATACCCAATTTTAGCCTCTAAACAATGTATTCATATATATGATGATTGATTAAAACCTAGTTAGCAATGACAACCAGGCCAGATTGCTGGCATGAGGGTTATGATTTATGAATCTAGGAAGAGCTCATTGAACCTTTACATGCAGCCATACAGGCTAGCTACTACTTTTTTTTTTTTTTTATCAGATCAGTAACCATTCATTAATGTGAAAAAATGTTACAATTAAGTAAGTCGGATTCAATCGACTTCATTAGCCATTCCAGCCCTTCCTCTATATAATAGAGACTAGCATTTTCATACAAAATTGACTTGGCTAAACCATGAAAAACGACCTTATCGGTCAGAGGTGAAGCCACATAGGGGCTTAGTGGGTCCCGTGCCCCACTGAGATTGATACAAATACAACTTAGATTACATTGATTATCGGTGGTCAATTTGGTAGAGTGGCCTAGTAGCTTTATTTGTGGACACCAGGTCCCTGGTTTGACTCTTGCAATATACTTTACTTTGTTTTTTTTCCTTTTTTTTTTCTGGTATATAAAAGGGACAATATACAAATCTCCATACAATACAATACTATTATACGTACTATTGGCTTCTTCTAGCTCTCTTTTCTATACTTTTCATGTGGTTTGCACACCAATGAAATCTTATCGAAGAAAATTACTTACCATTGTAATGTATAGATTACATATACAGTTGTTTTTTTTAATGTTTTGCTATGACTATTATTTTTTTTTTTGTGCCCCAGCAAATTAAAATTTCTAACTCCGCCATTGTTATGTGTACCGCAGGCGTGCATGAGAGTCTTGATGTCTTTTACCAAAGTACCCTCCTCAGACCAACAAAGTTCAACAAAATTCACTAGGCAAGCTACTTCTTTACTGTCAAATTCGATATCAAGTGGAATGATACCCACTTCAAGAGCAAAACAAATGCCTGCTTTCAGTGCCAAAAGTTCAATTACTAAAGGAGAGAAGTGACCCCTAATTGGGTGAGCAATCGCTCCCATTAATTGGCCAAACTCATTCCGAATAACTGCACCCAACCCTCTTCTTTCACCGTTGTTTTCCAAAGCTCCATCAGAGTTTAATTTGTACCTTCCAACTGCAGGGGTTGACCAGATACAACTTCTGTTCACTTTTGGCTAGCTACTACTTTTGAATGCCGCCTCTAGCTTCACGACTATGCTCTTTAGTTGTTGTACATTATTATATAGCAATAGTACGTTATCATTTTGATTTTACCAAGGAAAACCTTGTTATCTGTGAGCCATGGATTTGAATTCAGCATCAGAGCGTACATCTGGGCAAAGCTAGGCAATTAAAAGCCAAGTGATCGATGAAGGAGCTGACACTTGAATTCAATTTAAGCAACTACATTTAGCGCTTTATGTTGAAGGCAACAACTCCATATTTATTCACTGTGGTCCTTTAGATTCAATTCGTTCCTACTCCCTTGAATTTGGACCCGCAAGTATTAACTACTATATTAACAGAAACGTACTGAGATTGGCAAAGATAATTGTCTCATCAATTATTTGTGGAGTCACATCATCAACTATTATGCTTAAGAATCAGTCAAGTATACATGTTATTGATAATTCCATTGATAGATATGTGAATGGTTCATAGCTTTTCCTCTGTGCCACTCGGATCCGGTTGATTGAGTTTCTTCAAGATTTTCATACAATAATAGTTTTGTGTCGGATCTAGTACGTTTGAATTGATTTATTGAAAATAACTTTTACTTTGCTTACCTAGCTGTCTATAATTAATAAACTCGATTCAATTTGTATTATGTATGTTTTAGTTTGTAAGTGAATGAATATTGTGTTGAATTATATCTATATATTAATTTATAGGGAGCACTTCTATTGAGAATCACTAAAATGAAGACTGGTTTAAGACTTTCTAATCAACGGTTTAGAAGATTCACTTTTCGAATATTACATTAGATGTTTATGTATCTATGAGTAGATCAACATTTAGATGTTTATATATCTATAAGTAGATCACTTCTTCCAAATTGCTAATAATTAAGGTATCGAAGTATATCAAATTAATGAAACCAAATCTGTTAAATATGAACGTTCATGTTTATAACTTAATCACTATTATAAATGCATTAACGATTTTTAAGTTGGTTGAAAAATTTCATAAATGATCTCTGCATATAATTATTTAAATATATGCTCGAAAAAAACTCTTCCTCAATTATATTGTGCATAAGACAGCTAGTACGTTGGACAGAGAGATGTTGGTCAAAACATAGGACTGCATTTTTGTCGTCTTGTTATCTTGCAATGTGCACAGTTTTAGTGTAGCGTACGTAGTTGGGAGATTAACATAAATCATAAATGTAACCAGAAACCAAAGTTAAACTCGGAAAGCTTCTTTTTTTTGTTTTTCTTGGCAATCGAAATGTTGCTATAAAAGCAAGATTTGCCAAGCTACTTTCATATTTCATAAATTACGATGGGTTCGACACAGTTAGGAGCCAAAGAACTGCATGCAGTCTGTGTCCCTTTCCCAGCACAAGGCCATGTTAACCCCATGATGCAATTAGCCAAGCTTCTGCACTCCAGGGGATTCCGCATAACATTTGTCAACACTGAGTTCAACCACCGGCGTTTAATCCGATCCAGAGGTTCCGACTCTGTCAAGGGACTACCGGACTTCCAATTCGAGACCATACCAGACGGGTTGCCACCTTCAGATAAAGATGCAACTCAAGATGTCCCGGCTTTATGTGACTCCACCAGGAAAACATGTCTAGGCCCTTTTAAGGAGCTGTTGACTAAGCTCAATTCCTCATCTGAAGTGCCACAGATTACTTGTATAATTTCTGATGGTACCACGGGATTTGGGAGGGAAGTTGCTAAGGAACTAGGGATTCCTGAGGTGCAGCTTTGGACTGCTTCTGCTTGTGGCTTCATGGCGTACCTACAATACAGCGAACTTGTTAAACGAGGCATTGTTCCATTTAAAGGTACTTCATTCTTTCTGAAACCTAATTATTGAGATAAATGAAACACGGGAGGATGAAAAAGAGATATACATCACCATCGAGTAAAGAAAATCAATCTAAACTAAAATTAAAGAACAATTTCAAATGAGTTATGTTTATGTTTTATTTATGTATGTATTACTTAATCTTAATCTAAGTGTATAGTTGGTATGAATAGTCATATACATTGATTTTTTTTTTTTTTTTGGCTTGAAACTTCTTATAATGTCAAACATGGAAGGTTGAGTGAACCAGATCTAGAGCCACCCCTTACAAAATATCTCATCCCACTTGTGAAATAATCAACAGACACATGAAAACAGACCTTGTGGTCTTGTGGAAAACGAAAAGAAAAGAAAAACGGCTAGTGATAAACAAGCACCAGGCCACCAGTAGAACGAGAAATAACATCATTAACAGTCCCATGATTGAGATTTAGACATTTTAGTGCAATAGTGCAATGGACAAATGATCGAGATTAAAGTAATCTGGGGTTCACATCCAAAATCAATTGGCAATGGATGAAGTAGTCCAAACCCTTACAAACCCATAAGAAAAGTTATATTTTTCTAATGAAGGAGTTATATTTATACACATTCTCAACACGCTCTCGCACGTGTGACGATTTCTCAAGTCATACACGTGGACAAGTTATATTGGGTGACAGTGAGCACGTGTGACCATTGCTGAAACCAAACAGGAGGGTAACCTGCTCTGATACCATGATAAAGTAATCTGGGGTTTACATCTAAAACCAATTGACAATGGATGGAGTGGCTCAAACTCTTATAAACCCATAAGTAAAGTTATATTTTTCCAACGTGAGAGTTATATTTATACACATTCTCAACATCTAGCTTATCGGCCCCATTACTACAATAATTCGTATCCTCTGTATTCTAGTGCAGAACTGGATAGGCTTCTCTATGTTAGGCTGGCCAATAAGGTTCATTTGCAGAATTACAGGGGACGTGGGTTTGGGGTTCTTTATCATGTAGAATGAGTAGATCTTAATGGCCGGCTCTACGTACTTAGGATTGTCTCTCCTAAGTTTTGCTCCTGGCTTTCAAATTGATACTGTTCTCCCTCTCATATTGTCATCTTTGCATGTACTTACACTCGAGTGTTCTAAAGTAATAAAATATAAGTTTTACGATTGAAAACTAAAGTGATAGTATAAATTGAATAGTAACTATCTTGAGTTTAGATATTTGTTGTCCAAATTTACTATTATAATAACCCGTAAAACATCAACATTATCTACTCATATTTTTGCCCCTTGTATGCATTTCGATCAGATGAAAGTTTCATGCAAGATGGTACACTGGATAAGCCAATTGATTGGATCCCAGGCATGAAGAATATGAGGCTCAAGGACATCCCTAGCTTTATCAGAGTCACTGATGTCAACGACATAATGTTCGACTTCTTGGGATCCGAAGCACAAAACTACTTGAAATCCTCTGCAATCATCCTCAACACGTTTGACGAATTTGAGCATGAAGTGTTGGAAGAAATCTCAGCCATGTTTCCTAACATTTACACAATAGGTCCACTTGCTTTGCTTGGTAGGCACGTGCCTGAAAACAAATTGGTCAAGTCCCTCACCTCAGGCTTGTGGAAAGAAGATGCAAAATGCCTCGAATGGCTTGACAAACAGAAACCCGATTCGGTTGTATATGTGAATTATGGGAGCATAACTATGATGACAGATCAACATTTGAAAGAATTTGCATGGGGGCTTGCAAATAGCAAGCACCATTTTTTGTGGATTGTTAGGCCTGATGTGGTAAAAGGGGATTCGGTTGTCTTGCCCGAAGAATTTTTCCAGGAGATTAAGGATAGGGGTTATATAGCAACTTGGTGTCCACAGGAGCAAGTGCTAGCACATCCATCAGTCGGGGTTTTTCTAACTCATTGTGGTTGGAATTCTACTATTGAAACTATATCAGCGGGTGTGCCTGTAATTTGCTGGCCTTTCTTTATTGAGCAACAGACGAATTGTCGTTTCCTGTGTACCAATTGGTGAATTGGTATGGAGGTAAACAATGATGTTAAACGCGATGAGATTGAAGTGCTTGTCAAGGAAATGCTGGAAGGGGAAAAAGGCATGAAGATGAGGCGAAAGGCAAAGGAATGGAAGAAGAAAGCAATAGCAGCTACTGACACCGGAGGATCATCGTACAATAATTTTGAAAGACTTATTAAGGAAGCTCTTCAATAAATTAAGAACGAGTCTTTTGTGTCCCTAGTTAGTAATTTTTTATATTATACGCGAATAAAACATGTACTGACGTTTTTTTTTCAAAATACTTCCATACTTCGTAGTTTTGAAAGAGACTCATTAATTTCTCGTACTTTTAAAGCCAAAAGTATTATACACGATTTTTACGTTTTTTTTTTCATATTTTACACATATTATTGAACAAAAATGAATATAAATTAATATTTTTAATTTTAATTATTTAATTAATTAAAAATATTTTACCGAACTTTTCAACGAACTATTTGATAAAATGTCCGAATAATACACGTACATATTTTTCGTTTACTATATACGTCCCGTTTTCTACTAACTATGCTTGTGTCAATGAAATATGCTTTTATTATTTTATTTTCTACTAACTATGATTATTTTCTACTAACCATTTTCTTTTAAAGTCATATATGGATCTGATGTCAATTGTTTCTCTAGATAGGATAGCCCTATAAATTAGAGCATCTCCAACTGTGGTGTCAAAATCCACTGTGGAGCTTCACAGATTCAAAAGACAGCCCTCATCTCCTGCAACCCATCCTTCAAATCCATTGTGGGTGATATTTCTGGTCTCATCCTGTTAAATTTGACAGCCTCAAGTCATCTGTCGTTTTCTTTTTTTATTGTTGCTCTCCTTCTCTTTTCACTTTCGTCCTACCTAGACCATAGCCATTCATGGCAGACCTTCAATCCTTTTCGTCCCTCTAATTCTTCCTACAATACTCAAATCTTCCTGCCCAAACCTTCATGAATCATTCATGTCAAACCAAAAGTTAAATTTTCATTCAGATTTGGGGAAAAAGAGAGGAAGAGAGTTGGGAGTTAGAAAGAAAAACTGACGAATAGAAAGAGAATGAGGTTGCGTCGAAGATCGGAGACCAGAGAGTGACGTTGCATCGAAAATCAGGGATTAGATCAGACTTGATGTTTCTTAATTGATTAGGTGAGCTCAATGAGGATTGGGGATGTGAGATTAATAAAGCAATTCCAAATTTTCAATGGGGTAATGAGATTTAATCTTCTTGTTTTGATGGATCTGTAGTTTGCTGAGATCGAATCTTGTAATTTCGATGGATAAGTAGCTTTGATTGGGGATAGTCTCTAGTTTATTGAGTTTGGATGGATTGTAGTAGTTTTATAGATTGGTTTGGATTGCAGAAGATTTCCACATCGTAGAATTTTCTAGGCTGCTCTGATATCTTCTTCAAAACTCTCTCTGTCTCTCTCTCAAAACTCTGCTCTGATATCGTAGAATTAAAGATTACACATTTATTTTGAAAAGTCTAAACATATCAAATATTGGGCTCATATTGAAGATCTCAACAAGATAATTACAATGATGTACTTCTAATATTGGTAACATTATAAATAACCCATGTATATAGGAAAAATAATTTTTCTTGAATGTAAAATGAGAAATTTTAAATACACACCCCTAACTACTTAATACACATCCCTATTATTTTATATTTCAAATTAGATTTTATAAGTATGTTAAATGACCAAAATAGACATCTATGTATTAGAAGAAAAAAAAATTGAATCGCGCATTTCTATGTCTCTTTTTCTAAATCCTATACGTTGCAATACATCTTTCTTCTCCGCACTTCATCACCTGAATTTC
The DNA here is from genome assembly GCA_024704745.1 of Rosa lucieae. Taxonomy (NCBI): domain Eukaryota; kingdom Viridiplantae; phylum Streptophyta; class Magnoliopsida; order Rosales; family Rosaceae; genus Rosa; species Rosa lucieae. The sequence goes on along the minus strand of CM045493.1, from coordinate 24,327,893 downwards.
GACTATGGACATGAATTTGAAGACCTCGTTCAACAATCTCCAGTTGAGATATGTATTCTTCATCTTGTATTGAATACAATTCAATGTAATCTCGAGAGCTATCTCATTGAGATCCACCGTCGTTTTGGAGGTGGTAGCCAATAAGTTGTGAGAGTGAGTAGAGTAAGAAAGCAAAGCATTTGGGTTTTTTTTTTTCCTATCAGTTTTTAGTTTTGAAAATATGTAGGTTAAATAGAGAGCGCCTACGCGCTGACCATCGGAGGTCGGTATCCAACTGGGGGATAATAGGGCATTTTTCTAACGCTTGAACAAAAAAAAAAGTGAGAGGTTTTATTTTATTTTATTTTATTTTATTTTTTTTGAGAAAGTGGTTGAGTAAAACTCATTTTACTGTGGCTGCAGGCTGTGGGCACATGGCAATTGGCCAGCATGAACAAGTTTACAAAATGGGAAGGTCGAACACCATCATGTTGAAAACAGTACGCCATCATGTGGCGTCAACCGGCCATCAACGCAATTCTGAACACCATCCCATCAGAATCCCTGAAATCAACTGCATTTCCTCATATTCCGATCACAACCTCCTAGTGAAATCGAAGTAGAGATGCAAATTAGGGATCGAAAACCGAAGAAGAAGAAGAATTACGATACAAAATGAACAAATGCGGTAAAAGACAAAGAGTTGCAAATACGAAACGAAAAAAACCGAAGCTCCGAGGCTGATTGTTAGGTTCTAGAACACGAATTAGAGTAGAAAATGAACTAGCAAAGACAAAACCATCTCCATGAGCAGTTACCCGAGGTGGTCATAAAACCCAGAAATACCAAGTCTTCCAAAACTAAACCAAATTTGAAAAAACAATTATACCAACGTGTATAGCATGATGAGTAAAAGAGGTTTCTTGCCTCATGCATCCCCAACATTCATCAAAAATAGCGGAAGAACCACCTGAGTTGCCAAAGCTTTCGACCTTCGATTCTCCCTCCTCAGGACATGCAAACCAGTACCAGAGGAAGGTCTTGACAGCGAGATGAATCAAAAGGTACACGTGTGACACCGTGAGGTGGCCGAATAGAGAATCCATATAAGTTGCCGACTCAAGTCGTCATCTCACGGAGACCAGGTCATGAGTTTGAAAGTAAGGGTCATCATTTGGCATGCAGGCCCAAAAGCCCATGGGTGTCGCTAGGCCCTGTGGGGAAAAGCTTGGCCGGGCCCATATCAAGCTCATCTCGGCCCTTCCCATTAGGCATGAGGCAGGGCAAGGGTGGAGGGTTCAAAGCCCAGGCCCAACCCGAGCCCTGCCCACTAAAGCCCGCTCTGCCCGGCCTTATAGGCCCAGCTCGAAAGCTCATTCAATTCAAGTATTAATATTTTTTTTTATATAGTTATTGAACTAATTATTACATTAAGCCATATTTTCCTTTAATTTTATATTTTATTTTGTTCAATCATTAACATATCATAAATTTTTGATAGCTTTTTTTTTTAACAAAAGAACATGACACATAAATATAACGGGCTCGGCCCTGCTCACCCAAAAAGCCCAGCCCGACCAGGCCCTAAAAAACCATTAAGGCCCACCCTGGGCCATGATGTTTAAGAGAAGCCAACTCAAAAAATTAAAAAAATTTGTTGTGGCCCTGCCCAGCTCAGCCCGAGCCCATTGATTTTGGGCAAGGCCGGCCCTATATGAAAGTGTTCCAATGCATTTATCTAATCTGAGCCATATATATAATCTTCTCTTATTTTAATTTTAAGGGCCTGATCAAGCAATAGACAAATAGACGGCTTAGATTGCATTGCATGGATTTTCATTTTCCATAAAATAATTTTTAAATTCGAAAAAATTCAGAAAATTATAATAAATAGTTCGGATGTCCGAAAAATTCTTCGAAAATTAAAACGGAATCCGCGCATCTCGCAATATATCATCAAATCCACAAATTGAATTTGTATGCGTATATAGGGTTGACCGTTTTGATATGTGTCGAAATAATTGCGAAATGGGTTAATTTTTACATAGTATCTAAGACTACATGGTAAATACATTGGTAATATCAAACCTATCAATTTGTCATTTCCAATATCGATTTTTTGAATTGTACACAATCCTTATATACCTACTAATATGGTTTAACTTGTTTATTAGTTATAGAGAAAAATTTAGCTACCGTCCCCAAACTATGCTGCCAAGGCCAATTTGATACTCGAACTCTCAAAAGTATCAATGTGATACCCAAAGACGTATTTTGACATTAACGTGATACCTCCGTCCAAAATCTCTGACGGCGCTGTTTGTTTACTGACTTCGCAAGCACGTGGGCCCCTAAAAAAAATGAAATGACCAATTTACCCTTTTTTTTGTTAATTCATTTTTTTTCCTTTTCATTTCTTTTTCTTTTTTAAATGTACTAATATCCCTGAGAGGAACTACAGCAGATCCTTCCCTGAAGCTATATCCCTGATGACAACAAAATCCCCGTTGATCTCAAATGTAATTGCAGAGACAATCTGTACAAACGGCTTCTCTGGAATTTGAATATCTGGAATCTTGGGTGGAGACTTGTTAATGAATTTAAAGCATTGGACCACAAGAAGAACAACAATCAAGAGGTGTGCAACCAAAGCTAGCAGGTAGTATTCAAGCAATTCAGAGAGAACCCACATCACTGTTGCTTCACCAAGAATACCTCCCGACAACTTCTTATCCCTCCATGAGAAAACATTAGCCAACTTTCCACCGCCAAACACAACTACTGGTGAATCTTTTTTTTTTTCTTCTTCTTCTTCTTCTTCTAGGATTTTGTTCTGGCCAAATTGTCGCAGCCTCCGTCGCAAGCTCCGCCACCACATTTCCTTACTTACCTGACAACATCATCAGCCACCAACCACCAATCGTCTTCTAGGCTTCTGCTTCTTCTTCAACCTCACTCTTCTTCTTCTTCTCTCTCCTCCTCCTTCTCTCTCTCCTCTCCTCGCCTTCTTCTTCGCCCAAACTATCACCAACGCTGCCAAGATCCTATCCAATTCCTGCTACAAATACATGTCCCTCACACTCGACCTCACCTCTCATTCCGTCACCTCCCAGTCACCTCCGCTCACCGTTTTCACTCCGGCACAACCCCACATTACCATCTTAACAATTTGATCCAATTGCAAATGATTTAGTGATTAAACATAAGATCTGAACCGGAATGATAGCGAAAATGGGCTCATAGGGCTTGAAAACCCCATCAGTCTTGTCAAGCAACCCAACCACTTTGTACCCAATACCCGCCGCCTCCACCGTGTACTCCCTTTTCAACCCACCACCTTTCGATCAACTCCCATCGTCACTACTATACCTAATTTCATCGTCGTCGCCGTCTTCTTCGCTGACGACATTTACGTCGTCGTTGATCATCTTCGGAATTCGATTGGGAGCTTCAGCCCCAAGAATCTCAGCTGCTTGGCATTGCGAAACCCTAACAAAGCGATGGCGGTTGAGATCATCTAGTGAAACCCAACAAAATGATGCATCTGGGAGGCAGTGTTCGGAAGAAGAAGAAGAAGAAGAATGGGAGTTGGGGGCGGGGAGAGAGAGAGAGCTCTGTTCATGTTTTTTTTCTTCTTTTTTTTAATTAGTTAGTAGTGAAAGACTATTCTGCCATTGACAAAAATATCACATGTCTAACACGTGCTTGCCACGTCAGCAAACAGACGGCGCCGTCAGAGATATTGGATGGAGGTATCACGTTGATGTCAAAATACATCTTTGGGTATCAAATTGATACTTTTGAGAGTTCGGGTATCAAATTGGCCTTGGCAGCATAGTTTAAGGACGGTAGCTGAATTTTTCTGTTAGTTATGTGAAAGTATATCTTCCATAACCAACATGTTGGAGGAAATACAATTTATCAAAATCAGTCGTTGAATGTTATCATGACAAGAAGAAATAGTTGTGGTCAAAATTTCAGCTATTTTCGTCATCGTTTGGGTCTTGATTTACTAGGTCAACCCTAAACCCTAAATACCATATAAAACTAATATGCTCATAACCGCTCATTTGCAACTTCTTTTTTTGATCTGTCAACTCTCACACTCTTGTGGGTATAAGCTATATCAATCAATGTAAAATTTTCAGAAAATTTATCTTCTTGTGATCCAGCTCCCCTTAAGGAAATATAAGCGTATAAATGGTTGATTACTTTGTTTGATGTCGAAATGACAGTTGATCAGGTTTTTTTTTTTTTTTTTTTGCATAGTACCTAGTAATACGCTATAAATAAATTGGTAGTGTCAAGATTATCCATTTTCAGTTTTGGTTTTTTGGATCGCACAAAATCCTTATATGCAGTGGAGGAAATATATTTTATCAAAATTGACCGTTGAATGTTAATCATGATAAGAACAAATGGTTACAATCAAAATTTCAAATTTTCATCGTTGTTTGGGTCTCGATCTACTAGGTCAACTCTAAACCCTAAATACCACATAAATGTGCTCATAACCGCTTATTTGTAACTAGCTTCTTTTTTCAATACATCAGCTCTCACACTATCGTGGGCATGATCTATATCAACCAATGTAAAAACTTTGAGAGGTTTATCTTCTCATGGTTCAGCTCCCATTAAGGAAGTATAAGTGTATAAAGGGTTGACTACTTTGTTTGATGTCAAAATGACGGCGGATCTAGTTAATTTTTTTTATATAGTACCTATTAATACTCTATAAATAGACAGGTAATGTCAAATTTATCGATTTCCATTTTTTATTTTTTAGATCACACAAAATCCTTACATGCCTACTAATGTGGTCTAACTTGTTTATTAGTTGTAAAAAAAAATATATGTTTCGTAAGCAACAAGGTAGAGAGATAGATTTTATCAGAATCGACCTTTAGATGTGATCATGATAAGAAGAAATTGTTATGGTAAAAATTTTAGCTGTTTTCGTCGTCATTTAGATCTCGATCTACTAGGTCAACCCTAAACCCTAAATACCACATAAAACTAATATGCTCATAACCGCTAATTCGCAACTTCTTTTTGTATATGTCAGCTCTCACACTCTGGTGAGCATGAGCTATATCAACCAATGTAAAAAATTTAGAAAGTTTATCTCCTCGTGGTTCAGCTTCCCTTAGGGAAGTATAAGTGTATAAAGGGTTGACAGCTTTGTTTAATGTCAAAATGACAGCGGATCAGATTAATTTTTTTTCACAATATCTATTAATACGCTATAAATAGATGTGCAATGTCAAATTTATCAATGTCTACTTTCGATGTCCAGTTTCTAATCTATGGTATATTAGAAACTAAGGCTTAGTAATCATCTTTTAGTTCACCACAAGCTTGAAGGGTAAAGACTTGAGAAACAGACATTTAGATATGACAAGTATATTATTTTAGGCTTCAGGTTCAAAACTTGGTCAATTCCACCATAGTTACGACTTCAATCTACTCGGTCAACCGATAAAGGCTTAATATATAACCTTGTTTTTTTCCACTACAAGCTTCAAAGGGTAAGGGAGTCATCAGATCGTACACTTAGAAAATCGTCTATTAGATGTGACAAGTACATTAATTTAGGATTCAGGTTCAAAATTTGGACAATTTCGTGATAGTTATGACTTCGATCCACTCAGTTAACTGATTAAGGTTTAGTAACCCCTATTTTTTTCACAACAAACTTCAAAGGGCATGGGCGTCATCCGATCGTATAGTTGAGACACCATTCGTTTGATGTGCCAAGTATGTTAGTTTAGGAATCAGTTTCAAAATTCAGACAATTCCGTCATAGTTATGATCTTCGATCCACTCGGTTGATTGACTAAGACTTAGTAATCCTATTTTTTCACTAAAAGCTTCAAAGGGCAAGGGCGTCATGTCACGCCCTGACTCGAGCTATTCTTATAATCTCGAGTTAAGGTGTAAATCACATCTTAATTATATAACTAAAATCTCTATAATCAAAATGTGACAATAAATAAATAAATAAATCATGGACTAACAACTAGATAACAAGATCTCAAAATTCCAGCGGAAGCATATATTACATAGTCTTTATCACATAGTACACTAGTACTCATTCTTTATTCCAAACAAACATAAAGAAAACACAAATTTCACAACCCATTTGACATTATATACATATCAGAACTTCTTGCTCTAGTATCTTGATTCCATACCTGCAAAATCTGTTAAGGGGTGAGCTCAACCCGCGGCTCAGTAGGGACATAAAACTTCCTCATGGATAATTGACCAAAGATAATACCATCATATATTTCAATTATAACATGCATAACAAACAATGATGCAATCCAACTCCATTTATATACCCGTTAATTCACATACCAGAATAAGCAAGTCTACACTTCCCATACCGTGTACTTTACAGTTTTGCAACTGTGACTTGATTATCCAAACATATAAATTAACCCCCTGACTCAATCAAATTCCCCAAACCCATTTAGCTAGTCATCTTGTCTGAAACATTGATCTCCAAGCCCAAATCACCCAAATATATCGACAATTATACCGCCGATATTCTAAACCTAAATGTGCACACGGGCTCGCCTGAGCTTGTTCCCTACAATGTTCAGACTCAACTACACAAAAGATAATTCCCACAATCACCAACTAACTATAATTTTCCCCCAACTCCTTTACACTTGATAAATAACAACCTCTATGAAAACATGCACTTACATCGATCAACGTATATTTAGTACATGTAATTCAAATATTATCAAATAAATCATTCAAAAATAATATTAACAAGAATAACATATACACGAAGCACATAAAATCAACATACAATCATAAAAAGTTTCCCCAAGATCCCCCTACCTTATTTCTGATAATTGTGGACAATACAAAATAAAATCAAGCCTCCTAGGTCGTCAAAAATAGTTTCACCAAATCTGAATTTTCTTTCCACCAATAAAAAGAGCTCGTCAAGACGAATCCGTAACTTTTTGCGGATCCTGAATCGGACTTACGGTTCAAAAGTTATGCCAAAAACAAATTTTAGAGAGAGAGAGAGAAACTCCGAAAATTGTGGGGAAATAATGATCTGGTTGGGTTCTATTTATAGGGCTGAATAACCCCACGCAATTGGGTCGGTTCTAAAGTGTGAACAAGTGGTTTAGCAACATGTGCAAGTTACTAACAGAATTATGACAAGTGTTGGACACATGTTGGCAAGCAAATCAATAACAAATTCATTGCACTATTGCAGCCACTTGTCAACCTATTAAAGAGACCAGCAGCCACTTTGGCCATGAACCACGATTAGATCACTGCCAAATGTCTCCTAAGTTAGTAATATTGCAACACGTCACTAAATCTAATTAATTTCCTATAACTTCAAAAAATCTTTAAAAATAGCTGGAGGATCCGAAAAATTCATCGAAAAATGCTGTGAACTCGTGGAGACCTCTACTTTCCACTTTCAACCTTAAAAATAAAATTTGACCAATTTCAAAATTCACATATTTTTCAAGAGCTTTAAAATTAGTAAAATTGAAAAAATTTCTCAATAATAACTTTCAACTTTAAAAATTATAAATTTAAATTCAGGTCGTCACACGTCATCAGATCATACACTTGGGAATCCAACCTTTAGATGTGACAAGTACATTATTTTAGGTTTAAAGTTCAAAATTCAGACAATTTCGTCATAGTTATGACGTCGATCCACTTGGTCAACCGATTAAGGCATAATAACCTATTTTAGTTCACTACAAGCCTTAAAGAGCAAGGGTGTCATTGATTCGTACACTTGAGACACTGTTTGTTAGATGTGTCAAGTAAATTATTTTAGGATTCGGGTTCAAAATTCGGACAATTCTGTCATAGCTGGGACTTCGATCACTCGGTCAACCGACTAAAGCTTAATAATCTTTTATTTATCATTATTTTTTTTAATACAAGCTTCAAAAGGTAAACGCGTCATCGGATGGTACACTTGAGACACCATCCATTAGATTGTGGCAAGTACATTATTTTAGGCTTCGGGTTCATAATTTGGATCCAACATAGTTATGACTTTGATCCACTCGGTCAACGGATTACATCTTAGTAACCCTTTTTTTTTTTTTTCACTACAACCTTCAAACAGCAAGGGGGTCATCGGATCGTACACTCGAGACATTGTTCATTTTACGTGACAATTACATTATTTTAGGCTATTGGTTCAAAATGTATACAATTTCGTCTATATTTCAATTTTGATCCACTTGGTCAACCGATTAATGCTTTTTTGTTATTTATATTAACACCTTACTTCCAATTGTAAGACCGTTAATGAACACAATTTTTGGGACATGATAATAAAATACGCGTCATGATGATTCCTTGAGAATTTTCGAGAAATTTTTCGGACACCTGGGCCATTTATTACTATTTTTAGAAGTTTCGGAATTATAGAAATTATTTATTAGAAAAGAATTTTGAAATTGTGTGATCTGAACCATCCATCTCTCCGCCCTTTATCTGATTTGTTGATTGAAATTATAGATGGCCTATAAATTACCAAGTCTGATCGGACGATCCAAAAGGACACAGACTTTTCAACCCATTTCTTCAGCTTGCCGACCCGCGACAGTGACTGACCATAACTCCAGTGTTAGGAGACCTCGCGGTGTCTTACAAGTGTTGTTCAACTCGTCTCATTATCGCCGACCTCTGTCTACTCTTGGTTCATCCCATCTCCGAATGAGCAAGGAGAATTGAACCTTCAAATCTTCTGGCTTTCCACCTGTTTTCAAGCATTTTCCGGTGACTCCGGTAATATTTAGCCATGCATGACGTATCCAACATCATTTACTCATCGAGATATACGTCGTGGTATAGTTAGTTTTCAATTTCGGTTATGTTTGAAGATTTGGGTGTTTGGGGATTTTCGGCCACCGCCGAGGCCACTGTTTCCAGCGGCAGTTTTGCTGATAATCCTCATCTACATTGATTTCAACCTCTCATTTTTGGCTTTTCATTTCTGTGTGGAACACTTTCCTTTCTTTGATATCAAATTGATTTCAAAGCTTTTCATTGATCATGTTTTTGTAGTTGTTTCTTGCATCGTTTTGAAATTGAAGTTTGTGATATTATTTTAGTAGTAGACTCTCATGATTTTGTGTCCAGTCTAAGTTCACGAGCAAAGAATCTGTATCACTGTGTATATGTGAATGTTTTAGGCTATGATTTTTTACTTTTCCAAAATTAAGAAACAATATTCAGTCTTTCAGACCCTACATCTTGATTATAGGTCGATCAACTAGAACATAAACGAGATTCTCCAGTTTATGAGCACAAAGACATACACCAGCCAATCTTGATGCGAGGAACTTTTTAATCAAAAGATCTGTTGGTGATGGTTTCGGCGGAGGAATAGGAGAGAATGGAGATGAGTGATGCTCTTGGAAATCTTACTTTGGTTGAAGGAGGTGTGGTGTTGGTTTTGGCGAAGGAGAAGGAGAGGATGGAGAGTTGGAGATGAGTGAAATATTGCTTTGGTTGAAGGCCTCATAAACGAGGAGATGGATAGTTATCCCTCAGTGTCCCACTTTTTTTTTTCTTTTTCTTTTTTTTTCAAAAACTCACACTAACGTTAACTCCAAACTCACACTAACAGATTCTCGACAAAAAAAAACTCACACTAACAGAAGTTCTACGGCCAAATTAGCTTAAGATGATTCCAACCATAAATCAATGGCAAAGAGACCCAGTTGGATAACCACCCAAGGGGGATATCAGAAGTTTCCGGTTAAATAACTTAAATCACACATGACATCGCAGCTTTTGTTGCTGACTATAGAGACAAGATAAATTCCCATAAAAATTCAATCATATTTTGTGAAATAAATATTCAATAAGCAATGATGAAAAAGATGATGTACTGGCAAAAATAGTTAACCAATACATGAATTGTTTGCTTAGTAATTCTTACTCCAAGGCTAATATTCACTCTCATAAAAGAAGTATTATGAAAAGAAAGTTCATGATTACTACAATTACAAGATACCTGTAGCCAAACAACATTGTCCTGAACAGCCAAAATCCCTCCCTCCCTCAATACAGAGTCTATATATTACATAACTATACTAAGAATAACAGAGAAAGGATAATACTTTGGCTAACCAGGTCTGGTTAGTCAAAGCTAACCATAACCAATAACAAAAAGACACGTATCCAATAACTAGCTAAAAGTGTTTGACAAGAATTTGAAGAAGATTCACCACAATAAATTATTAGTATTATCTTCTTTAAATGGAAACGTGTCCTCTTGTTATATGCTATAGTTATCCAAGGCTAACCAACTATGATTAGCCAAGTATTATTCATAGAGAAAAGTCTTACAATTCCCCTGAGCCACTAGACATGACATTTCAGAATGCAGCAATGACTACACAAATCAAAACACAAGCTAGCCTTTCATCAAACACTTTGCAGTAGCAGAATCTTCCGGTCAAATAACTCCACCTTGTGGAATAATGCTATTTTTATCTTGAACAAGATAAAATCGGCACACTAGGGCTGGAACAAAGAATAGTCAGTACCGTACTCAAGTAATTAAATAAAAGAAAATTGGATAGTATTGTACATACAGTAGGGGAAATGTGCTTAAAGATATCAAATTGCAATCGATCGATATTCAACATTTGTTTGGACAATCAGCAAGCTTTCTTGAATTAGTTTGCAACACAATAAATGTAGACTACATGTCAGAAGTTAGGTTTTTATTTGCATAGTGGACAAACTCAGCTTGGTAAAAGATAAATAAGAATGGGAGTAGAAGAAACAAAATGAATCAAATCAATAGCACAGGCTTTGATCATATTTTACAGTATTTATACAGAGAGCTTGATTCCTATATGAACTAAATCTTAGGGCATGCTTAGAGAGAGATACAGAACTTGGAGAACAAGTATAATTATTAAGTGCTTGGAGATCAAGTAGTAGCCTTAGAACTTTCAGAAGCATGTGTAGACGTGGAACTTTCTCTAGAGTGTTCATTAAAGAGTATAGAAGTAATCAAAGACTTACCCGTGCATCACATTTGTCGAATCTTCTTGTTCTTAATCTATTTGTAAAGCAAGTAATGTAGAATTAATGAAGTTAAAAGAAGGACAAGGGAAGTAATATATACAAGGTGGTTCAGCAATATATACAAGGCTAGAAGATGCCTACATAATTCTTTTCCTTTTCTAACTGACTGGGATAATGGAAGCAGATTATAATGGTGAAGGTTGTGCTGCCAATTTTGGCATCAAGAAGTCAATGAGAATTCTTTGAAATTCAGTGTGCAAAGTGGTGGCGGTTATTTTCTTAAAGTGGGCCTATCTTTTCCTTCTCTTAGTTTGACTTTATGTATGGCCTTGGTCATCTAGTTTCTATGACTGAAGATATGGCCTAGGTAGTCTTGTGCTTGGTCTTAGACTCTTAGTCGTCACACTCTCTTACTAGAGTCACGGTCTTCATGGTCTTCTCCCTTCGTTCTCCTTGAGTGAGATTGGAAACTCGGTCTTGGACTCTCGCTCCTTTCTTCTTAAGTGAGGTGGAAGGCCATGGTCCTTCATTCTTGAGAGGAAATGGAAGTATAACAATTGTTGTTTGCGCCCTTGTTGGTTGAAATTGATAGTCTAGCCTCATGCTTCCTTCACTTGACGTTGGGTGTCCACCATCTCAAGATGGAAGAACCTCATGGCAAGGACCTGTAAATGTGAAGAAACAGAGGTTATTAGAAAGACTAGCTTAAGACAGACCAAACACTCTTCGATGCCCAATTCCGTAAAGTGCTTGAACAATGAATGCAGATGGGGGAAGAATAAATTGTGTATATGCATCTTGTTGCAGCATGATTTTTTCAAGGTTGTTGACTAGATTAACTCACAATAACGAAGGACAAGAGAAACCCTCAGCTTTGTGAGAATACTGGTGTGGTACTGCCCAAGGGTCCTTAGACGATCAAGAGTTAGAGCGGATGTTTTACAATAGGAGACCAAGTAACGTCTAGGGTTTTATTACCTGGAGTTGGAATAGAATGAATACCTGAAGACAAAGCATGAGAATGCTTTATATAGAGGACCTTGTAGGGTTTAGTGAAACCTTAGTGGGCTTGGCACCCATGGAAAGCCTGTTGGGCTTCTCTAATTGTTTAGCCGTAATAGGTCTCGTACAGAGCCCATTTGGTAGAGCAGACCTATGCTGAGTAGGCCACTACACGCTCAGACCCGTTTTAAGGCCTTTAGTCCTGATTGGACAGACGCAAATGGAAACCATAGGTTCCTCATTAGCTTTTGGACCAAAGCGCTGGGCCTTGGTCATTCCCCAGCTGGTGAGGTGTTTATTTATTAGACTTGGTCCATATTCATTGCGATTGATTGTAGGCCAGAGCCCATGTCTAGTGGACACGCTTCGAATATTGTTTCCAGATTATCCAGACCAGGTTTGGTTCCTGGTTCGTTATGGGCATGGCATGTTTCCTTTAAGGGTAGTTTCATTCTTTTGGAGCACTAAGTTGTTCTCAAGCCTAATCCACAACAGATATGGACCAAATTCAACAGACAAACACCACGTCACATTTTGAATAACCTAAGCCCGGTGCTAACCCTAATACTCAATGCAGAATAAGCCAATCCTATTCGAGTCTGTCTAATCTGGACTAAAAGACTCTATAACGAGTCAGAGCATGTGGTGACTTATACGCTAAGTCTGCTAAGCCAAGTGAGGAAGGCAATCTCACCAAAACCTCTACTACGGCTAAACCTCCAAAGGGATTCGATCTCTTCATATCTTATCTCACTCCAAAAAATCTGAACTTGGATGATAGGTGTCACGCCTCGATTTTTATTTTTGTGTTAAAAATCGGGGCGTGACTGGCTTTCCATTGTAGTAAGCTCTGAGGAGCATTTACTTATTATCTTGTTGTGGCAATTTAATTTGTAAACTCGTGTAATATATAACTCTGTGGAGCGAGTATATATTGACTTTGTGGGTTTAGGGCATCAGTTGTACTTGGTTTAAAAGGAAATTTTTTTTTTCAGGTATTTGTATTGATGGCTGAATCATCACGCATGTATAATTATGAGATTTTATATATCGATTTTTATTTTTGTGTTAAAAATCGAGGCGTGACAATAGGGCAAGCCCATTAGGGTTGCATGCCTCCTAGGTTTTTCATCTGGCATGTTCATTATGTATACACCCTATTCTCACCATTCGGAGGTAACGAAATCTAACTAAGGAATTCATTTTGAATTTCTAAACTACTCTGCACAAACTCTAAACACTTTTATTCTCATACTGACTTGACCATCGGAGCCCCCTTAGCCAATACCACACCAGTCCTCTCTTACACAAGGATTTCGATTGTTTCTTCTCTTATCTGTGGGTAATCGAGTTGACAACATAGACAAAATTATTGTGCAACATCCCTCTTTCCACCTTGTGGAGGTTGAGTATTTATAGTAGAAGGGTGGCTGAGATGGAAAAGGTAATCATGGTTCTCTTCCTAAAAGTCATGGTGTCAGCCCCATACCTTTTGCTCACTGACACTCCAAAGAATGAGTCTGATAAGGTTAGTGAAGGGTAAGTTGATAGGTGTCAGCTATCTGAGCTTCTGTTTTCCTTGAATTACTCTTAGGCCATGCTTAAGAGTCATGCTTCGTGCTAGGGCTTGACACTTGGCATAGTTTGTGACCATGTCTCTTCATAAGGGCTGCATGTGCTTCAAGAGAAAGCTTGAGGGTCAAAGCTTTATCCTTGAAGGTTGTTGCTATGATCCTTAATTCGGGGTTAAATCTTCTAACCCTTGGGAGTTGAAGCTCTTGATTCCTTCAAACTATGCTTTTCTAATAGTCAGGTCATGATATGCCTTGGTCCGACCGTCCAAGATGCTGAGTCAATCACTTAGTGACCATCTAAGATCTAGGGTAGAGATTCAAGGTTGAATATTTGGAGTACCAAAGTTAGGCATCTTGCTAACCAGTCATGGTTATTTCAATCTAAAGATTATTTTCTTTCCCGATGAAAAGTTTAAGTGCATTGAAAGGTCAGAGTCTTATGTAGACTCTTTGATATTTCAACATGTCCTACGTGGAATGGGATGAAAAGTCAAAATAATTGGTCGAACCAAATTATGACCAGAGGCGTATCTATGTAGGAGGCTGGTTGGGCTATAGCCAACCTAGAATTCTTTGAATATTTCATTGATTATAAGTGCGAGGATTTCACATAACCATGTTTGGTTCAGTTGGCAAAGTGACTAGTTGTTTCCCTAGTGACCTTAGTTTGAATCTTGTCAATAACAATTAATGCCTGTTTTCTTGGTTGTTTTATCATTTTCTTTTTTTGTTCCTTTTTTATTTTTTCTCGCTCTTTCCCTTCTTTTTTATATCCCTTCTTCTCTTCCTACTAAATTTTCTTGCCTATTTTTTTTTTTTTTTGCTCTTTCCCATTCTACTCCCTTCTTTTCTTTAGTTACAACAATTTTTATTAATATTTCTTTAAATTTATTTAGTCTCAAAATTTTTAGATGCATTATTGATAGAAAAATGAAATTTCTTATGAGCAAGCCTTAAATGCGCCCACTCCAAGCTTACATCCTGGATCTACCACTGATTATGACATCAATAGAGTAGAACAAAAAGAACTAGAAAAAGGCCACAAGTATGAAAGAAAATACAAAGCAAGCTTGCGCCACTAGAGAAACCTGAAACTAATTGCAATGATGATTTCGTGATATGACACACGCACAAGCTTGTTTTGTAAAGGTTTATACACAAACGCAGGCTTGTTTAATGGTGGAGTCGAAACAGCTGGTAGCTTACAACCTCGAATAAGAGGGAAAGTAACATACTTGATACACATCTCCATTAATTATTAAGAGGGTTTCACTCAAAACTTTCGGTCTCTACCATAACCTCTCTCCCTCTTGCATTATACTGGGAGAAGGAGCCAAAAATGACCTACGAAACCTCAAACAAAAGATCAAGAGTTTCCTCTCTGCCAAAATCATCTCTATGACCAAATACCCAAATAACCTCATCCTAAAGCAAAAATCTTATAATTGTTGGGATCCCTCCTCGCTAAACTCATGAGTATCGATCTAACTCTCACATCAAAGTCATTAGTTATGTGATTTTAATGTGAAAGTGTTATGTTGCTACCGTTATTGAGTTGGACGCGAGAGTAAATATGTATTGCTTAAATTTTTATCTAATTATAGGTTTGCGTAGAGTGTCAGTTTCATGTAATGAATAGTTGAGTGTCACGAGTACTTTTTCTTGCTTTTTTTTTTTATATATTTATATTATATATTCTATCCTTTAGTAGAAATCATTTTAATGCAATCATTAAGAACACGACAATCACAATCTCTGTATTAAAAGTAGAGCCGTCATTTAATTTGGTAATTACTGAACTGATAAAATACCAACTAATATTTTAGGTTTAGTAAATCGATTTTTTGATAATCGAAATCAATAAAACCGAAATTGATTGTTACCGAAAAAGTTTGTTTTGTTTTGTTAAATAGTGAATCTACCGATTGTCTAAATATTATTATATACACTCTAGTTTTCAATACATATACGTGTATATTAAGAAATATAAATATAATTATTTTCATAATAGACTATAGAGTTAGTCATTAATGCTAGTTCTTCCTTAGTAGTACATCCAAGGTAGAGGACTACTTTGATTGGAAAATTATAAAGTTCAGAACTTCAGACACTAAGGTGATTAATCGAGAAACCAATCATACTTTTAGAGTAGGATGAGAGACATTTCATCTGTTAAAATTGTTGATAAAATATTATGAGTAATAATTTTAGGGGAGTAAAATTTACACTCTCCATTTTACCATCTACATTCCATGTTTCCTTTTTTTATTTAGTATCTCAACATCATATTTTTACAATCTACACTACAAAATGACAAAATTTAAGATAGAGAAGTTTTAAATACACACCCCTAATTACTTGATACACACTCTTTACTCAATACACCTACCATTTAATTTTTCATTCTAATATTTTACTAAATATACAACCCAAATTACCTAAAATATCCTTAAACTAAAAAACTATGAAATAATTATTTAACTACATTATTCATTATTTTTTCCTTCAAATAGATGCTCAGAAATAGGTTTTGTATTATTTGAGTTCTCATCTACCAAATACCCTATTGATCAAGTATAAAATTTTGAGTCGAACATTCAACTAAAACTGTATCAGTAGTTTCTTCACAATGGCGGAATTACAAAGTTGTCATTTGATGGTCAAACAAATTTACAATTACAAAGTTTTATACTTGTGATGTATTATAATAGATAATAAACTGACTAATCATAATTTTTTTTTTTAAAAAAAAATTGAACTAAAAAGTGGGAGTAAAGTGATATGTTTTAAAAATATTTAATGCCATTGATTTCGAAATTCTAAATTATATGGTTTCTCACCCCATTTAATTACAATTTATTTAAGGAAAAATTAAATTAGATGGTTTCTAACTTTATTCTTATTTTAAATGAGGATGCCATATCATGTATAGAAATTTATTGCGTTTATAATTAGTGAATAATATAAGGAAGATATGATTATTATTATTTTTCTTCTAATACATAGATGTCTATTTTGGTCATTTAAATTTATCTATAAAATCATATTTAAAATATAAATAATAGGGATGTGTATTAAGTGGTTTGGGGTGTGTATTTAAAATTTCTCTTTAAGATATTAGAAAAATAAAACAATAAGTATGGATTGTAAAACGGAGAGTGTGAAATTCACCCTCCTTACTTTGTGATCTTTAATTACTACGTGGTATTGTTATATAATAGTTTGGATTAATATAAAAACATCTTATATTAATCACATTAGTCTTCGTCATATAGACATGATAGAAGACAGAACATTAATTAGAGACTTTGGAATTTAGTGTGACTTGGTTTATGAGAAGAAGATTTTACATGCATGATTGCCTTAAGTTTATGCAATTTTTTCCAAAATAATTGATCCTGATTCATGAATAAGGCCATGCATACCATTAAAATCTTTCAACATAAATCTCTGAACTTATGAGCCTTACATGGCCTTCACATCAAACAATTGAAACTGTGAAAGATACACAACAGAGTTTGAGCGTTTAGGTGTTTAGGACATCATATAGCCACATCAACGCATCGTGAATACAAGTTCCTTCTTGTTGTTGTTGTTGTTGTTGTTTTTTTTTTTTTTTTTTTTTTTTTTTTTGGGTAATCATTCAATTTTTTGGCAATCAACCCAAGCTAATTAATACATAATACAAGAGCACTTTTCATTCTAGTATATATGTGCTCTCTGGTTACTTTTTCTAAGAATATATGTACAAAAGATTTTAGTGGAAAAGGACCTTCAATCACTTCCTCAATTAGAACTTTACTGATCAGTTGGATTCATCTCTCTGTAAATGCTGGGCAACTTGTTGTCCATCCTTTTCTAGAATTTTTTGCGCTGAACCAAAACCAGCTTGCTAGGGCAATCCTAAAGCCGCAGCATATTGTTCAGTAGCCTTCAGGCTAAAACGACCTTGCAACCCTTTGGAAACGTCACATCGAAAACCCAAAATATCCAATTTCAGCCTCTAAACAACGTATTCAAATATATATTGATTAAAACCTAGTTAGCAATGACAACCCAGATTGCTGGCATGAGGGTTATGATTTATGAATCTAGGAAGAGCGCATTTAACCTTTACATGGATGCAGCCATACAGGCCAGCTACTACGTTTGATTGAATGCCGCCTTTAGCTTCACGACTACTCTCTTTAGTTGTTGTAGGTTATTATATGCAATAGTACGTTATCATTTTGATTTTACCAAGGAAAACCTTGTTATCTGTTCGAGTGTTCGGCATGGACTTGAATTCAGCACTCGTAGCCTACATCTGGGCAAAGCTAGGCAATTAAAAGCCAAGTGATCGATGAAGGAGCTGACACTAGAATTCAATTTAAGCAACTACGTTTGGCGCTTTAGGTTTAAGGCAACAACTCCATATTTATTCACTGTGTTCCTTCAGATTCAATTAGTTCCAACTCCCTTAAACTTGGAGCCGCAAGTATTGACTACTATATTAACAGAAATGTACTGAGATTGGTTGGCTTTTGCAAAGATAATGTGACAATGCATTCTTGTATCATCAATTATTTGTGGAGTCACATCGACAACTATTAAGCTTAAGAATCAGTCAAGTATTCATGTGATTGATAATTCCATCGATAGATATGTGAATGGTTCACAGCCTTTGCTCTGTGGCACTCGGATCCAGTTTATTGAGTTCTTCAAGATTTTTATACATTAATAATTTTGTGTCAGGTTTAGTTTTGAATTGATTTATTGAAAATAACTTTCACTTTGCTTACCTAGTTGTCTATAATTAATGAACGCGATTCAATTAGTATTATGTATGTTTTAGTTTGTAAGTGAATGAATATTGTGTTGAATCCTTATATTTATATAGGAAAATGATTTGTGGCCTCAATGAGGCCTAAGATTTGTGGCCTCAATCTTAGGTGTCATGCCATGTCACCTATATACATCACCAATTTGTCAAATCACGACATGTAATTCTTAAAAAAAAATACCATATTATCCTTCCAAAATCTAATGAATCTAAGTTATTTTGGCTTCTTTTCAAAAAAAAAAAAAAAAAGTTATTTTAGCTTTCTTCTAAAAAAAATTATTTTGGTTTTTTTTTTTTTTTTCTTTTCATTACACTCATGCTTAGATTTAAACAACAATTTTTTTCTTCAATCAAGAATAGAAAAAAATTCATTTAATTTAGTCAATAAATTTGCACGTACACTCGATCGATCAATATATTTGCATAACATATGTATATGAATTTAACGTTTGTTGGGTTCCTGTATATTTTGAAAATATAATGTGAAAAATACATATTCATATGATTATATATATTCTCTTGTTCATTTTTTTCTCTCTTTATGTAGTGGGTTTACATGTTATATTTGAGTTTATTATTATTTTTTCCCTTATATTTAGATTTGTAAATGATAATTAATGGCTGGAATTTTTTCTTACCTTTTAATTTAGACATACGTATTTTCCAAATTCAATTTATTAATGCTATTTTTTTGGATGAAATTAATCAATATTTGAAAAGAAAAGTTAATGCCTATTTCTTGACTATATTGATGCTATTTGGAAAGAAAATTTATAGGAAAGAATTTAATTAAATGAAGAAAAATATTTTTCAAACAATTTGTAGACATATCTCTTAAATTAATACATAATTAATAGCTTATCTTTTTTTTTTGTCACCTAATTTAATTCATCAATGTAATTGATTCATCCCCTAACATCTAGAAGGAAATATAAAAGGGTAAAATTGGTGTTGCAATAGTATGACGTGACAAGATTTATTATGTGGAATTGAACATAAAATTTGTATTTACTTACATGGCATGACACCTAGGATTTGAGGCCACAAATCTTAGGCCTCATTGAGGCCCTATATCATTGCCCATTTATATATCAATTTATAGGAGCCTTCTAAGAAGGATTATTAAAATGAAAATTAGTTTATGACTTTCTAATCAACGGTTTGGGAGACCCACTTTTTTTTATTACATTACGATAAATCAACTGTTTGATGTTTATGTATCCATGAATAGATCACTTCTATAAATTTTCTTCCAAATTGCTAATTGCTAAGGTATCTAATTATATCAAATCAATGGAACCAAATCTGTCAAACATGACATGTTCATGTTCATAACTTAATCATGATTATAAATGCATTAACAATTTTCAATTTAGTTAAAAAAATTCATAAATGATTTACATATAAATATTTAAACATCTGTGAAGATGTGATTGAAAAATGGGTCTCACAAAAAAATCATCAATTAATTTACATTTTAGTTGTTTTGATTAAAAGCTTTCCCTCAATTTATATTGTGCATAAGACACATATGTTGCATAGATAGCGTCATAGAGACATAGAGGATGACTAAATTATAGGTCTTGGTCAAAACATAGGACTGCATTTTTGTCGTCTTGTTATCTTGCAATATGTACGGTTTTAATGGAGCGTAGTTGGGAGATTAACATAAATCATAAATGTAACCAGAAACCAAAGTTAAGCTCGGAATGCTTTTTTTTTTTTTTTTCTTTCTGGCAATCGAAATGTTGCTATAAAAGCAAGATTTGCCTAGCTACTTTCTTATTATTTCATAAATTAAGATGGGTTCGACACAGTTAGGAGCCAAAGAACTCCATGCAGTCTGTGTCCCCTTCCCAACACAAGGCCATGTTAACCCCATGATGCAATTAGCCAAGCTTCTGCACTCCAGGGGATTCCGCATAACTTTTGTCAACACCGAGTTCAACCACCGGCGTCTAATCCGCTCCAGAGGTTCCGACTCTGTCAAGGGACTACCGGACTTCCAATTTGAGACCATACCGGACGGGTTGCCACCTTCAGATAAAGATGCAACACAAGATATCCCGGCTTTATGTGACTCCACTAGGAAAACATGTCTAGGCCCTTTCAAGGAGCTGGTGACTAAGCTCAATTCCTCATCTGAAGTGCCACAGATTACTTGTATAGTTTCTGATGGTCTCACGGGATTTGGGAGGGAAGTTGCTAAGGAACTAGGGATTCCTGAGGTTCAGTTTTGGACTGCTTCTGCTTGTGGCTTCATGGCGTACCTGCAATACAGCGAACTCGTCAAACGAGGCATTGTGCCATTTAAAGGTACTTCATTTCTTTCTGAAACCTGACTATTGAGGTAAAGGGAATGTGGGATATGATGAAAAAGAGATGTATATCACCATTAATTATATAAAATCTAAACTCAAATTAAAGAACAATTTCAAATGAGTTTTGTGTATGTTTTATTTATTTATGTATTACTTAGTCTTAATCTTCTTAATCTAGTGTACAGTCAGTATGATTAGTAATATACATGGATTTTTTTTTTTTTTTGGCTTGAAACTTCTTCTTATAATGTCATACATGGAAGGTTGAGTGAACCAGATCTAGAGCCACCCGTTACAAAATATCTCATCCCACTCGTGAACTAATCAACAGAGACACGAAAACAGGCCTTGTGGAAAACGAAAAGAAAAGAAAAACAGCTAGAGAACCAGGCCACCAGTACTCCAGTAGAACGACAAATAACATCATTAACAGTCCTATGATGAGATTTAGACTTTTAGTGCAGTGGATGCATGATCAAGAATTCAAGATTGAAAATACAGTCGTGTCTTATCGGCCCCATTATATTACTACAATAATTCGTATCCTCTTTATTCTAGTGTACAACTGGATAGGCTTCTCTATGTAAGGCTGGCCAATAAGGTTCATTTGCAGAATTTCAGGGGACGTGGGTGGGGGGTTCTTGGGCATTTGTCATGTAGAATGAGTAGATCTTAATGGCCGGCTCTACGTACATACAGTAGTCTCTCCTAAGTTTTGCTCCTTACTCTTGGCTTTCAATGAGGCAAGCTGTTCTCCCTCTCATATAACCATATTTATTGCATGTACTTGAGTGATCTAAAGTAATAAAATATAAGTTTTACAACTGAAAACTAAGTTTTTTTTTTTTTTTTTTCGATAAAAGGATAGCTTCATTAAACTAAAGCCAGAAGACACATACATCAGATGCTGTCTCATACCTAAAATATAGATGGCACAAGTCGCCAAGCAAAAGACAAGTACCTTCACTGATAACACATATGCTCACTTATTGAGCCTAGGATACAAGAAATCAAATTCTCACTACTAACCCCCTTTGAAAAGAAAACCTAGTCGCATAGAGACCTCAATTGGTGTACAACTAAGTAGACTGAGAAGAAAGTAATGATGAACCCAATTTCCAGTAGTAGGCAAAGGAACCAGGGAAGTCTAAAGCTTTCCTTTGCCCTTATCTCTAGGGCAAGAGCCTGAAGCACCGGCTGCAGGGTAGGTGAAAACTAAGTTGATATATAGTATGAATGGAATAGTAACTGTCTTGAATTTAGATATTTGACTATTTGTTGTCCAAATTTACTATTATTTTTTTAAACGGGGCTGGTGCGGCTGCCCTCAAGCCTAGATTAATGAAACTGCAGAATACATGAGGGGGACGTACGCGTAAAGCCTGAACCCCATATTACAATAAGCGTCAAGAGAACCTCCTGAAATAATATCAGGAATCTCCACAAAATCTATATATTCTAACAAGCACCAATTAGCAAAGAGTGTTCGAATGACTACTCTATTTGTTGTCCAAATTTACTGTTATAATTACCCGTAAAACAGCAACATTATCTACTGACATTTTTTTTTGCCTTGTATGCATTTCGATCAGATGAAAGTTTCATGCAAGATGGTACACTCGACAAGCCAATTGATTGGATCCCAGGCATGAAGAATATGAGGCTCAAGGACATCCCTAGCTTTATCAGAGTCACTGATGTCAATGACATAATGTTCGACTTCCAGGGAACCGAAGCACAAAACTGTTTGAAATCCTCTGCAATCATCCTCAACACGTTTGACGAATTTGAGCATGATGTGTTAGAAGAAATCTTCGCCATGTTTCCCAACATTTACACAATAGGTCCACTTGCTTTGCTTGGTAGGCACGTGCTTGAAAACAAATTGGTCAAGTCCCTCAGCTCAGGCTTATGGAAAGAAGATGCAAAATGCCTTGAATGGCTTGACAAACAGAAACCCGATTCAGTTGTATATGTGAATTATGGGAGCATAACTATGATGACAGACCAACATTTAAAAGAATTTGCATGGGGGCTTGCAAATAGCAAGCACCATTTTTTGTGGATTGTTAGGCCTGATGTGGTAAAAGGGGATTCGGTTCTCTTGTCTGAAGAATTTTTCGAGGAGATTAAGGATAGGAGTTACATAGCAAGTTGGTGTCCACAGGAGCAAGTTCTAGCACATCCATCGGTCGGGGTTTTTCTAACTCATTGTGGTTGGAATTCTACTATTGAATCTATATCAGAGGGTGTGCCTGTAATTTGCTGGCCTTTCTTTGCTGAGCAACAGACGAATTGTCGTTTCCTGTGTACTGATTGGGGAATAGGTATGGAGGTGACCAATGATGTTAAACGCGACGAGATTAAAGCGCTTGTTAAGGAAATGCTGGAAGGGGAAAAAGGCGTGAAGATGAGGCAAAAGGCAAAGGAATGGAAAAAGAAAGCAATTGAAGCTACTGCTATTGGAGGATCATCTTACAATAATTTTGACAAATTGATTAAGGAGGCTCTTCATAAGGAATAACTCTGGTCCTTATTTCTAAGAACTGATCAGAAAATGTTTAGCAATTAAATCTTTTGATGTCATCTTTGCCTTATGAATAAAATCAATGTTTGCTTTCATTTTTGTCTTTGTATTTGTAATCAACTCAAGATTGCTTTGGCAAATTTAATAACAACCCAAAAGCAATAATGAAGACGGGATTACTCTGGGTCTGGATACCAAATCTTCAAATCGAAGGTGACTCATTATTACGAATTTAGATAATTACAAGGTACGTGGCTTGGAGAATCAGGATTTTTTTGGAGGATATCAATTATCTTTCTACTCATTTTGTCAGTATTTTCTTTTCTCATATTTTCTGAGAGACAAATATGGTTGCTGACAATTTTGCTAATCTAGGTTAGAATTATCTCAAAATAGTATATGGCGTGGTCAGTTTCCCTCTTCTGTCCTTCATCTTTTACATTTTGATAAGTGTATGTATATGATTCCACGGATTATGCCTTTTGATGTATTTAACTTACAAAATAAAGAAGTCATTTGATCAAAAATTCCAATGATCATTCATGTAAGTATTATAATGCTAGTAAACACTTTAAAATGAGTAATCCTAGGTGAAATATTTTTTTAGGTATACCTCAAAAAGAATCGTATTGGTTGTTGATGTGGCACAGTCACTTTAACTTTTAGAAAGAAAATTTCTTATTATCAAATAATGTGGCTATGACACATTATTTGCCATATGAGGGTATTTTCTAATTTCAATACCAGTGTTTTACACTTTTACATAACATTATTCAAAGAAATTCACTTGTACCAAAATTAAAAGTAGGGCTCGGAACCACGCTTTTGTACCTGGAGTTCCTTTTTTTTTTTTTTTTTTTTTCAAGTAAATTCAGAATATGTGTATAGCCCAAACTCGAGGTTACTTGCTCTAGTTGAAATAAAGTTTATATTAAGATATTCTCAGAGAATCTTAGGAGATATCCACTCAATGTACGATTATGTTTCCATGTACAACTCTATCTCTATGCTTGTAATCCTCTATATAAAGAGACCCCTATTATCAATGAAAGCACGATTCAATTCTCTCCCAATTCAGTTTTCCTTAAAAACGTTATCAGCACGAAGCCCTAACCCTGAAACAAATAGCAAAACCCTGATTCAAGAAGCAAAAACCATAAATCTGACTACAAAACCTCAAAACCTTTTCTGCCTCCGCCACACAACTTGAAGCCCTCAACCGCAGGAATCCAGAACCGGCGGCAGAATCATCAGAATCGGCCGGAAACCTACCGAACCGGCCACCGGAATCTCCAAACCATCCGCAACAAATATTCCACCGGTTCACCAACTTCCGGACCTCCAATTACTACCAAATTTTACCAACAGTAGGTACTCAATGCCAGAATTTGGGAACCGAAAACATTTTCCCAGGAACCGGCATAAAAGTACGTGAACCGACCACCTGACTACTGCTGAACCTTGAATCGGCAGAGAGAAGAAAAGAAAAGAAAAGAAAAAGGAGGCAGCCCAGAAGAAGTCAGCGGCCCAGAGAGAAGAAAGAAGAGGAGACCCAAGCCCGTGAAGCAGCCCAGAAGTAGGCCCACAGCCACAGATGTTGACACGTCAGCAGCCACGTCATCAAAGGACCCACAGCCACGTCAGCATTAGACCCACAGCCACGTCACGTACCACTACCACGTCAGCACTGGACCCCACTGCTATGTCAGCTCGGTCAGCTCACTAGTCAACCCGTTCAACGACCGCCGACCAGTTTTCCGGTGACTTTTTCCTACAACTTTTTCCTGCCAAATTTTCCGGCAGGTTTAGGGTTTAGGGTTTTTTCTAAAAGTTCCCCTTTTTTTAGAGTTTTTTAATTCAATTTCTCTTCTTTTTATCGGGGACTTGTAACCTCCCTTCTTCTACCCCCTTTTCTTCATCATAGGGGAGACCAAATTAAGCCGAACTGTGGGGGTTTGTGTTCATTCCAAGCGTAGAGCTTGTTGAGATCTCCAAACTTAGAGTTTGTAGAAAATTTATGATCGACCACTTACGTCATTGTTTCGATCTAATCCAATACCTCTTGGAATTTAATTTATTGGAAGCGATTATGCAAAAAAATTCCTAATTTCTTGGAAGCGATTACGCTATGGAATTTTATATGTTTTCGTGGTATCTTTTTACGCTCCAAAACTAACCATTTTTTTCTTGTTCTCTTTTAGGATGAGTAACCTAAACAAATTGGACTTTGCTCCATTGGGAACAACTGGCTCTGGATATTACAGGTGGGTTTGAAATGTCCGCCAACATCTCAAGGCCGATGGAATCTTGGATATGATTTCCGAGCCTAGCCAGAACGTGCTAACTGTTGAGCAAGCTCAAGCTTTGGAAGCAAATAGAGCAGCCTTAGAGGCAAATAAGGCGAAACTCGTCATCCTAATGACTCGTCATATGAATTATTCGCTCAAGTACGAGTGTATGAATGAAGAAGACCCCTGAAGGTTGTGGGTCTCACTTGAAGAAAGATTTGACAACGTCCGTGACTCTCTGCTTTCTGACCTAGAAGTGAGATGGCATAGCCTACGCTTCTGTGATTTCAAGTCAGTTCTTGACTACAACTCGGAAGCACTTCACATTAAATCCTTAATGGAATTCTGTGGTAAACAGATCACACATGCGATGTTGATTGAGAAGACTCTCTCTACCTTCCCCGTCTCTGCATTGATGGTTGCTAAGAACTATCGAATAGATGTTGCTGCAGGACGGATCACAAGGTTTCATGAGCTCATTGGAGCTATGAATGTCGCTGAAAAGCATGATAACATCCTTGTGAAGAACTATAATTCGAGATCCGTGGAAATAGAGCATATTTTGGAATCCAATTATAGTCGCGCCCCTAAGAGAAGGTGCTAAGAGCGAAACCCTAACCTTAGGGATACTTCTGGACGTTTTGGTCCATATAATCGCTCTACTTGGGAAGGTAACCACCAAAATAGGCGAACACGGAACCGAAAAGGTCAACGTGGAAAGAGAGAGGGAGGCAACGCCTCTGGCCATGTTGGTGGCACCACAAACGCTAAGAGCCATCTAAATGACACTTTCAAAGCGCCTCAATCAATGGAGTCTGAGCAAAGAGATGTATGTTCTCGATGTGGAGTATCCGGTCATTGGGCACACATTTGTAGAGCTCATGGAGAAATTGTCACAGCCTACAAAGCATATTGTGAAGCAAGAGAAGCTCACTATGTGGAACAAGAAGATCAAGAAGATGATCTAGAGTGAAAGGTTGAAGACTACAAATCTGGCTAGGATCAATAGATAGCCAATTCTGTTTAAGTCTTTTTATTTTCCAAGAGATGTAATAGGCAATTACCATATATTTTTGTAGTAGATGCCAATGGTTTAGTCTTTCTTCAAAGTAGGCTCACCCCAAAGTAAGTATGATGTCTAGGAAGGTTCTGAGATTAGTGGTACTTAAGCGAGCCTTGCTCCACCGACATCTCTTTACTCACCTAGTCACATTTATTTTGGAATTACCGAAAGAAGTTAGATGACTACCATTGTTTTGCATTAGCTAGCATTTTGGATTAGATTTTCTTTGGTCAAAGAGACAATGATGTAACTCCGTTGGCTTATGAATAAAATTTCGAGTTCTTTTCATTATGACTCAATTTTGATTCTGAGCATATTACTTTATGACTAAGATGGCTGAGTCATCTGTATTAATTCAAGGACATGGAATAGCCCAAGTTTCCCTTGCCAAATGGCACCTTGATTACTCCACAAAAACTCTACGATCCTAGGGCAAATCGCACATATGAATAGCCAACGGATTCCATGTGAAAACGCATGTAGAGAACGGAAATGAGTTCCTTTGCAATACCTTTAATGATTGCGAATAAAGGAGCATCTTAGAGAAGTTTATGTGTCTCTCTAGTGGACTCTATGTCACTATTCGAGCTATTAAATCCAATAAAGTTATGAAAGAAGATCTCTTGGATTTAGATACATATTGGCTTTGTCACAACAGGATAGGTCATCCTAGTCATGATATGATGATCCGTCTACTAAAGAGTTCACATGGACATCTTTTCTTTCGAGCGACACGAAGCATGAATCAAAAGTTGATTCCTGGACTAAGTGTGACCGCTACTGCTACCTCTGGCACCGCCGCCGTCCACCACCAACCTAGGGCTGGTACAGTCCCTATCCATGACACCATGGATGGTGTCCATCATGGTGATGGCGCCCTAGGTGAAGCTACAATCACCAACTTTGCTTCAAGTAGCGTTTCAGATGCTCAGGCCCAACCACAATCCTCATTGGTTGCTTCTAAAGCCTTTCGCTTGTTTACAAAGCCTGTTCCTTAGAGAAATTAGGACTAAGACTGTCCTATGCAAAGGATATAAAAATACTTATTCTGTTCTTACATAGAATCCGTATGGATTCTGTGGACTGTTTCAACCAACCTGCGGACGTTTAAATATCTCATGATGTTAGTTGACACGCAAACACGCTGGTCACGTGTTTTGCCATTGTCCACTTGTAATGCTACTTATGCTACACTCTTAGCAAACATCATATGACAACGGGCACACTCCCCGAACCATTCTATTTAGTCAATTGGATTTAACTATGCTAGAGAGTTTACATCGACGACTTTCGATGGATATTGCAATAGGGACTGATGTTCGACATCATATTCTCATGACCACACCCAAATGGTTTCGCGAAAACAACTACGATGGTAGTCAAGACATGGGTAATGAGCACCACTCTCCATATATCCACTTGGGGTGATGCAATATCGCATGCAGCTATACTAATTCGTTTACGACCCACCGCCACTCAATCTAACTCTGCGTCACAGCTAGTGATTGGGTACAAGTATAGTACTTACGCATATTTGAGTGTGCGATTTATGTGCCAATTGCGCTGCCACAGCGCTCTATGATAGGTCCTTACAGAAGAATGGGCAACTACGTTGGATTTGAGATTCCAACAATCGTCTGCCACTTAATGCCCTTGCTAGGCGATCTCCTTACCGCTAGATTTGCGGATGTCACTTTGATGATACAGTTTTCCAGTCGTTAGGGGGAGATAAGAACACGAATGTTCCACAGGAACGACATGAATTGTCTTGGCTTGTCCCCACTATGTCTCATCTCGATCCCCATTAAAGTGACGAGATCACACAAATATGCTGCAAACATGCCTGCAAGGAAGGACATCCCTACGAGAGGACGTAGTGCCACCCTACACCGAGGTAGGCATGGCGCCAAAGCCAAAGAGAGTGGTACTCTGGCGTTATAGGTCATGGCCCTAGCTAGGATGCATAGGAGGCCCGTGGATTTGAATGATACTTTGGCACATTCAAATCCTTTGATCATCGACACTCAAAATCCATCTCATGAGAATCTTCCGGATTATGGTTATCGTTGGGGGACGCCTCAGCGTCAGAACCTATTCCTGAGAATATAGAGCTCTATGAAAATTACACTAGTGTACATGAGACGTG
Organism: Rosa lucieae; assembly: GCA_024704745.1. Lineage (NCBI taxonomy): Eukaryota > Viridiplantae > Streptophyta > Magnoliopsida > Rosales > Rosaceae > Rosa > Rosa lucieae. Next base: position 24,299,116 of record CM045493.1, on the reverse strand, counting down.
GGATAAAATCCATCATAATTGATGATGTAGTTGCGCATTTCGTTGCGCATGAGTTTGTTGAGTCTGATGATATCGAACCACGCTCTATTGATGAATGAATGCCAACGTAGAGAAATTTGGCCTAAATGGAAAGAAGCGATCCTGGTTAAGTTGGATTCTCTAACGAAAAGGAAGGTTTTTTTAGCTAGTGATGCCAACACCTCCTAACATAAAACTTATTGACTAATAGGTCTTCGTTAGAAAGTGTGATGAGAAAAAGAGATGGCAATCTGGCCTTATGGCGCAAGGCTTCTCACAAAACGCTCTGGAATCGACTACGATGAGATATATTCTCTTGTAATGGATGTCATTGCACTCCACTACCCTGTCAGTTTGGTAGTTTCCAAATAACTGATCATGCAGCTTACGAATGTGGTCACTACGTATCTCTATGGGGATCTAGATACGGAATATACATTAAGGTTCACGGTGAACTTCATTTACATAAGTCAAGTGGCTCTAGACCACGAAGTGAGTTTGCAATAAGATTGAAATGCTCACTAAAGTGACTACTTGATTGGAAAGGGATATACCCGCGCGTTTCCATAACAAGTTTCAGATTCTATCCGGTTCATGTTGGACATGATCTTCATTAGAAGCCCTTAAAGAGTTAAGGGAAACCGCTGAACACTTGAAATCCGAGTTTGAGATGAAGGATTTTGGGTGAACACGATTATGGCTCGGTTTGGAACTTGAGCATCGTGTTAATAGATGCTTAGGTAATTTGACAAGGTCAAACCTTCAAGCACCCCTATGATCGTCCGTAGTCTTGATCCTGAAAAGGATCCTTTTCGTCTGAAGGATGATGACGAAGATGTGCTAGAAGCAGAAGTGCCTTACTTAAGTACAATAGGCGCATTATTATACTTAGCTCAATGCACAAGACTGGACATCTCATTTGCAGTGACCTTGTTAGCTAAGGTATAGCTTTGCGCCGACGCGACACCATTTGATTGGATATCTTTCGGTACTTGAGATGTACGATTGACATGGGCTTGTTCTATCCCTACAAAGAGATGATGGATTCGGACTCATCACACACCAGAAACGCCGCCAACACTGGCCTGTGTTCTCTATCCCCACCCCAAAACGACATAAGTGTTTTGGAAGGTTTTGCTAATATTGGGTATCTCTCTGACCCACACAAAGGTCATTCCCAAACTGGTTAAGTGTCCACCATGGGTAAAGACTATGATATCTTGGAGGTCTACAGAATAGACCCTATTCGCTATATCTTCGAACAATTCAGGGATTACGCATGTTCGAACAATTGGTTCGTGAATGTATATGGATTGGATCCATGATTACGCATGTTCGAACAATTGTGGTTTGAAGTCTACCATACATGAGCCTACGAGCATTCAGGATAATGCTGCTTGTTTTGAACGAATGAAGTAAGGCTACATCTAAAGCGACAACACTAAGGATAATCAGCAACAACAAACTCTCCTCAAGATCAAAGTGAACTAGGTTCAATCTGAGGATAGTCTGGCAGGCTTGCTCACTAAGTCATTGCCTAAATTCCACTTTAGAGGAACATGTTGGTAGCATCGTTTGCGGAAGTTATCCGAACTCCCATGACCGTAGTCATTAGGGGGAGATGCAGACATCAGGGGGAGATGTCTATATGTATGGTCTCGAAACGTGAAGGGTGTATTGTGCTCTTTTTTCCCTTCGACCGAGGTTATTTTTGTCCCACAGGGTTTTAGTTACTCGACAAGGTTTTCAACGAGGCAACTAGAGAAGCACCACGTTTGGGCGACACAAGGGGGAGTGTTCAAGTAAATCCAGAATATGTGTCTGGCCCAAACTCGAGGTTACTTGCTCTAGTTGAAATAGAGTTTATATTAGAGATATTCTCGGAGAATCTTAGGAGATATCCAATCAATGTACGATTATGTTTCCATGTACAACTCTATCTCTATGCTTGTAATCCTCTATATAAAGAGGCCCCTATTATCAATGAAAGCACGATTCAATTCTCTCCCAATTCAGTTTTCCTTAAACAATTTTATTATTACTATTGTTTTTTTGAATCAAAAGAATGAAAAGATGGTAAACTTGGGCATTTGATTAAACACAAGTAAAAAAGCCTAGCCTAATATAGAAGCCCACGAAGGGTACAGTGGAAACATAAACAACATTAGTCTAAACATAGAGGCCCAAGAAACATTATAACTAGAACTAGTCCAAACCTAAACCTAGATGGATCACCGATCTCCAGTGGAGGAGACTATGTCTTCCACTGAACGCCGCCGCCATCGAACAATGATGTGGTAATTCCATTGCCGAAAACATCAAATAGCTCTCCTGTATGCATCTCTGGGACTTTGATCAAGCACCGGCAGATGGTGAAACTCCGAAATGAAGCCCACTCCTCCATCCCCAAATGGACTGAGCTGCACCACCGCCAGTGTCCAGTTTTGATACGAAGCAAATGAAATTAAAGAAAGCAACTAGGAGGTATCTTTTATATCAAGCTAGTTGCTCTTTAAATTACTTTGGCTTTAATTGCCTTTTGTTTTCTTTTTTTGGATCTCTAGCAGTTGCAAAAGGGCAAAATGGAATATAGTTAGTTATGACATCCTTTTTTTTTTTTTTTTCTCTCTGACCTAGCCGTCTGCGACTAGGGTTTGCCTTCTCACTTGAGAAGGTTATACTGCATCCATTCATATGGATATTCTTAGTTGGAATTGTAGGGGCATTGGTAATCCAACGACAGTGAGGGCGTTGAGGGATTTGGTAGCTCAGAATCAGCCTCAAATTGTGTTTTTGACGGAGACTAAGATCAGCGATCTGAGAGAGTTTCATGCACTTCAGCGTGAGTTGGGCTTTGCCCATTCAAAAGAAGTTCTTAGCGTCAGACAGTCAGGCGGTTTAGGATTGTTTTGGACGGAGGAGGTGGATGTGCAAGTTTGAACATCGTCTGCCCATCACATTGATATGGAGAATAGGGCTGGTCCGGGGGAGCCTAGATGGAGATTGACAGGATTCTATGGCTATGCTAGGACTTCTGAATGTGATCAATCCTGGCAACTAATCCGGGATCTCTGTGATTTGGATGCACTCCATTGGGTCATCATTGATGACTTCAATGAGATTTTGAATAATAGTGAAAAGACTAATGGTCCTGTGCGGCTGGAATGGCAGATGAGGGGATTCTGAGACGCGTTGGGGTACTGTGATCTAGTTGATTTAGGGTAATAGGGTGCCAAGATGACCTGGTGGAACTCGGAGACGCAACTCCGGCTTGATCGGGCTGTGGGAACGGCAACTTGGAGTGATATATTCAGTTTTTCTAGGGTTATGCATCTTGCTCCTAGTGATTCAGATCATACTCCAATTGTCTTGCAAGCCAGCATCGTACCACTACCCAAGAGACCTAGGCGACATAGGTTCAAGTTTGAATCGTTCTGGCTACAGCATGAGGAATGTGATCCTTTGGTTTTGTCTAACTGGCAGACTAAATTTAGAGGAGTTCCTATGTATACTGTAACATGCCAAACCTGAATTCACCGGTTTACTAGTCATTTGGACGGTAAATGATCTTTACTTTCACTTTTACTGTCGTTTCAGTACTTGTAGTGGCCCTAAAAGTTGACTTTTTGGTAAGGTCAAAATTTGAGAAAATGTTCTTCATGAAAGTTGTAGAGGACGTTAAACTGAGCACGTGCATATGTGGTACGTAAAAATTGGAGTTCGTATGCGAAAATTATGAGCGAAATACGAAAGTTACTGTTCATAGTAAGTTTCTATAAAAGGTGGAAACTACTGTGGTAAGTTTCCATTTTCGGAAACTTACCGAGTTTTCTCTCTCCTTTCCCCCGATCCTTTCCTTCTCTTTGGCCCGATTTTTCCTTCACCGATTTCTTCCTCCTCTAGCCACCCCACGACGGAATCCGGGCACCGGCAAGCTCGCCTCCTCCTCCTTGTTACACCTGCGGTGGTGTTTTTCGATGACTCGGCTGAAGGAGCTCGGATTTGAGCTGTGAAGCTCACTGTAGCAATTTGGAAGTTTCGTCGATTTCCAGTGATTTCGACCTTCTCCGGCCACCTAACCAGCGTCGAAGGTGCGGTTTTCGCAAATGATCATTTTCCCCTAGCCTTGAGCCACGATTTGCAATGTAGAGGGAGAATCGACCAAAACCTGATCCTAGGGTTCTTGTATTTTCTGGGTTTTCTTCGCCGGCCAATTTCGAGCACTTAAAGGTAAAATTGGAATGTATTGTAGTTGAGAAACTTGTTGGGTCTGTTGTAATGTTGCTGCTGCCAAAATTTGCGCCACCACTGTAGGTGGCGCGTGGAGGCACGTAGGGCAGTTTTCTGACTTCGATTTTTAGCCTATTAAATCCTATAATTGATGTAGAGCTCGTAAATGTGAATTTGGTTGGAATTGAAGAAAAGTTGTGTTGATTATGAAATTTCTGGAATTTAGAATTTTCATTACCGATTTACGAGAATCCGACCGTCGGATATCTCTCGGTTTTGCCTTGGAACCTTTAAATTAACGAATTGGTATTAGTGGTATAATTTGGGTTGAATCCGAGAAGAAGTGAAGATGTGATTATGAGGATTTGATTTTAGGAATCGTATTTAATTGCCGAATCGTTATTTATGAATTATAATTGTGTACAGGGCAATATACCGAGCTATTGCTGGATGAAGGAACTAGTATGCGTGATCGCCTAAATAGTACTGTGAGTCGACATTTATTTTAAATTAAATATGCATGCAGTATATTATTATTTTTCCGATTGAGGTTTAATTTATTATTTGAATTATTGAGTGTTATGATTTTATGAGCTTGATTTCTTGAGATTTATCATGCTTTATGAGTTACGGGATTTTTTTAGTGGATTTCCTTCCCGAGGGCTTTCAATAGATTTTTCAAGCTATTTATTTATGAGTTATTGAGTTGGGAAATGATTTTCGGGAAGTGACTGACTAAGAAAATATTATGAGAACTATTGATTTCGAATATCGGTTTTTATGAGGATTCACGAGTACGAATGTTTCATCGAATATTTGAGCATGATTGAATTATCGAGATTTATTGAATTTTGAGCTCCGCACTTATCAGCCTTGAAGTTAGATTGAGATTTCTTTCCGAAAGCATTTATTGATATACTGAGTATTTGATTTATGCTTTCGATGATTTATTGAGATATTGAGGTTTGAGTTATCGAGATATTCTTAAGTTATGCTTTCGGTGAATTATTGATGACTTATTGGATTAATAACGGGTTTCCTTCCGAAAGCAATTATTTTAAGGAGGTTGATTCCAGTTTATTGAGGAGGCAACTAAGTCAGCGCATGCATGCATTACCTAGTCGGCAGTCCCTTCTAGGTAATAGTCTGGTCGGCAGTCCCTTTCGGTGAGTCACCTGGTCGGCAGTCCCTTTCAGGTGACATGAGATAGTTGGTCGGCAATCCCTTCTAACTACCTGTGGCTAGTTGTCAGTCCCTTCTACCCACCGCCTCCTATTCCGGTTGGCAGTCCCTTCCGATGCGTCACCTGGTTGACAGTCCCTTCCAGATGACATGAGGTAGTCAGTTGGCAGTCCATTCTAACTACATGTGGATAGTTGGCAGTCCCTTCTACCCACCGCCTCCTATTCCGGTTAGCAGTCCCTTCCGATGCTTCATCTGGGTGGCAGTCCCTCCCGGATGGCATGAGATGATTAGACAGCAGTCCTTTCTAATCATCAAATGATATTTTCTTGAAAAGGATTGAGTTGGAAATATTGTGAAATCTCACTGCATGTCGGTTTTGTTAAGAAGATATTTGAAATATGATTACTTATATGAGGGATTGGAGATTTTAAGAGATTGCAAGATGTTCTATTTTACGTGATTAAGATTGCAGTAAAGATGATGATTAAGAGTATTTCCAAGATTGTTACTGCATGCGAGTTTTTAGAGAATAACTTGGGAAAACATTAAGTTTTACTTATTCATTCGAAATTACTTAATTTTCATCCACTCACTCTAACGATTTTTTTTAAATGTTTTCCCCTGGGCCCTTAGGTTTTAAATGCCCAGTTTGCAGGCCAGTTTAGCTTGAGGTTGAGCATACTTGGGGTTGAGGCATAACTGTCATAGCTTCCGCATTATATAAGTATCGGTCCTTTATCTTGTATTTTATTCTCTTGTACGTATGTACCTTAGATTGCTCTGATAACCTATGAGATTAATATTCTTAAGTTGAGAATTGTTTGTGAAATGGGACATGTTGTGATATAGGGAGCAGGGTGGCTCTAGAAGAATAAGGGTGCATTATTTTAGAAGTGTAAATGTCTTTCTACAGGTTTTTGGGTAGTCCACTTTTAGAGGGAGTTTCGCCAAATTTTTTGTAGAATTTATTCTGAGGAGGGCCCCGCAGAGCCACTTTGGATTTTCAAAGTGAAATCCGGGGCGGGTCCTGTCATATACGTTGACTCGAAAGATTATGTGTACTAGAAGAGCTCTTGAAGGTTGGCAGCAAAGTACCTTCCGCTTTCGTCAACAACAAATGTTTGAGATTTGTGGCAGGCTAGAATATTTGATGTCTGAATCTCTTACCTCGGAATATCATGAAGAGAAAAAAGTTTTGATGGATTCACTTCAACATCTTCTTTCTCAGGAAGAAGCGTTTTGGAAGCAAAGGGCTAAAGTTACCTGGTTACAAGAGGGTGATTTGAAAGAGAAAGAATGTTTTGTTGGGGTTATTTGATTCAGAGGGCAGATGGAGGGATGATGATGAGGGTATGGAGACGGTTGTTACATCCTACTTTTCTAAGATGTGTACGGCTACTAGTTTGGATGTAGAGGCTATTGATTTGACCCTTGATGCCATTCAACCTTGTGTGACTAGTGTCATGAATCAAAAACTTTGTGCTCAGTACACAGAAAGCCTAGGGGTTTTGGTTTTGATCGTTCTTGGATTGAGATGGTTATGCAATGTGTGAGTTCTAGTCATTATTCCTTTCTTATCCGTGGAAAGCCTAGGGGTTATGTGATTCCTTCTCGAGGATTAAGGCAAGGAGATCCTCTCTCTCCTTAACTTTTTTTGCTTGGTGCTGAAGGTCTCTCGGCCTTGTTACAAAAAAAGCAACAAATGGGGTCGTTGCCTGGGATGGCCATTTGTCGAACTGCTCCTTCAGTCAATCATTTGTTGTTTGCAGATGACAGCATGCTATTTGCTCAGGCTACTCCAGAAGCTTGTTTCCAGATTCAGGAGATTATTGACGTGTATGGTAGGGCTTCGGGTCAAGTGGTAAACTTTCATAAAAGCTCAGTTGCTTTCAGTAAGAATGTTAGGGAGGTTGACCAAGAAGTTGTGGCCAATCTTTTAGGGGTTGTGATAGTTGAATCTCATGAGAGATACTTGGGGCTGCCAACTTTTGTGGGATGAAAGAAAACTGCAACATTTGAATATATCAAAGAGAAGCTCGCGGAAAAATTAAAACATTGGCATGGCAAGTTGCTTAGTGGGGCAGGTAAAGATATTCTGATCCTAGTGGTGGCACAAGCACTTCCTAATTATGCAATGAGTGTGTTTCAACTCATGAAGAACTTTTGTGAAGATCTTGAACAAATGTGTGCTCGTTTTTGGTGGGGCAGTACCTCAGACAAAAAGAAAATTCATTGGAAGAAATGGGATGATTTGTGTCATGCAAAGGAAGTTGGTGCGTTGGGTTTCAGAAGTTTATCTGAGTTCAATATGTCCATGCTTTCTAAACAAGCGTGGCGTGTGGTTTCTAATCCTGGAACTTTAATTGCTCAACTCTACAAGGCCTGCTACTTTCCGGATGGCTCTTTTTGGACTGCTACTGAGCATGCATCTCCTTCGTATTCTTGGCGTAGTATTTTTGCTACTAGGGATCTGTTGAGAGATGGTTCTCTTTGGCAAATTGGGGATGGGTTTTGTGTATCTGTTTTGAATGATTCTTGGATTCCTTCATTGCCCTCTCATAAACCGCAGGTTATTACGGCCAACCAGAATGAGGTGGTACTAGTAAGGGATCTTATTGTGGCTCCTAACATGTGGAATGAAGAGAAGGTGCGTCGCTCTTTTGTTGCCACTGAGGTTCAAGCTATACTCTCTATTCCCTTGAGTAATCGTTGTCCCAATGATCGACTGACTTGGCATTTGGAGAAAAGAGGTATGTTCACTGTGAAATCCGCATATCGATATGCTTTTACCAAAACTACTTCTTCTCTTCATCCATCTGTTGTCGTCAATCGAAGAGTCTGGAAGAAAATATGCCAGGCCAACATGCCTAGTTCTGCAAAGGTGAACGCTTGGAAGATAGGTCACAATATTCTTCCAACTTTGGATAGACTTTCTTCACGACAGGTTGTTTTGGAGTCCCATACATGTGTGCTCTGTAATGCAGAGGATGAAACCATTATTCATCTTTGTCGAAATTGTCCTTATTCTCGGGAAGTATTGGCTACTAACTCTTGTTTAGGTAGTCACTGTTTTGGAGTGGAATCTAATCATCTTGATGCCCTGAGTTGGCTTACCTTTTGTTCAGACAAGCTCTCTAAGACAGCATTTGCGCAGTTGTTATTCTACATTTGGGGTTTATGGAAAGAGAGAAACACTCGTGTATGGGAGAACAAGACGACCTCTTCAACTGATGTTGCTCTTTTGTGCTCAACAAGACTTAGTAATTATGTCTTTTACAACTCCAAGGTTCAGAGGGTATATAATATGAGAAGAGTTCACCAATGGAAGGCTCCTCCACAAGGTTGGTTGAAGATAAACTTTGATGGGGCTTTTAATAGCGGAAATGGCAAGGCTGCTGTGGGTGTGTTAATCAGTGACGAATTAGGAGCTTGTTTGGGGGCTCTGGGGAGCGCATTCCCTATTCTTCAATCTGCAGAGCATGCAGAACTGATGGCGTGTAGGGTGGCAGTGGACTATGTTATTTGTCATCAACTTCATCCGGTGATTTTTGAGACCGATTGGTTGAATCTGCAGCAGCAGCTCTATCAAAGGGTGGGGCAGAACTTCTCAACACTAGGTAGGATTTATGATGATATTAGGGAGGATCTGGAGACTTTGCCTAATTCTAGGCTTGAGTATGCAAGGAGGGAGACCAACAGAGCTGCACATCTTCTGGCAGCTCATGCATCTGCCAATGATCAGAATTTTTTCTGGACAACAGCCTCGTTTTTTATACAAGATGTAATTGCATCTGAGATGATTGTATCCTAAGTTTTGCTCATTAATAAAGTCTAACCTCATTCAACTCAAAACAAGGGACAAAATGGAGGTAAAAAAAATTCACAATAAAATCTTAATCGTGTTTTCTTCGTTTTTTTTTTAAATAGTGATTGGTTTTTCAAATTTGAGGAGTACCACGTAGTACGTACTTAGGTAGAGCAATGAAAGCCAAAAGCAAAAGATCAAATGCTTTTTGGGGGCTTAATTTAAGATGGCTGAGTAAATTCTAATGGTCAGGAAACTAATGTTCAGTGAATAACTCAGTTGGTACATTTAGAGTCTACTTTATGTGACAGTAAGAATAGTTTTGCGACATCATTTGATGAAAATTTCTGAGTTATGAATTACCGTGCTATATCTGCTCTGATATAATATGAACACTAAATGATGATACATTTAAAATTATTTATAAAAATATGAATATAAATTTTATAATTAATTGAAGAAGTCTTGAGGATGTTTTTTTTTATAATTTTTTGTTTCTCTTTGCCAACTAAGCTTGTCAAATTTGGCGGGCTTTTGCTTCAGAATAATGAGAAATTCTTACGTGGGGGTTTTCCCACCAAGTGGCTTTAGGGCCAACTAATCAGAAGAAAGAAAATTCTCTCATTTTCAAAACTGCCTCTGCTCCCTAAAGTATAATACTCAAAACACTCCCTTACTGGATAGTGATTAGTCCACCCTACAACGTGACTTTAGGGTTGGCCCACACAAGATTGTCTCGCTACTCTAGAATAATTAGAATAATGTGTGGTATAGAAAAAATTGCTGTATTATAGTCCTTGCTTTTAGAATAGGAAAAGGCAATTGTTAATGATTAAAAAACTGAGGGATCAAAAGTTCACAACCTTACATGCTGTGCCCGTGTACTGATTGCCAATCATACCCCAGACCTAGTCGTAATTGAAGGTTTGTCTCATACAATTATTGCTACCTCTTTGCTTGTTGGGTGGGTCTTACTGTGTTAGTAAGTAGTTGGCTTATTAGTTGACAGCATCTGCGAAGTCATACTTAATTAATCTTCTAGACCGGCCATTAGGTAGTGAGCAACATGGCCCGAGCAACACGTATCTAATCACTTTAGCCTATACAATATATTATTTGTACATATTGCATCTCATAATTCCATTTTGGTAAGATTATTTTCTTGGTAGGTGGTGCAATGGAGATAGTTCTAGCTTCATGTCAGAGGTTTATTGTTTGAACCATAGCAACGATGAAATTAGAAGTGCAAGAAGTTGTGGTGATAATAGATTTTGCTGTCTTTATATGCCTCTTGCTCAGAAAGTATTGGTTAATTTAGTTTTATAGAATAATTTCCACTATACTTCTACTTACCCAATGTTACGTGGGCCGCAGGTCGCATTTCTCTTGCTCTCAAAGTAATGGTTATGGTTCATTTGGTTATAGACTTCTTTTCTTTTCTTTTCTTTTTTTGGACAAAGGTATTTGAACTTTCGGGGGTCCACAGCCTAGGAACATTAGCAACTACAGGTGGCTCTCAAAAACCCAATTAACATAAGGGTCCAGAGCGGATTACCACATGAGAGCAGTCAAAATCTAACTAATGTCTGCATTATACACTTCTATTTAGTGTTACTTGGATTAAAGTCATTTATGGAGAAGTACAAGACACATTTGGTGACAATATTTATAATAAAAATAGGTTTAAATAGTTATGCAGCCATGCATGGATCTTAATCATCTTATAAATGTATAAGGGTATGTTTTTTGTGGTACCTAACGTATTGTTACTTGGGCAATTTGGTACTTAGTCAATAAAAGAGGACTATGTGGTATTCAAAATTAATTATCCTCTGTTAGACCATTCAGTAATTTATCTTTTTATTTTATTTTTTCATTTAACCAAAAAAATGGAAGGAAGTACTGAATGGTCTAATGAAAAACTTCAAGCACCATGTGTGGTTCTCTTTTATTAGCTGCGTACCATTGTCCCAGCAGCATAGAAGGAATTTACTCTAATTTTTATCACAAAATGCAGTGACTTAAATATTTTCTTATACACAATCAAATTATAACCTATTTTACCCTCTTATATAGGTGTAAACACGAAAAAATCCTGCAACGAATAAAAGAAGGACACGTGTACAAAATAATAATTTTATTAATTTAAATGCGGGTTACAATCTCTGTAGATGCTCTTTCACAAGATTCTCCTCTCATTCGATCTCTGACGTTGATTTGATCCAAGGGTAGCGAGCACTTGATCTTGAATCGAACGGCTGTAGTGTGAGCTTCTTGCTATGTTGATGATTTGAGGAAGACAATTGACCAAGGGCTGTAGAATCTTGATATTGATCAGATTTAGGCCACGAGTGGTGTCACGTGGTGAGCGTTCTTCAGCTTTGGTAGGGGATGAACCAGCACGTGTGTTTGGTGCTTGTTGATTCTCCACAAGCTTGATGAAGAACTTGTAGAAGATTTACTTTGTTGACGACTTGTAGAATGCGGTCGATCAAGGGATGCAGAGACTCGCTCCTGATCGGATTTGTTCCACGAGAGGTGTCACGTCGCGAGTGCGGCTTTGATGGTGGATGAATCAGCACTTTTGCTTGGTGCTTGTTTGTGAGCCCCGGAAAATTTATCGAGCTTAAATTGAGATCGTTCGACAAGTTATTTATTTACGATCTTGGTAATTACCAAAGTGCTCGAGAATATTTTTCAGAAATTTTCACAAGGTGGGATCCTCGATTTAAGAGTTGGAAAATAAAATATACGACACGACAAGTTCGTGGGAATTTTCGGGGAATTTTTTAGACACCTGAAGTATTTATTATGAATTTCCGAAGTTTAGGAAATATGGAAATTCATTTGAATAAAAAGAATTTGTCCTAGTGCGATCTAGGCCGCTGATTAACCACCGCTTGATCCGGACCGTCGAAATTAATTAATTTTTGGTATAAAGCCTCCACACGCCTTACACACGTGCCAGAACCTTTGGGCTGTTTCGAGAGTTCTCGACTTCTCGTCTCGTTCTCCAGCACGAGACCCACGACGGCGACTGGTGACGGTTCTCCACTCTTCGGCACCGACACGGCGGCGGACCACCCTCGTTCGAATCCTCTTTCCAGCTCCGACATGCTTGTGGTCATGGATAGTCCATGCATGAAGCGAGAAGAGAGAATTGAAGCCCGGAAGCTTCGAGTCTTCCGGCGGTTTCGACGCGTTTTCCGGCCATCGTCGGGGTTGCATGAGGTATCGAAATTGATCCTCTCGTCGTGCTCTACTTTCCCGTGTAATTAGTTTTTAAGATTCATCGATTTTTAATGAATTGCAATTTTGGGCTGGCTTCGGCTTTGCCGTGATTTTGCGCTGCCGGCGACTTTTCTGGACTTCTTGGTTCGATTCTGGAGCTGACGTTCGCCATGGAGCAAGTTTGGTGCTCGGTGATGCTTCATTTTGGACTTTGTGAAGTAGATGCGAACTGGGCATGGTCGAGGAGTGACCGAGCTTGGTCTTCCGATCACGGCAGCTTAGCTCTTGGTTCGAACTTGTGTTCGGAAGGGATTTCAGAACTATCAATTACCACATTTGAGGTAAATCTTGATTCTGAAACTCAAGGTGTATCATCGTCGTTCTGGGCAGTGAAGAAAAGCATGAGTTGGCAGGGAATTGGTGATTAAATTTCTAGTTTTGAAATCTTGTTATTGTTGGATTTCTGTTGGACTTTATTTCCTGTTGTGAAAGGTTGTTGAAGTTAGGACTGGTCATATAGTTGCTGGAATTTGATCTCCCTGGTTATATGTTTGATTTTTATTAAATTGTCGTAGTTGTGGTAGTTTGAAGTTCGTATTGAAATAAGGAAGAAATTATGGATCAGCTAGTGAATATGTTGTCAATACTGGTCTGTTATCAAAGTGTGAACTGTAGTGGTGCTAAGAAATGGTTCAAGTCGTAATATGGGTGTCCTTCGTAATTTAACGAAATTACTATGTGATGCGATTAAGTAAATTGGAAGTGGAACTAAAGTCGTAAATATTGCATGATATTCGAATTTCAAGTGAATATCAAACCTGACGCGATTGGTCAAAGTTGGTCAATCCTGGCCAAACCAGGAAAAGTTGGTTTGACGATTTGTTGATTTTCGAGACTCCAAATACTGTGAGATAGATTATTAGCAATCGATATGTCGGAAATTAGGACTCCAGTTACCCGAGGAACAGAAGGTTCATGACTCTCGGAGTACGTGAGAGAAAGCATCGGAATCCAGGTAGGGTTTCAGGACTCTCCTCGGTTAGTGATTTTCTTATATTGTTATTAAATGATGCATGTTAGTTGGTATGGTTTGGTCATGTTCAAATGCAATGCCTACTAACCAAATCATGTGAGAAATGTGATGGCTTGAGAGCGAAGGGTGGCTCTGACTTCCTTGGGTTCGATCCCCAAAACCTCCGGAGGGTTAGTTACACCGGTCGGACGGTGAGCGATCGCAATGACTACCCGATCCGTGTGTGTAGCTAGGTAGCGGACGCTCTCGCTACGCTTACCTGGTGATAAATTAATTTGAGGTAAGGTCGTGTAGTGGGTCTATGAGACCGGCCATCAGGTAATACTTGGATTTGGCGCCGTATTTATTTAAGCATCATGCATCTGTTTTCAAGTTGAAAAAAACAATAAAGTTTGTCGTTCCTTTAAAATGTTTGATTTAAGCATGTTTTCATACTGGGATCCCAAATATATATTTAATGGTTTCAAACCTAGTCGTGGTAGAGTTCCTGTAGAGCAGCGAGGACAAAAGCTCACCCCTACAACAGTGTGGATGCAGGTACTGTGCACTGGTGACGGGACAATAGCGGAAGGAGCTGGGTGTGCAGAACAAGTTCGGTAAATCGTCGTTTGAACCTTATTCTAAATTCTATTTCTCGAACTTCGTATTCCGAGACTTGTTAATAGTTAGCCTTGTGTCAATGTTGGTTGAGTTCTCATTTCCTTGAAGTTCGTACCTCTTGTGTGAGAACTCATTTCAAGTTCTAGACGAATGAAATAAATTTTAGCAACTCAAAGGTTTTCACCTCAAAAATATTTGTAGCTTCCGCTGTGTTTTTATAAAAGTTTTTCAAACAAAATGCCTAGCGGTTCTCTAGAATGTAAATCGAGCGTTCGGTTTATGTTTTAGAGGCTCGCGGCACTGTGACGTGCTTAAGCTGGTGAGGTGCAGCTTGGGGCGTTACAGAAAGTGGTATCAGAGCAATGCTTCTGTGTCTTCGATTTCAATGATTTAAAAACCTCTGATACCCGAAAAAGTTCTGTTGGCTCGTGAAAAATTTTCAAATCCTGTTAAAAGATTGACTTGAGAAATGGTTGTTCAAAAACGTGTTGCGGAAGTCAGAACCTTTGACTTGAAAAGTTGTTAGAATTTCTACCTAACGTTTGAAAAGGGTTGACTTCACGTTACTGTTCAAAAGTGTTGGTTTTGGGTGTTTACTATTTACGTGCTTAAACCCGTACCGACTTTGAAATGTCTTTTGTCGGAATGACGCTTTGTGCCGAAAAAGGCAAGTTTTAGTGGAAATCGTTGTTTAACTTCAACGTGGGTTTTTACATTTGAGGTTTTTGAACAAAACCTTACACTGGTTTAAACAGTTTTTCGAAGTTTGTCTAGAGTCTTGATTTCCAGTTACGTGGGAGATCTTAGGAATTTCTTTACCATGAAATTCCGGTTCACTCCTTCGTAGTGAGAAATAATTGTTGCTAGTGTGTGTTCATATAATTACAACTCTTCACGCGGTTTAGGGCCCGACTGGCCACCGGATCCCCCTAATGTATATCGCGGTTGAAAGTTGTTAATTACTGAATACAACTTGCGATAAATAAATGACTCTGGAGTTATTCTCCGAAACTTCAGCTTGTTGTGAGTTAGAACTATTGTTTGTTTTTTCCTTTGGATCCCTTTGACTTATGTTCCGACTTCTCTTTGTAATTGAAGTTGTGCTTGTTGCTATTAAGGTTGGACTTGGTAATTGATTCTTCTTTGGATATCTTGTCGAGTCTAGTTCACTTAATTGCTTCCACAGACTCGATTGTTTTGATTTGTCTTAAAGTCTTTTCAAGTCCAAATGTTATATGTTTATACATCATGTTGAATTGGTTTATGGATTCACTCTCAGATTGTTCATAATCATGTGAATCCTATTCACCGAACTATTGTTGGAAGGACTCGATGTTGCATCTGTCTTGTAATCTTTATCGAGTCCAGTTACTGTTCATCTTTTTCTTTGTTCTTTGAATTGGAACAAGTATTGCCACCCAAAGCTCCTCCACAGTGCACAGACCGCGACAAAGATTACGTGGGCGCAGTATGAGGTAAAAGTAAAAAGGAAAAGGTACGTGAACGACAAACTTTAGGTCCCTATAAGAAAAGTTGATGTTTGGACATGGAAATTGTCTTGTGAGTTTCTTTTGGTTGTCTAAGTAGTGTTGATTGTTACTCTCATGTTAGACTTGAAATGTCATTTGACAACTCTCGAGGAAATTGAATCATTATTCCGGGAAGATCCTGTCGAGCGCAACTCGTTGACGCTTCTCGTGCCTCAGGGGTATGAGTCAAGGAAAAGTGGATCTTCAGCTACTTAATCTACTGAACAGCGGAATGAAATTCCTCGCTTAGACCTGTCGACTTCGAAATTAAGTAAGAGAGATTTAATTGTGCTTTAGTGCTCGCCATTTGACGTTGCTTGTGAAATTTCAGGATTTTAAAATCTGGAAGCATGGTTTCGGCGAGTGGTACCATATAAGGCGCTGCTTTGGGGTGGCTGAGGAAGCTACGCGATTAGAAGATTTATGGGTTTGACTAAGGTCACCCTATGTTATACTTTGAGGTGTGTAGACCTCCTCGGGAATGCTTAAACAAGATAATGCGGATTCAGCATGGACCCAAAGCGTGTCATAAGGGAAGAAGGAGAAGAGGTGTGCGTCCACCTTACGACCTCTATGGCGACTTCTCGAATTATGTTTCTTCGACTGACTCGTATGTGCGGCAGAAACTCCGTGTTAATTATGGCTATAGTTGACTCGAGTTTTTGGACGTCGAGATTGGCGTACGTATGAGGAAACAAGGCTACTTTGTTCCGTGGACCAAATGGTTCGATTCCAGATATCGACAAATTTGGTCGATATCGACATGTGTTAACTATCGCGTGGTTGAGTTCGTTCGGAGCTCCACCATTTGCCGAAGTCAACAATGGAAGGTCTTGAAGTAAGACGTCTTTCAAGGAAGGGCAGACGACTCTCTGGGATTCTGGCCGTCTACAACAATACGTATTACTGGTAAGATATCATTTGTGGACTGCAAGTATTTCTTCCTTGCTAATGGTTACGTTGACTTTTATTTCCTTGTTTTGGTTGATGTTGTTTTACGATTCTCCAACCTCATTAAAATTCTGGTTGTAGTTGAAATCATGCTAGTTCAACGTTGAAACCTCTCCAATTGAGTTGTTTCCGAGGTTTAGAAAATCTTGTGTTTTGAAACGGTTTTTCGGGTTGCAAAAGTATTTCGAGTAAAGTGATTTCAAAGTTATTTTTAAAATTGTTTTCAATTCCAACAAATTTCACCCAAAGGTGGGAAATTTTAACCCTCCGAATTAGTCTCAAGGCTGAGATTTTTAATCTCAAAGTTTTGCTGACTTTCTGTTGTAGCAAATTTGGAATCAATTTCTAGTGACCTCCAGAGCTCTAAAATTTTGAAATTTTAACACAACAATGTTTGGCATCTTTGCCAATGATCTGGAAAATTTCACTTCTTTTCGACTGGACATGAAGTCGTGGCAATTTTTCCAAATCTGCTTTACGAGAAAGGAAAACTTGGAAACTCTTCTGCAAGTTGTTTTGGTAAAAATTTTCACTTCATTTGCCTTCCCTTCTTGGAAGTTTACGGATTTGGTATTGGAAATCATTTGGAATTTCCTAGAGCTCAAATTCCTTTTCTTAGGAAATTTGCAAAACGAAGTTTTGGCATTGTTTTCGGTTGCTTATCCATATAAGTCAAGTTCAACGTAAACTATAGTCAGGGAAGATATTCTCTACACTACTAGACGATTGGCAACCGAAGGTCGAGAAAGAGATGGTGAAGAGTAAAAGGCAGAAAGCTTGCGTCATCACCATCAGAGAAATGCGACTTGTGTGTACTCAGCTTTTTGGCTTAACATTTTCTTGTTAAGGTGTAGACTAGAAAAGTTTCTTGACGTCAAGTACGTAACGGGTGTTGTTCATGGTTGCTTAACCATTAGTTCCTTTAATTTTGGCGAAGCTTACGAGATCAACGCTGTGCTATGCGTGGAAGCGTGTGAGCCTTCAATCTCCAAGAGGTAAACCTTTAACGGTGATCCTCAAATTTCGTCGAATCATGACGGAAGCGCTTGTTAAAGTTCGTTTTCACGACTGATCATCGATTCGACAAACTAGCGTCCAAAGACCCGTTGCCACGTAGCTGATTGCGGAAGGGCAACATGACGCGATGTTGTTAACACGGGGCATATCGTCCACGTGGTTGGAAGAAGAACTTCACCTTCGAGTTTGTGGAGTGGATGTGTTAGCCAAAGTGGTAGTCACAAACGAATTAATGAGCTCATGGGGAGAGAATTCGTAAAGTGTTGTCGCGTGGAAATTCGTGGAATAAGTTTTGGAAATTGGCTTATAGGTTCCGTCGTGCTTTTCTTGTATAGCTTGATTATAAAGACGGATGCTCAACTAGTTATGTATGTGTATGTCCTTCTAAGGACAGTGGCCTCTTCCACGGTGAACTGCGGGTTATATGTTAGTGGACGACCGGTAAACTTCTAACAGAGAGTGTATTCTATTAGACAATAATGGTCGTCAAAGCTACGGACTGCAGCGACAACGTCGACTTGTTCCTCATAGTTGACGTGGGTCCTGCGTGAGGAACCTAATTTTACCTATGGGTAGTTGTATTGGACTACGAGTACTTAAGTATGTCTTTTGACAAAACTGCAATTCCCGGAACGTTGTGCTTGAAATGAGCGGGAATTGAATGAAGACGTGAGTCAGCTATGAGTTGCCACAGCTGCAGTATTGAGTTAGGGTAACAGGGTTGGTAGTTACCCAGTTTTATTTGGTATAGACATAAATTGTCTGTGGAAATGCCAAGTATGGCAGTGTTATGAGGAGAGTAATGAGATTGTTGATTACTCAGTCCGGTTGTTATAAGAAAAGTCTTGTGTTACTGAAAAGTGAAATTTAGAGGAGCGAAGTGTATCCTGTTGGTGATAAATGAGGAACACTTGGTAAAGAGAAATGTTAGCTCCGATGTTGATATGTATGACTAGAAACAGTTAGGTTGTACCACAAGAAAGAATTTAAAATGTTATGGGTACTGGAGTCCGACATGAAAAATGAAGTAGTGTTGACCGTTTGACCAATCATGAAATTTTGAGGACGAAATTTATTTAAGGGGGGTGGAACTGTGAGCCCCGGAAAATTTATCGAGCTTAAATTGAGATCGTTCGACAAGTTATTTATTTACGATCTTGGTAATTACCAAAGTGCTCGAGAATATTTTTCAGAAATTTTCACAAGGTGGGATCCTCGATTTAAGAGTTTGAAAATAAAATATACGACACGACAAGTTCGTGGGAATTTTCGGGGAATTTTTTAGACACCTGAAGTATTTATTATGAATTTCCGAAGTTTAGGAAATATGGAAATTCATTTGAATAAAAAGAATTTGTCCTAGTGCGATCTAGGCCGCTGATTAACCACCGCTTGATCCGGACCGTCGAAATTAATTAATTTTTGGTATAAAGCCTCCACACGCCTTACACACGTGCCAGAACCTTTGGGCTGTTTCGAGAGTTCTCGACTTCTCGTCTCGTTCTCCAGCACGAGACCCACGACGGCGACTGGTGACGGTTCTCCACTATTCGGCACCGACACGGCGGCGGACCACCCTCGTTCGAATCCTCTTTCCAGCTCCGACATGCTTGTGGTCATGGATAGTCCATGCATGAAGCGAGAAGAGAGAATTGAAGCCCGGAAGCTTCGAGTCTTCCGGCGGTTCCGACGCGTTTTCCGGCCATCGTCGGGGTTGCATGAGGTATCGAAATTGATCCTCTCGTCGTGCTCTACTTTCCCGTGTAATTAGTTTTTAAGATTCATCAATTTTTAATGAATTGCAATTTTGGGCTGGCTTCGGCTTTGCCGTGATTTTGCGCTGCCGGCGACTTTTCTGGACTTCTTGGTTCGATTCTGGAGCTGACGTTCGCCATGGAGCAAGTTTGGTGCTCGGTGATGCTTCATTTTGGACTTTGTGAAGTAGATGCGAACTGGGCATGGTCGAGGAGTGACCGAGCTTGGTCTTCCGATCACGGCAGCTTAGCTCTTGGTTCGAACTTGTGTTCGGAAGGGATTTCAGAACTATCAATTACCACATTTGAGGTAAATCTTGATTCTGAAACTCAAGGTGTATCATCGTCGTTCTGGGCAGTGAAGAAAAGCATGAGTTGGCAGGGAATTGGTGATTAAATTTCTAGTTTTGAAATCTTGTTATTGTTGGATTTCTGTTGGACTTTATTTCCTGTTGTGAAAGGTTGTTGAAGTTAGGACTGGTCATATAGTTGCTGGAATTTGATCTCCCTAGTTATATGTTTGATTTTTATTAAATTGTCGTAGTTGTGGTAGTTTGAAGTTCGTATTGAAATAAGGAAGAAATTATGGATCAGCTAGTGAATATGTTGTCAATACTGGTCTGTTATCAAAGTGTGAACTGTAGTGGTGCTAAGAAATGGTTCAAGTCGTAATATGGGTGTCCTTCGTAATTTAACAAAATTACTATGTGATGCGATTAAGTAAATTGGAAGTGGAACTAAAGTCGTAAATATTGCATGATATTCGAATTTCAAGTGAATATCAAACCTGACGCGATTGGTCAAAGTTGGTCAATCCTGGCCAAACCAGGAAAAGTTGGTTTGACGATTTGTTGATTTTCGAGACTCCAAATACTATGAGATAGATTATTAACAATCGATATGTCGGAAATTAGGACTCCAGTTACCCGAGGAACAGAAGGTTCATGACTCTCGGAGTACGGGAGAGAAAGCATCGGAATCCAGGTAGGGTTTCAGGACTCTCCTCGGTTAGTGATTTTCTTATATTGTTATTAAATGATGCATGTTAGTTGGTATGGTTTGGTCATGTTCAAATGCAATGCCTACTAATCAAACCATGTGAGAAATGTGATGGCTTGAGAGCGAAGGGTGGCTCTGACTTCCTTGGGTTCGATCCCCAAAACCTCCGGAGGGTTAGTTACACCGGTCGGACGGTGAGCGATCGCAATGACGACCCGATCCGTGTGTGTAGCTAGGTAGCGGACGCTCTCGCTACGCTTACCTGGTGATAAATTAATTTGAGGTAAGGTCGTGTAGTGGGTCTATGAGACCGGCCATCAGGTAATACTTGGATTTTGCGCCGTATTTATTTAAGCATCATGCATCTGTTTTCAAGTTGAAAAAAACATTAAAGTTTGTCGTTCCTTTAAAATGTTTGATTTAAGCATGTTTTCATACTGGGATCCTAAATATATATTTAATGGTTTCAAACCTAGTCGTGGTAGAGTTCCTGTAGAGCAGCGAGGACAAAAGCTCACCCCTACAACAGTGTGGATGCAGGTACTGTGCACTGGTGACGGGACAATAGCGGAAGGAGCTGGGTGTGCAGAACAAGTTCGGTAAATCGTCGTTTGAAGCTTATTCTAAATTCTATTTCTCGAACTTCGTATTCCGAGACTTGTTAATAGTTAGCCTTGTGTCAATGTTGGTTGAGTTCTCATTTCCTTGAAGTTCGTACCTCTTGTGTGAGAACTCATTTCAAGTTCTAGACGAATGAAATAAATTTTAGCAACTCAAAGGTTTTCACCTCAAAAATATTTGTAGCTTCCGCTGTGTTTTTACAAAAGTTTTTCAAACAAAATGCCTAGCGGTTCTCTAGAATGTAAATCGAGCGTTCGGTTTATGTTTTAGAGGCTCGCGGCACTGTGACGTGCTTAAGCTGGTGAGGTGCAGCTTGGGGCGTTACATTGTTGATCCTCCACGTGTTTGACGACTTCCGAGCTTGTAGGTGATTTCCCTTGCTTGTCTGAAGTCGGCGAGGTGAAGAGACCGGCTATTTGGCAGCTTGATGGTTCTTCACGAGCTTGGGAGACTTCTGAGCTTTGGAGAGGTTTCTTCCGTCTGCTTGCGTCCCTCTGTCTGTCGTCATCCTCGATGGTGTACTTGACTTAAGGGCGATTGACGCTTGATCTTGAGTCGTATGATGGCCACGAGGGTTGACACGTGACGAGTGCTTTGGCTTGAGGTTGGTGATGAACCGGCTATTTGGCAGCTTGAAGGCTCTTCACGCGCTTGAAGACTTATGAACTTTTGGAGTGATTTTTCTCTCCTTCCGCTGAAGTCCTTCTCTTGATTTGAGAGGGGGTATTTATAGTATCGGCGTCTCTCTCAATTTGAAATGTCTTGATGACACGTAATTAATTGCATAGCATAATCAAATCAATCAGTTTTAATTGATCGATTTAATCACGACTATTAAGGAATTTAGCCAATCAATTTGATGGCTGATTTTAATTGTATTTCATTACTAGCATAATCAAATCAATCAGCTTTAATTAACTGATTTAATCACGACTATTAAGGAATTAGCCAATTAATTTGATGGCTGATTTTACTTGTATTTTATTAATAGCATAATCAAATCAATCAGCTTTAATTAACTGATTTAATCACGACTATTAAGGAATTAGCCAATTAATTTGATGGCTGAATTTCGTCTTGATTATCAATTTAAATAAATTGATATCTAATCAGCAGACGAGATTTAATGCTTGATTTTATTCGGAATCAATTGATTTGATTGATCCGCTTTAATATCAATTGATTTAGCCGGAGCAAATTTATTTATTGTCGTCGGGCCATTCATGTATTGCCAAGTGTCATTCTCTGAGTCTGCATGATTTTGCTGACTCACAAGCCACGTGGATATTTTGCGGGACCCACATGCTGACTAAATTTGTTTGGTCATAATTTCGAGTGTTGACCGAATTATTTAATGAATTTTATTTTCATTAAATTTTTGGTGTCTACAAATGCCCCCACTTCGAGGTGCGCCGTAAACATGTCGTCACGTGTTGGAGGTGTAACTTGAAATATGAATTTGATTTTTTTTTTTTTTTTTCAGTCGCCTTGACTTTGACAACTTTTCCATTTTGGCTCGTCGCAATGCATTGCTTTAACGGAGGTAGCTTGTAGAACTCCAAAGCTGTAGAGATTTTCTGGGAATCTTGATTTAATTTAGTAGAGATTCTCCCAAAATGTTTTGTTGAGATTCTCTAGCAATCAGGATTTAATTTTGTAAATATGGAAAGGACTTGAAATGGGCATGTGACAAACCCCATGATATAAGAGCGTTTTTTTGTTTAAATATTTATGGCATAAATCCTTGATTTTTTCTGAATAAAATATTTATTCACAAAATTTCAGTAATCAATATATTAGTACCATATAGAGCAGAAAAATTAGGATTTCTGTCATATTTTTTTAGCCTCAACTAAGAAATTAATGAAGTGAGAAACCCTAACCTGTTAATTTAAAGGGACGGCCTCCTCACGCTTACTTTTCCAACCTGTCTTCTTCAGCAACAGCAACTCTAGGCTCGGCTGCAACTCCCAATTTTCTTGCTTCATTTTCGTTTGCCCTTGATATATTGCAGAAGAACATCAAGCAATTAAAGGTGATTTATTTTACTTGTTTCTTCATCCTTCTGTGGGAATCTAGATGAATGCAGCCTGACTTATTTACTTTTTTTCTTCTGACATGACTCGCTGCTACTTCCATGCCTCGGGCTTTGTGTGCTGTTAAAACATAAAAGACTAAAGTACGGCTCTCAATCTTCTTTTGATATATATTTTTTATTTCATGAAACACGATTTGTGTTCTTGTTGGTCCTTTTTGGCAAAGAAACTTGCTTGACGACCTTGCCATCACTAAGCATACCTTCTGACATATGAACATACTATAATCATATATGTATGACGTTAGCCTTGATTCCACCCCCTACACGTGCAGCCCATAGCATGCTCTTTTTGTTTTTTTCTTGATAAAAACCAAAGCGTGATTCATCCAAAGCATAATTGATATTTCCATGATTCATATATGGCTATATATGCACATGAACATATCTTCTCACATGAACATGGCTATATGAGCATGATATTTTTTTTCCCGATAACAATCAAAGCATGATTCATCCATGACTACATGTGTCTTGATAAATTGCATGTGCCTTGACTTTATCCATTCCACCTCCTGACATGAGCACATGCATTTCACAGATTTTTTTTTTTTTTTTTTTTTTTCAAAGCATGATTCGTTTTTTTGTTGTTGTCTGAGTTGAGAGCATGTTCCCCCTTTGGATTTTTTTTTTGGTCATGTCCCCTTTGCACACAGTACATGCATTTTCAGAGTTGTTTTAAATATATATTTTTTTTCTCTCTTTTCAAGACTTTGATGATAATTGAAGAAATCCATTCCCTCTTTCTCTGCTTACAGTATTTGCTGCTGTGTTTGCTTCTCTTGGAACCTTGATTTGACACAAGCTGTTGGTAATGGCAGAGGTAGGTTTGTTGGTCTTCCCCTATTAATTAGCCTTTATTTTCCTTCTGATTGTAGACCTAATTAAGCATGATCTCTTAATTCCATAATTCATCATTTGATTATTCCTTTTTTCATATGCCATGACGTAATTGCTTTTTCCTTCAGATATTGCACAGTTCTGAATATATATATATATATATATATTTTTTTTTTCCTCTCTCTTTTTCATGACGTCACCTTCTCTTTTTTAACATCGCAGATTCATATATATACATATATTATTATTATTATTATTTTATTTTTTTTCAGAATTTTGGTGACAATTGAAGAACGCGGACAACCTAAGTGCTTGGATTCCTCCACTTTTGTGCGTGGTAGGGTCCGTCAAAAGCAGTTAGGCTTTGCGTGTTTATCGATGTCAAGGAGAAGAACGTGAACGTCCTAAACGCTTGAGTTCCTCCACCTTAGCTCGTGGTAGGGTCCACTAAAAGCGGTTAGGCTTCGCGTATTTGGCGGCTCACGGAGAGAAGAATGCGGACGACCTAAACGCTTGGATTCCTCCACATTTGTGCGTGGTAGGGTCCACTAAAAGCGGTTAGGCTTCGCGTACGTCGTCAGACACTCGCGATCGCGCTTCCCGTCCTTTTGTGGCCATGGCTTTCTTCAAGTGCTTCAAGAAAGGGACAGTCACCATCCTCAACGATCCGAAGGACACTCAAAATGATGGCACTACTCTGCAGGTGTATCCATCGTTGACTGGGCCTCAAGCAATCGATATCCCTCCTTATGACCCTTCAGCTCACATCCTCCAGTGGACTCATGTGGCACCTTGCCAACTACCGAAGGAAGAATGTAAACGTCCTAAATGCTTGGATTCCCCCATCTCTTGGACATGGGAGAATCCGCTTCAAGCAGTTAGGCTTTGCGTATTCATCGATAGCCAAAGAAGGTGCGAACTTCCAAAGATTGTGCGGATTCATGCTCTCGGTAGATATTTAATATTTGAGTTCTTCACGTGCATCTCTTCTTTGAGTTGGTGGACAGCTCCAAATGCTTGAGTCATTGAATCCAATCATCATCTTGACACATCTCTGAGCAGACCTATCTTCTTGCTTTGGTATGACCGGACTCGAAGTAATTTTCCGAGCTGCCTACGTACTCCTTCCAAAGAAAGAGATCAAGTCATCACGTAGTTCAAGGATTTATGGATGATGTGATTTTTTTTTTTTTCTTTTGTGCCATGTGCAGTTTAAGCTCGTGTTGGCTAGGAGTGTCTTTTTTTTTTTTGGTGCCATGTGCAGTTTAAGCTCGTGCTGGCTAGGAGCGTCTTTTTTTTTTTTTTTTTTTGGTGCCATGTGCAGTTTAAGCTCGTGCTGGCTAGGAGCGTTTTTTTTTTTTTTTTTTTTTTTTGGTGCCATGTGCAGTTTAAGCTCGTGCTAGCTAGGAGCGTTGCAATTCTTCTATGCTCTAAGGCAATTTGGGCAAGTAGCATGCCCCTAGCAAAGGCGATGACGACTCTGCTTCAAGTTGATCAAAGATGATAGCAGCATGATTTGATTGAGCCACGTCATCTGCAATGTCTAAACAGATTTTTCCTTGTTGTGCAAGCTTCATGATGAGGTCTTTCAACACAAAGCACTTCTCCGTCGGATGACCAATGACACGGTGGTATTTGCAATACTTTGGTTCATTGATTTGATGCATCTCTTCCGGACGTTTGCAGTCTGGCAGTTTAATTACTTTCTTTTGAAGCAAATCTTCCAACATGTCAGCAACATCGGAATCTGGAAAAGGGTAACTTTTATCTTCTAGCTCTTTAAGAGTGCGCCGCCTTGTTTGATTATGAGTCAGCTCCAATTTGTTTTGGTTATTTGATTTGATTCGTGCTGTGATCTTGACAGGAGTTGTGATCGCCAAATACTCCATGACATGTTTCTGATTATGTGGTTCAATGATTTCACCTTTTCTTCGACCATGACTAGCGATGCTAAGTTCCATGTCATGAGCTCGAGTGGCAAGTTCTTCAAAGGTGCGAGGCTTTATCCCTTGAAGGATGTACAGTAAGTCCCAATGCATGCCTTGAATACACATTTCTACTGCTGACAACTCTGAAAGTCGGTCCTTGCAATCGAGGCTTAACGCACGCCAACGGTTGATGAATTCTATGGCTGGCTCGTCATTCCATTGCTTGGTGTTGGTAAGTTCTAACATGCTTACAATGCGACGTGTACTGAAGAAGCGATTCAAGAACTCTTTTTCCATTTGCTCCCAGCTATCAATGGATTCAGACTCCAATTCTATAAACCATTCGAATGCTGTCCCTCGAAGTGAGCGAACGAATTGTTTCACAAGATAGTCGCCATCTGTGCTAGCGCTATTGCATGTCTCGATGAAATGCGCAATGTATTGCTTGGGGTTACCTTTGCCATCGAACTGTTGAAACTTGGGAGGTTGGTACCCAGTTGGCATCCTTAAATTGTCAAGCCGCTTCGTATAAGGTTTGGAGTACGTAAGCGTATCCTGAGAGGGACTGCCATATTGAGCTCTGATTGTGTTGGCAATCATGTCTTGAAGTTGCTGAATTGACCATGAAGCTAGGATGAAATTTGATTCTTCTTTTTGTTCAGAAAATGATCTGCCAGATGAGTCTTTCTTATGACCACGCGGACCTTTTTCTGAGTCATCGCCACGTTGAGTTTCTAACTTCTCTATGAGCGCAGCAATTTCCATATCCTTCTCTTCAATAGTCTTCTGTAGCTTCTCAACTGTTTCAGTCAATTGGGCTATATGGGTCACTTGTTCTTCCACGGTGGTGACTCCAATCACCATGACTTGCACAGCGAAAGAGGCGCCTTCCACAATCTCTTCCGTTTGGTTATCAAGAGACAATTTGGGGAGTATGTGTGTACGTGGACCAACACTAGCAGTGTGCAAGGAAGAATGTTCCCTTGAGTCTCTTGAGCATGTTGACCATTTTTCTTAGTGAGGTTTGCCCCCATTGCTGTCGAAGTGATGATCGGCTGACGTGACTGAGATGGATGAGTTATGAATGTCACGAGTTGAGATGACTCACTCCGAATGGTATGATTGTTAAGGTTTCTACTCATTTTCAGAGTAGCTACCTTATTGGTCTTGTTTGTTGATTTGAGTTGAATCATCTTTGAAGCCATATATATGCTGAGGATGGCGACTTGAGATTGTCAAAGAAAGAGATGAGAGGCAGAGATGGTCCCACTGGGCGTGCCAAATTTGTAAACACGAAAAAATCCTGCAACGAATAAAAGAAGGACACGTGTACAAAATAATAATTTTATTAATTTAAATGCGGGTTACAATCTCTGTAGATGCTCTTTCACAAGATTCTCCTCTGATTCGATCTCTGACGTTGATTTGATCCAAGGGTAGCGAGCACTTGATCTTGAATCGAACGGCTATAGTGTGAGCTTCTTGCTATGTTGATGATTTGAGGAAGACAATTGACCAAGGGCTGTAGAAGCTTGATATTGATCAGATTTAGGCCACGAGTGGTGTCACGTGGTGAGCGTTCTTCGGCTTTGGTAGGGGATGAACCAGCACGTGTGTTTGGTGCTTGTTGATTCTCCACAAGCTTGATGAAGAACTTGTAGAAGATTTACTTTGTTGACGACTTGTAGAATGCGGTCGATCAAGGGATGCAGAGACTCGCTCCTAATCGGATTTGTTCCACGAGAGGTGTCACGTGGCGAGTGCGGCTTTGATGGTGGATGAATCAGCACTTTTGCTTGGTGCTTGTTGATCCTCCGCTTGTTTGACGACTTCCGAGCTTGTAGGTGATTTACCTTGCTTGTCTGAAGTCGGCGAGGTGAAGAGACCGGCTATTTGGCAGCTTGATGGTTCTTCACGAGCTTGGGAGACTTCTGAGCTTTGGAGAGGTTTCTTCCGTCTGCTTGCGTCCCTCTGTCTGTCGTCGTCCTCGATGGTGTACTTGACTCAAGGGCGATTGATGCTTGATCTTGAGTCGTATGATGGCCACGAGGGTTGACACGTGACGAGTGCTTTGGCTTGAGGTTGGTGATGAACCGGCTATTTGGCAGCTTGAAGGCTCTTCATGCGCTTGAAGACTTATGAACTTTGGGAGTGATTTTTCTCTCCTTCCGCTAAAGTCCTTCTCTTGATTTGAGAGGGGGTATTTATAGTGTCGGCGTCTCTCTCAATTTGGAATGCCTTGATGACACGTAATTAATTGCATAGCATAATCAAATCAATCAGCTTTAATTGATCGATTTAATCACGACTATTAAGGAATTTAGCCAATCAATTTGATGGCTGATTTTAATTGTATTTCATTACTAGCATAATCAAATCAATCAGCTTTAATTAACTGATTTAATCACGACTATTAAGGAATTAGCCAATTAATTTGATGGCTGATTTTACTTGTATTTTATTAATAGCATAATCAAATCAATCAGCTTTAATTAACTGATTTAATTACGACTATTAAGGAATTAGTCAATTAATTTGATGGCTGATTTTCGTCTTGATTATCAATTTAAATAAATTGATATCTAATCAGCAGACGAGATTTAATGCTTGATTTTATTCGGAATCAATTGATTTGATTGATCCGCTTTAATATCAATTGATTTAGCCGGAGCAAATTTATTTATTGCCGTCGGGCCATTCATGTATTGCCAAGTGTCATTCTCTGAGTCTGCGTGATTTTGCTGACTCACAAGCCACGTGGATATTTTGCGGGACCCACATGCTGACTAAATTTGTTTGGTCATAATTTTGAGTGTTGACCGAATTATTTAATAAATTTTATTTTCATTAAATTTTTGGTGTCTACAATAGGATGTGTCAAGAAATGATCTCTTCATTTTTAATTAATATGACTTCGTTAATTAAGCATCTGCTCTCAAGATCGAGGACCTACAATATACTTTTTTATCACTTTAGTTTAGTGACATATTAAAGTGAGAATTCTATTCGGGGACCAGTCATACTAATGTTTTATATTGTCAGTTGTTATGTAATAATAAAAAACAATATAAAAGACTAATTAAACGTTAGCAAAGTCATTGATTGTCATATTTTTGGGGGTTGATTTTTAAGTCATTTATAAATTAGAACTGCAGTTGACTTGAGCTGTCAGTGACTATCCAAGTCTTCCTCCAACCAAAGTTTTGTTTTTTTTTTTTATCTCCGTTTCCCATTTTCCCTTTTTAAATATTAACAGCTCCACGATGTTCTCCAAATTTCTTGTTATTTCGGTTCCATTGAAAACTTGAAGGTAGATACAACCTCAAGTAGGATCCACCTTTCTCCGCTTCTATATCAGCTTGACGAACTGGAATGCATACAGCAGACTGTCGTTAGCCTTCTGCCCGGTGGTTTACGTTTTGTGTACCACCCAACCTCTCGGCAGGTTTGTTTCTTTTTCCTCTGTTTCTTCGTTATCTATACTTTCTTCTCTATGATTTGCTTTCGTTCTTTATGTTGCCGGTATCTGATATTATGGATTGGATCTGGTTACTCTACATAACTATTTTGGCTGTGGTTTTTAGAAAGTGCAAGATTTATAGTATAATTTTTGGTTTAATTATTAAAAGCTAACCAGCTAGGTAGAAAGAAGCCAAGTACCTAATGCGAGGAATGGATCCAAACTAGTTCCAACTATCCAGATTTTACTCTATTTCTTTTCAAGCCTCTTTGACAATGCAAGCAATCGAAACAGTACTACTTCAAAGTTCAAATTCAATGTCATCAAAACTAGATTATAACACCAACCATAAGTACAAGATTATTTTTAGCTGGTATTACAGTCGTTAAAGGTTTATCGACCTATAATTGGAATCTAAATTTTTATCATTTGTTAACGCTCTTACATAATAAAGTGCCACCGGAGACTAAATCGACTTTACAGAATGCTAATAATAATTTTGCTTAAGAGAAATATACACAGCACATCTCACATTATCATAAAGCCTAATTACCTGAAAGTTCCTTCTACTTACAAGTAAGGCATAAAATTAAGGTCTTCTCAAATAGTTTTCTTGTTTTGTTCCTTGAAACTAACCTCATTTCCCATGCAGCATTTAAATTATGCACCCTATTGCAATTGGAAAGATCCAACAATTGATTAAACACCAGAGTCACCATTTGCCAATATTTTTCTGAAGTATAGAATCACTTAAGACCCAGACACATGTGATGAACAAATCTAGCTCAACAAATTCATAGTGTGCCATTTGTGCATGAAATAAATCTGAATGTCATTTTCGATACTTCTTTAAACTAAACTACTCTTAAATTCTCTGAAGAAGAGATCTGAA
The DNA here is from genome assembly GCA_024704745.1 of Rosa lucieae. Taxonomy (NCBI): domain Eukaryota; kingdom Viridiplantae; phylum Streptophyta; class Magnoliopsida; order Rosales; family Rosaceae; genus Rosa; species Rosa lucieae. The sequence continues at coordinate 24,268,928 of CM045493.1, read as the reverse complement.
TGTTAATTAATTTGCAGAAACTTTGAGGTCATTCTCTGAATCTCAGAATGGGAGTTAAAGCAAGAGAGGATATGGCTTCATCAGCGGCTCCTATTTCTGACAGCCTCAAGAAGATCTGGGATAAGTGGAATCTCCGGAGCTTCATCATGTTAAGTCTCACATTGCAGACCTTCTTAATTCTCTTCGCACCCTTGAGAAAGCGATCATCGAGCAAATGGGTAATCGTGCCCATCTGGTTGGCCTACTTGCTCGCTGACTGGGCTGCTAACTTCGCTATCGGACTAATTGCAAGCAGCCAAACGAACATTGATCAAGGTTCGCCAGAGAACGGTAATCTATTGGCATTCTGGGCTCCCTTTCTTCTTTTGCACCTTGGTGGTCCAGACACCATAATTGCAATTGCTATGGAAGACAATGCGTTGTGGCCAAGGCACTTGCTTGGTCTCATATTCCAGGTTGTAGCTGCAATGTACGTCTTTGGTATGCAGTTCTCTAACCAAAACAAGCTACTGTGGCCAACACTCTTCCTGTTTGTACCAGGACTCGTCAAGTACGGCGAGCGAACACGTGCGTTATATCTTGCCAGCTTGGAAAGTCTCAAGGAAACCATACTTGCAGTACCGGAACCTGGACCAGATTATGCAAAGTACATGGATGAGTACTCCTCAAGAAAAGCTGCCCATCTTCCAATTAAAATAGAAATCAAAGAAGGTCGTAGCTCAGATTCGAAGAACGTGACGTATCGGCTGGGAGAAGGAGACGTCGTCATTGATAATATTACACTAGTGGAGGGTGCTCATCACTTGTTTCAAATTTCCATGGGTCTTATTATAGATCTTGTGTTCGACTATCATCAGCGCAAAGAGAGCCGTGCCTATTTCATCAAATTAGAATCAGGAGATGCTTTTACATCAATTGCTACTGAGCTCAATTTTATGTATGAAGCTCTGTACACTAAAGTTTATGTGATACATTCTCGACGGGGATACTTGCTGAGAGCCGCATCCTTCATCGCCGTTTGCATAGCCTTTGTTTTCTTCTATAGATTAGAGAAACATGGCTTTCACAGCTTTGATGTTGGAATTACTTACTCCTTGCTTTTTGGTGCCATAGCTCTTGATTCAATAGCTCTTTCGATGCTGATATTATCTGATTGGACGATCGCTGTTGTATACAAGTACTGTAAAAAGTGTCGTGTAGTCACTGATCTCATGATGAAGTACCTGGAGTTTAAGAGATCATGGCGACCAACTACTCCACCAAAGTGTCTGGAGCGGACCAGAAAGATTTTATTTCGGAGATGGTGTGAATCTGTCTCCGGTTTCAGCTTCATAGATTATTCTCTCCGAGAATGTGGAAGATCAGTAGTCCGACCTGCAATTTTGGACGAAATTGTCATTTACCGAAGGATCATCAGATTTTTGGGCTACCTTTACCATAGAATCATCATATTCCTAGGCCACCTTTACCTCAGAATCATTAAATTCTTTGGCCTCAAGTATCTTCGAGATGAGATGAAGTACAGATCCAGCAAGAGACTGGAAGAGAATTTGTGGAAATTCATTTTTGATGAGTTGAAAAGTAAATCCTCAGAAGTTGTTGATGATCCCAAAATTGGTAGAGAAATATGTTCATCCCAAGGGGATTGGGTTCTCCTAAAAAAGTACGAGAACCATCCGGAGTACAAGAACTTGCTAGCATGCTTTGTTGATGTTACTTATGACCGACGCGTTCTGATGTGGCATATTGCTACTGAGATGTGCTATTACAGAGTTGACACAGGCAATGGCGGTGAGCATGGTGAATATAGTAAGACGTTGTCTAATTATTTGCTATATCTCTTAATTATGCAACCTGCTTTGATGTCCTCTGTAGCGGGAATTGGACAAAAGAGATTTAGAGATACTGTTGCAGAAGCCAAAAAATTCTTCAAAAAAGGGCGATTGGGATCCGATGTGAAACTAGGCGAGGGAAAACTAGGCGAGGCTTGCTACAAACTCCTTGATGTAGATACAGGAGTTAAACCTGTCAATGTCAAAGGGAATAGAAGTAAATCTGTTTTGTTTGATGCATGTATTCTGGCCAAGCAGCTGATGAAATTCGAAGACTCGAAATGGGAATTAATAAGCTCAGTGTGGGTGGAATTGCTATCATATGCTGCAAGTCATTGCAGAGCACAAAGCCACGCACAATTGCTGACTAAAGGTGGAGAGCTTGTCACTTTTGTTTGGTTACTGATGGCTCGCTTTGGCATTGAGGAGGACATCCAAGTACTGGAGGTCCAAGCAAGAGTAAAACTGATCATGGAAAAGCAACCTTATGTATTCAAGAGTAATTAGCGCACACATTAATCTTATATCTGGTCGCTCATTTGCATTGCATTCCAAGTTTCGATAAGGTGACTCTATTCGATGACTGAGTTTCAATAAGATAGTGATTCCAGGCGTTTCCCCTTTCTGCTAGCAATGCTTTTCTTTTTGGGTTTTTTACTTCAACAGTGTCTGAACTCTTCGAGGACTTTTGAAATGATACCTGAACTTTCAAAGTTATCAATGTGATACCTGAACTCATTTTTTCATATCAACGTCGTACCTGCGGTCGACTTCTGTCACAGAACAGTTAACTATGACCACGTGCCCAGCACGTGAGACACAAAATAAGGGTTAAAATGACCTTTCCCACTTCCTTTAGTTCTTCACGTGTCCCGTCGTACCTTCAGTTCTTCTTCTCCATTTCTATTTCCTTTTTCATCTGCAAAATGCAATTAGATGGGTTGATGACATTTCCTAGCAAAATGCAAAACCCAAAGCAAAACTTGAATCCAATTCTCTGATGGACGGACACCGCTGGGGACTCTATCTCATCGGAGTTCTCCAAGCACAACTTGCTCAACGGCTTTGCTTCTCTGAATTTATTGCAGGCCGGAGCGGTGTAGACGGTTTCAAGACTCTTGGCCTCCAGATTTGAGACTTGGAATTTACCTGAGATTTCAGACAAAGGGATCAGAGAGAGAGAGAGACGGAGAGAGAGAATATGGCCGGCGGCAATCCAGACCTTCTTGTGCAGCTTGCCAGAGATATGACGGAGGCGGGCCACGCCGTCCTGGCACTCAGCTTCCTCACCGCAACTAACATCACAGCATAAGTTCATGAATTTCAAAAATAGTCCGTGTCTTTGTAATTGAATCAAAATCTGCAAAAGTGAAGGAGACTGAGAGTCTCTCTCTTTCTCTCTCTGCAACTCTCTTTCTCTCTCTCTCAACAACGGCGAAAAGGCGAAGGATGGTGATGATGGGAGAAAACCCAAAACTGATTTTTCCGCAACTGTGTGTCTGTATATAACTATATTTATCTGTATATGATTTATCGAACAATGGGGCAATGATCATTTCACTGATTCCAGCTTCTAATCAATTTGTCCAAAAAAGAACCGGCCTTTGGTTATTCGCGGCTGTAATATCAGTACTTAGAGGGAGCATAGGAAGAGGTACTCTGGCGAGGCAATCAGTGGCAGTCGGGGCAGGTGACGAACAATCTGAGGGTTTTACGGCGGCGGAGGTGGATGACGGGGCTGGCGGATGGGCTGTACATAGGGCTTCAGGCGATGACGGAGCATTGAGTGGCGAGGAGCTTGAATTTTTGCAAGGTAGCCATATGGATCTAGCTGAGTTCAATGTGGTTGTAGTCAAGTAGTGCTTGGAAAGGGTTGGGCGGTTGAGAGAGAAGGTGAGATCTGATTTGCGGCCATGGCTTCCAATCGGAGGGGACAAATCAAAGGGAAGAAGACGTCGAAAAAGAAAAACAAGAAAGAAAAAAAGAAAGAAAGAAAGCAAAAAAAAATAAAAAACAATACTTTTGAGGGTAAAATAGTCTTTTAACCTTATTAAGTGCCTCACGTGTTGGGCACGTGGTCATAGTTAACGGTTTTGTGACGGAAATCGACCGCAGGTACGACGTTGATATGAAAAAATGAGTCCAGGTATCACATTGATAATTTTGAAAGTTCAGGTATCATTTCAAAAGTTTTCGAAGAGTTCAGACACTGTTGAACTAAAAAACCCCATGAAGAACTAAAGGAAGTGGGAAATGTCATTTTTACCCTTATTTTGTGCTTCACGTGCCCAGCACGTGGTCATAGTTAACGGTTCTGTGACGGAAATCGACCGCAGGTACGACGTTGATACGAAAAAATGAGTTCAGGTATCACATTGATAACTTTGAAAGTTCAGGTATCATTTCAAAAGTCCTCGAAGAGTTCAGACACTGTTGAAGTAAAAAACCCTTTCTTTTTGATAGTTTAGGTTTCTGTTGCCCTTGTGGCTTTGTTGTGTAATTTTTTCTTGTTATCGAAAAACAAAGATAGTGGTTTCCATTTAGAATGTCATGTGTTCGAGCCCTATTGGTGGGGGAGGGGGTTGATTTCGAAAAGAAAACACACACATATATTTAGGGTCATTCTAGAGAGGGATCTATTTTTTTTATCTTTTCTAGGGATAGGGCATTAGACCAATTTTTCAATCATATTTTGGCATTTCAACCTTTCATTTTTTAGGTCTTAATGTGCAGATTATTTGTGCAAATTTTCGGCAAAATTAATTATAGTTAAGGCATTCAAAATGGCGATTTAAGATTATAAATATAAACGGTTCAAGTTTGACAGATTTCCATTGATTTAATCTAGTTTGATACCTTAACGATCACCGATTTGGCTGAAAATTTGTCAAATGATCTCAATACACGCTCTTGCAATTAGAGCTATTGCCATGCCTTTACATGCTTTTACTACTTCTAAGCATGCCTACAATATATCACGCTTGATATGCATTTACATGCTTCTATGATTTTTAAAGCATGCTTCCAACTTGTATCAATTTTAGTAGCATACCTACTATGCTTAGATACTAGTGCCAATGCCATGCTTTATATCTCAATGATCCTTAGCATGTTTACAACAATGCAAAAATGTTATTAGCAACTTTAGTACAAGTACATGCTATACACATGCCATGCTTAAATCAATTTAATGTGACACTCACTTAAATAAACTATACCATGCTTGAAACGTTGTGACACTTGTGACTTAGTTAAACTTGTTCGAATTACGACTTGCTTGGGTTACGACTCGCTTGGGTATCGAACATGGCCACGACTTGCTTGAACCAAGCCTCGCATGCTCGAACAACGCTTACCCGCTCAACTACACCCAACTTGCTCGAACACAACCCAACTCGCTCGAACATATCCAACATGCTTTAGTTAAGCCCCAAATTCACAATGCTTCATACCATTTACCGGAAGCTACTCCCAAAATTTTATATGGACACCCAATACACTTGCAACTATCTAATATGCATGTTACATGGTCATAACATCCACATAATATTACTTGCTATACTTATTTGTCATTGTTCATACAATTAGTAAACTTTACATGTACTCTATATGTAAGCATATTTTGTCATGCCTCCGGGCACCATACTTTGTCAAACTCTCCCTACAGGAAAAAGACCTAAACAGGCTAGACTCCACAAGTCTATGGTCCACGACCAACCGCCAAGTGGTAAGGCAACGCCTCATAATGAAAATGACTGCTACGCGACATTGCAGTCAAGATTTTCTCCTTCGGGAAAGAGTAAAGGGACCGGTTAACTCAGCTCATGGCAGTCATTGATCCTGCAGTTAACCCCCAAGGCTTGGGTATGAAAGATTAGGTTCGCCACCTAACACTCACTGCTCAAAGCCAGCTCCCCTCATCAAACAATTTTTCGACCATACGGAGGTCTATAACCAAGAGTCGGGGACTCCTTGGAGTGCCTAGCATGGGCCCACCCGAAAGGGCATAAGTGCTCCCTCCAACCAATTCTAGATGGACGACGCACTTGCACTAATTATGCTCGCAATACGGCACAAAGCTACGCTTTGGTATCAACCCCCCGCAAGAAAACCTTCCTTGACTGGGGACTTCGGGGAGTTGTACATACAACCCAATATAATTAGCAACGGTTACGTTTACGCCTCAAGCCATCACATTCGAGCTTCCCGCTCACGAGATCTAACGTTCACGCCTCTGCGGCACCCCTGAGCTTTCACGCTCTTGACTTTGCGGCACCCCCGAGCTTTCATGCTCTTCCCTTCATGGCATCCTCGAGCTTTCACACTCACGCCTCCGCGGCACCCTGGAGCTTTCACGCTCTTGCCTGTGCGGCACCGCTGAGATTTCACGCTCTTTCCTTCGCGGCATCCCAGAACTTATACTCTCACTCCTCGGCGGCATCCCCGAGCTTTCACGCTCACTCCTCCGCGACATCCCCTAGCTTTCACGCACTTGCCTGCGCGGCAACCCCTAGCTTTCATGTTCATGCCTTCGCAGCATCCTCGAGCTTCACGCTCATGCCATCGTAGCATCCCTGAACTTTGCCCTCACGCCTTCGCAGCATCCCCGAACTTCATGCTCACGCCTCCGCGGTAACCCCAAGCTTCGGGGCATCCCCTAGCTTCTTGCTTACGAGCTCTAACGCTCACGCCTCCGTGGCAATCCCGAGATTTACACTCACGTCTCCTTGACATAGTGCACATTTATGGAATATTGAATTCTTCTACCATTTTTCATTTGCAACAAATCGAATTCTTTTCGCATTCCATTAATACGAGCGAAAACCAAACAAACAAAAGTGTTCACGTATTCATTGTTCACGAATTATAAACGCTTGCCTTCATGGAACTCATGCAACTTACACCGAGCGTAACCTTATTAACTCGACCTCGTTCGTTCTCTTGTGAGCACCACGCACATCATATGCAATTCATATGCTTATTTGTGATATGTTTACACAACCATATGCGTTCTTGAGTTTATACGTGATAACCGATCATACTCGGCGCCATTCACATGTATACATCAACATGTATCATGCAACTCATACAATCGTATATGCCAACGCATATTAATGCAACTCCCATTTGTTTCCCAATACAACAAGCATTCTACATATGTGCATTTTTCTTGTCTTTGTTGTGCAGGTTAACGAGTCCCTTCTTGCTTAAGGAGTTCGGGGACTTATAGGGGCTAGGCGCCTCTCGGACATTGTTTATGCTTGATGACATCGTGTTTATAACTCCCCAACCAAGAAGCTCATCATCCCATTACAACTCTTGTAATCTTGTTGAGCCTCAAGGCCCGACACATAGTAAAAGCTTCAAGTGGACGTAGTTTCCCGCCTTTAGCGGGAAACGAACCACTATATATCGTGTCTTCAGTCTCTCTCTCTCTAAACTTTAAATTAGAGCATTCGGTTTCTAACATTAACAAAGGTTAAAATGGGCAATGAAAATATACATATGAGGAGAGAGTGTGCTTTAATTTCTTAACAAATAGAAAATTAGAAAACTGTCACATGGTTTAGTGTGGCTAACACACACTCAATTGAGTGTGTATATAGCACTCCCCTTATGAAATTCAAAAATAGAATAGAAGTTCTACTATTTTTTAAGGCATGTTTATTTAAGTGTCGGATTTTAAGGGATTATGAGGGACGATTAATTGTGACTGTTGAGATGGATTTGTCCCTCAGAGTCCTTTAAAACTATCCCTTTAGGTGAGCAAAACTAAGTATCTTTTCCGGTGACGGCAGAGAAAAGAGGAGGAAAAAGGAAGGAGAGAGGTGAAATGTGTTTAGTGTTTTTTTTCTCACAGTTAACTTCCTATCTATACTTAGGTGTGTAAAGACAAATTTACCCTTGTGGTAGAATTACCCAACTGTCCTAACTAAACTTTTTCAAGTTTCGATCTTGTTTTCCTATACTTGCTTTTCCTCAACTTCCTTAGTCATTTCTCGACTCCGTCTCAAGTTCAAAACTCGAAGCTTCAATGGAACCCAATTTATATTTTTCATATTAAATTGGATAAACTTATGTCTCAATAAAATTCAGCAATCTACTAGGTCCAAATGGAAGAACGTTGGCCCAAACTTTTAAATAGTCCAAATTGGTATCGATACCAAAAAAAATTACCAAAATCAATTTCGTCAACTTTTATCACTCTTGCCAAAATCTTAACGTCAAAAATTAAATAAAAGTTACGGGCCTCACCACATTGAAAAAGACAGACACCAAGCATGAGTCGTCACGAAAATTAAAATTTCCGAGCTATGCTACCAAGAAAACAATTTCCAAGAATCTCTTTTGGATTAGACCAAACAATAATGTTTTAATATGGTCACAATTTGATGCTTACAGATGCTCTTAGTCCGATCATTATGAACACTCTTAGTTCGTTAAGCGTGAATCCCCATAATTCTGCTTTATTAAATAATCGAACCCATGTTCATATATTGAAAATCCTGCAGAAAATAAAGGAATTTAAAAGACAAGAAAGCAGGAACTTTAATCTTTAAAACTTACTTGTTGAAATTCGGAGCAGATTCGCTTCTGAACAGCTCCCACTTCGAATGGTGTACAGATCTCAAAACAACTCCAATAGGACTGAAATTTGGAGTTCATATAGAAGAGGAAGAGGTGAACAACTTTGATGAAGGAAGGATTTTGATATGAGGTCCCAATAAAGACGTTTCGGGGCGTGCAAACAGGCTGATCTGCACAGGAACGAGCGTGCTGCTGTGCTGCAGGAGCAGCAGGCATGCTAAGATGCTACAGGGGAAGTAGTAGGCACACGGGTGCTCAAGGGCTGCAGGGACAGCGTATGGTATGGCTAGCAAGGGCTAGGAGCTTGCGGCAGTTTTTGGTGAAAGAAATTTCGGGTGTTAGGGTTTTTTTTCTGGCTTGGGCTTGAGTTAGAGTATCGTGATGATAATGTGTTGTAGAGAATGAGATAATTGTATTGTATTCATCTCACCATGAGGTTTATATAGGGTTACATCATGTATACAAAAGGCAATATATAATAGCTATACTAATCAATCGCACATTACAAGTTTGTCAATCGCATACATTACGAGTCCGTTAATCGAATACATTAAGCAATACCTGTTGCATGAATAGTCATTATCATTTACAACACGGAGTCATTTAGTGTTTCGTTTTTATTTAATTAGTTCATCAACCAAAACACCTTCAAAAGTTATCAAACTTTGTCAGTAGTTAGTTTATCATGTCTAAACTCTGTCTATAAATTTTCATGACATTTAGAATAGTTTAGAGTCGTATGCCAGTCAGATCTTGATAACGGGACAGTTTATGTTTATTTTGTTTTGAGTCTTTAGATTAATGATTAGACCACAATCTCTTGCGGGAACAATCCCTACTTACCTATACTATTTTCGACATTCTTATAGGGTTAAGTTATAGGGATTTTTGTGCATCTATTTTGGTGGATAGAAATAGCCTATCAATTTTTGCCTATTGTCTAGTTGGCAAGCAACATAGAGTTTCCTTTCATAAAAATCAGAATAGGAAGCAAAATGTTTTGGACTTGGTTTATCCTAATGTCTACGGTCCTATGAAAGTTAAAACATTGGGTGGTGCCTCTTATTTTGTTACTTTCATGGATGATCACTCAAGAAAGGTGTGGGAATATGCTTTGAAGACAAAAGATCAAGTGTTGTCTATGTTACACAAAAGAAATACCTTATCTTCTATTCGTGAGCTCCAAATGTCAGAGTGAGTCACTCTACATCACCCTTGCTCGAATTTAATATATGCTCTTCCTATCTTGTTTTTGAAATGATCAAACATCTTATCGGTAATGTTCTTGATTTGCTTTCGCCTTCATTGCTTACCTGCAAGGAGGAAACAATCATATAACTTGCACTTCATCAAGTATACAAATAGAAAAAGAATGCTAGCCAAACAAAAGAATATTATATCTACATTGGTCCAAAACTAATATTTACACATGATACTAATAAATGGCAGCAACTTCAAATATGATACTTCTAGGACTTCACCTGAATGCTAAACAAAACCAATGCTCACATGATTACAGAACAAAGCAGGGGATATATTCACTAGAAGGATAGCAAATATCCCTTCATCTAGATAACCCAATTTCCAAATTTCATCTTTATCCTAAAGTTGACCATATTGGACTTGTAGTTTGAAAATAACCCAGATTCAAACTGTACCCTCTTATTATTTATGTCACTACACCAAAAACTGCATCACACAACGGTGATCACACAACGGAGAACAAATCCTCTGTTGTCTGTTAACGACAATTGAATCATACAACACATTTAATGAATCTTCGTTGTATAAAGATGCTCAAATTATAAAACTTCTAGTTAGGAGGTGATGGCACAATAGAAAGAGAGATTATCTGTTGTTTGAATGAAAGAAAAAGATCGGCATATTTCCCTCCTACCATTTAGTCAAATTTGGCTCCAAATTGTACCCTAGATGCTATTAAATTGGACAACAGTTTAGTTACTTCCGTTGTAGGAGTTTACCTGGAAATCATCATACAATGGTTTTTAATGTCCTGTTGTGCAAGTGAGTACCAAAATTTGGAGATGGCTCCAAAATGACATTCATTCCCCCCAAAACGAGAAAATTTGGCTTCAATTATTTGTTATGCTTACAAGTTCCAACAACAGATTTAACTATTTCTGTTGTGTGAATGAGCAATGACTAGCCTAAGCGTGAAACCTAACATTTTGATTGTAGAGGCGGGAAATTTCCATCTTTTATTCCCTCAGCTATGTAACAAATCAGACAACGTAAACATATCTATACGTTGTCTGTCTGAGTTAAAAAAGAAAAGAAAAAGTTAATGCCTATTGCCTTAGCCAACTCGATCGAGGGCACACTTAAACAAAGTTAATGCCTTGGTCATTTTTCATGTCTGAGAGAGAAACCCCGAGTTTTTCTTCACTTCGAGCAAAATCTGGAGCTTTTCTTCACCATCTTCTCAAAACACTTAGCCATCACAAATCACCATCCTTCAAAGTCTGGATTTAGGTTCTATTCGATTGGGGTTCGATTTGGGTTCTACTCGATTAGGGTTCGATTTAGGGGTTTTTCATTCTGCTAATGGGGGATTTGGGTTCTGACCAATCGAGTTGGGTTCTCCCCCGAAACCTATCCCTCTACTCCCTCTCCTCCCTCTCTCACACTCTCTCTAGAAGGTGTAGAGATTTCTTTGTGGCTCATCTCGGAGGTGCATCCTGGCGTTGACTCGTCGGAGGAAGGCAAAGAAGATGGTGGCTACAGTGAGTCCACCCCGGTGGTCAGAGATCGGTGACGGAGGAGAGAGATTCCTCCAGATCCACTTTTTCTCTCCTCCCACTCTCTCTCGTCTGTGCTTCTCTCTTCAACTGGTCCCTCAACCTTTAATTCTGATCAAAATCAAATCTTAACAACTGGTTAGTGCTTGTCTTATTCTAAAAGCTATCAGCTTCTTCTGGGTTCTTGAAAATTTTGAGTCTTTTTTATGTTCTTATTGGTTCTTGGTTTCTGATCCTTCGAGTGTTAATGATTCTGTAAAGCTGTGACGAGAGAGGAAGAGGAGAGAGATGGCGGACGAGAAGCCTGAAGTGCTTGATGCGGTGCTTAAGGAAACAGTTGATTTGGTATATAGATCTGAGAAAATTTCAAAGCTTTTTGCTTAGTTTTTGGTTTGCTGTGTGGTTTTGGTTTAAATGGGTGTTTATGAACTCTGTGGTTGTAGGAAAACATACCCATTGAGGAGGTGCTTGAGAATATGAGATGTAGCAAAGAGGGTCTCAGCAGTGAGGCTGCTGAGGAAAGATTAGCCATTTTTGGGCATAACAAGCTTGAGGAAAAGCAGGTTACTCTCCTCATATTCACAGCCCCTTTCTTTGTTCTTCACAAACTGTATTTTCTTCTTCATGTTCTCACAATTGTGTGGTATGGGTGTTGTGTTTCAAGAGAGTAAGTTTTTCAAGTTTTCGGGTTACTGTTGCTATTTTTTTACACTGCTTGCATTTTTGGTGATTTGTTTGTTGATTTGTGATGTTTGTTTATCTGTATGCAGGGGAAGCCTCCTAACTGGCAAGATTTTGTGGTTATGATTACTCTGCTGGTCATCAACTCCACCATTAGTTTCATCAAGGAAAATAATGCGGGTAATGTTGCAGCAGCTCTCATGGCTCGTCTTGCTCCTAAAGCCAAGGTATCAGATATACCAATTTGTTGTTGTTTTGTTTTTAGGGTGGTAGTTACTGCTTTTGTTACGGTGATACAATAGGCCATAAGCTCCATCTTGGTCTATTGATCAATTTTTGATGTATGAGTAGAAAGATTTTATGGTGATATATGCTTGAAGTAGAATCTGATTCCCAAAAGAGGGATGAATATTTACACAGATTGATGAGTCTCCCAAATCAGGTTAAATATGAATACCACTTTGCTTGGGGATATCAATTTGTTGCTTTAGGTATGGCTTTCATGAACCTCCCTATGTGTTTCTTGCTTAATCCAATGTACTTGAAGTTGAAGTTCTATTCCTTTTGCAATATACAGAAATAAGGGTATAGAGATTAGTAATTGCCATCATTGTCATCCTGTCATGTATCTCCACTAGTATTCCAATTATGTCTTACCCTCCAGTATTTTTCTTTTCAATTTTGTTTGTTGCTCATTTAGAATGCGGCGGTTCTCATAAGTAAAATTTTTGTAGTAATTCGATTAATTGATGTCATTCTGCAAATATGTTGTGAATAATGTGTGTTTTCTTTGTTCGCTTTCTTGCCTTGATCATATATGTTGGATGCAGGGGGAAACAAGCTTGCTAGGAGAGAACATTTCTTTGTCTGCATCAGGGAAAAACTGGTGCATACAGCATGCTATAAATGCCAAGAGCAGTTGCTATTCTCCATCACTTCCATATTCTCTGGTTTAGCTAGTCTAAAGCAACATGTGTTATCCCCCCCCTTAGCTCACTTCTAAAATGAGGTGCTACATTATGGCAGGGTATAATAGAAAATGTGTTGGAGAGAAGCACAAGGGTTCAGTAGCTTGATGGAACTGTTGTACCACTGTGATCTTCTCCAATGGAGGTAACTTTGAGTGATTCTCCCTTTTGTGTGTTTTTTTATAAAATTATCAGCTTTGGGAAACTTTCAACGCAGAGAATCTCATTTTTGATGCATACTTGGTGTAGGTTTTTAAGGTAATTTCTCTTGACTCAATTTTTTTAAACAAACAATACAAAACTTTGAGGAGTATATATGTCTTCTTTTAAGTGTGCTATGCAAGAATGAACATTACTATAGAGCTTGTTATGTAGTAAGGCATAATCCCTTTTGTTTTCATTGCATTTGTAAATTGTGTCAGGAACTATATGGTGGACTGTTGCATAAAGAGTCATTGGAAGATCAAGCATGGAGTACCCGGCAATGCAGCAAGCTATATTTTCTTTCATCATGTAAAACTTAGCTAGAAAACTTAAAAGCTTCTTAGTTTATGAGATGTATGAATGCTTTAACAATGTTCGTTAAATTCAATATTTGATGAATTGATGTACCACAATACTTTTGGTACAAATATTGATCATTTGATGGTTTGCATTCAATTTGTATTCCAATTGTTCACTGTTAATTTATATCCATTCAAAATTTGGGTATTCACACAACACAGTTCTAGATATCACACAATGGATTTTAATAAGTAACGTCGTCTAGTTTTAATCTCATACAACAGAAAAGACTAGAACTCAGTTGTCCTAGTCTAAATCACACAATAGCTACACTACAAAACCGTTGTATGAAAGTCTCAACCCACAACGGCAAAAAAGTAAATTCTGTTGGGTGAATTGCTGCGCATGGGTACGTCCGGCATCTATCGAGTTCTTGGACAGCGGTGTTAAGAAATATACGTCGACTGATTTTGTATCATACAACGGTGAATTCACCGTCATCTGATTTTTCATCAGACAACATCGAGATAGACGACGGTGAGTCTTCAAATCAGACGACGTTTTTTCACCGTAGTGTGATGCAGTTTTTGGTGTAGTGTGTGTAAATGCCAAAACCACCACACAGTCTCTCTCTATCTCTCTCTCTCAAAAATCTCAAAAACCCACAAAACCCCTGCAACAAACAAAGAAACAACCCCTCTTCATAAAATAGCATCAAGCTTCAGTAAAAACCCAACATACAAAAATGAAGCAAGAGCACCCAAATGAATCCAACCCCTAATTCTAAAAAGAAAAACAGTTCTGAATCAACAACCATGTGAGAATAATAGAGAGTGATAAAAGGGACTTACAGTAGACCTCCTCTGCTGAGCAGCCATAGCAAGAGCAAAGGCAATAAGATCAAGCACAAAAGTGACAGCCAAGACCAGCCTTGAAGCCATTATTCTCCTTCAAATAGCTACAATCCCACAAAACCTCTCTATCAGAAAACCTGGCCAATTCTAAATTTCCTCGGCCTTGGAACACCAATATCATCTAATAATGCCTCAGTCACCAAAGCAGGAGGTCTATAAAGAGTGCAGAGACCATTAGACTAATTGATACTCTCCTTAGCAAGCAAGTTAGCCACTATATTCGCTTCCCTGTGAATAATAAATAATAATACTTTGATGATGAAGAGCTGCAATTTAACTATTTGAACCATAAAGTTGGACCAAGGATGTTATTGTCCTACAAGATTCAAAATTGTACAGGCAATAGAATCACTTCTATCTCTGCAAGAGCACAAAAACAAACTCATCTATAGTTACATAATATCAAGCAACGTTTAAAATTTAGATGCTCAGCATTATTTCAATCTCTCTATCTAACAAAAGTCATGCTCCCTAAAACTTAATTATATATGTCAATCCATGAAAATAAATAATTGGAATCAAAAGCCATGCCGTGCCAAGGAATTACCTCTCTACAGACATAAGGATCTAAATTCCTTCTACAAATTTCCTGACCTTGAATACCATAAACCAGCCCCTGGAGTCAAGTAGAGGTACAAAGTAAGGACATGATGTAGTAAAGTTAATCTGGTACTGCAAACAATTAATAACATATTTATAATCAGATAACAGAAAGGAAACCAATGAGAAGAAGAGGAGAAATTGATAGAGAAAAACTACTTGTCCCTTAACATAAAGGAGACCAGTAAGGAAGTTAGTACAAATATCCATAAGTTAGTATCACAACACGAAAAAGATGATAGTCCAACTAAATATATTAGTGATACACATCAGCATCTGATTTAAAAGAGAATGGGAATAGCCAACTCTCCTACAGCACAAAATTTAGAAGGGGCTTGCCACTTATCTCAGGAATAACAAAACTAGGAAAAAAGAAGTAATCAAAATTGAGAATGGTGAAGATCTACATGTCTGTATCATGAAGCACGTCTGATAGTTCATGATGAAATTTACAGGACATAAAATTGTATGACTGCAAGAAAAGATGATGGAACATTCATCGGATGATTGTGTTATGGACTATTTCTACTGTTTATCATTCAATAGCACAGGCATACAGCCCCAAAGTTTTGCAAGAAATTGCTGCACGTGATTTTGGTGATTTGAAGAACCATAAATGAAAATCTGAAAGCTATTCTCAGAAGGTTCAAACAATCGATTTTGCGCATTTCAAAAGGTTCAAACAATCGCTTTTGTGCATTTCAAAAGGTTCAAACAATTGATACTCAAACTTTTCCTGCAAAAGCAACATAAGAAAAAACATAAATTACAAACCAAGCCAAAGTAGCAGCAAAATTTTAAAAATTGAGACAAGAATTCCCACCTTACCAAATGAAAGTAAGCACAAATACCATAATACACAAAGCAGTTTCTTTGATAAAGATTGTAGACTTTAAAATTTGATTGCTAATTTCACAAAGAAACTCATATAAAACCATTTGAAAAGAGATTATTTTTTCATTAATTAAGATCTCATGTAGACAGGAAGACCCACCTTACCAAATGAAAGTGAGCAGAAATACCATAAGACATAAAGCAGTGACCACAATACCATAACACTTTCTAAATCTTACGTTTATCTGTCTGCAACATCCATTGCACACAAAGGTTTTCAATAGGCTTTGAACTTTCTCAAAGTTATCGCACCCATTCAAGCCATAAAACATAGAAGCCAAAATCTAAAAAACATAAGAACCTACAAAAGAGACTTAAAATCAAAAAAGTCAAACTCACCTCATTCAGACAACACAATTTCTTAAATGTGTTGTCTGAATATCACCCATTGACTAGTCAGCTATAGGGTTTGGGCAATTGAGAGGGAAAAAACTTTAATTTGTTGGAGGGAAATCTAAAATTTTTGCTAGAGTTCATTTTAGAAAATTTCCATCTTTTCAGACGACATTTATGTGTCGTCTGAATCTGACCATATCTTCAAAATGGAACAAGCATGGTTTCTCATTGTATTCAGACAACACATTTAATTTATGTGTCGTCTGAAAAACTCAGAGGACAGAAAATGACCATTCTGTCGTCTGAACTCTGTTGTCTGATAGCTTTTTTGGCATAGTGTTTGCAGCCGGGATGTAGTGTTCCTTGAAGATTAAACAATTAAAGACATTGAGAAGAGTGAAAATGTGGAGGCAGCGGAGACGTATGTTGATAATTTCATTGATCTAGATCATATATATTATTCCTCTTACAGTTGAAGAAGTTGGTGATGGAGTTGAGCAAGAAGCCGAAGAAGTTGCCAATGGTGACCAAAGATATGATATTGAAAACAACCAAGAAATTCCA
Organism: Rosa lucieae; assembly: GCA_024704745.1. Taxonomy (NCBI): domain Eukaryota; kingdom Viridiplantae; phylum Streptophyta; class Magnoliopsida; order Rosales; family Rosaceae; genus Rosa; species Rosa lucieae. The sequence continues at coordinate 24,252,288 of CM045493.1, read as the reverse complement.
CAAGAAAACCAAGAAGAACAGCCACCGATTATTGAACAATAATGTAGTTGAAAAGTAGCACCAGAACACACAAGGCTTCCACAAAATATCCATATAATGAGTATGTTCTTCTGTTAGATGAAGGTGAACCAGAATGCTTCCAAGATGTCCAAGATGATGTTGACAAAGACAAATGGCTGAAAGCTATGCAAAAGGAAATGGATTCTTTACACAAGAATCAAACATATGAATTAGTGGAAAAGCATAAGGAAAACAAGTGCTCAAGAACAAGTGGATCTTCAAGCTCAAGACATCTGAAAATTCACAACCGAGGTACAAAGCGAGGCTGGTTGTTAAAGGCTTTGGTCAAAACAAAGGTGTTGAATTTGACGAGATATTTTCTCTGGTAGTGAAGATGAATTCCATTCGTTTTGTTAGGATTGGTAACAAGCATGAACCTGGAGATAGAACAATTAGATGTCAAAACAGCCTTTTTTCATGTGACTTCGAAGAAGACATTTTTTTCATGGAACAAGACATTTTCATGGAACAACCAGAGGGGTTCGAAGTTGAGGGCAGGGAGCATATGGTTTGTAAGTTGAAAAAGATTCTTTATGGACTCAAACAAGCTCCTCGCCAATGGTACAAGAAATTTGAGTCATTCATGATGGATAATGGATTCAAGAGGACAACCTCAGATCATTATGTGTTCATTCGAAAATCTTCTGAAAAGGACTTTATCATGTTATTACTTTATGTTGATGACATGTTGGTTGTAGGTCCAAACTCAAGGAACATTGAGGAGCTGAAGAAGAGGTTGAAGGAATTCTTTGATATGAAGGATTTGAGGCCTATAAAGAAAATTCTCAACATGCAGATCACTTGTGATAGAAAGAAAGGTCAGCTGTGGCTATCACAAGAAAGTTATATTGAGAAGGTGCTTGAGAGATTCAACATGAACAAAGCAAAATCTGTAAGTGTTCCTCTTGCTGCTCATTTCAAATTGAGTAAGAAACAAAGTCTCTCAAATGCAAAAGAGAAGGAAGAAATGGAGAAAGTTCCCTATGCTTTAGCTGTAGGATGTTTAATGTATGCAATGGTCTGTACTAGGCCGGATATTGGTTATGTAGTAGGTGTAGTGAGTAGATTCCTTGCAAATCCGGGTAGAGAACATTGGATTGCTGTTAAATGGATTATGAGGTACCTTAGAGGTACATATAAATTGTGTTTATGTTTTGGCAATGAAAGACCTATTTTTCAAGGCTTTTCTGATGCGGATTTAGCTGGAGATATAGACACAATGAGGTCCACATCTGGATATTTATTCATAGGGGGAGCTGTTTCTTGGCAGTCAAAATTGCAAAAGTATGCGGTTTTATCTACCACTGGATCAAGATATATTGCCATTGTTGAATGTCACAAGGAAATGTTATGGTTGAAGAGATATTTCCAAGAGCTTGTTTGAACCAAGGTAAGTTTGTTATCTACTGTGATAATTAGAGTGCCATTCATCGCAGCAAGAATCCTAGTTTTCATTCCAAGTCCAAACATATAGATATGCGGTACCATTGGATTCGTGAGAAATTTGAAAGAAAGTTGCTAATGATAGAAAGGTTCATACTAATAAGAACAAGGCTGATATGTTGACAAAGTCTCTTCCCAAAGGCAAGCATGAGAACTTCACATTCTTAGCAGGTATGCGTTCTTGAGCATGAGTTAGGAAGGGGGAGATTGTTAGAATTCCCTCCTCATGCTAGACATCTAATTAATAGGTGTTATAATCCAAATTAGACTTTGTCTTGGAGAAAAGAAAAATAAAAGGAAGAGGGGACATTTCATTTCCCTAAAAAGAAGGCATGCAGCAGTTGGAGTTAATTGTACTGATTTCGGCCAGAGTTACAAGAAAAAGCACAGAAATCATCGGAGAATTTCGGCTTTGATTCTCGCTCTAGGGTCGACGAACGACCAAACCGATTCCACAGGGACATTGACCCCACTGGCCGACGTTCGTCGTCTTCTCCCCAGATCGGATCATCTTCTCTTTCGGCCTCGATTTCGAATTCGAATCGGAGCTTCAAACAGCTGTTGCACCTTAGAGTACTACTCAGCCGACGCCATTTGAAGTTTGGCGGTGTTTGGTTGAGGTTTCTAGCCCGACAAGGTCAGTTGGGGTTCACAGCTCGGCGAGAAAAAATGAAGAGAGTAATGAAAGAAGAAGATATAAAAAATAATAATAATAATAATAATTTTTTTTTTAAAGTAAGGGTATAATAGATATTTTGGCGCGGATGGATTGCCACATCAGCGATTTAACGGAACTTTTGGACGAAGAGTAACAGAATTGACCTATTTGGTCCAAAATTGAGAGTGCAAGAACTAGACAATGGACTGAAGTGTTTTTATGGCAAAAATTCATGGACTAAACAGTATTTAGTCATAAGTTTTAAAAATACATAAAATTTAGGGAAAATCTCACAAACAGTACCTGACATATTGACCACTAAGAGCATCTCCAATGGATTTTTCTTTTGACTTGTGTCAAATTCAAATTTGACATGTGACATGGCAACCTTCATTTTTTGCTAATCTTACTCCAACCAATATGTCAAAATTGTTTGTTATTTTAATATATTCTATTCTATTTCTTTTATTTTTGCTTATTTTGTTTTGGCTTGTAGAATTAATTTTTTTATAAAAATAAAATTGCAAACAGACCGGGAATCTTCATCCCTTTCTATCTCTACTTCTTCTGTTTCTTTCTTATCTTCTTCCCTTCTATCTCAAATCTCGAATACAAATTGGTTAGATTATCAGGAATCCAAGTCCACCTTTAGACTTAAACACTAACATGCTCCATCTGGGGCTTCTTTCCCACACAGATGGTTGCTGCAGAAAAGAAGAAGAAGAAGAAGACCAATTTTAGGCCAAAGACACAGAGAAACCAGGCCATGAAAATGGAAGTGCATTCAGTGGTTCCAGTAATACTATTTTGGCAGTAGATGTCTCTCTGTGAATTTTGTTTCCGAGTCCCCTTCCTTCCTCTCCTTCAAAAACTGTGCGTGGTGGCGTGCCTTTACCTTGCGTCATCATCTTCTTCCTTTAACCCTTTCGATTTCGCAGATAAGTGAAACAAATTGGTGAATGTGTCTGATTTTTTCTTGATTTTGCTTTGATCTGGGTACAAAGAAGAAGAAGGAACGAGAGAGGAGAGAATAAATAAATAAAAAGACAGATTTGAGAGACCTGTCAAATTTGACAGATTTATTTGATATGTCAAATCCACGTAGGATTTGAAGCATGGGTTGGAGAGGTTGAGATTGTCATTTATATCCGTTGGAGGTCTCCACGTGGATTTAACCAATCCGTTGGAGATGGTATAGTAATGTTTGTACTTTAAGTTAAAAAAATATCAGATTAGTACCTGGGAACAGTAAAGTCTTCAACGGGATTAACTTTTCAGGGGTAAACATGTCCTTTCAAGGGAAACCTATTCCTCTTCCCCTATTTTCAAACTGTCTGCAACACCAGAAAGGCAGAAACTCATAGCCGAAGAAGTCGAATCCAACACCTCAATGTTCTCACAGCTTGCATTAGACATTGATGCAATATCCTCATGGGCATCAAAAAACCCAAATTTGTATTCGGTAAAGCTCCTCATTATCCTTTTGACTTTTCGAGACAAGCAACCCAATTGAGTATCAGTAGTTATCATGATATGGATTTCAATGATCTTAATTTGCATCTGGAAGTGAATTTTCTTTGAAGGGTAGTTGTGTGATGAGTAGATGCATAGCAAAATGGATTGAAGCAGAATTTGATTATTTGTAACTTTTTCTTTCTGGGAAAGAAGATGAAATCCCGTCTAGCTCATCTGCGAGTTGCCTTCCTTCCCCTCTAGCTCCAAGACTCGTCATAAAATGGATCAAACACATATGCAATCACAGAAACTCAATCGAGAATTGCATAATTAACAAAACCCAATTGAGATTTCACACAAATAACAAAACTCAGTTTATGTTTGACAATTGAATGAGTGTAAATTGAACACTGAAGACAAAATAGCATAATTAACAACAAACGTCAAATTTGATATAATCAACAAAACCCAGTTGAGATTTTGAATGATTAACAAAGCCCATTGGAGGGAGGTGGTTGTTATGGGGTTGCTCTGACATGTATATGAAATCAGAGAGGGTAGGCTAGATCCTCCGAACGAAGATGACTAGCTCCCAAAATCTGTAGGTCGGATAAGATGCCGACAATTGAGGTCTCTGTGCAAGTTCATTGATGGCGGTCGAAAATGAACCAACAAACAACCAATGCCATGAGCTGGATCTGTGAGCCATCCAACACCACCACATCAATCCCAGCCTTCACGAACTCCTTCAGACTCTTCTTATCCAACTCCTTTGTCCCTATCTCCGCCCCGACCCTCCACGAGCCGTCCTGTCCAACCGACCCGAGCTCCAATTTCGGGTACCCTCTGATCTGCTTCACAGAATCCTTCCCCACAACGTTTACAATGTCGTCGTCCCTGCCGAGAGAGTCTGAAAATTGGGAAAGAGGAATAGAGTTGAAGATAGGTAGGGAATGGACGACTCTACCATTGAAAAGTAGGCCTCATCAACGGGCCGGGTCGGGCCTTACTCTATTTTTAAATAGTAGCGGGCCGGGTCTGGCCGGGTTTTACTGTAAATTGAAGGATCCAAGCTTATCCATTTAATGAGGGCCTCACGGGCTTTTTTGGGCCGGGCTAAGCCTTGCGGTCTTTTTCGAGGCCGGCCTTGCAGGCTTTATTTACAAATAAATCTTTATAGATAATATTTTTTTATAAACTTATATTTATATATCATACACTCCAAAGAGAAACCTCTATCAACTTAAATAAAATAAGAAAACCAACCGTTGGATGAGATTATTATAATAAATTATTAATGTGGTAAAAAATTTAGCAAATTTCACTATATTTTCGAATCCGATCGAATTGGTCAACCGTCATCACTTGTATTTTTCTTGGTTGACCGATGGCATGACGACCTCGAAACGTGCTTATTTTTTCACATCACGTCTGTAAATATTTCATCGATGGATGTGTGTGGACATAAGATAAAAATTTCAATTTTAATTGCAAAGATGTTGGCCTATATCAATTTGCCTCATAAAGTCGTATGATTTGTATATTGCATTTAAGTTGTTGAGGTTCATTCTAAAGCAACCATGAAGTGGAAAATGAATTTAGAGAAATCAACCGCTCGACTGAGAGATTGTAATGTTTTATAGTGATTGTAAAAAATTCAGCTAATTTTATTCTCGTTTCGAATACGATCAATTAGGTCAAATTTAGTTACTCTTATAAACCTATATCTATTTATCATACACTCCAAAGAGCAACCACTATCAATTCAAAGAAAATGGAAAAATGGATCGTTGGATGAGATTATTACAATAAATTATTAGTGTGGTAAAAAATTTAGCCAATTTCACCATATTTTCGAATCCGATCGAATTGGTTAACCATCGTCACTTGTATGTTTTCTTGGTTGACCGATGGCATGACGACCGCGAAACGTGCTTATTTTTTCACATCACATTTGTAAATATTTCATCTATGGATGTGCGTGGACATAAGATTAAAAAAAAAAAAAATTACAAACACATTGGCCTATACCAAGTTTCCTCCTAAAGTTGTATGACTTATACATTGTATTTAAATTGTTGAGGTTCATTCTAAAGCAACCATGAAGTGGAAAATGAATTCGGAGAAACCAACCACTCGATGGAGAGATTGTAATGTTTTATGATGGTTGTACAAAATTCAGCCAATTTGGTTCTCGTTGCGAATTCGATCAACTAGGTCAAACTTAGTTACTCTTATAAACCTATATTTATACATCATACACTCTAAAGAGCAACCCCTATCAATTCAAAGAAAATGGAAAAACCGACCGTTGGATGAGTTTATTACAATAAATTATGAGTGTGGTAAAAAATTTAGCCAATTTCATCATATTTTTGAATCCGATCAAATTGGTCAATCGATATGTAGAATATATATATGCATTAATGCACATATTCTATATAGAAGTATAAGAACTTCCACACACACACACACACACACACACACACAAATATATATCTATATGTGTGTGTGTGTGTATTTATAAACACACACACACACACATCTACATATATATATATATATATATATAAACACACACACACACACACACACATATATATATATATAAAATATTTTACTGGCTTTTACTGGCCGGGCCTAGCGGGCTTTTACGGGCTTTTGGCGGGCCGGCCCACTACCCACGAGGAGTGCTTTTGCGGGCATTTTAACGGGCCAGACCGGGCTTTTAGCTAGCCCTCATGGCTGCTGGGCCTCCATCGGCCCACTTGATCCGCGGGCTTTTTGATGAGGTCTATTGAAAAGTTAACCCCGTTAACGGCTTTACTGTTTTCAGGTACTAATATTGGGTCGAGGTTAAAAGTCCAGGTATCAATATGATATTTTTTGAACTATAGGTACGAAAGTTATTAGTAGCCGATAGGTCAGGTACTGTTTCTGAGATTTTCCCTAAAATTTAATTGCTATAATTAGCTTTAGGAAAAAAAATGCAAACAGTATCTAACCTTTGGCCCTTGTCATTAGTAACTTTAGTACCTGAAAATATATATATATATATATATATATATCATTTTGGTACCTCAAGTTCGAACTACGACCCAACATTAGTACATGGACCGTTAACTCCGCTTAACTCCGTTAGGAAGACTACCAGCTGTTATATTTTAAAGGGTATTTTTTTTATCTCTTTATATCTTAATTATTATTATTTTTCTTTAAGCATTTTTCCTCTCTCTCTCACTCTCTCTCTCTCTCTCTCTCTCTCTCTCTCTCTTCTTTCTTATCTTCTTCTTCTCTCTCTCCAAATCAACCTACAGATTCGAGGACTATAATCCTTCCTTCAAGCTTCTAGGACTATAATCCAGCTCCTGCTTGGCCTTCTCACACGAATAGACCCACTGATGCCTTAGAACATAAACAGTCAGTGGACTGATCAGAGGAAGCTTCGATTCCATCAAAATCAACTCAAAAATACTCAAACCAAGATGCAATCTTTGCATAAAAAAGCTTCAAACATTCATACACAACAATCAATCTGGAAAGCATGAATAAGAAGGAAAAAAAATTAGATATGAGGACGCAACTGCTTAGTCTTCCCTCCAATTAATCACGAAAGTCTCCACCTCCTAACATCTCCATCACAATCGTCTTCTTCATCATCGTCCCTGCCGTCATTTTCGCAGTCCAATTTCTACGAATCAGGGCGGTTTCGCCCTAATAAGTTCGATACCCAGGTCAAAAAATACGGCGTAAAGCAACCCAAAACCCAAAATTACTCACCTCTAAATTGGGGAGGAGGATGGTTGCTGGTGTTTCAGAGCAATTGGGTTCTGGTGAAATTGGTGAGTTAGGGGAAGAGGAAAAAGTTCATGAAATTGATGTAGAGATCGAAACGACGAGGCAGAGCATCGTTTGAAATTGATTTTGAGGGAACGGCGGGGAATTGGGGTTGAGGAAAGGTTGGGGCTTTGGATGTAAAGATTTGGGCTTTGGAGGTTGAAGAAGAGAGAGCGAAGATTGTGGAGTTTTGGATTGGGAAAAAACTCTCTCATCTGATCCACTATCTCTCTCTCTCTCTCTCTCATCTAATCGAGATTTTCCATTTCTATTTGGAAGATCGAGATTTTCCATGTGATGATTATAGGCTAGAGTCTCTTGTTCCAAAAATCTGGGAATTCTTCTTCACATTGACACTAGTTTTGTTTTATTTGGCCGAACGAGGACGAAGAGAAAGAAGAGATTGAGTGAACGAGGACGAATCTGCAGGTTGATTGATCTGGAGAGAGGGAAGAAGAAGATAAGAAAGAAGAGAGAGAGAGAGAGAGGAAAAAATGCTTAAAGAAAAAAATAATTAATTAAGATACAAAGAGACGAAAATACCCTTTAAAGTATGACAGCTGACAGTCTTCCTAAAGGAGTTAACGGTTCAGGTACTAATGTTAGGTCGTGGTTCAAACTTGAGGTGCCAAAGTGATATATATATATATATATATATATTTTTTTTTTTTCAGGTACTAAAGTTACTAATGGGCGAAATGTTAGGTATTGTTTGCATTTTTTTCCCTTAGCTTTATGGTTCATCAATATAACATTTCAGATGATGATATTTTTTGAAAATATTGTCGTTCTTCGCAGTCTCTCCGCGGGTCACATTGCTATGGGGATACCGCAAGCCATCTGTCCTTGGGCTTTCCTAGACCCAGGCTCTGTTAAGGTCACTCTCCCCCGGCCCTCGAATTCAAATCCCTCCCAACCAAAGACGTTTGCGTCAGTCCTTTCTCATATCCCCATCAATTAGTTAGCAACCCCAATTGTGAGGGGAGAAACGGTTTATGTGAAGATTGTTTGAGCCCAAAAGTATTTTTGGCAAGATCCTTTGGTGGATTTGACTCGGTGGGCCGATACCTGCGGCCCAAAAATAAGCCTACTCGGGTTTGGGGTATAGCTTCGCGCAATCCGTGGTCCATAAGGAAAACGAAACCTTATTGGGATCGAGTAGCAGAAATTGAATAGGAAACTTCAATTAATGATCCTTCTAAAGCAAGGAGAAGTCGAAACCCTAGATGTATAAATACAGGGTTAAGCGGCAAAGTAAAGGACCTCTCTCGAATCAATCAATCCCAGCGATTGCAAAGCCTCCCTGGAGCAAACCTTCAACCTTGTTGAAACCCGGCGACAGTACTTCCAGTCATAGTCTCTACGAGCCGACTGCCAGTACCACTGCCATAGATACTACCAGCGAAGCAAGGGTAACGCCCTCGCAACCTAGCGAAGCTAAAGATACGCTTTAGTAAACCCCGTGCTTTCTCAGAACTTCCCAGTGATTGCTCTGCTCAACCTACAACGTTGAGTATCAATTGGTGACCGAAGAGATCACATCCAAAGTCCTTATCCGTAAGGCAAAAGTCCTTTCCCTAAAGGCTAGAGAAAATCTTGTGGCGAGGTTGGTGCTCTCCTCGTCCACAACGCTTGAAGAAGAAGTCAAGTCAAGGGACTCCCCCGATGACTGCACCCAACGGTGCTGGCACGCCTGTGCACACGCTCAAAAGAGACGGTTTCCACGCTAATTGGTTTTGGAGCCAAACATTTTGGTACCCCTAGTGGGACCTGCAATAGTGTCTTTTCGTGACAGTAACCATTGGGAAGTCTAGCGAGAACCCTTATCAAAAGGTTTACGCTAACTGCTCAAAGCATAAGACCTCTAGTTACAGACCGCATTCTCGCGTGGACTGTCGTGGTCTTTCTGAAGAACAAGTAACTCAAAGATTCTCTCGACATCCCCAACCGCCCGACATGTCAACTGCATGGGAAGAGAATCATCCGACCATTACTGAGGGTCAGAATGTCAATACTACTCAGGCTAGCGAGCCTGTTATCCCCACCACTGTCACACTACAGTGGAGAGTGGAGAAAGAGAGGCTTTCTTTCCGAAGCCTATTTTAGAAGGAGCGACCTCCAAAGTAAGGTTCGCGATCATCATGGAGAATATTCATAATCATGGCAAGAAGATAGCCGCTGATTTTGAAAGAGAGACCACAAAGACAGATAAGCTCATACGCGAACTAGATCAGCGCATTACCCGACATGCAGAGGATACTAGACAACAGATCGCACAATCAGAGTATGCAGTGAGGGCCCATGCCTCGGGTATCGCTAGCGAGCATAATCAGTGTCATAGAGAAATCATGGAAGCTATCACGAACCAAAACAAACAGACCGCGTCAGTTCGCAAGGATGGCTCTAACCTCGCGACCGAGGTGGCCATCCAAAGAGCAGAACTAAACCAAGCGAGAGAAGTGTTGAACAAGGCTTTAGGAGATCCTAACGCTATCCTGGGCTCTCTTGGCCAGCCATCTGGTTCGGGCAAGTACGTGCCGCCAAATCAGCGGGAAAGGACTAGCAGCAATACCGCTTCTCCCTCCGCCACTGCTACTACTACACCGCTGAAGAATAAAGAGCAAGCTCTGGTTATCGGCGGCAGCAAGGAAAAGACTACCTAGTCAAGCGGACAGGCCACCAGACAGAAACATCAGGCCTCGAAGGTTGTGGGAACCACATCCAACTCCGCTACGTTCGTTCAATACGATAGCGACGGGGAAGAAAATGTATACTAGGAACTACCAGGAAGTTATTAAGGGATTGACCACTCCGGTAACCCGATCAAGATAACAGCCTTGTCAAAGGAAGCGCCCATGCCAGTAGTAACTCTTCAGCAACAGGCTACAGCCCACGTTGTACACGTCGAAGAGGGGCCGGCGACTGTAAACCAAGCAGTGTCTGTGCAGGCTACTCGCCAGATTGTGGCGACACCACCTCCTCCTCCGGGTCCAGAATATGTAAGACGTAAAGAAGTAGAGGAGATGATCAAGTTGGCTAACCCTAGCGCACAGCCGGATGGGGTCTATGAGGGACCTTTCCCACCACATATCATGCTCGCCCCTTTTCCCAGGGCTATAAGAATATCATATTTTCTACCTTTTTAAGGGAAGACACCGAGGATGCGGCGACCCATCTGGCCAGTTTTAGAGTACAATGTGGCCGGTACCAGAATGATGATATCCTCAAATGCAGGATCTTTGGTACTTCTCTTTCAGGAGCTGCTTTCAGATGGTTTTCCAAGCTTATACCGGGAACAGTGGCGGATTGGCCTGCAATGGAACTGCTTTTCCGAGAAACTTTCGGAACTATCGAGCCTGAGGTAGACTTGGCCTCTCTCACCCAGATGGCCCAACAGCCTACAGAATCAGCAGTGGCCTACCTTCAGCGCTTTCAAATCCAGAAAGCCAAGCTGAACGTCATCCTGCCTGAGAAAGAGTTAGTCAAACTGGCGGTCAAGGGCTTGGAACCACGTCAACGAAAAAAGCAGCATGGCAGCATGATTCAGTCAATGGGAGAACCCATCACAGAGGTGGGCAACTTCGAACATCTCCTCAGAGAAACAGATACAAGGAAGAATGCATCCAGAAGGACATACGTACCAGGAAAACATCGTACCGTAGCGGCCCTGAGCTACTAGCCGGCTACCTATGACCCTTATTACCATCACAACAATGAAGAAGTGGTCCAGGATGACGGCGAGGAAGAGGAGAATGATATCGCTGCCTACGAGTTAACCGGGTAAAAGAATCTGACCTTGAAGCAACTGAAAATTTCCAAGGAACCTGTCAAGCTCAAATCGATGGCCTTCACCAAACCTGAGTTCGCGACATATACATATGATGCTAACAAGGCGCATGAGATTCTTGACGAAATGATCGCCGCGAAGATGGTGAAGACTGATTTTGGACCTTTTCCTCGACCAGAACAGCTAAAAGGGAAGAAGTATTGCAAGTTTCATAACTTGTGGAATCACAACACCGCGGACTGTGTGAAACTCAAAGACCAGATTCAGGTATGGCTTAACAATGGCACTTTACAGGTGGAAGCTCCGGTTACGGCGGCAGCGCTAGTAGACCTAGACCCCTTCCCTGATACTGGGATCAATATGGTCAAAGTGATTTGGACCAAACAGAGGCAAAGGAAACCGACCTTGGATTTGAGCTCAAAGGAGTGAGGTGAAAAGTCTACCGTGGACGAGACACCTACAATGGAGAAGGCTAGATCAATTAGTCAAGCCTCACCCGTGATCCTGTGCTCGCAATGCAAAAAAGAGTGTGGCATCCAAGTGTCGCATGAAGAAGTTAAGCAAACATTTCGCTTTGGCTCTCTATCGCCTGTCAAGTGGGCTTCGTCATAGCGGAACTATCAACCTTCTAGCCCAAGAGAAAAAGAGAAAATGGAGTCACCACCATCCCCAAAGGACTCTAATTTGTTCAAGAAGCTGAGAGCGGCGGCGGTTGATCAGAAACATGAAGATAAGATCACGAACAAGTGCAAAGACGTGTTGACTAAGCCTTACATCCCACCTGCGCCAGCCGCCACCATCAAGGAAGGAAAGTGGTACACCAGGGAAAGGGGGAAGGCAGTGGAAATAAGCACTTCCAAGAAGAGGAAACTGTAACGCAGGTTTGGGGAAGCTAAGCGCACGCTAGAGGCTCTGGACCAGGGCCTGATTAAGCCTTCACAATTGGTCAAATCACCTGAGCAGTATCAAAAGGAGATGGAGGCACTAGCTTCTAAGCCGTTAATGGCTCCCCGCAGCCTTTGAAGACAAGCAAGTTTGCTAATAGGGGCATCTAAGCCCAGTATTTTTTGCAGGATTACTAAGGAAGGAACACCTTCGATTGCGCGAAAGGAGAACTCGCCCACTCGGCGACCACATGTCAGGGGCAAGTTATTTCGCGAAGAACTGGAAGCCAAGTCTTCAGTCTTTGAGAGACTGGGGGGCAAGGACAGGACTACCGATACCTTACAGTGGAGACCCAAGAAAGTCCAAAGTATAGTCGTCGCTGCCTCAAATGAGCGCACGGCAAGGGAACCGAAACCGAAAAACCCTAAGCAAGCTTCCGGGGTACAAGAACATGAGCAATGCGAGGTAAAAGGCCTTACAGAAGAATCATTGGTGGACCGTTTGGCTAATCAATTCAACGCGGACACTTCTGTCGATGAACCCAAGCTTAATCTGGAAGATGACATGGAGGAGACAAATATGGCTGACGCCTCTTGCAATATGGTTTATGTGCTTCCCGCTAGGTATGCACTACCAGTCGCTGCTCAGGACTGTTTGGAAGCTGAAGAAGAGAATGCGCAGCCTTTGCAGATCACATCGGAGGCCACGACACCTGTGGAAGAAGCTGTCCTTTACGAGACAGAGGATGCTCCGAACAAAGGGCCCTTCATGAACTTCTCCAAACCAACGCCAGCTATGGTCCAACACATGAGACCGCTATATATCACTGCAGAGGTTGGCAGTACCAAGGTTAGTAAAATCATGATTGATACCGGAGCCGCTATTAATGTCGTCAATACCAGGACCATGCACTTGCTCGGGATCAAAAGGGAGAAGATCCAGTCTACATCCCTTACGCTCAAGAATTTCGCGGGAATTATAACAAAGACCTTAGGATTGCTTTTCTTACGCATTAAGGTTGGCCCAGCAGAGGGAGTTTATGCTTTCTTTGTAACAGATTGCTATGCGGCCTATAGTGCTATTCTGGGCAGAGACTGGATCCACAGAAGTTACTGCGTGTCGTCAACTCTTCATCAGGAACTGATTATGTGGAACAGGGAAACAGATACAGCGGAGGTGATCAAAGCGGATCCTCGTCCGTTCCCAGTCTCCGCGAACTATGTAGATGCCATGTACTATTTGGGGCCTATCACTCCATTGCAGGTTAGTGGCATCGATGACAAAGGCCGCCCCACAGGGGTGACGGCCTCTGAATTGGCACAGTGGGGGCTGACGCTCGCAAAAGAAGGCTTAGAGAGGCCTGGCCACGCGGTGCCCAAACCCTCGAATGATTTATGGATTACGACCTCTCAAAAGGAATAGAGGCCTTCTACTCGCTATAAGAACAATTGTCATCATACTTGGTGGAAAAAGAGGCCTATGATCGAATCGCGACCTTGGAGGTCGTCAATGAAGAGCTTTCTGAGTGGGAGCGAGAGGATGAAATAGATATTCAGCTTGCGCCGCGGCGCTGGACGATACACCTCCTAAAGTCAGAGATCCTACTGAAAAGGTTAATCTGGGAACAGTAGACGAGCCTATGGAAGTGGCTATCAACGCCTACCTAGAGCCTAGCGAGAAACAGAGGCTCATTGCTTTGTTATTAGAGTTCAAAGATTGCTTCGCGGAGAAGTACGAAGACATGCCCGGCCTGTCACCGGACTTGGTTTGCCATCAACTACCAATACTCCCTGACAGGAGGCCCGTGAAGCAAGAGCCGCAAAGAATGAATTCAGAAACCCAAGTCCTAGTCAAGGAGGAAATCGAAAAAATGCATAAATCAGGCATTATAAAGGTCGCCAAATACAATAAGTGGTTATCTAATATAGTGCCCGTCCGAAAGAAGAATGGCAAGATGAGGGTCTGCGTAGACTATAGAGACCTTAACCTCGCTACACCTAAAGACATTTACCCCATGCCGGTCGCGGATATGTTAGTAGACACAGTAGCAGGACATGAATTGTTGTCCTTCATGGATGGCACTGTAGGGTATCACCAAATTCTGGTCGCTGAAGAGGACAGACACAAAACTGCATTCCGGTGTCCCGGGTTCGCGGGTGTTTTTGAATATGTGGTCATGCCCTTTGGACTGAAGAATGCTGGCGCAACATATCAGAGAGCCATAAACCTAATCTTCCATGACATCCTGGGGAAGATTTTAGAGGTTTACATCGATGACGTAGTTGTGAAATCTCATAAGAGAGGGGACCACATCGCAGTTCTCAGGAAGGTATTCGAGCGAATGCGACGACACAAGCTTAAGATGAATCCTGCTAAATGCATTTTTGGGGTTCAAGCAGGAGATTTTCTGGGATTCATTGTCCATCAGCGAGGAATTGAGGTCCTTGAAGATAAGCCGAGCGCAGTCATCAACGCGTCTCCCCCGCGAACGAAGAAGGAATTGCAACGTTTGCTAGGTAAGATCAATTTTCTGAGACGCTTCATCTCTAACTCTGCAGGAAAAATCCAGCCCTTCTCGTCATTGCTAAAGCTACGGGGGCAGAACGAGTTTGTATGGGAGCCTAAGCATCAAGAAGCTTTCGACAGAATCAAGACTTACCTAGTGAGCCAGCTAGTGCTGGTTCCTCCAAAGGCCAGATTTCCATTGAAGTTATATATCTTAGCAGCTGAAGCTTCCATTGGCAGTCTACTCGCTCAGGATGATGATGGGGGTATCAAGCACGCTATATTCTACCTCAGCCGGACACTGACGGATTGCGAGATGAGGTACACTCCTATGGAAAAGTTGTGTCTTACTTTGTACTTCTCAGCTTGCAAGCTGCGGCACCACATGTTATCCTTTACTACCTGCATCATCGCTTAAACTGACCTGGTCAAATACATGTTGTCGCGACCTAATTTGAGAGGCCGCATTGGCAAATGGGTACTGGCCCTTTCTGAATTTTCGCTACAATACTTACCTCAAAAAGCTATAAAGGGACAGGCCATCGCGGACTTTCTGGCACATCATCCTATGTTGGAGATACCCGCAATAAAGGAGTTAGAGATAGCGTCCGCCACTACAACTCGGCCAGATTTGGCGGGCATCCAGAATACGCAGTGTGGGTTCAAACCACAGTCTCCCTGCAGCCTTGGGTATTATTCTTTGATGGCTCAAGAACTGAAACATTAGCGGGGGCAGGGATTGTTCTGGAGAATCCAGCGGGTGATCGTTTCTCTTATTCTTTCCAATTGGAGTTTAAATGTATGAACAACCAAGCAGAATATGAAGCCCTTATTATCGGGCTAGAAGTCTTACTGGAATTGGGCGTTGGGGACGTTCAGATCCGCGGTGACTCTTAGCTAGTGATAAATCAGCTTCAAGAAAAATATAGATGTGTAAGTTGGTTGCTCGTACCATATTTGAATCACGCCATTGAGCTTCTGGATCAATTTGATGACGCTGATTTGGAGTACATCCCTCGCGAGCTCAATTTCGCAGCCAATGAGCTCGCTCAACTGGCCACAGGCATTACATTGAAGTATGGGGTTCGCGAGCTTATTCTGAAAGTCGAGCGTCGTACACTACCTCCATGGCTCGCCCGACCTGATCCGCCTGACGATCCAGTTGTTGCAGTACTCGAACCTATTGATGTTGACTGCGCATCCCGCTGATCGATTACCTCAAGCAACCAGGCCCCACAGCTGACAGGAAGATTCGTTTTCTTGCCCTAAACTACTTCCTCAGGGGTGAGGGGCTGCGACGACGTGGGGAAGATGGCATAGAATTTCGGTGTGTCTATGGCCGCGAAGCAAAACGATTAATGCGTGAAGCGCATACAAGGATATGCGGCGCCCATCAAGCAGGACCTAAGATGCGCTGGCTCATTCAGAGACATGGCTATTATTGGCCCAACATTTTAAAGGATTGCATTGCATTCGCCAAAGGATGTGAAGACTGTCAAGCACATGGTCCAGTCCAGCATGTCCCTAACATTCCCATGCAACCTATAATTAAGCCTTGGCCTGCGCGAGGTTGGGCATTGGACTTGATTGGGATGATTCACCCCCACTCTTCTCTCCAACATAAGTTCATCATCGTGGTTACTGACTTCTTCACCAAGTGGGTCGAAGCTGAACCTTTGAAGGAGGCCTCTAGCACCACCATCAGCCAGTTCATTTTTCGTAACATTATCTGCAGGTTTGGTATCCCCAAGGTGCTCGTTTCAGACTGGGGAGCAGCATTCATGGGAGGTCATGTCGAGCAACTTGTCAATGATTTCGTCATCCAGTTCATCCACAACACTCCATATTATGCTCAGTCTAATGGTCAAGCGGAAGCTAGCAACAAGATTACTATTACCCTGTTAAAGAAGATGCTGGTAGAAAACCCTCGACAGTGGCACGATACTTTGTATGAGACACTCTGGGCTTATCGTACGTCCAAGAGGAATCCCACCGCTACGACACCATATGCACTCATGTTTGGTCATGACGCTGTTTTAACCCTGGAAATCAACGTTCATTCTTTACGCGTACAAGAGCAGCATCACTTGATCGGTGAAGATTACGTCCAGGCGATGTGGCAAGAACATGAAGATTTGAGTGAGCAGCGCTTAGCGTCTTTGGATAATTTGATGATGGAGAAACAGCATATCGCCCGCGCCTATGATAAGAGGACGCGTGGTCATAGTTACAAAGAAGGAGACCTTGTTTGGAAAGCGGTTTTACCTTTTGGTGAGAAATTAACTGGCCGCGGTAAGTGGACTCTGCGATGGGAGGGACCCTTTGCTGTTCACAATATCCTGGAACGCGGGGCTTTTCACCTCAAAGACGTGGATGGCGACATCCATCGCAACCCCATCAACGGGCGGTTTTTGAAGAAGTACTACCCTAGTGTTTTGGGAGTTAGAGAATCCACCTTCTGCCCAGACAGGGGGCAACCATAATGTTCATCGGTTCGCATCAACTCTAAGTATTTATTCAGGCCTTTTTCTTGTGGCCTTTGACTCATGTATTTGCTTCACCGATGAACATTAGGGGGGCAACTCTCTATATATATTCAGGCCTTAATTGAGGCCATATGTTATGTATTCATCAGCATGTATTCATCAGATTTTAAGTCTATATTCATACTTGTTTATTCTTGACAAATTGTGTGTTAAGAATGTACGTGATGGCCTATACATGAGGCTTTATACAGGCCAACAATTTTTTGC
The DNA here is from genome assembly GCA_024704745.1 of Rosa lucieae. Taxonomy (NCBI): domain Eukaryota; kingdom Viridiplantae; phylum Streptophyta; class Magnoliopsida; order Rosales; family Rosaceae; genus Rosa; species Rosa lucieae. The sequence continues at coordinate 24,234,905 of CM045493.1, read as the reverse complement.
AAACTTTTGCATTGTGCTCAAAGAAACATTCATTCATAAAGTGGCTTTACGGCCAAAGGTAGTACAAAAAACAGATCAACACGGTTACACTTGCAATTATAAGGCCAAATGTGGCTTTGAAGATAGTAAGAGACACGGATTTTAAAAGTTGCTGGATCTGGTTGCGGCAAGGAGGATCTGGGCAGTACCGCTAATACTCTCCCTCTCTTCACCCAGATCCTCCTCCGATCTGAGTCGCAGCTGCTATCGTCTTTACAGGAGGAAGAGGGAAGGGAATAATCCATCATACCCCTTCCAGGTGACTGTCCTCCGGGATGGAGATGGTCTCCAGAGCGAGCGCGACCCACAACCACATCAACCTCCAGCGGAAAAACAGAAACCTCGTAGTCGGACCCTGGAGGTAGACCGCGGAAGAAGAACGGTCGGCCTCAAAGTGGCCTTCAGCCTCTCCCGCTCCTGCTCCACGCGGACAATCGGAGGAGACGGACCCCTCAAAATCTGGTTTCACCACGTTAGGAGCGTGGCGTGTTCTTCGGCCTAACTGAAACCTGCGAGTGTCATCCAGATTTCCAGAGACCAAAGACATGCCACCGGACATGAGATTAGGCCATGAGGCCTACCCAGGTCTTGAGATTAAGCCATGAAGCTTATGAGTTTATGACTGAGGGTGAGATCATGGGAAGAAGATTTTAGAAACTGAAGGAAGAGTAGCAAGGCTTGTGAGGTTATCTCTGGAAAAGACATAGTTGCTTGGCTTCATGCTTTCCCCAAGTGCGGGTATTTATAGTTCCAGCCGCAGTAATCTCAACCGCGTGATGGGCAGTTGAAGTACTTTCAATGCCCTCAATGAGAGTATCAATGGAATTGAATGCTAGAATCTCAGAAATAAAGGAAATTGAAAAGGCGTGGGAAGCAGGGCAGTCTCCAAGGAAGTAACCGCCCAATTTGGAATTATCTTTTCAACCATTTCGATGTCAATAAAGAGGTGATAAACCATAGTCCACAGCAATTTGAAGTGATATTTGGGCAAAACAAAGTGGGCTAAATATTTAACTTGTTAATAATGATATTGTTCATACAAAAGAAAAAGGGGACTAAAGTTTTCAGCCCGTATGATTTAGAGGCAGTAAATGTTCATCCAAGATAAAACTGGCGTCCGCAGCAGCTCGCTCCTGAGCCATAAAACTGCTCTTTCATTAATTCGTTGGGGAAGATTTTGTAGCAGCTCGTATATCTCTGTGAACTCAGTCTCAGTGATGGTTCGCTCTCGGCGAAGAACCATCAAGTACTCATAGCTCTGGCGGACGCGCCCGGTAGTAGGATGTCCGGACTCAGAAGACGTTAGAGCCTATCCCTCGACTCATCTATAACTCCGAGAGGGGCCACTTCAAGTACGCGAACTAGCCTTTCTATTCTGGAAGGAGGCTCAGGCAGCGGACCTGGAGCAACAGCAGCATGAGCCTCATGAGGCTTCATAACAGGGGCCGCTTCCTACTCCGGTTCAACATTCACCCCTTCTCCCGCTTCTGGAGCATGGGGGGCAGGCTCCTGGATCGCCATGCCTTGACCGACTGGGCCGGTAGGATCGGCGCCAAGTACCTCCGCAGCGATGAATGCTTCTCCAACAGGATCAAGACTCTGTGGTTAAGGAAGAATCATTAGAATATGCAAGGAATAAAATAAGGATCAAGACGTTATGTTAAGCGAGTGTACCTCTGCGTCTGGAGGCTCGTGCAGGACTGCTGTCAGGGCAGGCTCTTGAGCCGCTTCACCAGGAATTGGGCCAGGCGCTATCTATGCTATGGGATGTGCGGCGATCTGTTCCTCAAGCGGTGCGTCCGAATGAGTGGTTCTTTCTTCCAATTCAGGCGAGCTGTCGTCTATGATCTGCACTGGAATTGAGACCAATTGCACATCACTCGCAATGCTGGCAGGAGGTGGAGGATTACCGAAATCCGTGGGTGCTTGGGCCTGCGAGGCAGATGTCCCTTCACCAGCGGCTGAAGAGCCTTCCCCGGCTTGTCTGGAGGATCGGCGACGAACCTACGAGCGAGGACAGTTATAGGAATTGGACTAAATGGGAAGTAAATTCTAATGTCGGTTTCCCGTTTCTTACCAATCGATCAGCGATTGGTTCATCCTCTTCCCATGGTCAGTGCAAGGGTCCGAGCGACTGCGCTTGGAGCCAAAGCAGCGGCAACCTGCCAGAATCACAGGATTAGACTTAGCTTACGGAGAAAGCATGGTCCTAAGAACAAAGGATTCTTACCGTCTACGGATTATCATCATCGGAGGAAGAATCTTCAACTTCAAGCTCTGCGATCACCGTTTTCTGCTTTCCAGACTAACCAGTGGCTGGGGAAGCACTGATTGCGCGACTGCCAGAAGGTGGCACATTTCCCTGACGCAGTGAAGAGTGAGTGAAAGGGAAGGAGTGAGGGAAGATATAGAATATAAACTAAGATACTTACCTCTGAAGGGGGCTCGCGAATTACGATACCAGCCTGGGCCTGACGAGGGGCTCACACCGGTCGTGTTGCCGGAGGAGGAAGAGAGCATGCGGCATCTTCAGAGAAGCGAGCGAGCATTTCGATATCGGCAGCATAGGGTTTTTTCAGTTCTCCGAAGGTGGCCGCAAAGAGTTCGTCATCCCACTAAATCCAGCAATTGACGGAAACCTCTTCCCACCATTCTTCGTACCCTTCCTCAGTTCCATCCACAGCGTCAATGACTGTAGCCCAGTCGGGAAGATCAACCAGCTCGAGCATACTTTGTGCCGGCAAAGGCCCAGAAGGGGGCCCGAATCTACTCCAAGAAGTGTTATAGTTCCAGGCGTCGTACAGAGGAAATGGCACCAATTGGACAAGGCCGAATTGGCGAGCAAAGTAGTTAGGAGCTTAAAGCTCGTAACTAAGTTCTCCAGTAGCAATCCTAATATCTGAACAGGAGATCGCGCGGCGAAAAGCCAAGCGCCTGCGATCACTGTAGCGAGAGGCGCCGGGAAGGAACCCGTTTTCAAGTGGAGTTGGGAACCTTCTCCCCAGTATTATATCGCAGTATGGCATCTCATCCAGAAGGTACATATAGGTAAAGCATTCGGAGTAGGGAGGAGATGAGTACCTTTCCTCGCGGCTGAACCATCGACCCAAGAGTTGGTCGGCCGGTGGAAGCAGCGAGATATCATCGCGGCGGAAGAATGGAAAATAAGTCTGGATCCAAAAGTTCAAGATCCAAAAGGGGCCAGATATGCTAGTCTCAAAGGGATGCATAGTGGCCTGATACAAAGTGCGATAAAGGGCTCCTAGCACTGGTTGCCCGAGCCCGACATTGCGGCCGTTGTAGAGGGTCGTCGCCAGAAGAGTCCAAGTACCAGTGGGCTTGCAAAAGGAAGTGCAGAAGATGAATTTACAGAGCCAATACTCCAAGAAAGCGATTCCGCCGGTCGCATTATTCTCCCGACTGTAATATGCCAACCATCGTGGGTAGGAGCCACTATGAGCGCTGCGACCATGTTGGGCCATGGTCAAGGTGAAGGTGACAGAATCTAAAATCAAGAGTGTTTGTGGCGGTATTCCAGAAACAAAGAAAGGCAGCGAGTGGCGAACGATTGCCACCGCGTGGAAGACGAAAACATAGATCGATAGTATGTGTGATACCTGCTGTGTTCCAGCGAGCCAGATCTCGCGCCCGTGTTTCGCGATACTAAGAAAGTTCTGCTGGGCTGATGGAGGAGGACCAATGCCCTATTTTGGCTCGATGGTTCTGGGCACCCCAACTACTGAAATCTCCAGGAGTCCTTCGGAGGACTGGAATGGGTCGACGAGCGGGCAAGCCGTAGAAAGCAAGAGCGTCGGCCGGAATAACGTCTTGTGGCGCTGGCCCCAGTCCGGTGTGATGGTTGGAGAATTGAAGGAGCAAGGGCCTATGGATGGAGGTGTGGAGACGAATGCGGGCACCGATGCTGGTTCCCCCAGGTCTGGGCAACCCTTTCGTTCAGTTCTTCCTCTTGATCGATGACTATCTTCTTTGGGGGAGCCATTTCTGGGTTTCTGCGAAGGAGATGTTGGAAGAAAATGGGTGTTTCTGGGTTTAAGGGACTGAAAGGGTTTCTGATGTGACGGGTCTTATGCGGCCGTGGGTTTAAATAAGGAATTTTGTGAGGGAAACGATACGACAGAAAGGCGTTTTGCAAATGGAAAGACGCAGCCTTCATTAATGGCATCGTTTCAAGCGATCAGCGCGTCGTTTTAGTCCCCTTCAATCAGTTACATCTTCGTGGGCCTGATTTCTGGGCCTGGGGGGCAATGTTTGAGCCCAAAAGTATTTTTGGCAAGATCCTTTGGTGGATTTGACCCGGTGGGCCAATACCTGCGGCCCAAAAATAAGCCTACTCGGGTTTGGGGTATAGCTTAGCCCATTCCGTGGTCCATAAGGAAAACGAAACCTTATTGGGATCGAGTAGCAGAAATTGAATAGGAAACTTCAATTAATGATCCTTCTAAAGCAAGGAGAAGTCGAAACCCTAGGTGTATAAATACAGGGTTAAGCGGCAAAGTAAATGACCTCTCTCGAATCAATCAATCCCAGCGATTACAAAGCCTCCCCGAAGCAAACCTTCAACCTTGTTGAAACCCGGCGACCGTACTTCCAGTCCTAGTCTCTACGAGCCGACTGCCAGTACCACTTCCACAGATACTACCAGCGAAGCAAGGGTAACGCCCTCGCAACCTAGCGAAGCTAAAGATACGCTTTAGCACAAACCCCGTGCTTTCTCAGAACTTCCCAGTGATTGCTCTGCTCAACCTACAACGTTGAGTATCGATTTGGTGACCGAAGAGATCACATCCAAAGTCTTTATCCGTAAGGCAAAAGTCCTTTCCCAAAAGGCTAGAGAAGAATCATGTGGCGAGGTTGGTGCTCTCCTCGTCCACAACGCTTGAAGAAGAAGTTAAGTTAAGGGACTCCCCCGACGACTGCACCCCACGGTGCTGGCACACCTGCGCACACGCTCAAAAGAGACAGTTTGCGCGTCAACTGGTTTTGGAGCCAAACAAAGATTAATGAAGTAATCTACCAAGAACTTAATCTTATTGGACGTCTGTTCTTGCGCAAGGGTTCGACTACATTGAAGACTGAAACCCTTAAACTTGCTTTGAACTCTCTATGGAAACCTAATGGGCCATGGCGTTTGGTCCCAATTGGAAAAGGATACTTTGACATCCATTTTGATTCGAAGATGGCTAGGATATGCATAAAGCCTGGGATGGTGGGACTCGTGTGCAAGAAACAGGTTTGTTCCGTCTTTCACAATGACAACCTGATTTCAAGCCAGGGGATTCTGTGCCTCAGACGCACTCCCAATCATGGATCCATATCTTTGGTCTTAGCCAAGAGTATTGACATCAACAACATATCATGGAAATTGCTTGTGGAGTTGGCACTCCATTGCAATATTTAAATGCTGCAACAAAGGAACAACGCTTCTATGTGCCCGTGTTCTTATGGACGATGATCTATTAGGGGCTCTCCTTACTTCAATTATGGTAGAAAGGGAAAATCACTTCTTCCCTGTTGGTATTGAATATGAAAAACTTCCTCCCTAATGTACTCATTGTGGGTTCTGCCACAAACGCAGCAATTGTTGTTAACTCAAGGTCGCTTCAGACCAACTGATCGATGGAGGTTCCAATCAAACGCAAAGAATTTCGCCAGGAGTATAGATTAAAAAAGCTTGTTGTTATTGCTAGCTCATATGGTTTCCATGCCAGAACCTATCATTCCAGTACATCAAGTTGCATTAGAACAAGTAAGAGAACAACAGCATCCAGTTGAAGGGTCACAAGTTGAGACTTCTCTGGCAGTTGTCAATTTTGAGAAGGCCACGACATTTGCACATTTAGATGCTACTTCCGTACTATCAAGAGGATTAGTTGCCAAAAGTATCTATCCAGCAGTAGATCCTTAAATTCTAAATAAAATATTTTAGTACATGGTTTTTTATTTCTAGATATTTATTTAGATTTAGAATTTGAAATAGAATTTTGTACCTAAAGTTAGGAATATAATCTAGTAATTAAGTTAGAATCTTATTGTATATTTATTGTATATTATAATCGTATAATATATTAATATAATTAATTAATTATTATATCTATTTGAATCTATTTGAAAGCGAAAATAGAGAATTTATAAAATTTGAAATAATTTCATTAATATATAAATTAACGGAATGATTAATTGATTAATTATATCCATTCGAAATTACTGCTCCAATTGTTGAGAAAGCTGCTATTCCTTTTGTTGTTGAGCAAGTCATTGTTCCAATAGTACATGAGGTAGATATCTCAAGCCCAGTTGCAAGTTCAATTCTAATCCAACAAGCCCTCCAGGTAAGGTTATGTTAATATTTTGACTGGTAATAGTTTTGAGATTCTTGTTCAAATCCAGAAAGGCGAGAGAATTATTGTATATGAGCAAGAGACAGTTGGAGAGCGCGATGACACTTTAGTTGACACTAATAATAGAGATTCTGCTTTGGTAGAATCTAGTGTTCATCAACCTAAGTTTGTTGGGGTGATTTGGAAAACAAAGAACCCCTTGGTTATGATGCCCAGGTTGAGAGGATGAGTCTTTTGAGTTCCTGGTTTGATGAGGGTGAAGCAACTCTGGAATTGGAAGATGAGAATCTTCTCAAGTCTCCCAAAGTCTCAAAAGAAAAAATTGAAGACCAAAAAAGATTCACGAGACCCTTATTCTACTGTAATCGGACGCCTGTTGTGCATCTTGATATTTGATGCAATCGGCTCTGATTATTCTTGCTTATGTTTTGGTTGTCTTTTGGTTTTGTTGTTTCTCCAAAGGGGTTTTGGCTTCATGTTTAATGAATATTTTCAATTGCCGAAAAAAAAAAATTGTGTTTTTGGAGAATGGTAGTAACATTTCAATCTGTCGGCAATAGCTTCTTGTTGTGGGGCAGTACGTTTTTGAATAATGGTATTGACTTTTGCAATGAACTATAGTAATTTTCATGAAGAATGACCGAACATTTTCGGTTCATTGACAGTAGCTTTTTCATTATTCGAAAGTTATTTTTTTGTATGTCTGTAATAATTTTTTAATTAATGACAATAACTATACCGTAGTACAGTGGTGTTCACCTGGTCAGTTGCTGACCAAAGAATTTATGCTCAACAACCCTTAGATTTACATCCAATGGTGGAAAACAAAACACCTCTTATAATAATTCTCTCTACCCTTGGATGTAAATCCAATGGTGGTTGAGCATTATTTTCTTGGTCAACAACTGACCAGGTGAATATTTTCGTACCGCAGTATTTTTGTAAATAATGAAAAGTTAAAAAGAAGATGACATTTTTATAAATATTAATTTTTCTTATTTTTTTTATAATTATATGAGAGATAAAAAAGTTATTAGTTAATTTATATAATTTATATTAAAATAACAGTTTTAACAAAAAGTTTAACAAATTCGCAAACTTTATGACAAACTGACTCTTTATAATGGTTAGACAACCTGTCGCGCAAAAACATCGACCTTCACGCTGAAAGGAGTACTCAAAGGAGGACCCACAATAATCTCTTTACCTTTCGACTAATTAATTAATTAACTTGTAACCAAAACAATTTATAACGTTTATAAAATCATTGATTAAGGATTATTCTTTTGTGGAGTACTGGAGTATAAGTCATTGATTATTTAGTAGACTGTAGTTGACTTGAATTGTCGGGACTCGGGTGACCTTCCAAGTCTTCCCCATTTCTCTCTTTTCCTTTTGGGAGAAATATCACATTGGTCATCGAACTATGACTCGCTCGATACTTTGGTCATCCAACTTTTAAAAACTTCATTTTGGTCATCGAACTATATCACTGTATATCACTTTGGTCATTCCGTCAATTTCCTCCGTTTTCTCTGTTAATTCCAGGGGTATTTTGGAGATGAAATGTTTTACCCGCTATTTTATAACTTAATCCAATTTTCCCCGCCTAAGCATAAAACTTCATCCAATTTTGCCAACTTTTCCCTCCTTTTATTAATGCATTCATCATCAGTAATCAAAGCATACAACAGAGAAAAATAATCGAGTCAGAGAATGATTTAAAGTGAGGGAATATAAGAGGAAGAAAAATATTGATTTAATAAATTAAGGAATTATAAAAGGAGGGAAAAGTTGGCAAAATTGGATAAAGTTTTATGTTTAGGCGGAAAAAGTTGGATTAAGTTATAAAAATGGCGAGTGAACCTTTAAATTTCCAAAATACCCTTGGAGTTAACAGAAAAAACAAACGGAATGACCAAAGTGATATGCGATGATATAGTTCGATGACCAATATGAAGTTTTTAAAAGTTGGATGACCAAAGTATCGAGCGAGCCATAGTTTGATGACCAAAGTGATATTTCTGCCTTTCCTTTTTGTTAAGTATAGATTCGCAACTCCACCACCAGCTCTCTGGATTGTTGCTATTTCGGTTTCGTCGAAGCCTGTGAGCTAGGTAGTTTCAAGTTTCAACCTCAACAGCATCATGAAATCCACCGTTCTCAACTCCTAGCTCGATAGCATGGCTGAGAATTGAGAGCGAAGGAAGTACCATATCGATCAACTACATCAATTGGAAAGCAGACTATATCGTTAGCCTTTTGCGAAGCTTGGTTGGTGTTTGTTAGTTTTCGTCTACTTCCACTCAACCCAGCAGGTTTTTTTCTTTTCTCGATCTGTTTCTCCCTTATCTTTATTTTTTCTGATTCATAATATGCTTTCGTTCCGAAATTGTTGCTAGTGCTGTTACCAAATTGTCAATGTTGCCGGTAGCTGATGAACAGTTCAATACATTACGCACCGGATCTAGTTCCTCTCCATAATTATTCTGGCTATCCTCGTGTTTATTTTTTTCTTTGTTTTATACAATGCAAGAGTTATTGTTTAATTTTTGGTTTCATTATTAAAGTCTAAACCAGGTAGAAAGTACCCAAGTACCTAATGCTAGGAGTGGATCCAAATCACTTGCAGGCTTGCAGCTATCCTAATTTTACTCTATTTCTTTTCATACCTTTTTTCTATTTCCTTTTTTTCTTTTTGCAAATATTTACACTAAATTAAAACAACAAATAAACTATAAAAAAAAAAAAAAAGAATAATAACAAACAAACCCAATAAGCTGGACCAAGAAATAGAGAAATACAGAGATAAAGGAGCCCAGACTAGGCATGCCCACAAGTAAACCGCCCGAGCAAGAGTAGTCTGGTAGCTTCCTTCACTCACTGCGACGAGGCCACCAAAAGCCAAAAACACCCTAGCATGCTTGACTATAATCCGACCAAATTCGGAGAGTTGGGAGGGCACTGACTGCAATCCACGATCAAACACCCATGAAATCTTAAACCAAATCCTCCAATAGAGTACATTAATATCCAGATGATACCACACTAAATAAAGCCATAGCCACTAAAACGGAAAAAAAAAAAAAAAAAACAAAGATGAGGCAGATTCAACAAGGGATTGGAGGAACAACCATCATAATGTTGAACAGATCCTCGTTGCACAACCGGGTAGAGACACATGTGCTATAACAGACTAACCATGCTTAAAACAAAGCTCCGGGGAGTAAAGTCACAACCAGCGGCTGAGGAAAGATGATAAAAGGCACAATAACCATCAGTGATCAAAAGAATTGGATCTAAGAGAAGTAGAGAAATCAAATGTGGAAGAAGGAAGTAAGGGGTCGACGAGAGCAATGGCAAGAAACGACAATAACTCAAAGAAAAAACAACATAGGAAAAAAATGAGGCAAGAATCCTCCGAGTCTACGTACATCCTCCTTTGATACTGCGCCAGAGGCACTAGAGATAACTGGAGTGCACGCAATTGCCTAGGTTCCTAATACAAAGAAATTTATTGTAATTAGTTCAAACTAAAAACGTAGGGATGAGCCTAGAGCAAAAACCCTAGCCCAACAAATTTTTGTCCAAAGAAGCTCCAAGCCTTTACTCGAAGACAACAACCTAAGGTTATCAGCTTCCTCATTTTCCCCCAAATTGCAAAGATCTTGAAGGAGGCAATTAAAAGTCACAATATCTGGAACCATACCCTCTTCAAGCATCCTTTCCCCATCACTACTAAAGGTTCATCAATCTCCTTGTTGGGCTAGGTTTTTTGCTCTAGGCTCATCCCTATGTTTTTAGTTTTGTCTAATTATAATAAATTTTCTTGTATTAGGAACTTGGGCACTTGTGTGCACTCTAGTTATCTCTAGCCGCCGCCCCCTCCCCCCTCCAAAAAAAAAAAAAAAAAAGAACAACAACAACAACAACCAACCAACTATTTAAATTATGCTTGTGGCTGCAATTGGAAAGATCCGAAAATAGATTATCACCGGAGTCACCATATACCAATATTCTATACACATGTTATGGACGGATTCAAATGAGAACGACGTGTTCCACATTGAGTTTCGAGCTTTAGCGCTGGGCTTAGGTCATTCAATAGTTGACGAGATGTTCGTGTATTGGACTTGGTCCATATCCGTTCTGGATTGAGCCTGTGTCTCGTGGAGACGTTCTGAATGGCCATTCAGATTATCCATACCGTGCTTTGTTCTAGAGTTTCCTTTGAGGACAGTTTGGTCTTTTCAGATCCTAGAATCGTACGACGCAGAGTCGCGTTATTTTTATGCTCCACAGATATAGTCTTCTTCTGCTCAATAGTCGGTGACATGTTCGAGATCCAAACCCAGCAGAACAGAGCATTCAAGGCCACATGTTTTATCGGTGCAACACCATCATATTTCTGCAAGACCAGAAGAGCTCTATTAGAGCAAGTTCACCCGTTGGGTCACCAGGTCACGGTCACCAGGGCACCAGGGTAGGAAACTATTCACTGCCACTGGATCTTTGCTTCCACCCATTGGTCAGGGTCACCAGTCAGTTACTGTTCATCGAATATATATATATTTTTTTTTGGAAAATGATAAATGTATGATGTAAATAAATAGTATTGATAAACAATTTGAAAATGCAACCAAAGAAAATTTTATTGGTAGACAAATTATATGTCCACGGTCACTTTTTTTTTTTTTTTGGTGTGAGAAGTAAAATAGGAGGTGAGGTATTTATAGGAAATTTTTGTTCTATTTTTTTTTGTTACCGTTGTAATCTAACGGTTACAAAGAATTTTTTTTTTTTTTTTCACCTCTGCAAAACAGGAATTATAGGTCCATAATTCTTTGTCGTCCGATCCCTTCAATTATCATCAGCAACGGTCCAGATATGTTGACCGTTGCATTCAAATTCCCATGCAGCAACCTGCCACGTCTGAAGCAGCAAGCCGCTACACGCCAAAAAACTCGTTCCCACACTCCTGCAGGGATTGTCAGCGCTACGCGACAAGCAACTGCCTTCCACTCCACCAAGCCGGCGCGTCTCCCCTCTCCTCTTCTTTTTGGGCCAGCGTGGCAACCTGGGTCACGGGCTCAGTCACCCTCCTACCCGAGCTTGTGACCTGGGCCACCCACTGTGTTCTTGCCCCAGATCCGGTGGAAGCTGCAACAGTCCCATTCTGGTGTCCCAAGCTGCAAAACTGACGTGGTGCCCGGGCAAAACTGAGCCCGGTGAACTTGCCCTTAATTGAAACTCCATGGGTCACCCGTGAGAACCTTGTTGCAGTCTTTTTGAGATCAAACGAGAACAACAACCTAGCAGGGGCACGTTCATGCACCTAAAAACGTTTGTCTAAAACCCAAACCAATCAAACATGGCGCTTCAGGTCAGTTGCCTCCATTTTCTTCATTGTTAGAGGCCGCGCAAGGAGAAAGGATTGTGCGTTTCTTTGCGCTCCTCCTCCAGTCATTCATCAGATATCAACAACCTCATTGCCTGCAATGATCAACGAGGTAGCAAAGCTTTCGGTAATAGACTTAATGGTAGACATGGTGTTGATGAGAGAGGAGAGATAGCCGGCTACTCAAACTGGGGTGATCAGTGATACAAGACGGTCGGGATAGGATTCTAGGACTTGGATGGGGCGATACAACGCTTAGGTTTTATATTTAATCAGACTTTTTTTTTTTTTGTTAAGAATGAATTTTATTGCGATAATGAACTAGCTTTTAGGCCTCGTTTGGTTCACGAAAAGGAAAGTAATTTCTTTGTCTTTCCCATAGGAAGGGAAATGAAATTTCTCAACAACTTTGTATTCCGATGTTTGGTAACGTAAGGAAAGTTATCAGGAAAGTTGTTAAAAAGTTTGTAACTAATGTAATAAAATAATATGTTGTAAATGTAATAAAATAATATGTTGTAAGTAATAAATGCAAGGAAATAAGGGGGAAAGTGATTCATTTGAGATTTAGAAGGAACCACTTTCCCCTTTATTTTCCTTTCCTTCAGGAAATAATTTCTTTTCCTTTTGCATCCCAAACGCAGGAAATGAACAAGTTTCCTATCCTGATGCTTCCTTTCTGCGAACCAAACGTGGCCTTAGATAATAACAGTCTCCAGATACGAGAACTACCCCTTCAAGCTCTTACACCATTTTTTGCATCACATAAATCAACAAGCCAAGGTGGTCCAACCTCCGAGATTTGTCAATTTCAAATAACTTAGTAAACGGTTTGATAATTCATTTCCTTTTTTTTATCATAGCTTTTAGGTAATAACGGTTTGATAATTCATTTCCTTAGCAAACGGTTTTCGAATAACTTTTTTGATAATCCATTAAAGTAAAGTAATCTTAAATTTTTGTCACGGAAAAATCTAATTACTTCTTCTTTAATAAAATTTTGTAGAAATTTTGAAGTTGGTAGTGAGATACGAGAGGATATGGCTTCATTAGCCGCTCCTATTTCTAAGAACGTCGAGAAGATCTGGGATAAGTGGAATCTCCGGAGCTTCATCATATGAAGTCTCTCATTGCAGACCTTTTTAATTCTCTTTGCACCCTTGAGAAAGAGAACATCGAGCAAATGGGTAATCGTGCCCATCTGGTTGGCTTGCTTGCTCGCTGACTGGGCTGCTAACTTTGCTATCGGACTAATTGCAAGCAGCCAAACGAACACCGATGAAGGTTCCCCAGAGAATGGTAATCTCTTGGCATTCTGGGCTCCCTTTCTTCTTTTGCACCTTGTTGGTCCAGACACCATAATTGCAATTGCTATGGAAGACAATGCGTTGTGGCCAAGGCACTTGCTTGGTCTCATATTCCAGGTTGTAGCTGCAGTGTACGTCTTCGGTATGCAGTTCTCTAACCAAAACAAGCTACTGTGGCCAACACTCTTACTGTTTGTACCAGGACTTGTCAAGTACGGCGAGCGAACGCGTGCTTCATATCTTGCCAGCTTGGAAAGTCTCAAGGAAACCATACTTGCAGTACCGGAACCTGGACCAGATTATGCAAAGTACATGGATGAGTACTCCTCAAGAAAAGCTGCCCATCTTCCAATTAAAATAGAAATCAAAGAAGGTCGTAGCTCAGATTCGAAGAATGTGACTTACGGGCTGGGAGAAGGAGATATTGATGATATTACACTAGTGGAGGGTGCTCATCACTTGTTTCAAATCTCCATGGGTCTTATTATAGATCTTGTGTTCGACTATCATCAGCGCGATGAGAGCCGTGCCTATTTCAATAAATTAACATCCGGACAAGCCTTTACATCAATTGCTACTGAGCTCAATTTTATGTATGAAGCTCTGTACACCAAAGTTTATGTGGTGCATTCTCGACGGGGATACTTGTTGAGGGCTACATCCTTCATCGCGGTTTGCATAGCCTTTGTTTTCTTCTATAGATTAGAGAAACATGGCTTTCACATGTTTGATGTTGGAATTACTTATACCTTGCTTTTTGGTGCCATAGCTCTTGATTCAGTAGCTCTTTCGATGCTGATATTATCTGATTGGACGATCGCTGTTGTATACAAGTTCTGCAAAAAGTCAGGTGCAGTCACTTATCTCATGAAAAAGTACCTGGAGTTTAAGAGATCATGGCGACCAACTACTCTGGAGCGGACCAGAAAGATTTTATTTCGAAGATGGTGTGAAACTGTCTCCGGTTTCAGCTTCATAGATTATTCTCTCCGAGAATGTGGAAGAGTAGTCCGACCTGGGGACCGTTTTGGCCTTTTTTACCTGTACCGTAGATTCATCGGATTCTTGGGCCACCGCTACCTTCAAATCATCAGATTCTTTGGCCTCAAGTATCTTCGAGATGAGATGAAGTATAGATCCAGCAATAGACTGGATGAGAATTTGTGGAATTTCATTTTTTATGAGTTGAAAAATAAATCCTCAAAAGTTGGTAATGATCCCGAAATTGGTAGAAAAATATGTTCGTCCCAAGGGGATTGGGTTCTCCAAAAAAAGTATGAGACGCATTTGGAGTACAAGAACTTGCTGGCATGCTTTGTTGTAGGTACAAGTTTTGATTAAATTTGTGTGTTGGCATTCCATACAAAACGGGAAAATATCTTTGAGATTTAACTTTCTTTATTTAAAGATATTTTTCTGTTTATAAAATTGTGTATTTGATTCCCTAGGGTTTTTAGGATTTTATGGATATCTTGGAATAAAAGCTCTTTCCTAATAGAAGTCTAATTAGGGTTGTTTCTGGTTTGTTTGAGTGGTTGCCGTTGGTTGAATATATATTGCAGAAATATGCACGGCAAAAAGGGGGTGGATAAACGCAAGAATAAGTGTAGGTGTCTTGCATGCTTTTTGAGTTTGTGTCTTCACAAAGAGTCAAAACACTTGGTCCATGTATAAGTGTTTGTGATCATAGTTTCATATGCATAATACTCTCTCAAGATCAATAGGGAGACTGTGAAGAAAGAAGAACAAGATTTGAAGATAGTTCAAGTGAAGGAGTTCTAGAAGGAAGACAAACTTTGTATTAGATTTTGTGTGAATCTTATAGCCGGGCTAGTGCTATTCAAAGTTTGTAAAAGAACATATCCTTTTCAATATGAAGATCTTTATTTTGGGTTCTCAAGAGTAAGAACCCCGCAGTGTTTTTAATCTCATACTTGAAGTTTTCACTGCGTAACCAAAATCTGGTGTTTAGTTTGTTATTTTGGTTTCTGCTGCCCAGTAAGGATTGATCAGTGCACTGCAATACCCGTTTTCCAGAAAATCATATTCTGTCCTTGTATTTTCATTTGTTGATGTTACTTATGACCGACGAGTTCTGATGTGGCATATTGCTACTGATATGTGCTATTACAGAGTTGATACAGGCAATGGTGGTAAGCATGGTGAATTTAGTAAGAGCTTGTCTGATTATATGCTATATCTCTTAATCATGCAGCCTGCTTTGATGTCCTCTGTAGCGGGAATCGGACAAAAGAGATTTAGAGATACGGTTGCAGAAGCCAAAAAATTCTTTAAGAAAAGGGGATTGGGATCCAATGTGAAACTAGGCGAGGGGAAACTAGGCGAGACTTGTTAGACCATCTCCAACGGAGAGGTCAAAAATTTTGAGGTAAGTTCAAATTTAACAGCTGACAAGGAATTGTCAATTTTGACAATTTTTCACTCCAACCCATAGGTTAAAATAAATAAATATTTTATTATTATTATAATGTATTTCATTGAAACACAATTACACTATTTCTTTCTCTCTCCATCTTCTTCTCTTCTGTTTCTCTTCCCCTTCTTCTAGCTTTTCTGGGCGATTAGAAAAGCAACCATATTAACAAATTTGAACAGATCCAAGCAACCACAAGTAGCCCAGATTCCAACATGGCAAATATAATCGCGACCTCAACATTGTGATTGACCATGGCGACACTACTATGATATGATTGCTGGGGATTTGATCTGATCGGAGCTGCTTGAATCCAATTATTCAGTTTTACTTTCTAACTCCAAACTCTAACTCTCTTCTTCTCTTTTTCCCCAAATCTGAATGAAAATTTAATTTTTTGTTTGATATCAATGATTTTTGAAGGTTTGGGTATGAAGATTTGGGTATTGTAGAAGAAATAGAAAGACAAGAAAGATCATGAATAGTCAGATCTGGGTAGCACGAAAGTGAGAAGAATGATAGAGGAGAAGGGGAGAAACAATAAAAAAAATTAAATGACAGATGACCTGAGTCTGTCAAATTTGACAGATGAAACCAAGAATTGTCATGCACGGTGGATTTGAAGAATGGGTTGAAGAGGATGAGATCTGCCTTTTGTTTCCGTTGGAGCTCCACGGTGGATTTTGACACCACCGTTGGAGATGATCTTACAAACTCCTTGATGTAGATACAGGAGTTAAACCAGTCAATGTCAAAGGGAATAGAAGTAAATCTGTTTTGTTTGATGCATGTATTTTGGCCACGCAGCTGATGAAATTCGAAGACTTGAAATGGGAATTAATAAGTTCGGTGTGGGTGGAATTGCTATCATATGCTGCAAGTCATTGCAGAGCACATAGCCACGCGCAATTGCTGACTAAAGGTGGAGAGCTTGTCACTTTTGTTTGGTTACTGATGGCTCGCTTTGGCATTGAGGAGGACATCCAAGTACTGGAGGTCCAAGCAAGAGTAAAACTGATCATGAACAAGCAACCTGATGATTTCAAGAATAATTGGCGCACAGATTAATGTTATATCTTATCGCTCATTTGGATTGTATTCCAAATTTTAATAAGGTGACTACTTGATGAGTGAGTTTGGTGGAGTGGTAAGATAGTGGTTTTTTATTTAGAAGGTCATGTGTCCGAGCCCCATTGATGGAGTGTGATTTAAAAAGAAAACAAAAATAACATGACTATATTCATACTTTTAAATTTGATCTTTGGACTATTTTTTTTTCTTAAATTGCACAAGGACATAAAAGAGAAAAATAAAAGAAGAAGAAAAATGGAAACAATATTTTCTTTTTCTACCTCCAGTACAAACTGCTAAGAGATATACATATGTAAAGATTTCCTAAATATTTTTGTTTCGTAACGATTTTCCCTTTATGAAATTTTACAGAACCATGACAACCCATACTTGGTCTCTGTCTTCTTCAATGTTTTGAGGCCCAAAACTTTTATTTAATTTTCAACATTAAGATTTTGGCAAGGGTGAGAAAAGTTAACGGAATCGATTTTGGTAATTACTTTGGTATCGAGACCAATTTGGACTATTTAAAAGTTTGGGCCAACATTTTTCCATTTGGATCTAGTAGATTGCTAAATTTTATTGAGACATAAGTTTATCTAAAGAGTTTTTTACCCAAAGCACAGAATCATGTCAAGGCTTTCCTACTTACACCACTAAGAGTTTTAATTCTCAACTACTTAATTCAGCGGTAAATGACAATTTTAACCTTCAATTAATTAAAAATTTACAGCTACCTCTCTCTCTCTCTCTCTCTCTCTCCCCCCCCCCCCCCCCTCGACAAAGTGCAGACCGATCTCTCTCTTTCTCTCTCTCCCTCCTCTGCACGCCTCTCTCTTTCTCTCCCCTCCATTTGGAGACTACTCTCTCCCCAAGCTCCGCCTTCGGCATGGCATTGATTCACTTCAACGGCGAGTCTTGCCGTGATCAGACCGGAGAAGGATGGCTTCATTGCAGTAGGGATGGGCTTCACCGACGGAGGCACGGGCGTAGGATTAGATGAGCCCACTGCCACTGACGTCCTCGAGCCTTGGCACTTGCTGCGTCATTGCTTCGTCTCCTCCTCCTTCGCTTCATCTCCGAGAGTCTTTGGCTGCGTCATTTGCGTCCAGCGACAGGACTCGGTATCGGAGCCGTACGATTCGACGCGGATGAAATCAACGGCGACGGGGAGGTGGATGTGGCGGGCCAAGTCAGCGAGGAAGAGAAAAGCGTCAGTGTTGACTCCAACGAGGACTGGAGGTTCGGAGAGGTGAGAGCGGTCCACCAGAGGCGAGCTCGGGAGGTGATTTGGTCCAACTCTTGACTTGGGTGCCCAAATCAGTTTTTTTTTTTTTTTTATGGTAAAATATGGGCAGAAGGCCTAGAAAAAAAGAAAAAAAAAAGTTTTATTGGAGGGCAATAGATGTTTTGAATTTATGTAATCTCCTCGTTTTTTTCTTTAATCAAATTTTTATTTGTATAACTTTAGGGAGATTAGTTCTCATTCTGGTGATTGAAAATTCTATTGGAGGGCAATAGACGTCTTGAATTGATGTAATCTCCTCTTCTTCTTTTTTAAATCAAAGTTTTATTTGTCTAATTTTAGGAAGATTAGTTCTCATTCTGGCGACCGAAAGTTCTACTGGGGGGCAATAAACCTTTTGAGATCTCCAATGATCTCTTTGAGGTCCTTCGACGAGGTTTTTAGAAAAGTCAGGTGGGCGGCGGCGGTGATCTGAATTCGTCGACCATTGGCCAGAATCAAACGGTTGTCACCAGACTCCGACAAAGTCTCATATGGTTTCTTTCTCTTCCATTCTCTCTCTCTCTCTCTCTCTCTATAACAAAGGAGTGAGGGTAAAACAGTCTAAAAAAAAATAAAACTTAATAGGGTATTAGGGAAAACTTTCTTATAGTATTTTGGGTAAAGAGGAATTACTTACTGGGGTAAGAGGAAAAAAATCCCAAGAATTAGAGTAAATGGACAAAAATCTTTATCCAAATTAATCTAAAAAAGGCGAATTGGGTTTTATTGAAGTTTCAAGTTTTGGACTTGAGACGGAGTCGAGAAATGACCAAGGAAGTTGTTGAGGAAAAGCGAGTATAGGAAAACAAGACTGAAACTTGAAAAAGGTTAGTTAGGACAGTTGGGTAATTCCATTGCAAAGGTAAATTTGTCTTTACACACCTAAGTATAAATAGGAAGTTAAATGTTGAGCAAAAAAAAAACTAAAATCATTTCACCTCTCCACTTCCTTTTTTCCTTCTATTTTTTCTGCCGTTACGGGAAAAGATACTCAGTTAGTCAGTTAGTTTTGCTCACCTAATGAGATAGTTTTAAAGAACTCTGAGGGACAAATCAATCTTAACAGTCACATTTAATTATCCCTCATAATCTCTTAAAATCTGACGCTTAAATAAACAATGCCTTAAAAAAATACTAGAACTTCTATTCTATTTCTAAATTTCATAAGGGGAGTGCTATATAGTATATACTCACTCAGACACTCAGTTGAGTGTGTGATAGCCACACTCAGCGACAGTTTTCTATTTATTAAGAAATTGAAGCAGCCAAAACATTTCTCTCTCCTCGTATGTATATTTTCATCTTCCATTTTAACCTTCGTGTCTAATTCTATTCAACCCAGATGGAGCCTCCACTCAACATAGACTTCTTCCTTTCATGGCCGACCAAACCAAAGAACCATCGATCTACATTTAGAGAGGAAATTAACAAAACAGCTGCAACAAACTTGCAAATCAATAGATCCTCAAAGGTTAACAACTGCTGCCACTCTGTGTACTAGTCAATCTACTGTAATTGGTATTGGGAATTGATTATATATATTGTAGAATCCCAGGACTAGAATAACAGCAGCAAATAGCTGCGGATAATCTGTTCACCGTAGTAGATGGAAACACGAATAACTCACACAAGACTAACTAAACCAAGAGAGAAAATTGAGGAAGAGAACTTTATTGATATCTCAATTACTACTACTTCCACCTTTCACACACCAACCTCAAAACAAACTCTCCTATTTAAAGAGAGTTACTGTCTTACACAAAATACTAAGACATTACATGAAGTCTCTAGAATGGAACATTAAAACACAACTACCAACTACCTCGGAACATGAAAAGTTCACAAACTAAAAGACTCCAGAGATAACTCAAAGATTACTAAGTAAATTGTAATGGGCTTGGTAAATGATAATGGGCTTGGTTTAATTTCCAACAGCCTCCCTTAAGCCAAGCTCATTGTACTTCTTCATTCCCATCATCCTCTTCAGCTTCAGAAAGGCATCTGCTTTAAGAGACTTTGTAAAAATATCAGCAGCTTGATCTTTGTATCGACAAAAGTGAACTTTAACCTGTTTCTCGTTCACCAAGTCACGAATGTAATGAAACTTTACATGAATATGCTTAGTTCTTCCGTGAAACACTGGGTTCTTTGACAGTGCAATTGATGCCTTATTGTCACAAAAGATCTTTGTAGGAAATTCTTGTTCCTGCTGTAGGAAGCTAAGCATTCGACGTAGCCATACTGCTTGAGTAGCACAACTGGTTGCTGCGGTGTATTCCGCTTCGGCAGTAGAAAGAGTCACCACTTGTTGCTTCTTTGATGACCAAGAGAAAACTTCAGAACCAATATGAAAAGCATATCCTGAAGTGCTTTTTGCATCCTCAAAATCACCACCCCAATCACTATCTGTATAACCAACAAGCTCAATTGGACAGTTTGCAGAGTAAAAGATACCATCACTTTGAGTGCCTTTGATATACTTCAAGATCCTTTTTGCTGCCATCAAATGAGATTGCTGCGGTGACTCCATGAATCTGCTAATAAGCCCAACACCAAATGTAATATCTGGTCTAATGCTAGTCAGATAACGCAAACTTCCAACCAATTGCTTGTACTGAGTACGGTTCACAAGTTCTCCAGAGCCATCCTTATCCAACTTTAATCTTTCTTAAACTGGAGTGAGAGCTGGATTGCAAGATTCCATCTTGAACCTTCTAAGAACATCTCTTGCGTACTTCCTCTGTGAAATAAAGATTCCCTACTCAGTTTGCAACACCTCAATACCAAGGAAGTAAGACATCAAACCCATGTCAGTCATCTCAAATTGAGAAGTCAAGGCCTCCCTGAATTTAGCTATCAACTTTGTGTTGCTGCCGGTAATTCTGAGATCATCTACATACAGACATACAATAACAACTTCTCCCTGCTAGTTAGTTTTGACATACAAGGTGTGCTCATAAGGACACTTGAGAAAATCATGCTCCATAAAATAAGAATCAATTCTAGTGTACCATGCCCGTGGTGCTTGCTTAAGGCCATATAAAGCCTTTTTCAACTTATAGACCATGTCAGCTTGGCCTTCCTTTACATATCCTGTAGGCTACTCAACATACACCTCTTCTTCAAGATTTCCATTCAAAAAGGCAGACTTAACATCCATTTGGAATATTTTGCAAGAATTTTGAGCAGCAAGAGCAACAATCATTCTCACAGTATCAAGTCTAGCAACTGGAGCAAAAACTTCAAGATAATCAATACCTGGCTTTTGTTTGTAGCCTTTCACCACCAATCTCGCCTTAAAACAATCTACTTCTCCATTTGGCTTGTACTTTGTCTTGTATACCCACTTAACTCCAATGGGTGTTTTTCCCTCAGGAAGAGAAGTCAGCTCCCACGTATCATTTTTCTCAATGGAATGTAATTCTTCATCCATTGCCTTCAACCAATGTTGATGTTGGGAGGCTTCATCAAATGTGAGGGGATCACAATCAGCATAAAGAGCAAAATTCACAATTTCTTCATCAGATGCTTCATTGTCATTACTGATGTGATAGTCTTGGAGACGTGCTGGCAATCGGTGATTACATCGCGGGCGACCAGATTCTTCTTCATGAGTTGTTTGAGCTGCGGGGATTTGAACCGCAGTAACTCCTGAAGATTGAACTACTGGGACAACTTCTTCCTGTACTTGAAATTCATCATTGATTGGAATAAACGCTCCTGGTGTGCTTTCTTTTGAAGACCAATCCCACTTGTTCTGCCCAGCAAAGATAACATCACGGCTGACAATCACTTTCTCCGTCTTGGGATTATACAACTTGTACCCCTTTGTAACATTGCTGTAGCCAATGAAGATGCATTTTTCAGCCTTGTCATCAAGCTTCTTTCAAATATGATCAGGTACATGTGCATACGCAATGCATCTAAACACCCTCATATGTTGGATATTTGGCCTCCTTCCACTCCATACTTCATAAGGAGTTTTTCCATCAACACTGTTGCTAGGAGATCTGTTCAAAATATATACTGCACAAGCAACGGCTTCCGCCCACAAATATTTTGGCAAATTCTTAAGTTTCAACATACATCTTACCATATCCATGAAGGTTATGTTCTTTCTCTCTGCTACACCATTTTGCTGCGGCGTGTACCGGACTGTCAATTGATGCTTAATTCCATTCTTCTGTAAGAAATTATCACACACAATATATTCCTGTCCTCTATCAGTTCTTAGCACCTTAGTTTTCTCCCCACTCTGTTTTTCAACATAAGCTTTAAAGCTCTTGAACGTATCACAGGCCTCTGATTTATTCTTCAAGATGTACACCCAGGTCTTCCTCCTGAAATCGTCAATGAAAGTGACAAAGTACTTTCCACCACCATAAGAAGGAACTTCAACACTGCAAAAATCAGAATGAATAATTTCTAGCAGCATTTTTGCTCTATAGACTTTCCCTTTAGGAAAATGATCTCTGTGCTTCTTCCCAATCACAAAAGTCTCACATACTTGATTTGGAACAGAAATTGGAGGCAAACCAGTGACTAAATTCTTTCGAGCAAGCAAGTTTAGGCTATTGAAATTTAAATTCCCAAAACGCATATGCCATAACCAATTATCTCCAGCAGTAGAAGAGCTAAAGCAAGGTAAATTCTCACAATCAGCATACAAAGGAAACAGACGATTTGGGGTCATGTTTACCTTAGCTATTAGCCTTTGCTGCGGGTCTTTGATGGTGAAGACTCCTCTGTAGATCCTCATATCATATCCCTTCTCAGACAGCTGCCCCGCACTTAGTAAATTGTGGCGAAGACCAGGTACATAATACACATCAGATATGCTATTGTTTTGCCCTTCTTTCAACTTGATGGACACTTTGCCTTTTCCATTCACCGGCATCTTTGCTTCATTGCCAAATGTGGTCTCTGATGTTATGGACTCATTTAGTTTAGTGAACAAGTCCTTATGCCACACATATGGTTGCTACATCCTGTATCCAAGAACCACTTGGTTTTTTCTTGACCATTCACAGCATTAAAAGCCAGCAGCAAATTCTCTTCATTATCAGCATCATTTTCTGCAATCTTGGCAGGAAACTCATGACTCTCTGACCTCCTTCTCTGATTGCACTCCGTTTTGTAGTGGCCATACTCCCTGCAATTAAAACATTGAACCTTGGACTTATCCCGTGGTTGGCTCCAATTGTAGCCTTTTCCTCTTCCTCTTCTTGCTCCAAATCGGTGATTCGATCCTCTCTTGTAGCTTGAATTCTGGTTTCTTGTTTCACGGCGATAGCCTCCCTTACCGCGGTAACCTCCTTCGCTGCGGTGTGTCAAATTTCTCTCATTCTTCAAATTCAACTGAGTCTCTAATGCTTCTTCGATTGCAACCTCTGACTTCTCATTTAGCCTCTGCTCATAAGCTTGGAGAGAACCCATAAGTTCATCCACCGTCACGGCAGTGAGATCTCTTGACTCCTCTATTGCTGTGACTTTACCTTCAAACCGCTCTGTCAAAGTCCGAAGAATTTTCTCCACAACTTGTAGATCCACTATAACCTCTCCGTTGGCTCTTATCTGATTCACAATTGCTAAGGTGCGTGAGAAGTAATCAGAGATGCTCTCCTTTTTCTCCATCTGAAAAAGCTCAAATTGCCGCCGTAAAGTCTGGAGCCGTACCTTTTTCACCTTATCTTGTCCCACATAGCTACTAATGAGACAATCCCAAGCCTCCTTCGCGGTAGCAGCATGTGCAATCTTTTCATAAATCTCCGAATCAATGGCTCCATAGATATACATCAGGGCTCTGGTATCTTTCTTCCGATTCCTGATTAACTCCTCTCTCTGGTTCTGTGTGAGATTAGCCTGATCTCCCGGATCTCTGAATCCATTGATTACAACCTATGTGTATTCCATCACCTTGAAGAAAAGCTCCATCTGGGCTCTCCAATGTTGAAAGTTGCCTTTCCCGTCAAATTTACCGACTGGGCACTACGAGAACTCGACCCTGTTGGCCATCCTTGAACCACCACCAGCTCTTCACACCTCTGGGCTCTGATACCAGATGTAGAATCCCAAGACTAGAATAACAGCAGCAAATAGCTGCGGATAATTTGTTCACCGCAGTAGATGGAAACACGAATAACTCACACAAGACTAACTAAACCAAGAGAGAAAACTGAGGAAAAGAACTTTATTGATATCTCAATTACTACTACTTCCACCTTTCACACACCAACCTCAAAACAAACTCTCCTATTTAAAGAGAGTTACTGTCTTACACAAAATACTAAGACATTACATGAAGTCTCTAGAATGGAACATTAAAACACAACTACCAACTACCTCGGAACATGAAAAGTTCACAAACTAGAAGACTCCAGAGATAACTCAAAGATTACTAAGTAAATTGTAATGGGCTTGGTAACTGATAATGGGCTTGGTTTAATTTCCAACAATACACAATGAATTGAACAAGCCTGTTTGTTTTTGGGTTTGAAATGTTCTTGATTTAAAAGGGCAAAAACTCAAAGCCCAGAACATAGAAGTGATAGAACAGAAGAAAACCATAAAGTTAAGGATAAGATGATCTAGAATTAACATTTGATAAGCTAGCAGTCCAATCTCATCCAGACCATTAGCTTTCTCTAAATTGTTGTACTCAACACCATTAGCTTCCTCTAAATTGAAATCTTCTTGTCGACTCCAATATCCAGATTGAGCTTCGAAGAAGTTGCAATTGATCACTCCACAAATTTCCTTTTAAAAAAAAAAAAAACCACAAGTTCTATATTTTCATCGCATAATCCAATTTCATCAAAACCATATCCCTTGAAATCAGAGTGAAAGAGGTCAACCGAAGGCCAAGATGATACACAAAGGCCACGTTTGGTTAGCAGAAAGTAAGCATCAGGAAAGGAAACCCCTTTCCTGCGTTTGGAATGGAAAAGGAAATGAAATTATTTCCTATAGGAAGGAAAAATAATGAGGAAAGTAGTTCATTCCAAACCCCAAATAAATCACTCTCCCTCATTCTTTCTTTACATTTATTACTCACAATATATTATTTTATTACATTATTTATAAACAGGAGTGTATTTCATGCACTATCGGTGCATGGGTACTTCTCCATATTTCTTGAGGCACTTCTCGATTTGTCCAAATTTTCTACACGTTGCACAAGATTTCCCATACTTCCATACGACTCTTGAAAACACATTGCCAGATACTGTTCATTATGGCTTTGTATATGGATGTCTCCGAATAGGAGAATTGCACGTGATTTTATGAAGAATAAGCACATTATTTTCTTAGTTTGGTCAACAAATAAATAAATCATTACTAATGTACACCATGAAACTATGGTGGATGGCAATTTGATTGACGACATCAAGACGGCACTACATGCTCTGCCTACTGTTTCGCTTTGTCATACTCCTGGACTGGCCAATGCTGTGGCGCACCGGCTTGCTGGTATTGCCTATGAAAGTGGTACTAGTTTTTTCTGGTTTGATCAAGTTCCAGAATGCATCTCGGATGCACTTCATTTCGACTGTAATCAACCCGCTTAAGGGTTTTGAATGAAATTCTTTTAACTCAAAAAAAAAATAAATCATTAACAAAAACAGAATACATTAATAAAACCAATTAGTACAGACTAGAACTCAGGTTCACAGAACTTACAAGTTGCAACATTCAAACATTCAAGAATGGAAGATGGAGTTCAGTAATTAGAATTGACATAACTGCAGAAAATGTAGTGCAGACAATAGAACTTACAACATTCAAATATTAAAAATACTGTTGAAATTTATAGAATTGACCAATTAGATTGTAGCATTGATTTTCTTACCTCCTAGCCTCAGCTTCACTGAGGTTCTTCACTGTCCAGTACTTCCGATGAGGAAAACTCTTCACTTCTTCGTCTGAGTTTTTGAACTTCTTCAAGTACTCGAGACGCAAGATTTCCACTTTCCATGGCTCATTTTCCCCATGATCCAAGCTCTCAAGTTCCCCACCCCTTATATAGAGCTTCTTTAAATTTTTCAGTTTGCTAGGCTTCAACCCTTCTGGTGCATGTGCTAGGGGAAAGCCTTGAAGATCCAATTTTTCTAAATTCTCTGGAAACAAGAATTTCAAGGACTCATCTTCAATACCCTCTGTCAAATTTTTAGAAACCACTCCCCATGATACCTTGAGGAAGCGAAGAGATGACATATCTTTCAACTTTTTGAACTCCACTGCTTGAATTGCAGCCCCATTCCCAATGTGTATGCTGAGCCTCCTTAGCTTCTTCAATGTCACAAGTTCACCAAGTTTGGTGGGAGTTTTTTCCTGTGATCCTATCAGAAAACCTTTTAGTACTTGCAGGGAAGAAAGTTTGTGAAGCCCTTTGGGCATGCCTTCTAGTAAGTAACACTCTGATACATCCAAATGCGTGAGCTTCTTCAATGATGAGATGTCTGAAGGCAACCTCTCCAAGTCATGGCATGCTCTCAGATCGAGAATTTCAAGGCTGATAAGACTACGAATAGAAGCAGGGAGTTCACTAATTCTCGATATTCCTCTGAGGCTAAGATACTTCAAGTGCTTCTGAGCTCCAAAACCATTTAGAAACGATACAGCTTGTGAACCATCAAATGTTTTCTGATCCACTTCAATGTGATATTTGGGGTCGCTCTGCCACCGTCCAAAGTGAAGAACTTCAACCCTCTTCAACTTGTCGAGCCATTCTTGTTTCAAATCAAGATATTGAACGTTTACATTGAATACTGTCAATAGATTTTGTTTCCATTGATCATCACCCTGAGGAATTATTGACTTATCCTCCTTAGAAACTAAACATGAACGCCTACAAGTCCATATAGAATCAGATGGCATCATTGGCCATTCGGGATCGAATTCGAACAGCCTAGCCTCTCTAGCCAAGGAGATCAACATACGACGAATCCAAGGGTGAACGCAACAATTTTTGACAAGTAATTCACAGTTGGACTCACCTGTAGCTGGTTGAATCAAGTCCTTTCTCAAGAGTTTTGCAAAGATGTCTTCTCCTATCTCCTCTGCTGTCTTCTCTTTGGTAGCCGTGATGAAGCCCTCGCCGATCCACCAGTAAATTAGAGGCCTCTTTCTTATCTTAGAACCCTCAGGGAAGATTGAGAAAGAAAGTAGACAGACCTTCAATTCCGTGCCCCGAAGATCTCCATAACTCCTCCTTATGTTGGCCATGGCCTCACTTTTATCGAAAATTGCCTCCGCGCTCAGTTTCCGCTGATCTTGTGACCTTTCCTCAGGTGGATCAGCCAACTCCACCTCGGAATTTGCCATTTCCTCAAAACTGGGTACTCTACTATGATTGGAATTCACGGATCAGTGTGTCTTCTCCACCCCTGTTAAATCCCAATTGTCTTTGCTTCATGGATCTGAGAACTTCGATCAAACTACTTGATCGGCAACGTTCAGTCAAGGACGACTTCTCTGTTTTGTTTTGTTTTGTTTTTTTTTTTTTGAATGACTTCTCTGTTTACCAAACAAACAAATAAAATGGGTGAGAATTCGCTTTTATTGAAAATGAGCAACCGACAGGTCTCTCCCTTTTATTGACTAAACTTCGCGAGGTTCTAAAAATAAGTGAGAGATTACTATTCAAAAAAAGAAAAAGTGATGTTCACTTTGATGTCGCAACTAGGGCTGGGCACGGGCCCGACTCTCGTGCAAAATTTGTAAGGCCTGAGCCCGGATCGAAATTTTCAGGCTGGGTCCAAATTATTTGTTTCAAGTTCTGGGACCGAGTTATGACCGGTCCCTTTTTGGTTTTCGGCCCAAATACGCTCCCCATAAAAAAAAATAAAACAATATAAAAAATAAGAACTGAAGCAAATCTCGTGCCCGAGTCCGCAAGGCCAGCGCTGTGACTCGTCAACTCCAGCGAAAGAGGATTTCAACCAACAGAGAAGACAATGAAGTTGTTTTATTTCAATCCCAAGAGAATTTTAGACCAAAGCATGAAACTTTCCTATAGAAATTAACATTAATAACTAGAGTTGAAGATTATTCAATTACAAATACTTAATCAATGGAAAAGAAAAGATTGTAATTCCTTCTAAGAGGATTGGATCTTCAACAAGATGAACCAGAAGTCCAGAACAACAGTTGGACGATGAACAATCTGAAGACGACGAGTTGAGCAGCCTCTAATCTCCTCGTCATCTCCAATCAAGGAGATGTAAGATTCAATGCTTGAAGCCCTAATTAATTGAAATCTGAAAGGAAAAGGTTGGGATCGGGTGTAAAATTGGCTCAGAGGAGAGAGAATTCCTTTATACCAACCTTTCTTCCTTACCTGCAATTGATTCTGTGAGAATGAGGAGGAGAGATGACGCGGAAGGGAAAGAGGAAGAAAGAAAAATTGAAAAAGAATGAAGGTTTGAAGGAGAAAAAGAAGAAACACGTGGAGAAGAATGGAGAAATGTAAGATTGAAACGTGGAGACTAAGGCCTGGCAACGTGCGGGTATAGTGCGGGTTCTTAACGGGTCGGGTTTTTAACGGGCCGATCCGGTAAGAACCCGTTAGCTTAACGGGTTTCTCGGGCCAAATCAGGCGGGTTTGCGGGTTTTCCGTTGGAACCCGTTAAAATCCGTAAACATTTTTTTTAATTTTTTTTTTTAACTTTTTATCAAAGCAATTAAAACCAATTAAGACTTACATATATCCCCCTCATTTGCCATTTTCTCTATATGAACTTTTTTGGTTTTCTATTTTGAAATTTTTTATTTTCTATCTTTTTAGATTTTTTTTCCTTTCCTTTTTTGACAAAAAATAATTCACAAATCACAATTATACGACGATCCAACGGTCGGACCCTCACAGATCACCAAGAGGATTATCTTTACTGATTTATACGATGATCCAACGGTCGGATCCTCACGGATCGCCCTTAGTTCATCCTCTCAAAATTATACGAAGATCCAACGGTCGGATCACCTAGAGGATCATCTTTACCGATTTATACGATGATCCAACGGTCAGATCCTCACGCATCGCCCTTAGGTTCATCCTCTCAAAATTATACGACTATCCAACGGTCAGATCCTCACGGATCACCTAGATGATCATCTTTACTTATTTATACTATGATCCAACGGTCAGATCCTCACGGATCGCCCTTAGATTCATCCTCTCAAAATTGTACGAAGATCCAACGGTTGGATCGTCCCAGATCGCCCTTAGAATCATCCTCACAAAATTATATGACGATCCAACGGTCAGATCCTCATGGATCGCCTTTTGAATCATCTTTGCACAATTATACGAAGATCCAACGGTTGGATCGTCCCAGATCGCCTTTAGAATCATCCTCACAAAATTATACGACGATCCAACGGTCGAATCCTCACGAATCTCCTTTTAAATCGTCTTTTCACAATTATACGAAGATCCAACTGTCGGATCCTCATGGGGAATAAGAAAAATTATAAAAATGCCTTGGTTGAAAAAAAAAAAAAATGGAACCCGTATGGGTAATGGGAAATGAGTTTGGGAAGGATTTTTAGTTAACGGGTTCCAATGGGTTCCAATGGGTTTAGCCCGCAAAACCCGTTAATTTGCGAGTTTTTTGAGTGCGGGCTTTTTTTAGCCCTGATTAATAAACGGGCGGGTTTGTGCGGGTTTTTAGCGTGCTGGTATAGTGCGGGTTTGCGGGTTACGGGTTTAAATGCCAGGCCTAGTGGAGACAGTCAGATAGCGTAATACTTAGGGGGTGTATTCAATTCAAATTTTAAAAGATTTTGTTTGAGTTTTTATAATCTATAGATTTACTTAATCCACGGATTGTTTAAATTTTATATGAACTCTGATTGATTCTAATGAATTGATTTACTAGTATTTGTTTAGATTTTACAAGTCCTTATGATGTTTTTGGTAGGTTAATTTTTTTTTTCTTCTTTAAAAGCAATAGATGTATGGATCCAACTATAATGTTATATCAGTGACAAAAAAGTGTGTGTGTGTGTGTGTGTTGGGCAATCTACCATTCTTTATGTTGTGTATAATGATATATGAATAATAAAAGCAAACTAATCAGCTAAAATGTTACACAAAAAATAAAGTAGTAAACTAATGACATAATTTATTTCATATCTAATTTACAAAAGAAACATGTGTGTATGTAACGGCCTATTCTGGTTTTAGATGAATATATGTATACATATCGGCACCTGGCTTCAGATTTGATTCAAAAAAAAGAAACATGTGTGTATGTATCATCTTAACAATACCATTGAAAGTGAGCTTAATTAGCTAGAAGGATTAAGGGTTCCAGAGCTATAGTGATAAAAAAAATAAATAAATAAATAAAATTATTAGATGAGAGCAGAGGTAGAGGCAGAGGAGGATAGTGGGAAGATAGGTCTAAGACAAAATGGATGAGTGTCACCTATTGAGAGCTGCTTCTTCTTCTTCTTTTTTTCTTTTTTTTTTTTTTGGGTGAAGAGCTTCTTCATTTTTTGAGTGAGAAAGAATCCATCAAAATCTCTTGGAAAGTGGTTGGATTGTTTTTTAGTTTTGATATGTATAAAAAGCACTATAAAATCCTCCAAAATCCAGCATTTAATGAAATCCTTAAAATCCGTATACTTTTGAATATCTGCAGATTTGAATGAATAATTTTAAATCTGAATTGAATACATCAACATTTTAAATGATTGTTTAAAATCTCAATTGAATACCCATTGACTTTCAAAATACAAAAAAATCTTGTAGACTCTTAAATGAATACACCCCCCTTAATTAGGATATTTAAAGACTTCATGAATTTCACCAAAATCTAGGGATATTCAATTAGGATTTTTAAAAATGAATGAAAGTACAGAGATATTCAAAATATCATTCATAGTTATGAAATTAGAAAATCACGGATAATTATAGACTTTGTAGTGTTAGCTATACAATCCAAACTTCAATAATTATGAAAGTACAGAGGTATTCAAAATATCATTCATAGTTATGGAATTAGAAAATCAGGGATAATTATAGACTTTACAGTGTTAACTATACATTCCAAACTCCAATAATTTTTTTTTTTACCAAAAAAAAAACTCCAATAATTTTTAAGCCACTAGACCAAAGATTTGAAAAATTGTATCAAAGTACCCTTTCTTTAAACAAAAAAAAAGAACAAAAAATAATCTATCAAAGTTCTTCTCTCTGTGCACGGAGAGGTTGGTCCTCCATCATCTCTCTTTCTTGTGTTTTTATCTTTTCTTTAATCTTTTATGATATCAACAATTTTTGATACCCAAATGTTCATTCTAGTTGTTCAATGTGATTTTTTTGTTTTTCAATAGTGATACTTGGAACCCTAATAGCAATAAAAATTATTTATGAAACCCTAAATCCCAAATATTGTGGTCTACCCCTAAAACCTTGAATAGAGTTGCTATGAAATACTGGATTTTATTAATTTTTCACATCGATTAGAATTTATATTATGGTTCAAAGAAAACTTAAACAGTTGAATTTCAATTGATTGATTATAGATCAAGACATTGACCACTATTATATGATATATGTAAATCGGTGAAAACAAAATTGATGAGAATAAATAACCATAAACATCTATTGATCTATATTGTAGCTTTAGGAACAACATCATTCCTGACGATGTTCTAAGCTTTGATTGTAACCATCTTTCCAATAATCAATAAAATTAGTCTCTCGTTTACTCAAAAAAAAATCTATATTGTGTCTTTATGTTGATTGGGAGATTAGAAATGAAAATAGAGAAATTTTAAATACACACCCCAAACTTCTTAATACACATAGGGCTGTCAATTCCGACACGATTCTATAACACGACTCGAAACCAGCACGAAATAAAGCGGGTTGAACCCGCACGATTAAAAAGTGGGTCAGCCGTGGGTCAACCCGCCATGACCCATTTAATAAATGGGTCGGCCACAGGTCAACCCGCCGACATGAAGTGAACCCGTATAACCCGATTATACTATACTTCTTCTTGAAATTTTGGACGTTAGGAGTATTTGATCATAGGATTAGACAATTTGAAATATTTTGCTTTATAATTATTGAATTTAATTATTTATGAATTATATATAATTATTTATAGGGTTAGTTCCTGTTTACTTAGAAATCACATGTATTGTGCTCACTTGCACCAACAAGTTTGTATTGTGCCCATTTACACAAATCTTAGACGAAAAGACCTATAGGGGTAGTCTTTTCTAAACTAGTGTCTCATATGTCCTATGCTGACTTTTGGATTTAACATTTGCTCTTTCTTAGGAAAAATTGTTCAAACCTTAAAAAAAAACAAAACTAGCCTTCAACATGCCCAAGTTTTTCACCTAACGGCTCATTGCCTAGCGGTTACTTTAACAGGCGGAATCACTGCTGCTTGTTTCTATCTTAAGTCGACGCAATTTTTCTAAGAAACAGAAAGTTTAAGCCTAAAAATAGAACAGGAATAGAGGCCGAAACAGATATAAACATTTTTTAAATACAACAAACTAAAATAAAATGACAAGGTGGATGAGCAATGTGAAATTATTTATTTAAACATAATTATAAATTAAAGATTCAGAGCCTCATTCTCAAGTAAACAGCTAAAAAGCTGTTTAGCTATCCATAAGATTGATTACAGTTGCTTACTTATAATGAAAGCACACTACTTCACACTAGACAAGAAGGAAAGAGCACTTCTGCTACTATGGCTTTCTTACTTCTTGAGAGAATATGATTCTTCTCAATTTTCTGATGCCTTACAATGAAACCTAAAGCTCCTTATATAGGGAGCGAAACTCAAACCAAAATTCAAAACAACAAAATGTACAGAACAACTCCGTGATTATCTGCTTTCGTGAGTGCTCCTGATGATGAAGGTCGGATGGCAAAAGCAGATTCCTTTATGTGAAATATTTTTCACCCGCTTTCTTTTTGAAAAGCAAAAGCAGCTTTTGGGAAAAGTCCAAGGTTGCTTTCGGTGTTTTCTACACCTGCTGCTTCACATGTTCTCATCCGTTTCTGAGTTGTGACTAAGGACAAATGAGTTGCTGTCCATCCTAGCCATTCTGGCAGTAGTTGCATTTTCCTCGACATCTGTATCTACATACATCTTGTAGTGGTTGTCTTTTTCAAGCTTTTCAACCCACTGTAAGCATGCCAGTGTCGAGTCTATCTCTTTTCTTGTGAGAGATATGAAGAGGTCACTGTTGATTGCTTCAGGATGATCATAAGCAGTGATAATTGTTTTTCTCCTGCTGCCAGGAAAGTATTTCTTATATCTTCTTGGATGATCTTCTTGATGTATTCGAGAGACATGGCTTTCATCCATGGAATACTTGAATTTGGCTGGCCGTTGTATCCAATACAGGCGGGCTGAAGATATCTTTTTTGAATAATTCTCACATAATGATAAGGAGAAATATATTCAACTTCACCGTTTGTTCTTTGAATCCATTATGGTGGAGTAGATCTGAACTTCAGTCGAAGAATACAGTCATTTTTTTGACATTTTTGACTGTGTTGACGATGATAGGAGGTATGCCTTTAAGATCATCATTTGTTTTGGTCCATAGATTATGGACAAAACCATTTTCAACAAGCCAAAGCTTGTGTTCTTGAGGATGTTCACTCTGAACATTAACACCATACCTTCCAACATAAGGTCCTGCAACAATGAAGAGGGTTGGAGGAATACAGTTTTCAGAATTATGGCTTCCAATTAGATTATGGAATTCAAACCAATCTGATTCTTTTAGTGCTATGATAGGAACTCTAGCACTTTCTGGATCTTCAAAATAGTGAATTTTTTCAATTCTAACAGCACTCTGCTGTATCTGAACTTCTTCATGCTGTGGTCTAGCATTTTCATGGAGTTCTTCAGCTAATGCGAACAAAGCTGGGAACATAATACCACTGTTTCTTTCCTGAAAGGCAAATAAGAGATTATCCAGGATTGCCTTCTGGTGGTAAGCTAGCCTCCTGCCAGTTCTGAACACAGGATCAGCAAATGTTCTTAATTCATAATTAAAAACATTTATAACTCCAGTTGGAGTTGGTTTGCTTTTTGGCAAAGCAACAACCGTTAACGGTCTTGATGAGCCTTTACCGTCTACCGTTTGAGACGGGCTAGCCAATCCTTTACCCTGGGATTGATCAGTTGTGGCCAAACCTTTCGAGTTTAGCAGAAACCTTTTGAGGATTTTTTCTTTAGGATCCTCATTAATTTCATGTTCTTTCCCAGTTCTTCTACTTCTGGGGTTGCGACATTCGTCGTCTTCCTTTCGGCTAAACATTATCATTTCTCTGGTTAGGGCGTCTGGAAGATAGTTCTTGTTTCCTGCAATTAATTCAACATTATAATCATATTGGTTAAGAAATAATTGTCAGTTTGCTAATCTTCCTTTATCAGCAACTTTATCAAGTTTAAAATTTTTGAAATTCTTTACTCTGGCACAATCGGTGCGTACAGTAAATGGTTTTCCAAGAAAAGCTGGAGAATTTAAAATTGTTTTCTTGACAGCCAAAATTTCTTTTTCCCTTATGGGATAATTTAGCTCTGCAGGGCTAAACTTGCCACTACAAAATTTATAGATCTTTTCAATGTTAGTTCCAGGCGTTTTTGCCAGAACAACACCGGACCAGTAATTATCACTCGCATCTGTTTGGAGCATAATTTCATCATTTTCCTCTGGTTGCTGTAGAGGAGGGATGTTTTTGTAGAGATTTTTTATCTACTTCACAATTTTTGTATCATCATCAGTGAAGTTCCATTTTCTCTTGGAACTTGTTTTAAGAGATAACATTGCTGTTAGTCCTGAGATTTTGGAAATGAAATCTAGCTCTCCCATAGTTTATGACTCCTAAGAATCTCTCTAGACTCTTAGCATCAGGCATTTTATCTAGGAACTTCAAGATTTTCTCAAGGATGTGAGGTTGGAGTTTTATGACTCCATTCTTGATATTTATTCCTACGAAATCAACTTCATCGAGGATAAAGAAGATTTTTCTTTTCTCCTAGGATAATTCCATGCTGAACTATCAGCTTTACAACCTTGTGGAGGTGTTTCATGTGTTCTTCTATGTTTTTGGAGAAGACAAGGATGTCATCAATATAGACGACACAGAATTCAGCCACATGCTTGAAGATGTTGTCCATCTTTCTTTGGAAGATTGAGGGGGCTTGTTTTAGAACAAAAGGCATTACTAACCATTCGTAATGTCCTTATGGTGTTCCGAATGCAGTGAGAGGAACACTCTCAGGATGCATCTTGACCTGCCAAAAACCCGACTTTGCATCGAATTTTGAAAAGACTTTAGCTGCTTTGAGCTGGTTGATCAGTACTCTTACTTGAGCAATTTGATAACCGTCTTTGACAGTCTTCTTGTTAACATCTCTGTAGTCAATCAACATTCTAGCTTTTCCTCTAAGGTTTTTGATTACACGTATTTATATACGTGTAATTACATCTAAAACACTAGAAATAAGCTAATCCTCAAGTCAATTAATATGTAATTAATCTAGTTTTATTTATTTTGTAGGAAATAAGCGGAGTCACGGAAATCGAAAGAAAATGACGCGAGAATGGAGCAATTCGGAGATTTTAGCAAATGGACAAAATTGTGGAAATCATAATTCAATAATTAAGTTTAATTACTTAATTATACAATCAATCTTAATTGGTTAATTATGCTCACATGCACGTGCAGCATGCAAAGAGTATGGGTTAATCACCCATTGACCAATTCTATCTTGACACGTGGCGTTCATAATTCTTTCTTGCCAAACCAAGCAGCACACGTGCCTGCCATCTAATTAACCTCCAAGCTTTTTCTCTTCTTGCCCTCACAAGCACGTTCAGCCACATATATATATAGAACCCAACACCACAATTCGGGGAGATCACCCTAGAGAGCTACAGCGCCGCACACCACCATCAAGTAGGGGTGGGCAAAAAAACCGATGCAAACCGAAGAACCGGCATGGACCGATCCGAACCGGCCGGTTCGGTCCGGGTTCTAAGGAAAATTTTGAGGAAAAAGTCCGGTTCGGTCCTAAACTGAGTTTGACCGAGTTCGGTCCAGGTTTTGAATTTTAAAAGAACACAAAAGCCCGTAGGCCTGAATATTACTAATTAATTTTTTTTTTTTATGTTTTGTACTTGTCATCTCTCTTTTTTGGTCAGAAACGTGTTATCTTCACTCTTCTCAATACATTTGGGAAGACCTGTCCCCCTCTCACTATCACTTAATAAAGAAGAAGATTCCCTCTTCTTTCTTCTCTCTGACTCTCTGCGTTTTCTATCTTCTTTCTTCTTCTTCGACCCTTTTTTTATTTATTAACCTTTCTTCTTTCTTCTCTCTTCTTTCTTCTTCTCTACAAAAGTCTTTATTCTCTCTTCTTTCTTCTCTCTGCGTCTTCTTTCTTCTTTCTTCTTTTTTTTGATTGACCTTTCTTCTTGCTTCTTCTGTACTGGAGGGGGATGGATATAACAACTGTCCATTCAAATGAATGTTGAAGGGGGAGAAGAGTCGGTGGCGCATCAGATGAGGGAGTAGGAGAAGCGATTCGGGGGCGGTGCATATGCAGGTGATTTTGCGGAAGCAGACGAGGAGGGAGAAGGCGGTGGCGGCGCCGGTGGCTGAGGGGATGAGGGTGACGGGGATTGGGTGAATGGGTGCATCGTGATTAAAAGGTTGAGTCTTTGGGTGTTGGTTGTGATGTTACCATTGAGTCTTTGGTGATGGTGGGTTGGTTTTAAAGGTTGAGTGACTTGAGTCTGTTAATGGTGGGTTTTTTCACAGGAGGAAGAAAGGAAGAAGAAGAAGGCGGCTTTAACTGGTTCGTTTTGTGCCCTGAAGGAGAGAATGACAGGAACCAAAAGCCCAGATAAACCGACCCGTTTTGTGTCGGTCCGGGTTTAGGTCGGTCCCTGTTCTCTGCGTCTGCAATTCCGGCCCGAAGTAGCTATGCCGGTTCCGGTCCCGATCCCTGTAAAAGCAGTGCCGGTCTGGGACCGTGCCCAGCCCTACCATCAAGACCCATTCTTTTTCCTCTCACCAACAGTAGCCGACCTCCTCCTCTTCTCTATCTCTATAACCACAACCCATTATCTCTCATCTATTCTTCACCATTCCTCAATCAAGTTCCATCATTTTATCAAGCATCCGGGTTTAGGTAAAAGAGAGAGTATAATTCCAAGCTAGTCATGCTCACTTTCTAGTGTAGTTGTGATTAGTCTTGGTCTCTTCCTCTTTTCTAACTCTCTTCTTGCTTTAATTTTTTGTAATTGATGAATTTCTTTGTGGGTATGTTGATGGATTGTGAGTAGTTTCTTATTTGGGTCTAGGGCTTGATGCCCTAGCAATTTTTACCATGTAATGACATTAATTTTTGGTGCTTAATGAAAGTGTGATGTGGTTTTTGTTCATGACTTTGCGTAATTTTCGATGAGAATTTGTTATAGAATTTGGCCAATTTTATGACTAGTTCTTATCCTCATCATGAAATTCATTTAATTAGTGGCTTGATTTTATGAATGAGCATGTTGTCGTGAGCAAATTGTTAGTCTCTAAAAATTGACTTAATGCCATTTTACGCATGTTAGGAGCCCTAGTCCGGTCTTAATGTGTGTGCGATGAGAATGTGAATGCCCTAACCCGGATTTACATTATTTTTGTACTATGAGAATGTGAATGCCCTAGTCCGGATTTGCATTATCACTCTAAGGCCCTAGTCCGGCTTAGAGTTAGGGATTGCGCCATTTCCCTTTTGTTGTGTGCCAAAATTGTGTTGTTACGGTAAATGATTGCTAGAGTGGATGCTTTAGTACCCAAATTTTGTCCATTGTTTTCCAAACCTTTATATTTTTAGCACTTTACTTTTTTTTTTTGCAAATTTTAATTTCCTAGTTTTTAATTTCCAAAACCAAAAAAATTAATTCCCCCAAATATTTGCTCACATTTTTCATTGTAAGTACCATAAGGCCTTGAGCCTACCAATTTATTTTGGTGAGTTCTTGGCTACTTTTTGGCTTTGGGAGACCTAAGCCGTGCATGTGTGAGACTTGGTGTTTCACTTAGCCATTTTACAATTTTTGTTTTAGTTTTGCAAGTGACTTTTGTGACCCATAAACCATTGGATTTGAGTTAGCTCAAGATCCCCGAGGTACGATATTTCCGGGTTTAAATATTTCCCAATTCTTTGATGACCGTGTTCTTGTTGCGCGTAAGTTGCATTTTAGGCATCAAATCAAATGGCGCCGTTGCCGGGGATTAGAGTGTAATATCTCTAATCCCTTGGTTTTAGGTGGTTAGGTCACTTGCATTATTTTCTTAGTCGTAGTTAAATTTTCTTTGTGTGTTTAGCCTAAAAAAAAAAATTAAAAAAAAAAATTGGTGATTGTCTGTTTTACTTTGCTTATTTTTGTTACTTTTTACTTGTGTGATTTGTTTGTTGAGACATTGTGGTTATTTCTATCGAAGTGACGGGCCTTGTATTACTTTGTAGTACACGTAAGACATGAGCATCGATAGCGATCGTCACTTGGCTTGACTTGTTTGCTAGCTTTTTATTACATTTTCTAATTAGTCGTTAGTTTCTTGAGTTGTTAGCTTTTCACTTATTCTTTGCTTTAATTTATTTTATTTTCTTGTTTAATTGTTGTCTTACCTTATCTCATTACATCCCCCATTCATTGTGAAGCGTGAAATTGGATTCAAGTTGCTTATTTTGTGAATTCTTGAGTATTTCTTACGTGGTCATATTTTTGCGAGGCGCATGAGTGAAGCTCCAAAGAGACAAAGAGGTCGTCCAAGAAAGCGAGCACCTCCTAGACCAAGAGTACATCCAAGAAGCCTTTCACCGAGTCCATTAAGATCACAACCTACAAACACCATGGGGGAGCGAAAGACAATGTGGGAATACACTAGTCCCACAATTGTTGATCATCCTTCTTGTATTGTGCTCCCTCCATGCGAGCATCATTTTGAGATCAAGCCAAGTACTTTGAGCATTCTTCCCGTTTTCCATGGCATGCCCTCAAATAATCCCTATGATCATATTGCGGAGTTTGAAGAAGTGTGTACTACCGTTCAACTACATGGTCTCAATCCCGATGGTTTGAAGCTTAGATTGTTCCCTTTCACACTCAAGGACTATACGAGGAAGTGGTTAAGTAAGTTGCCTCCTAGATCCATACACACATGGGTTGAGATGCAAGAAACTTTCTTGGGAAAATATTTTCCTCCTTCAAGAACTTCCAATGTTAGAGATGAGCTTGTTGCATTCCAACAACTCCCACAAGAAAGTTTTAATGAGTGTTGGGAGCGATTCAAGGACTTGGAGATGTCATGTCCTCACCATGGGTTAGAGAAGTGGTTCCTTGTGGACAAGTTCTATAGAGGATTGATGCCGGATCAAAGACAAAGGGTTGACACTTTTAGTGGTGGAACTATTGCAAGTAAACTCCCGGATGCCGCTTGGGACACATACGAGGAGCTTTCTCTCAACTCCCTTCAATGGGATGATCTTGATACAAGGAGACGTCAAGTGCATAACAAGGAGAGTATACCTAACCGAAGTGGTATTTATGAGGTTCAAGGGACATCAACCGGGCCTTCTATGCATGAATTCAAAAGGTTGTAAGGCAAGATTGACCAATTTCTAAATCAAGTTAACCGGAACCCTCCTCAAGCACAAATCAAGATGGCGACTTCTACACCATGTTTGCTTTGTGAGAGCCTAGCACATTCCACTCAAGAGTGCCATTTATCTTCTCAATATCCGGAATTTATGGAGCAGCATGTTAACCAAGTGGGTAGTTTTGTGCCAAGGAACCCAAGAAATGATCCATACTCCAACACTTATAACCCCGGTTGGAAAAATCACCCCAATTTTTCTTGGAAAGATCAAGGTGGAGTTTCTCATATGCACCAAGGAGGAAAGAAAGGCTTTGGAGGCAACCAAGGCCAAGGATCATCCAATTTCATGCCCCATGGCAATGTGCACCAAGGAAACACTCATTTTATGCCTATTTCTTCACAAGGGCAGCAAGCATATATGCCTTATTCTCATGGTCAAGCCACTTTTTCACAAGGATTCCAAACTCCAAATGTCTCTCCCGGGTTTACACAAGGTATTGACTATAGTGGTAGCAAGTTTCAAGGTAATTCTAGCTAATTTCAAGGTCCAAATCAAGGCGAGAGCTACAATTCCCCACCTATTCTTCAAGGCATGCCGATTCAAGCTCCAAGTGAACCAAAGAAACCTAATTTTGAAGAATTGATGGATGAGTTCCTCAAGGTTCAAACTTCTACCAATGTGGAGACCAAGAAAAACATCTCTTCACTAGCTCAAGGGTATCAAAATCTACAACAAAGCATGACTAAATTAGAGAAACAAATGGGCCAAATAGCCACCAATTTGAGTGAGAGACCAATGGGAGCTCTTCCTTCCACAACGGAGAAGAACCCGAAGCATGTAGCCAAGGCTATTACTACTCTTAGAAGCGGGAGGACATACGACAATAAGGTATATTTACCTCATCTTCTCAATCCCCTTTGCATGTGAATGCCCCATTAAATGCTCCCTCTCCTACTATATCACCTTCTCTTGGTAATTGTACTTTCCCTTCCACACATGTTCCCAACTCTACCTCTCTACATTCTAATGATGGTTATGTGTTGGTTGAGGAATATGATAGTGATGATAGTGATATGCATGATGGTGCCACGAGGGAAGAAAATGTACCTCGTGGCAATTTGAATAATGATTATTTGCATGCTTTTAATTCAAAGGAGGATGGGAACCGGGGGGAAGAAAATGTACCCCCGGGAATTGGAGTGGGTGATGTGGCTTTGAATGCAAAATGAAGAAATAAGGGGGTGGATAAGGTAGCCGGAGGGGAAGAAAATGTACCCTCCGGAGGAGTTTCTAATGTTGACAAGCCCCACACTAGCCAAGCTTCGATTTCTCCCACTCTTATTCAAGACAAGACTACAAATCCTTCTATTGTGCAACCGATGGTTTCTAGTGATGTCGTAGATCCTAAGAATGGGAATTCCATGGCTCTTGATAATTTGGGCGAGGCTATGAAGGCTAGGGACCCCAATGAAGCCGTGAGTAACCCTAGGGATCCATCAAGTGGTCAAGCATCTACTCAAGCTCAAAAGCCAAGAAAGGGTCCAATTTGTGTGCCTCCTCTAGATATGACGGATTATGAGATTCCATTGCCTTATCCTCAAGTGAAGCGGAAGCAAGAGTTAAAGAAGAAGCAAGAAGCACAAACGAAAGAGTTCATTGAGTTGTTCAAGAAAGTCAACATCAATATCCCTTTGTTGGAAGCCATAAAGCAAGTGCCTTCTTATGCTAAGTTTCTAAAGGATGTGTGCACAAACAAAAGAGCATTTAAGAGCATGAGCAAGTTTTCTAAGTGAGAGTGTATCGGCTATTCTTCAAGGAAAATTGCCTCCTAAACTTAAAGATCCCGGT
Organism: Rosa lucieae; assembly: GCA_024704745.1. NCBI lineage: Eukaryota > Viridiplantae > Streptophyta > Magnoliopsida > Rosales > Rosaceae > Rosa > Rosa lucieae. Next base: position 24,193,502 of record CM045493.1, on the reverse strand, counting down.
AGTTTCACCGTGCCATGCACTATTGGGTCAAGATACTTTGACAAGGCGATGTTGGACTTAGGAGCAAGTATTAATTTGATGCCATATGATATTTATCGAACACTTGGTCTTGATGATCTTAAGCCTTTAAAAATTTCATTGAAAATGGCGGATAGGAGTGTTGTCTACCCAAGAGGGATGCTAGAAGATGTGCTTGTGAAGATTGATTCTCTCTATGTGCCGGCGGATTTTGTTGTTCTTGACATGGCTAAGAGTATTGATGTTGAGGAGGATGAATCTCCTATATTTCTTGGTAGAGCATTCATGGCCACCGCCGATACCAACATTAGTGTAAAGAAGGGAATCTTGACGATGACCATTTTTGATACTACTATTGGCTTCCGAATTTTTGATGCCATGAGAAGTCCTCTTCACTTAGGTGAGTGTTTTCGGATAGATGTGGTTGATTCCGTGGTGGAGAAGACTTTCATTGAAACAAGTGCCAAGGATTCTTTAGTAGATTCTATTATGCATCATGGAGAAGAGTTCAATGACAAAAGTATTGAAGAAGATGATTCCACTATTGAAGTTGCTATGCCCACCTCTTCCTCACACACTCCTATTAGCATGCTTGATCTTCAACCGAAGTTGTTGCCCTCTATTATTTCTCCTCATACACTTGAGCTAAAGCCTCTCCCATCTACTCCTAAGTATGCATTTTTGGGACCTAATGACACATTGCCGGTAGTTATCTCTTCCAAGCATTGTGACGTTGATGAAGCCAAGTTATTGAAAGTGTTGAAAGAGCACAGAGGAGCTTTGGGGTGGACTATATCGGACATAAAGGGAATATGTGCTAGCAAGTGTATGCATCACATTTACATGGAGGAAGGTAGCAAGCCCTCTAGAGATGCTCAAAGAAGACTTAACCCTCCTATGATGGAAGTGGTCAAGAATGAGGTTACAAAGCTTCTAGATGCCGGTGTGATTTATCCTATTTCGGATTCAAAATGGGTTTCTCCGGTACAAGTAGTTCCTAAGAAAGGAGGAATGATGGTGGTGAAGAATGACAAAGGAGAAGATGTTCCTCAAAGGGTGCAAAATGGTTGGAGGGTATGCATAGATTATCGGAAGTTGAATAGTGCTACTAGAAAGGACCATTTCCCTCTACCTTTCATTGATCACATGTTAGAGAGATTGGCAGGACATTCCTATTTTTGCTTCTTAGATGGCTATAGTGGATATAATCAAATTGTGATTGCTCCCGAAGACCAAGAAAAGACAGCTTTCACTTGTCCTTTTGGTACCTTTGCTTATAGGTGTATGCCCTTTGGCTTATGTAATGCTCCAGCAACCTTCCAAAGATGTATGATGGTTCTATTTCATGATATGACCGAAAAATTCATGGAGATCTTTATGGATGATTTTTCAATTCATGGTAACACTTTCGATGATTGCCTACACCATTTGAGCCTAGTCTTGAAGCGTTGTGAAGAAAGCAATTTGGTCTTAAATTGGGAGAAGTGTCATTTCATAGTGGAAGAGGGCATTGTCTTAGGTCATGTGGTTTCTAAGAGGGGAATTGAGGTGGACAAAGCAAAGATTGAAGTCATTGAAAAGCTACCTCCACCGGTGAACATCAAAGGTATAAGAAGCTTTTTGGGACATGCTGGCTTTTATCGAAGATTTATTCCAAATTTTTCCAAGATATCCAAGCCTCTATGTGATTTGTTAACAAAAGATGCTCCTTGGGACTTCAACGAAGCTTGCCTCATTGCTTTCAATGAAATCAAAAGACTCTTGACTTGTGCTCCTATTATGTGTGCTCCCGATTGGTCACTCCCATTTGAGTTGATGTGTGATGCTTCCGATTTTGCCTTAGGGGCGGTGTTGGGACAAAAGCATGGGAGATTGATGCATGCTATCTATTATGCAAGTAGAACCTTGAATGAAGCTCAAGTGAATTACACAACAACGGAGAAAGAACTCTTGGCTATCATATTTGCATTAGAAAAGTTTCGGAGTTATCTCTTGGGTTCTAAAGTGATTGTGCACACGGACCACTCGGCATTGAAGTATCTCTTAGCCAAGAAAGACTCCAAGCCAAGACTTATTAGATGGGTTTTGCTTCTACAAGAGTTTGACATAGAGATTCATGACAAAGCCGGCAAGGAAAATGTGGTAGCGGACCATTTGTCAAGACTTATTGATGGGGGAGATGATTGTAGTATTCCTATTGTTGATTTATTTCCGGACGAGCAACTCTTTACTATTATATCAAGGGAGCTTCCATGGTTTGTTCACATTGTCAATTATTGGGCAAGTGGTGGGACATTTATTCCGGAGGATTGGGACTATCAAACCAAGAGGAGATTTAGAAGAGATGCATGTCAGTATGTATGGGATGACCCTATTCTATGGAAAGTTGGTCAAGATGAAGTTTTGAGAAGATGTGTGCCACAATGGGAAATTCCTAATATTCTTGAGCATTGTCATTCCCACACTTGTGGTGGACATTTTGGTGGAAAGAAGACCGCTTTCAAGATCCTACAAGCCGGTTTCTTTTGGCCCACATTATTCAAAGATTCTCATGATTATGCCAAGAAGTGTGACCGATGTCAAAGAGTGGGGAGACTCACCTCTAGAGACCAAATGCCTTTGACTAACATCATTGAGGTGGAAATCTTTGACACATGGGGAATAGACTTTATGGGGCCCTTTCCTAATTCAAATGGGTTTGAGTACATTCTTGTTGCGGTAGATTACGTGTCAAAATGGGTAGAAGCGCAAGCAACTCGGACCAATGATGCTAAGGTAGTTCTCAAATTCCTCCAAGAGCCACTACTACAAAAAGGTCATCAGACGACGGTGAATTTCTGTTGTCTGATGACCAAACTCACCGTGGTCTAAGTGAGTGTTGTGTGATTAAAACATCAGACAACGGTGATTTCACCGTTGTGTGATATCACTTTGCTCAACAGAATACTAGTTTCCGTTGTGTGAATTCTGCGCAGGCATGTGCCTGCCATGGCATGCGCGGGGATGCCGCGGCATAGTCAGACAACGGGAAGAAATTTTGCTGTCATCTGAGGTTCATAACACACAACAGATTTTACTCATTCTTTGTTGTCTGAGATATATAACACACAACAGATTTTACTCTTTGTTGTCTGAGATATATAACACACAACAGATTTTACTCATTCTTTGTCATCTGAGATTAATAACACACAACAGATATAACTCATTGTTTGTCGTCTGAGATATGTAACACACAACCAAAGTGAAATTATCTCCTTTGTCTGTTGATCACTCAGACAACAGAGATGATTTATTTCTGTTGTGTGTTATGAATCTCACACAACAGATTTTACTCATTCTTTGTCGTCTGAGATTAATAACACACAACAGATATAACTCATTGTTTGTTGTCTGAGACATGTAACACACAACCAAAGTGAAATTATCTCCTTTGTCTGTTGATCACTCAGACAACAGAGATGATTTATTTCTGTTGTGTGTTATGAATCTCACACAACAGAATTTTGTTTTCTTTTGTTGTTGGTTGTTAGTTCACACAACAATTTTGTTTTCTTTTACAGTCATACAACACATTGTTTTGTATTGTGTTGTATGAATGAAACTTGGACAACAAGAAGAATATCCATATAAACGTTTTTAAAAATATAATGCTCAATATATGACCATAGAAACAGTACTACAATCCTTATAATTCAAGCAAGGACAACAGAGATTGAGTCTGTACTTGTAAAATGTTCTAGCTAGGAAGACCTAAACTACATAGATTACTACTGCTTTCCTTTAATGCACCTTCATTTGCTCTTGCAGAAGCTCTCTTGTAGGCAAAGATGATAAGCAATCTTTCGATCTCTTAAGCCATCAATCACAACTTGTCTCAAGATGGTGGAAGACGCATTCAATGTGCCAGAATAGCGCCTTGGTACGCCTGGTGCACCATGAAAACAAAGGCTGCTTCTGACTGCCAGTAACTAGCAAACAACAGAGAACTTATTTTCATGAATAAGATATTTATCATGTTTTCACTTTCACGTTTGGCTTACAACTGATTGCCAATGTACCATGTATGGTATTTCACTTTCACCTTTTTTTACACAAATGAAGGGATTGGTATGCAAAACTATCTTGGCGAAGCTTCTCTATTTGCTTTGGACTGAGTTCATTGACATCATCAAGCAGTTCATTTGATATGGCAATTAGCATGTCCTTCATTTCTTGCAAGTGATTTGCAGTTCTGGGCAAAGTCCTATCTGCATTAGATTCAAGGATTGTGTGCTTATCAAGTGAGTACAGAATTAGATGGAGGCACAAAACAGAAACTAAATCATATGGATACCTTAATAGCTCAAGACATTGTGAATCACGCTAACAACAAAATATCATTAATAGCTCTTAACCTAAAATAAAACCTCTCCTTCATTAATAGCTCAAATTTCACCATATCTTAACCTAAAATAAAACCTCTCCTTCAATTCATACATAAATCCAAAATCGAAAAACCAGCACCCAATCCAAATCAAAAAAAGAATAGGAAAATGAACTCAAACCTAAAGGCTCAGCACAATTGATAACAACTGATTAAATAAACAAAGCATTAGGGTGGCACTGACCTTGTGTTGCTTGACCTTGATAATCAGGTCCTTCTGAGGGTCGAGAGATGGTGTAAATAGTGGTATATTCACAAAAGAATAGTTGGTTTAAATACCTTCACAACATACTCCCTCTTCTTCATTTTTTTTACCAGATTTGAACTAAAAGGGTTTGAACTAAAAGAATAGTTGGTCTTCCAAACTATTCAAGCATTAGCAGCCTTCTCCACAGGTGAGGCCTCTGAGCTGCCATTTGATGATTTAGCCAGCTTTGTTTGATAGTCTTTAACAGCTGCCTTGATGGCATCCTCAGCAAGCATACTGCAGTGTAGCTTGACTGGAGGAAGAGAGAGATGTTTCGCAATTTCCCTGCATGACAGTCAAAGAATATAATCAGAACAGTGATACTCAAAGAGAACAAGCGGATACGGAATACTCAACATAAAACACTGAGGAGGACAAAAAAGTTTGCTTGGCACATTACACATACATATTGCCTACTTTAGGGAAATCGACTCCAGCAGGAAATAAACCAACATGCTACGAAGGCAAATCTATAGCAGACCCTGGCCACTTAACAGAAATAACTAAGAAAAAGGGTCACTAAAGAACTGTAATCAGGTAAGTGGGCACCCAACACAAAAGCTTTCCTGTTGACTATAGCATGGATTTGAATTCCATAAACATGTACTGGTGAACAAAATAAACACAGTGCCCTTCTTATCATGTATCTTACAAAAACAGTGAGAAGATCATAGCAGCAAACTGCAGTCACATGTTTCATCGTGGCCGATAAGTTAATACTAACACGACACAGCTGTAAATCCAACTAGGTATTGAATCCATTATGTTAGAGACAACATCCCTAAGAAATTATATAACAATACAAGCAGAAGTAAAGAAGTCAACCTATTCTTAACAATAATTCCTAAATGCTGAGGATGGACGAGGTATACCTTCTCAAGGTCTTGACGAGGCCGACCGAGGCTCTCATAGTTCTTATATTGCTTCAATCGCGCTTCACGGTACTTATCTCTGGTGAAATTAAGCCTCTCCCATGGTATTCCCTGTGTTGTCTATTCCATTTCTACCTTCCAAAGCCGATGTATCACTCTTTAAAGATATTTCGATCTGATGAGTATCAGAGATCTTCCTCCTGAGTTCTACAATAAGAAAACAGAGTTCCAAGGAATTATACTAACATACCAGTAATAAAACATTGATTTTATCATAATTGCTTTATGCAAATTATACATGGTTTTATGTGCTCTATGTTTTATTGCTGGAACCCTGCAAACAACTCTGAAGAAAAAAACAAGGTACCACCATTAATATATGACTTGTTCAACAGTGAATGCGGAGAATTTCTGCAGTTAAGAATAAAGAAAAGTAGATTTACCTAAGAGAACCACAATTACTAAGATGGTAATCAACCATTCAGGAAGAACAACATTCCAAGAAACTCCAATGCTGATACCAACCAAAATCAGCTTTTCAACCTGTTTGTACTCTTTCAGCTTCAATTTGGAAGCTTTTGCATATTTACCAGCCTTAAAGAAAGCATTCCATAATCTTAAAGACATCAGGTTCATGAACCCTCGCTTGTCACACAGCCTCCCATAATCTTAAAGACATATCCCTTAAATTCCTGTTTCACAATTTAAAGTCTTTCAAGATAGAGAACTCAAACAAGGGGCATTCAAATGACAAAACAATGGCAGGTTTCATACCTCTCCAAAGGCATCTCCACTCAATTCCTGTGAGATCCTCTTGTCAGAAGAGGCACTCCTGCATCCAGAACATAAGTATGAACATTTATATAAACAAGAAAGTACACATCTTTATAAACATCATAGCCCATTCACAACTATATACATATAAAATTTTGCTAATCCGTGTACAAGATTATAAATTAAATATGCATGAAAGCTTGTTTAAAACATAACAGTATAACTCTTAATTCTACAACGAATTTGATACACAAAGCTAATATCAAACTATGAAGAGCATATCACTTAGCCAAACACAAAAGCCTCTTGAAACTATAAACACAATGGCTACAGAAAACTAAAATTAATACTTGAAATGAATGATGTAAACAAGAAAGCCATTTCACGCAAAACCGAAATCGATAAAAACATTACAGTTTATGGTCGTCATCGATCTCCAACTTCTTCTGGCAACCGGTGGTGAGGTTGGCGATGTTGAAGTGCAAAACACAAACGAAGGAGGTTAGATCAGCGATACCCAGGAAGAGGAGAGAGAGAGAGAGAGAAATCGAACAGAGAAAAGCCTTCATCTTGGTGGCCGCAACAGAGAGAGACGCTGAAAGTATCAGAATAAGAATCAAATAGTTACCTGCACAGGTGGAGATGAGGAAATGGGCGACGACCATTGCGGCCAAGGTCGAGTCCGAGGAGGTGACCGTGGTGATGGGCTCTCACACTTCTTCAACACCAGATGCACATTCTTCCTCAGATCTGAAGGAATTTGAAAAAAAAAAAATCAGAAACAAGCTCCAATTGAGTTTTGGGGGAGATGAGAGATAAGTATTCACTCACCTGATGACCAGATTCCTTTACACCAATGGGACGGCATTCAGCGAGGATGAAGGCGGAGAGGGCGAGGGATTAATCTAGGATATCGAAACTGAATCGTAATTTGCTCGGCTCGAAGCCCATACCACAGCGGTCTAGTGACACGGTCACCGGCTCGTATGGGCTGTCCAAGGTGGTCGGAATTCAGGGCTCGACCCACCATGACTCGCGAACAGAACAGAAGAGTGAGGGAGAGAGCCTCGAGAGAATTACCTATCCGTTGGGAATAAATTTGTTTGCTCAGAGCTAGGGAATCTGAGCTCCGATTTGGTTCGTCGATTTGTTTGCTCGATTTGGTTCGTCGAGGAAGATTTCTGTGGAGACTGGTTATTGTGGCGGATGTGAAGTTGAATTCAGGCTTGGGTTCTCTGCTTCAACGAATTCAATGGCAATCCAAATCGGCCGCGAGAGAGTGTGAGAGAGGACTGAGATCGATGAGGGTTTGTAAGAGAGATGAGTTTCTAGGTTTAAGAGAGGACCGAGATTTCGTTTAGGGTCGAGAGAGAGCTAAGCGTCGAGCGTCAAGTGTCGAGAGGAAGGCTCGAGAGAATTTGTTTCATTTTTCTTTCGACACGATGTGGCTTGGCCTGGGTGGGAGGCACACAATTAAACTTCCAACAAAGCAATCACACAACAGAAACCTAACAAACTGTTGTAAGAGTATCAAAATGTCAAAACATGGAGGGAAATCTGCCGCATACAGCAATTTGGCTCAAAATGTTGCCGCCTATATGTTCCCACTTTCACACAACAGAAAATTATAACTTCTGTTGTCTAATTTCTACAGCTTGCACTAGGTTTATCTTGCGGAAGACATTCAATCAAGCTTCCTCAAAATTTGGCATCCAGTTTTCATTCACACAACAGAAAATATAAAGCACCGTTGTATCAAGTAGCACAAATTTCAGAGAGGCAACCAAGGCTCCAAAGTGGAGGGAAATCTGCCGCTAATTTTTTTAAGACTCAGACGACAGACATTACTTAAGTCCGTTGTGTAATGTAGTTCTGATAAAAAAGTTATCACTTTGTTGGCATTCACACAACAGAATATAACAAGTACCGTTGTGCAATCAAGCTTACTTAAACACACAACGGATGATTTCTGTTCCGTTGTGTGATTAGTGTTGTGTGATTAACTTTTTGTAGTAGTGAGCACATCTTTACTAGATTTGGCACACCCAAGTTCATCATAAGTGATGGTGGTTCCCATTTTATCAACCGAGCATTTGCTTCACTTTTGAAGAAATATGGGGTTAAACACAAGGTCGCCACTCCCTACCACCCGCAAACAAGCGGGCAAGTTGAAATTTCCAATAGGGAGGTGAAGGGAAATCTAGAGAAGACGGTGAATAGCTCAAGGAAGGATTGGTGTACCAAACTTCATGATGCTTTGTGGGCATACCGTACTGCATATAAGACCCCTTTAGGCATGACTCCATTCCGACTTGTTTATGGCAAGGCTTGCCACTTACCCGTAGAGCTTGAGCACAAGGCATTTTGGGCAATAAAGCAATTAAATTTTGATCTAGCCAAAGCGGGTGAGAAGCGAAAATTTGATCTCTATGAGTTGGAGGAAATAAGAAGGGAGGCTTATGATAGTACCAAATTGTTTAAGGAGAGGACAAAGGTAACACATGATAAAAGACTTGTTGAGAAGATCTTTGAGCCTCATCAAAGGGTGCTCCTATACAATTCTAAGCTTCATCTTTTTCCTGGAAAATTAAGATCTCGTTGGAGTCGACCGTATGAAGTGGTTGAGGTATTCCCACATGGAGCCATTGAAGTCAAGAACTTGAGGAATGGGGAAACATTCAAGGTCAATGGGCATCGCCTAAGGCATTACTTGGACCATACTTATGAGGCTTGTAAAGAGGTGCAATTCCTTGATGACACCACCTTGAAGTGAGAAGCAATATGAGATAGACCGGCTTAGAGGTCTCTAAAAAGAAGCGCTAGTGGGGAGGCAACCCTACCAAATTTTGAAATTTTGATTATCCTTTTTGTAGAAGTAGGTAGTTGAATAAGGCCTTCTTGGCCATGCTTTTGGAGGTTGGGAGGGTATGGAGATGGAGTTTGTTTTTGGGTGAAGCATGATACTTATTTTGGGGAGGATTGAAGCTCCAAGGACCACATTCACTTGAAAATGGAGACTTGAACCATTTAAGCACCATGGAGCCTAACTTGGAGCATACGTAAAGGAAGTCAAGGCTTATGCCTTGAGGTTGGTGTCTATTGGTCTTCTCCGAAGGTCGTGAGCTATAGGATGTCTACAAAGGGGGTTTTCGCATTTCTTCTCCGCATTTAGATTTTTTTCATTTTCATAGTTATCTTTTATGCCTACGCCCGGACTTCACTCTCATGCCTAAATCCGACATGGATTTGGCTTTCGAGCTCACTTTGCAACATTGAGGACAATGTTGGTTTTAAGTATGGGGGTGAGGGCTCGGGCGCCTATGAAAAAAAAAATTAGATTAGCTTTTTGTAATTATATTTTAGTGGTTAATGCCTTTTTCCAACCCCAATGACGAGCCATAGACTTAACTTGTTGTGATTGTGGATAGAGTAAGCATGATCTAGGACTTTGAATTTGTTTTGTGATTAAGTGTATATGTGATCTATGCTTGACTATATGTGTGCACATAGCCTATGGTTAGGTTGGTTCATCATAATTAGAGAAGCATATAGATGATTTGATTAACTTGCATGCCCTTATTTGTGAACTTTTGTGCCTATATCTATAGTGTGTGCATTGTTCATTCACTTTTTCTTCATGTGTGTACAATTTCATGACATTGCGTATCTAGAACTTGCTTGAGACCTCTCGAGGCTACTTTTAGCTTGCGATGGGATAGAAAGGATTGAGGCATATTAGGCATAATACCACCATGGCCAAAGAAGCATGTGCCCAAAGATATTTACCACTAGATTGCCACTTTGAGCCTATTTATATTTTTAGCCTTTTTGTTCATTTGCACCACAAATTCCTACCTAGCCTATACACTTTTATCCTACCCTTCCATGGTAGTTGGTGAAGCGATTCGAGAGAATGACTTTATGTTTGAGTGCTTCAAAAGAAAGAAAAAAAGTCAAAAGTGTGAGGTTACAAAAGAATAAGTGTGGGGGTGAGTGTTTGTATAAAAATAAAATAAAATAAAATAAGGGAAGAAGAAAGTTTGTGAAAATAGAAAGAAAGTTCAAGGAAAAGAAAAGTAAAAAATAAAAATAAAAAAAAGAGTTTTACGTAGTATAGTGTACCGTACATCGGGATTAGAGTGATTGAGTTAGCATTTGAAAGCAAAAGTCATATATCTCTACAAGAGAGAGTTGCTTCACCGATTTCCATGGACTTTGTCTTTCTCTATCCTTCATTTCTATTAGCCACTTACCTTTAGCCCCATTACAACCAAATAAAAGACCTCTTGATCTTGAAAGTTGTGGGCTATCTAGCGGAGATGAGATCGAAGAGCAAGCATATGGCGGTGCGTGTTGTGAAATTGTTTTTGAGTGAAAACACATTTAGCCCCTAAACACTGGAGCGGTAATATTTAGTGAACCTATGTGAGTTTAGTGGGTTATATCGGGTCTTCTATATGCCTATTTGATTATGGTGGATTGATTCGACACATGGTCAACACATGCATATACTTGAGCATCTATTACATGTGCATCTTAATTGTCTTACAAATTTAAAAATCTTATGTTGTGCCTACATCTACTTCATGGTCATCTACATAATTAGTTCTCCGAGGATTATGGTTGGAAAGGCTAATACTACATTATCTTCATGTTTGCGAGTTATTAGATTTTTGGATTATATTTCATTAATTTGCTTGGGGACAAGCAAAGTTCAAGTGTGGGGGCCGGGTGTGATTATACGTATTTATATACGTGTAATTACATCTAAAACACTAGAAATAAGCTAATCCTCAAGTCAATTAATATGTAATTAATCTAGTTTTATTTATTTTGTAGGAAATAAGCGGAGTCACGGAAATCGAAAGAAAATGACGCGAGAATGGAGCAATTCGGAGATTTTAGCAAATGGACAAAATTGTGGAAATCATAATTAAATAATTAAGTTTAATTACTTAATTATACAATCAATCTTAATTGGTTAATTATGCTCACATGCACGTGCAGCATGCAAAGAGTATGGGTTAATCACCCATTGCCCAATTCTATCTTGACACGTGGCATTCATAATTCTTTCTTGCCAAACCAAGCAGCACACGTGCCTGCCATCTAATTAACCTCCAAGCTTTTTCTCTTCTTGCCCTCACAAGCACGTTCAGCCATATATATATATAGAACTAGGGCTGCCACTTGGTTTGGTAATTACCAAACTGACTGAATACCAACCGATATTTTAAGTTTGGTAAACCAACTTTTTGGTAACCGAGACCGATAAAACCGAAATCGAAAATTACCGAAAAAGTTGGTTTGATTTTGGTAAATACCGAATCTACCGATTATCTAAATATTATATTTATATACTACAGTTTTCAATACACATACATGTATATTAAGAAATAAACATAAAAACTTTTAGGGTTTTTATCATAAATGGTACCTGAACTATACCTCAATCTTATCGATGGTACATGAACTTCAATTTTGATCACAACCAGTACCCGAACTTTTCGATTTCATTTTAAATGGTACCTAGAGCCACCTCCGGTCAATATTCCGACTAAAAACGGCATGTGAGGCGATCATAGTGATGATTTCAAGGGTTGCGATCATATATAGTGATGATTTTTTTGTAATAGACTTGCCTTAAACTTGATTTTTTTTTTTTGGCCGGAATAGTGACCGAAGGTGGCCTTAGGTACCATTTAAAATGAAGTCGAAAAGTCAGGTACTGGTTGTGATCAAAATTGAAGTTCAAGTACCATCGATAAAATAGAGGATAAGTTCAGGTACCATTTGTGATAATAACCCAAAATTTTATAATAGTATGAATATTACTACATATACTACATTAATAGTATATGTATTTTAAGTAACCTAGTCAACGATGGTTAAATAACCTAGTTTTATTGAAAATTGCTAAAACTTGATGTCATATATACAAAAGAAAGCTATAATTAGTACATGAATACAAAGTTTATGACTATAAAATTCAAAAACCTAGTTTTGTTCATTCTAATTTATATTATAAAGAATTAATTGTTCAAAAGTTGGTAATACCGAAAACCGAAATACCGAATTTGGTAGTCATAATTAACAACCGAAAATTTTGATTGGTAATTGGTAACTCAGTTTTGAAACCGAAAGCTTTGGTTTTGAAGTTGGCAATACCTATAACCGATTCGAATCGACCGAGTGACAGCCCTATATAGAACCCAACACCACAATTCGGGGAGATCACCCTAGAGAGAGCTACAGCGCCGCACACCACCATCAAGACCCATTCTTTTTCCTCTCACCAACAGTAGCCGACCTCCTCCTCTTCTCTTTCTCTATAACCACAACCCATTATCTCTCATCTATTCTTCACCATTCCTCAATCAAGTTCCATCATTTTATCAAGCATCCGGGTTTAGGTAAAAGAGAGAGTATAATTCCAAGCTAGTCATGCTCACTTTCTAGTGTAGTTGTGATTAGTCTTGGTCTCTTCCTCTTTTCTAACTCTCTTCTTGCTTTAATTTTTGTAATTGATGAATTTCTTTGTGGGTATGTTGATGGATTGTGAGTAGTTTCTTATTTGGGTCTAGGGCTTGATGCCCTAGCAATTTTTACCATGTAATGACATTAATTTTTGGTGCTTAATGAAAGTGTGATGTGGTTTTTGTTCATGACTTTGCGTAATTTTCAATGAGAATTTGTTATAGAATTTGGCCAATTTTATGACTAGTTCTTATCCTCATCATGAAATTCATTTAATTAGTGGCTTGATTTTATGAATGAGCATGTTGTCGTGAGCAAATTGTTAGTCTCTAAAAATTGACTTAATGCCATTTTACGCATGTTAGGAGCCCTAGTCCGGTCTTAATGTGTGTGCGATGAGAATGTGAATGCCCTAACCCGGATTTACATTATTTTTGTACTATGAGAATGTGAATGCCCTAGTCCGGATTTGCATTATCACTCTAAGGCCCTAGTCCGGCTTAGAGTTAGGGATTGCGCCATTTCCCTTTTGTTGTGTGCCAAAATTGTGTTGTTACGGTAAATGATTGCTAGAGTGGATGCTTTAGTACCCAAATTTTGTCCATTGTTTTCCAAACCTTTAAATTTTTAGCACTATACTTTTTTTTTTTGCAAATTTTAATTTCCTAGTTTTTAATTTCCAAAACCAAAAAAATTAATTCCCCCAAATATTTGCTCACATTTTTCATTGTAAGTACCATAAGGCCTTGAGCCTACCAATTTATTTTGGTGAGTTCTTGGCTACTTTTTGGCTTCGGGAGACCTAAGCCGTGCATGTGTGAGACTTGGTGTTTCACTTAGCCATTTTACAATTTTTGTTTTAGTTTAGCAAGTGACTTTTGTGACCCATAAACCATTGGATTTGAGTTAGCTCAAGATCCCTGAGGTACGATATTTCCGGGTTTAAATATTTCCCAATTCTTTGATGACCGTGTTCTTGTTGTGCGTAAGTTGCATTTTAGGCATCAAATCAGTTTTCAGCATGATTTCTCACGTAGAATGCTGGAGCATGATGAGGGCTAGTGGAAGGTTGAATTAATCTCTTGTTCAGGAGATCTTCAATATCCTTTCTAAATTCTTTCTGGTCTTCCTCTTTGTATTGAGGAATAGCTTTGACATGACAAATGGCATTCATATCATGTAATCTTAATTCACAGACCATTGGGTCTTTTTCCCAAAACTTATGAGGATCTACATTGATGTTCTGCTCTAGTAATTTCTTGATTTTATCAAGAGTAGAAATTTTCTGAGACTCAAGCTTATTCTGAAAGTGCTTGAGGTTCTGCTTATGGATGAAACTAGCTTCTTCATCTACGCTAGTTATTTCTTCTTCGTCTTCTTCTTCTTCAGAAGATGATTCAACATGCAGTTCTTGTTGTTGTTTAATCTGGAGGATGGTTTCAAATTTGGGTTTGTAGGGGTTAAGATCACCACTATTCTGTTGCGATCTCTGATATTGTGTAGTAAAGTTTGGACCTACTACACTTTTTTCTTGTGTAAGCCGGTCTGCCCAGTACACCCTTTCTCCTTTTTTGAAGCCCATCGCTTCTTCATCCTGGATGAATCTTTGTTGGAGAATAAAATCATTTCCCAACAAGAAATCTGATCCTTGGCCTTCAGATTGCCAAACGTTGTGGATGATAAATGTTCCTCCACCAATGGTGATGTGAACATTTTTTGCTACTTTATTCATTGTAAGATGGATTCCATCAAACGTAATGCCAGTAGCTGTTCTTTTCTTATCTTCTTTCCAGAGTTCTTCTGGAATTGCAAATCTTTTTGCAACTGTAAATCCTGGTCCATTGTCTACAAATGCATGTAGATGATATTTTTTATGATCAGGGAATTTGAGTCCAATCTCTATGTAGTTGCTGTATCTACTAGTAGAGACGACTTTTGCTTGTTGGAGTTCATTTTCTTGAACTTGTTCCTAAGATATGAATGGTTTACATTCTTCTAGAACATTTTCTGGTGTTTCAACCAGTTCAATGGTTGCATCGAGTATTTCTTCCTCGATGTTTTCTTCCTTTATTTTTTAGGAAGATGGTTCCATAAGTTTTTGGAATTTAATTTTTAATTCTTTCTCTTTTTTCTCAGAGAAATATTCTTCATACTCTTGCTCTACCAATTGGCTGACAAGCCCATTCTTGGTTTTTCTTCTTGCTTCAGCTATGAAGCATTCTTTGTGATAAGTCTTTTTTGACTCTTCACAAAACATAGGAAGTCCATTCTTTTCGTGACATAAGCAATAGTCACAAACGAATGTACCAGGGTTCACCTAATAGGAAGATGTTATTGCTTCCGTCTTACTTTCTTCCCAGTTTTGACATGTAGAACATTCATATGTCTAGATTCCAAGTACTCTACTTCAGAATCTATTTTAAAATCAGATGATTCTTCTTCGTCAAACCAGGCAGAGTATACTGACCTATCATCTTCTTTATCATCAGAATAGGCTATTTCGTAGCCATTCATGTTTGCTGTTTCTACTATAGGCTCATATGCTTCAAATAGAGCTTTAGTAGATCTTTTACCCTTTTCCGGGCATTCATTGGCATAGTGCCCTTCAGCTTTACATAACCAGCATCTGCAAGCTTTCTTAACTGGTTGAGTATTCTGATTGTTGACTTTGTTATTCTTCTTTTTCTTGAAGAATTTCTTTTTAGGATCTTCATCCTGTTGTTTCTTGTAATTGGAAATTTTCCTGAATTTCCAATCTTTTTTCTTATTACTCCTTTTGAATTTTTTCAAGTAATATTTTTCTTTTCTTTTTCTGTGGAACTTGGATTCATGACATCCCCAGTTGGTTGGCATATCCAGTATTCCATAATAGAAATTTTCAACTCTCTTGAGTTGTTTCTTAGCCATCTTTGCTCTGAGATTGGCTTTGCATTGCTCTTTTAGTAATTGCCTGATTCTGTCGGCAATTCCTCCAACTGAAAATCTTTTAATTGGTTTTTCAGCTATGATTTCTCTCACAGCTGTTCTCCATGGTTCAGGGAGTTTTCTGTGCAATAAGTTAACTAGATCAGTATTTTCTAGTTCACCAATCGTACAATAATATTCTTAAAATTCATTCAAGTATTCTTCAAAATATCTCATGTCACAAATTTTGAGAGCATAGATATTTGATTTGACCGTTTCTTTAGCCTTCTCACTTAGATTTGAGAGATCTCCACAAAACTTATCATACAGGGGTACTGCAAAATCATACGGAAATTTTGAATTTTTGATTTCGTCAAGCCAGTCTTTTCCTCTGGCAGTATCTTTAAAAGAGAAGTAATACTTTTTTGCTACTCCAGTAAGAGTAGTTTCATAGTTTACCTGAAGATTTGGTGCTTCAAATTTTCCAAGGGTTAGATCAGAAGCCATCATTAGGCTATCAACCCATTGGTCAAGAGTTTTTCTTTTGTCTAGAGCTTTGTCTAGATTCAGCCAGATACCATGAGTAGAAATTGGTATTCTAGGTATATTGTCCTCTGGGACAAATCTTTGAGAGTTTCTTTCTCCATTTTTGCCTGTAAGGGCTTTCTGAGTAGGGAGTTTTATTTTTCCTTTGTCTCTTATGATGACAGTTTTGGAGTTTTCTCCTTCTTCCATTTCAATATCCTGATAGGAAAGAAGTTTTCTTTCCTTTCCTGGTTTGAAAATTTTCATTTCTTTGATTAGTTTTTCTAATCATTCAGGATCTTCGCAGGACTCTGCTTCATCATAGAGATTATAGAGCTTTTGTGCTCTAAGCATATTTACTGGTATGTTCAGATCAGCTTCTAATTCTTCTTCAGTGATGGACTCTGATGGTTCTTCGGAGTTTTTAGTACCACTAACACTAGCTTCTCTAGTGTTGTAGCTCCTTCTGAGAAGATTGTTGTTTATCCTGATATTTTCAGGACAGAAGTCACTTTTTCTGTGATCGTCAAATTTTAGACTGATATCTCCAGTCTTTCTGCTTTCATAAATTACCGCTTTGGCATTTTCTGCTGGGTTTTTCGGACCAGACAATTTTCATTCAATAGGAAAAGTCACTTCATTCCAAGTAACTTTGTGAATTTGTTGAGAATGGTTCTTCTGACTGGTGAGGAATCCAGTAGTAAGACCCGAGATATTTGATATCCTTGTCTTGGGCTCTACTGTGGTACTCATCAGTTTATAGTATATTCTGCATACTATAGCTAGTTCTTGCATATCTTTTCTCATTGATATGTCATCTGTCTTGACTCTTAGTCGTAGACAGTGAGCTGCATCTTTCAAGCTGGTTGAGAAATTTGAGAAGCAGTTGAAATAAGCCACTTTATTGCATAAAGTTGCCTCAAGGGTTCCCAACAGACTAGCTTGAAAATCTGTTAGTCTATTGTCTTGTAGGACACATAAGACTGAACAGTTTATGCCTTCTCGGGCAAGAAGTTTATGCCTACTTGGACTGCTCCAATATGCATAAATTTATAATTTTTTGTTCTTGCTCGGGCAACTTCTGCAGGAGTAATCATCAGTAGATCGGTTTCTCCTGTTGTAGAGGGGGTTGTAAATTCTAGTAATTTGAAGTGATGGCTATCCATCAGATCAAACGTTCCCTTTTGTAGATTTGTTTGAAATCTAACTTTGGAATTAAGGAGTTTTTTACCTCATGTTCGATTTCATTGTATTCGAACTCTTCAGCATTTAGGAGTTGTACTCCTTTCTTTTTCCCGAAGATGCTCATCATCTTGACATCTCTTGTATTTTTCGGTTTTTCATACCGAATACTAGTTTGACTAGTAGATGGTTCTAGAAAAATCATGTTTGGAATAAGATTCTTATCTGGTTTTTCTAATGGTTTAAATCCATTAGCTTTCTTTGTTTTTACTATAGGCACTTTCTTGTCCATTAGTATATTTTTCATAGAATCCAGCGTTTTTTGTTGTTCATTGATTTTTCTACTAACACTTGTTAGCTTTTCTTCTTCCGTTTTTGGAAGTTCCTTGATATAATCTATTTTGTTTTCCAATTTTTCTAATTGGTAGATTATAGCAGGTAATTTTTCTAGATGATCTTGACATCTAGATAATTCTTTCAGCAAGATCTGATGTTTCTCATCAGAAGATTTCAGTAGAGAATTCAACTTCTCTAATATTAAATCAGACATTGTCCCCATTGGGGATTCCCTTTTTGAGCTATTTTACAAGCTCTGATACCATAAATTTGCAGATCTAACCAATGCTCAAATAATCAAGAGGTTTTTGTTCATCTTTAAGAGTATATAAGATATTTTCAATATCTTGTTCAATTTTATAAATTGTTGTTTGAATTCTAAAGATGATATCCCAGTAATTGAGAGTTTCTCTGTTAAGATTCTCTCGAAAGTTTTTTAATTTTCTCAACTTTTCTCTTTCTTTCTTCAATTCTTTGCTAGTAATATTACATATGGCAATTAACTTAAGTCTGTCAACGATTGAAATTATGAATAGAAAATTTAACTGCTTACATTTGAATATAGATGATGAATTATAGCTGCAATTATAGTCTAGACAAATAAATTCGAGATGGGCCCACTACGCTTTATAAAAAAATAATAAGGATGTAATAAGAAAGAAAAGGATGATAGAGAGGGGTATTAGTGGGATGAATAGTGAGTGGTTTTGAAAAGTAGGGAGAAAAAGTGGAAAGTTTTGTGTGAGTGGGAATAAAAATAAGTTGGTCGGGTGTATGAGAAGTATATTGCTAGATTTGGGGTGTATGAGAATTTTCCCTTATTTATATTCTTCGTCTTGTGGAGTTTTTAGTGAATTTAATCGATTTATGCATTTTTTTAGTTAAATCGGTCTCATTGTTAATCCTTAATGGGTCATTTTGTCTAGCATGACACGACCTATTTATTAAATGGATTAAGTGGGTTGAAAACGGGTAATCCGTTTAATAAATAGGTTGGGTTTGGGTTTAAATTTTTGACACGATTATTAAACGGGTTGGGTTTGGGTTTATATCTTGCGACACGAGAAATACCTTGACCCAACACGAACCCAACCCGACATGACTCATTGACAGCCCTAAATACACATCCCTATTATTTTATATTTCAAATCATATTTTATAGGTAGATTAAATGACTAAAACAGACATCTATGTATTACAAAAAAAAAAAAAAAAATCATATCTTCCTTATTATTAAGAGATGAGGGTTCGTTAGCCAAAATCAAAAATTTTGACAGAAATTACCTTAGAAGATTAAAAAACTTTGAGAATTAATTAAATCACAAAGTCAATTATGACATTTACAAAATATACTTTTATTATAAAAAAAAATTAAAAACCCACAACACTTTTTACTCCCACTATCTTCTCTCTGTAATGGTAGTTTTTCTTTCTATTTCTGAAAAAATAAAATAAAAAATATTTGCACATGCAAAGCATGTGTGGAGAATGGCTAGTATTATTCTATAATTATAAACACAATGAACTTCTATAAATGACATCCTCATTTAAAACAAGAATAATGTTAGAAACCATCTAATTTAAATTTGGGTTTTTATCCATTTACCCCATTTTTAGGGATTTTTTTCCCACTTAAATTTTACCCTCATCCCTTTGTTACTTAGAGAGAGAGAGAGAAAATAGAAGAGAGAAAAACCATAGAAGACTTCGCCGGAATCCGGTCACCGATCGCCACTCGCCTGATTTTTCTGAAAACTTCACTGGAGGTCCCCAAAGAGGTCGCCGGAAAGGTTTATTGCCCCAATTGTGTGAGCCCCGGAAAAATGTGTCGAGCTTAGCGAAGATCGTGCGATAAATTATTCAACGATATCGATAATCATCCAAGTGCTCGAGAATATTTTCGAAAATTTTCATAAGGTGAAATCCTCGATTTAGGAGTTGGATAATAAAGTACACATCACGACGAGTTCGTGAAAATTTTCGGGAAATTTTCCGGTTACCCGAGCTGTTTATAGCTATTTTCCTAAGTGGTGGAATTTTAGAAAAATAAATTAAAGAAATAGGATTTTCTGCGGTGCAATCCTAGCTGTAGATCTACCCACCGCTTCATCCTAGCCCTTGGTTACAATTTAGGTTGAGGTATATATATCCTTGATCAGATCAAGGATGGAGGATTGCCCAGAAAATTCGAGAGGGAGAGAGAGCTCGGTGCTCTCTGCCCGAGAAGCAACTTGACCTGACACATCAACCCGGCCGGCGCTCCACGGTAAGGACACCTCCGGCCGGCGCACGGACACCTCCACCTTTGTCTCACCGTCGCCTACGTCCTTGTGCTTTTGGATCACTCATGCATTGAACGGTGAAGGAGCAATGACGACTGGAAGATCCGAGCTTTCTCCGGCGAGTTCTGCAATTTCCGGTGACTCCGGCCACCTTCTGGGCTGCATTTGCGACTTCTCCGGCATTTCTGGGCTCCGTTTCTTGCTTAGCTACACCTCTAGGTCAATAATCGAGACGCTTGTTGAGTAAAAACGTGAATATGATCAGTTCATCACCATCTTTATCTCGGCAGTGAGTTGTGGGAACTAAGTTTGGGTCGATTGAAGTAGATTTCCGATTTACAAAGGTATAATCTCAACCTTGAATCAAAGTTTTGTACTTGGAGATAATTGGATGTTAACGAACTGAGTTGGTTGGTTGTTAGCATTGAAGCCACCCTCAAGTGCAAGAGGTACAAGTTATAGAATAGAGGATTAAGTAAGGATGTCGAACCCACAAGGATTGGTAAATCCTTTCCTAGCTAGGGAAAACCTAAGGAAAACCTAGAAGAATATGCAAATGTACAATCACAAACAAAGGCTCACAAGTGAACCAAAGTTCATGGTGAGTATGTGCAAGATGGTGTGTAGAGATTTGATTTTGATTTTGAGATTGGTTTCTATTCAAATTGAAACAATGAAAGCAAGTAAAATAAACTAAGCTAAACTAAACAAGTTGTTATCAAATGGATGGGAGTTAGGGCATCGGGTTTCACCTTTTGCCTTCCTGGCAAGCATTAAAGCAATTGAATATGAATGATGCAAAGCTAATTGTCCAACTACCCTCTTAGCATCCGGATAGGACTACTAAGGCTTAAACCCCTTTCATTTTATTAACTCTAACCGGATAAGTCTATAGCTAACTACCTAGAGACAAATTCAATTACCGGATAGGTCTCAATCATTTGCCCCTAAATGCATAAATCTTAGAGTTTAGGTAACCAAGCAAGCAAACCAATCCTATCTCTAGGTGATTTTAGCTCACTACCCTCACATGCACACATGGTGTGCTTTCATGCTCCCTTTTTGCCTAAAGGTAATCAATCTCTAGGAAAAACTTCATGTCATGGCAAACACATAACTCAAATTGATTAGGTCTAAGTAATGCATTCAACTATTGACTTAGCATGTGAGAATGACAACATGAATTTGCATCAATTTATAAACAAAAGCATCAATACAAGCAAGTTTGGCTAGGGCTTTCAACCCTAGCCCCAACTAGTTCACTACTCACACATAGCTAGATACACAAGCTTCAACATTCTATTAAACATCAAATACATAAAGAGATAGAGAGTAAAGGGTGACTATTGATGATGCCGGAAGAGGTGGTGGAGATGGGTCTCCAAGAACATGATGTGGTGGTAGTCACCTCCTTCTCCTTGCTCCAAGCTCTTGATATTGGTAAGAATAGTGAAATTTGGGATCTCTAAGATGAGTTGTGGTATTGAGTGGTGGAGGAAATAGAGGTTGTAGTGGAGGCAAATGGAGATTTTAAAGGTGGAGATGGTGGTTTTAGTGGTGGAAATGGTGGTCTCTTCTCTAGAGAGAAAATGGATCTTGGATAGGATGAAGATGATTGAATGGAGTCAAGAATGCTGAATAATTCATCTTTGGCCTCTCTTTGATCAGTTATTTGTGTCCTCTTTGGTCCCAAAATGTGCAAGAGATGCTCTTACACCATTTTCCCCCAAATGGTCCCAAATTGGCAAGGTGACAAAAGGACAAGGTGTAGGGAGATATTTGAATTTCAAGTGATGGGAGATTCTCACAACCATGGTCCTCCTTTGCTGGAGAAAGTCCATGAGTGGCAGCTCGCCGGAAAAGTTGATTTGCAATTTTCTTCCAATCTCCGTGTCTTCTTCCCCTAGCTTCAAATAGTCATTTTATTCTCAATGCAAGGTTTCCTACAAATAAAAGGAAATGAATTAAAAAGGGTAAAATAGCATGGAAGACAAATCAATTTTCATAATTATAGGGCACAATTGCATAAGTAATTTGTGACTCAACATTGGTTAGGCTAGGTTCAGCTTGCTGTGTTCTTCGTCAGAAAGCAAACCTGCAATTCGAGGTTCCTTTTCGATCTAGTTGATCACAAGGTGAGTTGGGTTCTGTTGAAGGTTCTGAGAATTTACTTCTGTAGTTGGCTTCTGGAAACTGGGCTGCCATGTAGTATACATGTTGTGATGTTGTGTTTGAGAAGAGTAAATTGGGTAGATAGTCACAAGAAGTCGAAAGCTATGTTGTGAGCTTGCTATTTTGTCCATGTTTGCTAAGATCGTAGTTGTTAAATGGTTTTGGTGATGGATGTTGTTGTAGTATGTTTCTTATTCTGGTGAAAATGACTTAGCATAAATATGCAAGTATACGTTTAGTTAAATTGGTTCTGACAATGTGAAAAAGATCAAGTTATGTTTGGGTGTCCTTAGTAATTTGGGCACACCTTGTATGAACATGGAGTCATGTCGGGTGTCCATAGTAAATTCGACAAAATTGCTTTGTGATGCGATATGTAAGGAAATCCATGGAAATTGGTCGATATCCTGATTTAAAAATAAAGTGTCGAGTAAATGAGACTATTTGTCATTGTAGTTGCGATTGGTCAACATCGGTCAAAATGGTCAATCCTGGTCAAAGAGGAAAGATTAGTCAAACCTTGGTCAACTCCTGGTCAAACCAGGAAAAGTTGGTTATAAGATTTGCTAATCGTCGAGATTTCAATTATTAGTTCAATGAGATATTAATTATCGAAATGTCGGAACTTAGGACTCCAGTTACCCAAGGAACAGAAGGTTCGCGACTCTCGGAGTACGTGAGAGAAAGCATCAGAATCCAGGTAGGGATTCAGGACTCTTCTCGGTTAGTGATTTTCTTATATATTGTTATTAAATGATGCATGTTAGTTGGTATGGTTTGGTTAAGTTAAAATGCAATGCATACTAACCAAACCGTGTGAGAAATGTGTTGGCTTGAGAGCGAAGGGGGCACTGACTTCTCTAGGTTCGATCCCCTAAACCTGAGAGGGTTAGCTACACCGGTCGAACAGTGAGCGATCGCAATGACGACATGACTCCGTGTGTGTAGCTAGGTAGCGTACGCTCTCGCTACGCTTACCTGGTTGATAAATTATTTGAGGTAAGGTCGTGTAGTGGGTCTATGGGACAGGTCTTCAATTAAGATTCTGTACGCGTGTTTATTTAAGTATCTTGCATTGATTTTCGAGTCAGAAAGCATTATTAAAAAGTTTTGTCGTTCACTGAAATATTTGGTTAAAGCATGTTTTCATACTGGGGCCCAAAGCTTTATTATTTGGTTTTAAATCTAGTTGAGGTAAAGTTCCTGTTGAGCAACGAGGACGAAATCTCACCCCTACAACAGTATGGATGCAGGTACTGTGCGATGGTGACGGGACAATAGTAGACAGAGCTGGGTGTGCAGAACAAGTTCGGTAAATCACCGTTTGGGTTTTATTCTAAATTCTATTTCTTGAACTTCATTTTCTTTGTGAATAGTTAGCTTGTGTCAATTTTAGTTCTCATTCCTTAAAGTTCGTGTCCTTCGTGTGAACATTCATTCAAGTTCTGGACGAATGAAATGATTTTTAGCAACTCAGGGATTTTCACCTAAAAAATATGTGTAGCTTCCGCTGTGTTTATACAAAAAGTTTTTCAAATAAAATGCCTAGCGGCTCTCTAGGATGTAAGCCGAGCGTTCAGTTTATGTTTTAGAGACTCGCGGCACTGTAACGAGCTTAAGCTGGTGAGGTGCAGCTTAGGGCGTTACAAATAGACGTCTATTGCCCCCCAATAGAGGGGCAATAAAACCTCTATTGCCCCCTGATAGAAGTTTCGGTCGCCGGAACGGAAACTAATTTTCCTAAAATTAGACAGATAAAACTTTGATTAAAGAAAAAAAAATGAGGAGACTACATAAATTCAAAACGTCTATTGCCCCCCCCCCCCCCCCCCCCCCCCCATAAATCTTTAACAGGCCTCTATTGCCCCAAAAGAACTTCTTTTTTTTTTTTTTTTTTTTCATTTTGGGCTTCTGAACCAATTTACAGCAAAAAAAAAATGATTTGGACACCCAATCACCAATCTCCTCTGCCACAGCTTGGGTTGAGCATCGGCGGCGTCTAAGAGGCCATCGACTATGTCGTCTGGTCAACGTTGTCAGCGCGACTGCGGTTGGATGGGGCTGAGCTTGGGCAAGCTGCAGCGGAATTTGGGCAAGAGTCGACCCGCGACGACGTCGTCTGATCGTCGTTGTCAGCGCGACAGCTGTTGGACGCGGTCAAGCTCACTGGCAAGCTGCAGCAGGCGTAGGAGATCGGGGAGCGAATCAACGCCTGTCGGAGGTGGAGAGAGAGAGAGAGAGAGAGAGAGTTTCAGATCGGAGGAGAGAGAGGGGGGAGAGAGAGATCGTAGGCATATGTGTAGTTTAACTGAGGGCAAAATTGTCTTTCTAAATTAAATTGGGTAGTGGGGAATAAAAATATGTTGCTGGGTTAAGTGAGATAACTTTGGCTCATTTTGGTGCTTTTGGTTAAGGACCCTTTAAATTACTTAAATAAATTGTAATTAAATGGGGTGAGAGACTATATAATTTAGAATTTCAAAATCAATGGCATTAAGTGTTTTTAAAAATATCTATTTACTCCCACTTTTTATTTCTTTTTTTTTTTACCTAAAAGTTATGATTAGTCAATTTATTATCTGATATAAAACATCACAGATAAAACTTTGTAATTGTTCATTTGTATGACTAATCCAATGACAACTTCATAGGTTTGCCATTATAGAGATACAGTTTTGGTTGAATGTTCGACTCAAAATTTTATAATTGATCAATAGGGTGTTTCCGTGTTTGGGCAATGAGAACTCAAATAATACAAAACCTTTTTTTAAGCATCTATTTGAAGGGAACAATAATGAATTCTTATGGATTTCTCAATAACTAACACAAGTAATTAATATGGTCAATTATATATACTAATCAAATTAAATAGTAGCTTAATGGTAGTTAAATAACAGTGTATTTCATGGTTTTAGTTTAAGGATATTTTAGGTAATTTGGGTTATGTATTTAGTAAAATATTAGAATGAGAAATTAAATGATAGGTTTATTGAGCAAGGAGTGTGTATTAAGTAATTAGGGGTGTGTATTTAAAACTTCTTAAGAGAATAAACTAGCTAGGCAGAGAAATAATTATTCATTTGAGTCAAGTTCTAGTAGAAGATGCTTGACCACTGAAGAGACAATGAGTTATTATCTTGTTTTGTGTTTGTGCTACATTGGTTTTGTTTTTATTTTTTGTACGTGCTATGAAATGTATAAAAATCATTCATAATAAAGTATATAGATTTTCATGAATCAATAAAAAGTCTGTTGCTAAAATCAATGATTTTAAGAAATCAATAGCAGTCTATTAACTTTTTGAAGAGTCTGTGGACTTTTTAAAAAGTCTATCATTTAAAAAGTCTGCACAAAACCAAATACAATACAACCCTGTTAATAAAAATACAGGGCCATGGGGCTTTTCCTTTTTCATTTCTTTAGGCCCGAGCTCTAACCGTTTCATATTGTTTTTGAGTCGGGCTTTGTAACACTGGCAAAATTTTTTAAAAAGCCCAGACCATTCAGGCCGAGTTTCAGGTTTTCGGACTAAATGCCCAGCCCTAGTCACAACAACTTATAAATCTAGACTTCATTGAAAAAATAACTTATTGTTTAAGGACATCTAATTCATGTGTATGGCCCAAACTCTAAATGACTTGTCCAAGTTGTAATAGGGTTAATCTTACAGATATCTTCAGAGATATCTTAATCATTGTACGATTCAGTTTCCTTGTAAGACTTATATTCTCTGCTTGTAATCCTCTGTATAACGAGTTAATGAAAGCACAACTCAATTCTCTCCCAATTTCAGTTTTCTTCAAACACGTTATCAGCATGAAGCCCTAACCCTAAAATCCTAAAATCGTAACCTTCAAACCCTAGCTTCTTCCGCTGCACACCTTGAAGCCCTCGATCCCAGAAGTCCAGAACAGGTGGCAGAACAACTTGAACTGACCGGAAAAGCCCCGAACCAGACATCTGAAAACCTGAATTGGCCATGTTAGCCACTCTTGGCCAAGTTAAATGACTACTATTGTTTTGCATTAGCTAGTATTTCAATTAGATTCTCTTAATAGTTAAGAAACAACGATGCACTCCGTTGGCTTTTAAATAAAATTTTGAGTTCTTTCCATTATGACTCCATTTTAATGCTGAGCATATTCTTCTGTGAGTATGAGGGCTGGGCCATCAGATTTAGTTCAAGGACATGGAATGGCCCAAATCCCGCTTGTCAAATTGCTCCTTGATTATTGTCACAAAAACTATCTACACTCCTAGGGCAAATCGAATCCTATTGAGTTATTCGAGCCAAAAGATTCCATGTGGAAACTCATATAGAGAACGGAAAAGAGTTCCTTTAATTGTACTACCTCTAACGATTGCGAACAAAGGCGCATCTTAGACAAACTTATGTGTCTTTCTACTGGATTTTTTGCCACTACAATTCGAGCTATTAAATCTAATAAAGTTATGAGAGACTCTCTCTTATATTCAGACACACTACTACAAAAAGTTAATCACACAACACTAATCACACAACGGAACAGAAATCATCCGTTGTGTGTTTAAGTAAGCTTTATTGCACAACGGTAGTTGTTATATTCTGTTGTGTGAATGCCAACAAAGTGATAACTTTTTTATCAGAACTACATTGCACAACGGACTTAAGTAATGTCCGTCGTCTGAGTCTTAAAAAAATTAGCGGCAGATTTCCCTCCACTTTGGAGCCTTGGTTGGCTTTTGAAATCTGAAATTTGTGCTACTTGATACAACGGTGCTTTATATTTCCGTTGTGTGATTGAAAACTGGATGCCAAATTTTGAGGAAGCTTGATTGAATGTCTTCCACAAGGTAAACCTAGTGCAAGCTGTAGAAATTAGACAACAGAAGTTATACTTTTCTGTTGTGTGAAAGTGGGAACATATAGGCGGCAACATTTTGAGCCAAATTGCTGTATGCGGCAGATTTCCCTCCATGTTTTGACATTTTGATACTCTTACAACAGGTTTGTTAGGTTTCCGTTGTGTGAGCAACTTTCGAATTTGTTGGAAGTTTAATTGTGCCTCCCACCCAGCCCAAGCCACATCGTGTCGAAAGAAAACATGAAATTTGTCTCTCTCAGTTGTGAAACCCCCGTCTCTCCACCCCCCCTCCCCACGACTCTCCCAATCGTGAAACCCCCCTCCCCCCCGCCCCACGAAACCCCTCTCTCTCAGTCTCTCGATCTCCCAATTGCAACACTTTAGCTCTGCCGTTGCGTGAATTATTAGGAAAAAAGAAAAGAAAACTAGATGAAGTCTAGACGTGTGGCCACACTCTCTTCGATCTTCTCCTCCTCTTCTCTCTCTCTGCACCACCCTAAACATAACTACCTCTCTTATTTCCTCTATCAATCTCTCTATAGATATGGTGGTCGTGGAATCACTGGGATGGCTGACGGAGTTGACTATAATGCCCAAGAAACACCGCGTCATTGCCGGCATCGGCATCATCATCACCATCACCGCCTCCGTCACTCTTTCTCCGGATCTGAAATCCAAGCCTCCGAGTAGTACCGAATCACTGAATCGGTGCTCTGCATCAATTCCGAATTTCAAAGGTAATTATTGATCTTATGCTGCACAATGAAATTGATGCGCGAGTGTCTTTGATTTTAGCTCTAATTTAATTTTCAACTATTCTCTCTGTGATTCTATTCCTCTTTCTCGATTCTAGGTTTTTGAGGTTGGTAAACTTTCGGAGGCTAAAGCGCGAAGCTTGGAAGAGCTTCGGGATTAAACCCTAGGTCGATTTGGTAAGCATTCTCTTTCAGATTTCGTGTGGCAGTTGTTAGGTTTCTATATTTTGTGGGCATTTTGGTCGTTGATTGGTTCAATT
The DNA here is from genome assembly GCA_024704745.1 of Rosa lucieae. Taxonomy (NCBI): domain Eukaryota; kingdom Viridiplantae; phylum Streptophyta; class Magnoliopsida; order Rosales; family Rosaceae; genus Rosa; species Rosa lucieae. The sequence goes on along the minus strand of CM045493.1, from coordinate 24,165,428 downwards.
TCACGATTACTGTTTTCCTTTCGGTTTTTGAAATTGAGCAATTTTGGTACTTTATACAAATGAATGATGACCAGCAAATGCAAATTCTTCATTCAATCACCAAAAAATCAGGAGAACTTGTTAATATTTCCTGTGATATGCATGGGTTTGCTCTCTCTCTCTCTGTCCTTTTATTTTAGTTTTTTTTGTTTTTTTCATTATTCTGATACAATAGAAATGGAATTCTTGCCAACTACAGGACAAGGGCTGTTCAAAAGGTTATTGAAACCCTCAAAACTCCAGAGCAGTTTTCCATGGTTGTTTCCTCACTAAAGCCTGGGATAGTGAACTTGATAAAGAACACAAATGGCAACCACGTTGCGCAGCGCTGCTTGCAGTATTTAACACCTGAATATCGTGAGGTGAAAGATTTTTATTTGTGCATGACATGATCTCTGAAATTTACAAATATATGGATACTGCTAATGTGAAGATGATTTCTTTCTCTATGCAATGCTGCAAATGAGCTAGCTAACATATTTTGTATCTTGTTAGCTAGGCTGAGTATTAAGTTGCAAGCATATAACTATAAATGTGGGATAGGAAACTTTTAAGGACCCTTAGATTTCTTCATATTAGTTTGAGTTTGACTATCTCAGTTCACTAGTCACTTAGCTCTGTATCGTTAGCTCTTAGGCCATGAATTTGCTCTTTGATTTAGTCATACTCAAAGCCTCACTTTAATGTCTTATAGTGTTTTACTTATTGTTAATCCTAGATTCCTAGTGTAGAAGTAAATTAGACTTGTAACAGAATCTTGTAGCATGACCATGATGCTATCACTTTTGCAGTTTCTTTTTGAAGCTGCAACTAGTAATTGTGTTGAGCTTGCAACCGACCGTCATGGCTGTTGTGTGCTTCAAAAATGTCTTAGTCATTCTGATGGTGAGCAAAGAGACCGATTGATCTGCAAGATCACTTCCAATGCACTAATCCTTTCCCAAGATCCATTTGGGTACTCTTCTTTGCCCTTTTCTTTTCACCGTACATCCTTGATATCATGTGTTTTTTAATCATATACTATAGATGGTAATGCCTTATGTTTGATTGATAATGAGCCCGTGTTACACTGTTGATTATCAGTTCGTATTTGCAAATGAGCATCCGAACTCTCTATTTGGAATTCAAGTTTGAACTAATAATTCTGAACTTTGGAATGTCATTTTTCATTTTGCAGGAACTATGTCGTGCAATTCGTCTTTGAGCTTCAGCTTCCGTGGGCGACAGTAGACATTCTTGAGCAGTTGGAAGGTAATTATGGGGATTTGTCTGTGCAGAAGTATAGCAGTAATGTGGTTGAAAAAAGCCTGAAATACGCAGGTGAAGAGCGTCGTGCTCGCATTATTCAGGAACTGATAGGGAATATGCGATTGGACCAAATCATGCAAGACCCTTATGGCAATTATGTTATCCAAGCAGCACTCAGTCAATCAAAGGTCAGTAAATGCATTACAAGTCTATGTTATTTGTATTTGTTACACTGCAGTTGTTATATCTCAAATTTGTGAGTGCATAGAACATGTTTAATTGCAAGCTTCTTGTGTTAAAATAATGAGTTGTTGTATGGTGTTATGAGCAGGGAACACTTCATTCTAAACTGGTAGAAGTAATAAAACCTCATATGCCAGTTCTCCGGACCAGTCCCTATGGGAAGAAAATCCTCTCTACCAATATTTTGAAGAAATAATCTCTTTTATTGGTATGACCACAATATCTTCTCCCTTGACTTATTTCTGAGCTTTCTTGGCAACCCAGCTGATGCTTTTCTTTCTGCCAATGTAGGTTTAATTGTTCAAGAGAATTCGATTGCATTTTAATCCTTGAGAGTGAAATTTCAGATTGCATTTTCAACAATGTTGCTATGGATGAGCGGTTTAAGGAGGAAAGTGAATATTGTAAGTGTCATTTCCACTTACAGTTAGCATATGAACCAGTTATGACTTCAGTAGCTTTTAAGTTTCAACTATAGCAGTTGTTTCAATTAAGTCTGAACAATTTAGGAAAGGGTTTGGATGAGCATGTCCAAATTGATTTGATAGTAAACTAATTATTGTAGAGTTAGAATCAGTTACAATTGAATCTTTTGATACAGAAGCAGTATTAGATCTCTATTGGGAATTGCATTGTGCTCATTGTACCCTTGTTCTTTATTTGGTATGGTAGAATCACAAAGATATTTCAATCTTTCAGGTTTTTCTTTTGGGACACCATATGATTGAGTAGAGATATTACTGTGTTTTTATCCGCCTTAGTTTTAGTCAGTTGTTTCCAATTTAATTCATGTAATCATTACATCTTGTGTTTTATCTGTTCAAAGATACTATCATTTTTGCTTGCATTTTTTTTCTTCCAAACTGCTAGTATTTCATGGTTTGATAGATTTGAATTGTTGCTTTTAGAAGTAGTTTTGGGGTTAAATTTGTGTTTTTATGGTGGAACAGTGGCCATATGAAGCTGCTGCTGTAGCTTTTGAGGCTATACCACGAACATTGGCTCAGAACTGTGGGGTTAATGTCATTAGAACGATGACAGCGCTGCAAGGAAAGGTTTGATCCTCAACTTTATGGTTCTTCTCTGTTTTAGTATCATTATATTCTTTCTTTGTACGTACTAAATCCTCATTTGTATTTTGACCTCATTCTATTCCATAGCACGCAAATGGTGAAAATGCATGCAAATTGTGTAGAAACTTTCATTATGTTCAAATCTGGAAAATCAGAATAGTTAGCATGTCAAATCCACTTCAGCAGATGGGGAAGGCCCCTATGCTTGAATCTGAACTGTGTTCTACCTCCCACCCAGAATTCTGAGAGAATGAACAACAAATCTGATTTTAGTGTCAGTACGTCCCAAGCTTGCTTCCATGTGCTTGTTGCTAACTAGATTTGTAAGTACAGAATGGGTAAAAAAAAAGGAGAAATCATGCCTTCTGGTATGTATATGTATGTATATGCACACACACACACACATATAATGACTGTTTTTTGGGTTTAGAGAGAGAGAGAGACTGAGACTGAGAGAGTCTTTTAGAGTAAGGGCAGAGATCAGATTACTATATGCATTAAACGAAATGAATATTCCTTCTTTTTCTCTTTCTAATTCTGACTCTTTATGTGAACTTTACAGGTATACAGAATTTGCTGGGGCAGTTCCTACTAGACCTGCACAGGACAGTCAGGACTTGGCATTTTCAGTTTCAAGGTTTATACAAAATGGTGGTTCTTTTGCCAACTACTACATGGTACTTATTCTCCTCCTCTACATTTCACAACTAATTTTATCTTTGCTGATGTTGGTAAAATTATGTTATTTAACCATCTTTTATTCTGATTTTGTTACAGTACCATGGAGGAACGAATTTTGGCCAAACTGCTAATATGGTATGCAATCTGGCAGAAAGAGTGATCCCAGGAATTGAGTTGGTGCGGTTAGCATCATGGTGTTTGCAGTATGAACCTCGTGAGAGGCCAAATGCCAAGTCTCTTGTGACTGCCCTTGTTCTTCTTCAAAAGGAAACTTCGTTGAAGCGTAAAGATATTATATCAGCTTTTGTTTCATGTATAGGTAGTTAGGAATGATTTCGTGTTTGGTACATTATCTATCTTGAATGTATGGAAGTTTGAAAAATGGTGATTGAATGATATGGATTAGAGTACTGTTTATGTGTTAATTACTATCTAATATTCAATCATGCAACTCTTTAATGCAAAACCATGTGTTGTATGATGATAAAAGAGTTCAAAATTTAGGCTTCTCCTACAACAGTCACTGGTTGGTACCCAATTGATTACAATATTCACACAACGGATAATCAAATATAGTTGTTGTGTGCACTAACAACCAACAACAAAAGAAAACAAAATTCTGTTGTGTGAGATTCATAACACACAACAGAAACAAAATGATCACTGTTGTCTAAGTAATTAACAGACAACGGAGATAATTTTATTTCAGTTGTGTGTTACTTACCTCAGACAACAAATATTAAGTTATATCCGTTGTCTGTTATTAGTCTCAGACAACAAATAATGAGTTATATCTGTTGTGTGTTATGAATCTCAGACAACAAAGAATGAGTTATATCCGTTGTGTGTTATGAATCTCAGACAAAAAAAAATAAGTCATACCTGTTGTGTGTTATGAATCTCAGACAACGGCAAAATTTCATCTTCTGTTGTCTGAATGTGCCGAGGCATCGCTGCGCATGCCATGCCAGGTACATGCTGTGCAGAACTCACACAACGGAAATAGGCATTTCTGTTGAGAAAACTATTATCACACAATGGTGAAATCACCGTTGTCTGATTTTTCAATCACACAACACTCACTTAGACCACGGTCAGCTTGGTCATCAGACAACAGAAATCCACCGTCGTCTGATGACCTTTTTGTAGTAGTGACACATAATGGTTTTGCCACGATAGGATAGGTCATCAATTCTTTCGAGTGAAATGAAGCACGAATCAAAGGTTAATTCTTGGACTAGGTGTGACAACTGCCGCTGCCTCTAGCGCAGCCATGGTCCATCGCCAGCCTAGGGCTAGAGTAGTCCATATCCATGATGTCATGGATAACGTCCATTATGGTGATGGCGCCTCAAGTGACGCTGCAATCATCAACTTTGCTTCCAATAGCATTTTAGACGCTCAAGCTCAACCAAAATCTTTGTTAATGTATAAGATTTAGCGGTGGCTAAACCTTTGGTTAACTCTGGTCCGATGGGCGGACCGCTACTTATGGTGTGATCGATACTTTCGTTACCTGTCAAGTAAAATACAAAGGGCATCAAAGGGAGACCGCGTTGGGCGGTCTTCTCTTCTCCGATGCCTAAGTTAGTCAATGTATTTATGTTGACAGAATAACAGTAGGTAAGTAGTAAATGCGTCATTAATGAGGAGAGAGGAGAGAACCTTTTATAGGTGAGGAAGAGGCTGATCTCTTTCATGTTTTCGATGTGGGACTGATATGCTTCAGTTCCCAGCTTCTGGAGCTTTTGATGTCATCTTGACGCGGAGCGTCGGAGGTGACCTGGGGGTGAGCCGAGGCTTAGGCGGTAGCTTGCTTGGCTGTGTTTCCATAGGTCACTCCGCTGGTGGGAGTTGGTACCGCTGGCGGTAGCATGAGCGTGGCTCATTAGAGCTAATTATGCTTGGAAAATACTTATGTAAGTACAAGTCCCCCAAGTCCCCAGTCAAGGAGGGCAATCTTGGTTGGGGAGTTGCCTAGCGGTTTGAAGCATTACTTCGGCTAAACTTGCAAAAGCATAATTAGCTTCAGTGCGTTGTCAACCATGGACTTACTGAGCTAACGCTTTATACCCTTTCGGGTGGGCCCCTGCTAGGCCCCTCAGGGAGTCCCCCACTCCCCGGCTAAGATAAACCTCCATTTGGTCGGTGTATTATTTGTTGAAGAGAGCTGCACTGAGCAGAGGGTGTTGGGTAGCAAGCCCAATCTTTGGTACCCGAGTGGCGGGGGTCAACGTGCCTGATCAGGGCCGTCGTAGACTATTGACGTGTCCCCGTGTCCTGGAGGGATGTAGCGTGACTGCAACGCCGCATGGCGGTCATCGTCAGAATGAGGCGTTACCTCGGGAGTCGCCTTCGGCGGAAGCTTCTTCACTGATAGTAAGCGGCAAGCAGTGTCGCAGGGACCTGCCTGGTTGTAGCCCGGTGAGTGGAGTTGCGCTAAGCGGAGATTATTGCTTGTAAGATAAAAGGGGAGAAGTCCCGCTAGCGGAGTTGCGTCTAGCGGAGACTGCCTCACTTGCAAGATGAAAAGGGAGAAATCCTGCTAGAGGAGTTGCGCCTAGCAGAGACTGCCTCACTTGCAAGATAAAAAGGGAGAAGTCCCGCTAGCGGAGTTGCACTTAGTGGAGACTGCTTCACTTGCAAGATGAAAAGGGAGAAGTCCCGCTAGGGGAGTTGCGCCTAGCGGAGACTGCCTCACTTGCAAGATAAAAATGGAGAAGTCCCGCTAGCGGAGTTGCGCTTATCGGAGACTGCTTCACTTGCAAGATGAAAAGGGAGAAGTCCTGCTAGCGGAGTTGCGCTTAGCGGAGACTGCCTCACTTGTAAAATGAAAAAGGGAGAAGTCCCGTTAGCGGAGTTGCGCTTAGCGGAGACTACCTCACTTGTAAAATGAAAAAGGGAGAAGTCCCGCTAGCGGAGTTGCGCTTAGCGGAGACTGCCTCACCTGCAAGATGAAAAGGGAGAAGTCCCGCTAGCGGACTTGTGATTAGCGGAGACTGCCTCACTTGTAAGATGAAAAAGGGAGAAGTCCTGCTAGCGGAGTTGCGCTTAGCGGAGACTGCCTCACTTGACAGTTAGTATACCTACTTTGTAGACGATTACTTCGGATAGACGCTTTGTCTGATAGCTGCTTACACGTGGCGTTCATGCATTTGGTTGGCGTGTGAGTTCACGCCGCCGCAGCACACCCGTCTCTTCGCCATTAATGCGAGTAATTATTGATTTTGTAAGTGTGATCATGGGCCACGTGTACGGCTGTCGTGTGATATCATTTTTCAGCGAACGGCCTAGATTTGTTTGATGTTGACATAAAAGAGAGGGAAACCACAGTGGGTTCAACACTTTGCACTTTGAACTAATATCGTCGTCTGCAAGCTTCGCTTTGAGATCCGAGAAGAAGGTTCTGCAATTTGTGAGGTTACCGATCTTTGGAGGACGAAGACCTCTTGAAGCGGCGACGAGCATCATCAAGCGCACTAGCGTTCCCATCTTTGAGGTTGGTAGTTTGAATCTTGTCCCTGTTTTATTTGGGTTTTTCTTTCTGGCAGTTTCTTTTTATGGTATTTGGAGTGATTTCTGCCCTTTCCTGGTGTGTTCTGAGGGTGTATAATGATGTTTAGGGATGGGTTTAGGTGTTTGACAGAGGGTTGAGGTTTCTTGCTTTGCTAGATGGTTGAATCTGAGCTTTTGGATGCATACAAACATTGTTCTTGTTTTGGCTGTTTCTGGGTTTTCTAGGTATGGTTGTTCTTGATGTTCTTGGCTGGAAACTGACATAGGGATAGCTTAGATCTTGTTGGAATTGACTGGTTTGGGTTTTAGGGTTTGTGATGGCTAGCGTTGTAGAGATCTTGAGCAGTGAGAATTTCTGGTCTGACGTATCGCTCAGCGTGGCAGATAGGATATTTATTGACTCATTGCATCTGTCTGCCCATACAGGAACCTCACTGTCTGAACCGCTAGATATCGAGCCGCTACAGACCATACCCTGGGAAGTGGCAATGGGTCGTCCCAGGCGCCCCGAGAGTTCTAGGGCAAGGGAGGAGACCGCCGCCCGCCATCGTCGTGAGGAGAGGCTAGCCAGCAACAGTACCGCTAGCGGTTTCGCTGAGGGGGGAGAGGGTGGCGGTGAAGAGATAAAGTCCACCTGGGTTCTACGTGATGGTACCGCAGTTGATGAGGCGGGAGGGCCGATGACTGTGGCCGCCGTCAACCATCTGAAGCTGGTGTTCCGTCTTCCTGGCGTGGTGAAGTTACGCCTGCCAACCGCTGATGAGAAGGCCTCCATTATGCCTGCGGGGTGTGCTACCGTTCATGAGGCCATCTTCCGCTAAGGTGTCACCTTTCCACTACTCCCCAACCTCCAGATCCGGGCGTGCGAGTTTGACCTCGCTTTTGGGCAAATTTGCCCCAACATGTGGTGGTTGCTAATGGCACTGAACTCGCTTTGGTGTCTATCTGGGTGCGAAGGGCCAACCGTCGCGAAGGTACTTTACTTCTATGAGTTGGTCTATGTGCGGCGCCAAGGATGCAGCGGTCAGGTGAACCTCACTCGCCGACAGGGGGTACCCAAGTTGATAGAGAACTTGAAAGATTCGATGTCTCCCTGGCGGGCGACCTTCTACATTGCGACGTCGGGGTAGGAGTATGATGTGGGAGCAAATGATGGGGCGCCGACGTTTAGGATTAAGTCGGAGTTCCAACCAGTCCGAGGTTGTCGCTAGCCTCCACTGACCAAAGTTGGCGGAAAATGTATGTGTGATATGCTTGTGTTTTATATCTTTTTTTCTAATCACTGCTTCTGTGCAGTGGGTCTGCGTTTTAACTTAACGCGCGAGGAAGAGTGTCGTGTGGCATGGATCAAAGGCTGCTGGCAGAATCGTAACCTACTAGATCTCCGCCTACTTACCGGGTAGGAGTTGTTGGTCGACCTGCGGTTGACCCGCGCTGTTGGTAAGTATATCCCGCTGACTTGTGCCTTACCTCACCTTGTCCCCTGCTAACTAGCATTGTGGTTGTAGATACACCGCCAGGTAACAAGGCTAGTCGCGAGGCATTCGACAAGGCTATGGATCGCGCAGAAATGAACGACTTTTTGGAGGGCATGTACCCCGCTGGACTGATGGCCCAGCAAACTGTCGTTGATCCGCAGTCCCTGGCGGTGAGTGGGTCAGAGATGCCGGTGGTGATGTCGAAGCCGCACCACTCTCATCTTAGCGCTGACGGTTAGCCCGTGGTTCAGGCAGAAACTGGCGCAAATCGTGGGGCTGCTGGAGGGAGCAGGGCACAGGCCGCCCCCTAGAAGGTGAGGGAGAGAGTGCTCGCCAACCGTCATGGGCCCCAGAAGGACAGAGTGGTGTCGGGGAGGGAACCCGTTACCGTTGCGGTGTTGGAGCCACAGGTGACCTCAAGGCCTATTGTCGTTGGTGCCACACAGGCGGTTCTTCAAAGGAAGAGGCGGCAATATGACGTCGATGAGGACAATGAGGCAGCTAACGCGGAGACCATTGGGGCCCGCTAACAGAAGAAGGCCAAGCAAGCTCCGCAGCCGGTGACTGTGGCTGTCGCTGGGGAGGTGCCGCAGGGCGGTTAAGACTCCTTTGCTGCCTATGCGGAGTTTCTAACTGACTATGAGCTGGAATTTCTGTTCCACCTCTGCGAAAGGCTCGGGTTCGGCTGGCTGGATGGGACAGTTCTTCCGACGGCCATTCAGCAATCACTAATCAGCTCGGCGTTTGGGCATCTGTCTGTCGGGCTGCACGAGCTATTCCTGGCGGCGTCGACCCAGGCTCGGGTTGAGCTGCAGCTGAGGGAGGAGATCAAAGGTCTCCATAGGGATTTAGTGGAGGCGAAGGACAAGCTGGCTGATGTCGAGCGGCGCCTGACCAAGGCAGAATGCGACGCTATGGACGCCCGCGGCAAGTTGACTGTCGCCATTGAATGGGACCTCGAGCGGAACGACCACGTATCCTTGCTGGAGCAAGATATATCTCTGCTGAAGGATAAACTGGCGGCAAAGGCTAAGAAAGTTGAGATCCTTCAGCGGGATTCTGCCGCCAAATCTGCGAAGGTGAAGAGGCTGGAGGGCGAGGTTACCCGGCTGGAAGCTGAGAGGAGCCTCACGGAGGCGTTCAAGCAGTCTGCGAAGTATAAGCAAGCAATGATGGAGGCGGAAAAGGCTGGTGCCACCGCTAACCTGGAGTTCCTGAACTAGAAAGGAGACATTGACTAGGTCAAGCGTCCTAGTCTGCCTGGCCGTCAGGTCAGTAGGAACCTCCTGCGAGAGGTGTGGTCCCGACTCAACCTGAAGGTGTCCGCTAGGGTAGTGGCGAAAGTGGTGACCGTACGGCGAATGACTATCAGCGGACTCCGCCTCCAACTCAATCAGAAGTCTCCCGTGCTGACTTTATGGTGGCTCACACCCGCTCGGATGGCACCATGGTGACACCGAGCCCTACCACTCGTGGGTCTGATCAAATGAGCCGCTTGGCCGATTGACAACCGCTGGTGGATGGTACAGAAGTTGCTGCTGAGCCCAACAATCCCTGAAGATTATTCGAGTCGTGGACTTGCACTTGTTTTTTTTTTTTAGTAGTAGTGCCACTGAGGCTTCTTTTGTAATTTTGACAATATTTTTGGGCGGGGAGTCCCGACCCTAAATATATGAAGTATTTGCCATTTGCTTCGGAAATTTTCTCCAAGTTTGGAATTGTGTAATGGTTGCATTGTTTTAATGTTGCCATACAGCCAGAATTTTGACTTGTGCTTTTGCTAATCAACGAAACATTAAGGGAATTAAAATTGTTCCAAGTGCACGATGTAGCGGACGTGGTTCGTCGAATATTGTAGGCGTTGCCAGTTAATTCTTATGCTTGGACTTGGTGACAATGGTTTGAATAATTCCTCGTTTCATTAATAGCTGACAGATCAGAGTTTACAAAAGCAGGGTTGTACCAGTTGGGTAGCTTCCCTTCGCTAAATGTTGAACAAAAATTTAGCTAAGTCAAGATGCTCTTGGGTAGCGGCATGACTATTTATAGTAATACCGAAGGTGTTCGGTATTCCAAGGATGGGTCGTTGTGACGCCATCCTTGTCCATTAAGTAGAAGGTGTCGGGGCTAACGACTTCCACTATTTTGCATGGTCTTTTCCAAGTTGGGCGGAGTACCGTTGGCGGTGAAATGACTTCCTTCATTACCCAGTCCCCCAATTGGAGGTTCCGGGCTTTGACTTTGGCGTTGTAGAAACGTGATACCCGTTGCTTGTTTTGCAAGTTGTGCAAATGGACCTTGTGTCGTTTCTCCTCGAGGAGGTCTCTGTCGAGGCTGATACCTTCGCGTCTCAGAGCAGTAGCCCTCGACCTTAGCGGTAGGTTGGGTGACTTCAATAGGTAGGACGGCTTCAGTTCTGAACATCATGCAGAATGGTGTTTCACCAGTGGCGGAACTTGGGGTAGTCCTGATAGCCCATAAAACTTCTGGGAGTTTCTCCGCTCATAAACCCTTGGCGTCATCGAGTTTTTTCTTTAGCAGCTTCTTGATTATCTTGTTTGCTGCTTCGACTTGGCCATTGGTTTTGGGGTGAGCGACAGATGCAAAAACTCATCTTGGTGCCTGTACTTACATGAGCATTTGCAATCATAATTAGCTATAATGAGCCACACTCATGATACCGCCAGCGGTACCAACTACCGCCAACTGTGTGACCTACTGAAACACAGCCAAACAGGCTACCGCCTGAGCCCCGGCTCACCCCTAGATCACCGCTGATGCGCCGCGCCAAGTTAGCATCAGAAGCTCCAGAAGCTGGGGACTGAAGCACATCAGTCCCACATCGAAAACATGGAGAAGATCAGTTCCCTCCTCACCTATAAAAGGTTATCTCCCCTCTCCTCATTAATTACGCATTTACTACTCACTTACTGTTACTTTGTCAACATAAATACATTGACTAACTTAGGCATCGGAGAAGAGAAGACTGCCCAACGCGGTCTCCCTCTGACGCCCTCTGTATTTTACTTGACAGGTAAACGGAAGCTCTGAATATCACAAGTAGCGGTCCGCCTATCGGATCAGCGTTAACCGAAGTTCAGCTACCGCTGAACTTTTAGACATTAACAGTGCCCAAGTTAGCGATGAAAGAGATGAGTTCCTTATTGTTGAACTGTGTGCCGTTGTCTGTGATGATTGTGTGGGGGACGCCGTAATGGCAGTAAATGTTCTTCCAGAGGAAGTGAGTTACCTTGGCGCTAGTTATTGCCGTTAGCGGTTCTGCCTCGATCCACTTGCTGTTGTAGTCGATGGCCACAATGATGTACTTGAATTGTCCCTTAGCGGTTGGGAATTTGCCAAGTAGGTCTAGGCCCCACGTGGAGTGAATCCATGGGCCAATGATGATTGACAGGGGTTCCGCCGGGGCATGGGGAAGGTCAGCGTATTGTTGCTTGTGGCAAGACCTAGAGACCTTCTTGGCGTCATCGCCGAGCGTGGGCCAGAAGTAGCCCTGTCGCATTGTGTGATTGGCCAGAGATCTGGCGTCGGAGTGGTTTCCACATTCCCCGGCGTGTATCATTGTAAGAACGACTTTTCCCTCCTCTGGGGTCAGACATCGGAGGTTTGGATAGGTGAATCCCTAGCGGTAGAGTTTGCCATTCTAGATATTATAGCGGGTTGCTCTTCGCTTGAGTTGTCTTGCTTCGACCTTGTCAGTTGGCAGTGTTCCATTGCGCTTGTACTCAATTATTTCATCCATCCAGCTTGGGTTTACCTCAATGTTGAAGATTTCCGCTAGAATTTTGGTGATGCTTGGCTTGTCAAGGCATTCCACCCTAGTGTCCGCTGGACTTTGGTGCGGTTGGGCGGTTGCTAGTCTTGCCAGTGAATCAGCCTTGACATTCTTTTTCCTTGGGATCTGTGTGATGGAGTGAAATTTAAATTTTTTTAGGAGTGTCTTGACGTACCCCAAGTATGCTGCTAACTGCTAGTCCTTGGCCTAGAAGCTGTCGTTAACCTGGTTAACGACTAGCTGGGAGTCGCTGAATATGTTGACACTATCAGCCCCTAAGTCGATGGCGAGGAGTAAGCCGGAAATGAGCGCTTCATACTCCGCCATGTTGTTTGAGGCTTTAAAATTGAACTTTAACCCGTATTCCACGTTTAGTCCCCCTGGTCCTGTCAAGATGACTCCGGTGCCGCTGGCCTTGGCACAAGCGGAGCCGTCCATGTGGAGGTTCCAGTCTGACTACTCCTGGGGGGCTGGTTCCTCAACGGCTACCATTTCTAGGTTGGCCTCTGCCCTTAGGTTGGGTTCATCCTGACACTCGGTGAGCTCAGTGATGAAATCTGCCACTTCTTGGCCTTTTATGGCGGTCCTTGGCCTGTAGTCAATGTCGAACTCGCTGAGCTCGATGGCCCACTTGCTGAGACACCCAGAGTGCTCAGGGTTTTGCATTACCTACTTCAACGGTTGGTTTGTTAAGACATGAATGGTGTGGGCCTGAAATTATTGGCGGAGGCGTCTAGCGGAGACAATGAGTGCAAGAGCGAGCTGCTCCAGGGGGGAATATCTTGTCTCCGCCCCGTTCATGCCCCTGCCGGAGTAGAATACTGGGAGCTCTTCCTAGCCCTCTAGTCATACAATGGCGCAGCTTACCGCTGATGGGGATTCCGCCAAGTAGATGTACAGTATCTCCCCTTGCACAAGAATGGAAAGAAGTGGGACTGCTACCAAGTATTCCTTCAAGCTCTGGAATGCCGCTTCACAGTCTGGGGTCCAGTCAATTTCTTTCTTGTGGGTCCTCTTCAGAACTTTGAAAAATAGGAGGCACCTGTCAGTGAGTCTGGAGATGAACCGAGAGAGGGCGGTTAGTTTTCCTTGGAGGCTCTGGACGTGCACCTTCCATTCCGGAGCCTTCATGTAGAGGATGGCTTGCACCTTGTCAGGATTGGCCTCTATGCCCCGTTCACTGACGATGTAGCCCAGAAATTTGCTAGCGGTGACGCCAAAGAAACATTTTTCTGGGTTGAGGCGCATACCATAAGCCAAAAGAATGGCAAATATGATTCTGAGGTTTGCCACGTGTCCGCTGGCTTTGATGCTTTTGACTAACATGTCGTCCACTTATACCTCTATTATCCTGTCGAGATGCTCAGCGAACATGGCATTCATCAACCACTGATAAGTTGCACCGGCGTTCTTCAAACCAAATGGCATGATATTATAACAGTATAGGCCCTTGTCGGTGGTGAAGGTGGTGCATTCCAGGTCACCGGGGTGCATCTTGATCTGATTATAGCCAGAGAAGGCGTCCATCATGCTGAGCAGCTTGTGTCCAGTGGTTGCATCGACCAGCTGATCGATGCGGGGTAAGAGGAAGCTATCCTTGGGACATGCCTTATTAAGACCCTTGAAGTCGACACACATCCGCCACTTTCTGCTAGGTTTCCTGACCATGACCAGGTTGGAAATCCACTGGGGATAAATGACCTAGCGGATGAATCCAATGCCCTGAAGCTTGGCAACCTCCTCCCCTATTGCACGATACTTTTCTTCATTGAAGGCCCTTCGCCGCTGCTTGACAGGATAGAAAGATAGTTTGATACTCAACTTGTGTGTGATGATCTCAGGGGAGATGCCCGGCATATCAGCCTAGGACCAAGCAAAGACGGCAGCGTTGTCACGTAGAAACTGAGTGAGCTCTGCCGCTATCTCTGGGGCTGGCTGAGCACCTATGCGGACTGTCTGCTCAAGGTGCTCGTCGGAGATGCTGATAACCTTCAAGGATGTCTCTGGGTTGATAGGCTCCTTTTTCACATATTTCTCCTCGTCATCCCGAGGATCCTAAAAAATGTTGGCCGCTGGTATATGGTTTCCTACCATTAGGATCTCATGGCGGCGCGCCGACCGTGCCACCATTGTTGAGTAACATTCTCGTGCCAACTGTTGACTTCCTTTCACACACCCTGTCCCGTTGGGTGTAGGGAACTTCATGAGAAGCATGTATCCGGCTATGATGCACTTGAGTTTGTTGAGTGCCGGTCGACCAATGATGGCATTATATGAACTGAAGCAATCGACAACGATGAACTCCATATGTATTTCCGCTGTACATGGACTAGCGTCGATGACTAGACGCATGTAGTCAGAACCAAGTGGTTACGTGACGTCACCGGAGAAGCTGAGCAATGGCTCATGGTCCTGGAGTAATTTTCTATTCCGCTGGAGTTGATTATAGCAACCATTGAATATGACATTGACAGCGGATCCACTGTCGACAAGGACCCTTCCTACTGACCATTTATCGAGCATGGCGTTGATCAAGAATGGATCGTCGTGGGGTAGATGTACTCTGCGCTCCTCCTCCTCCTCCGAGAAGGTGATGGGTTCCCAACCAGACTATAGGAGTTTAGCGGATCTCTCATAACGGTTGTTGCAAACTTCTTTGGGGGGTTAGCACATGCATAGCACTTTCTTGCCCTGTAAGACATATTGGTGATCGGAGCACCGCCATCGATGGTGTTGATGCGGCGCACGGGCTCGATGTTGGCTACCATAGGTGGCGGCTGATGCACCTTGAATTGTTCCATCTTACCATCACGGTACAAAGTTTCAATAGCTGTTTTGAGAGCGTTGCAATTATTGATGTTGTGACCGCTGTCCTCGTTGTATTTACACCACTTGCCTGTGTTTCTTGGTTTTCCCACTCTTGGGTACTTTCTTGGGGGTGGCGGTGGGATCTGGTCTTTACAATGGTCGTATATCTCTTCATACGAGGCTGTGAGGACTGTAAACACTGCGTACCGCTAGGAGGACTCCGTTTGTTTGTTACGGTTATCCCTATGGGATGAGCAGTTGCCCTTGTTGTAATGCTGGTCCTTCTACCGCTTGCTCTGATAGTTGCCTTGTTGCCACTCTCTCTTCTTATCAGTTGGCGGCGTAGCAGAGGTTTTGTTAGAGGTCTCCTGATTGTTGGAGGAGGGTTGAGTGGACTTTGCCGGTGTTGGCGGTGATGGTGGGGTTTCTCCATATATATGTGATGAATTCTGCATGTGCATGGATGACTGCCTCGCCCATGACGTGGTCATATGCGGCATTTGGATTATTGTAATTAAGGTGATAGAGAAATGGTACCTTGAGGAGTCCTTGCTTGAAGGCTGCTAATGCCATTATTTTGTCCAGATCGCGGCACTGAGATGCTGCCGCCCGCCACCTGGTGACAAATGCCTTCAATGTTTCCTCGATGCCCTGTTTAACGTTGAACAACTGACTTGTGTTGTGGTGCCCGGCGGCTAACAGGATGAACCGAGAGAGGAAAGCGTTTGATAGTGCATGGAATGAGTCGATGGATCTAGGTGGGCATTCAAAGAACCAGCTCATTGCCTCACTGTCTAGCGTTTCGCTGAACAAGTGGCAGAGGGTGGCGTCATCAAATCCCTTGTTGTTAGTGACTTTTTTGAAGGTGTCCATGTGGACGAAGGGGTCAGTCATGCCGCTGTAATGTGACATTTTTGGTGTCTTTGCATGTGCTAGTCTGACGGCTTGCAAGATCCTGGAGGTGAATGGCCCTAGTCTGGACGCAAAAAGCCGATTTGGAATTGGCATTGGGGCGCCTGCTTCCACCTGGATTAGCCTTTGCTCTAGTTGCTGCATCCTTTCCAGGATTAGGGCGGTTGCGTCGCCAGCGGGGCCCGCCTGGAGATTCCGCTTGACCAGTTCTCACCTGGGGACAGGTAGATTACCTTCAGTTCTAGCCCTAGCTGCCGAGCGGTTGGTGTGCGGCTGTGCCTCCGCTTCCTGTTCCATCATTAGGCAGGGCAGGGGAGGTGGGCCCATTCCCAATAGTTCTGGTGGGTTCAGCGGTACCTACATTTGTATGACTAGTACGGGTACCAATCCGCCGGTATTGGGTCAACTACGTTTGGTGCTCTGCGATTGCTCGCTCTGCGCTGGGTTAGCTTTTGCCTCCAGCGCCTTTTTTAGTTCGTCGAATTTTGACATCAGTGTGGCCACCTGCTTTTGGGCCTCGGCCTTCTCTCTGTGCTCTTGTTCGTGCTCCCTGTTTGCCTTGTGGAGGTCGGCCAATGCCAGCTCATACATAGCGGCGAGATCTTGGCCTGGAGGGTGACTGCTGCCCGGTTGAATCTCCGCTGCAGTTTGAGTCAGCGCATGGGGTTCCGCGCTGGGGTTGACCGGAGTGTTGAATAGTGCTCTGTTAACGTTAACCGCTGGGTTAATGTTAGCCGCGTGGTTGGTGGGATGGGGGTTGGCAGATTGATCCGCTTGCTCCTCAGCATTTCCCCCGCTACCGTTAGTCATGGTGATTGTTGTGGTGGGATGGCCTTTTGTTCAAGGATTCCAACAGACGGTGCCAAGGTTAATGTATAAGATTTAGCGGTGGCTAAACCTTTGGTTAATGCTGGTCCGATGGGCGGACCGCTACTTATGGTGTGATCGATACTTCCGCTACCTGTTAAGTAAAATACAAAGGGCGTCAAAGGGAGACCGCGTTGGGCGGTCTTCTCTTCTCCGATGCCTAAGTTAGTCAATGTATTAATGTTGACAGAATAACAGTAGGTAAGTAGTAAATGCGTCATTAATGAGGAGAGAGGTGAAAACCTTTTATTGGTGGGGAAGAGGTTGATCTCTTCCATGTTTTCGATATGGGACTGATATGCTTCAGTTCCCAGCTTCTGGAGCTTCTGATGTCATCTTGACGCGGCGCGTGGCTGCGCGTCGGCGGTGACCTGGGGTGAGCCGGGGCTCAGGCGGTAGCCTGCTTGGCTATGTTTCCATAGGTCACTCCGCTAGTGGGAGTTGGTACCGCTGGCGATAGCATGAGCATGGCTCATTAGAGCTAATTATGCTTGGCAAATGCTTATGTAAGTACAATCTTCATTAGTTGCATCTAAGGCCCATCGCTTGTTCTGCAAAGCCTATTCGTTATGGAAATTAGGACCGAGACCGTCCTATGCAAAGTATATGAAAATACTAATTCTGTTCTTATATAGAATCCGAGGGGATTCTGTGGACCGATTCAACTAACTTGCAAACGTTTAAATATTTCATGATGTTGGTTGACACGCAAACACACTGGTCACGTGTTGTGCCACTATCCACTTGTAATGCTACTTATACTAAACTCTTAGCATGGATCATATGACAACGGGCTTACTCCCCGGACCATCCCATTCAGTCAATTCGACTTGACTGTGAGAGCCTTAAATTCTGGGAACTAGCTTAGGGAGTTACCTCTTAAGTCAAAAGTGAACATTCCTTAACCTTAGTTAATACATATCCCAATTTATAAATAATTCACAGTCATGTTCCCCCATTTCGCCATATTTATCCTACTCCAACTAAGAATCAAATGATTTTTCAACAACTAGAGATCAAATAATTTCCGAACTTTTAATTTATCTCTTACCTTTTCAGCATTTTTATAACAAAAGTCCCTAGCCTATATTTATATAGTTTATTTAAAAATTTCACCTTTATATTCATTACCCAGACCCTTTTACAACCAAACACTTAGTTGACAAAACAAGCTATTTCTCTACTCTTTCCATTCTGCTCCCACTCTTCTCTTAAGCTCAGAAACACTTGAATCTGCTTACTTCACTTTCATCTAAGGTCGAAAATCAGTAGCTACTTTATCTCTACGCCTTGTTTCTCATCATGTTAGGAGGTATGAAGCTATGCATTGTTAAAATCACCTTATGCACTTTTCTAATTTTCGTAGCTCCAGGTCTTCTCTTGCTTTGCATGTCATATAAACCTATTCTAATTTACGCATTACACTATGACAGAACAAATGGAGGACTCTGAGATTTCAAACCACTGAGTTCCTCTATATTTTGCATCAGTGTTAGAAACTTTCTTTTGGTAAGAACACCTGCTTTCTGTTAAATCTCTGTTCTTAAATCTATTCAAGGTTATTGTGGAATGCACTTCTGATTATTATCTAGCTATGGTGACTCCATTAGGATGATTAGGACTGGAAAGGATCAAGTTCAATTACTGCACACCATGTGTTTGAAGTTATGCCTCAAAGACAACACCCAAGCTGAACCAGCGGGTTATTCCATGATTATCGAAAACCCTATACTCCTTGTTTCACTCTCAATCTTTGAAATCTTAAAATAGACTCTTCAATGATCATTTTGAACTTAAAAACAGAGTTAAAAGGAGATACTTATACTATTTTGAAGTTACTACACTATTTCCCGATTTCTGCAGAATTCAGCATTCCTATCATTTCTGATTCTTGTTTGACCATCCATTTGAACTGCGAATAATATGAAACTTTGCAAATAGTAGCTTTGCATGTCTAATTTAAATCTGGAGAGTTGTGATTAAAATAATTGAAATGATGATTGTTGGTGAATTTTTCTTTCTTGTTACCAGTTTTCTGAGAACTTTTCAAACTTGCGACTTTTGGTACAAGATTATTGACTTGAGAAACTTTTACTCTCTTGTCAGTCCTCAACCTTTAGTACGTTGGACTAGACATGCAAAGCATTCCTTGAGTCTTAAATTTCAGTTCGAAAGGTTTCATCCATGTTCAAAAGTAAACTACAAAGCTCTGTATTCTCTGTGTATTCTGATTAGTGTCTTCTTTTTAAAATAAGCCCACACATGGAAGCCCTATCTACTACTCAGTCTATAAAAGCGTGACTTCATCTTAAGGGAGAAAGAACATTGAGACTGATGATGGTTTACATGTTCATAATAGGATCAAGGGCTCAAGTGGACTAAATTAAGATTGGTCTTTTGGTACTTGCTAGGAGTTACACATCAAGTCCAGGTAGGGGGTCTTCACTAGTTAGAGCTCTTCTTGAGAAGATTTCTATGTTTTATGCATACACATTTCATTGTTGTTCAGTGGTGACCTGAGAGTGAAGGGAGCAAAACGACTACCTTAGGTTTCGATCCCCTAAACCTCCAGAGGGGCTATACGGACTAGAGGACGTCTAACATCCTTTGAGATGTGGCGTCACTCCTAGGTGGTATGGAGTAAACGGCCACTCTCGCTACTTCTTGCTGGCTATTTGTGCATTTACTTTGGCAAGTAAGTAGTTGGCATTAAGACCGGTCATCTATTTTTTAGAAAAGTGTGTACCCCATTATGCATATGTTTCATTGGAAACTCTCATACAAACTTTAGTTTTGTGCTACTATTGTTTTGAGATTTATTGGTACCAAATTTCAATTAGCTTTCAAGCCTGGCTAGCGTTGCTTCCTACTGAGCATATGAACATAAGTGATGCTCACCCCTGTTCATTTCAGGTACTGTGCACGAGTTTGGAAAAGGGCAGAACTGAAGTGGTGGCTTTTGGCATTTTGATGCTAGTCAACTTCTGTCTTTTAAGGTCTATATTTGCTGTCTAAGACCTTGATGTTTCTTTTGCTGTGTTTGAGCCTTCATTCTCCTTAAACTTTCTCTTGGAAAGCTAAACGTAGCCTGACACTAATATGTTGAAAGGCTCTCTTTTGTCGTGTATAAATATCTAGGCTAGTCACCTATTGAATCACTCTTAGTAATATATTTTGAGCCATGTATATATTAAAAGCCATGCTTCTCAACTCCAATTTGTGAATCAGATTTGTATCCTTCTATCTCCTATTTTTAAGTTTCTATCTACTCTTGTTAAGATTGCTACTTCAGTTGGATAAACTTATTTGTTGTTGTCATTGCTTGAAATTTTTCCACAAATTGTAGTGTGAAGCCTCATATTTCAAACATCTTTGAAGTCTATTTAGTTTGACTATCTCAAGTTTATTTAACATCAGATTTCACTTGAGTTTATGTAGTTTTTTTTATCACCAAAGGTTGAGATACGTTGATTCCAAATATCGAGTTTTGTAGCTACCCAAAAACTTAGTTATTCATCAAACTTCACTTGATTAGTTTCGTTATCTTTAGCCTTGCCCATCTTAAGAAGTTTGGGTATTACTTTGTCAATACTTAAGCTTTGTAAGATTCGCGGCGCTGTGACGTCAACCCTTTCAGGGCGTTACATTGACCATGCAAGAGAATTTATATCAAAGACTTTCGATAATTACGCATATCACTGGGACTGATATTAGACATCATATTCCCATGTACACACCCAAATGGTCTTATGGACATAACTACGATGGTAGCCTGAATATTGGTAATGCGTACAAATCTCCCTATATCTGCTTGGGGTAATGCAATATCACATGCAGCTATGCTAATTCATCTATGACCCACTACCACTCAATCTATCTCTATGTTACAGTTAGTGATTAGGTACAAGTATCTCGTACTTACATATATTTGAGTGCGCCATTTATATACCAATTGAGCCGCCACAGCGAATTATGATGGGCCCTCACAGACGAATGGGCAGATATGTTGGAATGAGACTCCAACAATCGTCCGCCATTTACTACCCTTGCTAGGCGATCTCTTTACAGCTAGATTTGTGGATTGTCACTTTGATGAGATAGTCTTCCCGTCGTTAGGGGGAGATAAGAACACGGATGTTCAACAGGAACGACATGAATTGTCGTGGTCTGTCCCCATTATGTCTCATCTCTGTCCCTGGTAAAGTGACGAGATCACACATATTTGCTGCAAACGTGCCTGCAAGGATGGACGACCCTACGAGAGGACGTAGCGCCACCTTACACGGAGGTATGCATGACACCAATGCCATAAAGAGTGGCACTCTGGCTTCACAGATCATGGCCCTAGCTAGGATGCGTGGAAGGCCCGTGGGTTCGAATGATACTTTGGCACAACCTGATCCTTTGAACATCGATGCTCAAAATCCGTCTCATGAGAATGTTCCGAATTCAGGTTAGAGTTAAGGGACGCCTCAACGTCAGAACCTACTCTTGAGAATATAGAGTTCTCTGAAAATTACATTAGTGTACATGAGACGTGAGATAAAAACTCCATCATGATTGATGATGTATTCACGTAGTTCATTGCCGTGAGTTCGTTGAGTCTGATGATATCAAACCACACTCTTTTGATGACTGAATGAATGAATGCCAATGTATAGAAAATTGGCCTAAATTTGAAGATGCGATCCAGGTTAAGTTGGATTTTCTAACGAAGAAGACGATTTTCGAGCCAGTGATGCCGAGACCTCCGAACATAAAACCTGTTGTCTAATAGGTCTTCATTAGAAAGCGTGATGAGAAAAAGAAGATGGTTGTCTCGCCTTATGGGGCAAAGCTTCTCACAAATGCCCTAGAATCAACTACGATGAGGCATATTCTCCACTGATGGATGTCATTGCACTCCACTACCCTATCAGTTTGGTAGTTTTCAAATAATTGAACATGTTGCTTACGAATATGGTCACTGCATATCTTTATAGGAAACTAGATACAAAATATACATGAAGGTTCCTAGTAAACTTCATTTACCCAAGTCAAGCGGGTCTAGACCACAGAGCGCGTCTACAATGAGCTTGAAATGCTCGCTAAAGTGACTACTTGATTGGGAAGGGATATATCAATGCCCACGCGTTTCTATGATAAGTTTCAGATTCTATCACGGTTCATGTTGGTGACATGATCTTCATTGGAAACTTTTAAAGAGTTAAGGGAAACCGCTGAACACTTGAAATTTGAGTTTGAGTTTGAGATGAAGAATCTTGGGAGAACAAGATTTTGCCTTGGTTTGGAACTTGAGCACCGTGTTGATTGATGCTTAGGCATTTTTGACAAGGTCAAGCCTTCAAGCACTCCCATGATCATCTGTAGCCTTGATCCTAAAAAGGATCCTCTTCGTCCGAAGGATGATGATGAAGATGTGGTAGAGCCAGAAATGCCCTACTTAAGTACAATAAGAGTACTATTATACTTAGCCCAATGCACAAGATTGGACATCAGCTCATTTGCAGTGAACTTGTTAGCTAGATATAGCTCTACGCTAACGCGACGCTATTGGACTAGTGATATGGGCTTGTTCTATCCCTATAGAGAGATGATGGATTCAAACCCATCCAACACCAGGAATGTCGCCAACACTGGCCTACGTCCTCTATCCCCATCCCAAAATGACATTAGTGTTTTGCAAGGTTTTGCTGATGTTAGGTATCTCTCTAACCCACACAAAGGTAGTACCCAAACTAGTTATGTGTTCACCATGGGTAGGACCGCAATATCTTAGAGGTCTACAAAACAGACCCTAGTCGCTATATCTTTGAACCATGCAAAGATTATTCACTACTACAAAAATTGAATCAGACGACGGCTAAAAACCGTCGTCTGATATGGAGGTAAAGCGTCGTCTATCGAGGCGCCGTCTGATGAAGATCAATTATAGGGAACCGTCGTGTGAAGGGCTCGGCAGCATGGGGTGCAGCATGTCGGCAGCCTGTCGACAGCATTAGCTGTTGTGTGAGTGTTATTTAGACAATGGGCAACTTTAGAAACTGTCGTGTGAAGGCAATTCAGAAGTCGTTTTTTTTCTATAACCGTTGTGTGACTTTTATTCACACGACTGGTTTCAACACATATATTTTCTACTTTGAATTCAGCCGACACATTTAGTTTTTGCATTGTGCTATAACATATTGAACAATGCTTTACATTTATTCTTGTTGTCTAGTTGTTACACAATATAGAACAATCAAATTAACTCAAATCCCACCATATATATAAAATGAATTCAATAGATTGATATAAAATAAGTAGTATTTCCCAAATCCATACATAAAAATATTACAGGCATTTGTTCCTGCCATACATGCCTCAAAACTAAGGAAGCCTCAAATCTACATATAATAACTTTCTTCCATTCAGCCATACTACATTAAATTGAACAAGCTGACATAAAGTCATGATCATCTTCTTGTACAATGGTTTCATATTACATCTTTTGCTGGTAGCTCCACTTAAACTCGTCTCGTTTTGCTTCTCTCTTTATTCACAAGTCCGACCTGCATCATAACAGAATTATTCAACTGATCCTAACATTCAGATCACCTTAATATTTTCAGACATGCTTATCAATTACAATATCGCAATCCTAAATCCCATCAAGCAATCAAAAGAATACAATATCTCCAAAATCCATTAAAGCATCAACATGTATAATTCGAGAAATATGAACAACTAGCAGCAAAAAGAAGGTAATCCCATCAAGCAATTAAGGACCAAGAATATCAAATAAAGAGATTTACTTTACCTAATTTAATTTAGCACTATACACGGATTGTCTCAATGAAAACATTGCACTTTCAAGTTAGACAAACAAAAACAGTAGCATTGAAGAGATGGTTATGTTATAAAGACTATCTTCAACTACCCATAAACATATCAGATCAGTCTAACATTGGCAATCCTAAATTCCTTGAAGCAATCAAGATGAGCTAGAATGTCAAATAGAAAAGTTTACCATAAATCAATTATTCAATATAGAACATAAGCCAGCTTTCAACAACAGCTAGAACAATTACATGAGAAGATCAAGGCAATATAGTTCATAAACCCTATGTGAAGTTGCTCATAAATGCAAAACTGAACTGCATCAAATGGTAAATCTCGCAATAGGAATGATCTGTACCCCTACAGTCTCGAAAGAAGATCAAGGCATGAGAAACAGAAACAGTATTAACTTTCACATTCAAAGACATCTATATGAAAATGAAGAAACTCAAGAAAGAAAGTTAGACCTCTATTTCAAAATTAGTAAGCTACTGTTTTTCTCTGAGGAATATTTGCTATATTTTACTAAACAAACCGCAGACCGAAAACTTGACACAGTGGGAGAAATTAAGAATGGACAAGGTGAACGTGATGTACCGCATAAAGACCTTTGAAACCCTCTTTAGCAAGAATAAGGCGAACAGCATCTGGGGCAGAAGCAAATTGCGCAGTTTGCATCCTTTGCTTTACAACCTGGGAATAGATAAAGTGGTAACAAGCAGAAGAAGAAAATAAATAACAGATGGTAATAAAAATTAAAAAAAAAAGTCAGATTAACTACCTCTGTTGGCACTCGTACAATAGAAGAAGCAGCACCTCCAATAGCACCTGCAGTCTGATTGATGTCTGAATACCTGTTAAAATAACAATGGCCTGATCTTGTACACTGAAAGTTATACTTTTCCCTACCATTACCCATCACTATTACAATGAGAAGTGGATGTTAAGTGATGCAAGATAGTTCTACTACTAAATTGTCAGTCTACTTGAGCAATTATTATTACTATTATTAGTTTATTACTATAGAAACAAAAGATTAATAATACATGTCTGTGATAGATTAATCTATATTTTAGCTATCTAATAAACCTTCCTCAAACATGATGATACAAAATCATAAATGGAAAATTAGGTAACATACCAAATGAGCTAAAGCAATGAGATTTTCTGGGAGTGACTTCAGCAATTTCTGCTTCGTAGGTTCATATACACCAACAAATATAGCAGAAGCCCTGTGACGAAAAGGAATTCGGTCAACCACATGACACTGAATAAGAGAAGTTCGGCAATTGAAAGAATTTTGATAATGGAAATAACTATGCACTCCTCCTGTATAGAATTGTTCCAAATTAAAATCTAAATGTTCTTCCAGTAGAAAAAGACAGTGATCTGCACTTTCTTCCCCTACTGGGATGCTTGTTTGCTTGAGAAAGTTTATAGATTTAGATTCAATAATGGATATGATTGCTATATTCATATGACAAACAAGTGCACAAAATCTTGTGCCTAGTTGTTTTCATTTTGAATCCTATTCTTGTTAGTGTCCAGAGGATTGAGCGCAACTCTTGAGCAAACAATGAAATCAGAGATCTTTGTTGTGTACTAAGCCCAAAAATATAACGGTGAATAATCAAATATCACTTTTTAAGTCAGAAAATTGAATGCGGACAAGTCTAATTGACCTGTCTGCAGGAAGAAAGTTCATAGTGGAAAATGATGTAAAGTGAAACAGGAAGAAAAACAAAACTCAAAAAACAAAGACAAGAATGCACCTGGGAAAGAACATAAGCCAAATAGAATTGTCAAATAGAAAAGTTTACCATAAATCAATTATTCAATATAGAACATAAACCAGCTTTCAACAACAGCACAAATCCTCCAGAAAATATGAATTATATGCTTACAGAAAGCTACTAGATTCACAAAAGTAATTAAGCTCCATGGTTAAAGTAATGTATCCCAACATCAGAAACCAATTCACATTGTAAATTCGACCAGAATAGCTGAAACAACCCAATATTCATACCAAGAACAGCAGGATCCATCATATCTAACCAAAATCAAGCACACAATAGACCCACAATCAAATAGCAGAAAGAATCTATTCTATTCTATTATCATCAATTGGCTGGGTATTCCAGAAAACCAGAATTTCTGTCTTGGGTTGAATTTACCTTCTCTATTCCAGAAAACCGCATGATAATTACAACAATATATCGTAACTTGAGAGGACCCAAGTGAAAACAAGATGTAATAGCAAAACCGAGTTACAGAATCGAAGAGAATCAACAGAAAGAAACGATTTCATACGAGAAATTTGATCTTGTAGCTGGGTGCGACGGGAAAAAGAAACAATTTGGTCTCCACTTGCCCCTGGGTGCGACGAGAACCAGTCGGAGAGGCTAACAGTGCTTCGTTCCAAGGGAATTGACTAGATCTAGAGAGGCTAAACTGACGTCATCTCAGTTCACCGTTCAATCTCAGTTCACCGACTCAATCTCATTCTTAGAGAGATGAGATTGGTTAGAGAGAAGAATGAGGGTTTGGGAGAGTGAGGTCACTGGGCGAGAGCTAGAGAGGAATTTCGTTTGGCTTTGGGTATGTTGAGATAGAGAGGATTCCGGTTTTGGATTAGGTGTGTCGAGAGTGAGGCCACTGGGTGAGAGCTAGCTAGGTCTTGTTTTTGGATCTGTTGACAGTGAGGTGAGTCAATTAACATAGAGCAAGGGCTAGCTGTCGAAAGAGGGGTACGTTTTGCTATTATTTAGTTCTTTTTGTTATGTTTTTTTCTCCAAGTGTTGGGGTTTCAGCCGGATTTGTGAGGCCCTATCAATTTGGACAAGGAATCACACAATGGGTTTACGTAAGAACGTCGTCTGAATACAACCATTTAAATTTGAGCCTCGTCTCTTATTAATTGGACTTCCCGCCTTGAGGAGCTGGAGAAAGATGGAGGAGGGAAATTTCCCTCCTTTCTGTTAGACATATTTATTAGACGACAGGTTTTTTGTTTATCGTCGTATGACTGACACATGTTGGGGAAAATTTAGGGCTTCAGATGGGTTTGGCACCACATAACTTAGTGGCAAACTTGGCGCTCAAATTTTTATAGGGTCATACAACGGTTCTGTCCTTATACGTCTTCTGAATTGATTCATAATTCCATATCAGACGACGGATTTTCTAAAAACAACGTCTAAAAAAATAAAAATCAATCACACGACGGAAAACTCTAGTGTGTCGTCTGAGTGGCGTCGTCTGATTCAATTTTTCTAGTAGTGATTGTTCTTCACGAAGTAGTTCGTGAATGTATATTGATTGGATCAATACTCATGCACGTTGAAAGTAACTGTGGTTTAAAGTCTACCACAGATGAGCCTACGAGCATTTATAAGGATAATGCCGCTTGCATTGAATAAATGAAGCAAGGCTACATCAAATGCGACAACACCAAGTATAATCAGCAACAATAGACTCTCCTCAATATCAGAGTGAACTAGGTTCGATCTGAGGACAGTGTGGCAGACTTGTTCACTAATTCATTGCCTAAATCCACTTTTGAGAAACATGTTGGTAACAACGTTTGCGGAATTTTTTCAAACTCCCATTATCATAGTCATGAGGGAGAGATGCATACATCAGGGGGAGATGTCTACATGTATGGTCTCGAAACGTGAAGGGTGTGTTATACTCTTTTTTCTCCTTCGACCGAGATTATTTTGTCCCACTAGATTTTTGTTACTTAGCAAGGTTTTTGACGAGGTAATGAGAGGAGTACCAGGTTTGGGCGACACAAGGGGGAGTGTTTAAGGACATTTGATTTATGTGTCTAGCCCAAACTCTAAGTGCATTGTCCAAGTTGTAATAGGGTTAGTCTTACAGATATCTTCGGAGATATCCTAATCATTATACGATTCAGTTTCCTTGTAAGACTTATATTCTCTGCTTATAATCCTCTATATAAAGATGCCCCTATTATCAATGAAAGCACAACTCAATTCTCTCCCAATATAGGAGGAAAGCTATGCTAAAGCAGGTAATTATGCTATGTTGTACGCGGGATACATATCGAGTTATCTTTCCGCTATGTCACTGCTATGTTAAAGCAAATGGAGTAGCTATTGCACTCTTTGTTAGTTGGTGCTTGTTAGAATACAAGTCTCCTGTAGAGATTTCTGATATTATTTCAGAAAAGTTTCTAGATGCTTATGGTAATCAGGGGTTTAGGCTCAATGTCCCCTCCTTGTATTTGATGTGCTCATATTTTTCTATATTTCTTTACCTCTTAATCTTAGTATTTATGCTTAGTCCTCCTTATTTTGAGTCATTTATGTTGTTATAGTGTTTTTGTAGGTTTGTCTCATAAAGAGAAGAAAAGAAGCCAAAATGAGCTAAGTTGGATTGAAAGACAATCACTACACCAAAAAATGAAACAGACGACGGGTAAAATTCGTTGTCTGATTTGGATGCTCACCGTTGTGTATCGGAGCGTTGTGTGTTTAAAATTTGCACAACGGTGCAACACCGTTGTATGATATGCAATCAGTCAACAGATTTTCGTTATCACCGTTGTGTCTTCTCCCGGCAGATGCTAGGCAGAGCTGCTGCACAGCATGGCAGATGCATCATTCATACAACAGAACTTGTTTTCAAACTGTTGTTGGAAAGCCTAGTCAGACAACGTGTTCTTTGATGTCATCGTCGTCTGATATACTATCACACTTCAGTTTTATTGTCTGTTTGTTGTGTGATTGTTGGGAAGCCTAGTCAGACAACGTGTTCTTTAATGTCATCGTCGTGTGATATATTATCACACTTCAGTTTTTCAGTTTTTATCGTTGTGTGATTGTAAAATGAGAAGACTTTTTTTTTAAAAAACCATTGTGTGATATGTAAAGAATGCATTGACTGAATGGCCAATTTTTATGTATTCAGACAACATTGGATTGCCACACTATAAACTTGTTGTATGATCAATTTCATTTGCTATATTTTGTGCATATATAGCTCCATTTTACCTAATGAATAATGATTAATTGGAAAGAAAACACATTGCAAACCATTAAATTAGTAATCCAACCCATTCATATACCTTAAATGTTAAAAGGGAGCATTTCCCCATCATCCAAGCAACCATTAATAGAAGAAAAGCATTCATATGCATGCCCATCTACTTGGGACATCAAAAGCTGATACAATTACATATATTGTTCAATTAAACATGCCACATATATGGTGCATGAATAATGTACCAGTAGAGAAGCACAAAAAAGATGCTTTCCTTCATTAGCAAACTATTTCATGGCTCCTACACATACGTCTTCACCACAAACTTCGCCCACTCATTTCGCAACTGATCAATATCTTTTTGGGTATATTGGCTGCTGCCTCTCCTCTCCCACTAAAGTCAAGCATAAATCAAAGTGATTAGTACTTAATCAATTTGTTGAATGAGGCATGGAAATAACAAAGGGAATAGAAACCAAGTAAACTGACAAAATTTATAAAGGATGCAGTAAGCCATTATGTTACTATCGAAGATGCTATAAACTCTACTCCCCCAAAAGAACTAACCCATCATCATCATTTATTTGGCGAACAAAATCTAGTAAAACCTGCACCGAAAAGCAAGTGTGCCAGAACAGTTACAAATGATCATAGTCTAAATGTGTAATATTACCGAGGTAAAGCATGCATTTAAAAAATGTCTCAGAATAATGTACACTCTGAATATTTCATGGCTCAGAATAATATCCCGCATGTATCGCATCACAAAGTACCCGCACTCCTTGTTGCTCGGTTGAGGAGGAATGCCCTAAAAACCAATGATGAGTAAACAGTCAAAGCTTGAGACAGTTTCAGAAAACTAGCAAGAAAGAAAAATTCACCAACAACTATTCTTTTAGTGATTTCAAGCACAACTTTCCAGATTTCAAGTAGACATGCAAAGCTACTATTTCGCACAGTTTCATGCTATTCGCAGTTCAAATGGATGGTCAAACAAGAATCTAAAGTGACAGAATTGCTGAATTCTGCAGAAATCCTGAAACAGTGCATTAACTTCAAAATAGAATAAGTATCTCATTTTAACTCCGTTTTTCACGAATCCAAGTTCAAAATGATCATTGAAGAGTCCCCTTTAAGATATTAAAAACTGAGAGTAAAACAAGAAGTATAGGTTTTTCGAAAATCATGAAATGCCCTACTGGTTCAGCAGTTCAGCTCGGGTGTCAAACACATGGTGTGCAATAATCGAACTTTGATCGCTGAGCATTTGTTATACCCCTTTTAAGTATTGGGAAATTATTGATTTTTCTCTACATTCTCAATCAAACATGATATGCTATGAGAACTTCAACAACAATTAAAATATAAAAATAGAAGAACCTGTGGCCAACAAGCACAATTTCGGGAGGGGAAATATAGTTCAGAGTACATATATTTGCAGCTATCAACTACATATAAACCATAAAACCGTTCAGTGTACATTATATATGCAACGCCAAAAGGTGACTAGAAAAATAATAGAGTGCTTACATTGTCCCTGCAATTCGGGTACTAGTATGGGTTTTGTCATCATCATAAAGCTTTACTAATCCAAATGTCACTCTACTTTCCGGAAAATGGTATACAATCACCAAAATCACAAACCAAACTCACTGAACATTACATACCATTTCCGAGACCCTGCAAAAGCAAAACCAGCCATCACTCAATTGCACAGTTAAACTCAAAGCTATTTTTTATTGGAAAAGTATGAGAACTTGGTCACTTTTGGCTAGCCATGCTACTACATTTCTATTTTCTTTTACAAAGAATGACTTCATGGCAGCAAGAAATCAATCATTCTGGAAATTTTTAGCCAATCACTCAATTTTTTTAGCACTACTTAGTGCTCTGTGGTTCACCTTTCCTAACTATAATGCATTTTATGTCTGGCACTTACCTTTTTGTTCTATTTCCATAGCTAATAATTAGCCAATCACTCAAGAAATTAGATATCACAGGAGATCATGAAGAGTCAGCCCTCTGACCTGAAATTAGAGATTCCCAAATCTTTGCTGTTCAATGAAAACCCAAACTCAACCGATCAGCCTCCTCTTCATCTATCTCCATAGGTGTCACGATACTTATATGAGGGAAGCAGTGGGTTTTAAGTTTGGTGTTTAAGATTTTTGCGTGGCAGAGAAAGTGAGACTAACAGGTGGCAGGGCAAATGATGTAACAATGATTCTTTTGATCTTATCTTTATTAGCCTAAAAAAAAAATCGGAATTAGATGGGTAATAGCATCTAATATGTTGATGAAGTATATATAATTTTCAAAGATCGAGGCTTTGGTATCTCTGTTAGGCTGAAGGAGTCATCTTTATTATCCTCATCAACCCAAAGCACTCTCTGGTACTATGAAAAACATACAAAGTCCAAATCCCAGTGAAGAACATATAAGAATTCATATACACAGGTACAGTACATACAAAATGATAAAATACTAAATATTACACACACACCCCCCACACTATATGTATATATGTATATATGAGTATAAGAAAATAAATATATATATATAACTATATGTAATGCATCTATATGTATATGCTAGTTGATCTAGGACGATTATCTTCAAAACCCAAGCACGATTGGTTTAGTTGTAGCCAATAAAACAGAAACAAATACATAAATAACTTAAATTTGACTGCACAAAGTACCAAACACAGATAAAGGATTAACCCACAATAGCTGCAGTCAAACCGAACCTTGATGCACAAAGCTGCAATTCCAACCATTTATATTCACAATCTAAACCTTCCCTTTACTGCAAATACTTTGCAATTTCTATGATAAAAACCAACAAACAATACATGTCATAACATTTTGAAAACAAAATTTACATAAATGACAAAATAATGAATACGTAAGTAATGCTGGAGTATCATTAAAATGATATATAATATCTGACATATATTACTTAAAAACCCGATTCAATTTCAGACAAAAAAAAAAATTAAATGGTTCTGATTGCTTTTGGGTGAAATAATGAATACGAAAGTAATGAAGATTGTCTAAATTTTTGGGTGTATGGTAAGAATCTGTTTCCAGCAGTTATTAAAATAGCAAAACCTTGGTGATCTTTAGGTTAAATTTCTGCCTGAAATTGAAGAAATGCCTAATGCATATTTGTTTTCATTTCCATGATATGTTTATGAGCCATCGTTTAAAAATGCATCAAATCAGGTAAACCACGATGTAAGAATTAACAAAAACCTTGGCATTCATAAACAATAAACAATAAAACTAAAACCCTCACTCTCCTAACCCTTACTCTCCTGACCATAGAACTTATCACAGATTTTCTTTTGTCAACTACTCATTTTGAGCCATTCCCAGAATGATCAGTACTTGCAGAAGATCCACCATACTATAACAAAATTTCAGATTCAATATGGCAATAAAATTTGTTCCTATTTGCAAAACCAAGTTTCTTACCACACACCCAAAATTTGAAGGTCGGATGTTAAAAGCCTTGAATGGAGGGCTTATCTCTTTTCAGATGAATCTTAAGCAAAACTCAATCAAAGAAAACCCCTTACCTGGTTGATCTAGCATGATTATCTTCAAAACCCAATAAACTCAATCAAAGAAAACCCCAATCCTGGTTGATCTAGCACGATTAGACCTGATGAAGCAGCTGCTGCACCATCTAACATCAATTACAATTTGACCAAAAAAGCATCAAATTTCGAAAAGGAAGGAAGAGAGCTAGTACATACCTACGGATTTGTACGGTGGTGCAGGTCTATTGGGTGAGGCAGACGATAGAGCCCTTATGAACTGGTCCTCCTTCTTTTCCCAAACCCTAATCTTCTTTCTTGATCTCATTGAATCTCTTCGATGCCCCGGCCACTTACTCGTGAGATCTATTGGAGGTTTCGAAGACCCAGCCTTCACATTCCTTGATGAACTTCTTCTTCCCAATACGCAGAACTAGCAGATCGAAGAACATCTTTTTTTCAGTATGAAGAACCCTAATCTCAAGTCGAGATAGTGGAGAAAGGAGAATTACACGCATCTTGAAATTTGAAAATCATATCTCAAAGAAAAGAATGGAGTGAAATGAGAGAGGGGAAGTGTGGAAGTTTTCTAGCTGAAAACGCTCTAAAGCCAAAGTGGGAGTGAGAGATGGAAGACTTGGGATTTTGCTCGAAGTGAAGAAAGTCTCGGGGTTTTGCTCTCAGACTTGTAAAACGGCTAATATGGTTAAGTGTGTGTCATGCTGCCCTCGAGTTGTCCAAGGCACCACGCATTAATTTTTTTTTTTTAATTACTCATACAACATACAGAGTTGTATATGTTGTCTGAAGTGTAGCAAAGCTGAGTGAACAAAGATGGGAATTTCCCGCCTGTGCAATCAAAATTTCAGTTTTGCCACTGAGGCTACGCATTTCTCAATCACACAACAGAAATACTTCATTATGTTGTAGGAACTTGCAAGCATGACAAACCATTGATGCCAAACTTGCTTGTTTTGGGGGGAGAATGAATGCCATTTTGGTGACTTCTCCAAATTTTGCCACTCACTTGCACAACGGCACATTAAAAACCATTGTATGATGATTTGCAAGTATACTCCTACAACACAAGTAACTAAACTGTTGTACAATTTAGTGGCATCTGGGGCACAATTTGGAGCCAAATTTGAGTCGATCTAGGAGGGAAATCTGCCGCTATTTTTTTTTATGATTCACACAACAGATTATTCTTGTAACCGTTGTGCAATGACCTTCTAAACAAAAATTTCAGAATTTTAACCACCTTATACAACGTAAGTTTACTAAACATGTTGTGTGATTCACTTTTCTTCATCACACAACACATTTTTTTTTTTCGTTGTGCAAAAAGTGTTGTGTGTTAACATTTTTGGTGTAGTGAATGTGCAATCTGAGACTGAGAATCTGCCTGTGCAGAACATCCAACTTCACCGAATTACTGGGAGTTACTCAGATCGAATCAGATAATTATCCTTATATGCATGGAAAGCTACGGATGTCTAGTTTCTGTAGAATTTTATGGATCTTAATTTCGATTCTTCTGGAGAAAGTTATGATTATTTGAGTGAAGATAGGTCGGACAGGAAATCTGCTCGGGAATTTACAACCATTCGTGGAGAACTCAAGTTCCGTGACACAAGTTGGTCAATCCTAATGTTTCAAGGAAGTTAATTTAGATGAGGATTCAAAGAGCATATGTATTCCTACTTCTACAAGAGATATTTCAAGGTTTTCCTATTCCAAATGAAGAAAGAAATCCAAATCCAAGTCTTACAAGGAAACATGAAACCAAAGATGAGCAGAAATCTTCCCTATATAAGGGAGCACGAATTTACATGAGAGGAGAGTCTCGGGAGCACAATGTAGACGCCTAAGGAGCGGAGACGACTCATCCATCTTTTCCCTTCTTTTTCCCTTCCATTCTTTTTAAGTTCTTTCTATGTTTTATTTAGTTTTATTTTGCTAAACCTTTTTCTAGGGTTAAGATGATGCCCTAGCATGATTGTTTATATACTTTGATGTTATATTGATGGATTTATAGTTTCTTTATGATGAATTCTTAGTCACTATTTGAATTGATGCTTTATGTTTAAGTTCTTTGATTGATCACCTTAGGGCTATGCATCTAGTAATTAGAAGATGAATTTGAGGCGTACCTGCAATATAATTCAAATTAGCTTCTTGTGATTAAGAGTTGTGAATTACATTATTGTCGTACCTGAAGTAATGGTTTGCGTGATTATCTTGTTTTCTAGTACGTAATGAGTTCTATGTGTTAAATTTATGCCGTACCTGGATAAACTGCATGTTAGGATATACGACCTCTGCCGTACCTGGAGAGAATCATACACTTAAGGAAAACTATGGTCTAAGTGCCGTACCTGGACTTAGATACGGGAATTGTCATCAAAAGAAATAAAAGAATATGTTAATTGCATCGAAACATAAATAGGATTGTTAGTGGTTGATTCCGAAACCCTAGGTTTTATCATCTTCGTTTTTAAACTTATAAACTTTATTTTGTGTGTTTCACATTATTTCGTTATTCGAAAATCTAAAAACAATACTTTCTTTATCTTAATTGTTCATTGTGTTTTTGTGATTTTGTGTTTGGTTTAATTGAGTTAGAGTTTAAATTGATTATCAATCCTCAGTTGGAACGACCTCGTACTTGCACACTATACTAACGACGATTCGTGCGCTTGCGAGTTTTAATTAAAATGTCACAACAGTATTCGACAGTTTCATTAATCAAAACTTGAGGGCAGCCGCACCAGCCCTTTATTCAAAAAAAAAATAACACTTATAAATCTAATTATTCTAAATTATGACATGTTATATATTTAGAATTATTAACGTCGTAGAGACCCACTAATATAATTAAAGAGATGGAGTGGCGTGAGAAAAAATTATTGTTTCTAATAAAAAAAAATTAGTATGAAAAAATATCATAATAAACAATTTTCTTTAAAATTTTAAGTCAGATGTCAGTATTGGGAGAATATCACAAATGGTCGCTCAACTTTTACCTGTTCTATACTTTGGTCACTCATTTTTTAAATATATCACTTTAGTCACTCAACTTTAACTCTGTTATTCACTTTAGTCGCTCTGTTAATTTTTTATTAAAAAAAAAAACTTTATTTGTCACAATATCAATGATATTTTCATCCAACCAATTGGAAAAAATTGATTAGTATGAATTGGAATGATTGGGAGAAGTGATTAAAGTGAGACAAAATTCTCCTTTGGTGGCAAAAGTGATTGACAGA
Organism: Rosa lucieae; assembly: GCA_024704745.1. Taxonomy (NCBI): domain Eukaryota; kingdom Viridiplantae; phylum Streptophyta; class Magnoliopsida; order Rosales; family Rosaceae; genus Rosa; species Rosa lucieae. The sequence continues at coordinate 24,130,131 of CM045493.1, read as the reverse complement.
GTAATAGTTGAATGATCAAAGTGATATATTTGAAAATTGAGTGACTAAAGTGTCAAATGAGTCATAGTTAAGTTATCATTTATGAAATTCTCCCGTTAGTATTAATCAATTAAATAAGTTCTAATGTTATACTTCAATTTTACAGCTATACCCAAGGTTTCAAATTTCGGTTTCGGTTTCGATTTCGGTACTTCAAATTTAAGGAAATTTCGGAGAAAGTTTCGATTTCGGTGGAAATTTCGGTTAAAAATAAAGAAATCAAATTAATTGCATTTATAAAATGATATTTTTGAATGAAACTTTTACATAGACTAAACTAACCTATAATAAATCTATTTACAATGTAACATCTCTAAAATTATACATTTATAATAGAATTATGATATTTTATATGGACGAGTAATTAACTAGTACTGTAGTAGGTTGCTAAACTAGTGTTTTTATCTATGTGTATTGATAATGTATTGTATATTGATAATGTAAATATGATTTACTTTTTTTAATAATTAGAAAATTACAAGTGGGTGGGACGGGGCACGTAAAACCAAAACTCCGTGAATGAAAATGAACAAGTACAACAAAAGGAATATAAAAGCTACTACGATGTGGTTCGATCTAGCTGGTTGAACTGCTTTCATTTAGTATCATACAATACTGCTCCCAAGTACATGAATTTTGGAAAGAGTTAATTGATTATAGGTCCATTTCCACCTTACAATATTGGATGCAGTCCACTAACAAAATTTTTACTATTTGCGGTCCACCCAGTCAGCCTACTAGCCAGGTAAGCAAATTCTTTACCTATGTTTATCCAGCAATTTACAGAGCATGCCATTTTAATTTAGGGATTTATAACGTATCCAAAAACTGGGAAAGAGGATTTCACGCCATCTCCCTTCTTCCTAACGTCCGGCCACCCCATTGATCATCAATGTAAACTATCTCCGTCGTAATTGCAAGCCACCGTTATGATTTCAATTTCGAAGAAGAGATTGCGGGACAATCATTACTGAGTCGGTTTACGTTTCGAAATTAATTTGACGATGGCCGCAGAACAAATTCTACTCTCCCACCTAGTTCCTCCCCTGGAGGGTTTTTTGGAATTCATCTGGGTACCGCTGTCAGAGGTAAGGTCTGGGTTCTTTCTTGTCTGAATTCATCGGGTGTGCAGTTATGCCTCTGGTCTAGGTGTTTGGGTATCTATTGAGTTTGAAATTGGGCATAATCGGATTATGTGTTTGTTTTTTTGTTCTGCTTCTTGCCTGGTGCAGAGGTAGCTTCACTAACAAAGGTAGTAGTTTGGGTGTATGGGGTCTTGTGGAAATCAATGACCTATTTTGTATTTTGTTAATGTTGTTGCATGGTACAGAGGTTGCTTTGGTAATCAAAGGTTTTCTTTTTCTTCAGTATGACCTTTATCAAATGTTTATCCGATTATGGATCAATTTAACTTTCAAGTTTTGCAGGTGATTTATGGCAAAGAAGGAGTATCCCTATCTAGAGTACAGGTGTGATTTATTGAAGTTTGGACGTGTGATGACGGATGAGCTTAGAGCAGACATAACACAAGAGAAACTAGTTTTGATCCAGAGAACCCCATTTGGGAGCTTGTTTATGGCGTATTACAATGGTACATTAATAGAATCTGCTTGCAAAAAATCTGATTTGGAAATAGTGGCTCTCTTGAAGTGTTTTAACCAGCAAAACAAAAGTTTTAATTTCGGGGAGTTCACCGGTACTATAACCAGCAAAGACATCTCTGAGTTGTTTGGATTAACACTCATTGGGGAAGAAATTAACCTAGATCAGAAGAAGAAGAAGGAGGATGACGGGTTCAGGACAAGACAACTGTGCGGAGTCCCGAGGATGAGCAAGGCAATATTAGAACAAAAAATAAAACATGTAGCTAAGTTGAGAGGGATTGAGGATGAAAAAGATTTTGTAAGGCTTGTCTGTCTCTACTTTTGCGTTACATTATTCCTCTGCAATAGTGGTAATGAACTCGGTTGGAATGTCCTCCCATATATAGAGGATATTGAAACAATGTCGCAGTATGCATGGGCACCTTTAGTGTGTGATCATTTAATTGAATCGATTATGAAGATGAATGGTCGTCCTGAAACTGCATGTGGGTGTGTAATTGCTCTGCCGGTAAGGTATTCTGTCAATTTATTTCTCTTATATATTTATCTCTTGGTATTGTATCCTTGAGCATGGTCAATTTTGCATAGTTTTGGTTTTGTGAGAGGACTCTATTCATTGAACCGATGAGAGGAAGGGAAGTAATGGAACCAAAAATTGTGAAATGGAATTTGCCGGAACTTTACGCTAGGATGAAAGTGGCCTCTATTCTTGAGATAGAGGTAAATATTTGGGATAAGTCTTTCATTTTGTTAGTTAAGTGTGTTCTTGTTTTTGTTTTTCGTTTTTTAATTTGATTGAACAAACAGCTGGTAAGAGTTTAATTAGATTACCATGACTCTTGATCATAAACTCAGAATGTAAGATTCACTATCCCAGGTGAAGGAGAGAGATGAGGATCAGAGTACAAATGTTATGCCTAGTGGTGAGAAGCAGTTATTTGAAATTGGGACTACAAGCAGTACAAAATCAAGAGAACAAAAAAATGCGACTGATTTTGATCCCAACAAGATGTTCCAGCTGTTACCGACCCAATTCTACTTGGAAGAAAGCCAAGAGGGACCTTCAAGCAATGAGGAAGATGTACCTGAATTGGAGAAAAGGGTTCAAGAGTTTGCTGATTTGCTTGAGGTTGAGCGAGCCAAAAATGAGACTCTTAGTGCGGAAAATTTGAAACTATGCATGGAGATAGGATTGCTCAGGCAAGCCATTCCTAAAGACGAGATTCCAAATGTGAATTCAAGGAAGTTGAGGACAAAAGAACAATGCAAAAAACCATCATTCCTTGAAGGTTATATCATTGGCGACATTAGAGCCAAAAGAGGTAAGGAAAAGATCATTGATGAAATAGGTGATGCTGTTGTGGAAGAACCAGCTGTGAAGAAGGGGAAGAAACAGACTGTTGCGCAACAAATAATTGTGAGAAGGTTAAGGGTTGGAAAGTTTATGTCCCAGGTAAATGCAGAAAAGCTCAAGGAATATTTGTCCAAAGCTAGCAGGTAAGTGAAGCCTTGAAGATTGAATTTTATAGTTTAGGTTACCTCACATTTAGGCAGCCAAAACGTAATGAGTTTTTTTTGTGGGTTTCCTTAAAAAAGGGGCACAAGTTGTTTTATTCGTGTTCCCTAAATGTAGATAACACCATGTAGTTGCATACCTCTTTATCAGATGGTACACGTTCATATAATGTGTTTTATTTCTTTACCTTTAATTTAGATATCAGCAGGGTCAAGTAGGAGTTTACCTTAAATATAGATAGCAACATGGTGAATGTACCGTGTCATGTTTCTTCAGCTTATATTTCTTTTCTATTTATATCAACTGATACCATGGTCAATGTAGGAGTTTGCTGTGGCATGGTGCTCATTCAAAAGTGACCTATAAAGATGCTTTGGAAATATTGCATGAGGAAGCTGTTAGTCGGCAAGTGTGTACTTATCTGAAATGAGATTGACTTATTTGTCTGTCGTGATTATAGGAAGATTTATATCATATAATTTGATGTCATATTGCAGGTGCTGGATGCGTATTTTGAAATTTTAAGCCTCGATCAACAGGCAATGACGGAAGGTGGCATTACTTCATATATTATGCCAACTTTTTCATGGGTATGTTATTAGATGTTATCATTGTGTTTTTTTTGTGAAATCAGTACCTGACTTCCATATATATACCTTCGTCTACCCAGCAGATTGAATTTTTTTTCTTTCCTTTTTTTCTCAAGGATATGGTGAAAGGGGGGGACAAAAGAGCTATTGTTGCAGCTTATCTGGAGCATATCTTGAAAAATATTCGAGACAAGGACTTTATATGTATCCCAATTGTTCATGAGAATGAAAATCACTTCACCCTTTTGGTATTGAACACAAAACTTGGTGTGTGGGAACATTACAACTCATTACGCCCAAAGCGAGCAACAACCCTAGATCAGTGCTTTGTGGAGGCAGTAAAATTGGTACGCAAGTGTACAATACCGCTTCAATAATTATTAATATCTTCCATAGTGGAATATAACTCTATTGTAATGTGTTTAATGCAGCATGTGGAAATGACAAAGCATTTTACATTTCTGAAAACTCATCGTAAAGGTATAATTAATAGTGGGCAGATATGGAAACATGTAATGAGGGGAGGAGAAGTGAATTTATTCCAATACAAGCTCTCAAACGAAGACCGGGACTTGCTTATCTGGTTGGGAGGTAACTCTGTTGAACATTTTCCTATCAGACCTAACAAGGAATGTCCACAACAAGATTCTGGAAGGTAATGTAGGCATTTGTTGTTATTTTTAGTTCAAAGTTGTGTTAAAATGAGTGTGACATGGTTGGTTTGCATTGTACAGTGTGGATTGTGCGATTGGAGTGATGTACATTGTCAAGAAATTATCGAAGGGAAAAGTGGTAGACTCTACCTTTACCAAAGGTCTAATGCCGAATATGAGGGCACATATTTTAGAAAGATTTTTAAATATGCCGAATGGAGCCTAGAACTGGAGAAGCAGTAAGGGGTGCAGGTTGAAGGAGTTTTATATTCTGTTGTTTACTTTAATTTTGGTTAATAATGTATTCCCTTTAATTGAAGGGCAACAATTTGAATTGATGGCTTTGGGAACTACCTTTGTTTTACTTAATAATACTGAAAGATTGTATTTGGTTTTGTTTAGAGAAATAGAGTGGACCTGTAGTAGTGGTATTGTGATTCTAATTTACAGGTATTCCGGCTGCATCATTGGCTTGATGAAAGGTCGGTTGGTTGGATTCGTGTAGAGAGAGGTAAAGTGGTAGACTCTACCTTTACCAAATGTTAATGCCGAATAGGAGGGCACATATTTTAGAAAGATTTTCATATATGCTGAATGGAGCCTAGAACTGGAGAAGAAGTAAGGGGTGCAGGTTGAAGGGGTTTTATAGTATGTTGTTTACTTTAATTTTGGTCAATAATGTATTCCCTTTAATTGAATGGTAAAAATTTGAATTCCATGCATTTGGGACCTACCTTTGTTTTACTCAATATACTCAAAGATTGTCTTTGGTTTTGTTTAGAAAAATAGAGTGGACCTGTAGTAGTGGTATTGTGATTCTAATTCAGAGGTATTCCAGCTGCAATGTTGGCTTGAAGAAAGGTCGGTTGGTTGGATTCGTGTGTAAATTACATGTTACCTACAATGTAGAGCGAGGTCGGTTTGGTTGGAATTGTCATTCGTGTGTAAAGTACCTGTTATATAGGTACTGGTAGTACTGATTCCAGGTTAAAACTTAGTTGATTGTACCTAGAGACAGGTAAAAACTTGGTTGATTGTAGTAAACTTGGCACACAGAAAGTATTGTTTCCACACCATTTAGGAGCACAAATTTTGACAATATTTAGTAAACAAATAGTACACGATTGACATATTCAATCAACAACTCACGCAACAACAAAAAGTAAGCTGCCAAGAAGTGAAAATCAGACGAAGTGGAATTTCTATTGTCATTAAATTGGATTCTAAGAAATAATGATTGGAACTATTTGATTTAGAGAATAACCATCATTTATTACATCAACTTGTTCAAAAAGATCACAAAAGTATACACAACATGGAAATTCTTATATTGCAGATGTGCAAGTTTTCCGATTATGTCGTCCAATAACACCACACCTGCCACATTTGATCGATCTCACTTCCTCACCTGCAGACGGGATCCTTCTTTTACGTGGTCTACCAGGGGGTTTCCTTGTCAAAGGAGGCTTAACCACAAGGTTACCATATTCATCTGGTGTTTTTTTCTCAATATCAGACACAGGGACAATGGGGTTGCTATAGCAGTTTTTGTAGAAATCCACTGTGAAATAAGGTTCCACATATGTATAGGGATCACCTTCATCCGCAACGATGGCTGCAATAGCATGTGCACAAGGAAACCCTTTGATTTGCCATTGATGACAAGAGCATGTGCGGGTTTCCAGATCAACAAGGAAGGAATAAGTATCATGAACTTCAAATATAAAATCCGTCGATCGGCTCACATCCCAGTGTCTACCTACTTCATAGAGCTTGTTCAACAGCTTCTCCATTTTGGGACATAGTATTGTTGACCATTTGGTCGCTGCACGACGCCTTGCAGCATAGGAAACCATTAGCTTCACCCGCAATCTATTAACCAATTGTGGAGAAGGCAGCTCACGCTCAACTTTTACCCATGCGTTGAAAGACTCCGCCAAGTTTGAGCACATTTCTCCATATTTGTTTCCTGGATTGAAATATAATCAACATGTATTCAATACAAATGGATTTATAATCCAATAGCTTAATCCAAGGTATAATTGAGTGTGGACCGTCTGGAAAAAGAGAAAATTATTTATTTATTATACCTGGGAAAAAGGCATTAGACTAATGTTCCTTTGGAGTGTCTTCTAGAAATTTCTGCATGATTCCTCCACCATCCTTGGTCAATTTTGACATATGAGTGTCAAAATGGTTACTTGTGGGAGCATAAGCACACCTCTTGAAGCACTTTACAATCCAGTTACGATAGCTTTTTCCCATTCCAGATGGGTATCTTTTCAGAACATTTTGTTTCAAATGAAACAAACAAAAAGCATGGTCTGAATCTGGGAAAACTTTTTGAACAGCTTCAAGAAGGCCTTTATTTCGGTCGGATATGAAGGTGATTTTGCGACCTTGTGGCCGCAAAATCTGGTAAATATTTTCTAAGAACCAAGTCCAATTGTTTTCATCTTCAGAGTCAACTATAGCAAAAGCCAGGGGATATATACCTGTACATTAGACACAAGTTTAAAAAAAAATTACGAAAATTGGTCGACTTCAGCAGGGTCCAGATATTAATGTGTCAAGAAGGAAGATTGGTTCTTTCATCTGCGTATGTAAATTTGGACTACATACAGTTTAGATAGAGGTAACAAAAAAATATAGGCAACAAGGAGTGCACTACCTTAACAATAGATATGGAAAGTGCTTATACCTTGGTTACCATTCTTCCCAGTTGCGCCCAGCAAATGTCCTTTGTATTTATTTTTTATATGGGATCCATCAAGACAAAGGAATGGTCTGCAAAATTTGTAACCTTCTATGGAGGCATGGTATGATATGAAGAGTCGCTTGAAACGTGACGAAATTTCGTCGTACTCAAGGACACAGTGAGAACCCTTGTTTGTCTTCATCAATGCATCAACATACCATAGCAACTGAGTATACGACGATTCCTCATCGCCGTGAACTTGAATTTTTGCCAACTCTTTACCTTTCCATGCATTATAATAAGATATATCCAATCCATAGTTGTGCTTGAAATCTTTCACGATTTCAATAGGCTTCATAAGTGGTTTGCTTCGAATTTGGTCTGCTACAACTGACGACACAATCTTTGAACCCATCAAAACACTTTTCCGGAGTCGAATTCGCGTTCGACAACTATGCTCATTATTCAAATCTTTAATGTAGAAGAATCCATTGGCGCGATTCAATATGGCATGAATACGCCAGCTACAACCTTCTGCATGCTTCATGAAACATTCCGCTGTAACACGCTCCTTGTCATTCTTGATATATGCAAATCTAAAACCTTTTTCAATAGCATACTTGCAGAGTTTGTCCCTAAATTCTGTAACACCACCCTCGAATTTTTGCCCAACTGATCTTATATATGTCTTCCATTCATGAGACAAATAAACTTTACCTTGAGGAGGAGCATACTTCCCTAAATACTCATCCTCATCGTTAGAGCCATCCTCTTCATTATTGCCAACCTCAATATCATCCTCTTCAATCTCAGCATCGACAGTTCCAATGACATTTATGTCGATATCAACAAAACTTTTTCTTTCATTCGATAGAGAAAACAGTAAAACCTGGACATCCATGTCAGATTGCAGAATACATGATGGGTGGTTTCCAATTGAGTATGTTAACTCAAAAGAACATACATCTAGCTCGCTAAACCGCGAAGAAATTTGACTACATATGTATTCATACGTAGATAAGTTAAAAATTGGCACTGCCACAGTTTTTGAGTCCAAACGACATCTGGCAATAATCGCAGCTTCCATTCGCTATACAAAAAAAAGAAAGAAAAGTATTACAAAACACATACCTATATGGTAGACAAAAATTAATTCTGAATAATAAAACGATTACCTCAATTCAAGGAGTGATTGAAATGTTTACATATGTAGCATATATATGTGCGTGTGTGTATATACATATATATAAATTATATCATAATTGTAGACGCTCAAATTATGGAATTAATTGTGGCAGTCATAATTTCAATTGGATTAGACATGAATGTGTTTTTGTCAATGGAGGTTATTGCAACTGTTACGTTTTGTTAATTAAGTATACAATCAATGCATTTAAACATAGTATTTTCAGCGATGAGGAATATCTTATTATAATGTATGGATATATCTTACATTATAATGCATGGGAAGGTAAAGAGTTGGCAAAAATTCACGTTCACGGCGATGAGGAATCGTCGTATACTCAGTTGCTATGGTATGTTGATGCATTGATGAAGACAACCCGGACTCTTCATATCATACCATGTCTCCATAGAAGGTTACAAATTTTGCAGACCATTCCTTTGTCTTGATGGATCCCGTATGAAAAATAAATACAAAGGACATTTGCTGGGCGCAACTGGGAAGAATGGTAACCAAGGTATAAACACTTTCCATATCTATTGTTAAGGTAGTGCACTCATTGTTGCCTATATTTTTTTGGCCAGTGTTACCTCTATCTAAACTGTATGTAGTCCAAATTTACATACACAGATGAAAGAACCAATCTTCCTTCTTGACACATTTATATCTGGACCCTGCTGAAGTCGACCACTTTTCGTAATTTTTTTAAAACTTGTGTCTAATGTACAGGTATATATCCCCTGGCTTTTGCTATAGTTGACTCTGAAGATGAAAGTACCGCTGACAGAGGTAAGGTCTGGGTTCTTTCTTGTCTGAATTCATCGGGTGTACAGTTATGCCTCTGGTCTAGGTGTTTGGGTATCTATTGAGTTTGAAATTTGGCATAATCGGATGATGTGTTTGTTTTTTTGTTCTGTTGAGTTTGAAACTTGTGTCTAATGTTCCATTTTTCCAGACGGTCCACACTCAATTATACTTTGGATTAAGCTATTTGATTATAATTTTCTATATGGTAGACAAAAATTAATTCTGAATAATAAAACGATTACCTCAATTCAAGGAGTGATTGAAATCTTTACATATGTAGCATATATATGTGTGTGTGTACGTGTGTGTGTGTGTGTGTATATATATATATATATATAAACTACATCATAATTGTAGACGCTCAAATTATGGAATTAACTGTGGCAGTCATAATTTCAATTGGATTAGACATGAATGTGTTACCTCTATTTAAAAATACTATTTTCAGCTATTACGGTATTAAATAAGGGTATATTTGGAATCCACGAAAATGAAAATTGGCGGTGTTGAGTCAGCAAAATAGAAATGGAAAAGAATCCAACATGGCAGCTGAGTCATAGGACCGCGAATAACAAAAAAAACCAACCGGACTAAATCTAATAATCTGTATGAATTTTGGACTTAGATCTAATTAACTCTTTTGGAAATGATTTTCGTACTTCATCACATGGTTATTGTATGTGTACGTGTTGTTCCCTTTCCACATGCAATCCATATATCGGATATTGTGGAATTACTTAATATGATGTTATAGTGTATGAAGCATACAATATTTGAGACGAAGCAAAAAGGAAATCATGTTATGGTTGGAGCATTCAACTTTGTAGCAGATAAAAACAAAAAGGTTTTTTGTTGTATTCAACTTGATTGCCAAAAAAAAAATCCAAATTTCATATTTTTTTCTATAAAAGTATGAAGTAAAAATTCATTGTAGGTGACATAAAAATTTAACAGAAATTTTAGAGAAATTTCAGACAAAATTTCTGTGTGAATTTTTAAATATATATTGTGTGTGTAGATATTTCGGAAATTAAGAATTTCGTGGAAATGTACGGAAAATTTCGGGAAACTTCTGACGGAAATGATATAGCATATGAATTTCGTGTCGGTACTTCAAAATTACGGAAATTTGGACGGAAATTTCAGAGAAATTTAAAACCTTGGCTATACCCATTGTATATTTCTCATTGCAGCTGTTAACTAGTGCCTTGTTGTTGTGGACTTGGTGCTGTTTAGCCCACGGTGAGATACATGGTTTTTAGTGTTTTAACCGTTGCCTATGTAAAATTTATTTTTAAAGCTGGTTGACTTAGAAGTCCTAATATCATATGAAGTTAAATGTTCATATAAAATCTTCAAAGTAAAAAAATAATATACAATGGATGTAGTATGTGAGTTGTGAACTGTTGATTATTTAGAATCACCGACAACATAGAAGACATGATTCAACGCCTCAAGTGTGGAACAACGCTCTTCCTCTCTCTGCCTCTCAAGCCTTTCATTTTGATTCCTTAAGTTCTGGTTGTTTTAGAAGTTTTGTTTTGTAATATCTTTTCTTCTTTATCGAAAAAAAAAAAAGAAAAAGACAACATAGAAGACATAAGTTTAATTTTCACCAACTTCATAAGATAGGTGAGATGAGGATAAAAATTATTGTTTTTACTAAGAAAACATATACAATATATAAAATTGTAAATTTGGAATGCATATTGAAAAAATAGGAGCAATTTTGTAAGCAAAGGCGGAGAAATTCATTGCAGTTCTATCAACCTCAAGTCAACCCTTATTCCACCTAGGAAGAGATTAGCTGTCGCCAAATACGGCGTCCGAATTCTGTCCCACCAGTCATATTTTGCCACATAATTTCTTTCTCACAGAATGTTAACACTGATGAGAAAAAAAAAAAAACAAAATTTAATTCAATCCATTGTAATAACTAATAACAACCAAAGGCAATCCCCGTTCACGAGGTCAGTTAGGAATCATTTGTTTACTTACCGTCCAATTTCAATCAGACTATTGACAGATATCTGAATTTTGAGAGATGAGATCTGTCAATCGGACGGACGGTAAGTAAGCAAATGATCCTACTGACGTGAACGGGACTTAAACCAAATGACTCCCAGAAGTTCAATTCACAGCTGACCGAGTTGGGAGTTCCACCGACCTCGAAGTCACACCGTGCTCCGCCAGAACCGCCACCTACTACCAACGGCGGTTAGCCTCATACAAGTAAGCTATGTAATTAAGCTCAGAGCTGCTATTCCCTCTATATAGGAAAATCTAAACAATTTTATCCCAAATTTCACAGGTTTGACTTTGGATCGATCAAAACTCCGATCCATCTGTTCACAAAATTGGAAGGCTAGGAATGGCATTGGAAGTCGCTGAATTCCTCTGGAACAAGTTCTTGAAGGCTCTGGCAGAGCTAGAGTCTGAATCTAATTCAGGTTTTGTTACCATCCCTCTCTTCAAATCAGCAATAAAAGATCTTGTGTCTAAGTTCAAAGAAATCAAAGATTTTGTGAATGAGAGTGATATAATGCCGGAACCTTATACCTACTCTGAAACTATCGATCTGTTCTACGAGCTCAACGATGCATTGGCCGAGTGCCGAGTCATCGCACACGAGTGCAAAGAAATTAAGAATAAGTTGTTAAGCCTCAACCTTCGAAGAGCTTATTCTCTCACCACCATCAAGAATAAGCTGACCAAAATTGAAGAGGATCTTCAGAAGTTGGAGTCATCACCGCAAGGAATTGGTCATCCCCTGGGGAGGACTGGACCTAAGCTTTCATCTGAAGTTTTCGGATTTGAGGATCAATCAAAGAAGATTGAGGACTTGCTGCTCCGTGAAGAGGGTTCTAGTTCTAGCAGTGCTGGTAGATTGAGGGCAATTGGGGTATTTGGCACTGCTGGTGTGGGGAAGACCACCCTGGTGCAGATGGTTGTGGAGAGCCTGAAGGTGCAGGACAAGTTTAAGCTCATACTTTGGTTGCCGTTTTCGGGTATGAGGGAAGGAGAACAACAAAACAGTAGGTTCAGCTTTGAGACTTGTATTTTTAATGAGTTGGGCGAGATCCTAGATGAGAGTATTGTTGGCCTTGATAAGATCTTGGAAAGACTGGGCCAACTGTTATTGGATAACAGGTATTTGATTGTGTTGGATGATGTGTGTCATCAGCACATTAACATTATGGAACGCTTAGTCAGTGGATTGCCCAAGGCTAGTGGTGGTGCTCTCATTGTCACTAGTAGATTGAGGGAAGTGGCTCAAAAGCTTGGGGAACAGAAACACCTGATTCATGTTCAGCCACAGAAAGATGTTTGCTCGAAAATACTTGATAAACAATGTCTCATCTCACAAGGCAAAAGCAACGAAACATTGGAAAAAGTAACGAAGGAAATGAAGGATCAATGTCATGGTCTACCGTTGGTTGCAAAAACACTTGCAGATTTTATTACTTCAATTTTATAGTGGTTAGAGTTGAATGCTGCTTAAACATTACCTGCTTAGTCCCTTACCTTGGCAGCTTGCTCTCTGTATGTATCTTGATCTCTTTTCAAATTGTTTTACATAATAGACATGTAAGCTTCAGTTCAGTATGATGCGTATCAAAAACTTGTTTGTACTCCAGTTGGGCATGGGTATAAATGTGCTTACCAAATGCGTACTGACAGTTGCTGGTGGTATTTGGTTTTAAGTAATCATATGCTCTTATGGTTTCTTATCTATTTAAAGTTCAGGTAAACCAGATGCGTTCTTTGTAAGAATATTTGGACTATAGCCTAAGTTCATGTTCGGCACAACAACTTGTTATTATTTCCAGAATAAGTAATAGAGAACCAGAGACTTTATTTATGTGGATGACTTTATTTATGTGGATTCTGAATAAATAGAGACTTGGCTATTAAGTTAGTCAAGCAAAATGGATATATATATTAATAGAGGTTTAATTAGAATATAATTCTGTTTCTTTTATGGGAGGGTACAGAATATCCAAGCCTCTATTTTCTTGCCCCATAAGACAACACCACATGAGAGAAAGACAACACCACATGAGAGAAGGGCAGAAGACTTGAGTTAGGATTGAGTGATCATTCAGGTTCTGGTTCATGATCCATTTATCAAATTACAATTCTTTATTTTATGTTCATATAATTGTATCTATATCATTTTGTGAAGTCATCTAATATTTATATTTAATCATACAGTTGGTGTCATCACCGCAAGAAATTCGTTATCCTCTGGTGAGGACTGGACCTATGCTTTCATCAGAAGTTTTTGGATTTGAGGATAATCAAAGGAGATGGAGGAGTTGCTAGTTGGGCGTTCTAGTTCTAGTTCTAGCGGCGTGACATTTATGGAAATTGGGGTAATTGGCATTGCTGGCGTGGGTAAGACCACCCTGGTACCGAAGGTTATTTAGAGCGAGGTGAAACAGAAGTTTGGTCTTATACTTTGGTTACCCTTTTCGGGTATAAGGGAAGGAGAACAACAATATAGTAGGTTCAGTTTTGAGACGTGCATCGTTGATGGTTTGGGCAAAACCTTAGTGGCGAGGATTGTCGGTCTTGATAGTCTCCTGGAAAGGCTGCACCAACTGTTGTCGGATGAAAGCTATTTGATTGTGTTGGTCTGTTGGATGATGTGTGTTTTCAGCTCATTAACATTATGGAACGCTTAGTCAGTGGATTACCTAAGGCTAGTGGTGATGCTGTCATTGTCACTAGTAGATTGAAGGAAGTGGCTCAAAAGCTTGGGAAACAGATCACTTTGTTCGTGAGCCTCTGCCAGGAAAAGATTGCTGGTGTATATTTGAGAAGATCATTGAGAATGAGAAGAAATTGTCAAGCATCTTACCTGGTTGAACCGTGAAAAAGGAGGAGATGAAGGATCAATGTCATGGTGTACCGTTGGTTGCGAAGGCACTGGCACAGATCATTCCTGAAACTTTATTGTTGTTGGTAGTTAGATGAAATGGATTCTGCTTAAATTTTACGTAGTAAGGTCATATCTTGGTAGCTTGCTCTATAGCTCTGTATTCATATTGATATTACATAATATGCAACTTTCAGTTCAGTATTTGATGCATACTATTATAAGTTCTGTGTCTTACGGCATTCTATTAGAAGTTTTTGAATTTCGTGACGAATCAAAGCAGATTGAGGACTTGCTACTCCTTGAAGAGGGTCCTATTTCTAGCGGTGCTCGTAGGTTGAGGGCAATTGGGGTATTTGGCACTGCTGGGGTGGGTAAGACCACCCTGGTGCAGAAGGTTTTGGAGAGCCAGAGAGTGAAGGACAAGTTTAAGCGCACTTTCGTTGCCTTTTTGGGGTATGAGGGAAGGAGAACAACAAAACAGTAGGTTCAGCTTTGAGGCTGGTATTTTTTATGAGTAGAGCAATATCCTAGACAAGAGAATTGTTGGCCTTGATAAACTCTTGGAAAGACTGGGCTAACTGTTATGGGATAACAGCTATTTGATTGTGTTGGATGATGTGTGTCATCAGCACATTAACATTATGGAACGCTTTGTCAGTGGATTGCCCAAGGCTAGTGGTGTTGCTCTCATTGTCACTAGTAGATTGAGGGAAGTGGCTCAAAAGCTTGGGGAACGAGAACACCTGATTCATGTTCAGCCACAGGAAGAGGTTTGCTCGCAAATGCTTGATAAGAAATTCTCAAGCATCTCACAAGGCGAAAGCAACGAAATGTTTGAAAAAAGTAACGAATGAATGTCATGGTCTACCGGGTTGCAAAAATTGCACATTTTATTCATGAAATTTTATAGTGGTTAGAGTTAAATGCTGCTTTAGTCCCTTACCTTGGCAACTTGCACTCTTTATGTATCTTTGTTGCCTCAGAAAATCACCTCGGCCTATACAGCCGAGGGATCAAGGAACAAATGTCCTTCTCGATGAATAGATGCAGAGCGTGCCAGCACACGGCCAGAAGGCCAAGTGTGCAACTGTAGGTGTAGTGGATGTAAATCTGACTTATCAAGCAATTGTTAGCCGAGGAAGGAACTTATTCTCGGCTGCAGTTCGATGCCTCTAGATTAAGGACTTGGTGGCTGAAGGTCGGGTGAGTTAGGTGCGGTCGTGAGAGTATGAGTAAATATAAGATTAATAGCTACTATGCGACTACGAACAGTAAATAGCACGATCAAACAAGTCAAGCATAAAGATAATAAGGAGCAAATAAAAGATAATAACAACGAAACTGAAACCTAGAATGGCTGAAAATTATTAACTATTGTTTGAAAGAAAACAAAGAGAACAATTCAAAATCGATACTAGGCTACAAGAAAGGTAAAGTAACTGAGATTGTAACTAGCAGAGCAAATAAACTAAGGAAACAGACGGAAATTCTACCTAAGCAAAAGGTAAGACGAAATAAGAAAAGCTTGATGGCTTGAGTTTCTGGAGTTGTGTGTGTGTTGTCTTCTGTCGATGCTTCTATTTATATCGGCTGCTTTGTGACTTGAACTGATCTCTTGACTCTTTGAAGTTGAGTGGAATTCGGCCTCCTCTTGGCTCAGTGACTCTATCTTAATTCGGCTTCAATACTTATCGTCGGCTGACTTGACGCTGGACTCTATCCGGATTGGCTTTGATGGACGTCATCAACGGCTGCAATTAATCTTGAAGTAGGCTATCTTGGATTGAGCTCTCCTCATCGGCTGACATGAACTTTAAGTCGATTGAAATACTACTTGATCAAATTTCATCTTTATCGCTTATCGGCCTCTCTGACAATCAGCCATTATCTTTCTAAGTTGAGTTCGGATTGGAAACCAATTAGAGTATTAGCCAATGGGCTTTTAGACAATAAACCAATGACTACGGGTCGGCCGATAACCAATGGCCTAAATTTCGAAACCCTCTATCGACCTAGTTTTTATGTGACTTGTCTTGGACCAAAATGAATTGTCCAATTATTCATTGGCCAATATCTCTATCTATCGGCCCCCAATTACCTTTTGAGCGGCTCATTGTAACTAGAAATCAATCTAATTATGCACATTAGCTATGTCTGAGTGGACATGCAAATGTGGGTACAAACATTGCCCCCCCCCCCCCCAAGTTTCTTAAGCACCGGCGAATGTCACCGAGTGGTTGAGAAATTTGAGTCAACTTGGCCCCCTAATCGACTTCCGAAAAACGCAGGTATATACATTCTCCATGACCTCCTTGACGGCTGGAACAGACTTCCTTCGTCAAATGAGGTTTCAGGACATCAACTTAAGCGTTACGCCTTCTCTCAATAATTTAACGAACCAAATGTATTGGCCGAATGAGATTTCGGAAAATCGGCTAAATTGACGAACCAAATTTAATGGCCGAAATCCAAGTTGATAAGTTGGCCGCTATACCTATGCTCTAGTAAGTAAGTAACCAGACAACTTGAGAAAATGATATTTGAGTAGGGAAGGGAGCTGTCCGTTAGTAAGCCAAACCAAGTTAAGTAGGACAACACGGGAATATAACTTTTGGTGGCCAACAATTTAATAGATACATGGAAGCCAATGACTATTAATTTTCAAATCGGCCAACAGAAGAGCGAATAGGCATATCGGCTAACGAAGGCCAACAATTAATTTACTCGAGTGTGGCCGATTGATAGAACTAGAGTTGGCCAACACGTGAGAATGGCTCATGGAAGCCAACAAGTGAAAAATGCGAAGTATTAGCCAACAAACGAAAAATATCGCAAGAGATCCAATTTGCAGCTCATGTTGGCCAACACATGAAAATTTTCAAATTGGCTAATAAAGCTATTTCGGGTAAGCCAACAAATGAAAAAGTTCAAGTTGGTCAATAAGTGAGAAAATCCAAGTTGGCCAACAAAAGAGAGTAAGCCATCAAGGGAGACTATTTTCAAGTTGGCCAACTTGAGGGAGAGTAAGCCAACAAGGAATCTATTTTGAGTAAGCCAACAAATGAAAAAGCTCAAGTTAGCCAATAAGTGAGAAAATTCAAGTTGGCCAACAAAAGAGAGTAAGCCATCAAGGGAGTCAATTTTCAAGTTGGCCAAACTGAGGGAGAGTAAGCCAACAAATGAAAAAAATATCACAAGAAAGCCAATTTGTTGCTCTTGTTGGCCAACACATGAAAAACCCTAAGTTGGCCATTAAATGAGTGGCTAGTTGGAGCCAACACATGAAAAATCTCAAGGAAGCCAACAAAGCTATTTAGGATAAACCAACTCATGAAAAGTTTCAAGTTGGTTACCAGTTTTCCAAGTTGGCCAAAGTAAGGAGGAGTAAGCCAACAAGGGAGTTCAAATTTTTAAGTTGGCCAAATGCATGAGGAAATTCAAGTCAGCCAACTTAAAAGAAAGGGAGCCAACTCAAAATGAAAGTTGGCAGCCAACACAAGAATGAAAGTTGGCAGCCAGCTCAAAAATGAAAGTTGGCAGCTAGCTCAAAAATGAAAGTTGGCAGCCAACACAAGAATGAAAGTTGGCAGCCAACTTAATTAAAAGAAAGTGGTAGCCAACTCAAAGTGAAAGTTGGTCAGCCAACTACCAGTTTTCCTCTTTGATCCTTTTTTTTTTTTTTTTTTTAAATTTTTAAACGACAATATCTTGGCTCATATGCATGTAATATGCCTTTGCCCCCCCCAAGTTTATTGGTTTTCGGCGAATAGCACCGAATAACGGGAAACTTGATGTACACCGAGAAACATGATGTGCTAACCAATGATGCTCTATATCTTGTAGGATTGGGTTGGCCAAGCAATGGCTGCGAAAGGGACCGGAGAAGACAATTAGGAAGGCAAACAAAAAAGTATTACCAGGCGCTCATTTGCAACTTGAGAGTGACCCTCAGGACACTGGTTGTACCTTGGGAGCTCTGAAAGTTTTATTAGCCGAGTAATGATGATTGATGTATGTGGCTCTTTTGTCGGCCATTGGCCGATTTTTGTAAACATTTGAAAGTTATGGGCCGATGAAAAACTTAATTAATTAATTTGCTTGTCGGTAGATTATCATAAACATCGTTGGGTCATGGATAGATAATATCTTGTAGTAGGAAATACAAGTGAAGTATAATGGTCAAGCAAACAAACTAGAAATCTGATAAAAATAATCTTTTCGGCTTAATTGCATCGGCCAGAATCAAGATGGCCTAAACATATATACATTATAAACTAGTGGCCATCTTTTGGTTACACCATTATTCAGCAGCTCGCGCTTCCCACATTGTGGGATAATATTTCTTTAGGTATTGGCCATTAATGGGCATTGCGTGTAGTTCGCCATCTTTATCTCTCAAATGATATGCTCCTTTTCCAAGAACTTTGTCAATAATAAACGGACCCTCCCAATTTGGTGACCATTTTCCAAATCTGGGATCCTTTATGCCGATGGGTAACACTGCTTTCCAAACCAACTCGCCTTCGCCAAAACTCTTGTATTTGGTCTTTTTATTGTAAGCACGAGGGACAACCTTCTTTTGAGTTTGAAGCCGATCATATGCATCCAACCGCGCCTGGTCAAGATCCTCTAGTTCTTGCAACATTGCCTGACTATATTCGTCGGCCGTGAGATTGTTTTGCATTGCGACTCTCAATGATCTAACTGTCATTTCCATCGGTAAAATTGCATCATGTCCATAAGTCAGAGCAAAGGGAGTTGTCCCTGTAGCTGAGCGTTTGGAGGTCCGATAAGCCCATAAAGTTTCTTATAGAAGATTGTGCCAATCACGCGGATTTTTCTGAATCATCTTTTCCACAATTTGGATGAGGACCTTGTTTGTGGCCTCAGCTTGTCCATTAGCCTGAGCATAATAGGGTGTCGATTGCTGCATTGTGATCTTATACTCGGCCATCCATTTGATGACGGCTTCAGCTATGAATACCGATCCTCGGTCGGTTGTTATAGTTTCTGGAATACCGAAGCGGTGAATGATGTTTTGCTCAATGAATTTGATCACCTCGGCACTACTTATGGAGGTGAATGGAACGGCTTCAACCCATTTTGTAAAGTAGTCTGTGGCTACCAGTATCCATCTGTGCTGTTTGGAAGATGGGGGAGAGATTTGGCCAATTATATTCATTGCCCAGCCCCAAAAAGGCCATGGCTTCACTATTGGATTCATGGGGAAAGCAGGAACTCTCTGAATGGACCCGTGAAGTTGGCATGGAGCACAGCCTCGAGCATTCTCAATACAGTCTTTAAGAATAGTTGGCCAGTAGTAGCCATGTCTCCTAATTAACCATCTCATTTTTATCCCAGCCTAGTGTACTCCGCAAATACCCTCATGAACTTCAGCCATTACTAGCTGGGCATCTTCGGAGTCGAGGCAACGAAGAAGAAGGTCATCATCAGGACTTTTCCTTAGCAGTTCACCATTTTTAATTGTGAACTTGCTAGACAACATTCTAATTTTTCGGCTCCCACCGCCATCAGTTTTCATCAAAAGGTGTTGGATTATGTAAAATCTCCAATCACCAAGTGGCACGTCAAGCTCAAAGACATCGGCCGGCATACCTCTCTCGGCCAAAGATGGCAACGATTTTCTCTCAATTGTGATGATTTTGTTAGTTTGGCCTGCTGGAATGCTGACGCCGGAAGCAATTTGAGCCATTTCATTCGCTTCACGATTGAGTTCTCGCGGAAGATGGTGAAATTCCACATCATGAAAACAACTAAGCAGTTGTTGTGCGGCGGCATAATAAGTGGCCAACGAGAGATTTGAACATCTAAAAACCTGGAGCATTTGATTGATGACTAATAGTGAGTCCCCAAACACCTTAACTCTTGTTGCTCCAAGTTCTTCCAATACTTCCAGGCCAATTATTAAGGCTTCATATTCGACCTGGTTGTTTGTGCAGTTAAAGTCCAGTTTGAAGGCATATTGATGCTTTTGGCCGGTTGGAGATTCAATCAATATTCCTGCCCCGGCGGAGTCACTGGTGCTTGAGCCATCAAAATATAGTAGCCAAGACTCGTGATACATCTGGCCAACTTGTGCAGTATCTATTTCAACGTTCTCCATATCTTCAATTTCAACAGAAGGGTGGTCAGCAAGAAATTGAGCCAATGCCTGGCCTTTGACTGACTTTTGGGCCACGTATTTGAAAGTAAATTCAGAAAGCGCCATTGTCCATTTTCCAATTCGGCCTTTGATGATCGGCCGAGTCAACATATATTTAATTAAATCCGTTTGTGAAATTATATGAACAACTGATGGTAACATATAATGTCGTAATTTAATCGCCGAAAAGTAGAGCACGAGACATAGTTTTTCAATCGGCGAATATCTGATCTCAACAGGTGTGAGGATTCTGCTCAAATAATGGATGGCTTGCTCTTTTCCTTAATCATTGTCTTGAGCCAACATGCTCCCAATTGATTCAGCTGTGGCCGCTATGTAGAGCTTTAGTGGCTTTCCTTTCTATGGAGGTACTAACACTGGGGGTTGTGTTAAATACTTCTTGATTCGTCAAAAGCTTGTTGGTGCTCTGGCTCCCACTTGTATTCATCTCCAATTTTCAACTTAAGTAGAGAAGAGAAAGGCCGAAGTTTACCGGCCAAGTTAGAGATGAATCGTCTGAGAAAATTAACTTGACCAAGGATTGATTGTAGCTGTTTCTTGTTCGAAGGAGCAGGTGCGTCGATAATGGCTTTAGCCTTATTCTTGTCGACCTCAATTCCCCGCTGGTGAATGAGAAAACCTAGAAAATTCCCCGCTGATACTCCGAAAACACACTTTTTGGGGTTCATTTTAAGTTTATGTTTTCGCATACGTTTGAATGTTTGCCCAAGATCAGCTAGATGTCCTGATCGGGTTTTTGATTTAACAACCACGTCATCTATGTACACCTCTACGGTTTTGCCAATTAAATCGTGAAAAATGGCATTCATGGCCCTTTGGTAAGTTTCTCCGGCATTCTTTAAACTGAAAGGCATCACTACCCATTCAAAGGTTCCAACAAAGCCTGGGCACCTGAAGGCGGTTTTATGGACATCCTCTTCGGCTACAAATATCTGATTATAGCCGGCATGACCATCCATGAAAGATAATATTTTATGTTTGGCCGCTCCATCAATTAAGAGATCGGCCATTGGCATAGGATACTCATCTTTTGGAGTTGCTAAATTTAAGTTTCTGAAGTCAACACATACTCTCATCTTGCCATTTTTCTTTCTTACAGGTACAGCGTTGGAAACCCATTCCACATATCTAGCAGGTCTAATAAATTTAGCATGTAGTAATCGTTCAATTTCCTCTTTCATTTCAATTTGTACCTTGGTGGAACATCGCCGAGGAGCTTGTTTGTAAGGTTTACAATCATCTCTAAGAGGCAATACATGTTCTACTAAGCTTCTATCGAGCCCGGGCATTTCATGGTACTCCTATGCAAAACAATCCTTATATTCTCATAATAAAGCCTCCATCGCTGCTAGCAGTTCTGGATCAAGAAGTCTACTGATAGAGATCAGCCGAGGGTTATCTTCATCTCCCAAGTTGATTTGGTCTACAGGATCTTGAGTTTCGGCTTCAGTATCTTCTAATTCGGCTGGGGCTGGACCGATATCTTCCAACTGCAGTTCTTCTTCCTGTTGTTCTGCAATATATTCCATCAAGTTGATGGCCGAGTTAGACTTGGTAGTCATGTCTGCCCAATAGGCCAGCAAGCGTCCTAAAATAGATCGGACTGCGGCCTTTCTTTCTAGAGACCTTGGGTCTCAGGACATTGATATTGTCCTTGAAGAGGTCAACCAGGGTTGGACGCTCTGCATCTTGCAAAACATCCTCACTCCCTAGGTTGACAATTTTCTAGGCCGTAACTTGGGTAGGTCGGCCCTTGCTATCTCGTCCACTGAAAGTGAAATAACCAATATCGTCCTCATAAAACCTTGCTTCTACTACATTGGTGGACGCTTGAAATGGATTATTGTCTGCTGGAATGACCTCAATTCTGTCTCCATGCCAGAAGATCAAAACTTGATGCAGGGAAGAAGGTACACATAAGTTCTGGTGAATCCAATCGCGGCTAAGCAACGCATTGTAATGAGCAGATGAATCGACCACGAAGAAAGCTGTCATGTTTGTCTTTTCCCCCACTGTGACATCGAGTGGGAGGATACCTCTTGGCCTGCTCTTCCGGCCAGAGAAGTTGCTCAATGTGATGTCCGAAGGTAGCAAATCGGATTCAGTTCTGCGTAATTTCTTCATAACGGCTGTAGGTAATACATTAACTGCTGCACCATTGTCCACCAAAACTTTCGTTATTGGATATCCCTCTATGTAAGCCGTGATGTATAACGGCTTCAAATGTTGAGCCATTTTGGCCGTTGGTTTTGTGAGTACGACACGGCCGTCTTCATCCTTCAACTGGGCAATGACTTCATCAATCTCAAATCGAGGTTGTTGATCGGCAACAAAGTCGCCGATCAGTTCATTTGACTGACCTGGTTGAGCTTTGAGTTCTGAAGGTGGGACATAAACCATGTTGATGTCCATTGTATTACCTTCTCCTTTTCCAAAGGCGGCCTCGCCCTTGTAAAATGGGGATAAGGTTTCCATGTCAAAAGCTGCGTCATCTCCTATGTCGTAGTCGATTCCAGCTTCATTATCATAGTCACCTTGTTCCTCTTCTTCCCCATAATCGACTTCCTCATCACCCTCGTCTCCATAATCGTCTTGCTTACCATTGTTCGTGGCAGCACCTTCTACCATTTCTTCATCCTTCAATTGCTGATTGAGACTGGCTTGCTCTTTCTTCAATTCTTCAATGGCCCCAGTTGTCAGCTTGGTGGATGCCTTCTCTGTCTCTGCTTGCCACTCGATTGCACGAGCCCGCAGGTATTTGGACAAATTATCTAGTAATTTGCTCTCGGCGGACGTGAATCCATAAATCTCAGCAGCTGGATGTTGTTTATGGTAGGTGCGGAGGTAAGTCAGGTCAGCATCAGAAATAGGTAAGTTATCAATATTGGCTTCCAACTTACAATTCTCCATCATTTCCTGATAACTGATTTTTAAGCCGATGCTAGAATCCTCAGTGATGAGGTATGACTCTGAAGACAGATCAGTTTCCAACATTTTCATCATCGCGCTTTCCTCCTCAGTTAGGCCATAAGTGGCCAATGCTGAATACATCCTATGATATTTTTTCATCATCCCCATATCTTGATTTGAGAACGGCGGATCCTGTCCTCTCAGTACTCTTATGGTAGGGACTTTTCCATTTGGCGTCTTATCCATAGCCGCCTTTTGTACTTCCTTCTGTTGTTCAATATCCTTAGCTTTGGCATCGGCTTTCGCTTGTTCTTCAGTTGCAAAGTCTTTCTTTTCTAAATAATCATCAAGTTCCCTTGCGAGCTGGACCTCTTCTGGCGTTATGCCATAGGTTTCCTCAGCCGAGTGACTTCTATGAAAACATCTAAGGAAATGAAAGTCGGCTTCTGAAACTGGAATTTGAGCGAGTATATCCTTCTTTTGGATTCCTTTGCGATGTGCTTGATACAAAGCTTTTAAACCAGGTGTAATGAATCGGCTATGGAAACCCTGCCGAATCAAAGCATGATCGGCATCAGAATTTGCTACTATTGTATTGAGAATATAGTCTTGACTCCTTGGTAGCCCATAAATTGCAAGGGCTGAATGTTTCTGGTGAAACTTTCTCATTGTTTCTAATTCAGCCAACTTAAATGGAGGGTTAAAATGTTTGAAGACCTTAACCCCTCCTTCAGTAAACCGCAGATGGGGTAGCTTTGGGAAGCTAAGGACATTTTCAAAATGGTCACCGATGGTCTCAAGTTCCATAGGTTCCCCTGAATCCTTATGAAAGTCCTCTCTTATTATAGGGGCTTCTTTGTTATCTGCTTTAGCAAAGCGTCTAACTTCCTGCCCTTCTGACCCTTGCTGCCTTGCGGCTGCCACTTCCCTTTGCATACGTTTCTTTTGAGTTTTTGTCAAAGGGGAAAATGGCTGATCTCTGGCCGCTCGGCCATACCACCTATTATCATGAGTAACTGGTGGCCGATATGTCCTATAAGGTCTACGGCCTCTATTTCTAGCAAAATAATCTTGGTCATAAAATCGATCATCCTGGTCAAAACCTGATCGTCGTCGGCCATTGAAACCGTCAGCAAAATTTCCCCCAAGATCATCATCCTCAAAAGTCAACCTTCTCCTCACCGAAAGTCGTCCGCTTTCGGCGTTTTCAGATTCCTTTATCCTCTTAAAAACACTTTGGGAAGTTTGCTGTCCCTGATAAAATCCCTTGGGACTGTGAGCGCCAAAGAGCTTAAGTACTTCCTCCTCAGCCAAATTGGCCATGGAAGTCCCCAATTCATCAACAGCATGTTTCCTTCCTATGTCTCTCTTCTTACTCTCTTCACAATTAGTTGGAGCTTTTAACTCAGGCTTTACCTGTTGGTCAGTAGCTAACTCTTGGTTTTTGATTTGCAGAAGATTACTGAGGGTTACTTCGCAATTGCAACGGCTGCACAGAATCACAGCACTGGCCGGCGGTACTTTTGAAGTAGATGACAATGAGGCCTTCAAAGCCGGTGGCATTGTCATATCGTATGCATCCTCATCCTGACTGTCATAAACTAGTTCCCTCCTCTGGTCACGAAACATATACCTCCTTTGGGCCCTAGGATCAGACAAGTTCATATTTGGCCAATTCCTCCTGTGACCTCTTGGGAAGTTGACGTACACCATGTTGACTGGAAAAGGGTCGGTATCGACAAGCTGAGCTGGTTTGCTCGTCTTCAGAAACTTCAGCTTTCCTTTTTCGATGAGATCCTGCAAAGTATCACGGTAAACCACACAATTCTTAGTAGAATGCTTCCATGAATTGTGAAATTTACAATAAGACTTATTTCTAGTTTCATCGGCCTTAGGTATAACATGGCCGTTTGGCAATTTAATTACTTTCTCAGCAAGAAGTTGATCAAAAATTATGTCAGCCTTTGTGATATCAAAAGTGTAAGTGCGGGTAGGTGTCAATCTTAAGGGTGTGCCATCTTTGGTATGGTAGGTTATCGGCTGAGGTTTATCCTTGATTGGGTTTGTTGGCTTTGCAAGGGCTTTACAAACCACTGGTTTTTTTATAAACAATTCGGCAGCATTGATATCGGCCGAATCTTCTTCCTCGACCTTCAAACCTTCGAAATTGGCCTCCATAGCATGAACAGTAGGATTCTTATAATAAGTTCCCTTTGAGGCTGATCTAGCTTGAGTCTCTTCTCTAATGATTGCCTCATATCTAGCCACGCTAGTGGTTAATTCAAAGATGTCTCTAATATCAACTCCCTCATATTTCTTGCTCAATTCATAATTCAGACCTTGCTGAGCTATTCGAACAAACTCTAGCTCTCCCAGATTGACTCTGCACTTATTTCTTGCGGCCTTAAATCTATCTAAGAAATCTTGGGCCGACTCATGTGCTTCTTGATAAATTTTTGCTAAATCAGCGATTGTGACTTCTGGTTCGGCTCTGTAGAATTGCTCATGGAAAGCTCTTTCCATGTCGGCCCAGTTTTAAATAGAATTAGGAGCCAAGTTGACATACCAAGCATGAGCAGGGCCGGTCAGTGAGTTCTCAAACCACTTCAACTTCAAGTCGTCATCTCTAGAATGCTCAGCACATCGTGCTGTGAACCGGGAAATATGTGCTATAATTGATTGGTAATCATCTCCACTGAATAAAGGAAATTCGGGAAATTTGAATCCCCTCGGATAGTCTCTGTTTTCAACCCTTTCCGGATATGGTTTGGTGTATTTCGGCCTGGCCGTTCTTCTAGGAGCCGGCCCTACAGTTTCTTCACAGATTCTCCTTATTTCTTCGACTGTCAACCCGTTCCTAATTGGATTTTGTCCTCCTAAACCATTGTTGTTATTTATCGGCTGTTGCACATAATTATTGGCCATTCCAAATTGGGGTTGAGCTTGAAACAGCTGTCCACCAATAGGAAACTGAGCCTGTGGCTGTGGAACATAAGCATGAGCTTGCTGCCATGGAAGTTGAAGTGCTTGGTTGAGTTGGCCTTGTTGATTTTGTATCAGCAAGGTTTGCAAAGTGTTCTGACCATTCACCATAGCCGCCATTGTTTGGTTCAGTTGCTCAAGAGACGTTTGCAATCCTCCGATTGATCGGTTAGTATTCTCTCCCAAAACAGTAGCTAACTGATCTACCAACGTTCTATTGTTGATTTCTCCTCGGGCAGCGAGTTCATTCGTCTGCAATTTAAAAACCTCATTCAATGCTTTGTACATATACTCGGCTGACACTCCGGCCGGTCCTAAATAATCAGCTTCCACAATATCTCTAACTCTACCATCTCGTGCTGCATAGATGATAGCACCGGGAGTGGTTGCACTATTAGAGGCACTCTGAAAAGCATTAAGTGGCGAGCCTCTAGACGAACTTTCAGTAGATTGCCTGGCCAAGGCTGCGTCAGCGGCCACTCGTCTCATGTCTTCTTGCCTTGCAGCGGCGTCGGCTGCCGCTGCTTGTGCAGCCTCCTGTCTTGCGGCTAGTTCGGCTGCTGCAGTCTTTGCTGCTTCTTGAGCTCTACGTTCATCGGCTGATTGCTCTGCCGACGAAGCGTCTGAAGTCTCATTCCCACTTGACTCAAGTGACATTCTGATTGGAGTAAGACCGAGCTTCGGCCGTGATGGACAAAAAGTTGAATTATGTCCTGACTCTCCACACCGAAGACACTTCTTTCCCCTGTTTACACTGTATAGGTTGTCTTGTTTTTGTTGACTAACCTCCTTCCCTTGCATTCAACCTTACTAAGAAAATAGTAATCTTCGGGTCCCACTGGGCGTGCCAAAAGATGTTGCCTCAGAAAATCACATCGGCCTATACAGCCGAGGGATCAAGGAACAAATGTCCTTCTCGATGAATAGATGCAGAGCGTGCCAGCACACAGCCAGAAGGCCAAGTGTGCAACTGTAGGTGTAGTGGATGTAAATCTGACTTATCAAGCAATTGTTAGCCGAGGAAGGAACTTATTCTCGGCTGCGGTTCGATGCCTCTAGATTAAGGACTTGGTGGCTGAAGGTCGGGTGAGTTAGGTGCGGTCGTGAGAGTATGAGTAAATATAAGATTAATAGCTACTATGTGACTACGAACAGTAAATAGCACGATCAAACAAGTAAAGCATAAAAACAATAAGGAGCAAATAAAAGATAATAACAACGAAACTGAAACCTAGAATGGCTGAAAATTATTAACTATTGTTTGAAAGAAAACAAAGAGAACAATTCAAAATATATACTAGGCTACAAGAAAGGTAAAGTAACTGAGATTGTAACTAGCAGAGCAAATAAACTAAGGAAACAGACGGAAATTCTACCTAAGCAAAAGGTAAGACGAAATAAGAAAAGCTTGATGGCTTGAGTTTCTGGAGTTGTGTGTGTGTTGTCTTCTGTCGATGCTTCTATTTATATCGGCTGCTTTGTGACTTGAACTGATCTCTTGACTCTTTGAAGTTGAGTGGAATTCGGCCTCCTCTTGGCTCAGTGACTCTATCTTGATTCGGCTTCAATACTTATCGTCGGCTGACTTGACGCTGGACTCTATCCGGATTGGCTTTGATGGACGTCATCAACGGCTGCAATTAATCTTGAAGTAGGCTATCTTGGATTGAGCTCTCCTCATTGGCTGACATGAACTTCAAGTCGATTGAAATACTACTTGATCAAATTTCATCTTTATCTCTTATCGGCCTCTCTGACAATCGGCCATTATCTTTCTAAGTTGAGTTCGGATTGGAAACCAATTAGAGTATTAGCCAATGGGCTTTTAGACAATAAACCAATGACTACGGACCGGCCGATAACCAATGGCCTAAATTTCGAAACCCTCTATCGACCTAGTTTTTATGTGACTTGTCTTGGACCAAAATGAATTGTCCAATTATTCATTGGCCAATATCTCTATCTATCGGCCCCCAATTACCTTTTGAGCGGCTCATTGTAACTAGAAATCAATCTAATTATGCACATTAGCTATGTCTGAGTGGACATGCAAATGTGGGTACAAACAATCTTGATCTCTTTAATGTGAGTTTCGGTTAAGCATTTGATGCGTATCAAAAACTTGTTTGTCTTACGAGTTGGGCACACCTTCGATGAACTCTTACTCTTTGGGTTCTTGTCTTTCTGCTATTTCAATTGAAAGTTTTTAAATGCTCATAAATGTGTTTACCAAATGCGTACCGACAGTAGCTGGTGATATTTGGTTTCAAGTTCTCATTTAAGTCATTATAACGATGAATGATACCAGATATGCTCTTATGGTTTCTTATATATTCAAAGTTTAGAGCATCTTTAGCAATGCTAGCAATTTTTTAGTCAAATTTTAGCCAAAGTAGCTAAAAAATCATTTTGGCTAGCCACTTTAGAAATATGTCTGCATCAGTGCTCTCTATTATAGCTAGTTTTAAATTTATATTATTTTTTAAAGGAATGTTACATAGTTTAAATGTATTTAAAAACTACATAAAATAACTAAAAAGGAATGTTATAAATTATAAAGAGGCTCATCTCGCTCTCTATATTTAAGAGCGAGATAGCTAAAAGTTATAATGGAGAGCCACTTAGAGCATCTTTAGCAGACTCTCTATTATGGCTCCTTAGCTATTTTGGAGAGCATGTTTAACTTTTTATCTATTTTTGCAGCTGCACCAGACTCCTAAGTGGCTCTCTATTATAACTTTTAGCTATCTCGCTCCTAAATATAGAGAGCGAGATAAGGCTCTCTATAATTTAAAACATTCCTTTCAAGTTATTTTATGTAGTTTATAAATGCATTTAAACTATTTAATCTTTATTTAAAAAATAAAATAAATTCAAAACTAGCTAAAATAGAGAGCATTGATGCAGACATATTTCTAAAGTGGTTAGCTAAAATGACTTTTTAGCTATTTTGGCAAAAATTTAACTAAAAAATGGCTAGCATTGCTAAAGATGCTCTTAGGAGTCTGGTGCAGCTGCTAAAATATACAAAAAGTTAAACATGCTCTCCAAAATATCTAAGGAGCCAAAATAAAGAGTCTGCTAAAGATGCTTTTAGGCACACTAAATGCCGTCTTCTCCGTGATTGAAATTAATTTGTGAAGTAATAGTTTAACGTGAGTAATTGAATTTCATAGTCGATCTGTGTAAAGTTCTGCAGGCACTTTTACAATTGCATTTCCACCTAACTGTCAAAATGGTCGGCTATTGTCATCTTACTAACTATTTTTTATTCACCCTACAAGTTTTTAATTATTTGATCGACTAAAAGATAGTATCTTATTAAAAATTACAATTTATTTTTGAATTTCATAATATAATAATGCAGTATACTAAGCTTTTTTTAGTATATAAAATATATCCCATGTGTAAACCAGACAATTCAAGCAAAACTTCAAATTAAAAACACGTCACTAGTGATGCAGAACGGATGGCAGCCCAATTCGAAGCACAGTTGGATCGTGCTAAAAGAGGAAAACGAAAAGTGACTAGTAGACACGAAACAGCTCGGAGTCCGATTGGGACGTGCCTTACCTTTCCGGAAAGGGAATCGCGCCAGAAACAAGACTCATGCTTTAACATGAGCTGTGGTCTTTTTCGGGCTTTCAGGGTCGTTTAGGGCCTCAAAACTGCATTTTTCTATTTTCCCCGTTTTTGGTTTTCCTAGTTATTTTTGGGTTGTTTTCGTTTTTACCCATGGGCTTTAGGGTTTCATTGTTAGTCGCCCTAGGGTATTTTTCTCTTATTTTGCGGCTGCAGAACCGATCTTTCAACTTTTAATCAATAAAATAGAGATTTTCTCTTTTATCTCTGGTGGACTCCAGAACCCTTTTTGTTAGGTTTATTGCTGGTAAGCCTAGTTATCAATCCGACTGCGTCAACTAGACTATAATTAAGTAGCAACAAGAAACCACTGCAAGTGGCCTAGTGGTTCTTGCCTAGTTGGGTGTGCTCCCTAACCCAGGTTCGAACCCTGAAGCTGTCAAAGTGGCCAGGCACTGTGCTGCAATGCACAGTTGGAGCATTTCACATGCGCCGAAGGGGTTTATCTTGGGCCTAGGAAGCCTTTGGGTTCCCCTTGACAAAGTCAAAAAAAAAAAAAAAAAGTAGCAACAAGCAACTACCAACTGAGATGAGAGTGTGTGCAGTGGCGGAGCCTGAAACTAAGGGTTACTGGGGCACAAAAACAAAATAATAATATCAAAACATAAAAAAATCTTGGAAAATTACAAGAAATTTGTGATTGAGTTGAGAGTCAATACATGTTGCAACTATGCTTTTCTATTTTACAAGAGTTTTCCAAATCACTAAAAAAGTAACAACGAGTGACGGAGCTAGAACTTCATCCTAGGTGAGGAACTTTTGAAATTGAAAAGAAAAAATTTTAGTAGTCAAATTATATATCAAAACTTAAAATTTCCGATAAAAAAATTTGATAGAAATATTATAATCTAAAAATAAGATTATTTAAGATAAAAATATTGTTAAAATTATGTCAAGTTCATAATAGCAAGCCACACAAAAAAAATAGTAACATTAATAGTTATTAGTGCTACACGTTAGAATTAAACCTTTGGAAAAAATTTAAACAGAAAGTACTGAAGGTAGCCATAATCAAACCTCAGACTTCTGACAGATCAAAACGTAGCCAAGACCGACCACTGCACTATGCTAGTTGTTTGTGATTCCTTCTAACTTAACTGATTTTATACTAAAAGTTTACTGGGTCACGGGACCCAGTGTGCCCCAATGTGGCTCTGCCACTGAGTGTGTGTGTGACTCCCCAAGATGAGAGTGTGTGTGTCAACTTGTCATTTAAAAGTTAGTAGGCAAAGTCTTACATAACTTTTAAATGACAAGTTGGTAAGAAATATCAACAAATCCATGATTAAGTAAAGAAATATCAGTAATTTTTTTTTTTTTTTGAAAATGTCATCCGTTATGCAATTAATAAGCAATACAATATTGACATACCCATAAAATTAGTTAGAAAGAGTCGTTACAGAGTTCTTGCATGTACAGACCCCTTGCACCCATCCTAAAAGGATTACGCACTAAACAAAGATAACTAAAAAGACTGTCATCTAGGCCTGGGCAACTGCATATTAATTACTCCCTAACAAGGTTTTGTGCCAAGTTAATGGTGTGTATGCTTATATTTAAACTATCAGGCCCATACCTCCTATATATATTAGCAAATTCTAAATGCTATTGAAGAAAAAATAATCAATTAGATTTATTGCAGTTGCCAACCAAACAAATGAACAACAGAATGTGTACGTTCAACATGAAGCCCCCCATTCAATAGGATAAGTAACAGTTTCCTTCCAGGAAAAAACTTATAACAAATTCAAAGCGTTGGATTATCAAATCAAACTTTCTTATGGAATGTAAAAAGAATTGGGAAATCAAATCAATCATTTGATTCATACCTGTGACAGAGAGCCTTACACCTGAGCAATTAAAGCTTTAAAATGGTAATTAATACATTATATAGGACCTCTGAAATAACAAATGTGAAAGACAATGCTAGAAGGTCTGAAGAAGCAGAGCACTTTTCTAATTGGCAATGACAGCATTTTGAAGTAATAATTCCAAGTCTTTCAGTCTGCAAGTATTGTATGAACCAGATGTTAGTATCCCAACTTAACCAAATGAAAGTATATACATGAGATAAGAAAATAAGTTCCAGTACCTTATGTTGCTCAAGTCAGGATATATTGCTATTGCATCTTTAAAATCCTAGATCAAATATAAAAAAAAATAGTTTAGTCATCTCACTATACAGTTATCTAGCCGTCATTTGCTAGCTACTGCTGCTACTCCAGATCATTTAGATGAAATCCTTGATATAAGAGTAAGAGGCCACCTGGTCAGCTGTTGAAGAAGTATAGCTAATCACACAGGACATCCCAGCTTTTGTTGCTGCCTACAGAACAAGTTTTAATTTCCTTAAGCATTGAACCACCTCTAGTGAATTAGAATTCATAGGCAATAACAGAAATTACTTATGGTGAAAACTTCAACTGGTAAATTGACTTGAGTATTTGAATAGTAAGCTCATTGTACTATCTAGTTGAGCCAAGTAGAAGTTGTTTTATGAAGTAGTCTTCCATGTTCTCCAAGATTTGTTAGAATGAAAAATCCTACATTGGGAATTCGAGGCCTTGCATAGTAAAATATAATATCTCCACACTTTACTAGTTGGCTCGGACCAATTTCTTGAAGTTTCAACATGCAATTAAAATACAATGCTTACGGATATTAAGCAACTGATTACTATGATAAAACAATATGTACCTGTAGCCCAATAACACTGTCCTCCACAACCAAACACTCTCTTACTGAGATTCCGAGTCTCTGTGAGGCATAGGCGGTTAATGGTTTGATATTTAGAAATGTGCAGTGAAGGTAGAAGATGTGGATATTCACATTCGCACTTGTCAAATTAGGATGTAGATTGTTTACCTTGGCAGCTGTAAGATAAATTGAAGGGTCAGGCTTTTTTTCCTTCACATCATCACCTGCATAAAAAACAACAGAAATCATTGAAGTTAAATATCTGACTCTCTTAACAAAACCAGTTCAATCAAATCAGCTCAACCAGGAAGCCTTATTACTGAAACAAAAGAGTTCCTGAACAGTGTTACCGTCCATTAACACTGGCAGCTAAACTAATCCATAAACAGAATGGTATTTGATTTAGGCTTCTAGGAAGTTGAGAACATATACATCCCACATGGGAAAAATGGGACCTTGCCTATGGGTTTATAAGGGTTTGGGCCACTCACAATTGGTTTTGGATGTGAACCCCAGATTACTTTATCACTAGGAAACAATGCAGCAAATTATGATATAACGGAGCTGGAATATCAATCATGCATAATTACAAGGTTTTAACTTTTAACCAATAAGTTATAAAAAGATATCACATTTTGAAAGTAGTGAACATACCAGCAAGAAAGCAATCAAGACCTTGAAACCGCTCCTAAAATAAGCAAGGTACAATGAATGGATAAACACTTTGTAGAAACAAAGAGGTAGATACTACTTCGAACATTAAAAAAAAATGTTGGAGAAAAGGCTTACATTTCCTATAAGGCTTTCAAGACATAATATAACTGAACTCTTAGTAGCTGCAGAGCAAACAGCGAGCTTTTTCCCCTACAACAATGAGTGAGGTGCAATCACTCCCACAAGAGTTAAAGAGGCCCTTCTATAGGCTTATGTGACAGAACAGATACTCAAAATGGTGCGAGTGAAAGCAAACTATGCCAAGAAGAGAAAAAAGTATGCTAAGAACAGAGCAAATATAAAGAAAACAATTCGTAACTGTTAAAGTGAGTAAAGACCAAATTGCAGATCAAAAAATCATATAAATTAAGTGGATTTTAAAGAACCGGCAGTGACAAGAAAATTGCAATTTCAATGGTAAATGTTATCTTACAGCGGCCTTGGCCTCATCCATTAATCTCAAAACTCCTGGTCTTGGTTCCACCTGTTACCAAATAACAATAACAATAATCAGAGGTATTTATCAATTTGAACACAACCAATGACAAAGTGAGAAGCAAACGAAAATGCATAAGTGTCTCCTTACAGTTCCGGACTTGATAATTTCTTTGTACCTCTCAGTTTTCCAATCCTACAAGACCATAATACGATCAACGTACTAGATAGAACTTTTATACTCTATGCCCAAAATTAAATTAAAACTAAACAGAAACTAAACTGATTAAAGAACAATGATATACTTTTCCATTTTTCTAGAATAAAACTAGAACCTGAAGAGTGTCGATGATCTTGGCTCGGCCATCATCGTCTTCTGGAGGCTTCTCGAAAATGGTGGACGACGGCCACCCGTTCTCCTTAAAGTACCTTAACAATTCAAAACACCCCAATTTACCAAAACAGAAAATATCAATTTTTTTTCAATTTCGCAACCAAAAAGAAACAAAAATTGTAGAGAGAAATATAGGGAGAGGGACCATCGCATTTTGGGCTTGCCGCCGCCGATTTGGTTCTGGAGCTGGTCATAGAAGTCGGGGTCCCAATTGAGGGTCTGAGAGGAGCAGCGGACGTTGAAGTGAGCGAAGGCGTCGTTGTAAGCTTGGCGGTGCAAGTGCTCCGACTCGAGGATGACGCCGTCGCAGTCGAAAATCAAGGCTTGGAGAGCAGCAGAGGAAGAAGCTGAGACTGAGAGTGAAAGAGGTCGTCGTGTGGGGGTGGAGAGGTTTCTGGGGCTTCGGAAGTGAAGGCGGGTGGTGTGGGAGAGTAGAAAAGAGGAGGAGGGGGACGAGAGAGCCATGGTGAACGCCATGGCTGGGTTGGGTTCTTGTGGATTTTGGGCGGGTGAACCACGATGACCGTTATGGACCCTCCAAAATTAGTTTTCCACTTTTCCTTTTTCTCATTAAAATTTTTTCTTTTGACAAAACTTTAAATTTCTTTTTAAAAACCGAGAAAGAAAAATCTGCTGAAATTTTCGTCACCTCCAACAAAATTAATAATTTATAATGGTCATATCACACAAAGGTTGGCTTTTCGACTCTAAGAGGGAAAAAAACAAGTAGATGAGCACAAAAAAGTCCAAACAATATTTACAAACGATAGGGACAAACCACAATACGATGTCATGTGTAAAACTGTCATTTTATGTTTTTATTCCCAAAACCTATGCTTCGTGCTTTGCAACTCAACTCGTTTCGATGGCCGTCGTCATCCTCAATGGTTCGACCCTAAGTCGTGTTCAGACCCACCTAGTACCTTTATCAACTTCTAAAACCAGCTAAGGACTAAAGTCCTTAGTTGACGGATTTGGTTCGTCCATTTATCAAATCAATGGACGAACTAAATCTGTCAGACTTAAACATTTCATGTTCATATATGATAAATCACGATTATGAATATTTTAATAATTAGCAATTTGAAAGATAATTTTCATAACTGATCTAGTAATGCAAACACCTAACTGTTGATTTGTCTTAATGTAATCGAACAATGAGTCTCACAATCATTAATTACGAAGTCCTTATTTTAATGAATCTCATTATAAGCTCTCATTTTTTTCTTTTCTTGATTTTTTTTGCTAAAAATACTTAACTAATAGAAAATATTTTGGGGCACGCGCTCCACGCACTAACCCTAACCTAGACTTGTCGTTATTTCTGTTTGCTCTCGTCTGACTACCCCACAGTGTTGTCGCAGGCCAATGGCCATGCCGGTGTACGACCGGACTAGATGTTGTGTAGGTGATTAAGGATTGGGCTTGGGAGGGTTCTCTTTACATTGGTTTCAATACAAGAGTCGTGTGAAGAGCATAAGGTGATAGTTGGTCGTGTGGCTGGGCACAATCGACCTGATCTCCGAGTCTGGGTCTCGATCCGCCAGGATCTTGTCCCAGATGGAGTGAAGATGGGTTGTGGCTGGGTTTCGAATCACACAGCAGAAGGAGGCGGATTGTGCTCTCGAGATTGGGGGTGTGGTGGTGGCAGTTACAATCTGCAGGAGGTCTGTCGGTGGCGAATCTTCGACAGCTGACGGGGTCCGAAAGCGGCGACATGACGGGCATGGTAGTGTGACCCTGGTGGCTAGCCTCCTTGTGCCAGAGAAACCTTGGGCAAGACTCACTTTTTTGGGCCCTTCTGGCCTTGGTCTAATTGTGAGCCTACTTTTGGTCTGGTCGTACTTGGGCCTGGGGCTTTACCCTAGGTCTATTAGGGTTTATTAAATTCTTTAATGTTGTTTTTTATTTATGTTATTTAGTATGTTTGCACTTTTTGCGAGTAATAAGTCCCTACAATAGTTGTGTAGGGCTAGTCGGGCTAAGTGCTTGTGTGTTCACTCAAAGTGTTTTGTCTACTCTAGGTAGGCGGCGAGTTCCTTACTTCGTCAAATGGTCGCTACCGTCTAATGGTAGGGTGAAATTAAGTGTTGTCAGATCTATCCTCCATCGGCATCATAGTAGGAAAGCTGAGATTAGGTAATTATGCTACGTTGTAGGCAAGTTACATATCGAGTTATCATTTCATTATGTCACCGCTGTGTCAAACCAAATAGAGTAGCCAGTAGAGCACTTTGCTAGTTGGTGCTTGTTAGAATACATGTTGTTTGTAGAGAATCTGGATATTATTTCAAGAAATACTCTAGATGCTAGCTTATTGTAATCAGGGGTCTAGGACCAATGTTCCCCTCTTATATTCAGTAGTTTCATTAATCAAGGGTTGAGAGCAGCCGCACCAGCCATTTATTCATTATAAGCTCTCGTAACCTGGTTATATTTTTAGAAACCCCTTTCTTTCTTTTTTTTTCTTTTTTTTTTTTTTTGATAAAGTTGAAAAACCATATTCAACTATTTAACAATAACAACAGCTAGGGGTCATCATCTTGCCCTTAGGCCCTAAACCTGCCTGGCCCGTAGGGCCGAAGCCCGACCTGGCCCTTGCATTAGGGCAGGCCGGCCCGACCCTTTTTAAAATAGGTTAGGGTATGGGCCATGAGAATGAAACCTGGCCCAGCCTGTTTGAGCCCTTTAGGGCCAAGCCCGGCCCTGCCCTTTAGGCACTACTAGAATTTTGGTCTTTGACATCGGCCAGAAACCGATGTTAAAAAAAAAAATCGTCCGATGTCTTAGTGGGTGATGTTAAAAATCATGAAAACTCAGACATCGGTTTTTAGCCGATGTTAAAAATAACTCTAGACATCAGTTTCTTATAACGTCTCGATGTATAAAATGACTCAAGACATCGGTTGGTTTATAAAAAACTGATTTTGTTTCCTCTTGTGACATCATTTTACGAAAGAAATTGATTTATATATCAATATTAGACATCTGTTCTATAGATAGAACTGATGTTCTTAGTCATTTATGACATCAGTTTGTTATATTAAGTTGTTGAGTTTTCGTTCCTTTTGCTTCAATTTCTAGTTCAAAAGTGGTTTGCTTCTTATGTGCATAAATCAGTTTCTTTACTAGAAAATTATCACAATGAGAATACAAGTGGTAACCAAAAGAAACTTCTCATTAATACTATTTTTGTTAAAAAGTGTACAAAGAGTAGGGAGAAGGGGACATATGGCCTAAACTTCTCCGTATACAAAACAAAAGGCTTGCAAATAAGTGAAACGGTCATTGTGTACATTCCATAAGCAAGGCCATCTTTGCACTACTTTCTGCAAAACAAAAATAAAAATGAGATTGAGTTATGCCAAGCTATCCCTTCCACACAGATGAATTTGGAATCTTCTAGATCCATACTTCAAGGACTATATTCACACTACCATCAGCAGTCATTAATCATGGAGTAAACTTCAAATCTAGACTAGCATAACAAGAACATATAAATAAATTTGAACATACAATGTATCGAAAATTGTTACTTACTTGGTGAGTTGAAAGGAAGACTATATCCGGATCCTCATAGAAAGCATCATTTGTCCCATTCCTGTGGTGGACATCAAAATCAATTATAAAGACACACCCTTCAAGCCATGTGCACGTTGAGCATAATGAGCTGCAATTGCAATATTTCCAAACACACAAAACCCCATCAGACCCTTTGAAATTGCATGGTGTCCTGGAGGTCTTATTAAAGTAAAACCAATAGGTGGATCCCTGCTGTTCTTTGACTCTTCTACCTGAGATAAGAAACAAAATGTATTGGAAGAGACGAGATTTACACCATATAAAATTTTGATCTTTTTGAAGAAGAGTCTCACAATCAATTGAACTTCAATGCAAACATATCACCCAAACAGTTCAGGACAAATAATTAGCCTAGATTATCAGCAAGACACTGATTAAGAAATCACCACTGAATCAATTAAGGCAATTCTTGCTCCAGCTGCAATCAGTCTCCTTGAATGTCTACATTATTAACATCGCTGTTCGTAGAAGCGGAACTAAAACCAAACTATTTGATTGTTATAAAAGAATAGCTACCCAGTTTGCTTATACAATTAAACTTGGAAAAGAAAGCTGAAA
Organism: Rosa lucieae; assembly: GCA_024704745.1. Taxonomy (NCBI): domain Eukaryota; kingdom Viridiplantae; phylum Streptophyta; class Magnoliopsida; order Rosales; family Rosaceae; genus Rosa; species Rosa lucieae. Next base: position 24,092,058 of record CM045493.1, on the reverse strand, counting down.
TGACTAATATGTGAGACTTACCTCAACAATTGCATATGTTTATCCTTGGAGCACTTGTATCTGGCCATTATATAATAAGACATTAGGATATCGTTCTTTAGCTAATTTTCAGTCCAAACAAACATAACCCAATAGGATTTTGAGAAACCGAACACATTAGGATTAATTTGAACTAGCAAAAGAAAAGGACAGAAAAGTAGGCAATACTAAATAACTCAATAGCTCCTGTTATAATGACCTACCTTAAACTACAGATAAATCCCCAAAACCAAGTACATCAACAAACAAATAAGCATTAGCGGAGTACTCACATGATTTCGATGCCTGCCACTTTGCAAGTAGGCGGCTAAAGGCTCAGTATATGTGAAGCACTGCAACACCGAATTGAAATAACAAATATTACCCATGGTTATCGAACCAGCGCCCTGAAAATTTTTCAAACCATTCTTCCTCTCAATCATTGAAATATTCATTACCCGAAAAGCATGAAATCAGCTAAAACTAAAGTTCAGAAGTTGAAAAACAGAAGCAAAACAGAGACACTCTGTAATCCATAGTAAATTCCCAATTCAAAACTGAGCAATGACTAAATTAGGCTTAAAGATTAAATCTTTAACATCAAAAACATAATCAAAGGGCACCACTACTACTCACAATTAACTGAAATGTGATGGGAAAGCTAAGCTCCGGATCCCACCCTTTTTCCAAAAACTCCGACCCGTCACTCTTCTTCGCGCCCGAACCTGATGTTCTTTTGTCAAGCAGTTTGCCACAAAATCATGAAACAAGAGAGACCTGCAAAAGGAGACGGCCCAAATTCATAGGATGTTCAAGAGCATCTGAGCATGATCTGTCACAATGAAATTGAGATTACACTAGCACAATTCCTAAATAGCATTGAAATTGAGATTAAGCAAACCCATACCTGCAAGCTTCCTTCAGATCCTCCTTGGATTTCTTTGCCTGAAAAACATAATGAACCCTTTCACTGATTCCGACCAAGTCCAAGTACTCAAGAGTGAAAATTGATAAAGGCCCAAAGATTTAAGTGGATGGATTAGCCGAATTTTTTAACTCAATGTTTACTTGAGACCAGAGTACAGACGAGAAAGAAGAGAGAAGCACAGACGAGAGAGAGGGAAAGGAGAAAGAAAGTGGATATGGAGGAATCTCTCTCCTCCGTCACCGATCTCTGACCACCGGGTGGACTCACCGTAACCACCATCTTTTTCGCCTTCCTCCGACGAGTCAATGCCAGGCTACACCTCCAAGATGAGCCGGCCACCTTCTTCTAGGGTTGTGTGGTTTTGGTCCAATTAGAGGGAAGGGGGAGAAAGGGAGAGAGAGCGCGAGCGGGAGGGGAGGGAGTGGAGGGACAGGTTTCGGGGAAGAGCGAGAGACAAAATGGGTCACAAGTTTAGGTTGGAGATAAAGTGAGTGAGATAAAGTGGGAAAATTTTGTCCCCACGTGTATAAAAATTTCTAACTTGGTCTTTCCGCGTTTTTGAAAATTTTGAAATCAAAATATAGACATCGGTCAACAGTAATAAACGATGTTAATTATATTAATAGAAATCGAATTTTCAGAAATCGATGTTAAAAATATTTTTTTACATCGTGTGAATTCATCACTGATGTAATTGTCATGATGTCTAAGATCAAAATTCTAGTAGTGAGGCCTGCCCGAATAAGCCCTAATAATTTTCTATTTTTTCTATTTTTTAATTATGTTTCTCTTTTTTCTATAATATGCAATTTATCTCTTTCTTTGTAATTGATATCTTAAGCTTTGTTTTCTTTAGTTTTTATTTTCTTTGTTACATAACAATTAATATTAGGAGATTTAGAGAGATAGTTAATTGAATATAACCACCTTAACTAATATTAATAAATGTTATAAGTTAATTTCTACACACACACACATAATAAATATGATCAACTAAAAACAATGTCTTATATTACCTATATAACCGTTGAGCCACATTTTGAGGGAAAAAAAAATAATGTAAGTTTTTTTTTTATTAAACAAAATAAGGTCATTTTCGGCCCTATTCGGAAGGTCAGCCCGACCAAGCCCTTTCGGCCCTAATAGATCGGGCTTTTAGGACGGGTAAGGGTTAGCATATTTAAACCCCGACCCGACCCTACCCGGCCCTAAATTTTGTTGACTTTGACTAGGCCTGGCCCGACCCTAAGCCCTACAATTTAGGGTAGGGCCGGCCCTAGTCCGGCCCATGATGACCTCTAACAACAGCCCCCTTTTAGCTTGATTTCTTCCCTTTTCAATTAACTTTTTGTTCTTTATCTTTAACTATTGTCTAGTTGTTTCGGTCTTGATGTCTAGCTCTCGTTTTTTCTCCCAGAAAAATCTAACGGCTCTACCTCTTCTTGAGGTCGACCATCATGGAGGTAGCACCTATAGCTGCTCTTGCTTGGGTGGGTGGTCTACTTATCCTCCCGTAGCATTCTTTTTTTGGGTTATTTCTTTGGTGGCTACCTTAGGATGTGGTTGGTTCTTCCTAGTTCCTCTACCATGGTCTCGCACCTTTGGGTGGCTACCAACCTATGGCTCTCAAGCTAGTAGAGGGGAATGTCATACACTGAGAGTTATTTCTTTCGTTGAGGAGATTATGTCGATGATCCGTCAACTGGCTTCTCCAAGGGGTGTGCCAGCGATTGATCTTGGTTCTATAAGTCGTGGGTCTATTGCGGTTGGTGTTGGAGGGAGGTTGTGCCGAAATGTTGTTGAGAACAAGTTCATCCGTTGGGTCACCGGGATTGTTTTTTAGTGTATATTTTCATTTTCCAGGTCACAAAATAAACTATGTCCATGACCCAAGGCACAAAAAATACACTGTGCAGGTCACCATGGTAACCCAGAACACTGTACAGGGTGACCCAGGGCACGAAATACACTGTGCTCATAACCCAGAGGGTGAAATTAACACTAAAAAACAGTGAATAGTGGGTGACCTGGTGACCCAACGGGTGAACTTGCTCTGACAGCAACAACAAGTTTTGGGTTTGATGGCTGCAGTGAGACTACTGCTCCAGTTGTCCACGATCCACGTTTTGAGAAGAAAGTGGCTCTGTCCTATTGGTTGTTGAATCTACGTTTGCACCACAGCCGCATTAGTGTTGCAGGTGTTGTTGTATTCAAATTTGCTCACCATTTTTATTTTGTGGTCATATCACCACTCAATTAAAATTTGCAAGTCATGTAGAATTAATTTAATACTTAAAATTTATTTGTTTAATAAAACATCATAATTAACTATAATTATGTTTTATAACACATGACAGTTTTATATTGAGTGGCGGTATCACCACCAAAGTATTGCTGGTATGGAAATTATTATATGCACCGACGGTGCAAGTGACCCAACCCTTATAAAATAATCTCAACCCTTGATATTTATTATCAACTTTATTTTTAATAAACAAAAAATGAATTTAATGCAATCTAACTATTTATTTGTGTTGGTGCAAGTGCACGGCGGTGCTCTGAATACTCCCTCTTAGTGGTAAGCAAATTTTGAATCCGGTGTTGTTGATGGCCGTGATAAGTCGGCTGCATGTGGTTATGGGCTCGGATCTGCAACTTTACTATTGGGTTTCTTTTTTTATTTGGGCTACCAAGCCTGTAGGCATTCTTGGGGATACCCCCTCTGTGTAGGGTGGTACTTCGAGAACATAAATAAATTAGAATGGTACACGGCCAAGAGAATTACTGAATTTGTTTTTCTGGCAGATAGTTAGACATGAATCTTGTTCATCACTAATTAACAGTAGTAAATCAGGCCAGAAAGAGAAATTTCTCGCACCAAGCATTGGATGCTGTATTTTGGGTCCTACGTAGGTCGACCCTAAGGTAAATAATTTTCTTGGCATTGCTCCAATTTTCTTCCCCTTGCGGGATTGTTTGTACCCACCCTTCTGGATCAGTTTGTCCAATTTTAATGGAAATTCCACTTTAATTAAATAAATAAAAACTTCAGACATGACTTGACTTGGACACGCCATGCTTTCATTGCGTAGTAGTCACATCTCTCCAATATTTCTAGCTAGTCAAGGGAGCAAACAAACCACATGGTTGTCTGGCAATCTGCCATTAAGAAAATCTCTGCTTATCTGGGTACGGAGATATGCAGGTGTATTAGGTTTACTGTTGTTACTTGAAACCAAGATTAATTAAATTTCATCTGAATTCCGAGGCCTTTTCTGGTCAGATTTGAAAGCGATTGTTACAGTACCCAAACGATATGACCAGAGAGCCTCAATGGCAGAGAGTGATGTATCATATCATTTCATGTATGGGCACGCTGGACCTTTGAAGGAAGGGACAAACTCAGTTATAAACAAATTTCAGAATCTGGTTTCACCCAAAAAAAAAAAAAAATTCTCCGGGTATCAAATTCATATGCAGAAGAACTTGTAAAACAAAATCTGAATAAAAATTGACAGTGAAAGAGAACTTTAGCGGAAAATTCTTTGTGACTCAAAATAGAGAAACATTGGCAACAAACTTCGCCTCTCGTGCTAGTGATTAGTTATTTATCCCACACTAGTCATACGAAACAAAAAGTGAAGATATATCAAATTAGGCAAGATTAGTTATTTCTCTGCTAGTCTTACTACACAAAAAGTGAGGATATATCAAATTAAGCAACAAGAACAAAGGTTTTTTTTTTTTTTTTTACAAGAAGAAACAAGAACAAAGTTGGAAACATTAGAAGCTCAGAAAGTTTCACAATTTTATTATGTACAATACTGTATAATATGCCTAAAAGTGTACATGTAATGGTGACAGGACCAAGATCCCCTGTTTCTAAATAATCCCATGGACCCCCTTAAACAAATTACAATATAATAAACAGCTAAAGAACAGCTAATTAATTAACTAACTAATTAATATATAGTTTACATAAATCAAATTAAACCCATATTTCCATCTTGAGGATGGAAATTTTCACCTAGGGATTGAAGAAGTGGTCACCACAATGGCATTTCCAACCCAGTGGCTTGTAATTGGAGTACCTGTTTTCCAGATGAGACGGGTCAAAGAGCATCATGGGCTTAGCGGGTCGGGTCTTCCCCACGGGTCGGACCCGGTCGCGGCTGGGCATGGTGGGGACTTGGACCGCCATGCAAGGGTGGCACTGGTTGCACTTGTTGTGGCAGCTCGGTGGTGTTGAGCCCAATCTGGCTTTCTCAGCAAACAATAGTCCCTGAAATATATATAACAAAACAGAATTCTTGTTCTTTCAGCACACACATGGGTGTAGAAAGTAATTAAATTGAAGGCTTTAAGTTGTTAGTATATACCCGAAGAGAAGTAAAACAAGAGGCTGGAGAGAGAACAAGAAGAAGAAGAACAATAATGGCTCTGGTTGCGGTGAAAAACCGAAGATTTATTGAAGAATTCATGGGGATGGTGAAAAAAGAATTCACTGATGAGAAATGCATTTATATTATCATGTTACCATGAAGTCATGGCCCCTAAAAATGAACGAGAAGGGATCGAGGAGAAGAAATTAAATGGTTTTTAAGACCCACTTGCCAGTTTTCTTCTGAAACTTGCTACACAAGAAGAAGTAAAACACAGAGAGATGGAGCTTTGGTTTTGAATTTGTGATGGCTTTTGGCTAAAGAGAAGGAACAGCAGGGTTGTTGAGTGAACTGTGCTCGGTTATGGGAGCTCTGAGTCTCTGACCACATATACAATGAGAGAGAGAGAGAGGGACAGAGAGAGAGAGAGAGCGATATCAGAATGGCGCAGAAGAGTGAAAGGGACAATACGAAAAAGGAAACCAATTGCGAGAATTGGAGGACCCCTTCAGTCAGGACTCGTAGTAGTACTGTCTCTGCTCTAAGCTAGGTGGATAGCTAGTCAGCAGTAATTTATATTGTGGGTAAAAAATGAGGCATTAGTAGAAGAGAGTAATTGCATTTGGAAATTAATGAGTCTGGGTCGTCAGCTCAGTGTGTTCAGATGATCAGGGTTTGACTGGTGTTGCATTAAAGCTCGAGTCTTTGGGAATTGGGACTTGGGAGGTATAAGAGAAGCTTTGAATTGTCTCCATGATTGTGTTCATTTTTTTGAGAAAATCATACACCGTATGACCTATCATTTCTTATCATCATAAGATTTACTTTTGTTAGTCGATTCACTAGTTAGGAATGTTTTCGTGAATTCGTGATGACTCTGTAAGGATAGACTCTTAAGCATCGAACCAGAGATGAACAACTTCACCGCATATTCAAATTAATCTAAACACGCATATAATTGGTAATTATCGAAAAAAATAATAATAATTGGTATACAGTTCTCGCTATCCTTGCCGGAACGGGGACTAAGAGCAGATGCACCCATGCACTGATTGGGTGACTAATTGGGCAATTGTTAGCAAATGGGCAATGCACCAATGAAAAATTGCCTGACTAATTGCTGGGGCCCACGTGGGGACCAGCTGCCTGGGCAATTGGATGACCAATTCTTGCCCATCAATTTGCCCGACTGATTGGGGTGGGCTCCACATCTTGCACAAATGTCATTGCTTGTAGACACAAATTTGGGAAATGGTTCTTTATTCACAGTCGTTGGATCTCAATCAGATGGCTGTAATTAAATACCAATGGTAATGTTTCTTTTTTCACCTAAAAATTAATTCAAAAGTTTTAAAAAAAATCTCAAATGGATTGGTCAGTGACATGGTCAGTTACATGGTCAGTGACATGGTCAGTTACGTGACCAGTTACATGGTCAGTTACGTGACCAGTTACATGACCAGTTACAGTTACTTGGTCAGACATGGTCAGTGACATGGTCAGTTACATGGTCAGTTACATGGTCAGTGACATGGTCAGTTACATGGTCAGTGACATGGTCAGTTACGTGACCAGTTACATGGTCAGTTACGTGACCAGTTACATGACTAGTTACAGTTACTTGGTCAGTGACATGGTCAGTTACATGGTCAGTGACATGGTCAGTTACATGGTCAGTTACGTGACCAGTTACAGTTACTTGGTCAGTGACATGATCAGTTACATGACTACTTGATTAACATATGCATTAATTTTTTATTAAATTAACATTGTATGATTATTCTAATTGTTAATTGTTTAGTAATTAAATTATAAGTTTAATGAATTATTCAAATTTGAAGTGTGAATAGCGGATTGGCAGGCAAATTGCCTTTCATTGGTGCATTGTATAAGCTGAAGGCAATTGCCAATTTGAGATGAATAGTGGATTGGTAGTACCAATTTGGTTAGCAAATCAGCAATTGCCCTTGGTTCATGGGTGCATTTGCTCTAAGTGACTTACTAGATTTGGCTTACAGCTCCCTCTCTTAATTCGACATGGGGATTTACTACTAGAAGATCATATGCATCTTCACAAGTCTATAGGCATAAGTCAGTGTATCTTTCCTAACAATGACTCTCCCATTTTACCAAGGTACGTGCAGAGGCGCAGAGCGAAGGCCCTGTGCGAAAGTTTAAAATGCGGCCCTCTAAGTTGTAATCTTGTATGAAAATTTAAGAAGACAAAATTATCAAAATCTCATCAAATTCATAATTGAAACTAATATTTGAACAACTGACAATATCCAACAATATCTAATCAATTATACCTCATTAGATAAGCCTACAAAAGAGGCCAAATATTCACTACAAACGAAAAGTTTGCAGCAAAAAAAATTACAGAAAGATCTCACATAAAACCCTCAAAATAACACATTATTTCAGCAAAGTGTTGATTGATATATCAGCATTAGGCTTTCATTTTAAAATCAATCTACTTGCCTTCACAGTGGCAAAATCATCAATTAGTTTATCACAATTGATTTTTCAAAGCTAGTCCATTTGATTTGCATGCTTCTAAATTTTAACATAACATCACCAAACAATGCAAGCAAATCAATGTGAATGAGAGAACTTGATTCTCTGAAGATCAAAGACTCAAAGTATAGTATGAGACTCTTGAGTTTCCTCACTCTTTGACCTCTCCAATCCTTGATTCCTTAATGTACATTTCTCAATTCCCAGAAAATTGCTAGGCCTTTGCAATTTGAAAAATAAAACCATTAGGAAGACTATATTAAAGAAACATTTATTTATTTGTGGAAACAAATCAATTAATCATACCCGAGTCATGACTAGGGTATAGGGATTACTGATGAGTTTCATTTTGCTTCTAAATCTCTAATTGAATAATGAAGACTTGAAGTGGGAGAGAACTAATTTGGGATTTTTTAGAACAATCAGAGAATGAAAAAGTATAGAAGAGATCGATGGGAATAGAGAAAGGGGTCGATGAGAATTAATGAGGGGAGAGAGAGAGAATGAACGCAGAAAACTAAGAACAGAGAATAAGGATTTAGTGTCTGGGGCCCTATTTTTTCTTTTAAGGCTTAATGTTTATATAAATAGATATAAAAATATAAAATCTGGGGCTGTATTTCATATTAGTGTTAAGTCTTTCAGGCCTAGATCCTAGTCTTTTATATTCAATCATGTAAACATAAAGCCTTTAAAAAAAAAAAAATTTGGGGCCCTGTGTCGTCGCCCTTATTGCACATGTCTAGAGCCGGCCCTGCAGAGGCGGACGCAATATCAGACGAGTGGGGGCTATGGCTCCCCATGCAATTTTTGTTTTTATCACTTTGGGTTTACTATTTTTTTCAATTTTGCCCCCGTAACTTCATACACACTTTTTTCTTTTTTCTCTATCATGTTCTTTTCACCCAATATGTGTTATGTTTTACTTGAGCCCCTGTCCTCATATCTTACACATACATATATATACAGTCTTTCTTGGCTAAGGAAGTCCTTACCTTAGTCTTAGGAACGGATTTCCATTTTTTGACCACTTTTCGATCACATATTCACATCTTAACTGTTCAGTTTTTAGGTCCTAATATATAGATCATCTCTGAAAAATTTCAGCCAAATTGATAATCATTAAGGCATTCAAAACTGCAATTTTCAGTAATGAACACGAACGGTTCCGGTTTGACAGATTCGGTTCATTCATTGGTTTAATCTAGTTCAATACCTTAACGATCATCAATTTAGTTGAAAATTTGCAAAAGTGATCTATACATTAGGACCTGAAAACTGAACGGTTAAGATGTGAATATGTGATTGAAAAATGGTAAAAAACTGAAAATTCATTCCTAAGCTAAGGTAAGGATATCCTTAGCCAAGAAGCACCGTACATATATAATTATATATATAATAGTGTCTAGCTAATTGTAATCTAAATAGACTTGTTGCCGACAATTTGTCCCCACAATTATCAAACAAAGAACTAGAACATTCATGTTTGTTTTTTTTATTCAATAGAACCCACACAATCTCAATCTCTCGCTTAACCAAACTCTTCTTATTAAACTCAGCATTCACTGGTCTTTCCAACAGAGGCTGTGAACAATTCGGTATCCATTGGTTATTCCAAATGCTCACACAAGTGCCATCACCAATTCTCCATTTCAACCCCGCTTGCAATACCGGCCTACCATTCATAATACTCCTCCAAGAAAAGGATGAGGAGTCACCCATTTCGGCCTCCCAAAAAATGCAATGAGGAAAATATCAAGCCTTATATAATCTTGCAATAAGTGAATCCGGATTTGAGACAATCCTCCAACCTTGCTTTGCAAGCATTGCAAGGTTATAAGCACAGAGATTCTTGAACCCCATTCCCCCTTCTTGCTTTGTAAGGCACATTCTCTCCCAGCTACACCAATGAATCTTCTTTTTCTCATCCGTGTCTCCCCAAAAGAAAGAAGCACACAGTTGATGCAACTCATCACAAAGACCTTTAGGCAAAAGATAACAATTCATAGTATACAAGGCATTGTTTGTGCAACAGCTTTGATCAGAACTTCCTTACCTGCATACCTAAGGATCTTTGACTTCCAGCCAATGAGTTTTTGCTGAGCCTCTCTTTGATATAGGCAAAAATAACAGACTTGGACTTACCAACCCTCAATGGGAGACCAAGATATCGGTCATGCTCATCCACTCACTGAACCTCTAGAATGGTAGCAAGGTTGGTTTTAACATCTTCCGGCACATTTCTGCTGAAAACCACACTACTCTTTTGAAAGTTTATTTTTTGTCCCGATGCTTCTTCATAAACGTTTAGTATTTCACAAAACCTGACACATTCAGTTACATTTGCATATCCAAACAGGAAACTATCATTAGCAAAAAATAAGTTATGTAAAGTAGGAGCCCGGGGGCACATCTTCAAACCCGTAATAGAGCCATTTGACATAGCTTGTGTGATGAGAGCTGACAAACCTTCTGCACAAAGAATGAAGAGGTATGGTGACAGAGGATCACCCTACCTAATGCCCATTATGGGGTTAATTTTTTGAGTAGTTTCTCCATCAACCAACACTATGTAACTAACATACGTCAGACAAGTCAAAATCATATTAACCTAATCTGTTGCAAACCCTAACCTGGATAACATAGAATGCAAGAAGCTCCACTCAAGTCTATCATATGCCTTGCTAATATCAAGATTTAATGAAAAGAAACCTTCTTGCTGAGTTGTAAGCTTGTGCATAAAATGAGCTGCTTCTGTAGCAACCAAAGTGTTATCAGAGATAAGTCTTCTCGGAACATAAGCACTCTATAAAGGCGAGATGATATCCGGCAAACACCGCTTGAGCCTGTTTGCCACAACTTTGGAGCATATTCTGTAAATAACATTGCATAGTGCTATAGGTCTGAAATGAGAAGCATCAGTAGGGTTTTGAATCTTTGGAATCAAGCATAAGTGTGTGAAATTAGAGGCATCCCACGCTTCGCCTTTTTCTAGAAAATTGCAAATAGCCATGCAAACATCCATACCTACTATGTGCTAGTATTTCTGGAAGAAGAATGGGGACATGCCATCCGGTCCCTGACTCTTTGAAGGGTGCATCTGAAAAAGTGCTGTCTTGATTTCATCATCAGTATACGTTTGAAGAAGGGCTGCATTCATCTCAAGGGACACTCTTGGTGAAGTGGCAGAAACAACAGCATGTATGGCCTCCATATTTGTACCTGTTTCCATGAAAACTTGATTGTAATGGTCAACCAACAAGCTCTTGACAATCGCCGGGTCAGATTGCCACTCTCCCAAGTTATCCATTAAAAACCCTTTATCAAATTCCGATTGTACCGATTGGTAGCTTTCTTATGAAAAAATGCGGAGTTTCTATCTCCATCCTTGAGTCACATAGTTCTACTACGTTGCCT